>OX352294.1:37250726-39650726 GCA_947086415.1 Pammene aurita
ACCCTTATAGTTTCGCCATGTCTGCCCGTCCGTCCGTCCGTCCGCGGATAATCTCAGTGACCGTTAGCACTAGAAAGCTGAAATTTGGTACTAATATGTATATCAATCACGCCGACAAAGTAGTGAAATAAAAAGTGGAAAAAATTTTTTTTTTAGGGTACGAGTACCTCCCCTATACGTAAAGTGGGGAGTGATTTTTTTTTCTACATTTCAACCCTAAGGTGTGATATATTGTTAGATAGGTATTTAAAAATGAATAGGGGTTTACTAAAATCATTTTTTGATAATGTAAATAGTTTCGGAAATAATCGCTCCAGAAGTTAAAAAAAATATGCCCCCCCCCCTCTAACTTTTGAACCATAAGTTTCAAAAATATGAAAAAAATATCAAAAGTAGAACTTTATAAAAACTTTGTAGGAAAATTATTTTGAACTTGATATGTTGAATAGTTCTTGAAAAAAATTACAAAATAATTTCTGAACTAAGTTTGGAATTTAACCGTATAAGCAGATGTTTATTGTACCTGTAATTTCTACAAAATCACAATGAAATGACGTGCTTTCAAATAAAGTAAAAACGGTGCAAATCGGTTCACGCAATAAAGAATTATCCCATAAAAATCATCTTCCATACTTTAAGCTCGCGCGCAATAGTTTACTTAATTTGCCAATAGATGTCGCTGTACGTGGAACGCTCATATCATATCCTACATGGCGGTGTTATTTTAACTCTTAAGAGCGGACACTTACTGTGACGGACGGAAAACTACGGAACCCTACACTGATCGTGGCCCGACACGCTCTTGGCCGGTTTTTTATTCGTTCTCATTAAAAAACGTTCTGTCAAAAATGTTACAAGTGCCACTGAGAAATAAAAATACTGACTTCCTAATTGTATTAGTTGTTAAAATCAGAAAAAATGTGTCCATCATATATACATTTTCATTTTAGCAGAGAAGTTGGAATAATTAACCAAATGTGTGACACAACAAACAAAAAAACGATTACAAAAATTTTTTTTTTATGAATATTGCATTACGTATGAACGCGAAGATGACTTAGATTTTCTTTGCATGGGAATTAATGCAAGAAGGATGGCGTGCTTTACGTTAGAGAGGAATTCTGTTTTCTAATGAATTGTAATGTGTTGTTAACAACACCATTTAATAAAATGTATGTATAAAAACAAATCAAATAGTTTTATTTACGTTACGTTTCACGTATCAAGTAGGTATAATTTATTCCACGTGTAAATATAGTACTTTCGAAGTCATTTGTACATGATTAAAATGATAATGATTAATAATTTACAATAAAACTATTTGGGATCAGTATGGAGCGTGACGTCAAATTGATGTCATCGGCATGAAAATTACGGGCCCTGCTTATCATAGTTAAATCGTTTGTTGTAATGCTTGTCATTGTCTACGGTTTTTAAACGCATTTTAGAGTACTTACAGTATGAGTGTAGATAAACTAAATTAAACTTACTTTTGCTAATGTTTAAGTTTACATTAATTTACTGCATGCAATAAAACATTTTTTATATTATATTGGTAATGAATTCTATTGTTTTCAACCGACTTCAAGATTTCGAAGAAAGAGTTCGTTTCGTCGGGATCTTTGTTTTTGCTTGTTTATTTTTATCGATTATTCGAAGACGGCTGGACCGATTTGGAAAATATTTTTTTGTTTGAAAGAGTATACTTGACAGTTGGTCCCATTGTAACCAGGTCAGGGTCTGATTATGGGATCCTGGAGAAATCGAGGGAACTCTTCAACTATTTATTATAGGCGCACCTATATAGTGATTTGAGTATTTTTTACAGCAGCTCGAGAATTTCCTTTTGGAAAGGTGGGAGGCTAAGTGAAGTCGGTTCTGTTTTGTTTAAAATTATTTAATATGTTCATAATTTTTTGAATCCATTTTAGGTATAAGTTGTTATTTTATATTTTTATATCTAACAGTATATGGTATTAATATATTTATATGTTTTTAATTTTTCACTTCTCATGCTCAAAAAGTGTGTCATATTATGCTTACCAAGGCGGATTAAAGTAGTACATTTAGCCTCTAGGGCTAAAATGTATACATATTTATGATTTACAAAACATTTTAAATTGACCAATCGGAACACTTCACCATATTAAATCCACCAATCACAACACACATATCTTTTGGAAGCGCTTTAAAGCGTGTTTAAACTGTTTAAACGCTATTAGACATGGCGATTTGTAGGGCC
This sequence comes from Pammene aurita, assembly GCA_947086415.1. NCBI lineage: Eukaryota > Metazoa > Arthropoda > Insecta > Lepidoptera > Tortricidae > Pammene > Pammene aurita. Next base: position 37,252,969 of record OX352294.1, read on the forward strand.
CAATCGGTTGTGTCCAACTCCTGGCGGCCCCAACGCACTTTATTACACTTTCCCTACAAATCGCCCCTACCGACCCTACCTCACCAACAAATCGTCCCTACCGACCCTAGCTCAACGTTTACAGAGATGCCTTCAAAACATCTAAAAAATGTATTTGGTGAAGCACGGTGATAGTACTCATAACAGTCATAACAGTACACATTAAATAAAATCGGAAACTGTTTTTTTTATTATAGATATTTAAATGACCGCTCGAGCTGCCTGAATTCATCTGCCCAACCCTTCTATTATTTAAATACAAAACTAGATAAATATATTAATTACCAGCGAATCTACACAATTTAACTTTTATTTTAAATAAAAAACCAGACGGAATGTGTAGAAAATGGCTAACATTATAAATAAAAAAGGTAAAATAACTCTAACGACCTCCATAAACAGCTGCGGATGTCGGGGCACTGCCGATCGCCCTAGATCGGGACTCCTACTCCCTAAGTACCATTACACCTACCAACCCGACAGGTTGCACCCTACAAATTGCAATGTCTAATAGCTACTTTAAAGAGCTAATTATACCGTCGTCTGTGGCATTTATTCGTGGTGTTTATATTTTGTATCTATGTCAAAGAAGTTAAAAAAATTAAAAGACCGTCAAGTTAAACCATAATTTAACCTTAGTTTAGTTATTGTGCGTAAATAATAAGTATTTTTATCTTATTTTCTCGCAATCGAAGTGAAAAATAGTATGCATTACTCTGGTCTAAAAGCCATATTACCACTCGAACAATTTTCCCTCACTTCGTTCGGGAAAATAACCACCTCGTGGTAATATGGCCTACTTTAGACCCTTGTCAAACAATCTACTATTATACAATTGGTTTTTAATGAACACATTTTTTTTTAAAGTTTGGACCCCACGCCCACGACGGGTAAAGGCCTAAAATTTTAATATGAGGTGTATTTTGTATGCCGCTATTTAATATGTAGTAAAATTGCTAAAAAAAAATGTGGTGGCACATGTAACTTAAACCAGTATTAGACATTGCAATTTGTAGGGCCCAATATGTCAGGTCAGGGACCCGGAGTATGTCCTAAAACTACGGCCAAGACCACCGGGGGATGGGCAGCAGCATCCTCGGAGTGCGGTGGAGATACTGCGATCGCCAAACCGCATGCCAAGCGTGGCGATTACGGCATTCACCCCCCATGGAAAGAACACAAAAACCACGGCCCCGAGTGTCCGGCGACCCCCGGTGCCCCGGTTATGGTAGCGGCTAGGGTACTAGCGGGGTCAGGGGTGCTAAGAATCTGCGGCAAAGATCCGGCTACCACCACCGACGACTTCTGGCCCTGGCAACATATAACACGCGTACACTGCGGACCGACGAAAAGATAGTGGAACTGGAGGAAGGATTGAGCAAGTTGCGTTGGGATGTCATAGGGTTATCTGAAGTCCGAAGAGAGGGGGAGGAAACGATAATCCTGAAGTCCGGCAACTTGCTTTATTTCCGGGAGGGCGACCAACAGTCCCAGGGAGGTGTCGGGTTCATCGTCCATAAGTCCCTCGTGAACAACGTGGTGAAGATCGAGAGTGTCAAATAGTCAAGTCAAATAGTTTATTTGTACAACATGGGTATATAGTACAAACAGAGGTACAGGTCTTACAGAATTAGAGTAGCATCACCATGTCGGGCCACAGGGCATACAAATTTTAGTGTTTTTTCTTTAAATCTGTAACTACATGTTAATATTAATTGCAGTCGGACAAAAAACCCTTAACAGTATAATATGTACTATCCACTAAAAAATCAAATAATTTTCTTTTGAAACTTATAATATTTTCTATACTTCTTATTTGTTTCGGAACTTTATTATAGATTTTTGGAGCCATACCAAGTATACTTTTCTTTAAAAATGCTGTGTCGGAAGACATTGAAGCTATTATAGCTACTATAGTGTGTCGACTAGGGTGGCGTACCTTATACTCAGAGTATCCAAGTTTCACCGTTTTTATGGGGGACATCAACGCGAAACTGGGCAAGAGAGATGGTGAAGAGCTGAGAGTGGGGCAATTTGGATTTGGAAGTCGGAACCACCGGGGCCAACTACTGGCTGGCTTCTTGGAGAAGGAGGGACTCTACATGATGAACTTCTTCAAGAAACGCGAGCACAGGAAGTGGACCTGGATGAGTCCCGACGGTGCAACTAAAAACGAGATTGACTTCATCATGACGAAGAAGCATATATTCAATGATGTCTCTGTGATCAATACGGTTAAAACCGGAAGTGATCACCGTCTGGTGAGAGGCACATTGAATATATGTGTTAAGCTAGAGCGCTCTCGACTGATGAATTCTACGCTCCGTCCAGCAGCACTTCAAATCCAAAACCCTGAGAGCTTCCAGCTGGAACTCCAAAACCGTTTCGATTGTCTAGGCGGCGATGTGGACGAATTCAACGACGGGTTTGTGAAAGCTGTCCATAGTACTGGGTCTAAGATTTTTAAGGCCCAGCGGAGCAACAGAACCAAAAGGCTCTCTGACTCCACTCAGAAACTCATCGAGGAAAGGAGAGAAATGGTTCTGCAATCCTCAGCAGATGCGTCATTATACCGGCAGCCCAATAAACGGATCTCTAAGTCCCTTACCCGTGATTTGCGCCAATTCAATACAAATCGTATTGAAGAGGCCATTGAGCAGAATAAGGGCTCTAAAGTTTTCGCAAGAGATTTGTCCATTGGGCAGAGCCAGCTCGCCAAATTAAAAACTGAGGATGGTAGAATCGTTTCATCCAGACCCGAGCTTCTGGGGGAGATAGAGGACTTTTATGGACAGCTATACACATCAACTAGCAGACCTGAAGTTGATCTGGCGGAAGACCCTAGAGCTAGACTGACCCGACATTATACAGAAGACATCCCGGACATCAGCCTGTACGAGATTAGAATGGCTCTTAAACAGCTCAAAAACAATAAGGCACCTGGTGAAGACGGAATTACAGCCGAACTTCTGAAGGCGGGTAGTAAACCGGTCCTTATGGCCCTTCAGAAGTTGTTCGACTCCGTTTTACTAGAAGGGAGAACGCCTAAGGCATGAAACAGAGGTTTGGTAGTATTGTTCTTCAAAAAGGGTGATAACGCGTTACTGAAGAACTACCGACCCATTTCACTTCTGAGCCATGTCTATAAGCTGTTTTCAAGTCATTACGAACCGTCTCGCACGCAGGCTATATGACTTCCAGCCTCCCGAACAAGCCGGTTTCCGAAGAGGCTTTAGTACCGTAGACCACATCCATACGCTCCGTCATATTATACAGAAGACTGAGGAGTATAACCTGCCCATCTGCTTAGCGTTCGTGGACTACGAGAAAGCCTTCGACTCGATCGAAACCTGGGCTGTACTACAATCTCTCTAGAGGTTCCAAGTGGACTATCGCTATATCGAAGTGCTGAAGTGTTTGTACAAGAACGCCACTATGTCAGTCCGACTCCAGGACCAGAACTCGAAGCCTATTCCGTTGCAGCGGGGAGTCAGGCAAGGAGATGTTATTTCTCCTAAACTGTTTACCGCTGCACTGGAGGATGTTTTCAAGACTCTGGACTGGAGAAGGCTAGGCATCAACATAAACGACGAGTACATCACTCACCTTCGGTTTGCTGACGATATAGTAGTCTTGGCTGAGACCATGGAGGATTTGAGTACGATGCTCGATGACCTCAGTAAAGCCTCCGAGCGAGTTGGTCTAAAGATGAACATGGATAAGACGAAGATCATGTCATATACCCATGTAGCACCAACTCCCGTTACAATCGGAGACTTTACACTCGAAGTTGTGGACGATTATATATACTTAGGACATACTGTCCAGTTAGGTAGATCCAACTTCGAGAAAGAGGTCAATCGACGAATCCGACTCGGTTGGGCAGCGTTCGGGAAGCTACGGCACATCTTTTTGTCCAATATTCCGGAGTATCTCAAGACGAAAGTCTTTGACCAGTGTGTGTTGCCAGTGATGACATATGGTACTGAAACGTGGTCGCTTACAATGGGCCTCATAAGAAAGCTCAGTCACCCAAAGGGCAATGGAGAGGGCTATGGTTGGAGTCTCTCTGCGTGATCGCATCAGAAATGAGGCCATCCGCAGCAGAACCAAAGTAACCGATATAGCCCTCCGAATCGCTAAACTAAAGTGGCAGTGGGCGGGGCACATTGCTCGTAGAACCGATGGCCGTTGGGGCGGAAAGGTTCTCGAGTGGCGACCACGAACCGGAAGGCGCAGCGTGGGTAGACCCCCCGCAAGGTGGACTGATGACCTGGTGAAGGTCGCGGGAGTCCGCTGGATGCGGGTGGCGCAGGACCGGTCATTGTGGCACTCTTTGGGGGAGGCCTATGTCCAGCAGTGGACGTCTTTCGGCTGATATGATGATGATGATGATGATGAATATGTCAGGTTGGGAGGTGTAATAAGAGTTTGCAATGTCTAATACCGGTTTAATACTAAAAAAAATGTTTTTAAGTACCAAATATCAACATGTTGCACATCAATCGATAGATTTTAAAGTTTTTTTATTTACTTTTAGATTCAGTGCATATATTCAGAAATAAAATAAAAAACCGGCCAAGTGCGAGTTGGACTCGCTTACCGAGGGTTCCATACAAACCTGTAGGTATATAGGGGTAGTAACTTTAAAATCATTAAAAATTATTTTATTATATGATGTAACTAAAACTTTACGGTTTTCGCAATTTTTTCATTATCTGTGCTATAAGACGTTGCTTCTTACGAAATTTCAAGATTCTGAGTTCACGGGAAGTACCCTGTCTGTAGGTTTTGATTCCCTTGCGAGTTTCGAAAATTTGCGGCATAAACGGCTGTATCTTTTGATTGCGTTGGCTTCGAAGTTTGATTTTTTCACAGCTTCAAGGGACAGTAGACTTGAGTATTTGATATAAATTCCAGCTTGATACCTCCACGCGTTCCTGAGATAAAGGGTCGGGCGGACAACAAAGTGATCCTATAAGGGTTCCGTTTTTTCCTTTCGAGGTACGGAACCCTCAAAAAAAGTAAAAATAAAGTCTTAAGAATTGTGCCCCCCCCTTTAACTTTTAAACCGGAGAAAAATTGATAGACACATCTTTGCATTATCGGTTAAGTAAAGCTTTTTCGAGTTATCTCCAAAAAACGTCTTCCGTAGCATATGCATTTACGGCCTTTTGATAATATTTTTTTCTTATTTCGTAACGTACAGAACCCTCCATTATGCGTCGTCCGACACGCTCTTGGCCGGTTTTTTTATTGTTTTGCACAATATGTTTAACTTATGTCATGTAATGTATCATGCGTATAACGAAACAAAAAAGTGTTACCAAGACATAACGAGGTCCGGGTGTGGGTAATAAACAAGGTAATACATCTTTAAGTTTTGGTTTAAGTAGTAAAGTTTTAATTAAACAATTCAATAATGATGTTAATTACAACTTCGATACCTGAATTATCATGAATATACTTACGTTTTCATGTTTATCGAAACCTTTCATCTGTAGACCACACTGGAATATTAAATTTCCAGGGAAATCGGTATATTTAGCATAGCAACATTAGCAACATTTTTTCTTTTTTTTTTCATGAACCAAACTTTTTGTTGACGTATGTTTTCTTTTCGGTTCGGTCTGGTTCGGTCGCTTGTTTGTTTGTATTCATGCCGGTCGTGTTGATTTTCTGTGATTTCTCTTTTTAATGAAAGAATACAAGATATTGTATTCAAGGATATTATTCGCGTACTTGCTAAGATTTGAAGAGAAATCGTGATGTAACTATTCAAGTTTCTTTACACAGAATGAATAAAGGGTAGTTTTAAACTTTAAAATTATCACGTGTAAGCATGTTTACTGATAATTTCAGGAGTTTCGTGGATCTGGCGACTCTGACGCTTCACCGTCGTCATGAGATGGAAGGCAGGATCGGCACGTTCGCTGGAAAATGCGACCAAGCCATCAATAACATAAGAAAGTTAAAAGCGCAGGTAGGTACATACATAACTTCGTAGTAAGTTTAATATTATACTAAATGGACCCGTGTTAGATTTATGTTATTTACTGTTTAAATTTTCCTTAGTGCACGGTTAAAGGGTTTTATTTAAATATTGAGAATGATTTTCTAAGTTTTATAGGACAAATAAAATTTGTCTTGAATTATTTGAAGCTTTTAAAAATTATCAACTCTACACTGTGCACTTTGCATCACTTTTGTATTAAACAAAAACCTGTGAATCTATTGGATTCCTACAAAAAACTATTTAGTTATTCAATCTAATGCTTAAGTTCATAATAATCTATGTTTCCAGGCTAGAACGTTTGTGAATAAGCTGAATTGCGAGCCACCGGAGCTGAAGGATCGGTTCCTGACATGTATGCAGAGGCTGGACGAGTACATCTATCTGATGACTGAGTTTAATCTGTCCATTGATAACCTTGGTAAGTCCATAGACAACCCATAAGGCAGCATTTAAACTAAATGAGGGTAATAATTTTTAAGCAAGAATAGAATTTCTTAGAATATAATACAACTTTAGTGTTATTACACGCCTTATTACGTACAACTAGCATATGCATGCTAATGACATAAGATTAGTTTAAAGACAACAAACACTGCATCAACAGAGAAAAATGAGAGCATGGAGCTAGCGCCAGTACAGGACAATTCGTACAAGAACTACCCCGTGATGACTCCGACCAATCTGATGGATGTGCTCAGCGAACCTACCCCAACCACTTCCACTGCCTGTGCTAACATGTGTCCAGCTGAAAAAGGTGAGCATCATCAATTCATTATCCTACTAATTTCTTAATTTAAATTGAATTTTTTGTATGCTTAAACAACCCCTAGCTTAGTTCGTTGTTAGCATTCCCTTTGTCCACACGAAACGATTTGCTTCGTCTTTTTTGGTGCGGACTGGCAAGGAATGGAATGCGCTCCCGCCATCTGTATTCCCTGACAAATACGATCTCGGTATCTTTAAAGCACGAGTGAATAGGCTATTGAACCGGTGAGCTCCATTTTGGGCTCTGTCTTCACTTTCCATCAGGTGATATTAGCCAATCGCTGGTCAGTCCTATAATAAAAAAATTATAGTGTTTAAATCTGGAGCTCCCCCCGCGCTTCACTGGTTAGAAAACCCTGAACTAGAGTAACATTTATCCTTAAAAGTAAGATAAGATACTTTTAAACCCAAAATGAACTCCCTAAAGAAATAAGAGCTCAATATACAGGAGTACAGTTGCCATCAGATATATCGGAGCGGCCAAGGTGGTCACAAATATCTGATCAAGGTCTCTATTGTCAAGGAGATAATGCCTATTGCCTGTAATCAAGTCTTGCGTTAGACCGTGCGTGCGTGTTAAAATAGGCGTGGCTACACCTGACGCACCACCTCCCAAGGAGATTGCCACGCGAGGCAGGCATTGCGGCCGCGCGTGCCTTTGCCTCGGCCGAGGCACGTCCACATTAGCTGAGCTGCAATTTCCTCGCGAGGCGGTGCGTCAGGTTTGGACCCGCCTAATCGGATGACAATGCTATATTATTATGACATTGAACTGATTGACGATGGATATGGATGGTACAAGGAGGATAAAAATCTCTATGTTACAAAAGTGTCCGTCAGAAGTCGATAAACTGATGGCGCCACAATGATATTAAATTTGATTAAATTAATTTTGATATTAAAAAATTAAATCCATACATATTTACAAAATAATTATTTGGGGAGAAGAAAAACACTCGGAATATTGACTTTATTTAGAATGTCATATAAAAATCGGTAATTCATTTCAAATGCTCAATTATACCCTGAGATATTTGGAACTATTGTTTAGTGCTCACCGCTGGACACTTTTTCGACCTTTTTCCTATAAAGAGAGACCGATCCACCTTGTACCATCCATAGACGATGGAGCTGGAAGGTCATAGGAACTCATCAACAACTTAAGATTATACCGTCTTATTTGGGCTCTTTGCATTCGTCTTGGTGATCAAAGTCAAAGTCAAATGATTTATTGCAAGAGTATATTTACATAAGATGTCAAGGATAAAGATTGCTTATGTTCTACCAGAAAAGGCATGCAAAACAATTTACAATGTCTATGTACATACATTACAATTTTTACACATTTGGTCTTTTTTCTAAATATTCTTCAACTGAGTAGAAACATTTGTCAAGGAGCCATTCTGTAAGTGTCCTCTTAAGCCGATTCGTAGGACATTCTTTAATAGATTTAGGCAGCTGGTTATGAATTTGGATAGCCATAGAATACAGTTGAGAATTGAGTTGCATTTGTGATAATGAATCCTAGATCTCGGTTAAGTATAATAAATAGAGATCAGTTAGGGATTGTTCAAAGAAAAGTACAGTCCGCAATGAAAACTTGTCTCAAATATGAAATATTTGGTAAAAACTTGTTTAAAATTACCTTTTAAACAATGGCCTACAGAAAAGCTTCCAATCAGGCGACGGCCAAAGAGAGAGCAGCTGCTAATAGCATTTTCCAGTACTTCATGCTCCAATGAAAGTGTCGGCACCAACACGGTGGAGAAAGAGGCCCAGTGCATGGCGGATGTGGTTAAGGATCTAACCATTACAGGTAAGAATAGATGTCATCTCGAGTGACCACGCCAGATTTGATCCTACGTCTTAAGCTTCTGCGCCCGACGCCCAGACTGCTAGACCACCCGGTCACAGCGGACCCTGTCGAAATTTATCAAGTATATGCAATCTTTGATACAGTCAGGTTTCGAAAAAAAAAGTGATTGTTTTATTATTTTAAATAAATAAATATTTCTGGAGAAAAGCGTTGGTGATCTGGTCAGGAGGTCTTGGGTTCAAACCCTCCAGCGTGCCGTTTCTCGGAACTTAGTACTAAAATCATTTGATATCTATCTAACAGACGGTTTTAGGTGAAGGAAAACATCGTAAGAAAACCGGATCTGGTTCCGGTTGGTTAACTAGGCACAGTTTCTCTTCAGGATTGAAGGTCAAACGGCAATCTTTTTCGCAAAAACTAGTGCCTAGGCTAATTCTTCGGACTAAGTTGCTAAGCGAACCCCAGGCTTAAATGAGCCGTGATTAAAAGAACGGGACAAATGCTAGACGGAATATCGGATGTGATAAATGAAAAAATATTGAAAACGGGTCAATGAATTTCTTATACCCCTAATTTCGCACAATGTACTTACTATTGTTTTATTTCAGATCCTAAAGCAATGATAAACCTGCCACAACAGACGATTCTCGACACAGACACGGTTTACGAAGCGGCGATATTGTCCGTCGACGGATCCACTTTCTGGATCATTGTGGAGCAGTCTGGTGCTTTCAAGTATGTAGCTTTGTCAAACATTATGAACCCACAACAGATTCTCGATACAGACACGGTTGAAGTGGCGATATTTTCCGTCGACGGGTCCACTTTCTGGATCGTCGTGGAGCAATCTAGTGCTTTCAAGTATGTAGCTTTGTCAAACATTATGAACCCACAACAGATTCTTGACACAGACACAGTTGAAGCGGTGATATTGTACGTCAACGGGTCCACTTTCTGCATAGTTGTGGAACAGTCTGGTGCTTTCAAGTATGTAGCTTTAACAAACATTATGAACCCACAACAGATTTTCGATACAGACACGGTTGAAGTGGCGATATTATCCGTCGACGGGTCCACTTTCTGGATCGTCGTGGAGCAATCTAGTGCTTTCAAGTATGTAGCCTTGTCAAACATTATGAACCCACAACAGATTCTCGACACAGACACGGTTGAAGCGGTGATATTGTACGTCAACGGGTCCACTTTCTGCATAGTTGTGGAACAGTCTGGTGCTTTCAAGTATGTAGCTTTGTCAAACATTATGAACCCACAACAGATTCTCGATACAGACACGGTTGAAGTGGCGATATTATCCGTCGACGGGTCCACTTTCTGGATCGTCGTGGAGCAATCTAGTGCTTTCAAGTATGTAGCTTTGTCAAACATTATGAACCCACAACAGATTCTCGACACAGACACGGTTGAAGCGGTGATATTGTACGTCAACGGGTCCACTTTCTGCATAGTTGTGGAACAGTCTGGTGCTTTCAAGTATGTAGCTTTGTCAAACATTATGAACCCACAACAGATTCTCGATACAGACACGGCTGAAGTGGCGATATTATCCGTCGACGGGTCCACTTTCTGGATCGTCGTGGAGCAATCTAGTGCTTTCAAGTATACATACTTGAATGTTCATAATGTTTGACAAAGCTACAGCTTTGTCAAACATTATGAACCCACAACAGATTCTCGATACAGACACGGTTGAATTGGCGATATTATCCGTCGACGGGTCCACTTTCTGGATCGTCGTGGAGCAATCTAGTGCTTTCAAGTATGTAGCTTTGTCAAACATTATGAACCCACAACAGATTCTCAACACAGATACGGTTGAAGCGTTGATATTGTCTGTCAACGGGTCCACTTGGAGCAATTGGTACCTTTACCAAAATTTATTGACACACGGTGAAGTCTTTATGTTTTATAAGTTTCTGTCATCGACATATAATATTATTATTCTTATATTATATGTATCATGTTTCCAAAATTTCTGTATGTGTTGTTAGAAATTATTACAATGTTTTTTTTTTCAGTCTACTCCAAGAGATGACAGAATACTACTCTCAAGAAAAGAACCGAGTGTCTATACACCTAGACGAGCTGCCGAACTTCACCTGCTGTGTATACTATGACGCAGAAGATACCCAGGGCTATTTCAGAGCCATGTTCATTAGAGCTACAGAGGTAAACATTTGTGACGTTTTTTTTATATTTTTATACCACGACGGTGGCAAACAAGCATACGGCCTGCCTGGTGGTAAGCAGTTACCGTAGCCTATGGACGCCTGCAACCCCAGAGGATTCGCATGCGCGTTGCCTACCCTTTAAGAACCTATACGCTCCTGAAGGACTATTTTTGAAGAACCTCATACTGTACCCCCTGGGAAAACCTGGGCAGGGAGGTCATTCCACAGCCGCAACGTTCGTGAGAGGAAATTCCTCTTAAACCGTACAGTGCGCGACCCCTTAGGCTCCAGGGTGTGAGGATGAACACCCTGCCGGCGGCGAGCGGTGCGGTGATAAAAAGCTGCCGTGGGCATCATATCAAACAGTTCTTCAGAGCACAACCCATTGTACAAGCGATAGAACAGACATATGGAGGCAAAGTCTCTCCTTAGACTCAGAGGTTCAATGTCGCTCGTGAGTGTGGGATCGTCGACGACCCGCACAGCGCGCCTTTGCACCGAGTCAAAGGGCCCAAGCTGGTATCCAGGTGCTCCCGCCCGAAGGTGACAACAGTACTCCATGTGGGGTCTGACTTGCGACTTGTATAGAAGCTGTCTCTGCCCCGGAGTGAAGTATCACCTCGCGCTATTGAGCACACTGAGCTTTTTGGATGCCAGGTTGGCCTTCCCTTCAAGGTGACTACGGAATTGGACGTCACTGGAAATGTCGACACCGAGGATCCCAATACTCCCTGACATTGTAAGAGTTGTGCCTTGGAACTGAGGGGCCACAGTAAATGGGGTTTTCTTAGCGATAAACGCGCAGACTTGTGTCTTTGTGGGATTAAATCGGACTAAGTTGTCCTGATCCCACACCGAGACTCCAGAAAGAGTATTCTCGATAACGTTTTCAGTCAAATGTACGTCATTGTCGGTAATCAATAAGGCATTAATGCCATAAAAAATCATTTTGAAATAAACTCTATTAACACTTTGACTACCGAGAACCCGCCTGGTAGGCACTCGTAATGTTTGCTCAGATGCCGGGCACGCGGCGTGCGGCATTGCGTTGCATGTCGTAACCCGCCTGGCGAGTTCTGTCGGTTTCTGGGGTATTGTCCAAAATTTTGCCCGGTTGCGAAAGTGTTAACAACCGACAATAATGTACCTTTATCTTAAAAACGTCTCATTTTATCTTTTACTTATAAAAACAAACATTAATACAGAGAATATTACCACATTTGGTCGACCCTAAATGGACGCCGGTTATGAATTCACAATAATGTGTGAAGTCTTATCTTGAGATCCATTTTGCATAGTAACATCAATAAAAAATGACCCTTTTCAACTCTCTGTATAGTACTATACTGTTTTTTTTTTTTCAACCCGTATTTACATTGTACAAGGTGCTAAGGAAGGTCATACTGCCTCCGGCTGTTAACGGCCTCCTAGCCTAGTTGGTAGAGACCCTGCCTACGAAGCAGGAGGTCCCGGGTTCTGGTCAGGGCATTTATTTGTGTGTTTATCACAGATATTTGTTCCTGAGTTATGGATGTTTTCTATGTATTTAAGTATGTAACCATATTTATCTATTATATATATCGTCGTCTAGTACCCATAACACAAGCCTTATTGAGCTTACTGTGGGCCTAGGTCGATTTGTGTAAGATTGTAGTATAATATTTATTTTATTTATTTTTATACTGAACGACTTTTTTTATGGGACCCAACCCCGACATCCCAAAAAAAACGTTTGCCTCTTCATATAAAATGTCGATGTCTAATCGGCCGAAATGTATGAAACGGGAGTTGGTCTCATAGAAAAACTTGTTTATTATGGTTTACCTAATCACCTCCCACGATATGGGTAAGTGTTGAAAAAGTATCCCGTATATTCCTATGTTACAGGGGCCCCTTATTACTCTTTTTTAATGTACCAGGGCAACACCAACAAGGAGGAGGTGTTCCTCGTGGACACTGGCGAGCAGAGGCCGGTGACAGCGAGCTGCTTACAGCCTTTGGCGCCCAACTTCTGTGTGTCGCCACCTTTCGCCTACTGCTGCCATCTAGCCGATGTAAGTTAAAGCTTCAACAGATATATGTACCAGGGCAGCATCAACAAGGAGAAGGTGTTCGTGGACACTGGCGAGCAGAGGCCAGTGACAGCGCGCTGCATACAGCCTTTGGTATCGAACTTCCGTGTATCACCGCCTTTCGCATACTGCTGCCATCTAGACGCTGTAAATTGAAGCTACAACGGATATATGTACCAGGGCAGCATCAGCAAGGAGGAGGTGTTCCTCGACACTGGCGAGCAGAGGCCGGTGACAGCGAGCTGCTTACCAAGGATGATTAAGACATGGATGGACAATGCCTATACAAAATCGCGTTCCTCGAACCTTCAGGCTATACGTCTGTTTTCGGTACCCTGTGCCACAGCGCCATCTGTTGAGTCTGGAGTCGAGTTATGCTGTCAGCGTTAATCGCCGAACAAAATATTAGAAACTAGAATTTATTTATTTAATCTTAATTGCACAAAATAAGATGGTACAAATGGCGGACTTAATGCCATAAGGCATTCTCTACCAGCCAACCAATGGGCTTAACAGAAAGGTTAAGTAGGAATTTAGTGTTTGTGGTGACCGATAGATGACGCTAGTGCCTTAGCCTGAAATAAGGGAACGCGATTTTGTATAGGCATTGTCAATCCATGTCTTAATCATCCTTGCTGCTTACATACAGCTATCATACAGCCTTTGGTATCTAACTTTTATGTATCACCGCCTTTCGTACACTGCTGCCATCTTGCCGATGTAAGTTGAAGCTACAACAGTATATGTACCAGGGCAGCATCAACAACGAGGAGTTAGAGAACACTGGCGACCAGAGGCCGTGGCGACAGCGAGCTGCATTGCATATAACCTTTGGTGCCGCTTCTGTGTATCACCTTTAGTGCTTGAAGATCTCCATATTAAGTTTCCACCTAGGCTCTCCGAAGCATATGTCGAGCGTAGTAACAAAGTGTACGTAAAATTTGACTAATTTAATAGCCGTTTCAAATATGTTTTACATATTTTTTAATCATGGCTGCCAATTTCACCTTATTTAGTAATCAATTTCGCTTAAAACTTGTTCCTGTTTCGCAAGTGTTATGTAATAGTATTTTATCTACACTCATACTGTAAGTACTCTAAAATGCGTTCAAAAACCGTAGACAATGACAAGCATTACAACAAACGATTTAACTATGATAAGTTACTTATCTGCGGCAGTAACGTAATTTTAACTTTGCATGCTCAAATATTGTTAAGCACTGAGTTTCAAATTTGGAACATCGAATTTGATAACATAATGTTACCGCCATGGCCAACTCGATTGGTCCCGCGCGAGCCCCGACACAATCGAGTTGGCCACGCCGACACAATCGAGATGGCCGCGGCGGTGCAATGGCGGCCATTCTATGATTTCCGAATACGGCATTTATAATAAATAATATGAGTGTAGATAAAGCAGTGTATGCAACTGTACGTAATTAGGCCTTAAAACACTCGTGTGATCTTATTATGAAATTCGCCTGCGGCTCATTTCATAAAACCACACTCATGTTTTAAGGACCCTTATTACGTAACAGTTACATAAACTACTATTATACAATAGTGACATGAAGAACTTTTCAGACGAGATTGAAAATTGTACGTGGTGCCGGTATATAAGTCCGGTACACATCATCCGCACATCACTGCATTCTTAACATGATAAAAAGAGACGGGCATACTAACTACTTCTCAATTGACTAATTCAAAATAAACTCCGCTGGCTAGAAACATATTAAAGTAAAAAAACATTTTTGAAGCAAAAGTGGAATGTAATTCCAACTCTTTTGATTCTTAACGTTAAAAAAAACCGGCCAAGTGCGAGTCGGACTCGCGCACCGAGGGTTTCGTACAAACCTATCACAAGCAAAAGTTGTAGTATGTTTATTACTAATTTCAATTTAATACCTCTACGCGTTTACGAGGAAAAAGGTAGTAAGCTTAAAATTTAAAAAAAATATTTTTTGTATGTTTTACTGAAAATGTCTACTTTTAGTAATTTTTCCTTTGTCTGTGCTATATGAAGTTTCTTCGTGCCAAGTTTCAAGTTTCTGAGTTTACGGGAAGTACCCTTTAAATTTTGAGTTTCTTGCGAGTACTCAGTTTCAAAATATGCGACTTAAATTGCTATTTCTTTTGATTGCGTTGACAAAAAAGTTTGGTTTTGCTACATCTGAAAGGTCCTATAACTCAGAGAATTTGACATGAATTTCAATTTAATACCTCCACGCGTTTACGAGGAAAAAGGTAGTAAGTTTAAAATTTAAAAGAATATTTTTTGTATGATTTTACTAAAAAATTCTACTTTTTGTAATTTTTCCATTGTCTATGCTATATGACGTTGCTTTGTGCCAAATTTCAAGTTTCTGAGTTCACGGGAAGTACCCCGTAGGTTTTGCGAGTGCCGAAAAACTCTAAAATTTTCAGCATAAACGACTCTATCTTTTGATTGGGTTGGCTTTTAAGTTTGATTTTTTTACAGCTCCAAGGGACAATAGACCTGAGTATTTGATATAAATTTCAGCTTGATACCTCCACGCGTTCCTGAGAAAAATGTTCTTGACAGACAGACAGGCAGACGGACAACGAAGTGATCCTATAAGGGTTCCGTTTTTTCCTTTCGAGGTACGGAATCCTAAAAAATATTTGCCACACCACCTTACACTACAATATGCCAGAATTTTGAATAGTTTACTACGTATTTAAAAAAAAATCTTGCATACACGCACACTACGTGCAGGTCTAAAACATGGTCGCAACTGAACGGCTCAGCGGACGCCCGCGCAATTTTTAAGTCGTTTTACTCCAACGTGTGGTGACCCCAAGTCGCCTTGTAAGGCTTATCTAGTGGTTACCTTATCTGTGTCCTCAGCTCACTTATCTATGGCTCGATCTGAGCCGTTCATTATGTAACTGCCCTGGCACAGGGCGGACACGTCATACTACAAAACTCGTTTGAGCGCCTTTGTGTGCACGGCACATCTGTACACGCTTCAATGTGTGCGTGCGTCTTAGGGCGCTGTTTCCGCTGTCGTAAATGACGTTTCACAATTCACCGCCATTTTGCTTTTTATCGGTGCGCTACCAACCTGACGGATTAGCCTACTAGTTCCCTACCAATCGGCCGCCGCGGGGTGAGGTCATCCCGATCGGGGCGGGCGGAGCGTGGCCATTCTGTATGAAATACTATTATTTATTATGTGGCCCTGGGAGCGTAATGTACTATTTTTTCACAGGTCGAATTCTTGAACGACAAGACAGACGAGCTGGAAGAACTCCTGAAGCAGTATTTGGGGAAGCCTTTTGCCATGAAAGTAGACGATAAGTAAGTATAAATAAACTCATTATTTATTTAAATAAAAACCGTACTCAATCGCGCACACTTGTAAATACTTCGCTTAACGTTTCGAACGTTTCGTTAACGGTCGGCCTGTAATTCTCGATTTTATTTAAATAATGAATGAACATTGCGTGAGTTTAAAATACAAGCTTTAATCTACTAATGTCCGATTCCATAGACCATATTCTATTTTATGAAAAACAGTAGTTTGTTTTACAAGCAGAGGTCTATTTTTAAATCAATTTTTAATTAAACTAGTCTTTGCTTATATCTCATATTTCAAGAATTGGAATTTTACCTCTGATCCTTTCCTAACTTTTTAGTTTTTATTATTTTACTTTACTCTAAATAACTTCTTGATTTTTAGTCATTATTCTATTTCCTACGTAGCAATTGGCAGTCTGTTTCACGTTTCACGAAATCTTGAAAAGATTATTATAAATAATGAGTTTCATTCATATTATAATCCTCCTTTGCAAATTAAATAAATCTAACACGGATGTGTTCCCGGCCGGCGCGCGGCGGCGGGCCGATGCATGTCTTTTACTTATATCTAATGTCGCCTGCGTGTTACATACTATGTACTGAACAGTACCTACATTTACGTTTATTTCACAGTGTTCCACCTTTGCTAATTAAATGAAACTTACATGTTATGTAGATAGGTAGTTGGTTAATATTTAGTATAGAAATGGTGTTAGTACGACGAGCCTGAATTGTTATACAGGAAGTTTTTTTTTTTTTTCATGAAAATAAGTAAGTAGAGCGCTGATTTTTTTTTCGATAGCTTATATTGATTAGATTTATGCAAAATTTTGATATTTTTCCGTTTTATACTATGCATGCCGTGAGATTTTAGGTGGCAGTAGAGGGTTATAAATTGGTATGAAGTATTTTCTCTTGTCGGTGCATCAACTCGGACCCAAAGATTTGGGGGGATTTTTTGTAGGGTTGTCCTGCTACGGCCTTTGATACTAATACTTGTTAAATGTCTTAAAAAAGCGCTGGTAGCCTGGCGGTCAGACGTCCGACTTTCGATCTAGAGGTCTCGGGTTCAAACCCCGTTCAAACCACAGATTATTTTGGATTTTATATACGAAATATCATTGATATTTACCAGTCGCTTTTCGGAGGAAGAAAACAAAGTGAGGAAATCAGATCCAATCCCAATAAGGCTAATTTCTACACTAGTGCCTACGCCAGTTCATGGGATTAGGTTGCAAAGCGGACCCCAGGCTCAATTGAGCCGGAACAAACTAGGAGGATGTATGTACACTTGTTAAATGTCTTTCCAATAATTTCAGTTCATCAGAATCCCTGGGTGTCTACCTGTACCTGGACGAAGAGAACACCCTCAACGAACTTCTAGTCCAAGAGGACCTAGCGACCGCGTGTGAATATCCAATGAGGGTTTCTACCAAGGATGATATAGACATGAATAGACAATACCCATACAAAATCGCGTTCTCTTTTCAGGTTAAAGCACTAGCGTCATCTATCGGTCACATCAGACACTAAATCCTAGTTTCTAATACTTTGTTCGTCGCTTAACGCTGACAGAATAACTCGACTCCAGACTCGACAGATGGCGCTGTGGCACTGTGCACCGAAAACAGACGTATAGCCTGAACGCGATTTTGTATAGGCATTGTCAATCCATGTCTTAATCATCCTTGATGCCTATACAAAATCGCGTTCCTCGAACCTTCAGGCTATACGTCTGCTTTCGGTACGAAGTGCCACTGCGCCATTTGTCGAGTCGGAGTCGAGTTATTCTGTCAGCGTTAAGCGACGAACAAAGTATTAGAAACTAGGATTTAGTGTCTGGTGTAACCGATAGATGACGCTAGTGCTTTAACCTGAAATAAAAGGAACGCGATTTTGTATGGATATTGTCCATCCATGTCTATATCATCCTTGGTTTCTACAACACCAGAACGCCTAGCATAACTTGACGTGTGACGCGACAGTTCATACTTCAAGCGTGACTCGAAGTATGGAGTGACAGGCGACAACGTAAGATATGCTAGCCGGCCTGAACGCGTATCATAGTTGTAATTTTATCTCCTATCACGTCATGTATCACTTTCGCACTTACATACTTGTTAGAACGTGACAGCTATGGTGACAGGTGATAAAAATCCGACCATATTAGGCTAGCAGATCCGTGGTCCGAATCACGCTTACGGCACTCACAGCGCGCTAACAGGCGGACCGAATCACGCTCACGGCGCCAACATAGATGTCGGGACGTCATTGAATGATATCACTGGACAGCGTTTACAGTGCTCACTGTCCTAGGCGTCACGCACAAACGTCAAGTTGACATTTGACATACGTTTGACACATAATTTTCATTAAATTGACGTTGACAGCGCTCACGCAGCCGTTTACGGTGGTCCGAATCAAAACACTACTTACGCGGCCTTGAGCGCGCTAATGATTCGGACCGACTATCAGCACTGTTAGCGTTGTGAGCTTTGTAAGTGTGATTCGGACCACGGCTTAGGCTAGCAGGTAGCGCTACTGTGACGCGTGTCTTTTTGACAGCAGCTGTCAAAATCCACCAATAAAAAAAAAAGATGAAACGCGATGGATTATGTTATGACAGCTACACCTCTCGCCACGGTGCTGCCACCTGGTGAAAAAATCGATTAGGGAAACCCTGATTAGTATACATTTACATTCATATTCTTTATTGCGTTTCATTTTATACATATATTAATAAATAAATAAATATTATAGGACAGTCTTACACAAATCGACCTAGGCCCACGGTAAGCTCAATAAGACTTGTGTTATGGGTACTAGACGACGAATAGATAAATATGGATAAATACTTAAATACATAGAAAACAAATATCTGTGATAAACACACAAATAAATTCCCTGACCAGGATTCGAACCCGGAACCTCCTGCTTCGTAGACAGTGTTACTACCGACTAGGCTAGGAGGCCGTTACATATACATGTACATCTGATAATTTGTTTTGAATAGCAGTGGACAAGCCAGCACGTCCAGACCAGGCTCCTCAACCGATCCAGGGTCCTCCGGAATTGCGGACATCGAGCGAGGACAATTACAGCGGGCCCGAGCATGATAACCCCGTGGAAGCGGTTACTGTAAGTTATTCAATTTAAACTTTCCTGAAACATACTAACACTATTAGTACATTACTTACCAAGGACTGTAAAAGAAAGAAAGCCCAAATGCGGCGAGGGTTGTAAATATGCGATAGAGGGCTTTCTTTTTTACTGCCCGTGGTGAGTACACAATTCTACGTCTCCACCTGGCCATAATGCGAATTTTACCGTACGCGTAGCGTGCCATAATGTGAATTTTACCGTACGCGTAGCGTGCCATAATGTGAATTTTACCGTACGCGTAGCGTGCGGTAAAACTGACATTATAGCCAGGTGTGACGTAAAAAAGATATAACGGTTACACTCACGTCACTTTAGTCACTTCGCGCGACATGTTTCGGAGAGTGCTATTTGTACCGGCCCGTAGCGCACTGTTGCACGACGCGTTGCCGACTGCCTGCCTGCGTCCGGCGCGGCGTGGCTTACTGTGGCTGTCTATATTATTTATAGTCTCTGATACAACTGTCACAGTCCATATTAAAAAATCTGACATTATAACTCTTATTAAACTCACTAGATGGCACTGTATAGTAGTATATATAGTGTAGGGCATTTATTTGTGTGTTTATCACAGATATTTGTACCTGAGTTATGGATGTTTTCTATGTATTTAAGTATTTATCCATATTTATCTATTATATATATCGTCGTCTAGTACCCATAACACAACCTTATTGAGCTTACTGTGGGCCTAGGTCGATTTGTGTAAGATTGTCCTATAATATGTATTTATTTATTTATTTATATGAAAATCCACAAGAACATTGTTTAGCGGTGCCTTTATGGAATACCATAGACAACGTTTATAAAGTATATTTTTTATATACCTGTCAGCCATTTAATTGACAGTTTTTAATGGGAATGATGACACATGTTGTATTTTGTAATAATATTAACTTGAATGGATGTAAAATGGTCATCATATCCTAATAAAGTGAACATTAAAAATATCGACTGAAATGGTTCAAAGATCAAGCTTCAAAATTTCAAGATTTTTTCGTTTTTTTAAGTACGAAATTAAATAAAACAATGATATCATTCGATTTCTCACATATTACTGTTAAATTGGCAAGTTGCCATTGGCAACCATATACATAAACGCAAAAGTTCACTGTTAAAACAGAAATTTCATAATTTTTCCTTACTTTAAACAAGGCGACTATGCAACCGTGACGTCACTGTTGCATATCACATTGTTAGGAGAATTTTGAGAAACAAAAGTGAGTGTTACATTTTAAATCTCATTTCTGTCTTTCGTGTTGCTTTAACGCAATAAGGAAGATGCAGCTATAATATTTACCATTATTTTGTAATCAAAATGTTGAAAAAACATAAAATAATAGCTATTAAAACGTTTTTACTTTAATTTATACTAATTTCAAACAATAATTACGATTTGAAGCAGTGTGAAACGGAACGTATCTTAATCCACCAATCATCGTCTGGGTGACGTCACTCCTGTTTTGACAACTATGGATGGTATAGTAAAAGATGACTATCTCATATGCCGGAATTTAACGCCTTTTGACGGACACTTTTGCACCATAGAGATTGTTATCCTTACCTTCTATCATCCATAGAACCAAGGATGAACAAATACCACGACTATGGCGAGTGACACACACACATGAGTGACGTCACAGGGACTGTAGCTCCGTTTAGGCCCGAAAATTTAAATTGTGAGTTTGTAACAGCAATTTTTCACTATAAATTATAGTGTTTTCATTTTCAACCGACTTCAAGATTTCGAAGGAGGAGGTTATCAATTCGTCGGGATCTTTGTTTTTGCTTTTTTTTTTTTTTTTTTTTTTTTATGTATGTTCACCGATTATTCGAAGACGGCTGGACCGATTTGGAAAATTCTTTTTTTGTTTGAAAGCGTATACTTCACAGTTGGTCCCATTGTAACCATGTCAGGATCTGATGATGGGATCCTGGAGAAATCGAGGGAACTCTTCAACTATTATAGGCACACCTGTAGTGATTTGAGTATTTTTTACAGCAGCTCGAGCATTTGGTGTTGGAAAGGTGGATGCTTAGTGAAGTCGGTTCTTTTTTGTTTAAAATTATTTAATACACTCGTGGTCTATTCTAAGTGCAATTATTTCAAATTAAAGCAAAAATAAAAATATTGCGTCTTGCCTATTGGCCCCATATAGACATTTGATCCTCACAACAAAACGAATTGATTGATACCGTGCATGAAAAAAAAATTATCATGCCTATTCTGCAGCAAAACAAAATGTTATGTAATGATTTCAGGGTTACAATAATCGCGATGAGCTGGACATCTGCAAGCATTACACCGGGGGGTCGGAGAAGACGTGCTTCAAAGGCGCACGGTGCAAGAAGCGACACGTCATGAAACACCCAGGTAAAGCATTCTGTTTTCAACCGACTTCAAGATTTCGAAGGACCTCCTCCTTCTTTCATCATCAATTCGTCGGGATCTTTGTTTTTGCTATTTTTTTAGGGTTCCGTACCTCGAAAGGAAAAAACGGAACCCTTATAGGATCACTTTGTTGTCCGTCTGTCTGTCTGTCTGTCTGTCTGTCAAGACCATTTTTCTCAGGAACGCGTGGAGGTATCAAGCTGAAATTTATATCAAATACTCAGGTCTACTGTCCCTTGGAGCTGTGAATAAATCAAACTTCTAAGCCAACGCAATCAAAAGATACAGCCGTTTATACCGCAAATTTTCGCTCGCAAGGGAATCAAAACCTACAGGGTACTTCCCGTGAACTCAGAATCTTGAAATTTGGTACGAAGCAACGTTTTATAGCACAGATAAAGGAAAAATTGCGAAAACCGTAAATTTTTTTGTTATATCATATAATAAAAATATTTTAAAGTTACTACCCCTATATACCTACTGGTTTGTACGGAACCCTCGGTGCGCGAGTCCGACTCGCACTTGGCCGGTTTTTTTTAATGTATGTTCACCGATTATTCGAAGACGGCTTGACTGATTTGGAAAGTTCTTTTTTTGTTTGAAAGAGTATACATCACAGTTGGTCCCATTGTAACCAGGTCAGGATCTATGATGGGATCCTGGAGAAATCGAGGGAACTCTTCAACTATTATAGGCACACCTATATTGATTTGAGTATTTTTCACAGCAGCTCGAGTATTTGCTTTTGGAAAGGTGGAGGCTAAGTGAAGTCGGTTCTTTTTTGTTAAAAATTATATTTAATTATAACTTATCGAACAGCACAACAAATAAATAACCATATAAACCTATAGTACTGATTGCACCCTTTGACCAAGCATCAACAGAATGTGTTTGTGTACGCGATGCTTTCCGGTGTCATCATTTTTGCTAATTTAAACCCCATTTATCTACACTCACATTGTAAGTCCTCTAAAAGGTGTTCAAAAACGGTAGGCAATGGCCAGCATTACCACAACCGATTTTACTATGACTAGTTTTTTATCTATGGCAGTAACGTAATTTTAATTTTACATGCTCAAATATTGTTAAGTTATGAGTTTCAAATTTGGAACATCGATTTTGGTAACGTAATGAAAATCCAGCCCTCTTTTCCGACCGCGGTTGCCCTCCTCCCCGACCGCCCGCACAATCCAGTTTGCCATGGCGGTGCAATGGTCATTCTAATGGTTTCCGAACACGTCATTTAGGATTTATAATATGTGTGTAGATAAAGCAGTGTATGCAACTGTACGTAATTAGGCCTTAAAACACTCGTGTGATCTACCTAAAGCCACAATCGTATTTTAAGGACCCTTATTACGTAACAGTTACATAAACTACCACTTATATCCGTTACAGACGGCTGGACATTGGACCGCGTGTCCACCCCCAAATGCCGCCCCCCAGTATTACCTCCCCCCGGGACTTGGCACAAGGTCCTCGTGACGTACGTCTGCCATTTCGACCGGCTCTACGTCATGTTCCAGCAAGAAACCGCCAGAGGTCAGCACTGTCCTTACCTATTTATACAGATCATCATCCTCCTAGCGTTTGCCACGGCTCAATTTAGGCTGGGGTCCGCTTGGCAACCTAATCCCATGAGTTGGCGTAGGCAAATATCGAATGATATAAAGTTTATTAAATAAACACCCAACCAGCAGAGAGAGTACACGCGCGCAGTGATCGCCTCGCTCTCGCCGCGGGTAAATTGGTGTCGATAAATTCGATTTTGAATTCAATTCAATTTAGGTACGTGTGTTTGTATGTCGTGTATGTTGTCTGTGAACAAGGAGGATGTTTACATAGAGGAGCACAGTTTAAGAACTTTTTGAGGCGCCAAGTTTGATAAATAAATAAATAAATATTATAGGACAATCTTACACAAATCGACCTAGGCCCACAGTAAGCTCTATAAGACTTGTGATATGGATATTATCTATACATATAATAAACGCGTAATGAGAAAAAAAATGTACATTCAAGATATTTTAGAAAAACTTATTCGGGGGGTCTTAGAAACGTTGACTGAATAAATTTCAGTGATTTTTGGAATTCTTGTCTGTCTGTCTGTGAATTTGTCCGCGCACTACGTAAAAACTACTGCACAGAATTTTACGAAATTTTGTATGGTAACATTTTATATCCCGGAGCAACATATAGGGTAGTTTTTATTCTGCTTATTAATAACATAATTTTCATAAAAAAATAGTTCTCAAAAGCGGTCACAGATGGCGCTGTATAGGTACCCTGTATACTGTACACAAACATTATTTAAGAACGTCTTTAGATTAAATTAAGCGATTCGGTCGGTTGCGTTCCGCTGAGGTTTAAACCATGGATTTTTAAATGCTTTCTCAATTTAAGGATTGCGGGTTATATATTTTTAAAACGTGTTACATAGTTTTGGAAATTGTGAGTATCCGGACATATATTGTGATCCATTAATAGCTGGAGGTACTTTATTCTCAACGTAAAAATAATCTATTTATTAAAACATGAAACCTACTTACAATATACGTAGAAACGAATAAAACAGGTAGTTAAGATTTATCCATTTCGATCCCGACAGCAAAAATTGTACCGTTTGTGAGAGCAACTGTTTTATCTCGCTTTAACAGCTGATTGCAATAAAAAGGGTAGGCATGAATCTAGAAATTACTAGCTGCTAGCTGTCACGCTGCTGCTGAAGAAATTCTCGCTGCCACGCTCCGGGCCTGGGCCTAAGCGGTACTCGGCCTATGGCTTTCGCAGACATTGCCGCTCATCTTCGGGCCTCAGATTAGCTAAAATTATTCGCCATTGAGTTTTGTCCGGATTATATCATGTTGCTGCTGCTGGAGAAATTTTCGCTGCGTCGCTCCGGACTTGGGCCTACGCGGTACTCGGCCTATGGCTTCCGCAGATATTGCCACTCATCCTCGGGCCTTAAGACACTTCACCATTGAGATATGTCCGGTCCCTGTCATGGTACTGCTGCTGACCTGGGCCGTATACGGTTCGGCCTTTAGCTTTCACATACATTTCCGCTCACCCTCGTGTCCGCAGCCCTCGAGTTCGCTAAGACACTTCGCCATTGAGTTATGTCCGGTCCCTGACTTGTCCCTGACATGCTGCTTCTGCTGAAGCAATTCTCGCTGCGATCCTCCGGGCCTGGGTCCTGCGCGGTACTCGCCCTATGGCTTTCGTGATATTGCCGCTCACCGCATCACGGCTTAGGCGTTCGGGTTCACCAAAAAACTTGACCATTGAGTTTTGTGGGGACCCTTTCATGCTCCTGCTGAAATAATTCTTGGTGCCTTTGGCCTTATTAGATTTTGGCCTGCTGCTGCAAAAGCAGTTTTCGCTGGGACGTTGCGCTCACACGCTACCTCGCGCTCATACCTTCAGCGTTTGACCCTCAGTTTGAAGCATGTTCTCCTGCAGGAACTCGGCCATTAGCATTCGCAGGTCTCGACGCACGCTTTTTTAGTCAGCTATCTTTATCACGGATGAACTAATACATTTAGATAGATATTTATATGTAGAACGCGTAAATTCTACACTAATGGCATGGATAGTATATGAAAATGACAAAACCTCCCACACACGCGGGCGAAGCCGCGGGAACAGCTAGTATATAATAGATAAATATGGATAAATACTTAAATACATAGAAAACATTCATAACTCAGGAACAAATATCTGATAGCTTTACTAGATGGCGCTGTACAGCCTCATACATGCAGAACTCTGGTTCAGATAGCGCTTCAGAGTAACCGAATAATCTATCAATCAACAACGTGATCGCCTTCCGCCAAACGGTACCTTTTTATAAAAATGTATATTATTAGAATAATATTAGACATTGAAAAACCGGCCGAGTGCGAGTTTGACTCGCGCACGAAGGGTTCCGTACCATTATCTATAAGGACGGCAAAATATTTATCAACCGACTTCAAGATTTCGAAGGAGGAGGTTATCAATTCGTCGGGATCTTTGTTTTTGCTATTTTTTTTTATGTATGTTCATTGATTATTCGAAGACGGCTGGACCGATTTGGAAAATTCTTTTTTTGTTTGAAAGAGTATACTTCACAGTTGGTCCCATTGTAACCAGGTCAGGATCTGATGATGGGATCCTGGAGAAATCGAGGGAACTCTTCAACTATTATAGGCACACCTATAGTGATTTGAGTATTTTTTACAGCATCTCGAGCATTTGCTTTTGGAAAGGTGGAGGCTAAGTGAAGTCGGTTCTTCTTTGTTTAAAATTATTTTTTTCCGTTTTTTAGTATTTGTTGTAGCGGCACCAGAAATACATCATCTGTGAAAATTTCAACTTTCTAACCAGGGACCGGAACCGGTAACCATTAAAGGGGTATTAGATTGGGTATTTGATAGAGTTGTTTTTAAAAACCCTATCAATTCGGTAAGCGTATCATTTTACTTACCCGAACGAAAGGCTAACCATGTCAATACAGTTAATTCGGGTAAGTGGTTACAACCCAGCATATGGTTTCCCTATCAGATAGGGTTTTTCAAATGCGATTAAGCTATTTTAAACTCTGTGACCAATACATTTGGCTTATTTATTATTCGAGCATCCTACGAGCTAAGCGCTGCCGGTATGGCGGCACGAGCGAGCCTACAGACAAACAAGAATCTTTTTGCGTATGTTTTCGTACTTACGCCTTTGATCTAGACGCTATTATTGCTTGTTAGTGCGCTAAAAGATCGTTGTGTGGTGCCGGTGTTTTTGTTCTTGCCATTCGAGCGTGACGGCTCGAGTCGATTGAATCTTAGACCCAGGCTTATAATAACCAAAATCAAATGCATATTGTGAAGTGTTAAAATATATAATTTGGTGTTATTCTAGTTATAGGTAGTACTTTGTTTCAAAGGCTCCAGCAAAATGTGACGCCGTTCACCGATACTTCTAGTATAATGAAACGATCAATATCAGTCATTGTTGGACAATCAAGAATAAAATGATTATTTGAAAAAAATATCGTAAGAATAAACTTACGTTGATTTTTTCCCATAAAATGATTCAAAATAATTTCGTCGGGACTAATTCATATGCGAGAAAATGTAATAAAAATAATTGATTCTTAACAGAATTATTTAATCATGCTTTTTATTTTAAATAATGTTCCGCGTATAAGAATGTATTCTGGGTTTTTCGGTGTAAGAAAACATCGTGTGGAAACTGGACCTAATCCCAATAAGGCGTAGTTTCCCTTATGCCCAGCAAAAATTATATCTGTTTTAAAATCCACGGTAGGCAGATATACTCTTTTCACTTCTCATGCTCGTAAAGTTCGACTTTAAATCGTGCGTGGACGATATAAAATCGCATTTTAAGCTCTAGGACATAAAGAAAAATTTTCTTCTACGACCAAGAATGTGGCTCAACAGCCAAACAGAGTCAAAAAATATTGCACAATTTAATTGAACAGTAAAATTTCGTAGAATACTGAAACTTGTTCTTTTATTATATTCTTGTACTCAGATAGAATAAGCTTTCTGGCCCAGACAATTCCTATTGGATAAGAATTTTTTTTTGTATAGATCAAAGTGTCAGGAATTGATACCAATAAAATTTATAAGTGAATATTGGGCGCTAAGGTGCCAAAAAAATGGTAAAAATGGTAAAAACCAGTTTTTCGCTTCTAGAGGAAAAACTACGGCTCCGACAAAAAATAGTTAAATGTAACAAATGTGCGCAATAAAAAAACAAAGAGAATGAGCCCCAGTAGAGCAAAATCTGTTTAGAGGATCGTCCGCAATGTGAAAAAAAGTACCAATGTAAGTTGACCTTTGCATAAGAATAATTACTAGGGCAGAAGAGGTCAGCTAAACATGGTTATTTAATTTTAAGAGAAATGAAGCATTATTGCAAATGGCATCTAAAATATAAGAATAGCAGAATTAAAATACTTAAATATAGTTTAAGTTAATTATAATTTTTTTAGGTGCCATTTGTAATAATGCTTCATTTCTCTTAAAATTATACAACCAAGTATAGCTGACCTCTTCTGCCCTAGTAATTATTCTTATACAAAGGTCAACTTACACTGGATAAAACACGTTTTTTTTTTTTGCAAATATTGTAAATTCAATAACTCGCGTTCCGAAAGTTCTGGAGAGCTGAAATTAGAATATGATGTCAGTTTTGTGGTCCTCTAACTAGTTAAATGTTCAAATGAAAATGTTGTAAACTTTTTACAAACCGTCAAATTTTGCAAAAAGTGACCTTTTTTTAAATCGACTGGGAGAGTATTTTAATTTTCGAAAAACGTTAAAATTTTGATTTCAATGCATTAAGGAGGAGTTGAACTACAAATTTCCAAGTTTACAAATCATTTGACAAAGAATAAAGTTGTTTAAATAATCTATGAAAATCAGGCACTTTTTGCGCGCGCGGCGGCGACGCACTATGGCCCAAACGCCCGATCTAGCTGGACAAAATTATTTTACACTCATAGACTAAAATTGACTATTTTTATTATTATTTTTCTATAATTCATGTGAAAAAAAATTATCCAGTGTAAGTTGACCTTTGTATAAGAATAATTACTAGGGCAGAAGAGGTCAGCTAAACTTGGTTTTAATTTTAAGAGAAATGAAGCATTATTACAAATGGCACCTATTTAAACAAGTTTATTCCTTGTCAAATGATATGTAAATTTGGAAATTTGTAGTTCAACTCCTCGTTAATGCATAGAAACCGAAATTATAACGTTTTTCGAAAATTAAAATACTCTCCCAATCGATTTAAAAAAAGGTCACTTTTTGCAAAAGTCGACGGTTTGCAAAAAGTTTACAATATTTTAATTTGAACAATTAACTGTAGTTAATGTAATTGTTTATTCAATATATTGTAATCTATTGACTATAATAGATTAAATAGGTAGAAACTTAAATAAACTATGTAAATAACCTAAAATTAACTTACTTAAAAATACTAAAAACTAAAAATCTATCTCTAAAATGGGCCCCTGTGGCATCGTGCCGAGGACGCTGGCAGCATTTCCTCGCTGAATTGCAATACTTATGCGTTGAGCGAGGAAGCTGCCAGCTCGTTTGTCCCCTGTGACATCGACCAGCCGTTTAGCTACCTGGCGGTAAAGCTTTTGAGCTCCGGGACCCCACGGACCAAGAGTCTCGACGCCAAATGCAACAAAGTTGTAATTGGCGTCGAGGCCCCCGTATTTTCGCCTTTTAAGAGCCTCGGCCACCTCCGCCGCCGCGCCAGCTTTATTCATGGTACCGTGGAGGTGAGACGGTGCCAGCGTGTCCACGCAAGTCGCGTCCCACACTAGCACCCGTCCCAAACTCCACGGAATCAGTGACATCCCGTCAGGCCTCTTGCCATCGTCTCTAGCTATACCGGCCGGCTCGAGTATCGCCGGCACATTGACGGTGGCAAGAGACCGGCGGATAATGTCGTTTAGCGCAGCGTGACGAGAGAGGCGGCCCGCGCTCCGCTGACAGGAGAGTCCGTGGTGCCCTAGCTGGTCGACGTCCTTACCACAGGGGCATCTGTGCGGTGCGCATACTTGTGTCCCCAAGCGCAGGCCAACCGCCAGCCGGAGGGTTTCAGGGGCAAGGTATGTCCCTGTGTTAGGCGAGGGATAGGCACTCAGCCAGTGGCCAGCCTCTCTACATCCGACGGCGGTCAGGCGAGCGCGTTCAGCTCCAGTGCTCTGGTTTAAAAGAGTGGTGTATGTTAATTTAGATAGGGCATCGTCCCAGCTCCTTTGGGATTTTGGATTATAGGGGAGATTTTGCCCCGGGCAGGCGGAAAGCCAAGCTTTTCTGGCATCGTCCAAGCCTGAGATCTCATAGTTTGAAGGTGAACCCCTTAATATTTTTCCTATGAGATCAGCAGAGCTGTGAACCGATGAAAGAAAAGCCGGCAGTGCAACACTTGAAATTTTGCGTAATCCGATACCGCCATACCGGACGGGAAGGGATGCTTGGAGCCAGGAATTTTCAGTGAGCTTTAAATTTAGAACGTGCTCCAAGTTTGTTTGAATTAAAGAATCGAGAGGTAGTAGTAAATTTTGATGGTTCCAGAAAGGGCTACACCGGAGCATGTAGGTTAATTTTGGCACGAAAAGGCAGAATTTGATAATAAAGAGGGCCGAATGGGGACTGATTTCTAACAGACGATCGGCACAATTTTGAAATTTCGTAATGGCACTGTTTATGTAAGTAGGAAATAAAGTATTGGATAGAGGAGTTCCCAGGAGGCTAAGGTTATCATTGGTGACAATTTTAATATTGGGAGTTAAAGTGTTAAATTGATCGATAATGCTAGACTCGTTTAAGGAACTATCGTGGATGTACAGTTCACACTTGTTATAATTTAGATCTAAGCCAATGGATTCAAATTTTGTTTTAAGAGTAGAAAGGTCCAAAAGAACAGTGTCCAAGTTACCTCCTAGGGTGCCGTCGTCCAGATACCACACGTTGAATTTTGATTTTAAATTTTGTATGATAGGATTTATGGCTAAACTAAAAATTGCCGGCCCGAGGGGGTCACCCTGCTGGCATCCAACTTCAGAGGAGAGTTCGTGGTTTTTGTACATTAATTTTGAGGGATCAGCATAACAATGGAGGAGGTAGTTGTATAATTCTGGTATATTACTTCTAATTTCGGCCAGCAAGGTGTCCCTGTTAACTGAATTAAATGCGTTCTTGACGTCGATTTTAACTAGTACTTGACATTCGGCATTGGAGAGGTAGGTGCGAAGAGCGTGAACGGCAGCTTCACACCCACCTCTTGTGCCAAACCCAAGTTGGATTGGTTCAAACTTACGCTGTAATTTGGAAATAATATATCGAACTGCAATTTTAGATGTTAAGCGTCTTAAAGTCGATCCGATTGCGATCGGTCTCACGCCGCCATCTTTTTTTGTGAGAGCGATCAAATTGGCTCCGTAAAGGATGGGTACTATATCTGCATTGACGCAGCCACTCAACATGAGGTTTACTAAAGTACTTAGTGAGGTGATAAGTTTTCTGCCAGCATCACCTACACAATGTGCAGTGAGGTCTTTTAGATGCTATGGAGAAATTCCATCCAAGCCAGCCGCCGAGCCGGTTTTGAAGCTAAAAATAGCATCAACAATGTGCTTATCCTCGACTTGTAGGCAGTCTTTGGATGGAGTCGGTGGGTCTAAGAAAAAGGGAGTAGTCGGAGCTGGGGGATGTTTAGAACGCAGGGCCGAAAGGGTGTCGTCATTGTCAGGGGAAAGAGTGTCGCTAGAAAATAATATTCTTGCAGCGCCTTTAAGGTCACCGTCGCTTATTTTGTTTTCCACTATTTTTGCAAGATTGAATGTAGTTTTGCTGTTATTTGAGCTATGCCGTGGAGGTATACTGGTAGATAGATGAAGAGGATTGGAACAGTTATTTTTAATTTTTTGAGTAAGAGATAGCTTCTGGTCATCGGTTGATGCGTGGAGGGTCTGGAAAGAGAAACTAAGGAGATTCCGCCAAGTGTCGAAAGTGTTTAACTGTACGCATTGGTCGATGAGATAGGTCAGGTGGGTGGCGACGGTGATCCGTGCGCCGCGCGGAATCCGTTTCGTAATTGAAATGTTATTTTTAAAGTAACTTAGTTCCGTGTGTAGATTATTGGAAGGTAGATGGCTAGTTGAAGGCAATTGACTGGCAGTATCAGGTGGAGGTGGAGAAATTTGAGACAAACATTTTCTGTGAGTTTTGGAAAAGTGGATTTTTAAGCCTCGAGATGATGGAAACGATTTTGGACATAAACTACATTTGTTACTTGAAGCAGCCGGTTGTGTGGAGGCAAGCATCCGCACCTAAAAATGTTATTGAATACAAAACTATAAATATGTATAAAACAACTTACTTACGTTAGGTTACGTAAATATTCAACTTATCCACTAAAACTTAAATATAAAATAAACACATAAAAAGTCAATTCTGACAGTAACTGTCACTGCAGCGGCATCGGGGTTGCACCGGGGCGTAGTCTCTGCTCGCATGCGAACCTCCTTTTCCTTTGGTTTTTGCTTGAAAGTGATTTGGTATTTTCGCAATACGTCTGTAGCTGTAAGTACGTTGCTGTACGGTGACGGAAATGTTGCTGGCACCGGAACTTGTGCAGTCGGGTTGCTTGAATGATATCCTTCTCTGATCCTTTTTGCAATGACGCGATTTTTATAGAGAGCGAGAGATCGTATGTTGTGTGATACCTATATCAATATAATATCTTTATATGATTTCGGCATAAACTCTCTGGATTTCGGATATCGGTTGTATATGAGTGCCCACTGGCCCGCTGGCAAAGGATTGCGTCGCGTGATGCCTCTTTGGAAGCGATGTGCTATTTATTTATGGAATTTTCTTTTACAAGGAAATAAAATTACCGCACATGACATGAAATTTTTTTTTTTTTTTTTTTTTTTAACTGTAGTTAGACGACCACAAAACTGACATCATATTCAAATTTCAGCTCTCCAGCACTTCCGGAACGCGAGTTATTGAATTTACAATATTTGCAAAAAAAATGTGTTTTTTTACGAATTGCGGACGATCCTCTGGACCGATTTTGCTCTACCGAGGCTCATTCTCTTTGTTTTATAATTGCGCACATTTGTTACATTTAACTATTTTTGGTCCGACCCGTAGTTTTTCCTCTAGAAGCGAAAAACTGGTTTTTACCATTTTTTTGGCACCTTAGCGCCCAATATTGATCACTTATAAATTTTATTGATATCAATTCCTGACACTTTGATCTGTACAAACAATTTTTTTCCCGTCCAATAGGAATTGACTGTACTTTTTATGATTTTTCCGCTAATTCTATCTGAGTATTGCTATAATTATTTGAATTGCGTGTATTCTATAATTAAATAAATGAAATCAAATAAAATAGGAGTTGATAATAGTTTAGAAATGCCCCGAAATGTTTTGATGACTTGGTAGAAAATTTCTAAATTCACATTTTAAAAATTCAAAAAAATATATTAAAAAATTAATTGGTTGGAATCATATTTGTTTTCATTGTAATATTTTTGTTAGAACTTGAAATTGTTTTACGATTACCGATAAATAATTTCCTCGCAAATGAAGTGAAAATTAGAATGTAACCCTCGTCCATAAAACCCATTTTACACTCGACTTTTAAACTACGTAAAATCGTACGTTTTATGCACTTGTTGTACAATTATAATAAAAACGAAAATAAAAACGGTAATAAAAACGGAAATAAAAACGGAAATAAAAACGAAAATAAAACGAAAATAAAAATAAAAACGAAACGAAACGAAAACGAAACGAAAACGAAACGAAAACGAAACGAAAACGAAACGGAAACGAAAACGAAACGAAAACGAAACGTAAACGAAACGAAAACGAAACGAAAACGAAACGAAACGAAAACGAAACGGAAAAAAATGAAAATAAAACGGAAAAAAAAAAAACGAAAAAAAAAAAAAAACAAATAAAATTAACAAAAATATTATACACTGAATTTTTTAAAATATAAAATGAAAAAAAAAAAATTATATACATGGTGAATCTGAGTATCCCGACAGATTTTAACCATAAATTCCTGATACTGATAAATAACTGACTGAGACTAAAATGTCGTATAAACTTTTCTGGAATTAGCCTAGTTTCAGAGTTCTTCTTCTTTGTCGTTACACTCTTTACAGAGTGGTCGTGGCCAAAATGTACTAATTTATTTTAATTGACAGTTTTACCAATAACATTTATGTTTTTATGTTCAAAAGCATTTTAAAAATCTGAAAAATGAAAAAAAAAATTTTTTTGCGAAATCGACCTAAATTCGTAAAACATTTATTACTCCTTATGACTTCAGGAATTTATGGTTGAAATCTTTCGGGTTACTCAGATTCACCGTGTATAATAATAATAATAAAAAAACCAGTCTGTCTTGAATTTTAAAACAGATATAATTTATACACCCCGAATAATTAACCGAAAATAACTACCATGACTATTTTTCAGTAAAAAGTATATAACCTTGGATTATAAAAAAGAAATAATTTTCGAAATTACATCCCCTAATTATAAATATTAATTATTTGAAACGGGGTATTTACCTCGCACCCGAAATATCGGGTGCCCAATAACGCTAATATACATGGTAAATACCCCTTTTCAAATAATATTTATAATGTGAATGACAATGTGAGCTTAAAAAATCGTATATCCCATAATTAGCTGAAAACGACTACCAATGCGTACGCCAATTCAATATAACTCATCAATATAACCTTGGATTATAAAAAAGAAATAATTTTCGAAATTACATCCCCTAATTATAAATATTAATTATTTGAAACGGGGTATTTACCTCGCACCCGAAATATCGGGTGCCCAATAACGCTAATATACATGGTAAATACCCCTTTTCAAATAATATTTATAATGTGAATGACAATGTGAGCTTAAAAAATCGTATATCCCATAATTAGCTGAAAACGACTACCAATGCGTACGCCAATTCAATATAACTCATCAATATAACCTTGGATTATAAAAAAAAAATAATTTTCGAAATTACATCCCCTAATTATAAATATTAATTATTTGAAACGGGGTATTTACCTCGCACCCGAAATATCGGGTGCCCAATAACGCTAATATACATGGTAAATACCCCTTTTCAAATAATATTTATAATGTGAATGACAATGTGAGCTTAAAAAATCGTATATCCCATAATTAGCTGAAAACGACTACCAATGCGTACGCCAATTCATGGGATTAGGTTGCCAAGCGGACCACAGGCTCAACTGAGTCGTGGCAAAAGCCGGGACAAACTCTAGGAGGATGAATATTGGTTTTTTGTCAAATCGATTTGAATATGAATAAAAATTGTGTTTTTATTCTTATTCAAAATAATTATTGCCCATCCCATCAGTACGTGCGAACTATGCAAAAATAAACTGAACGTAAGACACATTTCTTTAACAGAAATTATTTAATTGAAAGTTGTGTACGTGAGCAGAGGACTGGACTGTGAGTGTGACTTTTCCAGAATGAATAAACGACAGCAAATCTTATATTTACTCAATTTGTTCCGCCGCCACCTCTCCTGTTCCATTTCAAATGAGAAAGATAGAACCGCCTGCCTGCGTGGAAAAGAGACAGGAAAAGGGTAGCCCTATGATAGGGTAAGCGGTAAATATTAAAGCTATCTTTACCCCATTCGACTCGGAAACCACATTGAAAAGGGTTAAGCCTATTCAAAATGATTTCCATATCGATAGGGTAACCCAATGATAGGGTAACCCTATCATTAGGGTAAGACTTTAATAGGGTTACCCTATCGAAACGATTAATCAAATGAAGGGGTTTTCCGGTCCCTGTGTCTAACTATCACGGTTCATGAGATACAGCCAGGTGACAGACGGACAGCGGAGTCTTAGTTATCACTAAGGGGTCCCGTTTTTGCCCTTTAAGGTACGGAACCCTAAAAATGGCTCGGGTTTTTTTTTTCAGAGAAACTGCCTATTTTCGGTCGGGTGCTGCCCCCGACGACACTAGCTGCGTTAATACGCGACATGAACAGTCCAGCCACGTATGCCGCCTACAAACCTCTGCAGGTACAGTAGCCTGCAATCTTAGAGAACTCAACCAACCGGGGCGGCCATGTCTGTCATCAATACTAATATTATAAATGAGTCATTCCATATGAAAACAGCTGAAACTAATTATTTTTATTGCCGCGTGGTCACAGATTTGAATGAAAAAGAAAGAGGATGTACCATGACACATATAAGCATAAAAACCGTTGTCGTTATTTTTTTTTAATACTTATATTTTTATCGGCACCCATCCAAAGTACAAAATGGTGTCATTTTCCTACTCCCACAAATTATGATGAAACTTTGTTCAGAAATGATGTACAAAAAGGGTGTTAATTGAATATAAGCCTTTGATAAACATACTATCCGATATGCATTATAACTTTTCCTCCAAATACTTCAGCATAAAATACCGTGTCACTAAAAATCTTAAAAAATTGGCTCATTTTCGTGGTATTCGGATGAAAATCCTGACTTTTGTATTAGACCTAGGATTTTTTTATATCACAGCTTCAGTAACAGTTAAATTCTAACTATTAACATTGATTTTAAATGGCAAAATGTATTAAATAGTATTAGAAAACACGTACTGAAATTTAAAAAAAATAGAAACGTGTTCACTTTGGATGCTGAAAAATCCTGGTTTCAGTATAAATAAAAATTTGAATTTACCACAAAATGATAGATCATATGCTGAAATTAACATCGCAACTAGATTTTATAGTGTTATTTTTGTAAAATCGTAAAATATGCAAATTTCAGATAGTTAATAAAAGTGTCTTAAACACATAAAACTGCACCTAAATATTATTTATTTCTTAACTAAATTAAAAGCATCACTATAATAAAGAAATACTTAAATAAAAAATTACAAAATTAATTTAATCCTTACTTCCACGTTTCGATAACTGCCTTCTAACTGTCACAACTTCAAAAGTTTGTGATGTTGAATACTTACGAGCTTTTAAAGTGTCGAACGACAGACGTTCGAAATGATGGTATGATCTAGTATTGTTAATCGTGAGTAAATTCTCGAACCTCTCTGTTAAGCTTGATTCTGAAGCTTCGACATCTGCTTTTGACACGAAAATAATGTAATGCCCAGGTATCCGCTCCGTACAAAAGTCGAACATCGCTTGAGGGGTTAATATGTGACTTTCCGCTGTTCAAACTATCTTTTCGGATTATTCTTTTGATGGTGCCTCCTGCACCATCCCACGGGCTTTTCCCATGTGCTGTAGCAAAGAAGTTCCAGTCTGCTTGCAGTCCAAAATCTTCACCATGGTAACACAAATTCGCCATATTCTTTTTATTTTTATACTGCGATGCGGCTCCGTCACTAAAGTAATGAATTTGTTTTATTAAAGGATTGGTCCGTTTAATGTGTATGTATTGTATTATAACAAAATTTAACCCTTCCTTTTATGACAAAACTTAATAAAACTCCTTTATGATAAGAAAACCATTATATATTGGCATATAACCATAAAAAAACGACTTTGTCGTACTAATACTGTTCTGCAATATTTACGATTTTCAAAAGTTCATATCTTCTTACGAAGCAAAAATAACACTATAAAGTCTACTTGCTATGTAAAGGTGAGCTCACGATGTATCATTTGGTGGTAAACTCAAATTTTTATTCACACTGAAACCTAGATTTTATAGCGGTTAAAGTGGACCCGTTTTGATTTTTTTGAAATTTCAATATGTTTTTTCTAAACCAAAAATACATTTTGATAATTTAAACTCACATTAGTTGCTTAAATTGTCATGTTCTAAAGACCAGAAAAAAAGCTAAGTATCTTAGTCTTATAGGAAAGTCAGAATTCTAGTCTGAAAACTCCAAAAAATAGCATATTTATACAAATTTTCAGTGCCTCAGAACCCAGTTCTGAAGCATACTGATTAGATATTATAACCAGAGGTCGGACAAATGGGCGTCATTGCTCGAAATAACATGGACATGACTCAAAAGTTTGATTGATTAATTTCTTACCTGTAATTTTATTAGTATACGTTGTGAATAAAAACACAGACTTCTTATTCTGTAGATTTATTAAAGTAAATAAACAGTAATTTTTCTAAATTTTCCGTGGTAAGTTTATTCCTTTTTACATCCAAAATATACTTATGAGCTGAAAAACTCCGTTCGCAATCTACTGAAGTTAACGGAGCAAACTTCAGTACTTTAATAGGAATACTTTCATGCCAATAGGACTCAGAGTCTATTTTGCCTTCTATGTATTGGATGACAGTTTCAAAATCTGGATTTCTTTTGAGTAATGCTTTCATTTTTCCTTGCAAACTGATTCCTATTTCACCTTGAATGCTTTCCAGATTATTCAATATACATCGTATTTTACTTAATGAAAATTCTATAGTATTTGAATTAGATTGCTAACTCTCTATTACGTGCGGGATTGATTGAAAATGATATGAAATGAAGTTTAATTGTGCTGAAACGTTATCTGATTGTAAAATCTGTTTACACGTACGGATATATATACTATCACTTATTAAATGTTTGTATGACTCTCTTTACAGCTTCAAAATTATTTTTATAATAACATGCCGCCTGGATCCAAGTGCCCCATCGTGTAATTATGGGTTGTGGTGGCAAGGGAATGTGTGGGTTCATTTCTTTGAATATTGCAATCCTGGAAGGGGCTTTTGAAAATACTTTTTTAACGTAGTTGATTAATCGGTTAACGTCGTCAAAATGTTTTCTAATTTCTTCGCAAAGTCTGAGAATCCCATGTGCCAAACAAGTTATGTGTAATATTTGTGGATATTTGGCTTTAATTTTCTGTCCAGCATTTAGCATATAGCTCACCGAATCGCTCGTAAATAAAATTATGTTTTTGAAATTACTTTCAGCACGGTCTTCCCCTTCCCACAACCATTGTAAGCTTGATTCGAAAAAATTAAATATTGTAGATCCGTTTACTTTGTCCAAAACTTTGGATGCAATCAAGAAGCAACTAGCGGGCTGATTTTCTTTTAAATTTCTTACGAGAATATTAGCAATTTTCCGGTCTAAGAAATCTTTAGTCTCATCAATTGAAACCCAAAAGTATCCATTGCTTAGTTGTTCACGAATATGTAATACTTTTGCTTTGTATACCTTATCAAAAAACACTTTTCTTAAATATGACTCCGAAGGAATATCAAAGCCGATGCAATATTTTGTCAAAAACATTCGAAAATAATTATTTTTCAATTTATTCCACGGTATATTGGCACAAATCATCATCATAGCTAAATCGTAGCAAAACATATCTTCAGAGCTAAATCGTAGCAAAACATATCTTCAGTAACTTGGCCTGTTTTTTTTTGTAAGTGACATTTACTTTTTAAATGTTTGGTGAAACCAGACTTTCGAGATGCGTCAATATCAATATTACATACATTACAAGTTAAACTTACACCATCAAATGAGAATTCGTCATGTCCCTCAATCCAATTCCAGATTGTTTCGGACCTAGTTTGACGTCGTGACATGTTGCAATAAGTATTAATTCAATAAAAAGGAAATTTGATACACAAGGAACTAATTATATTGAATCTTTATAATCAAAGCAATGAAATGAATGACAATTGACGTTTAATGTCTTCTTTATCAACAGAATTATAAATTGATAGGTGGCCATGTTACCTGGATACAAAAAGGTTTATCTCTAGAGCACTTAGCTCTACACTAGGTACCTACGCTGGATATCTACATAAAATTTGAAACAAACAGGTACTACTAGGTATTAATAATACTAGGTAATATATAGTTACTTTATTTGTTACCGTTCTATATACACGGTGTAACATGAGGAAACCGAATAATTTTAACAGCGTATTCCTGATCATAATGGGAGACTAAAATGTCGTATAAACTTTTCTGGATTTCGCCAAAAAAAAAAAATTTTTTTTGCTCTTTTTTCGATTTTTTGAATGCTTTTGAACATAAAAACAAAAATATTATTAGTAAAACTGTCGATTAAAATAAATTAGTACATTTTTTTCCGTAAAAAATAGCTTACGTAAAGTATTCCTTGGCACTTTGATATTTGTCAATAAGAATGTCTAGACTAGACCCCATAAAGGGTGAAATCGCCATCGAAAAAGCGTTTTACACTGAGTCACATAAAATTTTTTATTTTATTTAAGTGGTAGTAACAACTAGGCGAATTCCAGAAAAGTTTATACGACATTTTAGTCTCCAATTATGATCAGGAATACGCTGTTAAAATTATTCGGTTTTCTCATGTTACACCGTGTATATTCGTTATACATATATATTCACAGATATTTTTCTATTACATTAATTACCAGGACCCAAAACTTCTCAAAATCATGCAGAGGTATTTTTATTAAAATTTTACGCATATAGGAATTCTTCATTGGACATTTACAGGCGACATCTCTTGAGAACTCATTCCCTAAAAAATAACAAAAATTTGTACCATTTAAATTTCAGTTTTATTCCCTGTGTATGAAACATGAACGTAAGTAAACTTTAGTTTTTAAAAGGTTACCTGCTTCATCCGTTTTTTGAAATTTACGAAAAAGATTAATTATTTCCTCCCAACATTCGTCGAATTTTGATGGTTCAATATTTTTTAACATAAATTTCAAACACCTTTCTTTAAAATTGAAATAACAGCGGCACAAACATGTTTCTTTGTTGCCTATATATAAGAGAAAATATAATTTAGTTTTCATTCAAATTGTTTAAGATCAGCCATAATAAATAATACATTATTTTGACGTACCATTTCCTCGTCGTATTCTATTTACTTCAATTTTCGCCATGAGCTCGCTGGTAAATTGATGATATTCAATAGGCGAGAATAAAATTTTTGCCATGGCTTTTTTTATTATAGTTTGATATTTTTGGTGATATAGAGCTTATGAAAGAATCACAAGTTAAAAATATAATGTATATAACATTAATAGGAATGAATGTCAGAATAGTAAAGTCAATGTCAAAAAATAGATTGTTTTGTTTTGCTAAAAGGAAATCAAAGAAGGTATAATATCTTTATTTTAGTATACCATTGAAATCTTATCAATTCTCACTATATCATCAATAATTTAATTCATTAATCAATCAATCAAACTTTTGAGTCATGTCCATGTTACTGCGAGCAATGACGTCCATTTGTCCGATCACTGATTATAACTCATTGTGGAATCGGTGGTTAGTAAGCTACAATTTAAAATAAACATCATTGTTAGCAAAAGCCCATAAGCAGAGTTCGAACCTAGTTTATGAGAGTAAGAAAATTACAACTTTTCAAACTTCCAATGAGTGCCAATCGACAAAAAAAAAACAAAAAAAAAAATCTCAAGGATTTAGTGATATCATGCCTCAAAGTACATTCCTGATTTTTTTCAAGTAAATTCAAAATTAGTCAGCACACCCCTTCAGCTGTTTTCATATGGAATGACTCAAATGGGAAAGTGTATGTGTGTGTTTGTTTGTTTGTCCGTCTTTCACGGCAAAACGGGGCGACGAATTGACGTGATTTTTTAAGTGGAAATAGTTGAAGGGATGGAGAGTGACATAGGCTACTTTTTGTCTCTTTCTAACCCCCCACTTCCCTAAAATGGGGGGTGGAAGTTTGTATGGAGCATTCCGGGGGGCAATCAGGAAAGGGGAAGCGTGTTACCCCGAATTTAACGCGAGCGAAGCCGCGGGCAAAAGCTAGTTTTTTATACAAAAAATTATGCCTATTTTTGCGGAGGAGGGGAACGTCAAATGTATGGCTATTCGTACGTAACGTCACGCCACGTCAGATAAACGTCAGTCCATACAATAAATATGACCAACTGGTCATATGTTTTCGGTAGAGGGGAACGCCTGTCAATGGCCGCTGTATATGCACTAATCTGACTGCTTTTAAAAATAAAATATAATTTAATATTGGCCATAAATACATGTGATCGTCTAGTTAAAAGTGAAGGACCCTCTACGTTGTGTAAGAAACATTTTAATTAAATACGAATGTAATAAACTAACAATAATGTACGCAATAATAAAAAGTCAAAAATATAACGCCATGATAAAGATCCGTTAATAATAAAAAAAACGTTTGAGAAAAAATAAACAAATTAATGAAAGAAAACAAAATAAACCATGAATAAAATTAAAGTGAAGAAATCATGGTTAA
The DNA here is from genome assembly GCA_947086415.1 of Pammene aurita. Lineage (NCBI taxonomy): Eukaryota > Metazoa > Arthropoda > Insecta > Lepidoptera > Tortricidae > Pammene > Pammene aurita. The sequence continues at coordinate 37,294,527 of OX352294.1, forward strand.
GTAAACATACAATCCATATTCCGTATTTGTATCCGTATTCATAAAGGAATACTGATACCATCCGTACTTCTGATCCGTGTCCGTAAAACACGGAACAAGAATTTACTCTGTATCCGTTTCCGAATTTAAATCGAATTAAGTAATTATATATTTTATGTAATAATAATAAACCGAAACACGTGATGAAAAACTCAATAGAATTCAATTAACCCGTAAGCGTAAAATAATATTTAAAAAAAAACGAACTACATAAATGAACATGCCACTCACCAATGACAGCAGTGCTAAAAGGAAAATAATTTAATTGATTTAATTACTAGATCTTTACATTCAATGAATTACTGTTTTACTGTTAATTTCACTTAATTTTAGAATATAGCTTGAACACGATGAAATAGCGACTTGAAAGAAATACCCGACAACAAAGAGACCTTGTGAATTCAGACCTGTAGGTCTAGAAAGGGGAACCTATATTTATTACTTAGTTTTTGAATGTCCAGGGGCTCCCTGCCAACCTACACCCCTGCCTCGCGTGACGTTGAGAATGGAACATGCCCGTCCACGCGTCCATCAAAACCGACAGGAAACAATCCTAGCTAAACCAGGAGTTCATTCTAAACATCCCTCCTAATCATTCATCAACACTGTTCACTTTCCTGTCGTTCTCAAAATGGTATTTACGCACAATGCATTTTATAATTTACGCTAAGCTTACGCGCTGCGGTATTTAGGTTTAGGTTTATAGTACATTACTGCAGAGACCAGTAAGTAAGCTTTCCTGGCTGAGTATTTAGTAGCCGTCCGAGTCGAAGACGAGGACGGCTACAATACGAAGCCAGGTAAGCTGATTACGGTCGAAGCATGTATAGTGCTTTTCTCAAACATGTAAGGAAATAAAATTACTTGTTTAGTGCTTCAGTTACTGGCTGAGTGATTTAATGTTGTATGAAAATCCTTTACGTACGTCGCGCTGAACCTGCCTTGGAATAGAGTCCCTACTGGTCTCTAATTACTAACGTAACAGGAACATTTCCGAGCATGTTTGAGAAAAAGAACTTTATTACTCAAAAGAAACTTACATTTCGCTTAATGAGTAAGTTACATAACTTATATATAATTGCAAGAGCATCAAAAGCAGTCTGCACTAATGACTAATTAGCATTAACATCTATATTATAAAAAATCCAACTATATAATATTGGCTATATTACAATTATGTAGGTAGCTATAACATTACGAGTGCAATGATGTATTTACGCTTGTCCTTACAACGTCATGCAGCCGCGGTATTTGTGACAAAGTTGGTGAGTGTTGTCGATCTGTTCAAGGTGCTCTGAATATCACTTATACTCTATATCATCCACTGTACTACGAATCCCTTAAATTGGACTGCATTGTCACTCTACTTCCACTAATTGACTCGGATGCCAAAGGTCCGTATATCGAGTGAGTACATCCCAGAACCCGCAGAGCGCATAATACAGAAAATATAAATATAAATAACAGGCCTTGTTTGTGTACCTAGTGTGTAGTGTAATGGCTTCAGTCTTCTAATGCACTGACCAGTCAGAGACATTAGGCCAAAGCCTGTTTCGGCGTCCAGTTGGCAGGAGCTAGTCTCAGCCACCAAACCTTGTTCCGAGTGTACCTAAGTGAATGTGTGCAAATAGACTAAACGTGTGGTGTGTCAACTGTGTATTTGTAAGTGTAATGTGGTGTGTAGTGAGTGAGTGTACATGTATTTTGTGTGTAACACAAATATACGATGTGTGTGTTAAGTAGTTTTTTATTGTTGGTTCACTATCTCGTCACAAATAATAGAATCAAAGAAGCAATTAAATGTGTGACACTACAATCTCGTCATTCTGTCGGAAAGAGCCAATTATATGAGTTGTGTGATATGGCGTTAAGCTCTCCCTTCAAAATAACTATTTTGCAATGCCAACATTCAATTCAAGCAGACTAGGCTAAATAATCCTAACTTTAAAGTTTTATCGCTCTTTTACACAAAAATGTGATTATTGGGAAGGTGCTAGCTAATTGTAGAGCTAAGAATGTAGCCAGAATGGCTCCCTATAGTCTTCTTCTCGTGCGCTCGAACAACTCCGGGAAATTGCAGAAGTGAACTATTATGTCCTACATACAAATCGTCCACTGACGACTTCCCTAACACCTCACAACACGCTGGACTCAGCTAAAGCCAGAACTAACACCCGTCGTGATGACCTAATAAGATAAAATAAGAAAGTTAATACATTAATCTTAATTCTATTAAGTATTTCTACTCCCTGATATCACTGATGCTAATAAACTATTAATTAAATTAACACTTGGAATAAAACAAATAAACACTACAACAAACGTCTTTGCACACAGGTTAAGGTAATCGCGAGCCCGAATTATTTAATACTAATTTTCAATTAATTATATCTGACAAATTAGGATTGACTTCATATGGTCAAACGCTACGTCCTGGGTCCAAATCTCGACTAACTCTCTTACAAGTATATTTTTAAAACAATAATATTCACTCAAATAAGTCCGTGTAACATAAAGATGTTATGTGCATAGATTTCGAACCAACATACGTCATTTAAACATTTGATTAGTTAAAGTTTTTAGCTAGATGACGAATGTGTCGCCCTAACTATTTTAATTATCTTACGCCCTTTTTAGTGCTAGTAACTGAACTTGTGTTTAGGCGACATACGCATGATAAGAATCAAGTGTCCAAAAGCGCTCTGACTTGGTCCGCAGAAAAAGAGCAATAAATAACCAAACTAATTACTTTTGTGTTTATACTAGATCGATTTCAAAGAACTTGCGACGTGTGAATATAATTTTTAGAGATCCGCAGTAAAATACTAGTTATTTAAAAGGAGTTACTATATAATACTGTAACACTGCGGTTACACCGCCCCGGTTGGTTGAATTCTCTAGTACCTTCCTCAACCGAGGCCGCAAAAATATGTACGCTCTTATGGCCTTACAAATAAGACTGTCAGATATTTTTGCGGCCTGCGTTAAGCAAGATACTATTGCCGGTGGTTGTACATTTGTTCTTATTCTGCCATACTTAATGTCCTCAATGTTTGTCCATTTTTTGAGGTTATCGAGTCAGTTCACCTTCCTTCCTTTTAGTTTAGTTTATTTGTTGGTAAAAATATTTTTACAAGTCTTATAGTTCTATAACTAAGCTACTATTAGGTAAATAATTTACATTTGTCAGTTTAAAAAAATATAAAATATAGATAAAATTATCTTAATTACATTATTGTAAAATTATTCATGTCATCATACATTCTTCACTCATATTGTCACATTTTTATTTTTGTACAATTATGGTAATAACTATTAGGTATTCGGTTTATTTATAAACTCATCAACCGAGAAACATGCTTGTTCGATTAATAGAAGTTTTAGTTTTTTTGTAAATATTGTTTCACTTGCAATTGATTTTAAGTCATTCGCATTCACATTATATATTTTGGGGCCGATGAAACCGAGTGACTTTCGGACCTTAGAGAGTCGATGTGAAGAGGCAAACAATAAGGGTAACCTGCGGTTGATTTCATTTCGAGTGCAGGTTTTTTGTATTACTTTATATTTGACCTAACGTACTGGCACGCCGCTAATATATAAACCGCAGGGATCGTTAGTATTTTATGTTTTATGGATAGTTCTTTTACTGAGTAGTCGAACGGTTTTTTAGAGATTATTCTGAGGGCCTCTGCTTTGTTTTTTAAATGCCTTATCGCGGTTTTCTGCAAAACCCCAGCCAGAGATCAACACCTTGGATTAAAATTGAATGCCCAATAATTAAATTAACCCGTCTTCTCTATTTTCCCTTCTATTACGGTTTAAGATGTTTATTTCCCAAAGCAGAATACAATTCACTTATTATGAGAAATATTTTTTTTTACTTGTAATATGCAGAGAATTAAGAACAATATCTTAACAATAAAAACATTTAACCAATGGCAAAACATAAATAAATTATTAATCAGACCAATATTGTAAGATAAAAAACAATGAGGGTAAGTAATACATAGTTCTTAATAGGTCGTATTTTCAACCGACTTCAAGATGTCGAAGGAGGAGGTTATCTATTCGTTGGGATCTTTGTTTTTGCTATTTTTTTGTGTATGTGCACCGATTATTCGAAGACGGCTAGACTGATTTAGAAAATTATTTTTTGTTTGAAAGAGTATACTTCACAGTTGGTCCCATTGTAACCAGGTCAGGATCTGTTGATGGGATTGGAAAGGTGGAGGCTAAGTGAGCTTTTTTTTGTTTAAAATTATTTCTTAAAAACGATATATGTGATATATAGGTGGCGTCGGCGCCGGGCGAGCTAAGTGAAGTCGGTTCTTTTTTGTTTAAAATTATTTTATGTCTATATATAGGTGTCCAAAATATGCAATCTTCTTTTTGTTATTAATAAAATAACTCGGTATACCAAACAAGGACCGTAATTATAATACCTCGATCGTATCGTATATCGAAGTATATACAATAGTTCGTTTCTCCTAAACTGAGACTATATTTAGACGGCTGGACCGATTTGGAAAATTCTTGATTGTTTTAACCTTCTGACCGCCAAGCATCGGACGGAAAAATCGTGCCGTTGACGCCAGAGCGCGCGAGCGCACTCGGTTATATTTTGGACGTGATATCACGCACTGGCGCTGAGGGGACGACTTTCCGTGCGCGTGATTTGACGTCTTTGGCGGTCAAAGGGTTAAAGGGTATACTTGACAGTTAGTCCCATTGGAACCAGGTCAGGATCTGATGATGGGATCCTGGAGAAATCGAGGGAACTCTTCAACTATTATAGGCACACCTATAGTGATTTGAGTATCTTTTACATCAGCTCGAGCATTCGCTTTTGGAAAGGTGGAGACTAAGTGAAGTCGGTTCTTTTTTTTTTCAAAGTGATATATGTGTATTATATAGGTGGCGCCGGCGCCGGGCGAGCTGGTGGCGGCCAAGTACCTGGACGGGCAGTGGTACCGCGCCCGGGTCATCGTGGCCACGCCGCCCGACCAGAACGTCGAGGTAACATTACATCTAAATATATAAAAGAAGAACCTGACTGACTGACTGACTGACTGACTGATTGACTGACTGACTGACTGACTGACTGACATATCAACGCACAGCCCAAACCCCTGGTTCTAGAGATTCCAATTTGGCACGTAGGTTCCTTATAAGGTCTAGGTGCACTAAGAAAGGATTTTTCAAAATTCACCCCCTAAGGGGTTAAAATGGGGGTCCAAAGTTTGTATGGCAAATCAAGATTTGTTAGATTATTTTATTCGAAACTTCACAGGAGTATTCCTAACAAAAAATGAGTAAACACGTGTTTCAGGTTTTTTGAAAATTCAACCCCTAAAAGGGGCAAATGTGGTCACAAAGTCTGAAAATCAACATGGGTATCGTATCCTTTTTGAGTACTTATAGTACGCGGGTGAAGCCGCGGGAAAAGGCTAGTTACATAGTACATAGTAGCGACCTCCTAGCGCAGTCGGTAATGACCCTGCCTAAAAAGCAGGAGGTGCCGGGTTCGAATCCTGGTCAGGGCATTTATTTGTGTGTTTATCACAGATATTTGTACCTGAGTTATGGATGTTTACTATGTATTTAAGTATTTATCTATATCTATCTATTATATATATCGTCGTCTAGTACCTACAACACAAGCCTTATTGAGCTTACTGTGTAAGATTACGGTTTGTGTAAGATTATCCTATAATATTTATTTATTTATAACATCTACTCATCGTTGGCAGACCTTCCCTTCCCACAGTGCTGAGGGTCGGGACAGCATATTCTTCTGTTGAAAACTTGTTTCCTCTATAGCCATGATTTTTGTACATTTGAATTTATACTTTGTTCTCGTAATCATAAAGTCATCACTGGCGTGATGACGTGTTTTAAAAATTGACTGTATTATGTTGGCGTTAAGGTTGAATATCAAATGGTTAAAAAACGTCTGAACGTATTGTAATACTAGTTTTTACCCCTTCGTCTGCGTGTAAATTCACCATAAGGAATTATAAAATGCCGTATTAAAATGTAAATAGCAAATATTAATTTAGCGCATATGCTATTTTAAGTCCACAGTGAGCAACAATTCTATACCAAAATTCCATCCCCCTTTTCACCCCCTTAGGGCATGATTTCTGGGATAAAAACTATCCTATGTTTCTATTTCATCTAAATCGGTTAAGCATAAAGACTTAACAGACAGACATAAACTTTCGCATTCATAATATTAGTATGAATTTTTTTAGGTGATGTTCATAGACTACGGCAACGTGTTATCCGTGAAAGAAGACGAGATAACGCAACTACAAACCCGCTTCACCGTGCTGCCAGCGCAGGCGGTGCTGTGCCGTCTGGCCGGCGTCAGCAAGCTCAGCGACGACAGGAAGACCTGGGTCACGGCCAAGCAGCGCCTGGCCACTCTGGCGCAGGACCGGACCATGGAGGCGCATGTCATGTGAGTACTAGACTAGTCCAGGCAGTGTGCCGTCTCGTCTGGCCGGCGTCAGCAAGCTCAGCGACGACAGGAAGACCTGGGTCACGGCCAAGCAGCGCCTGGCCACTCTGGCGCAGGACCGGACCATGGAGGCGCATGTCATGTGAGTACTAGACTAGTCCAGGCAGTGTGCCGTCTCGTCTGGCCGGCGTCAGCAAGCTCAGCGACGACAGGAAGACCTGGGTCACGGCCAAGCAGCGCCTGGCCACTCTGGCGCAGGACCGGACCATGGAGGCGCATGTCATGTGAGTACTAGACTAGTCCAGGCAGTGTGCCGTCTCGTCTGGCCGGCGTCAGCAAGCTCAGCGACGACAGGAAGACCTGGGTCACGGCCAAGCAGCGCCTGGCCACTCTGGCGCAGGACCGGACCATGGAGGCGCATGTCATGTGAGTACTAGACTAGTCCAGGCAGTGTGCCGTCTCGTCTGGCCGGCGTCAGCAAGCTCAGCGACGACAGGAAGACCTGGGTCACGGCCAAGCAGCGCCTGGCCACTCTGGCGCAGGACCGGACCATGGAGGCGCATGTCATGTGAGTACTAGACTAGTCCAGGCAGTGTGCCGTCTCGTCTGGCCGGCGTCAGCAAGCTCAGCGACGACAGGAAGACCTGGGTCACGGCCAAGCAGCGCCTGGCCACTCTGGCGCAGGACCGGACCATGGAGGCGCATGTCATGTGAGTACTAGACTAGTCCAGGCAGTGTGCCGTCTCGTCTGGCCGGCGTCAGCAAGCTCAGCGACGACAGGAAGACCTGGGTCACGGCCAAGCAGCGCCTGGCCACTCTGGCGCAGGACCGGACCATGGAGGCGCATGTCATGTGAGTACTAGACTAGTCCAGGCAGTGTGCCGTCTCGTCTGGCCGGCGTCAGCAAGCTCAGCGACGACAGGAAGACCTGGGTCACGGCCAAGCAGCGCCTGGCCACTCTGGCGCAGGACCGGACCATGGAGGCGCATGTCATGTGAGTACTAGACTAGTCCAGGCAGTGTGCCGTCTCGTCTGGCCGGCGTCAGCAAGCTCAGCGACGACAGGAAGACCTGGGTCACGGCCAAGCAGCGCCTGGCCACTCTGGCGCAGGACCGGACCATGGAGGCGCATGTCATGTGAGTACTAGACTAGTCCAGGCAGTGTGCCGTCTCGTCTGGCCGGCGTCAGCAAGCTCAGCGACGACAGGAAGACCTGGGTCACGGCCAAGCAGCGCCTGGCCACTCTGGCGCAGGACCGGACCATGGAGGCGCATGTCATGTGAGTACTAGACTAGTCCAGGCAGTGTGCCGTCTCGTCTGGCCGGCGTCAGCAAGCTCAGCGACGACAGGAAGACCTGGGTCACGGCCAAGCAGCGCCTGGCCACTCTGGCGCAGGACCGGACCATGGAGGCGCATGTCATGTGAGTACTAGACTAGTCCAGGCAGTGTGCCGTCTCGTCTGGCCGGCGTCAGCAAGCTCAGCGACGACAGGAAGACCTGGGTCACGGCCAAGCAGCGCCTGGCCACTCTGGCGCAGGACCGGACCATGGAGGCGCATGTCATGTGAGTACTAGACTAGTCCAGGCAGTGTGCCGTCTCGTCTGGCCGGCGTCAGCAAGCTCAGCGACGACAGGAAGACCTGGGTCACGGCCAAGCAGCGCCTGGCCACTCTGGCGCAGGACCGGACCATGGAGGCGCATGTCATGTGAGTACTAGACTAGTCCAGGCAGTGTGCCGTCTCGTCTGGCCGGCGTCAGCAAGCTCAGCGACGACAGGAAGACCTGGGTCACGGCCAAGCAGCGCCTGGCCACTCTGGCGCAGGACCGGACCATGGAGGCGCATGTCATGTGAGTACTAGACTAGTCCAGGCAGTGTGCCGTCTCGTCTGGCCGGCGTCAGCAAGCTCAGCGACGACAGGAAGACCTGGGTCACGGCCAAGCAGCGCCTGGCCACTCTGGCGCAGGACCGGACCATGGAGGCGCATGTCATGTGAGTACTAGACTAGTCCAGGCAGTGTGCCGTCTCGTCTGGCCGGCGTCAGCAAGCTCAGCGACGACAGGAAGACCTGGGTCACGGCCAAGCAGCGCCTGGCCACTCTGGCGCAGGACCGGACCATGGAGGCGCATGTCATGTGAGTACTAGACTAGTCCAGGCAGTGTGCCGTCTCGTCTGGCCGGCGTCAGCAAGCTCAGCGACGACAGGAAGACCTGGGTCACGGCCAAGCAGCGCCTGGCCACTCTGGCGCAGGACCGGACCATGGAGGCGCATGTCATGTGAGTACTAGACTAGTCCAGGCAGTGTGCCGTCTCGTCTGGCCGGCGTCAGCAAGCTCAGCGACGACAGGAAGACCTGGGTCACGGCCAAGCAGCGCCTGGCCACTCTGGCGCAGGACCGGACCATGGAGGCGCATGTCATGTGAGTACTAGACTAGTCCAGGCAGTGTGCCGTCTCGTCTGGCCGGCGTCAGCAAGCTCAGCGACGACAGGAAGACCTGGGTCACGGCCAAGCAGCGCCTGGCCACTCTGGCGCAGGACCGGACCATGGAGGCGCATGTCATGTGAGTACTAGACTAGTCCAGGCAGTGTGCCGTCTCGTCTGGCCGGCGTCAGCAAGCTCAGCGACGACAGGAAGACCTGGGTCACGGCCAAGCAGCGCCTGGCCACTCTGGCGCAGGACCGGACCATGGAGGCGCATGTCATGTGAGTACTAGACTAGTCCAGGCAGTGTGCCGTCTCGTCTGGCCGGCGTCAGCAAGCTCAGCGACGACAGGAAGACCTGGGTCACGGCCAAGCAGCGCCTGGCCACTCTGGCGCAGGACCGGACCATGGAGGCGCATGTCATGTGAGTACTAGACTAGTCCAGGCAGTGTGCCGTCTCGTCTGGCCGGCGTCAGCAAGCTCAGCGACGACAGGAAGACCTGGGTCACGGCCAAGCAGCGCCTGGCCACTCTGGCGCAGGACCGGACCATGGAGGCGCATGTCATGTGAGTACTAGACTAGTCCAGGCAGTGTGCCGTCTCGTCTGGCCGGCGTCAGCAAGCTCAGCGACGACAGGAAGACCTGGGTCACGGCCAAGCAGCGCCTGGCCACTCTGGCGCAGGACCGGACCATGGAGGCGCATGTCATGTGAGTACTAGACTAGTCCAGGCAGTGTGCCGTCTCGTCTGGCCGGCGTCAGCAAGCTCAGCGACGACAGGAAGACCTGGGTCACGGCCAAGCAGCGCCTGGCCACTCTGGCGCAGGACCGGACCATGGAGGCGCATGTCATGTGAGTACTAGACTAGTCCAGGCAGTGTGCCGTCTCGTCTGGCCGGCGTCAGCAAGCTCAGCGACGACAGGAAGACCTGGGTCACGGCCAAGCAGCGCCTGGCCACTCTGGCGCAGGACCGGACCATGGAGGCGCATGTCATGTGAGTACTAGACTAGTCCAGGCAGTGTGCCGTCTCGTCTGGCCGGCGTCAGCAAGCTCAGCGACGACAGGAAGACCTGGGTCACGGCCAAGCAGCGCCTGGCCACTCTGGCGCAGGACCGGACCATGGAGGCGCATGTCATGTGAGTACTAGACTAGTCCAGGCAGTGTGCCGTCTCGTCTGGCCGGCGTCAGCAAGCTCAGCGACGACAGGAAGACCTGGGTCACGGCCAAGCAGCGCCTGGCCACTCTGGCGCAGGACCGGACCATGGAGGCGCATGTCATGTGAGTACTAGACTAGTCCAGGCAGTGTGCCGTCTCGTCTGGCCGGCGTCAGCAAGCTCAGCGACGACAGGAAGACCTGGGTCACGGCCAAGCAGCGCCTGGCCACTCTGGCGCAGGACCGGACCATGGAGGCGCATGTCATGTGAGTACTAGACTAGTCCAGGCAGTGTGCCGTCTCGTCTGGCCGGCGTCAGCAAGCTCAGCGACGACAGGAAGACCTGGGTCACGGCCAAGCAGCGCCTGGCCACTCTGGCGCAGGACCGGACCATGGAGGCGCATGTCATGTGAGTACTAGACTAGTCCAGGCAGTGTGCCGTCTCGTCTGGCCGGCGTCAGCAAGCTCAGCGACGACAGGAAGACCTGGGTCACGGCCAAGCAGCGCCTGGCCACTCTGGCGCAGGACCGGACCATGGAGGCGCATGTCATGTGAGTACTAGACTAGTCCAGGCAGTGTGCCGTCTCGTCTGGCCGGCGTCAGCAAGCTCAGCGACGACAGGAAGACCTGGGTCACGGCCAAGCAGCGCCTGGCCACTCTGGCGCAGGACCGGACCATGGAGGCGCATGTCATGTGAGTACTAGACTAGTCCAGGCAGTGTGCCGTCTCGTCTGGCCGGCGTCAGCAAGCTCAGCGACGACAGGAAGACCTGGGTCACGGCCAAGCAGCGCCTGGCCACTCTGGCGCAGGACCGGACCATGGAGGCGCATGTCATGTGAGTACTAGACTAGTCCAGGCAGTGTGCCGTCTCGTCTGGCCGGCGTCAGCAAGCTCAGCGACGACAGGAAGACCTGGGTCACGGCCAAGCAGCGCCTGGCCACTCTGGCGCAGGACCGGACCATGGAGGCGCATGTCATGTGAGTACTAGACTAGTCCAGGCAGTGTGCCGTCTCGTCTGGCCGGCGTCAGCAAGCTCAGCGACGACAGGAAGACCTGGGTCACGGCCAAGCAGCGCCTGGCCACTCTGGCGCAGGACCGGACCATGGAGGCGCATGTCATGTGAGTACTAGACTAGTCCAGGCAGTGTGCCGTCTCGTCTGGCCGGCGTCAGCAAGCTCAGCGACGACAGGAAGACCTGGGTCACGGCCAAGCAGCGCCTGGCCACTCTGGCGCAGGACCGGACCATGGAGGCGCATGTCATGTGAGTACTAGACTAGTCCAGGCAGTGTGCCGTCTCGTCTGGCCGGCGTCAGCAAGCTCAGCGACGACAGGAAGACCTGGGTCACGGCCAAGCAGCGCCTGGCCACTCTGGCGCAGGACCGGACCATGGAGGCGCATGTCATGTGAGTACTAGACTAGTCCAGGCAGTGTGCCGTCTCGTCTGGCCGGCGTCAGCAAGCTCAGCGACGACAGGAAGACCTGGGTCACGGCCAAGCAGCGCCTGGCCACTCTGGCGCAGGACCGGACCATGGAGGCGCATGTCATGTGAGTACTAGACTAGTCCAGGCAGTGTGCCGTCTCGTCTGGCCGGCGTCAGCAAGCTCAGCGACGACAGGAAGACCTGGGTCACGGCCAAGCAGCGCCTGGCCACTCTGGCGCAGGACCGGACCATGGAGGCGCATGTCATGTGAGTACTAGACTAGTCCAGGCAGTGTGCCGTCTCGTCTGGCCGGCGTCAGCAAGCTCAGCGACGACAGGAAGACCTGGGTCACGGCCAAGCAGCGCCTGGCCACTCTGGCGCAGGACCGGACCATGGAGGCGCATGTCATGTGAGTACTAGACTAGTCCAGGCAGTGTGCCGTCTCGTCTGGCCGGCGTCAGCAAGCTCAGCGACGACAGGAAGACCTGGGTCACGGCCAAGCAGCGCCTGGCCACTCTGGCGCAGGACCGGACCATGGAGGCGCATGTCATGTGAGTACTAGACTAGTCCAGGCAGTGTGCCGTCTCGTCTGGCCGGCGTCAGCAAGCTCAGCGACGACAGGAAGACCTGGGTCACGGCCAAGCAGCGCCTGGCCACTCTGGCGCAGGACCGGACCATGGAGGCGCATGTCATGTGAGTACTAGACTAGTCCAGGCAGTGTGCCGTCTCGTCTGGCCGGCGTCAGCAAGCTCAGCGACGACAGGAAGACCTGGGTCACGGCCAAGCAGCGCCTGGCCACTCTGGCGCAGGACCGGACCATGGAGGCGCATGTCATGTGAGTACTAGACTAGTCCAGGCAGTGTGCCGTCTCGTCTGGCCGGCGTCAGCAAGCTCAGCGACGACAGGAAGACCTGGGTCACGGCCAAGCAGCGCCTGGCCACTCTGGCGCAGGACCGGACCATGGAGGCGCATGTCATGTGAGTACTAGACTAGTCCAGGCAGTGTGCCGTCTCGTCTGGCCGGCGTCAGCAAGCTCAGCGACGACAGGAAGACCTGGGTCACGGCCAAGCAGCGCCTGGCCACTCTGGCGCAGGACCGGACCAAGGAGGCGCATGTCATGTCAGTATTCATGTTAACATTATTATTTAATACTAGCTTTTTCCCGCGGCTTCGCTCGCGTTAAATTCGGGGTAACGTGTTGGAGGGGAACCGGGGAACCACGGTTCCCTGCTTTAAAACACAGAAGAGAACTCGGAACAGAATATTATTAAAATTTCACCCCCTCTTTTAAGGGGTTCGGTGCAGATTTCCAAAAAAAAATGATGCACGATTTTTTTGTTAGTCATTAATAGTCCGCATACCAATTTTTAACTTTCTACCTTGAAAATTGCGGAATGCTCCATACAAACTTCCACCCCCCATTTTAGGGAAGTGGGGGGTTAGAAAGAGACAAAAAGTATGCCTATGTCACTCTCCATCCCTTCAACTATCTCCACTTAAGGTGACGGGTATCGCGGTTGACGACTGCATTTTGCGTTTTTATAATCGCAGCTTCCGCTTCTGCCATCTAGTATACTTGAGATGAACTATGACAATTCAATGTTGACATGTTTAAATAGTCAAGCAATCGCGGTCTTTTACAGTAAGATGGCGCTTTGATAATGATTCCATTTTATGTGTACTTACTTAATTAAAGTTACTATTGTATGTAGGTAATCAATGACGAAATAATTAAAGTTACCTATAATATAAAACTACTTGACCAACGCACGCCATTACCTACAGTAATCGCACAATTATAATGTTTTATTCTAAATATCCAAAATAAGCATTCATCATGGCGGTTATATTTCTATGTGTCAAGTACGTGTCAAGTCTTTCAAAATAAAAGTTCAAATAAATTGTACTTAACTGAAGATAATATTATTTGTAACTAATTTGTTTTATGTCCTCTTCTGCTCTGAAAAATCCAGGTTTTTAGTATCTATAACGAAATTAGAGATGGTCAAAATCGCTTTCAATGAGGACGGTAAAGTGCGTTGGGATAAGACCGCATCGGGAGAACATCGGATAATTCAATTACCTATCTGGAAAATTATCCTTTAGTTGCAAATACAAACCACACATCCTCCAACACTATTGTGTACCTGTACCTAGTTGCATTTTGATATAATGGCGATGCCGCTTTTTTCAGGTACATTCACATTTTACTTAAATGTTTCTTCCGGTAGGTATGCTTAATAAAAACGACTGTTGGTTAAGTGAAAAGTTTAAAAAACCGGCCAAGTGCGTGTCGGACCACGCACAGGAGGGTTCCGTACCTTCAATGGAATAAGAACCAAACTAATAGCAAAAGGTCGTATCTGATGCCTATGGAGGAAGTTTTTTGGAAATAACTCAAAAATGGCTAAACCGATAATGTTCAAAACAATTTTCGTAGCAAGTATATAATAAGGCGCATCTCCTCAAATTTTTTCATATTTTTTGGACTTACGGTTCAAAAGTTACAGGGGGGGCTACAAAATTTTTCTGACTTTCGAAGCGATTATATCAAAAAATATTTACTAATCACAAAATGATCAAAAAAACTTCAATATTATTTTTAAAGACCTATCGATTGATGTATCACATGTTGATATTTGGTAAAAACATTTTTTTTGAAATTTAGATACATGTATGGAGCGCCCCCCCTTAAAATATTTTTTTTTTCAAATTTAAATACATAACTAAGTAGCGGCATACAGAATACACCTTATGTGTAAATTTTATTCAGATACGTCGTATAGTTTCCGAGTAAAATGGCTGTGACATACGGACGGGCAGACATACAGACAGACGTGACGAATCCATAAGGGTTCCGTTTTTTGCCATTTGGCTACGGAACCCTAAAAATCACTTATTCTTTATTTGACGATCTCCTAGCCCTGTCGGTAGTGACCCTGCCTACGAAGCAGGTGGTCCCGGGTTCGAATCCTGGTCAGGGCATTTATTTGTGTATTGATCGCAGATATTTGTTCCTGAGTTATGGATGTTTTCTTTGTATTTAAGTATTTATCCATATTTATCTATTATATATATCGTCGTCTAGTACCCATAACACAAGCCTTATTGAGCTTACTGTGGGCCTAGGTCGATTTGTGTAAGATTGTCGTATAATATTTATTTATTATTTATAGTAAATGTATGGAAAATATTTAATTTGTGGCTTTTTAGTACAATACCTAATAATAGGAAACTATTAGAAACGATAGGAATGGAATCGATTGGCATAAAAAAGCAGCATGTGAAAAAAAAAAAAAAAAATATTCATAAAGTATGGGAAAAGTTTTTCTCAATTTGTGGCTTTTCTAGCCGCAAATTATTTTTGTTCCCATACAAGAATGGGATCGATTGGCATCAAAAAGAAGTTTACCAAATGTGACCTCATCTCGCATCCCGTATGTTTTTTTCCAAAATCCGTAGAAGACCTTCCCTCAATTTCGAATTAATGAAGATTGATTAATTTGAAATTGAGGGAAGGTCTTCTAAGACCATTTTCGCGTTGTAGCGAGGGATCTGGTAGCTGCCCCCACTGACCCAAAAAGAAATTGAACTTGTATATTATTTCAAATTATCGAAGTTACAAGTAAAAGTAGTTAAGATAAAAGTAATTGCAATTACAAATTATATGTAATCGGGAATACTACTGACATGTAATCTCAATTACAAGCAATTTCAATTACTTAATATAATTGATTTTCATGTAATTTAATTAGCAATTTAATTCATTACAAAAGTAGGTACCATCTAATAAATTACGCCCAACACTGAATAAACATCAGGTTCAAGAGGGTAGTATGGAGAATGTATGCTATCTGCTGCCGAAGTCGCGCATACATGTGATCTTTATAGACAAAAAAGTTTCGTTCTATAAATTCAATTGTTTGTCACAAAAAATGGTTTGATTTGTTTTTGCGTGGCATTTAAGACTGGATCCAGTTAATTGTTGCTGTGAACATTTTTTAAATTGGTACCTAGTTGGTTACTAGGAACAGGTTTAGACACGGGTATGTTATGTCCAAAAGGGAGGTATGGGCACTCCGAATGTTATCTCGCTAACTGTGGTAAGGCACAGTTCAGCGAATGTTATCACGCTCAAATCTGGACCTGGCTCAGAGCTCGACTGGGGAAGTACCTTACAGAAAACCATAGCTAAAAAGCAAATAACTTAATTCAACCTAAAGTTTAAGATTAATTTTTTAACATGTTTTAACCATTTTCATTTATATACCATAAGTGTTTTTTACTAAAAAAATTGACAAATATAAAAGCGTTTGTCGTCTCACATAAGAATTATAAATTGAAATTACACAAAAGAATTAAAAACACGAAAAGTCAGCACGAGTAAGTTAATAACATATAATAGCTTTTGCCCGCGGCTTCGCTCGCGTTAAATTCGGGGTAACAAACCATACAAACTTTCACCCACCATTTTAGGGAAGTGGGGGGTTAGAAAGAGACAAAAAGTAGCCTATGTCACTCTCCATCCCTTCAACTATCTCCATTTAAAAAATCACTTCAATTCGTCGCCCCGTTTTGCCGTGAAAGACGGACAAACAAAGAAACAAACACACACATACACTTTCCCATTTATAATATTAGTATGGATTAGTTGTATCGTGTCGTGTATAGGGTCTTCACGGTTTTTTGGGTACATTTTTGGGTTAGTTTTGGTTAATTGCCATCTATTTCAAAAGTTTTATCATATCAAAATCCATTACAATATTAAAATACTAGCTTTTACCCGTGACTTCGTCTGCGCGAAATTAACGTGAGCCATATGGAATTACATAATAAAACGCAAAATAAAAGTTACTAGTTAGTAAAATCTAAGAGCAAATATAAAACTAGCACGTATGCTATTTCAAGTCAACAGGGAGCAACAATTCCGTATAAACTTCCATTCCGTTTTCATCCCCTTATACATACCAAATTTCATCTAAATCAGTTTAGCGGTTTAAGCGTGAAGAGTTAACAGACAGACACACTATAATATTAGTATGGATACGTATTATATCTCTTCAAGTAGGCTGGGGTACAAAAAAGAATTATAGCCAAAAGCGTTTTTTAAAATTTTTAAATTTTGAAACATCTTGCTTCAAAGGTTTGAAACATCTTGTCTTTCCACTCTCAATATTTTTAACTCACTCGTTTTTGTAAAGTTTGAGAAAATGCTGAAAGGTTGACATTAACATAATAAAGGCGGTTTATAATTATATCTATTATTTGAAACCGTGCATAGGGTGGTTATGCTAGTTTCCCGTCCGGGTTGCCGTCCACCTGATTAAACTGCTACAAATTTATTGGACTAAGAGCTGGCCACGTCAGATATGACACAATAATGAGAGCAATGAAACCTGACTATTGTGTCATATCTGACGTGGCCAGCTCTCCGTCTACATGGAAAAAACTTTTTGAGGTCAAATTTGCCATTGATAATAATTATTTATTCTTTAATTGATATTTTAATTATAAGCTTTTATTTCAAAAACTTGAATATCAATATATCAATAAGTATGGACGGAAAACCGACACATACTCCACTTTTACAAAAAATGTTTTATTATAAAAAAACCTTTCGAGTATGATTTATTCTCGTATAATATTAATCTAAACAAGACCATATAAGCTCTAGAACGATAAGTAAGGGCACTTCATAATTTATTATTGCATTACAAAGCTGGCAAAATCGATAAGTGGAAGAAAACTAGCACCTAAAAACTTACTAAGAGTACATTTTATTCAATAGTCCAATCTTAAGTAGAAGGAGTAGATTTTGAAAATTTATACAGGAAAAACAGCTTAGGTACACTTCATACTGATTTGAAACAAGGATTAATATTTCGAGAAATTTTTACAAAGGTAAAGCATAAAAGTCAGCCCTGAAAGCTGACCAACTAGTTCAAAAATGGTCCGGTCTTACCCCATCGTACCTTACTTATTGTTTTTTTCATTTTAGGGATTGTGAGAAATTATATTGGTATATATACTTATACGATTAAATTAATTCCATATCTACTTACCTACCTAATAATAATATTAATAATTCACCATATCTTTTAAATCGTACGAAAACGAACATGCAATAAACCATATAAACCTAATGGCGCGACCAGACATCGCAGAGTGCCGGGACAGCCGAGCCGATTGTTTCTTTCTTATTCCATAAAGAGAGAGATATACAACCTAACACGATGATGTGGACAAATCACTGACAAATGCACGAATGTGTTTCAACTTCAAGCGCATTTGATTGTATTCAATGTATCCGTCATTCATATCATAATATAGATCTAGCTTGCAACAGCGCAAAGCAAGAAGCGAAATGAGCAAATGAGAGTAAGCTGGCAACGTCGCCTCGGATGGAAACTGCTCGAACAAACGCACTCTTGTAATATAAATTATGGTAAAAACATGGACGAAGCCGTCTATGGTAAAAAGTACCCATACCCACTGTAAAAATTGAATAATGAATTAGTCTCTTTAATAAGTTGGTAGTTTAAATATATTGGGTAAAAAAGTCAAAATAAAAATATTAAACTAACTACTAACTTGACTATAGTATGATTTGACTTTTTTTTGTCCAAAAATATCTATAAATCGCTTAGGATCAGGATTGAAAATATAATTGAGATAAAAAAATAAACAAAAAAGTTAACATCAGCCTAGACATATCTACTTAGTAAGCAAGCGTACTATAACCTAAGCTATGTGGAACGAATTTCCGCACTCAAAATTACTAATCATATTACTCAAATTTGACACATGAAACATGTCTCTGGCTGCAATAGAATAAACGCCTATAAGTTTTATTGCAGCAATTGCATAGTTCTGAATTATTAGAGGCTCTACAAGGTTTTGCGTCTAAAACCTTTATTAAGCGCTTAATACGACTATAGTTATCGGTAGAACATTAGTAATGTGCTAAGAAGTAATTATGTTTAATTTCGCAACATAGAATTATTTCTGACCGAAATAAAACTTGCGACAAGTTTTCTCCAAAACAGTTTCATAACGATGATATATATACCTAATTATGTTATACAAGACCCGGGGTATGTCCTTAAACTACGTCCGGACCTGGGTATGTCCTTAAACTACGCCATAAAGAGAGGTATGGGCACTGCGAATGGCATCTCGCTAAGTGTGGTAGGGCACGTTCAGCGAATGTCATCGCTCAAATCTGGAGCAGAGCCCGACTGGGGAAGTACCTCCACCTTACAGAAAACCACAGCCAAATAGCACTAGACCCTACTCATAGTGTTGTGTTCCTGCTGGTGAGTAAGGTTGCCAAAGAGCTCAAAGAGGACCCAGTGTGTTGACGATGAGGGACCTTCTTGTTCCTTTAGTCGTCAACACAGTGAATCCTCCTTTTTGTAAAGGGTCGGCAACGCGCATGTGACTCCTTTGGAGTTGCAGGCGTCCATAGGCTACGGTAGCTGCTTACCATCAGGCGGTCCGTATGCTTGTTTGCCACCGTCGTGGTATAAAAAAAAAAAAACAAGACCAAGCACGTATCGGTAGACCGAACCCAACTATATGCCCCTACAGAAAATGTAACATACATGCTCCAACGTGGTTTGTTTTCTTCAAAAACCTTGCACGAAAACACCTCGATTTGACGTGTTTGCATATATCGTCGCCTTAAAGAAATCACGTCAATTCGTCGCCCCGTTTTGCCGTGAAAGACGGACAAACAAACAAACACACACATACACTTTCCCATTTATAATATTAGTATGGATTGTAGTTAGCACGAACTGCCAGAGACAAAAAATATGAGCGAAATCTGCCAAAATGGCAGAATACTTGCGCACGAAACAGTGAACGACGGTAGATCCGTCCGATCCGCAGGCAGGTAGAAGCCTGCGCGGGAGGCCGCTCGCGAAAATGATCATCGTAAAAAAAATTGTCGGGCAAAAATCGACTTAAATTACGTGAGTAACCCTATATAAATATTTTTAGTACCTACAGTGTAAAATACGCCATACGATTAAATAATAGTACATTATGATATTTATGATACAAGTGTGCTAAGTTGATCATTACATACGAAGCGATATTGTGCGCACGAACGCATGTGAGTGCGCATAAGGAAGCTGAGCTAATGTAATGATCAAGCATAACAGAATAGTATAATTAACAACTTTTGATAAATACATTAATTGTCAGAATGTTTACAGGATAGAGGTACTTACGAACCTAAAATAATTAAATTTAACTAACCTTTTTTGTGATGTTATTGAGTATCTGGAACTCTTTTTCAAATCATTTCATAAAATTAAAGACTTCACATTTATTGTGCAATAAATTATAGTATTTTTTTCTTACGTATCGCTCACTAGATATGTATGATCACATTTTACTAGCATGTATCACAATTTTGAAATATATCCAGAGGTTAAATTAACGCTAAAGTTGTCTTCTTATAATTTTAAAATATAATTTGTTTGAATTAATAAAACATGACGAGAAAAATCTAACAAATAAACAATGATTTGAGGTTAACTTATAAATGGCGCGCAATTTTCTTTTTTGGGTGTGCGTGCAGCTTGAGGCAAAGGCGCGGACGTATAATGCCAAACAGCCAATATAAAAACAGACAATTCGTGTTTAAAACGTAATTTGTTGTGTATTACGAGTAATATAATAAGTTGAAATGATTCTTATTCACAATCAGGATTGTATAATTTGTATTCTATCGTAAATGTGTATATTTTTAAAATATTTACTTTTTTTTACTTTTTTAGAATGTAAACTCATAAAGAGTTAAAAAAAAGTAAAGGTAATACCCGACTAAATTACAACGATTCGTCTGCGTACGTACAACTTGGTACTAGAGTACAAACGTCACTTGATCGGATTATTAAATTATTCCACGAGTTGGATAATTATTGTGAAATGCACGCGTGTTTAATATCTAGGATTATGAGCATAAAAGCGGTGGAATAAGAACCTCGTTATAGTCTAAACAATTTGAACTGAGCTCATCCACTTAGTGTCTTATCTTTTGTGTGTAAACCGCAGGCGCACGTGCCACTATGAAAAAAAGGGTTTGGCTACCTGTTAGCGTTTATTGAATATCTGCTATATGGACCACGGAATAAGATTCAATATCAACTAATACGAAAAAACCTCTAAGTTCTATACGGTTGCACCCAGTACAAGCGATTCAAATGCTCTAGAACCAGCGTAACTCGACACCGAGATCCGAAATAAAAGTGCGTAATTGGAGATCGCGCTTGCACTGGTATTCCGAGCGCACGGCTAGTTAGCGATTAGGAAGCAATTGTAATTTTCCCGAACGGGCAGGTAAAACAGGGTTGGATTCTGATTAAATCATTTAGGTGGATGTACGATTTACAAATATCTAATATATGAAATATATATATTTAGTACATATATAATAGATTTTAATAAATATTGGGTATGTTAAAATTATTATCAGACATGTAAATAATCAACTATTTTAAAATTGCTTTCTTGATTTTACAGCTTAGACTTACTTTCACCTATAGCAAATTATGTACTGAGAATAACTCAATTCAAATATAAATAATATGAATCTACATTATAGTTCTGCTTGTTATTATAATTCGAATGTGTTGTAGAAAAATATAAAAATATATATATTTACAGTACATATTAGTCAACAAAAATAATCATATTAATCTTTTCATCATATTAATTTAATTTTTTTTTCTAGATTAATTAACGTGCCTACAACTATTCCTCGAATGAGGGTTAGTCATGTTTATTACATTTCTTATCAGATTTACAAACGTTTTAAAAGAAAATAAATAAATAACAGATTTTAATAAATATAGGCTGAGTATGTTACAATTATAATCAGTCCTTTAAATACTCAAAGTCAAAATCAAAAATGTATTTATTCAAGTAGGCATAGCAACAAGCACTTTCGAATCGTCAGTAACGATTATTATCTTAAGCTATTATATAATTAATAGAAATATATTGATGCAATTATACAAATAATACGGGTCAAAATGTATCATAATAATTTCACAATAAAATCGACAAAACTTAAAAGATAAAAAAATGTATAATAAAATACTAGTTTAGAATGTTTCTAGAATAAAATGCAAATGTCAGAAGGAAAATTTAAATCATTATTTTTTAATAAATCTTCTATACTATACTATAATAAAATAATCGTCTTCTATACTACAATAGGCTTGACACATTATAGTGTGAGTACCATCAAGAGAGTAATTGCCCGAAAAGAACCTCGGAAACCGATAGTGAATAAATCTAAATTCACAAGAATCGATAACTTCACGAAAGACCTTATTGAAAGGATAATAAGTGACTTTTATTCCAAAAACATATCACCCACTACAATGATGATATATGAAGAACTAACTAAAGATGGCGCAATCTTTCCTTATTCACAATCATATTTATGCAGAATACTGAAGTTTTTGGGCTATCATTATTCTACTTTAAACACAAGGAAAATATTGATGGACTCTCCAAGATTGATACACCTACGTGACGAATATTTAAATAAAATATTGAGATGTCGTGATCTTTGCAAGAATATCGTGTTTTTAGACGAGACGTGGTACGACACCCATGACGTCGCAAACAAAGGTTGGACCAAAGAAGACAGCAATTGTACGTTGGACGTACCGGCTTCAAGAGGAAAAAGAATAATTATTTTGCATGCTGGGTCTGAAGATGGCTGGGTGGACGGTGCACTGCTGCTGTCAGCAAAAAATATAGCAAATTGCAGTGCCGACTACCACGAGGACATGACCGCCGCTTTGTTCGAGACGTGGTTTGAAAACCAACTGCTCCCAAATATTCCTGCTGGAAGTGTCATCGTTATGGACAATGCATCATACCATTCCCGGCAAAAGGAGTTAGTGCCTTGCACTAAAACAAAGAAAAGTGTGATCCAAGATTTTTTGAGAAAGCATGAAATAGATTACCCGGCTAGGGCAACAGTAAAAACATTGCTAGAAATCGTCAAAAGTAAATCTTTCAAAAAAAGCTATCATGTAGATGAAAAAGCCAAAGAAAGGGGTTGTGAAGTGTTAAGATTACCTCCCTACTATTGCACTCTAAACCCAATAGAGTTAATGTGTAGTGACGTGAAGTCGAATGTAAGGAAGAGGAATACGGATCCGAAATTTAGTGAAGGGGTGCTAAATGTGATAAGAAATGTAATAAACTTGACAAACCCTCATTGGAGGAATAGTTGTAGGCACGTAATTAATTTAGAAAAAAAAATGAAACGCGAATATAATCACCCTCCGTTGATTATAAACGTGACGGAAGACTCCGATGAAACCGAATCCGACGGTTAACACTTTTCCGTTGGCGATATGTATTTTTATTGTTTGTTAACCTTTTTTTAATAACCTGTCCTTATTCTATAACATTAACCTAATATTTATGTCAAATATTTAGTCCTAACATTGAATAAGAATTTGTTTATTTTAATTAATATGATTATTTTTGTTGACTAATATGTAATATAAATATATATATTTTTATATTCTTCTACAACACATTCGAATTATGAAAGCAGCTTTAAAATTAAGAAAGCAATGTTTTAAATAATTAGTTGATTATTTATATGTCAGATTATAATTGTAACATACTTGCGCATAATGTGTAAGAATTTGTTAAGTTTAGATTAATATGATTATTCTTATAGACTAATATGTAAAAAAAATTGTATACTTCTACAACACATTACGATTACATTCGAATTACGATAACAAGCACAACTACAATGTAGATTCATATTATTTATATTTGAATTGAGTTATTCTCAGTACATAATTTGCTATAGGTAAAAGTAAGTCTAAGCTGTAAAATTAAGAAAGCAATTTTAAAATAGTTAAGTATTTATATGCCTGATTATAATTTGAACATACCCAATATTTATTAAAATCTATTATATATGTATTTCATATATTAAATATTTGTAAATCGTACATCCACCCAAATGTTTTAATCAGAATCCAACCCTGTTTTACCTGCCCTTTCGCGAAAATTACAATTGCCTCCTAATCGCTAACTAGCCGTGCGCTCGGAATACCAGTGCAAGCGCGATCTCCAATTATGCACATTTGTTTCGGATCTCGGTGTCGAGTTACGCTGGTTCTAGAGCATTTGAATCGCTTGTACTGGATGCAACCGTATAGAACATAGAGCTTTTTTCGTATTAGTTCATATTGAATCTTATTGCGTGGTCCATATAGTAGAAATTCAGTAAACGCTAACATGTGGCCAAACCATTTTTTCCATAGTGGCACGCGCGCCTGCGGTTTACACACAAAAGATAAGACACTAAGTGGATGAGCTCAGTTCAAATTGTTTAGACTATACGAGCAGGTGTGTTGAAAATACTATATGAAGTATTGAGACTGTAAATGGTGTTGCAGCGCTCGGGGCTACGACGAGCTCACCGTGGAACTGTTCGACGAGCAAGGCTTCAACCTGGCGGAGCAGCTCGCGGCCGGCGGCGCCGTCGCCTACACCAAGGAGTACGACTTGGAAGACGACTCCCGGAGGCGATTCCATCTAGTACAGGCTTGACGGCGAAAAATACTACTCAAGATAAGTCATTATTTCGTTAAGATTCCAGAAATAGCTCAAGATTCTAATAATAATTTGTTTAGATTCCAAATTTTTCTCAAGATTCCAATAATAATCTATTCAGATTCCAAAAATAACTTAAGATTCCAGTGATAGTTTGTTAAGATAACTTTAAGATTCAAACTACGCTAAATTCCATTGACCTCCTTCCTTCAACCTCGAACAACTTGCGGCTGGCGGCGGCGTCTCCAATACGAAGCAGTACTATTCCCGGAGGCGTTTTCATTAAGTAGTTAAGTACTTAAGTTTTCCATTAAGGGGCTTTGCCAAGATGACAATCGTTTGCAGAAAACGAATTGAAACGCTATCCTCTCTCTCGCACTAATATGGAAGAGTGAGCGAGAGCGTGTAGCGTTTCGTTTCGTTTTCTGCAAACGATTGTCTTCTTGGCTACAGGGCCAGGCTTGACGACGATTAAAACGACTGTTAATAGTGTTGATGATTGGAGATTCTATATCGATAATTGTAGATTCAAACTACCTCAGTATAAAGTGATAAATTGTTAAGATTCCATAAATAATTTAAGATTCCAGTAATGACTTAAACTCAAAATGCTCAAGATTCCAGTTATTACTTGTTATTTCAAAAATAGTTATAGTTTCCAGTGATAATTTGTTCATATTCCTAATAATGACAGATTCACTACAGTAGATCCCAAATATAATCTGTGGATACCTGATTGCAGGGTGCTATTAATATATTTACTAGAGATGCCACGAATAATTAATTATCCGACCTATTGGGCCACTTTACCGAATATTCGGCTGAATAGCGAATATTATTAAATAAGAATAAACCCTTGTATTTTTTTCATAAAATATTTAACCAATGTGAGGTCAAGCAGGGCTTTCAATATTATTCCAAAAATGGATTAAAATCTGTATATTAATAATAATAATAATATAATTTTTATTTCGGACTAATATCCATAAGGTGTTAGTTACAGACTTATATACTAGTGTTAGTAGGTACAACATAATACTTAACTAAAATACAACAAAACATTCGTTTTCATTTTTAATTTACCACGGTGTGGAGTTTTGTCCAGTGCAATAGCAGGGGGGAGTCCCACCTGTCAACCAACGCTACCAAGATGCTGTTAGCACTGCCTCGCCATCTGGTTAGTAATGAGGCGCACCTCTTGCGCATGATTGCCGTAAACCCGTCGACTTGCGCCTCCGCAAACATTCCCGAGGCGCTACAGTGACGAGGCAGCCCCATCAGCATCCTGAAAGCTGATATTACGGTAAGAAAAGTGTTTTTGTTTTCATTTTGTATATTAGGTTTTTTTTTCGGGAATATTCAATTTGCTAAACTTTGTATCTCTTTAGTTGTAGTTGAAAACGGTTTATAATAAGGCTAGAAGGAGTCTTTTTAAATTACTAGGTGAAACCTAAGCAAGCTAAGTTATAATTAGTATTTATGATTGTGATATTAGTGAAAGGTTCCTGTAAGTTAACTGACAAGTCTCATTTTTAAGAGTGCTTCAAAATCGCTCGAACAATCAAAACTTTAATTGAATTTGTAAGGTTTAATTTTTGTTAATAAATGTTAAATAAGAAACGGCGTTTTGTTAAACGACTTTACCTGAGGCGTATTTAATGCATGTTGATTGTTAATTAGTACTTAATAAAGTATGCTGTACAAACTCAAGTATTTTTTGTAAGTATTCGTTAAGAATAAAATGGTTGTCACAAATTATCCTGTATTTTTCTTCTACCAGCCTTGGCCGAAAGATTTTTGTTAACTTTAAATAATCATTATTTTCTAAATGCAAATATACAATGTTATATAGTCGCCATCAAACATATCGGAGCTGCCAGAATACTCAAAAATAGCTGAACATGCACTTTATCGCATCGCGGATCCAGGATTTCGTTCAGGGGGGCACTTTCCTTCACAAAAAGTCTCGCGGTCCGCACCTACGTGCCCCGTAGTATACAAGGTTTGCGTCTCAGGGGGGGGGGGTTCATTTGCCCTGCCCCCCCCCACTGTATCCGCGCATATAATAAAGCAACAAACAGGCGCATTTACAGCGAAGTCACTGATTGCAAGTTTTCTATGCAACTGTATTACAATTACTAGTTACCCGCCCTGGCTTCGCACGGGCTTAAAAATGGTTATTGTGGGTTATCCCTAAGAGATAGACATATACCATCGCGGACTTTTTTGTAGACCTTTTTAAGATGTACAATACTGAAGTACATTATTTTGATCTGTCTCTTAGGACTCGGCCAGCGTTTGCAATCTAAGCGCAAAAAATGGGTTTATTTACGACATCACATTAAAAACCTCTAAAATCATCAGTGTTTCCCTACTATATTATGCATGTGTATTGTGTTTATACATATAAACCTTCCTCTTGAATCACTCTATCTATTAAAAAAACCGCATCAAAATCCGTTGCTTAGTTTTAAAGATCTAAGCATACATAGGGGCAAACAGCGGAAAGCGACTTTGTTTTATACTATGTAGTGATTAAGTACCATATCTATTCAGTTTCATTAAATGGGGATAAACGCGCAAAGCTCTGCGCAGATGGCGTAGCAATCGCAAAAAACGAACATCTTGTTGGTTATGGTTTGGAAATGTCAAATCCATAGTCTCTGAACCAAGCAAATGGTGCTTTAAAATAAAAGAAAAAAATCGGCCAAGTGCGAGTCGGACTCGCGCACGATGGGTTTCGTACCATTATAACATAACATAAATACTCTTTATTGCACACCTCAAATAATAGACACAAAGTAGACACAAGTCACAAACAAAAAAGCAGAGGCAAAACAATTTGCGGTCTTATCGCTAAAGAGCGATCTCTTCCAGACAACCTTTGGGAAGCGGAAACCTTTGTAAATGAACTGAAAAGTAGGTGTTGCAAAACAAATAAACCAAATATTAATAAACTTACACATAAAAGAAAAAATAAATAAAAAACTTACATACTTACCTCATACATACATAGGTACATACATATATATTTAATAAATATAATAAAATAAGAACATATAACTACAACATAACATTATCTATAATAATTTTAAACAAAAAAGAACCGACTTCACTAAGCATCCACCTTTCCAACACCAAATGTTCGATCTGCTGTAAAAAATACTCAAATCACCATAGGTGTGCCTATAATAGTTGAAGAGTTCCCTCGATTTCTCCAGGATCCCATCATCAGATCCTGACATGGTTACAATGGGACCAACTGTGAAGTATACGCTTTCAAACAAAAAAAGAATTTTCCAAATCGGTCCAGCCGTCTTCGAATAATCGGTGAACATACATAAAAAAAAAAAAAAAAAAAATAGCAAAAACAAAGATCCCGACGAATTGATAACCTCCTCCTTCGAAATCTTGAAGTCGGTTGAAAACGGCAAAAAATCCTGTCTGTTGTATGGGAGCCTTACATATTTATCAACCGACTTCAAGATTTCGAAGCAGGAGGTTATCAATTCGTCGGGATCTTTGTTTTTGCCATTTTTTTTTTTTTTTTATGTATGTTCACCGATTATTCGAAGACGGCTGGACCGATTTGGAAAATTCTTTTTTTGTTTGAAAGCGTATACTTCACAGTTGGTCCCATTGTAACCATGTCAGGATCTGATGATGGGATCCTGGAGAAATCGAGGGAACTCTTCAACTATTATAGGCACACCTATGGTGATTTGAGTATTTTTTACAGCAGATCGAACATTTGGTGTTGGAAAGGTGGATGCTTAGTGAAGTCGGTTCTTTTTTGTTTAAAATTATTTTATTCTGTTTTTTAGTATTTGTTATCCCTTAGCAGTAATAGCAGTATCCCTTAAAGGGATAAGTTCGCCTTTGTACTTACCTATTATTGCAATATTTTGACTGGTTTTTGTACAATAAAGAGTTTTTTCTCCAATGTGCTCGGAAATATTCACCTTACTGTAGTAAAATTAGTACGTAAAGTTCGTCATTATTTACAAATACAAATTTAAAAAAATAAAAGTCATTATTGTCCTGTTTTAGCGGACGCCAAGTTGAACTTGTCGTCCGCATTGTTTTTTACCTTTTAAACATTTCATTCTACTAAGAAATATCATTTCAAACAGCCAACCGTCTGAACGGCAATCCCTTCAAACTATAGGATAGAGCGAGATAGTGAGATCAAAAACCTTGGTTGTCTCGTTCTGTGTCATAGCTTGCATGATTTCATATAATCATAGACAAAACAACTTTTTTTAAGGTTTAAGCTTTTACAGTTGTGTGGAAGGAGCATATTTAATACTGTCTTAAATAGTTTTTGACGAAAATTGATTTTTAAATATTATTAGAGCAGATGATTGGCAGTATAAGTAGTGTTCTATACTCAAAAAAAATATTGTAAAGGGAAGCTAATTCATAAATTCATGATATTTAATTTTAACCTAAATATGTAATTTATTTAATTTACTTTATTTCCTCGCACATTTGGAGAAAAGCGTTATATATGCCTCGGCGGGAATATAAATTCGTGTACTCGTCTTATATTTTCGTAAAAAATTCACGAATTTATCTTTAAATGTATTATTATTTAATGTACTATTACATTTACATTACATTGTTATAGCGGCAACAGAAATAAATCATCTGTGAACATTTCAACTTAATATCACGGTTCATGAGATACAACCTGGTGACAGACGGACAGCGGAGTCTTAGTAATAGGGTCCCGTTTTTACCCGTTTGGATACGGAACCCTAAAAAATCTCCATTTACTATCTATGGGTATCATCCTCATTATTAATGTGACATTAATAGTAGTTTATGTAACTGTTACGTAGTAAGGGTCCTTAAAACATGAGTGTGGATTTATGAAACGAGCCGCAGGCGAGTTTCATAATAAGATCACACGAGTGTCTTAAGGCCTAATTACGTACAGTTGCATACACTGCTTTATCTACACTCATATTATTTATCCTAAATGCCGTATTACAAACTTACAGCTTACAAACTTTGCATGCAGCGTGGGCGTTTTTCTCTGTAGCTGACCGTAACTGCAAATAACACTAAACCTCGAGCCGTTCATAAATTAAAATTTAATCCAACCAAATGCAATCAAAATTTATAGTTGGCTTTATCAAATACAATTTTAATTTTTCAAAATAAACGCAATATCGATGCAGAGCTGGATTAGCCTTTAGGCAGAGTAGGCAACTGCCTAGGGGCCCCGCCTCGGCCAGGGGCCCCGCGTACACAGAAAAAAAATAAAATCTTACAAGTGAAAATTAAATTGGGAAATTTGTATACACTCGCGATCAAAAAAATCGACTCAAACTAATTTTTAATTTCATCGTTTAATACCTCAGGAACCAATTGTGAGATCAAAAAAGCAACGGTACCATTTTAGAGCTAACAGTGTCAGCTTTCAATACGAGCATGTTTTTCAGGCGAAAAATTTCAGTTCATGAAAAACAAGCTAGCATACCAAGGAGGTGTAAAATTTGGGTGCAAAAATGACCTTAACAACGAAAGAAAAAACATTTTCATGAACAAATAACAATTTATTTTTATCTTTAATACCTGGTGTTACCACCAAAAACCTTTTTCACACATGCCATGCGTCTCTTCATTGACCTTATCAGCTTCCTGATGGTATCCTGGGGGCATGCTTCCCACTCTTCGACCAAAGCTTCTTTCAGGGCCAAAATTGTCTCCGGAGCAGGATTGCGAGCTCGAACCTTGCGTTTCAGGTAATCCCATAAGTGCTCGATAGGATTTAAATCAGTACTCAGAGGTGGCCACTTCAGAGTCGGGATGCCAACTGCGTCAAGGTACTCCTTTGTGACGCGGGCGGTATGACAAGGGGCGTTGTCTTGCATGAAATGGAACCAAGTCAAAGAACCCGGCGTAGGGGACGACATGGTCTTGCAGGATGTCGGTGATGTACCTGTCTGCATTCAAACCACCGCCTCGACCCCCGCCATCAACAAAAACCAGCTCGGTCCGCCCCTCCATGGAAATCCCCGCCCACATCATGACGGAACCTCCACCGTAGGCGACTGTTTCAGCGAAGCAACACTGGGCGAACCTCTCTCCAGGTCTTCGGTACACCCGTCCTCTTCTGTCGCTGCCATGGAAACACACTCTGCACTCGTCGCTGAAGAGTACGCGGCTCCATTGGTCGTAGGTCCAATTTTCGTAGGTCGCCACGAATTCCTTCCGAGCGTCCCGATGCCTCTGAGTCAGTTTGGGCCCAGTAGCAGGTCTTCTTGGGGTAAGGTTGGCTTCCTTGAGTCTCCGCCGAACTGTTGAGATGCTAACAGGCACAACCCGGTTCCGCATCAGGTCTTGCTGGATGGCAACAGCGGTACGGTGGCGATTACGAAGACTGGAGGTGGCGATGAAGCGGTCATCCCTCTCCGATGTGCACCGCTGACGGCCAGATCCTTGTTTCCGTTTCAAGGTTCCAAACCGACAAAACCGACGATAAACTCCAGCAGACTGGCTTAAATTCAGCTGCTCAGCAACAGAACGCTGCGAGAATCCTCGATTCACCAAGGTGACGACTTCGGTGGCTTCAGCTTCGGTGGTATCCATTTTTCGAAGGTGATTCCGGTGTAAGATTGCGAGGAGATGTGCACTGGTCAACTTCTGATAAGCGAATGATAAGAAATAACCGGTTACACCGGTTTTTATTGGTCTCAAGAGGGCACAACTCATGCATATCATAACCATGTAAAATGCCATTTTGTACAAAAACTGCGATAACCTAAAAACTACGCAACTGAGATCGATGTCTTTTACTGTTTTTTGTAGCTGAATAAATTCGTAATAAAATTGCATTCAAAGTTTTATTAGAATATTTCCCGCTTTCCGGAAATACGACCAAAAGTAAAAAATGTTGCTTGAGTCGATTTTTTTGATCGCGAGTGTATGCAAATGTCGGCTAGGGGCCGCGCAAGTGAACAGTGGACAATTAAATTGCTTCATAGAGTTAAATATTAACTGGAAAATCTGTATTTATCGGGTAGGGGCCCGCGTGTGCACAGTGGAAAATGAAAATGTTTCCTACGGTATGTAATACTTATTAATAAATTAAAACAAATATCGGCAAGGGGCCCCGCGTGTGCAAGGGTGAAATTATTGTTAAATTAATCAAGCTTGTAAATTTGTTTAATGATTCACGCATTCGGGCCCATTTTATGATCACTTTTTTCTAAGAAAAATGCATTTCAAGTTTGAAAGTTCCATACAAATATAAATCATGTTTTAAGCCGTTCTCTTTAATTACCGACAATCACATGATATTTTCGGTTTTTCTAGCGTCAGTTAAATAATAATGGTAAAAAACTACAAAAGTGTTTTTAGAGGACAAGTAAATGTTTTACGTTGATAGAGATTTTTTATATGCAGTGGTTTTTCAGAAAACATTGTGACAAAAGTAGTCCCATTTTAGTGGGGACAGCGTTAAGTTTTACCACACTCACAAATCAGTGTCGATAAAAAAGAAGAACGAGACGTTTAATGTTAAGACGTTGACTAAAAGCTGCCATCTGAAAAGCCACGACAAAATTATCCAGCTGACCTAACTTTTAATATTCTTTCAATTGCTATGTAGATTATCTTTATGGGACTCGGTAAATAGGTCAAATTTCAAGATGTTATGAACGGTTCTGTATCAAAAAAACCGGCTAAGAGCATTTTAGGCCCTGCTTAATACATAAATACACACACCTAAAAGTACTTTAACTAATGTTGCGATTACACTTGCGCGCGAGTGACGAGCCGAATGACGAGGCGAGTGGCGTGCGGAATGTTTACATATTATGCGTCTCGGTTTTGCGCGTATATTTGCACGCGTTTCGAATCGAGGAATTGTACGGGGAGACCACGGACTAGATAAATACTAATGGACGCGGTACTGGGCCGGGCGCGCGTTACATGGTTTATGATCAGATGCGCATAAACTTGTCGAAACCTCATGCCGCGCGGTTCAGTCGTCGTTCGACCACGTGTGACGAATTTAGTGCCAAAAAACATGTAAAAATGCCGTGTCGTATACGAAGCAACGAATTAAAAGAGGCCCCTGGAGTAGTTACTTTCCACCGGTAAGTATAAAAACCGAGTATTTCACATTTTTTCCAAAAATTGTAGGCTTTTATTACGACATTCACCTATTATCTGATGGTACAACAGTATTCATATCAATTGCTCGCTGGCTATTGCTGGCGATCGCAGGATTACGCGAGTGACGCGCAATGTATTTGGAAATACGAATGTCGCTCGTCAGTCTCGTCACACGATCGGCATCCACGTTGCTGGGCAACATGGCTGCCGCGCGCCTGCCGCCACGAGAGTGCGGCCCGTTATTTATTATCGATAATTTCGAACACATTGTTTAAGGTGTAACTTTCTGTCCTATAGTAGAAACTAATTTTATTTCGTTCGAATACAAAATAATGTGATTGACTGGATTAATTAATCCAATGGTCAACTTATTTTATAGATAATATAACTTTATAATGGTAATTCTAACCATACTAATATTATTAATGCGAAATTACCTTGTCACACTTAAACTGCTGAACCGATTAAGATGAAATTTGGTATGAAGATAGTTTGAGTCACGATTATTTTTAGTATTTTAGCAGACACATAAATTAGATAGATAAGGGTATATCCACAAATTACGTCAAACAAATTTCAACAATAATGTCTAAAATTCCAATTTCTTTATTTTCCCATTTTAAGTAATATATTAAATGAAATCAAAGCAAGAAAAATAATAAACCAAAGTGTTTGAATGTCAGGCTAGAAGACATAAATGGTTCCTTTCCTTCAAAAAAAGTGTACACTGTACTATATGTATATATGTACACGATATTTGTATTTGTGATATCACAAGAAATAAAACTCCCCCCTACCCCTTATAAGAACTCGTTACACTTTGTTGATCCCTCCGTCCCCCTTAACATCTGACGTAATTAATGGATGAACCCTTATTAGGGTAGATTTTTTATCCAGCTATTAATAAAAATCGACATTGTTTTATTAATATGAGGTGTGGCGCGGTATTATGGAGTTAATTATCGATAATCGATATCGATAAAATATATATATCGACAGGCCACATCCCTAATGTAGGCGGAGCCTACGAGGCAATGGTAGTGGTTACGTATTTTCGAGTGTACGCACACATCAACACAGCGAATGAGAGACTGACATTTCTTTGTGTGTATCACCTCGTGCGTACTTTAATGAGAATGTGTGCGTGTAAATGCCGGCTACGCTGGTTTTGCAACAAACTACGGCTGATACCGTCTCCATATACTCCGTGGGGGAGACGAATATGTGAACGGACATTCGTGTTGGCACTGGTACGCGAATGATTCGACAAGCACTGACGCGAGTACGAATATGCAATTGTAAAAGTGATATAGTTTTGCGATACTTAACTCATAAACGGTTCAATAAGCTTTCTTTAATATTTGTTTTCCTTTTTTTGGTTCCTCAAGCGCTAAGCTAAGCCGCAAACAGACAGGTGGACAAGGACATAACGAAACAAAAAGCACTACGTTGAGTACTATACCCTAAAAAGTTAGGAAAGTTAATATAAGAGTAAAAAAAAGAAAAAAGATAAGAGAGGTAGGGTAGGCAACGCGCATGTAAATCTTCAGGAATTACAGGCGTCCATATAGGCTACGGTAACTGCTTACCATAGGGCTGTTTGCCACTGTCGTGGTATTGAAAAATATTTACTGATTTTTTTTGTTAAAAAGGGGCCCATGAATTGCATTGCCTAGGGGCCCCGGGGGTGGTTAATCCGGCCCTGTATCGATGCACTTTGATTAAGTTCTAACATTTATTGCAGAAATTAATTGAACAGAAAAATAATTTAACGTTTTACTCAATATGATTCTCGATATAAGTTAAATTTGATTTTTCATATATTTCTTAAACTTCGAAAAACAATGCGGTTTCGTTTAAATGTGTCCTCGATACAATCAAAGCTATTATTATATACGTATATAATAACAGCTATGATTTTAGCCCGTAAGTATTATTTTCAGTCTGTTTGCATTTTTCAATGATTGCTGCCCAATTCCTTTGGAAGCCCGATGCACCGCCGTAACACGACGCTCGGCTATCTGTTTTAGCGTAAAGTCGAGCTAGTTAATACATAGTTATTTGTTATACAAGGGTGCAAAGTTATATTTTTAACCGCGAGTGTGGAATTGAACTACGAGCTAGCGAATGGATTCTATGGTTGATATGATAAAATAGAATCCTGAGCGAAGCGAGTCGTTCAAAAATAGAATCCTGAGTGTAGCGAGTGTTGCAACACACGAGACGTAAAAATAACTTTACAGCCGTGTGTTACACAAATCTTGTCACCTCACTAAAGCGAGGAAAATACTACATAGATACAAGAAACAGCTGGAATATTGAATACAATTAAATATAAAATTATTTTCACCTGATTTGATTTGAATAGACAATTTAATCAGATGGGCGAACATTATCCTGCTGGAGTGGCCTTAACATGTTATTGTTTAAAAAAAAGTGAATAATAACACGTTCGTATTTCAAATATTCTTTGCACTCTTAAAATGCAGTCTTGCTATCTGTTTTTAAAGACTAAAAATAGAGCTTTCCGAGCTAGTGAAGTGAAAAGGAATTTAATTCTACATTTGATATTTGATTTCATTTTTAATAAAGGAAAAGTCCACCGGGATTTTTCTACTTTTTTTTTATTTCCAAACAGTTTAAGTATTGTATATTATCCTGACTTCCAAACCTTTTAGCGCCTGCCGCATCTCGATCTCGGTCAACGAAGAAACCGACAACAACGACGAGGTGGAGGGATAACCCGCTATACGTGCAAAACTTTGTTTCTATGATGATGAGGTGAACCCACACGAATTCACTGCTCCATTTACATGTAGCCCCCTCCCCCGTGGGACCGTGACTTACCTCCCCACTTTCCTGCTCACTGCCGTCAGTTCCCCACTAAACCCTAATAGAACAAGAGCCCACGACACTGAACCTAGTTCGATAAGTCTCCTAGATGAGATATATAATTAGTTGCGTCCTTAATGGAGGAACACGAAATGCTGATGCTGCAATGCAAAAAAAGTGGTGGCGTATTTTAATTATTTTTTGAAAAAAAATTAAAAATCGGTTTCTAGTACAATAAGTCTCCTAGATTTCCTTTGTTCCTCGAAGCAGGGGAGGGGCAGGGCTACACGATAATGCGGTGCTGCAAGCCCCCGTGCGTGGCCTTGTCAGTAGCAGCAGCATCAAAAGATTGTAGATGTATGAAAAAACAAAGCGCCACCACTTTTTTGCATTGCAGCATCAGCATTTCGTATTCCTCCATTAAGGACGCAACTAATTATATATATCTCATCTAGGCCATCTAGGAGACTTATCGAACTAGGGTCAGTGTCGTGGGCTCTTGTTCTATTAGGGTTTAGTGGGGAAAGAGTAACACCACGTAATACTCGGTAAAGTAGTTTAAGTTGTACACTTGTATGAAGTTTCCATACCGGTTCACGTACCCGGAACCAGAGAGTATACACATATACAGCTCCACAGTCTAAAAACTTTCAGAGACTCAGTCTGAAGCGCCATCTGAACGAGTGCAAACCAAAGTTACCGTAGTAATAACCCTCAAAGCAAGAATTTAACTAGAGACCACACACGCGTACTACCGTAAGGGATCGACATATATCACGATAAAATCACTTCTACAGCACAAAACAGAACAATTTACCATTGTCTTCCTCAGCCGACACAATTTTATAAGAAAAATATCAGGTTTTCTCGTAGTAAACACAGATATTCTTGAAGAAATCGCGAATTATATCTGTTTGTGACCCTCTAGTGCTATAAGTAATGACGTGGAGGGTAATAAAAAATGTGAGACTATAACTAGGACCAACGATAATAGCACCTTCTCTGTCGTACCTATTGAAAGTGTAATAAGACCATCCCGTTCGATCTTGGTATTGTTATTACTCTGCCCCGTCTATACCTTTTATCCTATGTCTATGTAATAGCCTCATACCGTAATTGAACGAGCGAAGCGTAAGCGAAACAAGTTCTTACAAACAAGTTCTCGGCATTTCGATGGCTTTTTGATTTTGAGAGTTTGTTCCGCGATAACTTTAGTAACGCTTTTCTGATCTTCATGAAATTTGTTGGGGTTGAAGCATGCGTATAATTTGAGAGTTCGTATATGAGCAGGATCGACCTAGGGGTCATGGAGCTAGAAGGCGCGAAAAAATCACCATAGGGTCTTGTTATATTGGTCGTCTCGTTTGCAAGTAAATCGCGAGTTCCGAGTTCGAGGTGGACTACCAGTAATAGTACTATCAATTACTAGATGGCGCTGAGGGCAGAGTACTCGGAAACTATAGGTATGTTACTCTTAGCCCAGTCCCAACTAGCAAAATTTCGTCATATAATGGTTGCGGCAACGTAACATACTCAAACTATTAGCTCATGATATTAATCATATAAACGTAATCAACACGTTTATATAACGCGATTTGGGCCCATTTTATTAAGTATTTCAGTCATATAAAAGTTATTTAACTGCAACCTCGGTCACTTATTGATCTTATAATAATCAGTGACGTGACTATCTTATGGCTAATTATGTGTATAATAGCAACTTTTATGACTTTTATATGGCTATATTGATATCTTTTTAAAGTTATGTGACGTATTAGTGGAGAAATCGCATCCTAGGCTACTAAACAACAATAATTTTAAGGTGTGCCGATAGTATAAGAGCAATTGGTTGTCGAATGAAAATAAAACTTAATGACGGTAACTCCTTTTTTATTCAGCCATAATGTTACATTATAACTCGTACGGTATGAATGCTCATAAATTCGGTGTATGGTAGAAATGTATTGCGAAGGTCAGTTTACTGATGAAGTAAACTAGGTTTAATTGCAAATATTTAATGCCCCACTTTAATTTTTAGTTAATGATATATAAATTTAATAAATATTTTTGATAATCTTGAAAGGTACGGCTATACGCCATTTATACCAGTAAGAAGGTATATAATAATCACTTCTTATATAGCAAGTTTAGCGGTCCAAGCGCCATTACACCTTTTGTCGGATATATAAGGCATATAATATGTCATTACTCAACCGAATAGTCACATGAGCATCGTGTAGAGGTAGCTTATTCAGCAATATCTTATATGACTCTTTAGTCGAGTAAGATGCTCATATATAACATGTTCTATATTTCGCGTTTATATTACATCATGAAACTTATTGTGCTGTATATGTTACATGAGGTCATATAATAGCAACTACATTACACATGACGTAAGACAGTTATATAAGTCGCTCTTACTCGAGTAATTAGTCATATAAGCCTCGTTTAAACGTGACTTATTCAGCTATTTCTTATATGACTCTATAGTCATATAAGAAATTGTAAATAATATGACTATTATGCTGAGTAACTAAAAAGCTGCATAAGCTGGCTTTATATGACCGGTTCTGTATAATTTACGTTTACATGACTTTTAGACGATTTATTACCTATAGCTGAATAAGCTCAATCTTATATGACTACTTTGCTAGTTGGGGTATTAGGTAATCTCGTAGCAATACATTTCTCTCACCACCAATGTTGCTCATCGTACTAAACTAAAACTCATTTATTGGTACAGCTACTATCCCATTCAAAACGAACCAAAGGTACCCGGCATGTGGGGGGTCTCAAAGGGCCCTAACCTGGGCTATGAGCCCTACTGGATAAACGTACCCGACCGATCATGGAAGGATAAGTGTGACCGCTGCACACCGCTCTTTAAACGGTAAATGAGGAAAAGCTTTTGAGCGTAAGCGAAGTGAAGTTCTTACAAAAAACTTCGGCTACTGGGACGTCTCGGCATTTCGATGGCTTTTTGAATTTGAGGGTTTGTTCCGCGATAACTTTAGTAACGTTTTTCTGATCTTGAAATTTGTTGGGGTTGTAGCAGAGATACATATAATTTGAGAGTTGGTATTTGAGCAGGATCGACTTCGGGGTCATGGAGCTAGAAGGCGCGAAAAAACCATCAGAAGGGTCTTGTTATATTGGTCTTGTCGTTTGCAAGTAAATCGCGAGTTCTGAGTTCGAGGCGAGATGACCAATATAAAAAGACCCTTATAATGTTTTTTCGCGCCTTATAGCTCCATGACCCCTTGGTCAATCCTGCTCAAATTATATGTATCTCTGCTACAACCCCAACAAATATCACGAAGACCAGAAAAGTGTTACTAAAGTTATCGCGGAACAAACTCTCAAAATCAAAAAGCCATCGAAATTCCGAGACGTCCCACTAGCCAGAAATTGTTTGTAAGAACTCACTTCGCTTACGCTCCGCTCGTTCGATTAGTCACGTTGCGTGTAATGCGACATACGGAAGATGGACGAAAAGAATTGATGCGATGTAGAAAAAGTTTCACTTTAAAAAATATTTGAATTAGAACATTCCTGAGAAGTAACCCTTAACCCTATGTGGTATTTAAGGCTTATCTAATGGTTAAGGACACTGTATGTTACAGCTACCATACAGTGTGTGCAGTGGACAGCACGGGCGATCTTATGATCGAGGCAAGCTTATGCAAAATACTGCAGATGAACTGCCTCAACGGGCATGCGGGTGAGTAGGTATATATGCACATACTTGACTTACTAAAAACCGACTTGATTAACAACCGGTTTATTCGGTTAAAAACAGGTTATTTTCATACTTTAAATAACCGCTTTGTATTTTCTAGTACAGTCGCCATCAGATATATCGGAGCGGCCAAGGTGGTCACAAATATCTGAACAACGCGCAACGCCTCTATTGTCAAGGTGATAACGGTGCATGTTCAGATATTTTTTAGTATCTGCCGCTCGGATATATTTGATGGCGACCGTACGTCCGTAAACGTCCCCTTTGGGACGTATACTTCTCTTTAGAAGTATCGGCAATTGGGCACTGTGAATGTCATCTCGCTTTGTGTAGCGAATGTCTCGCTCAAATCTGGAGCAGAGCCTGAATGGGGAAGTACCTACACCTTACAGAAAACCACAACCAAATAGCACTAGACCCTACCCATAGTGTTGTGTTCCTGCCGGTGAGTAAGGTTGCCACTGTTGCCAGAGCTAAAACAGGATGCAGTGTGCTGACAACGGGAGACCTTTTATACGTCAACCCAAGTGAATCCATTCTAAAGGGTCGGCAACGCGCATGTGACGCCTCTGGAGTTGCAGTCATCCATGGGCTACGTGTTTACCATCAGGCGGGCAGTATGCTTGCTTTGCAAAAAAAGAGTTGAGCCAATAAGCGAGCAGTTTTTTTTTTTTTTTTTGCGACCCGTTCACCTTCTCATTGCTACTTGCTAGATAAACACTAAAATACTACTACTACTTACTAGAAACTAGCCGATAAGAGGGCGAGACGGCAGGATTGTAACACCATCAGCATATCAGTTGCAACATATAGCTGTGCAAAATGTGGGCGCGCTTACCAGTCCCGTATTGGTTTGTAGTAAAGTTTGTACAGCCACCAAAGGAAGTGTCTAACTTTATTTTGGACATTGCGTCTAATCGTCTTCCATAGACGTTATAGAACTAGAGCTCACGACACTGAACCTAGTTCGATAAGTCTCCTAGATGAGATATGTAGTCACCTCTTTAATGGGGGAACATTAAATGCCGATGCTGCAATGCAAAAAAAGCGGCGGCGTATTTTAATAATAAAAAAATAATAAGGAATCCGGTTTCTAGTATAATGATAACTTGATAAGTCACCTAGATTTCCTTTGTTCCTCGAAGCAGGGGAGGGGTAGGGCTACACGATAATGCGGTGCTGCAAGCCCCTGTGCGTGGTCTTGTCAGTGGCAGCAGCATCAAAAGATTGTAGATGTATGCCAAAACAAAGCGCCTGATCTTTTTATAACAAAAACAAGATGTTATGTAACCTAGCGCCTGAACTGCAAAAAGATGTTACGTTATTAAAATGATGTTATATTTTAAAGATCAGGCGCTTTGTTTTGGCAACATCTGTAAACTTTTGATGCTGCTGCCACTGACAAGGCCACGCACGGAGGCTTGCAGCACCGCATTATCGTGTAGCTCTACCCCTCCCCTGCTTCGAGGAACAAAGGAAATCTAGGAGACTTATCATACTAGAAACCGGATTTCTTATTAAAAAAAAAAATGCGCTGCCACTTTTTAGGGTTCCGTACCTCGAAAGGAAAAAACGGAACCCTTATAGGATTACTTTGTTGTCCGTCTGTCTGTCTGTCTGTCTGTCTGTCTGTCAAGACCATTTTTCTAAGGAGCGCGTGGAGGTATCAAGCTGAAATTTATATCAAATACTCAGGTCTATTGTTCCTTGGAGCTGTGAAAAAATCAAACTTAAAAGCCAACGCAATTAAAAGATACAGTCGTTTATGCTGCAAATTTTAGAGTTTTTCGGCACTCGCAAAACCTACGGGGTACTTCCCGTGAACTCAGAAACTTGAAATTTGCCACGAAGCAACGTCATATAGCATAGACTATGGAAAAATTACAAAAAGTAGATATTTTTAGTAAAATCATGCAAAAAAATATTTGTTTTAATTTTTAACTTACTACCTTTTTCCTCGTAAACGCGTAGAGGTATTAAATTAAAATTCATGTCAAATACTCAGGGCTATAAGGTATTTTAGATGTAGCAAAACCAAATTTTTATGTCAACGCAATCAAATAGCAATTTAAGTCGCATATTTTGAAACTGAGTACTCCCAAGAAACTCAAAACCTAAAGGGTACTTCCCGTAAACTCAGAAACTTAAAACTTGGCACGAAGAAACTTAATATAGCACAGACAAAGGAAAAATTACGAAAAGTAGACATTTTTAGTAAAATCATACAAAAAATATTTTTTTAAATTTTAAACTTACTACCTTTTTCCTCGTAAACGCGTAGAGGTATTAAATTGAAATTCATATCAAATACTCAGGTCTATAATACTTTTAAGCTGTAAAGGTTTGTACGGAACCCTCGGTGCGCGAGTCCGACTCGCACTTGGCCGGTTTTTTTGCATTGCAGCATCGGCATTTCGTATTCCCCATTAAAGACGTGACTAATTATATATATCTCATCTAGGAGACTTATCGAACTAGGTTCAGTGTCAGTAGTTCTAGGCCAATGATGAGATACACAGAGCTTCTCTTTCACTCTCGCTCAGCAAGACAAGGACTGAATGATCTGGTTGCATTTCAGAAGGAGAATCATCCGGTTACTACCACCAATACAAAAACGATTACTTAGTGGTCGCCGACGGCTGGACCCGCTTCTCCGTCAAACAAAAAGATAATAGTGGTATATCTCGTAATCTGGTCATCCAGCTGTCCTCTACTCCTGACACCAACTTCCCTAGATACGAGGTAAGAGGTAACATCTACACTTTTTCGATAGGGCGGAAAGAATGGCATTCCGTCCGTGTGTTGAACGACGCTTAATACATAATACAGTTGCGACGTTTAATACATAAATGGCAAAAAGACAAATATTGGTAAATTTGAGGTATACCTCCTACACCTCAGTCAAGAATTTTTGTATGAACTTCACCAAATTGAAATACTTACACATTATTCACATTAAATACATTTGACAATACCATTTCAAAAATAATTTTAAACATAAAGGAACCGACTTAGTGAAGCCGGAAAAGGTGGAGACTAAGGGCGGGTTGCACCACGCATACTTAACGAACTCATCATGGTTACAGTAGACGTCAAGTCCGTTTTTCCGTTGCACCATGCACTTTAGCAGTCAGAAAGTTACGTTTACCTTAACCAGCCGTCGAGCACTGGTTAACTCAAATCTACGTTTAAATATGGCCGACAATTTGCAAAAATGTCTCGTATTTCATATATTAATGCTTGATTAGACAAAAATACAGCGATATTTGATGAAAAATAATAAAATATTGTTCGCAGTAATAAATATATGCACGTATCTGAACGCAAAAGGGTCATACGATTGACGTTTTGTATTATTCACACTTCAACTCGTGTATCTAATAATAAATATATAATTCTGTGTAAAAAGTGCGCTTTTAAGTTAAAACCGAGTGCCAAGTGACTTCAGGTTGAAATAGACCAGACTTCTGTTATAACAGACATACCAGAACTATGCCAGAACCATAGACATATAAAATAAGAAGACGGAATCCCACGAAGATAAAACTGTGATTCCATAATGAGCCGCGATCTCGTGCACACACACTCACTTTTGACGTTTGAACCAATCACCGCTCGTCCACGAGTTGTATATGTGTGCGTGTCGCGCGTAAACACGTCTGAACTCGGCTTATTGTGGAGTCACAGTATTGTCTTCACGGCGCTACGTCTTCTTATTTTATATGTCTATGGCCAGAACCTACAGTAATTGTCATGAAAGCCGACAGCCGTAGAGCGAGCGAAACCTGCAGAACAATCATGATAATCATTTTAAAAACCACTCTGTTTTTGTCAATGAAGACCAAACCTTTGGAAATAACGAATGACTGACTACAAGACTTGAATACTGCAAGTTCTTTAAGGTAGAAAGCAAAAGGGAGCGTAAACCTCTGACGCGGTGGAGTGAACAGGTCAAGAAGAAACACGTGTTTTATGTTATGACACGGTAGAAAGCCTCGATGGGAGCAAGTCATACGATTCAAAAGGTTCCAAATAACCAGATTATAATTTCATGCCATAGCAGCAGTGCTATTATATATATCACCAAACATTTATCGCCAATACCACCGAAATCGAGCCTCGACAATGTTCTACTCAACTAAACAATGTTCAGAACTACATGTAAATAAAGCGTGATATGGAATATACAATCAAGTAAATTAGAGTGTCAAGTGTTGTGGAACAAAAATAGTTCAACAATGGTTTGGTATCTTTGATTAAAGTAAAAAGAGGAAGATACCTGACGTTCATAGCTGACAAAACTGAAATGTGTTCCGGCACCCACACACTTGTAAATACTCTCACACTGCTATAAATGCTATAATATACATGTACATCAGGGGTAAAAGAGATACACCAATATACTTAACACGGGCGTGTAAGCGAGATTTCCATATTCTGCGCATTGCACAAAGTGTGACAGAGACCAACTAATATAATTTACAGTAGTGTAAGCAAGATGGTCATATTTCTAACAATGACGTATAGAAGTAAAAAGAGAGCCATTTGGGTTTGAAAAAATTAAAGTACTGAATTGATATTAATCGTAGTAAGTCCTTGTCGCATCAATATGAAAGCGGGCAAGATGGACCGAGATAGAAAATTAAATGTCGAGTCAATAGCATACATATTTTTAAAATATGAATAAAT
The DNA here is from genome assembly GCA_947086415.1 of Pammene aurita. Lineage (NCBI taxonomy): Eukaryota > Metazoa > Arthropoda > Insecta > Lepidoptera > Tortricidae > Pammene > Pammene aurita. Next base: position 37,338,027 of record OX352294.1, read on the forward strand.
CTCTAGTTCTAAACTTCTGGTGCTCTAGTCGAATATTCCAGTGTTCAACGAATAGGTAACGAACGATCGTCTCAAAAAACCAGTATAAAGGCATCTACTATTACGCGTAAGTGTTACGGATCTAGAGGTTTCTCTTTTTAATGCAATAATGGTTTGCCAAAAGAGACGCGTATGGTAAGCGACGGTTATATTGCACTACGCAGAAACTGCGAATGATCCGTGTGGTCCTAGTACTTTAATTTCCATCGCCTACCTCGCGCACGACTCAAAAAAACCAATGTAAAGGTGTGACCACCGATTGTGCATAGTTATAATGGTAAAAAAGATTCACTTATCCTGAACTCGTTGTAAGTCTCGGGAATCAGCGCTAGGTGCCTAAATTCCTACGTAGCGTTAGCAAATAAAACTTTTTAATACCACGACGGTGGCAAACAAGCATACGGCTCACCTGATGGTAAGCAACTACCCGTAGCCTATGGACGCCTGCAACTCCAGAGGTGTCACATGCGCGTTGCCGACCCTTTAAAAAAAGGAGGATTCACTGTGTTCACGGCTAGAAGAGCAAGAGCAAATAAAACTGTTAGAAATTTAAGTAATATACTTTCTAGAAATGTTTTCATTATCTGGTAATTCGGGTATTAAAGATAATTGCTTACATTAATCGGGTAACACCCAAAACTTACTAATTACTACCACAAGTTTATAGCCGTAATGAACCATATTAGTAACAAAACAAGGTTGATTTTAGTTTAATAATTTTATTGCAATTACTGAGTTTTGGTTGTCACCTGACGAATTATATTTTCTAGAAACGTATTTATTCTCTGGTATTCAAGATAATTGCTTAAAAGGTTTTGACATGTAAATAGAAATTTATGTCTACACTAGAAAACTATAGGTATGCATGTTTTCTCATTGACAGATGTTTCAAGTAAAATAATAATTTATAATACCTATTATTAAGTAAGTAATAACTAGTAATAAGTCTCTATAGACCGTAAGCTAGGAACAAATTCTGTTCGTCATCGCGTCCCAGGCGGTAACTTGTCAAGTGGTTAAGCTGCCTCTCCGTTGGTGGGTTGAGGAACGGCAGCGATTTAATCAATTTAAAAAAATGGTCATCGCGTCCCGATTGAAACTTACGCGGATATAATGGCTCTAAAAATCCTTCTAACTTTTTAATATGAGAAAATTCAATGAAAACTATACTGAAAAACTATTGAGTTATTTGAGCGATTTCTGAGTTATTTCAAAAAGTTGTAATTTCATATTAAAAGGACGTAAAATATCCTAAAAAAATACATTTTGATTGGGTGTATTGTGACGGCAACTACGGAACCCTACATTCAGCAATTATTACAATTCACAAATTGTCATGCAACAGGCTCTAGTTTAGAAGTATAAATAATAAAAAAATGACAAAACCATAGCAATTCAATACATAAATAATTTGTACATACGTTAGCTTGGTAACGGTTTCAAGCACTAGGAGAACAGAATGAAATAAAAATGAATTTTTATCAGCATATTATTTGCTAACGCTACCCAAAGGGGCATGACACTCGGACATACGTGTTTCACGCGTGGGTACTGCCTATTTAACTGTCTCGCTTACTCAATAACAAAAATGTTTTTGATAAATTTTGATAAAAAAATATGTTTGCGTATTTAAAACAGTACTTACGAATGAAAAGTTATTCCGTGAGATTTGTTTTTATCTTTTGAGCTATTAAAGCATTCAAAAAAGGCACAATTTGGCATGATTTACGGGTATTTTAGTCGTTATTCTTGAAAGCACGCTCTGCGGCGGCCATGACATGACTGATTCAATATAGGCGCCGGAACCTATATTTGATGGCACACGATCGTGCGCCTGGTACCATATCTATTCCCTTTATATTTATCAAAGTTTGGTATCCACAAATTCAAATGTCTATGAAAATTTATTATACTGATTCATTTAAATCTTGTTTTTTTATTTGATTTTATATAGGCCTTAAATCAAGCACAGTAGGTCTCTGTTTAACGACAACTCGCAATAACATGAAACAAATTCCGGTTCCTTGAGTGCCGCTATATAGTTTACACTGTATTTCAGTTTTATTTGTGAAATAAATTCACAGCACAGATTTTACAGATCTGAAGATACAATAACCCCATATAAATAAATAATTATCTACTGAAAATTTGGTAATAGCATGGTTTAGCTAATTTGACTTCATGTGTGTTGCTCTTCTGAGGCAAATTATTGTTTTATTTGGAATTTTCTGGCATTAATTATAGCCCTTTAAGCCAAATCCCATAGAACAAAACTAGTGATAGGTACAAAGCTATGCTGGCACCATCTGACAAACCTTTCATAGATGCCTTCCTCCATTCCCCATTAGTATTTTTTATATCGGACATTATTATGAACATGCTTTTTTTCATTCAAATTGTACACAAAATACATGCATTTGCATTTTGTATCTGTTTCATGATGGGCTAAAAAGGAAGCAAAGACCTGGCCTTGGGCTTTGGCTAAAAATGTTAGATCCTATGAGAGTTTATGTACTGTACTCTAACATAAGTAGGTACCTAAAAACTCATTAGTAATAAATAATATAGGTCTCTTTTTATCAATTGCACAACTAAGCAACTACAGCAATTTATACTATCTATTTATATTGATAAGTAATGTTTCATAAAACATTACTTGACCATAGCCACTTTGACCTGTATCATATTGTTGATAACCATCTGTGGTTCAGTATATGAAGTTTTTTCTCCGGTCAACAAGCTGGGTCACCTTGGCCACGGGTTGGGTTTATACTATCTTAGATTGATCTGGCCTAAAATACTTCAATAGTTTCAAGTTTAGTAAGTATGAGACTGCATAACAATGCAGTCTGCAGTTGACATTAATATTTACATATTTACATACATTGCCTGTAACAACAGGCAATGTTCATATTGATTATTAATGTCAACTGCTAGAAAAATTAACTTATATAGATGTCATATACAAAGGAAAAAGTGACCTAGGCCTCCCGTGCTGAAGATGCTGATTCGATCCTAGCCCTGGGCACCGGAGGCCTAGGTCACTTTTTCCTTATATGACATCTATATAAGTTATATAGTATATAGTAGTGTGTCTACTTAAAAATAAACAAATCAAAATATTTATTAAAATAATTTGATTTGTTCTTCAGTTGCTAGAAAAATGGTGAAAATAATCATTGCATGTCATTGTCTTGCCCCTATCTACAAAGGAAACCTATGCCAGAGTTTGAATAATATATAAACAAAGTAGGGTAACTAAATATATTATGTATTTTATTGACAAAATTGAAATAAGTATTGATCATGTTAAAAAAAATATTCTTTATTTTTACTTTGAGATTCTACAAATTTCTTGAAACCACTGCACTTTCACTTTAAAAGTTCCTTGAGTTGAGCACTGAGTTGCATAAGCCTTGATTTCATCTTGTCTTCAAAACCAAAGGTAAATTCAAACCTGAAATAAAAAACATTGTGTATTATGAATGTAACATAATTATGTGCTATAGGTACTTCACAAAGATGCTTTAAAACACTCTTTCAATAAGTAGGTACATATATAATAAGTTCAATATTTTGGTCGTTGGTTACAATGCTAGCCATAATTAACCAGGTTGGAGGGATTCAGCGCCCTATATTTACGAATTTTCGAAAGGAGAGTTCTCAAAACTAGTGGTGCCTTTGTTTTGCGACTGGGCACCTTCTCGCCATTTGGTGCTTCCATCAACCGCTTTACTTGCTTAGGGTTCTGTAAGTAGTAATAAAGTAGAAGGATAATTTACTCACTATAATATAAAATATAATACACCAGCCGACTACTCTGGCTTTCTCTTTAAACACCACTCGCAACACAAGTTGCATTATCCTTTGAAAAAGTTTGCTCGTAGGGCGCTATGGATAGCCCACTTTTTGACTGAGTAATAAACATGTTCAGGAATGGCTAAAATTGTTGAATATTCTTGATTTTCAAGCTGCAGGGTGCAAAGTTTAGTTCGCGCTCTTTTCTTTCCTTTAGATTTTTTCTTCGTGTGACCGTGTGACGAATTGACGATTTTGACAAGTTTAGTTTGGCACTTATGGTTGGGTTGCCATATGAAAATAATATTCTACCATGAAAATGTTGTTAGAAATGCGTTTATACAGTGGCATCCCTCGTAACTCTTACATTCTGTTATTTTGCACTTGGTGCAACCCATTCATGTTAGCAATCGTTAAGTACCTCCGATTAGCGTAACATTTGGCTTACTTTAACAGGCGGTTTGGTGCAACCCACCCTAAGTGTAGCCTCCACCTTTCCAAAAGCAAATGCTCGAGCTGCTGTAAAAAATACTCAAATCTATAGGTGTGTGTAGTCTAATAGTTGAAGAGTTCCCTCGATTTCTCTAGCATCCCATCATAATCGGTGAACATACATAAAAAAAACAATAGCAAAAAAAAACAAAGATCCCAACGAATTGATAACCTCCTCCTTCGAAATCTTGAAGTCGGTTGAAACCAGAGAAATGGGATGACAAAGAATGCTTGTCAACGATCAAAAGTGTGGCAAAAAAATGAAATCCATGTATGTGTCTAAATTGTCTATGTAAGCGTAAAATAGTGATGCCAAATACAACAGGTTAATTATCTATCGGTATTTGACTTTCTTATCGATACGTTCTAAAGGCCTCTACAGACGTAAGCGACTAGTCAAAGTAGTCAACTGTGACGTCAATTGACATCCCCACTACCAACTTGACGTTTCATTTCACGCACATTTTCGACTAATATTATTATTATTACATTACCTAATAGTTAATAACTAATACATATGTTTGTTCTAAGCAAATTATATTCTTTAGTATAAAAAAAATGTAAATGAACAAAATTATTTATTATTAAATTAAAAAATATTAAATAAACAAAATTATTTCCTAAAATAATTTCAAATATTTCATAAAACGGAAAGCGAATGTCAAGTCGCCAGTCGAATGCGCATTCGATTGATCACACGACCATTTTGACAGCTGACCTCTCATTCCAACTATATTTCTATCTCGTTCTAATCGTTTGACTAGTCGCTTGTAGGCGCGGCACACACTTGAGCGGAATCCAGCCCAGCTATCATAAATAGAAATCAGCCGCAGCATAAAAGTCGGGAGCTGAATTTTTGTATGGAGCCCATGTACAATATTCAGCCCGATTTCCGTTTTCGGCTGCTTTTTGACTATGGTAGCGAATTCCGCTAAATGTGTTGAGCGCCATATTTGAATGAAATAATACAAGTACTGCAAGGTAAAAAAATCTTTAATAATAAAAATACCCGTTTAAAACTGGATATAATAAGAACCTAATTTAATCTTCTTACGTAATGAGGTAATGTGAATATGAGATTAATTTATTCATTGGATTTTTTGAAGCAATAATTATAATTTTCATATTGAACATTTATCGATATAAGTCCCTAAAACGTTTTGTCAATCCCTAGCGTCGAATAAATGTTTCGGTTTTTACACAAAATAATCATGAATATTAACTATTATGATAAAATATTGACACACAGTATAAGAAACACCAATAATTAATTGTATCTAGTAAATACTTACACGATTTATTTTGCTGTTTTGATAAAATATTGTTTCAAAGACATCGATCGGAATATCATGTAAACCTGTGAAATGAGTAATTACTTGGGTTTTTCCTATGAGTAATAGTCCAATCTGGAACACAACACGACACCATGTTTCTCCTTTTTCATCCCAAGTTATTTTATTCACGATTGTATTATATTTTCCACGCTAAAATATGAGCTGTCACGACGTGGGTACGTAAGCTAACTACCCAAATTCAAAAGCTGTCACTCCTTCAAAATGATCGTGTGTCTCTTTTGCACTCGTGGAATCTTCATATACGTGTTGGTTTCTCTTTTGCGCACTTCGTTTATCTTTTAGCGGCAAGCGCCATTTTATATCTATGGTTGAAACTATATTTTTTGTAGGACAAGCCTTTTGTTTTCAAAAAAAAAATGTATATCTACCTGCTCCACAGATAATAATCGACGAGAAGTGGTGGTGGTGGGCAAAATTTAGATATACTGCTTACAGTAGTTTAGCTAAAAATAATTATGACAAGTGGTGGTACCAAGGCCAGTATGTACTCTATACCTTACTTTTTTTATACGTCATTACTATGGATGGTATAGAAAGGATGGAACTCTCTTCTAGGAAAACGGTCGAAAAAGTGTCCAGCGGTAAGTACTAAACAATAGTTCCAAATATCTCCGGGTGGCGCTAGGTATAGTTCAGCATTTGAAATTAATTACTGATATTTAATACTTATATGACTTTCTAAATAAAATTAATATTCAGAGTGTTTTTCATCTCCGCAAATAATTATTTTGGATTTATTTATTTTTCATTTCAAAATTAATTTAATCAAATTTAATATCATTGTGGCGCCATCAGTTTATCGCCTTTTGACGGACACTTTTGTAACATAGAGATTTATATCCTTCTTGTACCATCCATAGTCATTACGATAAGGCACTGCCTAAGTTATGCCGTCACTGCCTGGGGACGTCGGATATGACACAATCAATAATGAGAGCTACAAAAGCCGCATAGTTAATTGTCATACTATCCCTATTTAAAAAAAATCTGTTTCTTTCATTAACAGTTAGGTACATTCATAAAGAACTTAATTACTAATCTTAACTATAAAATATAACGGTTACACTCACGTCACATTAGTCACTCGGTTAGGTTTAGGTGTCACTTTAGTGTAACCGTTATATTTTATAGTGATAGTATGTCACACGAAAGTTTAAATTTAATACTAATCTTAAATTATAAAGAGTTTTTGAGTTGAGAAGTCTTCTATTTTAATTTATTAATTATACAATAATGTTAAATAATTTATTACAATAAACTGCTAGATCCAGGCATCTGGCAGTTTTAAATGGGCGGAGGTCAGAGTGGCAGACAAGTATAATGTTTCAGTTGGAAAAAAGTAATACCAACATCGGTAAAACTGCCGAATTTGTCTCATTTATGTAGAGGGCAGGGCCTGTATTTTAACATTAGTACTAAAATATTGCGTATTATTGTGGAAACAAAAACAGTAGGCAACAAACTATGAATGATATTATAGGTCGTTTGGCACTACTTTTCCCCAATAGAAACTTTTGGCAATTATATGATCTAGTGATTTATATAATTACTCATAATATTGCATGAAGCCCAGCACTCTAGGGTTTGTATTCTTGAAGTGGATTGCATTATTTGGCCTTCACCCAAAAGCTGCCAGATGTCCGGATCTAGAAATAGGCATAATATAGGCAACTAACTAAAGCGGTATCGTTGATCACATTATTGTGTCAAATCTGGCGTGGTCGTGTAATCGAGAGTTCGTTATCTAAGGTCTTTATTTTCGAGTCTAAAACCAAGGTTACCGCCGTTCGAGCCTCTAAAGATTCTCCAGTTGTGTTATTCGATAAGCTCTCACGGCTGCTTTTTGGTTGTGGGCTCCTGCAAATGGCTTTAAGTGTTTGAACCTCACGCGTGAGCTTCTCCACCTGGCGGTTTAAATCATTTCTCTCCATAATTATGTTATGTAATTCGTTTTCCGTAGTGCTAAGTTCCAACTTTAATTTTTGAAGTTCCGACTTTAGTTCCGTAACTTCATCGCTGCCAATGGAGAGGTTCATACTTTTAGAGAAACTTTCATTTGTACTTAGTAAACTATCATTTAAAGCGTTTACTTGTGTCACTAAATCAATTAATTTTGATTTGACGAGTGTGCTAGAGGCTATTTTAATTTCTTCAGCAGTATTAGTTCTATTCGGAGAATTTTCATTTTCTTTCGTAGATATTTTTTCTGTATCCGAAAATAATAGTTGTATTTTCATCTACACTTGCGGAAATTTCCTGTGTACGTATTTGTATCGAATTGTCGAATTGTCTGGTAACTAGTAGTCCGCCTCGAACTCAGAACTCGCGAATTCCTAGCAAACGAGATGACCAATATAACAAGACCCATATGATGATTTTTTCGCATCTTCTAGCTCCATGACTCCTTGGTCGATCCTGCTCATATAAGAACTCTCAAATTATATGTATATCTGCTATAACCCCAACAAGTTTCATGAAGATCAGAAAAGCGTTACTAAAGTTATCGCAGAACAAACTCTCAAAATCAAAAAGACATCGAAATGCTGAGACGGCTCACTAGCCAGAAGTTGTTTGTAAGAACTCACTTCGCTCGTTCGATTAACATATAGTACCGCTTTTGCCCCTAACACAAAATCAGGGGGCTCGATTCGACATGCCAAACTGCGAGACGTGGCTCTCACACTTGTCTCGCTAGGTGATAGAGTGAAATCCATCTGTCCACACGTGTTCACACCTAACTGTCAATCTGTCAGTAGGTCTCGCTAGAGCGTTTTATCTATGGCTATGGCCACCATTTTAGATGTCACTCTTGAGTGATTCCACCCCAAATTTCAACTGTCACAAAAGTGTGATCTCATAGTTGTCTCGCTCGCTAGCTACTGTCAGTTATGCCATGTCGAATTGCGGCCCTGGTCCCATCCGGAAGAAAGCATGAAACTTTACATACAAAAAAAAATTGAAGTGGAAACAGGGGGCGATTGTTGAGATACGAGCGCTTTTTTACATTTTTTATGAAAACGGTAGAACTTACAACAAAACTACCAATTAAGAAAACATTCTCCATTAAATTCACTACAATAATTGTTAAATAAATATATTGCTAGGCCTTATAGTTTTTCAAATTATGAGCTGCGAAAATTGTAGTGAGATGTGTTTTCAGCCATATAACACAGAACGAACCGTATGAGCGACGTAGGAGACACTGGGCAATCCAAAATTGGTTTAAAAGCAGAAGCAAAGTTAATTGCGAAATACCAAATTTGGTGCTCTTTTATAGTCGTAGCCCGTATAGCCAATATTTTAACATTAATGCCTTTCTTGCTAGGTTGATGATGATGTGTTCCTAGTCGCCCATACTATTTTGTATGACGGTGTAACATTGCTCGTCTTAATTTGCGCGACACATACATTGAAAACTACAAGTGCTAGCAACATACATTAATTTATTTTATTTACATTAATATTTTATTAATATCATTACCGCATTCTACTTAATTCACAATTCCTGTTCATCTGCGGCTTTTTCACGTGATTTACGCACTAAGAAGCGGGCTTAACTTAATGATCTTTTGTCTTCTGTTTATGAATCATAGTTATGCAATTTCGCAGAGTATTATACGCTGACCGTTATACCGAATTCGTGGCACACTGGAATCGGACGTCCGGCTGGTTCCTTATAACGGCAACGTACCTCAGATGGTCCGGGTACACAAATGGGTTCCATTTTAACTTCACGGATTGGTATCCCTTCCCGATCAGGTACATTGCTATCGGCGGATACGGCGGCTACAGCGGGAACTGGATCGTTGAAGGTACTTACAATTATCAGTAATAAGAGCAGTCTCAATTAGAGTTACTAGAAGACACATCAGAGTCTTGGAGTTTGAAGTTTGAAGCTACCGAAATTATCGCAATAATAGGCATGATGAATTTATTTCATGTATGGTGTTATTCAATTCGTTTTGTTGCAAGGATCAAATGTCTATATGGGGCTAATTGCCTCAAAGCAACACAAAAGTCAGAAATGCGATTCAAAATCTGTCACTCGCTTTTGTTTCTCAAAACGCTCCCAACAAAATGATATGCTACAGTGACGTCACGGTTGCATAGTCAGTATGGAAAAATTATGAAATTGCTATTTTGACGGTAAAATATTGCGTTTATGTATATGGTTGCGAAGTTGCGATACAAGTTATTTTACGATAAAATGTAAGAAATCGAATGGTGTCAGTTTTTTTGAATTTCATACTTTTTTTTAAATCGTAAAATTTTTACAATTTTGAAGTCTCGTATCTTTCAACCATTTCAATATTTTTTAAATTTTACTTTGCAACTTAATTTTATTACAAAATTCAACATGTGTCATGATCCTTTATTATCGTGATTTTTTATATTTTTTATGTATTTTGATTCAAGGCTATAAAGTGGTTTACAATGCAGAAGCTCTCAGATTACCGTTTAAAATTAAAAATACTAGTTTACGTGGTCATATATTATTAATATTATTATACAATTTAGTTTTAAATTTAAATTAGAACGGCAGTTCAAAATTATTGTTTTAACCTTACATATTTCAATAAATTCAACTTTACAAACTTAACAGCTTCTTAAGGTTCTTAACCTTCAATGTTAGATACTTTTCACCTTGTCTGTCTGTCAGTCACTATCGATCACATACGTAGTATAGTTTATCCGGCGGCTTAAGAATAAATTCTTCATACTTTAAGTATAAACAATACCTACTTTTTTTTTATCGTATGGCTACATGTCACTGGATATAGATAGGCATTTATTCCCTGAGGTAGTAGTGGGAAAGCAGATGATAAAGAAAATCCAATGAGTGCTGCGAGGTCCAGATGGGACAGTGCAGCTGCCAAGTTTGTTACTCTTTTAGCACCACCAGGGATCACGTGTAGGGTTGTCTAAGGTGTTTTCTACGGACGTAGAGTAACATTGATCCCCTACCTATATAATATACTACTATACCTACTAGAGTGACGTCAGAAAAATCCCAGTAATAACAATGATATTTACTATGGATGGGTTATACTCTAACAAAATGAGCAGAAAAAATACTTCCAGAGTTATTTCATAACCTACAACGATTCTGTTATGTTTTGACAATCATTACATCTTTGTCACTCTCATTGTTAGAAAATTACAGTTTGTCTCTTTCTCACGCGGAGGACGGGAGCTCATTCGCACGTCCGCATCTCACGCTAGCCGGTGCGCGACTAGCGACAGTTGTTTGAATTCACTCATATAAGTGCTTCACTTTTGGAGCGTGCATAACCCATCTGGCATTATTGTATATCATAGAGTAATAAATACTTCTTTTTTCAGACTTACCGAAAGGTATGTACCTGTACATTTGTTTTCACTTTATGTTTGTAATAATTTGATGAATAAGGGAATACAAAAGCCGTCTTATTTGAAGGCATTCCCCTGAGAGTAAAGAAGTACGTGAGAGTGAGATTTTTATGACTAATCAATAAATATTTGTGGACAACCTTAAATCCCAAACAATAAAAACTTATAGTATTTATTATGTAGGTAGGTACAGGGAGGGGCAGCAAAAACCAAGTATCTACAGGTAGAGCGCTCACAACGAGGTTTAATTAAGGTCATGTACTTTAAAAAGCGAAGATTTTCTACAAAAAAATTGTATGCCTTGTCTAAACTCCTTACTGTTCGGCAACTTTATATCAATTATTCTGTTTTGAAAGTACATAGGTCCTTGCCATATGATTCTAGTATAGAAAATAAAAGAAGAATAAATATTGTTGTGAGTATTTCCAAAACTGGGACCAAATTTGCAAGAAAACAATATCGTAAACAATCAAGTCAACTTTATAATGTAGTAAATACCCATCTAAATATCTATGGGAAAAATTATTATCACTGCAAAAAAGAAATTCCTAAATGGCTTCAGGAAAAAACTTATAATGAGACTGAGCAACTACTCAAGTTATGAGAGTTAGCTCGCAGGCACACACATAAAACACACACACACACACACACACACACACACACACACACACACACACACACATATACCTATGTATATACATGTATATCATCTATGTCCTCGTCCTGCCCAGACCTATAATTCTTAACTTGCCAATTATGCCCAATGTCCTTCTTAATGGACAATATATTTTTAAGCGTTTCTGCCCAGAACAACTTACGATTACTTTTTCGACTTATACACGAAATGTATTTTTTTATTTATTTTTCCGGGTTCTAATACATTGTACTTTACTGATTTTCACGGGAAATACCTATGTCAATATCTTTTGTTCATTTAAAAGGACATTGGGCAGTATTGCCTAAATCATCTGTAGTCTGTTTGTCAATTTTAAAGGACATCGGGCCCATTTAAATAAAACTTTGTAGATACGTATAATCATCTTTATTATTTATAATAATAATTCAGAGAGATTGACCGCGAGTACCTGCATGTGATCGTCCACGGGATCGTCCACGGGATTGTCCACGACCTCGCCTACGTGCCTGACCTGTAGAATTTTCTCGTACTGTTATCTCAAGGTTGCTTTCTCCAGATCCAGTCGAAATATTGTTTTCTGGTCCAGATTCTGAAGAATCACTGTCGCTTACCAACTGCCGTTCTCGTTCTGGAGTATACGATGGATCTCCACAGTCATCGTCTGATGATACAATGTCCCCGATGTCTGAATTTTGAAGTAAATCCTCAATATCGATGTCCCTCAAACCTATAGCAAAAACAAAAATCATTAAGCAAATCTGCCCGATGGGAATCAAGAAGGACAATATGATTTCGCATTTGTAAATAATATAAATAAAGGATTTTTTAAATAAAATAACACCATATTTAGTTTATCTAACGATTAAACTTAAGATTTTATAACAGTTTGGTCCGTAAAAACCTGTGATTACTTAATTAAAAACGGATTACTCTTACCTCTTCGCTGACATCGTGCCATCTTGACCACGTGGGCTGACACTGGCGAAAGGTATTTTATCTATGTGATCCAAAATGGAGGCCCCACCATTCAAAACCTTCTGACCAATCAGGTGTAAGTAGTAAAATTGCAATTTGGAGGCAACTGCGAATTTTAGGCGCGGATTTCAAATATGTGATTTTAAATTGACACTGGGCAGAATTACAATCTTTATTTTTTTAAGCTTGGGCAGGACGTGTGAAGTACATTATGTGATTCAAAAAGGACAATGGGCAGGACGAGGATATAGGTATATTAATCTAATGGTAACAATACGTGTACGTTTTAAGAGTTTCTGTTGTGTTGTAACTTTTTATGTAAATGTAATTACGTTTGTTGGAAGAGCGGGGCGTCTCAACACAGGTACTGTAAGCCTAAAGAGAGGTCCCAGCAAATGTATAAGGAATATTTGTTAATAGTTAATAAAGATATTTTTCATTTTCATTTTCACATACCTACTTAGGCACCCATAGATATCGTTACCTAGGGGCTGCCAGACAAAACAAAACAGAACCTTCAAATTTAGAACTTATATTTTGAAATAATGTCATGTCATGAAGCTCCACTAAGTCTCACTAAGAGCCCTGTTACATTTTACTTTTTTTAGTCTCCTAACTAGCATCCTAATAGGATCCTAACTTTTTTCAATAGTAAATTTACTTGCTAAATGCGGTTAGACTTGACTATATTTAGAAACTCGATCATTTAGGAAGCTAACTAAGACAAGTGTAACAAGGCTTTAAGAATATAAAGCCTAGACTCTGGCTACGCTATCTTCGCCCTCAGAAAAGGCGGAAAATTTAAAAAAATCTGCGTATTGCAACACCGTGTATAAGGCGAAAAACAATAACACTTTTTCTTACACAGTTACATGTTACCTACATATCAGGTATGCGAAATACTTTCAGTGTTTTTTAAACAGTACACCAATTGTAGGTTTTCTAAGTGTGATATCGTGTGTGTAGTACCTACACAATGATATATTTTTATGATATCATAGAAATCGTATGTTTGAGGCGTGTAATTATATATTCTGTACTACAAGCTCCATATTAGTTGCTTCAGAAAATCAAAATATGTCCAAAAAGTACGTTCTGGAATTTTTATTTTATGTTGCGTATCAAATATCAAAATTATCACAGCGTACTTGTGTACGATATCTGATGCCTTTCTTAAGTTCGTTAATTTTGACTCAAAATCACTTTCTGGTTGTCTGATTTTTCTTTATACTTATTAATCATAATAATAAGTAACTGACGCGATTTCTTATAATGGTTTCGTCAGTAATTTATATGAAAACAATGAAAAAAATCTTAATATTATCCCAAATGTCACATCAAATGACATTTAAAAAATTGTTGCCATTTAAAAAGTTTCAAACAAATCTCGGGGCCACGATAGCGTAGCCAGAATCTAACCAGAAATATATGATCATGTTACAAAATTTAATTGGAACTAATTTCTTACACTGGCAATGATTTTAATGATAGGTTGTCACTATTGTCAGTGTCATTGTGGCGGTTTACTGGGAACCACTTGAACTATGGTAGTGTTGAATATTAAATAATAAATGACAAAAAATGCCCAAATATACTCAGAGTCAATAGCGAAACATTAGAAATAATGTATATAATATAATAAACAGCTGGAAATAAATCGCTGAAATTAAACTATATCGCTACAAAACATTTCCAAATTAATATCAAAGCTGAAAAGTAAACAAATCATGATGTCACAGATGTCACCATACCATAGAGAACAATATACTCTATGACTATACTGAACTGTTGTCATATAAATGAAAATAATAGCGCCCTCTTGACAGTTAACATATTGATCATACATTTCTCGCCACGATTTAAGAAATCCAACTCCGATAGTAGTGGACTAAGAGCTGGCCACGTCAGATATGACACAATAATGAGAGCAACGAAACCCGTCTGGTTATATTGCTAGATCCGGGCATCCGGCAGCTTTTAATGGGTGGAGGACAGACTAGCAAAATTATGGAATTGGAAAATAGTAATACCAAAATAGGTTAAACTGCCGAAGTTTTCTCAATTATAAAGGGCAGGACCTATATTTTAACATTAGAACAAAAAACATTGCGTATTATTACGGAAACAAAAACAGTAGGTAGGCGACAAACTATTATTTACGTTATACGTCGTTTCGTTTGGCACTACTTACCCCCAACAGGATCTTTTGTTATTATGTATATAATTTCTAATAATATTGCATAAAACCCAGAACTCTAGGATTTGTTTTCTTGAAGTGGTTTGCATTCTTTGACCTCCACCACTTTACAGCTGCCAGATGTGTAGATCTATAAATAGGATAGTATAGAAAACTGACAAGAGGGGTTTCGTTGCTCTCATTATTGTGTCATATCTGACGTGACATCTCCGTCTATAGAAGAGCCCACGACACAACGTCACGTCTTTAACGGGGGAACACGAAATGGCGATGCAGCAATGCAAAAAACCTGGCCTTATAAAAGATCAGGCGCTCGGTTTTGGCGTACATCTACAATCTTATGATGCTGCTGCCACTGATAAGGCCAAGCACTTGGGCTTGCATCACTTGCACAGCTTGCACTTGCATTCAGTAACGTATAGCCCTACCCCTCCCCTGCTTCGAGGAACAAAGGAAACCTGGGAGACTTGTCATAGTAGAAACTGTTTTATTTTATTTTACATACGCCGCCAGGTTTTCTGCATTGCAGCATCGCCATTTCGTGTTCCCCCATTAAAGACGTGTCTAATTATATATACAACGTGTAACTCGAGCCACTAAAAACCCTAGACACCCCAAATGATTTTTATTATTGCTAATTAATCTAGTAGTAATCTAGTATTGCTAACTAATTTATTTTTCAATCAGTTAATTATTTGGAAAGATATTCGTATGTTTAGTTTTCCTTGCAATTCTATTCTATTGTTAACTCTACATTTGCTGAGTTGTTGTCACATCTCTACATGTGTCATGTCATGTTAACTATCAACCTACTTTGTCAATTTGTATGACATGACATTAGATGACATACTTTGACAATGACAAATTTTCCAAAGCTGCCAGCCATTATTAAATATTCAACCTCTATCTCCTAACCTCTCGATAGAATGGTAAACTGTAGTATTCAAAACTTTTAGGCCGACACGCAAATAACTGGAAAATTAAAGAAAAAGTATACCCATGTTAAGATCTGTAATCGATTCCACTCTCGATTCTGAACAAACAGTTTTCAGGTTTTTAGTCTTGGGTGTAACACGTTGTATATCATCTAGGCGATTTATTATATGCTACTAAAATTAAAATTGTCCATTAACAGTGTCGTTGGCTCATTGGCTCTTTTACTACGTTGGAAGATTTTAAAGACTATATACGAACTTATACTTAAATTAGACAAATTTTCAATGATTTTCTGAAAGTTAATCTCCTGACTATTATTCCATACAGGTTTCGTCATCACTCGATTCGGTCCTTGCCAGAGCGACGTTCAGCGTTTAGCGAAGCCCGTGCCGACCAGCCCCACGGACATTCCCGGCATTATGGGACGAATATCGCCGGCCAACATTGATTTCTTCTCGAGAGTGAACTACGCGGGCGTTCAGGAGGGAAACGTGTCGTTTAGTACTAGGGAAGAATACTAATTACTTTATCTACACTCACATTGTAAGTCCTCTAAAACGTGTTCAAAAACGGTAGGCAATGGCTAGCATTAACCGATTTTACTATGATAAGCTTTTTATCTGTGGCAGTAACGTAATTTTAACATTACATGCTCAAATATTGATAGGTTATGAGTTTCAAATTTGGAACATCGAATTTGATAACGTAATGTAAATCCTGTCTTCCTTCCCGACCAACGGCACGCGCCCGCCCAACCGCCGGCACAATCGAGTTGGCCATGGCGGTGCAATGGCGGTCATTCTATGGTTTCCGAACACGGCATTTAGGATAAATAATATGAGTGTAGATAAAGCAGTGTATGCAACTGTATGTAATTAGGCCTTAAAACATAACAGTTACATAAACTACTATTTCCTACTATCCACCTATCTCTATATTTAGAAGAATCTCTATATATAAAGATAGTAGGAAAAGTAATTAGTATTCTTGGTAATGGTGATTTAGTAGTACTACCATTCTTCTAAAACGACTAAATCGATCGTTATGCGTAGAAAGCACATCCGCAGCATGATCGCAACCTGATTGGAAATGGAGGGCCCTTAACGGCTCCGTGCTTAATATGCTGCATTTTCTAGCAACGTAAATTTCAACTAGTCTTTGTAAATTCTGTGTTATTTTGTTTCATAAAAAATAAATACATTGTATTGGTATATGCATTTTATTTAATTAATGAAGGTAATATGTTTTTTTTTCTCCTTTTACGAGTAGCATTTATCATTGTACTAAAATCAGTAAGTAAATTAATTTTTGGCGCATCCAGCTTTTATCTGACTCCTAATAAAGTAGGGGTTCTCAGTCCGTCTGTATTTGTTTATGTTTTTTGCCTCAGAACTTCGTCATTTATAAACTGATTTAAAAAAATATTTTAATTGAAAGGATGTAGGTTACATATACCACCTATGCGATGGACAGAAGAATTTAAGTCTGCAGTAGGGCACCGCGTATCTGACTGTGTCAGACTGTCTGCCAACAGAGGGAAATGGCGGGAGATCGTGCGCAGAGCTGTGTCCGCCTCCACCATCGACGAGGACGCCTCCACGTGACCACGACCGCTCTGTCAAGAGCGAAACGACAGAGAAGAAGGTTACATATTGGTCTTATTGTGATCAGGGTAGTGCCATTCTAGGTAGGCAGGATCATTCTAGGGGACTCTTCAAATATTACAGGCACACCTGTAGCGAGCGATTTGAGTATTTTTAGGGTAGGTACCGTAGTCAATTAGAAATAATTTGGAGTGCCTGGGCTGTTTAGTCACTCAAGTAACACGTTGTATAAAAAATAAATAAATAGCAAAAACAATGATCCCGACGAATTAAGAACTTCTTCCTTCGAAATCTTGAAGTCGGTTGAAAACATGGAAGTCTACATTTGGAGTCTAGATAGTCGATTTATCCGGATTATTCCCGATCCGGTTTTTCCCGAACACCACATCTTAGTAATTTTTGGAATGGTAAGCTCAGCAAAGAAATTCAAAGGTGTATGTACCTTTTTTATACGACGACGGTGGCAAATAAGCAAACGGCCCGCCTGAATGTAAGTTGTACCGTAGCCTTGGACGCCTGTAACTCCAAAGTGTTCACTTGCGCGTTGCCGACCGCTTAATAACCATATACACACACTCCTTTTTTGAAGAAACCTTTTTTTAATACCATGTCGGAGGTAAACAAGCATACGGCCCGATGGTAAGCAGTTACCGTAGCCTATGGACGCCTGCAACCCCAGAGAATTAACAGACGCGTTGCCTACCCTTTAGAAAATAAACCTATACACTCCTTTTTTGAAGAACCTCATAATGTAGCCCGCTGGGAAAACCGCGGCAGGGAGTTCATTCCACAGCCGCAGCATTCGTGGGAGGAAATTCCTCTTAAACTGTACTGTGCGCGACCCTTTAGGCTCCAGGATGTGAGGATGAAACCTCATACAGTAGCTCCATGAGAAAACCTCGGCAGGGAGGGGAGTTCATTCCACAGCTGGAGCGTTCGCGCTACCAACCCGTGAGTCGTCACTCTGTACTCAATACAGTCCATTATCCCAATCTCTCTCGTGCATGAGAAGAAAGTGCCTAGTAATGGGACGTATAGCTGAATTACTATTATTATTTGAAGAACTTACTATTGCTGACGTAATTGTATATATAAATATCCACTGATGACCAAATAGCCATTGTTTAAAGTTATTATTGTGATGTTTCAAGGGTTCCTCAATAGTAAAATGGAAACCTTATAAGATTACTCGTGTGTCCGTCTGTCTGTCACACCTTATTTGCTAAGAAACTACTAGTCCAATGGGGAAGGCAACTGTCTATTTGTTTGTCTATGGTATATGTCAAATTTCATACAAAAAACTGACCATCGTACGCAGCGTCATCTATGATGACTTTTCACCTGCCTTCCAATTGAGTTGAAATTTTGTACACATACCTATAACCTATGTAAGTCGTGACTCAAAGACGTGTGTAACGTAGATCGTAAATAAATGAATTTTAAACACCGGGATCACCGGGCTTAGAGCATTCTACCCGGAGTAGTCTATCATTTTCTATACAAAAAAAGTCTGCCGATTTTTGCGGGGGAGGGGAACGTCAAATGTATGACTATTCGTACGTAACGTACAAATAGCCACGTTAGATAAACGTCAGTCCATACAATAAAAATAGCAAAAAGAAAGATCCCGA
The DNA here is from genome assembly GCA_947086415.1 of Pammene aurita. NCBI lineage: Eukaryota > Metazoa > Arthropoda > Insecta > Lepidoptera > Tortricidae > Pammene > Pammene aurita. The sequence continues at coordinate 37,357,061 of OX352294.1, forward strand.
CGAATTGAGAAGGAACCTCTTCCTTCAAAATCTTGAAGTCGGTTAAAAAGGGTTTTTAGTGGGATTCCCAATTTTTTTAAATATGAAAATAAACATTTATGAAGTTTTTAAGAAATCGATCAGAAAATAAGGTACCTGAGGTATATAAGGCCCAGCGGTATGTAAGGCCCACTTCAAAAAAGCTACTGATACAAGGTTCAAATTCGTCAAATGCTTTTATACACGTCAAGGCCTTAAGAATACAGCGGGCTGGCAACGGCACGCCGCGTCGTGTGCGCCACCATTTTGTCAGGAGTCGCCGAATAGTCGGAGAAGCTTCACGTGGGTGTGCCTATTACTGTTTTGCGAAAAAGTTGAAGTCGATTTATTAGAATTTCACAGAGAAAACGTATTTTCTACTTATCAATAATAGTGCTGGAGCTCGTTACGCTGTTATTGACAAGGTAAGATAACATAATTACTTATTTTTAAGAGCAATATGGTTGTTTTACTTTAGGAGTGTCCTAGAGCAAATAAGGCCATATGCTGTTGAGGGCATTAAGGCCCGGGTGGTGGCCTTTATACCCGTATGAAACTAAATTTGGAGGACACATCAAGCATAAAGAAAGTAGTAAAGAAGAAAGAAAGAAGAAAGTAGTAAAGTTAATTAAAAAATTGTCAGTAAGCTGATTATAAACTATTAAGTTCCTATCAATAATGTCGATTTTCTCTGTTAAAACTGTTACGTAAACACAATTGTTTCGCGACTTAGTTGATATCTAGTTAGAAAACCTAAGGTGCAATAAGGCCCAGACAATTAAGAAATTTTTGTTTTAGGGTTAGATTTTACTAATTTTTAGTTTAAGATTTGTGTCCAAAAAACTCAGTCTAAGTTTGTTATCGTTTTTTATTTTAATTGATTTAAAGCAAAATGTTAATATTTTTCATAGTCGTTAGTTTAATAAGGCCCAAGGCCATTTTTTTAAAAAAGAAGGTGTATTTTCTATGATGCTGTGATCTTAAATGTCATAAGTAATAAGAAACGAGTGCTTGACATGTTTATAATCTCTCAAATGTTTGTTAATGTTGATTATTTTACTGGGCCTTAATAGCAGCGCTTATTTTAATAAAGCCCAAAATTGATATTTTAAAATGACCATGTTATCTAGAATATTAATACAATATTGTGCAAAAAGTTGATCTCATTGTGTAACCAAATAAAAAGACAATCTGAATTCAATTTTGTTTATTTATTCTCTACGTATTTTATGAAAATAAGTAAAATTTAAATAAGGTGGGCCTTACATACCTCCGGTACCTTAGTTTCACAAGAAAATGTATAAGAAGTCTACGGTTAGTCCGCGGTCGAACTTTTAAAAATAACATAACTAAAATCTTGTGAAGTACGGAACCCTTGAGGCGCTAAACCGACTCGCACTTGGCCAGCTTTTACTAACTTTTATTTTTGTCGTATTAAAATCAAAAAGCATTGTTAAGAGTAGCTCTGATCTCGTTGTTTTTTTAAATTCTCGTATATAAGCGTTTTCTCATATAACTTACCTTACAAATAAAAGCTCCATTGAACAAGAGCAGCTCCACATGAAAACCCGACTGTAAAAAATGAAGAAACTTATTTTAGTTTTTTCGTTACTATTATATTTAATGGAGGTACAAAGCGATTGTTGTGGTTCCTACACAATTACGTTTGTACCAAGAGTAAACCCTGCCGGGCGCTGTGACCGGCTCGTACCGCGGGCCTTCAGACACACGGACATAACGCCTGGTGAAGGATCACTGCTCGGCTTCAAGTGGGCAAAGATTCGTGCTGGAGATTGCAAAGTGAAAGTAAGTTGTAAGCTTGTATAAGTTGTATTTGAAGGATACACGGAAAGAACGTGTCTAATCCTAATCACATTTTTCGTAAAATGAGATGTATCAAAAGGTAGAAAGGTAAAGGCTTGCCACGAACTATTACTAACAACTTCTGTTACAGCTGTAACTTGTAACGTTATTCCAATTTTTAGCTCATAAAAACCATCTAGTTACGAAAATAGTATGGTTAATTGAATTGTTCCAAAATTTAAAAGCGCTATAACTCAAAATGTTGTCAAAGTGACTAGACATGTTCTTCCGTGTACCCTTAATTTAATAGTATTTTATGTAGGGTCAGGGAGGGAATAGTCGCTCGGTGGGAACAGTGGCTCGAATGTGCTGTGCGAGAAACGGAAAGAGCTTTATGTCTGTCCTCTACATCAATCGGAACCGTTCCGTACCCGACCATGTACGAACTAGTTAGTGAGGCGCTCCGTCGCCATGCGAATGTGTTATCGTGCGTTTTTGTGTTTAATGCTATCAAAATTACATTTCCAGATAAGTTTCACTCCTCTTTTTTCTTAACTCGTATGAGATTTTCAATTAAGTACTTATGTTATTATCGAAGAGTGTGTCTAATCTACTTAATATTGGCTTATAATTCAAGGCCCTAGGTGTTTGTATGTGTTTTTAATTTGAACTAAAATACAAAATGACGCCAAGAGGTCAACAGTCGTTCGTTTTGGAAAAGTACACGCTGGCTCGCGAACCACTGTGCTCCTTACAGAGTTGGGCTAAAATTTACTTGAATATGAATAAGGATTATTCCGGAATTGGGCTTATCTATACTAATTACCGTTTTATTCAACAAAAATGTTATTTGTTATATAATTTAGGTTCGATTTCTACGTACCTAGCCATTGTGTACTGTTAGAACCACTGTGTACAGGGCGTATTACACAGGGACTCGAGCCACTGTGTACTGTTAGAACCACTGTGTACTAGCGGGTCCTAGTCACTGTGTACAGCAACCGGTACACAGTGGCTCGATTCCCAATTTCTAAAAAAGACTGGATATATCTTTTTTGGTGAAAGTAACAGCAAATATATTTGCTACATATGAAAGTTTAATAATGGACGGTGCTCTGTGCTTGCAACAATTAGTTCAGGGATTTATATTTTTCATGCAACAGCCTGTTGAAAAAATCCTAGCGACTGTTCCCTCCCTGACCCTAGCTGCTATATAATGCCTAATTATCAGGCGCGGATCCAGGATTTAATTCAGGGGGAGCAATTTTGTTCACAAATCTTGCGGTCCGCACCGCACCTATGGCCCCCGTAATATACGAGGCTTGCGTGTGGCGTTTCTTACATTATTACGATAAGGGATAAGTCCGCCTTTGTACAAATATTGTGTATTCTTTCCTGTTGTATTTTTCTTTGTTGTACAGTCGCTATCAGATATATCGTAGCGGTCAAGGTGGTCACAAATATCTGAACAACGCCTCTATTATATCAACGATAAAGTGCATGTTCAGATATTTTTATGTACCTTGGACACTCCGATATATTTAATGGCAACTGTACAATAAAGTATTATACTACTACTATTATGTTGAATCAAAATCAGTTCAGCATTTTCTGCGTTAGGGATTTTTATTAAAAGCGTCATATATGACACAATAATGAGAGCAACAAAACCTATATGGTTCGATTGCTATACTATCCTTATTGTTAGATCCTGGCATCTGGCAGCTTTTAATGGGTGGAGATCAGAGTAACATGCTAGCAATTTTTTTTAATTGGAAAATAGTAATACCAAAATAGGTAAAAACTGCCGAAGTTGTCTCAAATATAAAGGATAGGGCCTATATTTTAACATTAGAACAAAAACTTTGCGTATTATTTCGGAAACAGAAACAGTAGGCGATAAACTATGAATTACATTACACGTCGTTTTGGACTACTTTCCTCCATCAGAAAGTTTTGGCAATGATATCATCTAATTCTCTCCATCTGTTAAAAACTTAAACAACTTTTTCAGTAGTTCTAATGCCTCTTAGCTCTTGCAACAAACTTACTATAATTGGCGATCTTAATATTGATATAAAACCAAGTAGCACCGACAATCGGTCCTCTGAGTATCTTACCTTCATGGCGGTTCACGGTCTTCTACCCGCACACTTGTTTCCAACCAGATGTCATAATTGCCTTGATCATGCGTTCCTACGCTCTAATGTACCTACCACTACTATAGTCATCGAAACCTTCATTACTGATCACAACCCAGTTATGCTTTGTTTTGAGACGAATGTCCAAGGTCCCAGCGCCAATGATATGTCCACTCGGATTGATTACAATGCTATTCGCCAGGAAATTGATATATCTGACTTTTCATCCGTGTTATCAAGCACTGAAGCCAATAGCGCCACAAATGAACTGGTGACTCTTCTTTCCTCGATTATCAAAAAACACACCAAGATACTTAAAATTCGTAAGAAAGATAGGTCAATTAAGCCTTGGATCACACCTGGACTGTTGCGTTACATAAGGCACAGAGACAAACTCCATAAAAAGGCTAGGAAATCTCCAGCAAATTTAACTCTAAATCTAACTTATACCAGATATCGGAACTTTTGCAACAAGTTGTTACGTAAATTGAAAAGAGATTATGAACGAAACGAGTTCAAAAAATGTAAAAACAATGCCAAAGCAACTTGGAACCTAATTAAAACTATAACTCAGACGAGGCGCATCTCTTCGCCCCCAAACGATCTCCTACACACGTCCAGCTCGCCTTCAGCATCTGTTAACTCAATGAACAAGTTTTTTGCTAACATAGGCAAAACCTTGGCTGCTAGAATTAGCCAAGTCTCACCTTCAACCCAACCTACATGCCGATCCACCGCGTCTCAATGCAATTCTCTTGTTATCCTTGAAGTTAGCGAGACAGACGTTGCTAAAATTATTAGAAACCTACGCAGTAACTGCGCTACTGGCTGGGATGGTATATCAGCTAAAATAGTAAAAAACTCTCTATCATCCCTTGTAACAGCGATCACTCATGTCTGCAATCTGTCTATCGGAACAGGAACCTTTCCTAATGCTTTCAAAAAGGCAATAGTGCATCCAATTCATAAGAGCGGAGACAAGGCCAACTATACTAATTATAGACCAATATCAGTGTTATCAACTATGTCAAAGGTCTTGGAGAGAATAATGAATACTGCCTTAGTAAGTTTTCTAGATCGCTATAATGTCATTGCTGAAAACCAATACGGATTTCGTTTAGGCAAGTCAACAGAAGATGCCGTCACCGAATTGACTTGTTTCGTAACTCGGAATCTGGACGAAAACCGACGCTGTCTAGGTATATTTCTGGACCTATCCAAGACCTTTGACACAGTTTCGGTTCCTATATTATTGCGCAAATTAGAGAATATTGGTGTCCGTGGTACATCTCTAGCCATGTTTCAAGACTACCTCTCAAATCGCTCGCAATTCTTGAAACTTAAGCATCACGTAAGCAAAGAAGAAACCATTGGCTACGGTGTCCCACAGGGCAGCATTTTAGGTCCCACGCTATTCCAAATTTATGTAAATGAACTGTGCCAACTTCCACTTGAAAATTGTAAAATAGTAGCTTACGCTGATGATACAGCCTTACTGTTTCATGGCTCCGACTGGGCTGACACTAAAATACTCGCAGAAAGTGGCTTAAAACTTGTAACGCAATGGCTAAAATCGAATTTATTAACTCTAAATTTGACAAAACAAAATTCATCCCATTTTCTATTTCAAAAAAAACACAACCCCATGTATCTTTTTCTATTAAAAGCCACATATGTCAGATTCCTACACCCAGTTGTCTTTGCTTACCCCTCGCAAGAGTCTCTAACATAAAATACCTTGGTATTACTCTTGACCAAAGATTAGATTGGCATACTCATATAGATACGCTAGCATCTCGAGTCAGGAAACTAATTTATATTATTAAACAACTTCGCAACTCTGCTGATCGCAAAACGTTGATGATGATTTACTCGTCCCTATGCCAATCGCTAGTCACCTATTGTATCCCGGTATGGGGCGCTGCTGGTAAAGTGGCTATGCTAAAGCTTGAGCGAGCACAGAGAGCAGTACTAAAGGTTGCAATATCTAAACCTTATAGATATCCGACAGCCCAACTATACGCCGAATGTAACGTCCTAACCGTTAGACAGCTATACGTCCTCCGAGCAATACTGCGCAGACATCGTCACTTACCCTTATGTGCGAAAGTAAACAGTAAGCGCAATAAACAGACTGTCTGTCCAGTAGGAGATCGGCGGACGGGATTTGCCAGCCGACAGTATGCGGCAATGAGTGCTCGTATCTATAATAAGACGAATAAACAACTAAATATATACCCATTAAACCGTTTCGACTGTAAAATAAAATTAATTTCCTGGCTTCAATCACAAACTTATTCGGCGACTGAAGACCTCCTAATTTGCCTGAAATAAATGCGTCTCATGGCTTACCGCTACCAATTCTCAATCCGCTCAACTAACAATCACCCTACCTATCCTATTACTTCAATTACGATATATCACGTCCCAATTTATAACTTGTCATGTTCACTAAATAGCACACTTTCACACACGTTCACTCTCTCTCTCTCTTATACTCACACACACACACACATTTACACACACGCACACATACTCGTAAATACATACACACAAGTACACAACCACGTCAGGTAAAAAGTGTTATTATTGTATAATAATAATTTCGTAAGTTAAGTTTCCTTTTAATTTATTTTGTTTATAAGACACAACTGCATATAACTCGGCTCAACCCATATTCTCGGTGGAATCACTGACTTCCGAGTCACAGGCATCCGCCTAGTTCGGAAGACAGAGGCTCAGTTCCGGTGAAACTGTTTCAAACCTAATGCATAAGTCTATCTTAAGCTATTAGCGTACTGTGCAAATATTAGTTATACTTGTATTAGGTTTAAGTCAATAAAGATTATTATTATTATTATTATTATTAATTGTTTATATAATTTCTCATAATAGTAGCATTAAAACCAGAACTCCACGATTTGTTTTCTTTAAGTTATTTGCATTCTTTGACCTCCACCACTTTACAGCTGCCAGATGTCCGGATCTAGAAATAAGCATACTATAGCAAGCTAACGAAAGGGGTTTCATCGCTCTCATTATTGTGTCATATCTGACGTGGCTAGCTCTCCGTCTATAACGATCAGCCGCGGATACAGGAGGTGGGGGGCAACAGGGGCAATCCCCCCCCCCCCTAATATACGTGAAAATGTATAGATTCGCTGGTAATTAATATATTTATCTAGTTTTGTATTCAAATAATAGAAGGGTTGGGCAGATGAAGTTAGATTCAGGCAGCTCGAGCGGTCATTTAAATATCTATAATAATAAAAACAATTTCTTTTTTTATTTAATGTATACTATTATGAGTACTATCACCGTGCTTCACCAAAAAATTTTTTAGATGTTTTGAAGGCATCTCTGTAAACGTTGGTAGGGACGATTTGTTGGTGAGGTAGGGTTTGTAGGGACGATTTGTAGGGAAAGTGTAATAACGGGCCCAACGCCGACAGGAGTTGGACACAACAGGTTGGGCCCTACAAATTGCCATGTGTAATAGCCGTTTAATAGTGTCACTGCATTTTTTCATTTCAAAGGTTTGCGCTAACGGCCGTCCAGCGCGGAACGTTTTTTGTGGAAAGGGACAGTGCAATATCTTCGGCTGCGCGTGTATCGGAGGCTGTATCACAGGAAACCCGAACTATCCAGAGGACGCTTTAAGGAATTTCATGGATTTATTCTCGAATGATATATACTTGCCTACTGACCCTCCTCCCACCACTACCACAACCACCACTGAAGACCCACTGAAAAAGTTTAGGAAATGTGGGTAATACCCATGGATGTACTATATAGGGGATGCGACATATGTAAATCAAAATACATAAAAATATATTCGCCTCGTTTTAACTCAGCGCCATATTCATAAGCAAAAAGAGATGACGAGTATATACGTAAAAACCTAATGCGGCCGAAAAATCCGCCATATTGAGAGCTCAGGATGTCAAAACCTATACATTTTAACCGCCATGTTGGTAGCTCAGTACAAACAGCAACACGCTTAACTGTACATCGGTGGACCTTATTACAAAAGCCATAAGGTCCACTGATGGGCAGATAACAGTGTGGGCGAGGGTACCTCAAAATCGACACTCGTCTTTCGTTGATATGTCATTTCCCCTATATTTATTTCAATGGTAATACCAGATAGTATCTAGGTACAAGATGTAACATAATGCTGGAGATCCTGTTAATGACATAGTTGGTATCGTATTCTAAATATGAAAAACTAAAAAAAAAATTGTTTTGTATGGACAGTTGGGCGGCTGGGACCACGTGCGTACAATCGCCATCACATATATCGGAGCGTCCAAGGTGGTCACAAATATCTGAACAAAGCCTCTATTGTCAAGGCGATAAAGTGCATGTTCAGATATTTTTGAATACCTTGGCCGCTCAGATATATTTGATGGCGACTGTACAAAAAAAATTCGCGTTAAAAAACATTTTCACCTACCATTTCTTAGCCTCAATACGATACCAATTATGTCTTTAAGGGGCTGGTGTCACGATTAGTATGGGATCTCATTGCAAATTTAGCAAAATCATGAATTAAAAAAACTACGCATTAATTGAGAAATATAAAACAACGAAGTTCTTAGTATTAGTGTGGTGGAATTTTGTCCTTAGTTACAGATTTAAAATAGCTGTTTTAAACCTTGTAGGCTGTGTGTTTGTATATTATATAAAAACAGTTATGAGTACTATTAATTATTAGTTATAATAAAATTATAAGTATGTACTATCGGGTTCAGAATTGCATGGCCAATTTATGAATGAATTCATTGATAAATTGACCATGCAATTTTGAACCTGATGGTACATAGTTAGACATGAATGTGTATTTGAGTTACCAATTTATGTTGCTACACCCTTACTATGTGGGTCCAAGTACATTATATTATGTATTTTTGGTCGCAATAAAGATCTCTTATCTCTTTATAAGTCAATATAAACTAAAGACATACAACCGTTTAAAGCTAATTTTAAGATGTAACTTCGGAATTATTTTCTAGCGAGCCGATTTCGACCAAGTTTATCGGAATTAACGATCATATAATTAATATTAACTTTTTTTTTTACTTACTCAAAACAAGTAGGCATAGCTAAAAAACTGTTTGAGTAAAGTCAATTTGAAGGCCATCGGGTGTTGTCAGCCTCTTAAACGGATCACCAGTTTTTTTGATACATTTTTTGTATCTCTAGGCGCACAGTCTAAGAACGCCATCTGAACGAAAGCAAACGAAAGTTACCATAGTAATACCGTAATAATAGTAACTGTATTTATAACGGGTTACTCACGTAATTTAAGTCGATTTTTGCTCGACATGTTTCGATCAATTTACGATGATCATTCTCACGAGCGGCCTTCTCTCGGATACACGCCGTCGCGGAAGGCCGCTCGTGAGAATGATCATCGTAAATTGATCGAAACATGTCGAGCAAAAATCGATTTAAATTACGTGAGTAACCCGTTATAAATATTTTTAATATGTTAGAGTCACCAAAGTTTTATAGTTAATAGTAACGCTATCAATTACTAGATGGCGCTGTACTCTCTGCCCTGCATTATACGGTAACTTTGGTTGGTCTCGTTCAGATGGCGCTTCTGACTTGGAGCCTGAAAAGTACTTAGACTGTGTTGCTCTATTTAATGTATACTCTCTGGTCCAAACCAATACCAAGGGAATTCTAGATTTGATAAATGTTTATGGATGTATAGTTGTATACCAAAGATATACAAATATGAAATAAAAAATTGCCATTGCTAAATCTTTTTTCATGTGTTTGTAGTACTGTGTACCATACCTACTCTAAGTAGCTAAGCTAAAAGCCCTGTTACACTTGTCCTAGTTAGCTTCCTAAATGAGTTAGTTTCTAAATTTAGTCAAGTGTGCATTTAGCAAGTTACTATTGAAAAAAGTTAGGATCCTAATTAGGATTGCTCGTTAGCACACTAAAAAACGTAAAGTGTAACAGGGCTTTAACGCGCTGTCGAGTCAGTGCGGTGGTGGCAAGACGACGGAGGGGACTGAGGCAGGTGCGGGGGTGAGCGCGTTAGGCACACCAACACTATCGGATTTCAGCAATCAGACTAAAAAGCGGAAAAATCCAAAGTTCCGGCTCAATTTTGTTTATGGGCTCCATAAAAAATACAGCTACCATAGACACATTTCCGCTTTCCGGCTGATTTTTGTCCATGACAGCTGAATTCCGCTAAAGTGTTTTTGCGCCAGGGATGTTGTCCGCAACCGAGGATGTTCCGCTTCATTTTCAAAATCAGCATCCGCCTCCGCATGAAATCGATGCGGAGCTTATGCGGATGCAGATGTGGAACAAGTCGGTAGTTTCAGTGCTGCAGGCCTAATTTATGACGCGCTAAGAAATCGTCTTGACCCGGAAGAGGCAGCAAAATTATTTTTTATTAAATATAACTCGCCTATATTTATGTTTAAATATTAACCTGTCTATTTTCGAATAAATAATACAAAACTTTAATATTTGGGTTTTTTTTGTGTACCTAATCTTATATCCGAATCCGCGGATGTCAAAAAATCTGCATCCGTAACATCCCTGTTAGAAACACCCGCCGCCCGCACCCCCCTCTCCGCACTGCGCAGGCGAGTACTTACTAAAGCGGTAAGGCTAAAATCAGGGATGTAACAGATGTGGTTTTATCGGAACCGAAAGCGGAATCAGATGTTTTAAATTTAGTTTATCGGAACCAGAACCGGAATCTGAACCGAAAACGGAAGCGGAACCAGAATCGAAGCCCGAGTGACAGGTGGAAGAGATGTTAAGGGTAGGTCTATAAACTTGTTTCTTTTTGATGTACGCCGTTCATTTCCTCCCGCTGCGTTGCTATGATATCCAATGGTTTTTCGAACACATACAGAAAGACAGGTGTTTTATGGAAACATTAAGGTGTTTTATGGGAACAATATAACTTCTGTTTTGAAAGTAACAGAACCGGAACGGAAGCGGATGTTTAAAACCAATGGAAATTTAAGTTCCGACTTAACGGAACCGGAACCGGAGCTCTGTAACATCCCTGCTATAAATGCAATGGAAACGGGTCGCTTTCTTGGAAAGTTTTAGGCAAGAAAAAACATGTTTTGTAAATATATCAGCATGTTTTAAATTTAATTATGTGTTACAAATCACAATCTACAGCCTTGGCCAGAAGTGTTGAGCACCCTTGCGATTTTCATACAAAACTCGAAAGTTTAGACCGGCGTTTCTATCTTTTTTGAAGTTATTTTATCAATTAATTCAAACTGAACAGGCATGTTTTGTTGAAGTGAGTAGTAACTGCATAGAATATTTGCAATTTTTCGCACCGACCTAAATTCGCATTTTTGGGACCTCCACTTTTCATATTTGATAGGTACCTTGAAAGTGTTATTAAGTGAAGTTTTCTAGATATATCAATAAAATATAACATTTTACGTCATCGTACATTGTTATGATAGGGAATTAATACTTAACATCAAAATTGTAAACAAAAAAGAGCTATGCTCAACACTTCTGGCCAAGGCTGTATGTTAATACTTATTTATTACTGTACTATTTAAAACTAAACATTCGAATATTATATTACAATTTAAAATGTAAATGACTAGATTAGTTACCAAATCTCACTAGAATGGGTCATTAGTTTTAATTCAAACTTTTCCTTAGTCTATTGTGACAGCCTACATTAAAAGGTACCATTTCGCAGCTCGCGCTGAAGTTTTCAATGCTCTATTGAATCTGTACAACGTACAGTCGCCATCAAATATATCGAAGCGGCCCCTTGGCCGCTCTAATCTGAACATGCACCATAGACAACAGAGGCGTTGTTCAGATATTTGTGTCCACCTTGGCCGCTCCGACATAACTGATGGCGACTGTACGACGTTATCGCGTTTCGCCAAATGGGACCTTTTAATGCATATTGCCACTATTTTTCTCTCAGCACATCACACCAGCCAATGTGACAATCGTTAACGCTCCGTAGCGAACGAAGCGCAACTGTCACTGTCGCTCTACTGAGGAAGAGTAGGTAATAGAGAGGAAACTACGATACGCTACTGGTCTAAGAGCTGGCCACGTCAGATATGACACAATAATGAGAGCAATGAAACCTGTCTAGTTAGATTGTTTTACCATCCTTATTGCTAAATCCGGGCATCTGGCAGCTTTTCATGGGTGGAGGTCAGTGGTCAGTGACAGACCAACAAAGTTTTTACGTTGGAAAAAAGTAATACCACAATAGGTAAAAACTGCCAGTGTTATTTATAGAGGACAGGGCCTATATTTTAATATTAGATTACAAATCATTGTCTATTATTGCGGAAACAAAAACGTTAGGTGACTAACTAAAAATTTCATTATACATCATTTGGCACTACTTCCCCTAGCAGAGACTTCTGGACATCATATAATGTAATTAATTACTTAATTTCCCATAATATTGCATCAAACCCAGAACTCTAGGATTTGTTTTCTTCAAGTTATTTGCATTCTTTGACCTCCACCACTTTACAGCTGCCAGATGTCCGGATATAGAAATAAGCATAGCATAGCAAACTAACTAAAGGGGTTTCGTTGCTCTCCTTATTGTGTCATATCATATCTGACGTGGCCAGCTCTCCGTCTATACGGAGCGTTAACGACTGGCACGTTGGATACGCACCCTGATCTTAATTTAAGACTTACAAGAACTGGGGCCGATTGCATAACAACTTGTCACTATTATTAGCGGAATTCTCTTTCTGATAAATGGGATTGGAAGGAGACTTCCGCTTTATTAGTTACAAGTTGTTATGCAATCGGCCCCTGATTATATTTAATTTATTTATTACTGTGCTTGCTTTGTCCAACTTCATAGTCACAGACATACTGACGAGTTATAATTCTAAAAATTATTATCTAAATGTGATGTCCCCGTAGTAAGTACCACTCATACCACTGTCATATACACCGTGGGCATGGGCCCACGTTATATGGATAACTAGACAGATTTTAACAGTGTATTCCTGATCATATTTATATACTAAAATGTCCTATAAACTTTTCTGGAATACGCCTAGTTTCAGAGTTAATACCAATTTAAAAAAAAATACAGTTTTTATTATAACTCATCTCATCACAAAACGCCTTTCTAATGGCGTTGTTGCCACTATTGGACATAGTTTACACGTTCTTATTGACAGATATCAAAGTGACAAGGAAAACTTTGCAGAAACTAAACTTTTACAAAAAAAAATGTACCAATTTGTTCTAGGCGACAATTTTAATAATAACATTAGCTTTTCATGTGCAATAAACATTCAGGATGTGGAATAAAAAAAGAAAAAAAATTTTTTTTGGCGAAATTGACCTAGTCATATAATATTTTTTCCTTCTTTTGGTCTTAGAAATTCGTGGTTAAGATCTGTCGGGTTATTCCAGCCCACAGTGTATAATACGAATATAACATAGGTTGCGGTTGTTATGTGTGAATTTGATGTATTATGTATTTATATTCCACTAGCTATATTGAAAAAGACAAAACGCACAAAGCTCATCGCGCTGTAGTATAACGATGCCAGTGACATCGAAATCTCATCAGATTTCGCGAATGCCAATGCCATGGGGTTAAAACTCCATCGAATGAGAATAAAATAGCATTAATTTTAACGTAGGTACGTAACCGATATCCGTATCGATGACTTCGAGTCATCGATATTTGAGAACCCGACTGTACATAAACAATATAGACCCTTTAGATATTTTTAAGCATCCTGGCTGCTCCAATATATCTAAGATCGACCACGTTAACTGTACAGTAAACGCCAAAAATATGTATACAATTTTGAGCCGTTTCAATGGCGTAAGGTGCAGAACTGTATACATATTTTTGGTGTTGACTGTACCGATACTGAAATTTCTAAAATGACACACGTAGCGTGCGACGCAGTATACACTAAGAGCAATCCCTGTATATTGGTATGCAATTTTGAGAGCAACGAAACATCGTAGCTATGCTATTCTTAATACTGGAATGGAACCAGGCATCTGGCAGCCCTTCATTGGTGGAAGTCAGAGTGACGAACCAGCAAAACGGTTAGGAAAAAGGAATGCCACAGTACGGAAGGAGCCAAAATTGTCTTACTCGTATTTATAGAAAATAGAAAAATAAAGTTGGAACAACAAATAACATTGCGTTTTTAGGGGAAATTTAAATCCTCGGTGATGACTAAGAATATAATTTCACGTCACCTTGCACTATTTGTCACCCAACTAAAATGCCTGGCAATGATATATTCTAATTAAATACATAATTAGCCATACTACACCAAACCACAGCCACCACAGGGCGGACACGTCATACTACAAAACTCGATTGGGCGCCTTTGTGTACACGGCACATCTGTACACGCTTCAATGTGTGTGTGCGTCTTAGGGACCTGTTACTGCTGTCGTAAATGACGTTTGACAATACACCGACATTTTGCTTTTTATCGATGAGCTGCCAACCTGACGGATTAGCCAACTAGTTCCCTACCAATAGGTCGCCGCGGGGTGAGGTAATTCCGATCGGGGTGGGCGGAGCGTGGCCATTCTGTATGAAATACTATTATTTATTCTGTGACCAAACCTAGAACTTGCATGGTTCAATTATTCTGCATTCTCTAGCTTCCAAAGACTCAGTTTCCAGACACCTGGATCTAGTAAAAAAAAAGATAGTATAGCAAATAAGGTTTCAATGCTCTTAAAATTGTATACCATTACTCTCAGTCTAGGCATTAAAATTACATTTATACAGCATACAAGATTAAACATTAGCAACAAACAATTTAGGCAATTCAGATTCCAAACGAATTACTCTAACTACAGACGTCAAATGCAAATCATACGGTTCCTGCGGGCGATCTTTGGGACTTGACGTTTCGGGCGCCACAAATGTACTGTAATAAGATATCAGTTCATGCGAATGGTCACCGTCCAAATCTGCAATCATGAGAGAATTCTCCTGATACTGCAAATCGGGCTGGCATATTGGCTGAGGTGTCGGAGAGTCCACGGAACCCCGCACGCATATCTGAACTATATCCGTCTGACTAACATTAACATTATGCGTCTGCATATTATCAAATGTCACTAATACAATCCTCTCTGATATATCATGAGCGGTAAAGTTCTCATATTTAATAAAAGATGATATTGAAGCAATGTTAATCATGGGCCGGTAATAAAAAACATCGTAAGTGTTCTTCGGGCTATGGTTCTGAACATTATATGCAATGTCATTGAGTTTTTGCGCACCCTTTGCGAGGTGTGCGCTATTCCACTGTCATAATTTTAATACAAATCCTCTTATAGAATTTGCAAAGGCAAAAGAACTTGGCCTCATTGCGTATACAAAGTTAGCGGTGTACTCCCAACTGGTGTTGCTTGAATTATTCCTGCCTAGAACTAGTTTTAGCTTGACATGGCAGTCTTTCGGACATTCACCGAAATTCTCTACAATCAGCTTTCCTGGTCCGTTTGTGAATATTTCTCTCGTATTACCAATACTCTTCTTCAAGCTTATTTTTTGCTTCTTAGTTGCATTTGTTACCGGTGAAACATGACTTACAACTGTCTGGTCTAACTTTGCCAATTTCCTGCTCAATGCAGAATATGAGGTCCATCTAAAAGCTTCCGAAGAACCGTTTTTACATAGATAGGTTATGTTTACCAAGTCCGACTCAGTAAGTAGTTTGACGGACAAGCAGTCGTCAATGGTCATTGGTTCACCTATAATGTTACCAGTAGCTCCGGAAATGATAAGCAAAGAGTTGTGGTTCGTATTCGGCTCAACCGTTGCTACTGTCAACAGATCATTGACCTTGTCTTTATCCATGTCCTTCAGCAGTATTGGGAAGTCAATAGTTACAATTTTACTAAAAACATTTCCATGTTTGTGTATGTACCAGTAATAGGTGCCGGAAGTGGGGCTTAAAGCAGCTAATAATCCCTGGGAGCCGGCAACGATGCAATCCTTCTGCTTGTCTCGGTTGACGTCTATAAGATGACAGTTTATTTCAGTCGGGATCCTTTCCTCACGGGTGTACCAACCTACTTTACCCGAGTTCCCTACAATAAGTAACACACCGTTCACAATTTTGTAATTTTTACTCGGATGCACCATATGGTTCCCTCTGTAGATGAAAATTAAGTTCTTCGTGTTGGGCACGACGCCGTCCACGACTTGTATAGCGCCAGAAAGCTCAATATCTTCATAAGGCAGTTCCCAGCTGGTAGTTTTGTCTTGCCACTCGTTGTTCGCGCAACTATTCAGCTCAGAACACGGAATCCCCCACAGAAATATGACCACGGTGAATATACAGACCAGTATAGACGCTATGAAGGCGCAGCGACGAGGGAAAGACATTTTATTCGACGTGTCTGACTGCAAAAAGCTCACGTTATCCATCGTACTCTCTACTGTGTTCTCGTTAGTGTTAAAGTCGTCCATGTCGCTCAAGCTGACGTTTTTAGAAGGCTTGAGACCACTGTGGATGTCGAAATCGCTACTACCAATAGGTTTGGTAGCATCTTTGCGTTCATCGTCGGAATCAGATTCGGTAAGTATTTGCTTCAGCGGCGCGTAGATACCGCTATTTCCGTTAACTGACATGGCGTTTACATCAACCGTATCTTCCACATTGTTTATTTTTAGGGGTAATTTGGTAAATCAGCTAGTCTATTTATAACTTTCATGAATAAATAAATGCTGAGGGTGAGGATCAATACAATACGATAAGAGACAGCGGCTGACTGCTGACTTTGACGTTAACTTGACAGGTGAGGTGACACTTGAAGGATGTGTTCGTATATTGCCCGCAATACCCATAGCTGTAATAAAAGTAATTAAATTGTTAAAAAAATTACTTGTCTTACTATACAAAACTTGTATAAATTCAAATTAAATAATAATATTTCATTCAAAATTATCTAATAGTATCTCTCTTCGCAATAAACATTCATTGGTGGAAGAAAATTAACAATTCAAAGTATAATATTGGAACGCACTTCAAATGATATAAGGATGCGTTCGGTTATTACCATATTATCTATGATGCCCGACCGCTACCAAACGTTGGGCCAACGTAGGCCAATCTAAGCAGAGAGTTCTAAACCAGGAGAGGCCTTAGGTATAATTTCCCCTCTGTCAAAAGTATTAGCAGGAAAATCTAGTACTTCTATAAAAACTATTTCAATAATCGATGTCACGCACTTTCGTCATCGCTGTCGATGGATAACAAGCTCCGTGAAAATACCCTTATGCGCTGTTTTTGGATGTAAAAAATGTTATATTTCGTCTAGTTTACAAAAAGATGAAATATCATTTCAGATGTAAGTAAAGTTTTACTTTATTTATCATTACTTTCGTAATAAAAGATTTAACATAAATCGAAAATTAAGCTACGTTTACAGAATCGATTCAAAGACAATCGTTTTCTTTCTGACGGGCAGTAACTATTTGACGTTTGACCCTTCTCCATATTTAACGCGCTTAAGGATTGCTGTCTTCTATATTTTGTTTGAAAATACAATCAAAAATGATCCTTGGCTTTTTTTGTTTGACATTTGCAAAGACTGCATCCAATAATGAACCATATGTTAACATTGTTACAGTCGACTATCTATTGCTCCATTTAGTGTTATGAAGTATAAAAAGAATATGTCAAATATGTTTGGTGTTTTCAAGTCAAAGGTACATCTTTGTCTGTTGTCAATAAAGCGTTGCTGCCATAAAAAATCATTTAGAAATAAACTGTATTAACAACCGACAATGATGTACCTTTGACTTGAAAACATCACATGCGTGCTACCTCGCCCCCCTCAGATTTTGGCAGACTTTTTTGTTTGGAAAGATGAGGCGAAGCGTACTCCATTTATAGAGCTTAATGAATCTAAGGGACACATTTATGTGTTAGAGGGAGCAAGTGATATTATATTCTGGTTCCCCTGCGTAGTTACGTCCCTCAAAATCAAGGATGATATAAACATGGATAGACAATACCCATACAAAATCGCGTTCTCTTTTCAGGTTAAAGTACTAGCGTCATCTATCGGTCACACCAGACACTAAATCCTAGTTTCTAATACTTTGTTCGTCATTTAACGCTGACAGAATAACTCGTCTTCAGACTCGACAGATGGCGCTGTGGCACTGTGTACCGAAAACAGACGTATAGCCTGAACGCGATTTTGTATAGGCATTGTCAATCCATGTCTTAATCATCCTTGATGCCTATACAAAATCGCGTTCCTCGAACCTTCAGGCTATACGTCTGAGTGTCACAGCGCCATCTGTCGAATCGAAGTCGAGTTATTCTGTCAGCGTTAAGCGATGAACAAAGTATTAGAAACTAGGATTTAGTGTCTGGTGTAATGTAACCGATAGATGACGCTAGTGCTTTAACCTGAAATAAAAGGATCGCGATTTTGTATGGATATTGTCCATCCAATCTATATCATCCTTGCCCTAGGCTAACGTCGGGCACTTCCGCTACCACTATGATGAATTGATGATAGATATCAGACTCTCGTTCACAATATTCTTGCCCTCCGAGTTACACACAATGTTTTTCATCATAGTTGCAAACAAAAAATAAAGTTTTAAGACAAAAACATGTTAAATAAATCACTAAAATTTCCAAACCTCTCTAGGGACTTCCACCTTTCTATAACTCCCGCTAAGTATGCGTGTGATGGCACGTTTCATGAGCAAGTGTGAAGAAAAAACATAATCCTTCCTTTTGGCTTTGCCAGTCTGATAATAATAGTTTATGTAACTGTTACGATCTGTCATAATAAGATCACACGAGTGTTTTAAGGCCTAATTACGTACAGTTGCATACACTGATTTATCTACACACATATTATAAATCCTAAATGATGTGTTCGGAAACCAGTAGAATGACCGCCATTGCACCGCCATGACCAACTCGATTGTGTCGGCGGTCGCGCGGGCGCGTGCCGGCGGTCGGGGAGAGCGCGGATCTTCGTTACGCTACCGTAGGTAATGAATTTTCATACGTGTTTACCACACTGTCAGAGATGTTACGTTACTGGTTGCAATAATTGTGGTATATATATAATTAGGTACATACGGTTTCCGAACGCGGAATAGAGGATTTATGATATTGGTGTAGATAAAAAGTATTGCCGTTGTGGTTAATAGGAATTAAAGGCTGACGGAGTATTGTAATGAATTCGATGGCCTTATTATATAAATCATGTACCTAGAGGTAAACCATTGGACCATAGACATAGAAGATAAAAGCCTATCAGACTTACAAATTTACCCAAAAATATGTGAAAATTCCGTAAGATTTCTGCAAAAGGAGTTGTGCGACGCCTTTTATTTTATTTTACTGCACCACTTTTTGTGTGCTGATTAATTACCGAGAATCGTTATCAGTGATTATGATTCTCGGTATTTTATGAGTCCGATAACGACAGCGCTGTTTAAACTTGGTACAAGGCAAAAGTAGCATAAAATAATAGGAAAGTAAAATGTTGTAAAAATAAAATTCTGTATATTTTAGTCAGAACGTATATTTTGTATCTGTATATAAATTATTTGCATGTACGGTCACGTCTGAAAATATGGATACATTTAATGTGACAAAAACATGTATCCACGACTTTACTCCTTGGTAATAGAGTCGTGGATACATATTTTTGTCACATTAAAAGTATCCATATTTTCAGACGTGACTGTACATACATTAGTCTACACACACACGCACACACCTCATTCTATTATGTCACACTTATGTTGCACAATCGGTGATATCTTAGAAAATGTACAAAACGAATAGGACTTGTTTATAAAGACGAACATTTGATGCATAGTAATATTGAAGTCACACCATCAGGCTTCAAAAATAAAATGATAATAGTTCCATTTAACTTGATCATTTTCGAATGAATGAACAATTAAGAACAACAAAAGTTTGAATGGATTAAACAGTTATTAATATACTTATTCCAATTTTAAATCCCTTATCAGAACAAAACATTTTTAAAATTTAGAATGTTCGAGCCCGTCTAAGTTAAGATTGCACTGATGATAGTACAATCTACGGGAGCACCAAACTTAGCAATGTTTTACTTAAGCTTTAACTGTCTGATCAATTGGACGTCACTGTACCTTTTTCTCTGGTAAGGGACTTTGGAACCCAGACGCACATGATTCGGTGATACTAAAAGTAATTGAGATTATCGAAGGTACATGTTTCTATCCTATATTATTAGCGATCACAAGTCAAGTGGCCCTCGGTACACCAACCACACACCGCCAGAACAATCCTGACGTCCATTGAAATAAAAACAAAATGGTGGCAAACATGCATATGGCGTAGGGCTTGCAATACTGGTATTTACTGGGATTACAGTATTGCTCCTGATAAAAATTAGCGGTATAGTCTGATAGTAACTGTTTACAAGATTGCTATAATATGGCGCCACATGCGCATTGCCAACACTATATGATTGAGGATTAATTGTGCTGACTAGGGATAACTAATATGTTCACATCCTCAATCGTTGATATATTTGCACTTATCTTATTTAAAATCAATTTGGATGTAAGAATTGTTGTCGCGACTTCACTCCTCGAATGTCGAATGTAAGCGCCTACCATTAAATGGCGTGCGTATAATTATCCTACTTAACTATATTACTTCTAGGAAATAAATAGAAAACAAAACGAACTATTTACAAATCCAGCCTCAAACTAGCGTTCTCTCGACCCTGCGATGTATTATAGTTGGGCCAACCAGAAGGCGTAGCCAACGTGCCAATGCCAACGAAACGCAACCGTCACTGTCGCACTAATATGGGAGAGTGACAGAGATGACTACGCTACGCCACGGAGCGTTAACGATTGCCACGTTGGCTAAGCCCCCTGCCTATGTCATTCATTACAACGTAGCTGAAGTTTCATAGTGAATTTACCCTACCAACCGTTGGCACCTTCAGCCTTATTTTAAGGCAGTAGTGTTGAATTTCCTACAAAAATAGGTGCCAATGACTGGTGACATACTTTCAGCTATTTGCAACTGACACCAGAAAGGCGTCGTTTATGTTATTGTTAAATTCGAGAGCCAAAATCTCCAGAACATTCTACAAGTGATAATTATCTTTCAGGGCCGTATGACACTAATGAAATTTTAAAACTTTTTTTAAACTAAGGGTTTACCATTTGGTAATCTGGAAATTTTGAGTCTATGGTTGAATCTATGACTTCACCATTGACATTTAGTATTATAATAAAATGATTATGAATATAAAAACAAAAGAATAAGATTGTATGTTTGTGGCATGCGGCCCTGAATTTCATGGCACTATTTTTTAAATTGCATTTTAATTCCGCTGAAAAAGAGAAGTAATTTTCAACTGAATTTTCCAACTGAAATAGGAACAGAAATTAACCTTCAGCATGTAAATCTAATTCTTAACGTAATAATAAATAAATTAAATAGTTTTCTAATATAATAGTGTGATGATTCTTACGACAAATGGACAAGACAGGCTTTAGGGCGTTAATGAGTCAAATTTGCTACAACGTGTCTCTTTTAATTCCTCCTAGCGTTCGTCCCGGCTTGGGGTCCGCTTGACAACCTAATCCCATAAATTGGCGTAGGCACTAGATATTACGAAAACGACCGCCATCTCACCTTCCAACCTAGAGGGGAAACTATGCCTTACCGGGATTAGGTCCGGTTTCCTTACGATGTTTTCCTTCACCTTGCTACAACGTGTCAAAATATAAGTTTAAGGGTGGATCAACTTTATTTTGTAACTTGTTTGTGACATCTATGATGTTAGAACGGTGCTATATTTTTATCTCCACCTTAAACAAAATAGTTTTATATCAATGTATTTTTTACAAATCAACATGTTTGATGTGTTACAATTATTGTACCAATTTCGCTTCACTTTTGAATAAAAAAACACTGTAGCTATTAAAAACAGGAATAAAATTAGATGCTCTCAAAATCAGTCTTACAAACAAAACTTTATATACAAACACTACTGTCTTATTAATAATCTGCATCCCTCTAAATACAATAGTTGAGTCCCTAAAATAGCTTATAATATAATACAGGTTATAAATTAAATCGGTAAAAGGTTCCTGCCTTGCAACCTGTGCTTTTGAAACCTCCTATTATGAAGTCGGTTAAGACCTGGATCTAAAATGACTTCAATGTTGTGATGAGTTGCGTCCAGCGCTTATACAAGATAGGGATACAAACTGACTTTAGTTATATAAATTCATAAAAAGTTATCGTTGCATATTGGGTTTGTATGAGGGATCTGAAATGTATGGAAAGATTGCAAACCGTTGTTGCATATTAATTCAAAGATGTAGCAAAGGTATGTATAGTGTCTGATATTATTTACTCTCAATTCAAAGATGTAGCAAAGGTATGTAGTGTCTGATGTTATTTACTCTCAATTCAAAGATGTAGCAAAGGTATGTATAAGTGTCTGATATTATTTACTCTCAATTCAAAGATGTAGCAAAGGTATGTATAGTGTCTGATATTATTTACTCTCAATTCAAAGATGTAGCAAAGGTATGTATGGTGTCTGATATTATTCACTATCAATTCAAAGATGTAGCAAGGGTATGTATAGTGTCGTGATATTATTCACTATCAATTCAAAGATGTAGCAAGGGTATGTATAGTGTCTGATATTATTCACTCTCAATTAAAAGATGTAGCAAAGGTATGTATAGTGCCTGATATTATTTACTCTCAATTCAAAGATGTAGCAAAGGTATGTATAGTGTCTGATATTATTTACTCTCAATTCAAAGATGTAGCAAAGGTATGTATAGTGTCTGATATTATTCACTCTTAATTAAAAGATGTAGCAAAGGTGTGTATAGTGTCTAATATTATTCACTATCAATTCAAAGATGTAGCAAAGGTATGTATAGTGTCTGATATTATTCACTATCAATTCAAAGATGTAGCAAAGGTATGTATAGTGTCTGATATTATTCACTATCAATTCAAAGATGTAGCAAAGGTATGTATGGTGTCTGATATTATTCACTATCAATTCAAAGATGTAGCAAGGGTATGTATAGTGTCTGATATTATTTACTCTCAATTCAAAGATGTAGCAAAGGTATGTATAGTGTCTGATATTATTCACTCTCAATTAAAAGATGTAGCAAAGGTGTGTATAGTGTCTGATATTATTCACTCTCAATTAAAAGATGTAGCAAAGGTATGTAGTGTCTGATATTATTCACTATCAATTCAAAGATGTAGCAAGGCTATGTATAGTGTCTGATATTATTCACTATCAATACAAAGATGTAGCAAGGGTATGTATAGTGTCTGATATTATTCACTCGCAATTCAAAGATGTAGCAAAGATATGTATAGTGTCTGATATTATTCACTCTCAATTCGAAGATGTAGCAAAGATATGTATAGTGTCTGATATTATTCACTATCAATTCAAAGATGTAGCACAGGTATGTATAGTGTCTGATATTATTCACTATCAATTCAAAGATGCAGCAAAGGTATGTATAGTGTCTGATATTATTCACTCTCAATTCAAAGATGTAGCAAAGATATGTATAGTGTCTGATATTATTCACTATCAATTCAAAGATGTAGCAAAGGTATGTATAGTGTCTGATATTATTTACTCTCAATTCAAAGATGTAGCAAAGATATGTATAGTGTCTGATATTATTCACTATCAATTCAAAGATGTAGCAAAGGTATTTATAGTGTCTGATATTATTCACTCTCAATTCAAAGATGTAGCAAAGGTATGTATAGTGTCTGATATTATTCACTATAAATTCAAAGATGTAGCAAAGGTATGTATAGTGTCTGATATTATTCACTCTCAATTCAAAGATGTAGCAAAGTTATGCTATTCAGCCAATGATAAAAGTATTTCTACTGTCACGATTTAGAAGTTAAAAAATTAATTTAATTTGTGTATCACAGTGAAAACTAGACAACATAATAAATGGAATATGACGTACGACGATCTATTATTTGTCAAAACTTTATATAAAATTTATGAGACATTTTTTAACAAATGTCAAATAATATTCAACATTTCAAATAGTCTTAGCAACTGATAGGATTTTTCATGAATCTGTTAAAATACTGACTTTTCCTACCTGTCAATATTTAGTTCCCATTTATTGAAGCCATTTTAGACCCAAGTTATTAAATATATCTAGAATAGGTATTGTAGACATGCTAGATCGAGTAGGGGTACTCGCCGAGGTAGTCTAACAGTGTTGTGGGTAGCGGTAGCAGACGATGCTTTGGCGCGCTCCATAGCTTGGGTGATCTGAAAAGAAAGTTTAAATTAGTCAAGTTTACGTTTAGCCGTACTTATTGCCTGATGTATACATAGAAAATAAAATAAGTAGATTTTATATACATAGAAAATAATTGAAATATTAAAGATTTATAAAATATTATTCACGCAAAATATTTGTTGCTAATCTAGACTTAGGCTGCGCGAGCGAGGATGCGTTACCGATACTAGGAATGTGTTTGTTAAGTACCAACAAGATATCTCTATACTCAGCTTAGTGCGTCATTTCTTTGAAGCCTAAGCTGCCAAAAAGAAGGGTTGCGGGAGGGGAACACGCAATGCTAGACAGGGAAAGCGCGATAGTTCCGTGGGGGCGTAAGAGAGACAGACATTAATGGTTGTCATGGAGACGTACTATGTTTACTGTCACTTTCAATATTAGTGTCTCACTATAGAGTGAATTTACTTCAAGCGCGGCAGCGGGGGTCGCCCGGCTATGCGGGGTCTTGGGGTAATTAGTCTACGGTACCAATAGAATCACTTCATTTGTTTATCCTCGCACAGCGCAGTTCTAGGGTTGGTTCTTAACAAACACATTCGTCGCAACGCATCTTTGCTAATTTCTTTAAACTATTGACATAAAATTTGGTTTGTTCTGTTATCCCATCCTGTGCAACCCTGAACTGACCCACGTTGGGCTTTGTTTTTCATCTCCCCCTCCCTCATTTTTTGATGGCTTCCAATTCTGACGGATCGATAACCGACACCAAGCCGGCACAGAATAACTAATAGTACTACCGTACAGAAAATTCACTCCTTTACAAAAGTCAAATTTAGGTATAAAGTTATACCTATACTCGCCGCCTGCAAGCAAAATTGAAACTTATAACCGCGCACGAACCGTGAATCTTCTTTGCGCGATGACCGAGTGTGAGTGTCGGCACGGGTTGTCACTTGACAAGTTTTTTACCTGCTGATTCATTATTTTTAAGATAAATATTTAGGAATTACAAACGTTGGTTCTGTAACCATAAATTTTTTATCCGGAAATAGTATGTCTGATTCTCACGGAAGTAGGTGCCGCAGCCATATTCTTTTGAAAATCCTATATCGGTCAATTCCTAATATTGTTTCTGGGCAACCAATATTATATATTTTATAACCGTGAATCTTCTTTGCGCGATGACCGAGTGTGAGTGTCGGCACGGGTTGTCACTTGACAAGTTTTTTACCTGCTGATTCATTATTTTTAAGATAAATATTTAGGAATTACAAACGTTGGTTCTGTAACCATAAAATTTTTATCCGGAAATAGTATGTCTGATTCTCACGGAAGTAGGTGCCGCAGCCATATTCTTTTGAAAATCCTATATCGGTCAATTCCTAATATTGTTTCTGGGCAACCAATATTATATCTTTTATACGGATTAGATCGAGGATTAGGTTTCGAAGCCATTGTGTATTTTCAATTTTGCGCGAGTGCCACGTGACACGACTATCGTGCGAGCCGAGCGGCAGCCCACTGCCATACGCCTGCCCGGGAGGCGCGCCGGCCAAATGTACCTAAACTGCGTAGTGACACCCCCTGCAGCCGGTGTGCTCGTTCCTTATCACGTACAGATACTGGAAATTGAGGGTCGGGGAGGACGAAAAACTGTTTGGTCAGTTTGGTTTGCACAGGGTGGTTCCAGAACACGTAGGGAGCTTAAATACCGCGAGCCGTCTGGTTGCCTCGCGGACACTGAAACTATGCGTAAGCTTTGAATATATGAAATATCCAACATATACACTTAATATTTACCTAGGATCCGAGTCCAGTGCTCTATGTATGGCCAGCCTCGCAGAATGCAGCAGGCTCGGCGGGCAGTTCCTCCGCGGCGCCCGCAGCAGCACGGCGGAGTGCGGGGCGCCCGCGCGGTCCACCCACACCGTGCCCCGCGCGCCCCCCGCCCCCGCCCCCGCCCCCGCCCCCACCCCCGCCCGCCCCATGTAGTGCTGCACCAGCTCCACCACGCAGCGGAACCGCGGCATGTACCGCGCCAGGGGCTTCTCGCAGTCTAGTCTGAAACCAAACAACGTTTTCTTCATATTTAGCCTATGCGTAGTGCTGCTATATCCAACTACAAGGTGCCCGCGAGGAAACGGAAAAAAATTAACCACGCATTCCTGAGAACAAAAGAAGGAAAAATTTTTACGTGACTTTAGGTCAATTTCGCAAAAAAAAAAAAAATCTATTTTTTTTTTCAATTTTTTGAATGTTTCTTGCACATGAAAAGTAAATGTTATTAATAAAATTATCGTCTGAAACAAATTGGTACAATTTTTTTGAAAAATTTAGTTTCTGCATAGTTTTCCTTGTCACTTTGATATATGTCAATAAAGACGTGTAAACTATGCCCAATAGTGGCAACAACGCCATCAGAAAGGCGTTTTGTGCTCAGTTATAATAAAGTGTATTTTTTATAAATTGGTATTAACTCGAATTTCACAAAAGTTTATATGACATTTTTGTCTCTAAATAGGATCTAAAATATACTGTTAAAATCTTTCCGTTTCCTCGCGGGCACCGTGTATATGATAACTTTTACTAAGTGCTCTTAGCTTCAACAGACAAGATCTTATTAGGCTCATATGCAGTCGAGTACATTAAATAAGATCTTCGTTGGAGCAAACATATATTTTCTTCTAGGGTTCGCCCCTTGTTTAATTCATCAAAGCCCTTATAATCTCTTGCATTTACATGATTTCCCAGCACAAATAGTACAGGTCATTTGTCATGACACGTTGTGACCAGTTATTCATATCAACGTCTTCCTCAAGCAAACTCAATAATACGACACGTAAACTCACAATCTATTAAGGAAATGTCAAGTTTACCCAGGCAGGTAATTAGATAGTAAATTACATAAGGAAGTAGATGGGGAAGTCAGGTCTAATATTAGGAAAACGGTAGTAGCAAGTTGGGTTTCCTGTTGGGTATTGTGACGTCACTGTCGCTATGGGCCTTTGCCGATTCGTCGCGGAGATGTGAAAAAGGCGTATAACCATAGAAAGAGTAGCAGTATCACAGGGCGGACACGTCATACTTCAAAACTCGGGCCTTTGTGTGCATGGTACATCTATACACGCTTCAATGTTTGCGTGCATCTTAAGGACGCCGTTTCCGCTGTCGTAAATGACGTTTGACAATACACCGACATTTTGCTTTATATCGATGCGCTGCCAACCTGATGGATTAGCCTACTAGTTCCCTACCAATCGGCCGGCGCGGGGTGAGGTAATTCCGTTCGGGGCGGGGCGAAGCGTGGCCATTCTGTATGAAATACTATAATCTATTCTATGGAAGTATTAAAGATTATATCGACGTTTAGCTATGAATTATTGGTTGATCATTATCATTACAATTTCTACTTCAATTGTCAAATTTGGGGCACAACTTTGCAATAACGATTAAAACTTACAAAAAAATTCCAAATGTATTTGTTTTTTGGAACCCTACATATTTAGACTTTCTACCATAGAGTGTATGGATTTTACATATCCGATGTTTGGAGAATGGTTTTTTACGGACATATGCGTCGTTATTATCCTCATTAGGTACGACACCTCTTCTAAAGCCAACAATTATTTGCTTCTGGGCCCTATCTCACAAAGGTTATAATAACGATTTACAAGTGACCATTTACAACTATGTATATAATACAAGTGGGTGTATTACAAAATGTTCAAGTCACAAAATTGTATTGGAAAATTGGTACAAATACGTAAATTGTTGTGACAATTCTACAAATCAGCGTATCACAAAAGCGCTTAGGCGTTCTTGGAGCTGTGGTCACGAGTTCACGACCACACAGGACACCTTTAGGTGTTCTTGGCGTTCAAGGTTAATTATGCGTGTTTTAACCTTGCGACTATGCGTGACAATTATGTCGCCTCCTGGCATGCGACATTAATGGGCAGAAGTGCGAGATAACGCAACGTGTCGCGTGAAACGAGCGATATGTGTCGTTATGTCAGCGTGAGGTTAACTGGGACATCCATTAAATTTAAAATGAAATGTCATCTTTGAATGCTTTTATCGCATTGCAATGAAATATTTTCGCTTGGCGTTTATTTTGTCGTGGCTTGTTAAGTCAGTATTCGTAGAAGCCTATTCAGTGCGTCATTTCTAAACATGTTACGTAACGTCTATTAAAGTTCGAATATAGAGCCTTACATATTTGAGAATAACTTATCTCATCAAAAACATTACATGTACAAAAATGCCAGTCTCGCCACGCAGTTCTTCTACCGCAAAAAGTATTGAGATCTAATTTAAAACCCAAGGATTGAGGTTTATAGACACCAGCTTGGTTTTACAACTCGTGACCCTGAGGCTTGCCTTAATGCTTACCTAAAGAAACCACATTCGAAGTGTAGTCTGACGGAGGTGGGCCCTCTCTCTGTCTGCACTGACAGCGAGAATATGAAGTTTCTGTCTCCCGAGTCACGAACCACGAACGAGCCCACACTCGCCTCCTTGAGAAGGGTTCTCGCTCCCTGAAAATAATGATTTTGGATAAGTATTTTAGAATTGCTGTTGGGGCAGAGAAAAGTCCTTTAGCGACCGCGAATCGGAGGACGCCGTAAGGCCAAGTACGGACGGAACCATGTCATGGAAGTCAGATAAAAATGTAGCCAAATCAGTCAGTAAAAAAAATCGATAGACACCTTAACAGTGTCGAAAGTACAGTAGGACACATGATATAAGTAAGAAAAAAATCAAATCTTTAATCAGACAATATTAAAAAGAAACCATCCATGACCTAAATCTACTGCGCAGGTTTCGTCAAATATTAAAATAAACTCAAGGACAATGAGAATGGGTCCCCTTATTATCGAAATTTCTAAGCAATGACCCGTTTTTCATTGGACTGCCCAATTTAGTTACAATAGCATGTTAATGTTGGTGCAATGGAATTTAAACCATTATTTGTAAGTGCTATAAGACCAGATGCATTTTCCTTTGTTTCCACAAAATATTTAAAACAATTTAAATTCGAGTCTATTTTCCCAGCAATATGGTTTAAATTTCGCAGGCTAAAATGATGTACAATAATGCATAAGACATGCACAAGGATAATTAATTTTAACTTTAATGAAGGTAAATATCGTGTGCGCTTTCAAGGTGAAAATACAAAAAACAAGACCTTTTTCATGGAAATGAACAACAAGTGTGTGTTTGCTATAAATTTACCTATCTTATCTCTTCTTAACATGCTTATCTCCCGGCTTCCCTTACTACATACATACGATTATTTAAATAAAGGACGTAGATATTATTCGTAGAAGCCAAACAGTGCGACCTTTCTAAACATGTTACCTAACGTCTATAGTCTGTAGCCTATAACTTTACACCGCAACAAGTACCAAGTGATACTATAATAACACCTAAAGCTGTAATAAGTCGTGATTGCATGCAAAATACAGCCACTATACAGCTTTAGGGATAAAATTAGCTTCAAGTGTCACACAATACTTAAATTTTTATAAAAGAGTTTTTATATTCTGATAAAACACCATAAGTTTACGTGGATTCCTTTATAATGACTTTATACAGCTGAAGCTGGATAATATCTGTTAAATCACTCTTATAAAGACAAATGTTTCTTTTGACACGCTTATGCGTCTCTTAGGGCCTGTTTCATAATGTCCAAGTACAGTCCTGAATAAGCTACTTGCCACTTATCTGACGAATAAAATCATCGTTGACGTTTCACAATCTTCAAATAAGCTTAACTGGTAGATAGTGCTAAGTTTTGCAGGTAGTTTTATCTGGCAGTTAATTTATTTGTTAATTAGCTATCCAATACTTTACTTGGACATTGTGAAAGAGGCCCTTAAAGAACTATAAGTTCAAAATTGGCCCTTAAAGAACTATAAGTCCAAAATTGGCTGATATATTGATGTTCCCGACACTTACGTGGTACTTGGGACGGCACTATCTTTCCGAACGAACTCTTACAGAGCTACTATTATCATTGGGGATTTATTTTTATCAATATTAATACGACAAACGCGAGATTTTCCTCAAATATTGAGGAAAATGTAATTAAATGTACTTATTTCATGATAATGATGACCGTAACATTAACTTCGGTAATCGTGTGCGAATGATGTTGTCAGTTTATCGCATTA
Source organism: Pammene aurita (assembly GCA_947086415.1). Lineage (NCBI taxonomy): Eukaryota > Metazoa > Arthropoda > Insecta > Lepidoptera > Tortricidae > Pammene > Pammene aurita. Next base: position 37,387,540 of record OX352294.1, read on the forward strand.
CGATTTAAATAAATACCTAGTGTACTTATTACAGGCGCCAACAAATATATCGGAGCGGCCAGGGTACTCAAAAATATCTCAACAGGCACTTCATCCCCATGACAATAGAGACTTTGTTCAGATATTTGTGACCACCTTGGCCGCTCCGATATATTTGATGGCGACTGTAGAATGTGATTATCTTTAATTGTTTGCAAATAAACGGAATATTTTTAAACATTTTTTTCTACAAACATTACCTAGATATACTTAGATATAGCATAGTTCATAGAATTCACAATGAAAGCAAGCAAAAACATGCGTATAACCACACTAAAGTTTGCTTTCGTAAAAGTTGAAAAACTATTTGCATATTATTTTGTGATAGTTAAGTACGTAGATACACGTAACGTAATATTATCTTCCATAATGACGCGCTCGTGACGTCAGATTTTCTCAATAAGATTTAGATAGTTACGCGCTTTCTAGGAACCCTCATAAGGCAGAATTTTACTTTATAGATAAAGGCATAATGGCGGCATGATGTCTGAACAGCGCTTTCTACTCAATATTTACCTCCAGACACCTACTAAAGCAAGGTTCTCGCTCCCTGCGTGCGCACATCGGTTGTAATGTATGATCTTGCATGACAGCGGTCACATCGCTTGCGTGTGCTAACGAGTGAGCAGTGCTGTATACACATCTAGTATGTATTGGTCTTACATGCGTATGCATGACGTCTGCAGCTCCTAAAATTTAAGACGCGCGTGTTTTATTTCGTAGGAGCGGCGCCCATAGCCGTTAGCCTGCTTTTAAGATGCTTGGAATCTTAGAGTATTTCAATTAAACATCAATAAGGACTTGTCAGAAGACTACTCAGGCTATAAGAACCAAGACGGCCGGGTACAGTGGAAAAAACACTACCTTAGCTACTGTGAGTGGCGTTTGTAATATGCACTTACAAGAGCTATGGGCAGAGTAGACGCTCTTGCCTTTAAAACGGTACCACTATGACTTAGGCTAGTTAGGCTGCATTTCCATTAGAGGAGACATGCGGGAATCAACCATTAGGCTGCCTTTACAAGTTTCCACTAAGACGGGGATGATGATATTGATTGATTGATTCTCGCATGTCTCCTTTCACGCCTCAGGGAAAGACAAACTATGTCTTAGTTTCATCTCAACCTAGAAGACCAAACGGCCTTAGGAGTTACTGAAGCTTAACACACCTTTTTTTTTGTCAGTGTGAAAATGCATGCAAACGCTCCCCCGGGGGCCTGGGGAGGGCCCATAGTGGGGGGGTATGTGGGACTCTCCTCTCCCTTAACTCCCTCTGCTAGACAGAGGGAGGGGAGAGGCCTATCCACTAAAAACACACCCGCATCATCCGCACTACCGTTAGGGGGGAACGCCACGGGATAACTTGCTATATAATAAGCTTAACACACCTGCCAATCCAAATTCCCATAGTACCACCCGGACAGCCTCAATGCCTTCACAGTATCTGCTAGCCTTTTCAACTCCTCGTTATACGGTGCGGGGTAAAGTGGTGATGCGGGCGTGGCGTATGCGGGGTAAAGGGGGGAGTGGCCTTTGCACCCCAGGAGGAGCTGCTGACGGCAGTTGGGGCAGCAGACGCCTGGCCAGCCGATTGGCACTGGCACTTCTGTTGCATCTGGAAAAAAAGAAAAAAGGTTGAAGTAATGATTATGCTCATAATAATGATAATGACATTGCTCGTAGAACCGATGGCCGTTGGGGCGGAAAGGTTCTCGAGTGGCGACCACGAACCGGAAGGCGCAGCGTGGGTAGACCCCCCACAAGGTAGACTGATGACCTGGTAAAGGTCGCGGGTGTCCGCTGGATGCGGGTGGCGCAGGACCGGTCATTGTGGGACTCTTTGGGGGAGGCCTACGTTCAGCAGTGGACGTCTTTCGGCTGATATGACGATATTGATGATAAATCATTATGAATTGTGGACCATTGTCAGTTGTTGGCATCGTTAAATAACCGTTGGTAAGGCTTAGTCACACACGAGCGTGATGCCGGAGTGACGTGAGCGGGGCGCGATACTGACGTCCAAAAGTATGCCTTATATCGTTACATTCGGCTTGGCGACCTGCAGCAAGGTGGGGCGGCGGGTGGCGGGTACAGATTGGAAGAAGAGAGCTGAACATCGAGCTCAGTGGCGTGCCATGGGAGAGGCCTATGTCCAGCAGTGGACTGATACAGGCTGATGATGATGAGGCACGAGAGGGTCGCGCCGCGCTCACACCCGGGTGTCATCGCGCTCAAGTGTGCCTAAGCCTTTAAACGTTTTTGCAAAGTGATAAGTATATATAGTAAGTTAGCAGATTGGCGCTTATATATACCAAACCCTAAAGGTTTGGTATATATAAGCGCCAATATCACCGTACGTCACCGTATCAATGATGTTGGCGTATGCGTGACATTTCACAGTCAAAACGTTAATCTGGGCATCGTCACTAGTAAAACTGTAGTAAGCCAAGTAGCATAAATGAATGGACATTTCTCCTATAATCGATTGATTGGCACATTTTTTGGGAACCCAAAAAGACGATTTTACCAAAAAAAATAGGCGAAAATAGTTATAACTTTGGCAACTCATACTTAATTGCATCTTCTAATCATCTTGTTAAACGATTATTCATGTCTAACGAGAAATCAACTTATCCGTAATTTGACAACTCACGACTTCTTCATAATAAATGAATCACAGCAGTGCTATGAATTATAACAGTTTTTAGAATTCGCCGTAACAGTTATTAAATGACCAACTTTCATAAGTAGCACAAAATGATAGTTAGTTTTACTGATGGATGGATACTTTGAAGAATGTTAACAATGAAAACCACGCGATTTAATCATATGACCAATTTTTGAGGGTTCACTTTATATTGGAATTTTATACAGAAAGTACTAAACAAGAGAAAGAGCTTGGCCCTACATGGCTCGACAATTTAAGTCCGTGACTGTACAGCAATTCTACCAAGTAGATATAAATCCTTCGATATTATTTATTATTCCAGATTCCTTTTACTATATTTATGATGAGAGATCACAGACACTTTGTGTCATGGACAGAGAAATCACATATATTTTTTATGTTGTGTGCAATAAAGTTTAAATAAATAAATATACCTTTCTCTGTCCATGACACAAAGTGTCAGACAAAAGGTGAGTTGTATTGTAATAGACGCTTTAGAAGTTTTCAGCAGTACCTAGTTTATGATCAATGAAAATAACACCATTCTGTTTCATTAAGTATCCATGACCTTATTATGCCAAATATGCCACTGCCAATTTCTACACCATTCTAGCAGCGAAATTAACGCCATTATATTCTGTTATACAATCAATTTCAATTTCTAGTTATTTGTACAGAATATGGCTCTAGCAATTTCTAAGAAATTTACAATTAAGGGCTTTTCAAACACAGGGATTTGCTTTCTTGGAAAAATGAATTTTATGAAAATTTATGTGTTTTACTATTATTAATTTCTTTATTCAGACAGATGTCCATACTAAAACTAACATATTTACATGACAATTAAATGAAATTTAATTTAATTACAAAATTACAATTACAAACACATTATAAATTATTAAATTTAAATCTGGAGTCCATATGCATTTTATTCCAATATCTTACAATTGGACACTCCACTTTTACTTTTAAATTTAGGTCAGCTATTGTCTAAATATAATGTTAAAGTACTCATATTAAAGGCCAAACACACCACCACAGTGAAATCAAATCATGCAACATATTCAAATTGGCCACTGACCTAAAACCATAGACGTAAACAAAAAGGAAGATGAGTGACATTCATAGTAAACAAAACTGAAATGTAGTCCTGCACCTACAGTACCTACACACTTGTAAAATGCTACACACCGCTATAATGTATGTGCATCATGGGCAAAAGAGATAATCCTATATACATGGTGCTCGTGAGCATTGCGAAAGATTTTAACCACAAATTCCTGAGGTCATAAGGAGTAATAAATGTTATATGAATTTAGGTCAATTTCGCCAAAAAAAATATATTTTCTTTTGTTTTTTTTTTCGATTTTCTAAATGCTTTTGAATATGAAAACATAAATGTTATTGGTAAAACTGTCGATTAAAATAAATTAGTACATTTTTTTTCGTAAAAAATAGTTTACGTAAAGTATTCCTTGGCACTTTGATATCTGTCAATAAGAATGTCTAGACTAGACCCCATAAAGGGTGAAATCGCCATCAAAACAGCGTTTTGCGCTGAAGCTGTGTGAACTTGGCACCCGACCTTGACGAATTTTTTTTTAGTATTTTTTTTCTAATAGTGTTTTGTTTGTAGTTGATTGTAGTAAAACGGATTTTGTTTGTAGTTGTCCCAAAAAAAAATTAGGGAGGGGTGAAAAAGGTCAGCACCCGACATGCGAAATCCTAATATTTTATAATTGATTCTTGTTCATAATCGTTTGTAGTTGATTGTAGTTCCTTTATTTTCGTTTGTAGTAGCCAAATAAGGCCGAAAAAATTTTTTTTACAAAAATCGGTTCGCGAGCGCGTTGATGTCTTTTTCCGAAAATCGTCTAAATTGCCTAAATACACGTAAATACACTATTTACTCTACTCTCATAGACAGGATCTCGCACATACACCATTTTGCGTAATTGTAGCACCTTATAAGTTGCTTTTTAGTTACAAAGTAGCAAAATAAACTGAATATCGCGAGCGCACAAAAATGGTAAAGGTAACTGATTATGTCAAAGTATTACTTTTTCATGAGTATTTCGTTTGCAAATGACTGTAGCTTCTTAATATTCGTTTGTAGTAGCCAAATAAAGCCAAGGAAAATAAAATAATAAATAATAATCTGACATGTGACCGCGTTTTCCTAAAGTCGTCTAAATTGCGCAGTTTCGTTTATGGTAGATCAAAACCTACGCCAGGCACCAAGGTAGCCTTATTTTCGTTCGTAGTAGCCCATTATCGTTTGCAGTAGTTCAAAAACCTACGCCAGACATCAGGGTAGCCTTATTTTCGTTTGTAGTGCTTTCATTTCGTTTGTAGTAGCTCAATATCGATTGTAGTAGTTCAAAATCCTACGCCAGATAACAGGGTAGCCTTATTTTCGTTTGTAGTGCTTTCATTTCGTTTGTAGTAGCTCAATATCGATTGTAGTAGTTGAAAATCCTACGCCAGACATCAGGGTAGCCTTATTTTCGTTTGTAGTGCTTTCATTTCGTTTGTAGTAACGCGATTTCGTTTGTAGTAGTTCAAAAACCTACGCCAGACATCAGGGTAGCCATATATTCGTTTGTAGTTAATTCATTTCGTTTGTAGTAGCTCAATATCGATTGTAGTAGTTCAATATCCTACGCCAGACATCAAGGCGGCCTTATTTTCGTTTGTAGTGCTTTCATTTCGTTTGTAGTAACGCGATTTCGTTTGTAGTAGATCAAAAACCTACGCAAGCCATCAAGGTAGCCTTATTTTTGTTTGTAGTGACTTCATTTCGTTTGTAGTAGCTCAATATCGATTGTAGTAGTTCAAAAACCTACGCCAGAGATCAGGGTAGCCTTATTTTCGTTTGTAGTGCTTTCATTTCGTTTGTAGTAGCTCAATATCGATTGTAGTAGTTGAAAATCCTACGCCAGACATCAGGGTAGCCTTATTTTCGTTTGTAGTGCTTTCATTACGTTTGTAGTAACGCCATTTCGTTTGTAGTAGTTCAAAAGTACGCCAGAGATCAGGGTAGCCTTATTTTCGTTTGTAGTGATTTCATTTCGTTTGTAGTAGCTCAATTTCGATTGTAGTAGTTCAAAAACCTACGCCAGGCATCAAGGTTGCCTTATTTTCGTTTGTAGTGATTTCATATCGTTTGTAGTAGCTCAATATCGATTGTAGTAGTTCAAAGTCCTACGCCAGATATCAGGGTAGCCTTATTTTCGTTTGTAGTGATTTCATTTCGTTTGTAGTAGTTCAATATCGATTGTAGTAGTTCAAAAACATACGCCAGACATAAGGGTAGCCTTATTTTCGTTTGTAGTGCTTTCATTTCGTTTGTAGTATCGCGATTTCGTTTCTAGTAGTTCAAAAACCTACGCCAGACATCAGGGTATCCTTATATTCGTTTGTAGTTACTTCATTTCGTTTGTAGTAGCTCAATATCGATTGTAGTAGTTCAAAATCCTACGCCAGACATCAGGGCGGCGTTATTTTCGTTTGTAGTGCTTTCATTTCGTTTGTAGTAACGCGATTTCGTTTGTAGTAAATCAAAAACCTACGCAAGCCATCAAGGTTGCCTTATTTTCGTTTGTAGTGACTTCATTTCGTTTGTAGTAGCTCAATATCGATTGTAGTAGTTCAAAAACATACGCCAGACATTAGGGTAGCCTTATTTTCGTTTGTAGTGCTTTCATTTCGTTTGTAGTATCGCGATTTCGTTTGTAGTAGTTCAAAAACCTACGCCAGACATCAGGGTAGCCATATATTCGTTTGTAGTTACTTCATTTCGTTTGTAGTAGCTCAATATCGATTGTAGTAGTTCAATATCCTACGCCAGACATCAGGGCGGCCTTATTTTCGTTTGTAGTGCTTTCATTTCGTTTGTAGTAACGCGATTTCGTTTGTAGTAGATCAAAAACCACCGCAAGCCATCAAGGTAGCCTTATTTTCGTTTGTAGTGACTTCATTTCGTTTGTAGTAGCTCAATATCGATTGTAGTAGTTCAAAAACCTACGCCAGAGATCAGGGTAGCTTTATTTTCGTTTGTAGTGCTTTCATTTCGTTTTTAGTTTTTTTTTTTTTTTTTTTATACTACGACGGTGGCAAACAAGCATACGGCCCGCCTGATGGTAAGCAGCTACCGTAACCTATGGACGCCTGTAACTCCACAGGAGTCACATGCGCGTTGCCGACCCTTTACAAAAAGGAGGATTCACTGTGTTGACGGCTAAAGGAACAATAGGGTCCCTCATCGTCAACACACTGGGTCCTCTTTGAGCTCTTTTAGTAGCTCAATATCGATTGTAGTAGTTCAAAAACCTACGCCAGACAGCAGGGTAGCCATATTTTCGTTTGTAGTGACTTCATTTCGTTTGTAGTAGCTCAATATCGATTTTAGTAGTTCAAAAACCTACGCCAGGCATCAAGGTTGCCTTATTTTCGTTTGTAGTGATTTCATATCGTTTGTAGTAGCTCAATATCGATTGTAGTAGTTCAAAAACCTACGTAAGACATCAGGGATACCTTATTTTCGTTTGTTGTACTTTCATTTCATTTGTAGTAGCCCAATATCGATTGTAGTAGTTCAAAAACCTACGCCAGGCATAAAGGTAGCCTTGTTTTTGTTTGTCGTGACTTCATTTCGATTGTTGTAACGCGATTTCGTTTGTAGTGATTCAAAAACCTACGCCAGACATCAGGGTAGCCTAATTTTCGTTTGTAGTGACTTCATTTCGTTTGTAGTAGCTCAATATCGATTGTAGTAGTTCAAAAACCTACGCCAGATATCAGGGTAGCCTTATTTTCGTTTGTAGTGATTTCATTTCGTTTGTAGTAGCTCAATATCGATTGTAGTAGGTCAAAAACCTACGTAAGACATCAGGGATACCTTATTTTCGTTTGTTGTACTTTCATTTCATTTGTAGTAGCCCAATATCGATTGTAGTAGTTCAAAAACCTACGCCAGACATCAGGGTAGCCATATTTTCGTTTGTAGTGACTTCATTTCGTTTGTAGTAGCTCAATATCGATTTTAGTAGTTCAAAAACCTACGCCAGGCATCAAGGTTGCCTTATTTTCGTTTGTAGTGATTTCATATCGTTTGTAGTAGCTCAATATCGATTGTAGTAGTTCAAAAACCTACGTAAGACATCAGGGATACCTTATTTTCGTTTGTTGTACTTTCATTTCATTTGTAGTAGCCCAATATCGATTGTAGTAGTTCAAAAACCTACGCCAGGCATAAAGGTAGCCTTGTTTTTGTTTGTAGTGACTTCATTTCGTTTGTAGTAACGCGATTTCGTTTGTAGTAGATCAAAAACCACCGCAAGCCATCAAGGTAGCCTTATTTTCGTTTGTAGTGACTTCATTTCGTTTGTAGTAGCTCAATATCGATTGTAGTAGTTCAAAAACCTACGCCAGATATCAGGGTAGCCTTATTTTCGTTTGTAGTGATTTCATTTCGTTTGTAGTAGCTCAATATCGATTGTAGTAGGTCAAAAACCTACGTAAGACATCAGGGATACGTTATTTTCGTTTGTTGTACTTTCATTTCATTTGTAGTAGCCCAATATCGATTGTAGTAGTTCAAAAACCTACGCCAGGCATAAAGGTAGCCTTGTTTTTGTTTGTAGTGACTTCATTTCGATTGTAGTAACGCGATTTCGTTTGTAGTGATTCAAAAACCTACGCCAGACATCAGGGTAGCCTAATTTTCGTTTGTAGTGACTTCATTTCGTTTGTAGTAGCTCAATATCGATTGTAGTAGTTCAAAACCCGACGCCAGAGATCAAGGTAGCCTGATTTTCATTTGTAGTGCTTTCATTTCGTTTGTAGTAGCCCAATATCAATTGCAGTTGTTTAAAAACCTACGCCAGAGATCAGGGTAGCCTTATTTTCGTTTGTAGTCCTTTCATTTCGTTTGTAGTAGCTCAATATCGATTATAGTGGTTCAAAATCCTACGCCAGATATCAGGGATACCTTATTTTCGTTTGTAGTGCTTTCATTTCGTTTGTAGTATCCCAATATCGATTGTAGTAAATCAAAAACCTACGCCAGGCATCAAGGTAGCCTTATTTTCGTTTGTAGTGACTTCATTTCGTTTGTAGTAGCTCAATATCGATTGTAGTAGTTCAAAAATCTACGTCAGACCTCAGGGTAGCCTTATTTTCGTTTTTAGTCCTTTCATTTCGTTTGTAGTAGCCCAATATCGTTACTAATTTCAGTTATAATTAAAGCCGGTAACACACTGTATAATATATACCCTATCGTATACCCTAACATGAAATTGTGGGCATGACGTGAATGTAAAACATTTATTTTTTTTATATTACGACCAACATGCATACGGCCCAACCGATGGTAAGCAGTTATAGTAGCCTATGGATGCCTGTAACTCCAGAGTTGTTATGTAATGAATGAAGTCTTTTTATAATTATTGATTTCCAATATATAATTTCATTTTATAAATATATTTCAGGGAATTCAAGGAAATAAAATGCATCATACCTACATCTTCCAAGGGTTTAACTCGTGAGAACGAATCATATTATATTACCCTACCAATTAAAATTAAATTTTTAAGGTGCCGGTTGGCCATCTTGTTCAGTAGGTCAGATTATTTCGTTGAGACGGTATATTCTCTTTAACTGATAAAAATGTGTTAATGTTTTCCTCCTTTTCGTTGTCAGGTCCGTCGTTGTTGTTGATAATCATTGCAGGGGATTTTGGAATGTCTTGCCCTGACAAAAAGGGCAGAGTACAAATCACTTTGCTTACTGTTACGTGCAACCTCGTCCGGCATTTACAAGATGTAAACTTTGGGAGAGTTTGAGGAGCTAGATCTTTGGTAGAAATGATGGGTACACAGATAACCTCAACCACTAGATAGATCATAAGTACAACTCGAAGTCTCTAGACATCAGCGCTCCCGTATTAATTTACTATGAGAGCGCGACCGCTTATTTCAGTTGAGTTAACATTTTTTATTATTACTCATGAGAATTAAAAATATCCACAAAAATCTAGTTATAGGAGCTAACATGGATGGATTGTTATACTACAAAATGGTGTTGAATACTATTGAGATATGCTGTTCGAATCGTAGAAATTTACGAATACAATTGAGCTAATTATTATTATTATTTATTTCCAAACATATTACACAGTATTACAGTAGATACTAAGGCACTGTGGTATGCATACAATATTATTATTATATTAGAATAACGTTAACATAGAGTTAATATCTTGTAAGTCCCGGAAAAGGTGCAATGGACGAGGTTGCACGAGTCACAAAAGCAAGGCTAAAGTGCTCTATTTTCAGTCCTTTCTCTCAGGGCAAGACATGCCAAAATCTCTTGCAATGTTTATCGACGACGACTAATCTGACAAGGAAAACATTAACACTTCTTTATCAGTTGAAGAGTTAGGGCCAGTTGCACCAACCACTTTTGACAGGCTCATCAGCGTCACCTGGCTGCGTACTATGATAATTTCCATATTATATAAAATTTTGCGATCTTTTTAACGGCGACAGACGGTTTGGTCCAACCGACCCTAAGTAATTAAGTATATGCTGTCTAAACAATTGCTATAACTGAGACAACTCAACAAGATGGCCAACCAGCACCTTAAAAAAAGAGTAAAATTTAATTTACAAGGTATGGAGTCATATGGCTCTATCTCAAGAGTTCAATTTCAATACTTGGGCGATGTATGGTGCATTTCGTTTCCGTGGAATGTATTATAACACAAAATTATTCATTGGAATCTAATAATATAATTAAAAAAAAACACCATGATGCCCACAATTTTGGTGGCAGATCTATTATTTTAGTGGCGGATGACGCAGAATGGAGGGTTCCGTACCTTCCACGCATTAAGCAAAAATAATTATTAAAAGGTCGTATACATTTTCGTTGAAAGAATGGTTCAAAAGTAACAGGGACAGTTACAGGGACAGGGACAGGGGGGGGACAGTTTTTAGACTTTTTTTCTGAAAACTGTTCAAGGAAACCTTAATGTTATTTTGAAGGACCTATCGATTGATGTGCCACATGTTGATATTTGGTTAAAAAAATACATTTAGTTACATGTATACAAATACAAGTAGGTGGTTTGGACTCGTGCAACTTGTGATGTGAGATGTTAAAGCTAGCGCTATGATTTTGATGGCATTTTTTAGCGCATTTATTGTACTATCTGCTAACAATAAAAAAGAACAGGTCAACGCCTCGTTTTTGCAAAAAAATAAGAAATGTAAAAAAAATAGTTTTTTTGAGCAATTTTTCTTTTTACAATTAATTTACGACTAATTGGGGAAACTTTTCTGTAAGATTGCTGACTGAAATTTATGCCCTAGTTCGTAATGGTCTAAGAGCTTGCCACGTCAGATATGATGACACAATAATGAGAGCAATGACGCCTGTCTAGTTAGACTGCTTTACCATCCTTATTTCTAGATCCGGGCATCTGGCAGCATTTAATGGGTGGAGGCCAGAGTGACAGACCAACAAAGTTTTTAAGTTGGAAAAAAGTAATACCAAAATAGGTAAAAACTGCCAAAGTTCTGTCATTTATAGAGGATAGGGCCTATATTTTAACATTAGAGCAAAAACCATTGTATTTCGGAGACAAACAGTAGGTGACTAACTAAAAATTGCATTATACATCATTTGGCACTACTTTCCCCCAACGTAAACTTCTGGCTATGATATAATCTAATTAATTACATAATTTCCCATAATATTGCATCAGACCCAGAACTCTATGATTTGTTTTCTTCGAGTTATTTGCATTCTTTGACCTCCACCACGTTACAGCTGCCAGATGTCCGGATCTAGAAATAAGCATAGTATAGCAAACGAACTAGAGGGGTTTCGTTGCTCTCATTATTGTGTCATATCTGACGTGGCCAGCTCTCCGTCTATAAGCTGCCGATAGACACCTCTTGGGTTTATTTACCAAGGGCGGTAGAGAATTTTAAAGGGGCGCAGTTTAAAAATGGTTGAGAAAAAAAATGGTATGGGGGTTGATTTGTCGATAAAATTCATCATACTATACGTGGTTAACGGCTCGAGCATAGGTGTACAAACACATTGTATACCCTAAAAATATTTTTTCCAGCAATATTACTACAAAACTAAGTAGCGGCATACAAAATACACATTATGTTAAATATTTATTAAGATACGTCTTATAATTTCCGAGTAAAACCGACGGACGGACGGACGGACAGACGGACATGACGAAACTATAAGGGTTCCGTTTTTGCCATTTTGGCTGCGGAACCCTAAAAAAGGTGAAAATTGATAACTGCCCATCTATGTGCCGGAAAAACTTCATGTGGAGAAAAAAAAAGATATAAGTGCCTATTTGCGAAAAAGTTGAACTTTACGTATTTCATTTAAATAAAACATTATGACTCATAATGTTTTATTTAAATTTATTATCCTCCCACAAAAAATTCAAGCTTTCGTCAACCACCGCTGCAATTGAGTTCGCGTTTACAGTACTAACGACTTTACACGCTAACAAATATGGCCTTTGTAAAGCATCATCAAGTGATTTTATAATTATATGAGAGAAATTGTAGACTGTTGACCATTTTTTTCTTTACATTCATTCATGTCAGATTTATACGTTTCTAAATACTAATCAAATTATGATAAACCGTGTCCGAGCTAACTACGTAACCTAACTTGAGCTAACCTAACTTTTCTTACTGGTTTATTTGTGTAGTTCATATAAAACTAGGTGTATTGATCATTAGGTCAAGTAGGTTTTAGGTACAAAAAAAATTACAAATTAGTATTATGGGACAAAATATTAGGACAATTGGCGAATAGGTCAAACGATATTAGGTAATGTAATAATATATACCTTCGGCAAAAAAAATCATCCATACAATTTTTATAAATGACACAACTTTGGCAGTTTTTATCTATTTTGGTATTACTTTTTTCTAACTTAAAAACTTTGTTGGTCTGTCACTCCGACCTCCACCCATTAAAAGCTGCCAGCTGCCCGGATCTAGCAATAAGGATGGTAAAGCAGTGTAACTAGACAGGTTTCATTGCTCTCATTATTGTGTCATGTCTGACGTGGCCAGCTCTTAGACCAATAGCTTCAAAGCCTGCTGGGACCGGTTTACGTGTTTCTATTGATGTACAGTCGCCATCAAATATATTGGAGTGGCCAAGGTATTCAAAAATATTTGAACATGCACTTTATCGATTTGACAATAGACTCGTTCTTCAGGTATTTGTGACCACCTTGGCCGCTGCGATATATCTGATGGCGACTGTACTTACCTGTGAATGGGCTAGGTGTATTACATATAGATGGAGAGCTAGTCACGTCACGTCACGTCAGATATGAGTGATATGATATGACACAATAATGAGAGCGACGAAACCCCTCTAGTCAGTTTGCTATACTATGCTTATTTCTAGATCTGGACATCTGGCAGCTGTAAAGTAGTGGAGGTCAAAGAATGCAAACCACTCCAAGAAGGCGAACCAAACCAACACAAGAAAACCAATCCAAGGGTTCTAGGTTTGATGCCATATTATGAGAAATTATATAAATATTTAGATTATATCATTGTCAAAAATTTCTGTTGGGGGTAAGTAGTGCCAAACGACGTATAATGTAATTCATAGTTTGTCACGTACTGGTTTTGTTTCCGTAATAATACGGAATGTTTTTTGTTCTACTGTTAAAATATAGGCCTTGTTCTTTACAGCTGAGACAACTTCGGCAGTTTTTACCTATTTTGGTATTACTACGAGTATTTCCCAATTCAAAAATTTTTCTAGTCTGTCACTCTGACCTGACCTATTTAAAGCTTCCAGATGCCCGAATCGAGTAATAAGGCTATCCTTATTACTACATAGATTCGGGCTATCTAATAATATAGCAATCTAACCAGACGGGTTTTGTTGCTCTCATTATTGTATCACATATGACGTGGCCAGCTCTTAGTCCAATAGCAAATTTCTCCAAAGGGCCTCTTTGTGTTGGATTTGTATCGCAAGCCTACCAAAAGACCGGGATGCATAGGCTCGTGATTCTCGCACAGGAGATACAAATAATAATAATAACAATTTCCCATAGACCTAGAATTATGTTTGTTTTTTTTATATGAAAAATGCTTTATATAGTCTTAAGCGTTTTATTTTCGACGATCATCTTCTATATCTTTATTAACCTTCTTCTATACAGGGTGACATCGGGGTCTTGTAGCAAGCGATCAAGGCTAAGGCTTGCAATTATTCGAATATTATCCGGATATTTCGAATAATTTCGATACAAATTACTATTCGAAATATTCGGATTGCAAGCCCTAATCAAGGCATGATACAGAATGGAAAGATGAACCTAATGAAGTTAATAATTTTTTTTTTCATCAATGTTGATAAAAAAAAATCAGATGATAAGTGGAAAAATAAATTTTGGCGTACAACTTGGTCACAATGGTCACCCTACTCAATGTGACGTCGTTTTCCATTCAGTGTATGTCAAAACTAATAGGGTGACCATGATTTCCTTGGTTAATAAAAATCTTTAATTCGGTTTTGATCAAATACTAGCCGATAATAATGGTGATCAGTTACTGAGTCAGAAAAACGATCTCGACCCAGATTTCACCCTGTATAACGACTGAGATGTCGCATCAGAGAGCTACGTTGCCTGGGTAATGGGTAGTGTGTAACTAACTTAAAAAAGTACCGTTTTCTGGGTACAGACATTAGTTTGAATTCTTTTATATTACGTTCTACAAGATAAAACAGGTTGTCTGTCAGTGAACTGGGGATGAAAGCCATTTATTTACTTCATATCATATAAATATCGACCGTTTACAAATTTTGTTTTGGAAGTTTAAAACTAGTTGTCCTCTTTTAAATTTGGGAGCGGCTATACTTATAGATATAGATAAGGTTTACTACAACATAATGTATATTGCTTGTGTCAGCGACAATCTAACATATTGTATATATTATCCATACTAATATTATAAATGCGAAAGTGTCTGTCTGTAACCTCTTCATGCTTATGGAGAAGGACATAGGATAGTTTTTATCCCAAACATCCCTTAAGAGGGTAAAAAGGGGGGTGGAGGTTTGCATGGAATGGTTGCTCACTGTAGACTTAAAAAAGCGTAGCGTATGCTAAATTAATATTTACTATTAGATTTTACTAAGGCGTTTTATTAATTCCTTATGGCGAATTTTAATCCCACGCAGACGAAGTCGCAGGTAAAGCTATAGATTAAGAGTAGGCCGTTGGCAACCCTACCTCATCTGCCAGTAGAATTCGGCCTATCTAGGGCAATGCACGGTAATAAGTTATGTATTTTTTCCTGGTAGCCTAAAACGTTTTGTACAGTGAGCAAAACCATTACCCTATTTTTTGACTAAATCTTCCTCATTGAACAGCAAGGGGGAACGTAGCACATTCGATAGAGCTCATCGAGAAGCGCCAAAAAATGGTGGTAGCCTAACGCAAACTTGGCACTTTATTAGGAATTTTAGGGTGCCTAAAAATATTGTGATATATCTCATCGAGTAGCAATTATTATGCCATTCGTAAGCACTGTTCAACCTGTTAATTTAAAAAATTGGTAGCCGGCATTAAACCTGGAGCTTTCGTAATTCAGCCAAGTTTTTTGTTCGAAAGTGAAAGTTTACTGCTGCAAGTTTTACGTAGTATTAGAAAACTTAAATTTGGTATGAGTACCTATGTGTAGTAATCACGCTGATAAAATGGTACAACAAAATAAAAAAAATAGGCTCCTCCCATACACGTGAATTGGGGATGAATTTTTCTTTTCGCTCCATCCCTATTGTGTACAGTGTTGATGGTTAGGTTTTTCAAAATGAATCTTTCTTTTGTCTTTAAGAACTATTTTTGACAAAGTCAATTATTTCGAAAATAATCGCTTCCTACGTTAAAAAAAAATCTCCCCCTCTAAGTTTTGAACCTTAAGCTCAAAAAATATATGATAATTCATGAAAGTGAGGCTTACTATGTACTGTCAATAAAAATTATGCAGCTTGTAAATTTTATACGGGCGTATACTTTATCCACCTGTAGTATCCAGCAATAGGACTCATATAGTATAATCATTTTGTAAAATAGTGATATTAATTATGTGCAAAGCCCGGATGACGGGAGCAAAAATGCACTTTTCCTAGTGCTTATTTAAATATCGACTATTCTATCGACATCCATACGAACAATTTTTGAATCAGAAATGTATTGATCAAACTCATTATTTTACATGTCAGTTTGTTACACAATATTACATCAGGTAGGTAGGTAAGCTTACATTATTATATTATTTCAGTTAACTAATTACATACTATAATTATTATCAATATTATCATACTCATGGGAATGGTCGTAATAATAAAATAAAAGTGACAGTTCTTTTAAATCTATACTTTTCTTCTAACTTATTATCAATAAATTTCCGATTCAAAAATTGTTCGTAGGTATGGATGTCGATAGAATAGTCGATATTTAATTAAGCATTACAAAAAAAGTCCCGTCATCCGGGCTTTGATTATGTGTAATGATTTTTTAAAGTCCTACCGGGCACCAATGTACGCTATCCAACTGATTTAAAACTGACATAACTGACATGACGCACCGGTAAGTTAATTGTCATGGATGCAATTAATTGCGGGCTGAATTATTATGTATGAAAAAAAAAACTTATTTTCATAAAGAAATAAATGTGAACAGGTTCCCTAGGTCCAATACTAATCGCCATTACAATATACGCCCGTATAAAATTTACACACGGTACATAATGAAATCGGCGAGGCCGTTTTACAGTTATCGCAAAAAAATATTATATTAATAAAAGAGCGTGAGTAACGCAAAATATCGTATAAGAAACTTCCTTTTAAAAGTGTGGATTAATTGTGACGAACCGGCAACTGGGGCCGTATTCTAACTTTAAAACACGTATAAACACGATCCAACTTCAATACAACTCCAATGCAGTAACAACGCAATACAGCTACGGCATAAACATGTGAATCAGAAATATCAGAATTTGCTTGATAAATATTCCAACGCAACTCCAATACAACTTCAATATTGGTTGATTGTTTGTTGTGTGTTGGAGTTATGTTTGAGATAGGTTGTGTTGTAATTGTATTGTTAATGTAGTTTAAAATTAGAAATCGGTACCTACATAACCCTACATGCTCTTGAGCTTGACCGGTTTTGTATTAACAGTTTGATTCAAACTTATGATATCCTTATTATAGGGTGCCTGAAATGAACGAATTACTTCACCGGGTAGAAAATGAATTTTATGTCGTGCCGTTCAAACTAATCAAAGTGGTAATTCAAAAATTGGTAGACGGCCTTGAAAGTCGGGTAAAGTTATTTAGATTTCTTTCAACTTTTCGATACAATTTTTCAGTCACTCGCTAATAAGACTACTATTAGTTTGTATAGTACATTTAATGAAAAATGGTTTCTTTTTCAACTGCACAAGTGGAACAGTTTTTTGTTATGTTTCATTTATAAATAATTCACCTTAATCTAACAACTTGGCTTTATGCTTTCATCAGATAATATAAAATATATTGTAAGGCATAACAAATAATTATAAAAACCGGCCAAGAGCGTGTCGGGCCACGCAAGGTGTAGGGTTCCGTAGTTTTCCGTCCGTCACAGTAAGTGTCCCCACTTAAGAGTTAATAACACCGCCATGTGGGATATGATATGAGAGTTCCACGTACAGCGACATCTATCGGCAAATTAAGTAAACTATTGCGCGCGAGCTTAAAGTATGGAAGATGATTTTTATGGAATAATTCTTTATTGCGTGAATCGATTTTCACCGTTTTTACTTTATTTGAAAGCACGTCATTTCACTGTAATTTTGTAGAAATTACAGGTACAATAAACACCTGCTTATACGGTTAAATTACAAACTTAGTTCGGAAATTATTTTGTAATTTTTTTCAAAAACTATTCATCCTATCAAGTTCAAAATAATTTTCCTAGAAAGTTTTTATAAAGTTCTACTTTTGAAATTTTTTTCATATTTTAAAAACTTATGGTTCAAAAGTTAGAGGGGGGGGGGACGCATATTTTTTGACTTCTGGAGCGATTATTTCCGAAAATATTTACATTATCGAAAAATGATTTTAGTAAACCCCTATTCATTTTTAAATACCTATCCAACAATATATCACACGTTAGGGTTGAAATGAAAAAAAAAATCACTCCCCACTTTACGTATAGGGGAGGTACCCTAATAAAAAAACTTTTTCCACTTTTTATTTTACCACTTTGTCGGCGTGATTGATATACATATTAGTACCAAATTTCAGTTTTCTAGTGCTAACGGTCACTGAGATTATCCGCGGACGGACGGACGGACGGACGGGCAGACATGGCGAAACTATAAGGGTTCCTAGTTGACTACGGAACCCTAAAAATGAAAGCGACCACTTTGCACGAATCAACATCCTCACTAAACAAGCTCTGCAAGAATTGAGTTATCGAGAATTAAATAATAATAAATGTGTACCATTATAGTATTGTTTTTGCAATAACAAGACTTCAAACTGTCTTGTCAAATGTAATTCATGTTCGTTATTTCATTACTAGCGTGTTTCGTTTTCAAATGGAAGCTTTCGGTATTCAACCTTTTATGTAGAAAGTGGGCACGTGGCATATTCAATAGAGCTCATCGAATATGCCAAGCAACGCAGTGCAACCCAGACCCGGCAGTCCTGGCACTATAGGAATTAAGCCTAATTTTAGGGTGCCTAAAATATTAAAATATACTCTCATCGAGTAGCAAATTGAGACTTACGCCATTCAAAAGCACTACAAAAACCTGTCATTACAAAAAATTGGCAACCGACCTTACGGTGACAGGATATGCAAATACGTAAAATCGAGGTGTTTTTGTGCAAGTTTTGTGATGAAATCAAGGCATTTGGGAGCGTGAATGTGGCATGATCTAGAGGGGCCTAAGGGATTATAGCGTTTAATAAAAAAAAACAATATTATACATCAAAACGCTCATCTTAGTTACATAGGCTTACATACACCCAGAATAATGTCTGAATCAAATGTTTTTTTTTTTTGTATGTAATTATATGGACATCTGGTCAGAAATAAACGATTTGAATTTAAATAATTATATCATTAATTCTCTATTATAACAATTTTCTAATAACTTTTCTTTCTAATGTCAGTTTTTTCATTTCTGATATTGCAACTTAGATAGTTAAAGTAAAGTTGTCCACTGATTCTAGGCCCAACGTGCCACTAAAACGTAATAAACGTAGGTTTTTTCTGGACATACAAAAAATATGGAGCTAGTAAAAACAAAATGAAATTACTACAAACGGAAATAAGTTTAACTTATTGCCTGACGTAGGTTTTTGAAGTACTACAAGCGATATCGCGGTACTACAAACGAAATGGAAGAACTATAAATAAAAATAAGGCGACCCTGATGTCTGACGTCGGTTTTTAAACTAGTATAATCGATATTGAGCTACTACAAACGAAATGAAAGCACTACGAATGAAATTAAGGCTACCTTTATGCCTGGCACAGGTTTCTAAAGTACTACAATCGATATTAAGCTACTACAAACGAAATAAAAGACCTAGAAACGAAAATAAGGTTACCCTGATGTCTGAAGTAGGTTTTTAAATTACAACAAACGATATTGAGCTACTACAAATGAACAGAAATCACTACAAACGAAAGTTAGGCTTTCCTGCACGCCTAGCATAACTTGACGTTTGACGCGACAGTTCATACTTCAAGCGCGACTCGAAGTATGGAGTGACAGGCGACAACGTAACATGTGCTAGCCGGCCTGATCTCTGACGTGTGTTTTTGAACTACTACAATCGATATTGAGCTACTACAAACGATATGAAATCACTACAAACGAAAATAAGGCAACCTTGATGCCTGGCGTAGGTTTTTGAACTACTAAAATCGATATTGAGCTACTACAAACGAAATGAAGTCACTACAAACGAAAATAAGGCTACCCTGATGTCTGGCGTAGGTTTTTGAACTACTACAATCGATATTGAGCTCCTACAAACGATATGAAATCACTACAAACGAAAATAAGGCATCCTTGATGCCTGGCGTAGGTTTTTGAACTACTAAAATCGATATTGAGCTACTACAAACGAAATGAAGTCACTACAAACGAAAATAAGGCTACCCTGATGTCTGGCGTAGGTTTTTAAACTACTACAATCGATATTGAGCTCCTACAAACGAAATGAAAACACTACAAACGAAAATAAGGCTACCCTGATCTCTGGCGTAGGTTTTTTAACTACTACAATCGATATTGAGCTACTACAAACGAAATGAAGTCACTACAAACGAAAATAAGGCTACCCTGATATCTGGCGTAGGATTTTGAACTACTATAATCGATATTGAGCTACTACAAACGAAATGAAGTCACTACAAACGAAAAAAAGGCTACCTTGATGGCTTGCGTAGGTTTTTGATTTACTACAAACGAAATCGCGTTACTACAAACGAAATGAAAGCACTACAAACAAAAATAAGGCCGCCCTGATGTCTGGCGTAGGATTTTGAACTACTACAATTGATATTGAGAGAGATTACTACAAACGAAATCGCATTACTACAAACGAAATGAAAGCACTACAAACGAAAATAAGGCTACCCTAATGTCTGGCGTATGTTTTTGAACTACTACAATCGATACTGAGCTACTACAAACGATATGAAATCACTACAAACGAAAATAAGGCTACCCTGATATCTGGCGTAGGATTTTGAACTACTACAATCGATATTGAGCTACTACAAACGATATGAAATCACTACAAACGAAAATAAGGCAACCTTGATGCCTGGCGTAGGTTTTTGAACTACTAAAATCGATATTGAGCTACTACAAACGATATGAAGTCACTACAAACGAAAATATGGCTACCCTGATGTCTGGCGTAGGTTTTTGAACTACTACAATCGATATTGAGATACTACAAACGAAATGAAGTCACTACAAACGAAAATATGGCTACCCTGATGTCTGGCGTAGGTTTTTGAACTACTACAATCGATATTGAGATACTACAAACGAAACGAAAGCACTACAAACGAAAATAAGGTATCCCAGATGTCTGACGTAGGTTTGTGATCTACTACAATCGATATTGAGCTACTACAAACGAAATGAAGTCACTACAAACGAAAATATGGCTACCCTGATGTCTGGCGTAGGTTTTTAATCTACTACAATCGATATTGAGATACTACAAACGAAATGAAAGCACTACAAACGAAAATAAGGTATCCCTGATGTCTGACGTAGGTTTTTGATCTACTACAATCGATATTGAGCTACTACAAACGAAATGACATCACTACAAACGAAAATAAGGCAACCTTGATGCCTGGCGTAGGTTTTAGAACTACTAAAATCGATATTGAGCTACTACAAACGAAATAAAAACACTACAAACGAAAATAAGGTATTCCTGATGTCTGACGTAGGTTTTTGATCTACTACAATCGATATTGAGCTACTACAAACGAAATGAAATCACTACAAACGAAAATAAGGCTACCCTGATATCTGGCGTAGGATTTTGAACTACTACAATCGATATTGAGCTACTACAAACGATATGAAATCACTACAAACGAAAATAAGACAACCTTGATGCCTGGCGTAGGTTTTTGAACTACTAAAATCGATATTGAGCTACTACAAACGAAATGAAGTCACTACAAACGAAAATATGGCTACCCTGATGTCTGGCGTAGGTTTCTGAACTACTACAATCGATATTGAGATACTACAAACGAAATGAAAGCACTACAAACGAAAATAAGGCTACCCTGATCTCTGGCGTAGGTTTTTGAACTACTACAATCGATATTGAGCTACTACAAACGAAATGAAGTCACTACAAACGAAAATAAGACTACCCTGATATCTGGCGTAGGATTTTGAACTACTTTAATCGATATTGAGCTACTACAAACGAAATGAAAGCACTACAAACGAAAATAAGGCTACCCTGATGTCTGGCGTAGGATTTTGAACTACTACAAATGAAATCGCGTTACTACAAACGAAATGAAAGCACTACAAACGAAAATAAAGGCCGCCCCGATGTCTGGCGTAGGATATTGAACTACTACAATCGATATTGAGCTACTACAAACGAAATGAAATCACTACAAACGAAAATAAGGCTACCCTGATGTCTGGCGTAGGATTTTGAACTACTACAAACGAAATCGCGTTACTACAAACGAAATGAAAGCACTACAAACGAAAATAAGGCAACCTTGATGCCTGGCGTAGGTTTTTGAACTACTAAAATCGATATTGAGCTACTACAAACGAAATGAAATCACTACAAACGAAAATAAGGCTACCCTGATATCTGCCGTAGGATTTTGAACTACTACAATCGATATTGAGCTACTACAAACGATATGAAATCACTACAAACGAAAATAAGGCAACCTTGATGCCTGGCGTAGGTTTTTGAACTACTAAAATCGATATTGAGCTACTACAAACGAAATGAAGTCAATACAAACGAAAATAAGGCTACCCTGATGTCTGGCGTAGGTTTTTGAACTACTACAATCGATATTGAGATACTACAAACGAAATGAAAGCACTACAAACGAAAATGAGGCTACCCTGATCTCTGGCGTACTTTTGAACTACTACAAACGAAATGGCGTTACTACAAACGTAATGAAAGCACTACAAACGAAAATAAGGCTACCCTGATGTCTGGCGTAGGATTTTGAACTACTACAATCGATATTGAGCTACTACAAACAATATGAAATCACTACAAACGAAAATAATGCAACCTTGATGCCTGGCGTAGGTTTTTGAACTACTAAAATCGATATTGAGCTACTACAAACGAAATGAAGTCACTACAAACGAAAACATGGCTACCCTGATGTCTGGCGTAGGTTTTTGAACCACTACAATCGATATTGAGATACTACAAACGAAATGAAAGCACTACAAACGAAAATAAGGCTACCCTGATCTCTGGCGTAGGTTTTTGAACTACTACAATCGATATTGAGCTACTACAAACGAAATGAAATCACTACAAACGAAAATAAGGCTACCCTGATCTCTGGCGTAGGTTTTTGAACTACTACAATCGATATTGAGCTACTACAAACGAAATGAAGTCACTACAAACGAAAATAAGACTACCCTGATCTCTGGCGTAGGTTTTTAAACAACTACAATTGATATTGGGCTACTACAAACGAAATGAAAGCACTACAAATGAAAATCAGGCTACCTTGATCTCTGGCGTCGGGTTTTGAACTACTACAATCGATATTGAGCTACTACAAACGAAATGAAGTCACTACAAACGAAAATTAGGCTACCCTGATGTCTGGCGTAGGTTTTTTTATCACTACAAACGAAATCGCGTTACTACAAACGAAATGAAGTCACTACAAACAAAAACAAGGCTACCTTTATGTCTGGCGTAGGTTTTTGAACTACTACAATCGATATTGGGCTACTACAAATGAAATGAAAGTACTGCAAACAAAAATAAGGTATCTTTGATGTCTTACGTAGGTTTTTGACCTCCTACAATCGATATTGAGCTACTACAAACGAAATGAAATCACTACAAACGAAAATAAGGCTACCCTGATATCTGGCGTAGGATTTTGAACTACTATAATCGATATTGAGCTACTACAAACGATATGAAATCATTACAAACGAGAATAAGGCAACCTTGATGCCTGGCGTAAGTTTTTGAAATACTAAAATCGATATTGAGCTACTACAAACGAAATGAAGTCACTACAAACGAAAATATGGCTACCCTGATGTCTGGCGTAGGTTTTTGAACTACTACAATCGATATTGAGCTACTACAAACGAAATGAAGTCACTACAAACGAAAATAAGGCTACCTTGATGGCTTGCGTAGGTTTTTGATTTACTACAAACGAAATCGCGTTACTACAAACGAAATGAAAGCACTACAAACGAAAATAAGGCCGCCCGGATGTCTGGCGTAGGATTTTGAACTACTACAATCGATATTGAGCTACTACAAACAAAATTAAGATGCTACAAACGAATATATGGCTAACCTGATGTCTGGCGTAGGTTTTTGAACTACTACAAACGAAATCGCGTTACTACAAACGAAATGAAAGCAATACAAACGAAAATAAGGCTACCCTGATATCTGGCGTAGGATTTTGAACTAGTACAATCGATATTGAGCTACTGCAAACAAAATGAAAGCACTACAAACCAAAATAAGGCTACCCTGATCTCTGGCGTAGGTTTTTGAACTACTACAATCGATATTGAGCTACTACAAACGAAATGAAGTCACTACAAACGAAAATAAGGCTACCCTGATATCTGGCGTAGGATTTTGAACTACTATAATCGATATTGAGCTCCTACAAACGAAATGAAAACACTACAAACGAAAATAAGGCTACCCTGATCTCTGGCGTAGGTTTTTTAACTACTACAATCGATATTGAGCTACTACAAACGAAATGAAGTCACCACAAACGAAAATAAGGCTACCCTGATATCTGGCGTAGGATTTTGAACTACTATAATCGAGATTGAGCTACTACAAACGAAATGACATCACTACAAACGAAAAAAAGGCTACCTTGATGGCTTGCGTAGGTTTTTGATTTACTACAAACGAAATCGCGTTACTACAAACGAAATGAAAGCACTACAAACGAAAATAAGGCCGCCCTGATGTCTGGCGTAGGATTTTGAACTACTACAATTGATATTGAGAGAGATTACTACAAACGAAATCGCGTTACTACAAACGAAATGAAAGCACTACAAACGAAAATAAGGCTACCCTAATGTCTGGCGTATGTTTTTGAACAACTACAATCGATATTGAGCTACTACAAACGAAATGAAATCACTACAAACGAAAATAAGGCTACCCTGATATCTGCCGTAGGATTTTGAACTACTACAATCGATACTGAGCTACTACAAACGATATGAAATCACTACAAACGAAAATAAGGCTACCCTGATATCTGGCGTAGGATTTTGAACTACTACAATCGATATTGAGCTACTACAAACGATATGAAATCACTACAAACGAAAATAAGGCAACCTTGATGCCTGGCGTAGGTTTTTGAACTACTAAAATCGATATTGAGCTACTACAAACGAAATGAAGTCACTACAAACGAAAATATGGCTACCCTGATGTCTGGCGTAGGTTTTTGAACTACTACAATCGATATTGAGATACTACAAACGAAATGAAAGCACTACAAAAGAAAATAAGGTATCCCTGATGTCTGACGTAGGTTTTTGATCTACTACAATCGATATTGAGCTACTACAAACGAAATGAAATCACTACAAACGAAAATAAGGCTACCCTGATATCTGGCGTAGGATTTTGAACTACTACAATCGATATTGAGCTACTACAAACGATATGAAATCACTACAAACGAAAATAAGGCAACCTTGATGCCTGGCGTAGGTTTTTGAACTACTAAAATCGATATTGAGCTACTACAAACGAAATGAAGTCACTACAAACGAAAATATGGCTACCCTGATGTCTGGCGTAGGTTTTTGAACTACTACAATCGATATTGAGATACTACAAACGAAACGAAAGCACTACAAACGAAAATAAGGTATCCCAGATGTCTGACGTAGGTTTGTGATCTACTACAATCGATATTGAGCTACTACAAACGAAATGAAGTCACTACAAACGAAAATATGGCTACCCTGATGTCTGGCGTAGGTTTTTAATCTACTACAATCGATATTGAGATACTACAAACGAAATGAAAGCACTACAAACGAAAATGAGGTATCCCTGATGTCTGACGTAGGTTTTTGATCTACTACAATCGATATTGAGCTACTACAAACGAAATGACATCACTACAAACGAAAATAAGGCAACCTTGATGCCTGGCGTAGGTTTTTGAACTACTAAAATCGATATTGAGCTACTACAAACGAAATCAAGTCACTACAAACGAAAACATGGCTACCCTGATGTCTGGCGTAGGTTTTTGAACTTCTACAATCGATATTGAGATACTACAAACGAAATGAAAGCACTACAAACGAAAATAAGGCTACCCTGATCTCTGGCGTAGGTTTTTGAACTACTACAATCGATATTGAGCTACTACAAACGAAATGAAAGCACTACAAACGAAAATAAGGCTACCCTGATCTCTGGCGTAGGTTTTTGAACTACTACAATCG
This sequence comes from Pammene aurita, assembly GCA_947086415.1. Classification (NCBI taxonomy): domain Eukaryota; kingdom Metazoa; phylum Arthropoda; class Insecta; order Lepidoptera; family Tortricidae; genus Pammene; species Pammene aurita. The sequence goes on from OX352294.1 coordinate 37,413,589, forward strand.
ATATTGAGCTACTACAAACGAAATGAAGTCACTACAAACGAAAATAAGACTACCCTGATATCTGGCGTAGGATTTTGAATTACTATAATCGATATTGAGCTACTACAAACGAAATGAAAGCACTACAAACAAAAATAAGGCTACCCTGATCTCTGGCGTAGGTTTTTAAACAACTACAATTGATATTGGGCTACTACAAACGAAATGAAAGCACTAGAAATGAAAATCAGGCTACCTTGATCTCTGGCGTCGGGTTTTGAACTACTACAATCGATATTGAGCTACTACAAACGAAATGAAGTCACTACAAACGAAAATTAGGCTACCCTGATGTCTGGCGTAGGTTTTTTAATCACTACAAACGAAATCGCGTTACTACAAACGAAATGAAGTCACTACAAACAAAAACAAGGCTACCTTTATGTCTGGCGTAGGTTTTTGAACTACTACAATCGATATTGGGCTACTACAAATGAAATGAAAGTACTACAAACGAAAATAAGGTATCCTTGATGTCTTACGTAGGTTTTTGACCTACTACAATCGATATTGAGCTACTACAAACGAAATGAAATCACTACAAACGAAAATAAGGCTACCCTGATATCTGGCGTAGGATTTTGAACTACTACAATCGATATTGAGCTACTACAAACGATATGAAATCACTACAAACGAAAATAAGGCAACCTTGATGCCTGGCGTAGGTTTTTGAACTACTAAAATCGATATTGAGCTACTACAAACGAAATGAAGTCACTACAAACGAAAATATGGCTACCCTGATGTCTGGCGTAGGTTTTTGAACTACTACAATCGATATTGAGCTACTACAAACGAAATGAAGTCACTACAAACGAAATGAAGTCACTACAAACGAAAATAAGGCTACCTTGATGGCTTGCGTAGGTTTTTGATTTACTACAAACGAAATCGCGTTACTACAAACGAAATGAAAGCACTACAAACGAAAATAAGGCCGCCCGGATGTCTGGCGTAGGATTTTGAACTACTACAATCGATATTGAGCTACTACAAACAAAATTAAGATGCTACAAACGAATATATGGCTAACCTGATGTCTGGCGTAGGTTTTTGAACTACTACAAACGAAATCGCGTTACTACAAACGAAATGAAAGCAATACAAACGAAAATAAGGCTACCCTGATGTCTGGCGTAGGATTTTGAACTAGTACAATCGATATTGAGCTACTGCAAACAAAATGAAAGCACTACAAACCAAAATAAGGCTACCCTGATCTCTGGCGTAGGTTTTTGAACTACTACAATCGATATTGAGCTACTACAAACGAAATGAAGTCACTACAAACGAAAATAAGGCTACCCTGATATCTGGCGTAGGATTTTGAACTACTATAATCGATATTGAGCTCCTACAAACGAAATGAAAACACTACAAACGAAAATAAGGCTACCCTGATCTCTGGCGTAGGTTTTTTAACTACTACAATCGATATTGAGCTACTACAAACGAAATGAAGTCACCACAAACGAAAATAAGGCTACCCTGATATCTGGCGTAGGATTTTGAACTACTATAATCGAGATTGAGCTACTACAAACGAAATGACATCACTACAAACGAAAAAAAGGCTACCTTGATGGCTTGCGTAGGTTTTTGATTTACTACAAACGAAATCGCGTTACTACAAACGAAATGAAAGCACTACAAACGAAAATAAGGCCGCCCTGATGTCTGGCGTAGGATTTTGAACTACTACAATTGATATTGAGAGAGATTACTACAAACGAAATCGCGTTACTACAAACGAAATGAAAGCACTACAAACGAAAATAAGGCTACCCTAATGTCTGGCGTATGTTTTTGAACAACTACAATCGATATTGAGCTACTACAAACGAAATGAAATCACTACAAACGAAAATAAGGCTACCCTGATATCTGCCGTAGGATTTTGAACTACTACAATCGATACTGAGCTACTACAAACGATATGAAATCACTACAAACGAAAATAAGGCTACCCTGATATCTGGCGTAGGATTTTGAACTACTACAATCGATATTGAGCTACTACAAACGATATGAAATCACTACAAACGAAAATAAGGCAACCTTGATGCCTGGCGTAGGTTTTTGAACTACTAAAATCGATATTGAGCTACTACAAACGAAATGAAGTCACTACAAACGAAAATATGGCTACCCTGATGTCTGGCGTAGGTTTTTGAACTACTACAATCGATATTGAGATACTACAAACGAAATGAAAGCACTACAAAAGAAAATAAGGTATCCCTGATGTCTGACGTAGGTTTTTGATCTACTACAATCGATATTGAGCTACTACAAACGAAATGAAATCACTACAAACGAAAATAAGGCTACCCTGATATCTGGCGTAGGATTTTGAACTACTACAATCGATATTGAGCTACTACAAACGATATGAAATCACTACAAACGAAAATAAGGCAACCTTGATGCCTGGCGTAGGTTTTTGAACTACTAAAATCGATATTGAGCTACTACAAACGAAATTAAGTCACTACAAACGAAAATATGGCTACCCTGATGTCTGGCGTAGGTTTTTGAACTACTACAATCGATATTGAGATACTACAAACGAAACGAAAGCACTACAAACGAAAATAAGGTATCCCAGATGTCTGACGTAGGTTTGTGATCTACTACAATCGATATTGAGCTACTACAAACGAAATGAAGTCACTACAAACGAAAATATGGCTACCCTGATGTCTGGCGTAGGTTTTTAATCTACTACAATCGATATTGAGATACTACAAACGAAATGAAAGCACTACAAACGAAAATGAGGTATCCCTGATGTCTGACGTAGGTTTTTGATCTACTACAATCGATATTGAGCTACTACAAACGAAATGACATCACTACAAACGAAAATAAGGCAACCTTGATGCCTGGCGTAGGTTTTTGAACTACTAAAATCGATATTGAGCTACTACAAACGAAATCAAGTCACTACAAACGAAAACATGGCTACCCTGATGTCTGGCGTAGGTTTTTGAACTTCTACAATCGATATTGAGATACTACAAACGAAATGAAAGCACTACAAACGAAAATAAGGCTACCCTGATCTCTGGCGTAGGTTTTTGAACTACTACAATCGATATTGAGCTACTACAAACGAAATGAAAGCACTACAAACGAAAATAAGGCTACCCTGATCTCTGGCGTAGGTTTTTGAACTACTACAATCGATATTGAGCTACTACAAACGAAATGAAGTCACTACAAACGAAAATAAGACTACCCTGATATCTGGCGTAGGATTTTGAATTACTATAATCGATATTGAGCTACTACAAACGAAATGAAAGCACTACAAACAAAAATAAGGCTACCCTGATCTCTGGCGTAGGTTTTTAAACAACTACAATTGATATTGGGCTACTACAAACGAAATGAAAGCACTAGAAATGAAAATCAGGCTACCTTGATCTCTGGCGTCGGGTTTTGAACTACTACAATCGATATTGAGCTACTACAAACGAAATGAAGTCACTACAAACGAAAATTAGGCTACCCTGATGTCTGGCGTAGGTTTTTTAATCACTACAAACGAAATCGCGTTACTACAAACGAAATGAAGTCACTACAAACAAAAACAAGGCTACCTTTATGTCTGGCGTAGGTTTTTGAACTACTACAATCGATATTGGGCTACTACAAATGAAATGAAAGTACTACAAACGAAAATAAGGTATCCTTGATGTCTTACGTAGGTTTTTGACCTACTACAATCGATATTGAGCTACTACAAACGAAATGAAATCACTACAAACGAAAATAAGGCTACCCTGATATCTGGCGTAGGATTTTGAACTACTATAATCGGTATTGAGCTACTACAAACGAAATGAAGTCACTACAAACGAAAATATGGCTACCCTGATGTCTGGCGTAGGTTTTTGAACTACTACAATCGATATTGAGATACTACAAACGAAACGAAAGCACTACCAACGAAAATAAGGTATCCCAGATGTCTGACGTAGGTTTGTGATCTACTACAATCGATATTGAGCTACTACTAACGAAATGAAATCACTACAAACGAAAATAAGGTATCCCAGATGTCTGACGTAGGTTTGTGATCTACTACAATCGATATTGAGCTACTACTAACGAAATGAAATCACTACAAACGAAAATAAGGCTACCCTGATATCTGCCGTAGGATTTTGAACTACTACAATCGATATTGATCTACTACAAACGATATGAAATCACTGCAAACGAAAATAAGGCAACCTTGATGCCTGGCGTAGGTTTTTGAACTACTAAAATCGATATTGAGCTACTACAAACGAAATGAAGTCACTACAAACGAAATGAAATCACTACAAACGAAAATAAGGCAACCTTGATGCCTGGCGTAGGTTCTTGAAACACTAAAATCGATATTGAGCTACTACAAACGAAATGAAGTCACTACAAACGAAAATATGGCTACCCTAATGTCTGGCGTAGGATTTTGAACTACTACAATCGATATTGAGCTACTGCAAACAAAATGAAAGCACTACAAACAAAAATAAGGCTACCCTGATCTCTGGCGTAGGTTTTTGAACTACTACAATCGATATTGAGCTACTACAAACGAAATGAAGTCACTACAAACGAAAATAAGGCTACCCTGATATCTGGCGTAGGATTTTGAACTACTACAAACGAAATCGCGTTACTACAAACGAAATGAAAACACTACAAACGAAAATAAGGTATTCCTGATGTCTGACGTAGGTTTTTGATCTACTACAATCGATATTGAGCTACTACAAACGAAATGAAATCACTACAAACGAAAATAAGGCTACCCTGATATCTGGCGTAGGATTTTGAACTACTACAATCGATATTGAGCTACTACAAACGATATGAAATCACTACAAACGAAAATAAGACAACCTTGATGCCTGGCGTAGGTTTTTGAACTACTAAAATCGATATTGAGCTACTACAAACGAAATGAAGTCACTACAAACGAAAATATGGCTACCCTGATGTCTGGCGTAGGTTTCTGAACTACTACAATCGATATTGAGATACTACAAACGAAATGAAAGCACTACAAACGAAAATAAGGCTACCCTGATCTCTGGCGTAGGTTTTTGAACTACTACAATCGATATTGAGCTACTACAAACGAAATGAAGTCACTACAAACGAAAATAAGACTACCCTGATATCTGGCGTAGGATTTTGAACTACTTTAATCGATATTGAGCTACTACAAACGAAATGAAAGCACTACAAATGAAAATAAGTCTACCCTGATGTCTGGCGTAGGATTTTGAACTACTACAAATGAAATCGCGTTACTACAAACGAAATGAAAGCACTACAAACGAAAATAAGGCCGCCCCGATGTCTGGCGTAGGATATTGAACTACTACAATCGATATTGAGCTACTACAAACGAAATGAAATCACTACAAACGAAAATAAGGCTACCCTGATGTCTGGCGTAGGATTTTGAACTACTACAAACGAAATCGCGTTACTACAAACGAAATGAAAGCACTACAAACGAAAATAAGGCAACCTTGATGCCTGGCGTAGGTTTTTGAACTACTAAAATCGATATTGAGCTACTACAAACGAAATGAAATCACTACAAACGAAAATAAGGCTACCCTGATATCTGCCGTAGGATTTTGAACTACTACAATCGATATTGAGCTACTACAAACGATATGAAATCACTACAAACGAAAATAAGGCAACCTTGATGCCTGGCGTAGGTTTTTGAACTACTAAAATCGATATTGAGCTACTACAAACGAAATGAAGTCACTACAAACGAAAATAAGGCTACCCTGATGTCTGGCGTAGGTTTTTGAACTACTACAATCGATATTGAGATACTACAAACGAAATGAAAGCACTACAAACGAAAATAAGGCTACCCTGATCTCTGGCGTACTTTTGAACTACTACAAACGAAATGGCGTTACTACAAACGTAATGAAAGCACTACAAACGAAAATAAGGCTACCCTGATGTCTGGCGTAGGATTTTCAACTACTACAATCGATATTGAGCTACTACAAACGAAATGAAAGCACTACAAACGAAAATAAGGCTACCCTGATCTCTGGCGTAGGTTTTTGAACTACTACAATCGATATTGAGCTACTACAAACGAAATTAAGTCACTACAAATGAAAATAAGGCTACCTTGATGGCTTGCGTAGGTTTTTGATTTACTACAAACGAAATCGCGTTACTACAAACGAAATGAAAGCACTACAAACGAAATGAAAGCACTACAAACGAAAATAAGGCCGCCCTGACGTCTGGCGTAGGATTTTGAACTACTACAATCGATATTGAGCTACTACAAACGAAATGAAGTAACTACAAACGAATATATGGCTACCCTGATGTCTGGCGTAGGTTTTTGAACTACTACAAACGAAATCGCGTTACTACAAACGAAATAAAAAGCACTACAAACGAAAATAAGGCTACCCTAATGTCTGGCGTATGTTTTTGAACTACTACAATCGATATTGAGCTACTACAAACGAAATGAAAGCACTACAAATGAAAATCAGGCTACCTTGATCTCTGGCGTCGGATTTTGAACTACTACAATCGATATTGAGCTACCAAAAACGAAATGAAGTCACTACAAACGAAAATAAGGCTACCCTGATGTCTGGCGTAGGTTTTTGAATCACTACAAACGAAATCGCGTTACTACAAACGAAATGAAGTCACTACAAATAAAAATAAGGCTACCTTGATGTCTGGCGTAGGTTTTTTAACTACTACAATCGATATTGGGCTACTACAAACGAAAATACTACCCTGATGTCTGGCGTAGGTTTATGAACTACTACAATCGATATTCAGCTACTACAAATGATATGAAATCACTACAAACGCAAATAAGGCATCCCTGATGTCTGATATAGGTTTTTGAACTACTACAATCGATATTGAGCTACTAAAAACGAAATGAAATCACTACAAACGAAAATAAGGCAACCTTGATGCCTGGCGTAGGTTTTTGAACAACTACAAACGAAATCGCGTTACTACAAACGAAATGAAGTCACTACAAACGAAAATAAGGCTACCCTGATGTCTGGCGTAGGATTTTGAACTACTACAATCGATATTGAGCTACTACAAACGAAATGAAAGCACTACAAACGAAAATAAGGCTACCCTGTTATCTGGCGTAGGATTTTGAACTACTACAATCGATATTGAGCTACTACAAACGAAATGAAGTAACTACAAACGAAAATAAGGCTACCTTGGTGCCTGGCGTAGGTTTTGATCTACCAAAAACGAAACTGCGCAATTTAGACGACTTTAGGAAAACGCGGTCACATGTCAGATTATTATTTATTATTTTATTTTCCTTGGCTTTATTTGGCTACTACAAAGGAATATAAAGAAGCTACAATCATTGGCAAACGAAATACTCATGGAAAAGTAATACGTTGACATAATCAATTACCTTTACCATTTTTGTGCGATCGCGATATTCAGTTTATTTTGCTACTTTGTAACTAAAAAGCAACTTATAAGGTGCTACAATTACGCAAAATTGTGTATGTGCGAGATCCTGTCTATCAGCGTAGAGTAAATAGTGTATTAACGTGTATTTAGGCAATTTAGACGATTTTCGGAAAAAGACATCAACGCGCTCGCGAACCGATTTTTGCAAAAAAAAATTTTTCGGCCTTATTTGGCTACTACAAACGAAAATAAAGGAACTACAATCAACTACAAAAGATTCTGAACAAGAATCAATCATAAAATATTAGGATTTCGCATGTCGGGTGCTGACCTTTTTCACCCCCTCCCTAATTTTTTTTTGGGACAACTACAAACAAAATCCGTTTTACTACAATCAACTACAAACAAAACACTATTAGAAAAAAAATATTAAAAAAAAAATCGTCAAGGTCGGGTGCCAAGTTCACACAGCTTTGCGCTGAGTCACAATAAAAAATGTTTTTTTTCATTTAATTGGTAGTAAGGTACTGGTCCCACCGCGAGCGAGTAAGCTATGAGCTATCGGCTATTTTCTAGCCCAAGAAACGAACAAAAGATAATCGCTTCTATGTAAATAAAAGAGAGAGATATATATTTATAGTTCATCGCTGGCTGTTCACACTGCGATGAACTATAAATAAACATCTCTCTCTTTTATTTGCATGGGAGCGATTATCTTTTGTTCGTTTCTTGGGCTAGAAAATAGCCGATAGCTCATCGTTACTCGCCCACGGTGGGACCAGTGCCTAACTCTGAAACTAGGCGAATTCCAGAAAAGTTTATACGACATTTTATTCTCCAATTATGATCAGGAATACACTCTTAAAATCTCTCGCAATCCTCATGAGCACCGTGTAGTTAACACGGGTATGCAAGAAAGACCTCCATATTTTGCTCATTGCACAAAGTGTGACTGAGAGACTCTGCCACACGACTAATTCAATATTGGTCCCGGAACCTATATTTGATGGCACACAATCGAGCACCTGGTACCATATCTCCCTTTTTGTATAAATCAATGCCTAAAACTCAATACATTGCAATACACTCCTGGTGTGTATTCATGGATATTAAATGAAGCTGTTACAGCCTATATTGTAGCTAAAAAAGCAATGTATTTAAAATAATCTACACACACACACATATGTATATCGTAAATTATGTATACAAAATTTAATCGCAACTTGATTAGCAACTGCTGAAAATTTTCAGTCAACATAAAAATGTACACAAGTTTGTAGTTCTCAGTAATATATATTTAAAGTGTGGAGATATTTATGCTGCTCTGATACATGTTGATATTTAATAATTGATCTGATATATTTGCACTTGAGTATAATCAGTGTTTGAATAACATGGTGTCATAATTTGATCCCATCATGCTACTTTGGTAAGGTTCATCAACATTTATCTCTTGAAAATAGCTTGATAACAACTTGATTACTATTTGTTCTATTTAAGTATATAGTGCTGGAATATTCCATGTTAGGAATGCTGCCAAAGTCATTTTTCATTTTATTTTATTTTCTTTATTGGGAAAAAAAACAGACATACATAGGTAGATAATAGAAACAAAAGCAAGATCTTATGGCAAGAAATATAATTAAATTATTATTTTTTACATACAATTAAATGTCATATGAAAGACCTAGACACCAGACACATAATGCATGGCTCTGGTTAAATAGATGTATGTACAGTACGATTTTTTTAAGATGTCAGTATTGTCAATAGAATTTCTTAGTAAGATGCCGACATCTTAAAAAATTAACACTATAACTATGTACTGTTTACACACCAGGCACATAATGTATGGCTCTGGATAAATAGATGTATGTAACTGTGTGCTATGTACACACCAGGCACATAATGTATGCCTCTGGCTAAATAGATGTATGTAACTGTGTACAACAGGGACACTTGCCCTCCCCTGACGGAGCCTCGTGCACTACAGGGGCCATAGTTGTGGACCGCAAGAGTTTTTGTGAAGGAAAGTGCCCCCCCCCCTTAATGAAATCTTGGATCCGCGCCTGGTGACTACCTTAATTATAGGTACAGTCACTACCAACTAGACTAGGAACCTGTTAAAAACTTAAAAAAATAGATAGTACCAAGTAAAATAGACAGAACTGTTGTTACTAGTACCAAATAACCCAGTACAGTGAATGACTGGCACAGATCAATTGTTCAATGAATGAATCAACCTGCATTAGGGGATTCCTGAGAATTTCATGCAATATTATTATTAGTACCAATCTATTTAATGTGAGAAATGGATCAAACTACAACATCAGTGGAGTTACCAAAGTACCACAGCCTTCCATGCACAACTTTGCCTGGGTTGATAAAAATCTATAGTTTATCCAGTTCCTAATAATTGTTGCTTTTTTTAAGTTGTTTGGCTGAGAAGCGGTGTTTTTCTAGTTAGATAAAGGTGGTCACTGTAGGTAAAGTTGTTGTTGATTACATTATAAAACAAAATAAATAAATATATAGTCTACAGGAAAAATATAGATCTAATAAATATTAATACATTATTTACTCTATTGTTTTACATGGTCTTTACTATAGTTACAAAATTTATAAAATGCTTGTAAAATTATTTTAATTATGACAGATTTAATTATTTTAAGTTGGTATATATATGATATATATAATTAAACCTATACAAGTATGTTCAAGTACATACATTTATAAATAACTACTTCGCATGTCGTATAAAGATTCTCAGAAATTGATCAACGATGCCAAGGCCGGAGCTTTAAATATAGGTTTATTAAAGTAGCTAATAAAACTGTTGCACTAAAATAGTTTCACGTCTAATGCATTAGAAATAAGTAATAACTATTCCAACATTCATTAAAGAACCGTCCTAACCTAAAAGTTACAATACCCCTCACAGCGAGTATAATTTTAATCCTAAGTCTATGCAATACACTAACTAAAATGCTACTAGTTTAATAGTGTATTAATAAACTATCGTGTTATTTACTTTGTATCACTTACATTGTGGATATCTCGCTGCCAAAGTCATGTTTAAAGGACTAATGCTAGCCTTTCGTTTCTCCAGCAAACACATTTGTTGTATAGCACTACACGGCGCGCTACCGCGGGCTCCACTCGTATCCTCCCCAGAGGCCACGGTTTATCACAATAAAAACACACTGCACAAATTCCAAGCGGCAATCACTTCCATAATTTTGACGAAAATAACTTCGCAAAGTTGTTTGCACGAACGAAAACTTTCGAAATCCGAATTCCTGGAACGTCACCTCACAAAAGTCAAAATTTGACGCTAATAACTAGTGTTGGGCAATGATGAATGAACGGTACTCCGAACTGAATGAATGAACAAATATGTTAAGTTAAATAAACGAGTTAAAAGAAATAGCGTGCTCGTAACCGAACAAGACAGCCGACGATGTCGAGCGACAGCTAACAACTGAGTCAACAGTCGGCACTGCGTCTATATTCTACACACGACTCGTCAGAGCCCCGCGCGGACTACGATACCACCGTCACTACTAGGGTCTGCTAACAAACTGGCATGTCGATGCGAATGAAACTTGCAGCTGGCATGCCTACACTCACACTGTTTGTTTTCCTAGAATCCATTCACCTACCGACAATGATTTAACCATTTTATCTAGTCATTGCCATTTTGCATTGTATATTGTTGGTATGTCGCGATTCCTAGTAAATCGTAGTAAAACGTGCTTTCATGCCTTCTTATATAGATAGACCTAATTATGTATGGGTATCTACTTACATATTTATATTTTAGAAAAAGTGTGTTATGATTTATTGCTAACACTTTATAACTACTCGATTATAAAATCGTGTAGCTATCAAATTTTATAGGTTTCCAATTAAGACATTGCGTCAGATTATACACGAATTGTGAGACATAAAATCGTTTCCCAGAATACACACCGAGGATGAATATGCAAGTTAACTTAGTTAACCCGAAACGGATATGGTAATATCGGTCTTAAATTAAAACGAGATTTGCCTTGATGAGAAAACGAGGACAGATACCGTCCTACTTATTATTCATAGTAGTAATCCAATCCTAATTATGCCCTTCTCCTATCGCTTAATCATCTGTACTTCTGAGAATGTTTTATTGATTCCTTATCAATAAGTGGAACAATGAGAATGAGTAACCAGAATGAAATTATCGGGGGCATGCGATAAATCAGAAATAGAAGATGAAAAACATAACTTCGATATCCCTTGTGCTGTTGCAACGAAACTAATTTGTGGCATTCTCGTTCTCGTTACAAGGCCTGTGATTATGATTAGCGATTACGGGCACGCGCGAATCACGCGATTGTGAGGGGATTTTTGATGTTGTAAGTTGTAATGGTATCAAGATCGCCTGTCTATAAGATACCTATAATATTGTGAGTACCTATAATAAAGGGTGGTTATTTAACTTCCCTACAAGATTGTCGTGTTTATTTTTGCTTTTTAGATAGTTATTAATAGGTATTTCAAAAACGTACAGTTTTGTGTTGCTTTAAAATACAATAGGTACCTACAACAATAGTAGCCCAGACAATTGGTTGATTTTAATCGGCATTGACATCGCATCCAGGACGCAGGTGTTCAATTCGCGCAGCGCCACGCCATAGAGAGTGAGTTCTCCGTATTGCGATTATATTCGGCGTTCTCGGAATCCCTTACCTGCGCCCGCGCGGCTTTCACAACCATCTGCCCCGCCGCATGTTGCGTTGAAAAACGCAGCTGTTGCGACTGCCGAGTACTTTCAAATTTATCTCCGAGAATTCAATTTGGTTTGGGACTAATTTCTTACTTGGAATGAGTTTCTCAACGTGGAGAGTACGTTTTATTTAAGTCATTAACTTATTGCGTCAAAAAACATGTGTACAAAAGGTAAACTTGACGGCATTATGTTTTTTTGTACGATCATTACCAGTAAATTATACGAAACAAATATGTGACTAGTAGAGCAGTTGTTGAATAAGCGGAATAAAATTAAGGTTAAGGTGAAACGTTACATAAGCTTAATCATTAACATTATTTAAGCCTTTTTGTTCAAGTACCTACATATGGCATATAAAAGTTAATACGTACCGTCATTACTTATGTAGGTAGGTACTGTACATTATTTTTATACCTACATTTTAAAAAGTATCGAAGAATAAACTTCCTATTTAGTCTAAGAATGCTTTGAGGTTGGTAGTAGTTGTATTTTTAATTTCGATTACATGTAATTTGTGATTGCAATTATTGTTTGCTCAATTACTTTTAACTGTAACTTCGATATCTCTGTAACGATACATATTAGGATATATTTTATTTGACGTTTTGTGTGTTTTTTACGTCTGAACTAAAAACAATAAAATATATACATTAAAAAAATTTGGTCCAAAATTTTCTATGTCCTGAAATAGATTCGTTCGACCATTGTGATTATGATTAAGATCGTTGAAAATAGCAACTTTAGGAAAAAGTTTATTTGACGTTTTGTACTTATTTTTCAGCAATGTTTTCGACAGGATGAACCCTTTCTGATTATTGCAAAAACTAAGAAAAACAATTTTTGATGGAAATTTGTCCTTGAATACCTCCGCCATCGCACTCATCGAGGTTGAAGTATATCTTAGAAAATAGCGATATTAGGAAATAGTTCATTTAACGTTTTGTTTTGTGCTTCTTTTTAAGCATGTTTTCTATAGACTAATAATAAAACAAAAACTATGAAAAAAATTTTTTGATGGTTTCTCTAAGTCCTAGTCTTGTATAGCCCCGCCGTCTGATTCATCGAGGTTAAATTATACTGTTAAAAGGAGCTATTTTGAGGAAAAGTTTACATGACATTTTGTACTTCTTTTTAAGCATTTTGTACGACCATAGAAAACACTAAAAAGTGTTTTTTTTAAACACAAAATATGCTCGTCCGTTATTTTAGACAAAAGTAATTTGTAATTGAAAAAATAATTAATTACCTACTTCTATTACAAATACATTTCGTAATTGTGAATTGCAGTTACATTTCGTAATTGTGATTGTTCATTTGAAATTCAATTACTTTTTGCCCAACTCTGTAAGTTGTTTACGTTATTAAACACATGAAACTTAAAACTCGTCATATAGTAACTCAATAACGTGTCACTTCGAATATTACCTTCGTCCTTTCAAGTCTTTGACCCCTCGGTTCTTTGTAACACTTGAGGTGAGGCGACCGATGGTGCCTTTCCGAGAAACAGTCTAGAGGCGATGAGTTTTTTTCTATAGAATGCTTGTAGGTGTGTAGACAGTTACACAGTCAGAACATACGAACTTGGTGTAATATAGTGTGTGTGTGCAAGATTACCTTTTAATATGATGGCTTAACAATACGTTTTTAATTAAAGTGATTAAATATACATATGTAGTTATTTGTAGGTTGAGAACTTTGTCGCTGTTAATTGGTACCTATAGTTATAATAAAATTTAATAGAAACTTCCATTACAAACAATAATATTCTTAAGTTTTATTAAGGGTCCTAAAAGGCAGAGCTCGGATTTTTCACGGCAAACAAAACACTAGCGTAATTTAGCCAGTGCTTGAAATATTATTTTATCGATATCGATAATTCAGAACTAGAAGAAATAAAAGTCACCAAATAAAATTAATATGTAATAAAACTAATAAAAACATTTGTATAAAGTTACTATATATTAGAAACAGACGCAATTTCTTCTTCAAAATCTACGTCAGTACACACAGCAGCACAATACATTTTATTTGGGTAATAGTGATAGGAGTAGTTGATCATTATCTTTTCAACATTCTCTGGGAGTAAACAGTTGCGTTTATCACTATAAATCCATTTATGTACACTAAATGTACGTTCAACTTCAGTTGACGTCAAGGGAGCAAATTTATAGAATTCATTATCAGTTCGGGTAATATTTTCAGATATGTCTCTTAAAATTTCGTAATCAGGATTTCGTTCGAGCACGGCTTCAAATTTACGTATCACTGGTAAAAGTTTACTCCAGTTTACGTAGCAACGAACAGTATCCAGAATGAGGAAGGATTCCGCAATGGATAAAGTCGAACATTGCAATTGTTCTATTGAAGAGGCTATTACTTCGTAGTTGTCGCGAATGAAATTTAACTCCGGTCGTAGTTTGCGTGTTTGAAAACATTTTTTTGCAGCTCTTATAGCTGCCGAGTCATTAGCAAGTATGGAGACGACATCACGTATTTGCTCATAGTATTGAGCGTAATATACCGCAGCAGATATCCAAGTTCCCCATCTGGTGATAATTGGCTCGGGAGGTAGGGGAATGGACGGATATTTTGCCTTAAAAAGGCGTACACGCTCTGGAGATTTTAGGAATATCTTTTTGACATTCGATATCAACCCATCCACACCTTTGAAATTATCTCGCACTTCTTCGGCAACCCGGTGCAGACCATGAGCTAAACACGTAATGTGTTTCATACGAGGAAACGTTGCTTTTAAAATACGACCGGCTTTAAGCATATATGCGGCACTATCTGTGCAAAGTAAAAGCAAATTGTTTACGTTGTCATTGAAAGAATTTTGAAACAAAAATTTTAATTGGTTTATTATTAGCAGAGCTCGGATTTTTCACGGCAAAACAAAACACTAGCGTAATTTAGCCAGTGCTTGAAATATTATTTTATCGATATCGATAATTCAGAACTAGAAGAAATTAAAGTCACCAAATAAAATTAATATGTAATAAAACTAATAAAAACATTTGTATAAAGTTATATATTAGAAACAGACGCAATTTCTTCTTCAAAATCTACGTCAGTACACACAGCAGCACAAGACATTTTATTTGGGTAATAGTGATAGGAGTAGATGATCATTATCTTTTCAACATTCTCTGGGAGTAAACAGTTGCGTTTATCACTATAAATCCATTTATGTACACTAAATGTACGTTCAACTTCAGTTGACGTCAAGGGAGCAAATTTATAGAATTCATTATCAGTTCGGGTAATATTTTCAGATATGTCTCTTAAAATTTCGTAATCAGGATTTCGTTCGAGCACGGCTTCAAATTTACGTATCACTGGTAAAAGTTTACTCCAGTTTACGTAGCAACGAACAGTATCCAGAATGAGGAAGGATTCCGCAATGGATAAAGTCGAACATTGCAAATGTTCTATTGAAGAGGCTATTACTTCGTAGTTGTCGCGAATGAAATTTAACTCCGGTCGTAGTTTGCGTGTTTGAAAACATTTTTTTGCAGCTCTTATAGCTGCCGAGTCATTAGCAAGTATGGAGACGACATCACGTATTTGCTCATAGTATTGAGCGTAATATACCGCAGCAGATATCCAAGTTCCCCATCTGGTGATAATTGGCTCGGGAGGTAGGGGAATGGACGGATATTTTGCCTTAAAAAGGCGTACACGCTCTGGAGATTTTAGGAATATCTTTTTGACATTCGATATCAACCCATCCACACCTTTGAAATTATCTCGCACTTCTTCGGCAACCCGGTGCAGACCATGAGCTAAACACGTAATGTGTTTCATACGAGGAAACGTTGCTTTTAAAATACGACCGGCTTTAAGCATATATGCGGTACTATATGTGCAAAGTAAAAGCAAATTGTTTACGTTGTCATTGAAAGAATTTTGAAACAAAAATTTTAATTGGTTTATTATTAGGTTTGCTATTGTTTCCCCATTTACCTTCTCTAAAACCTTCGACCCCAAAAGATAAAATTGCTTAGAACAATTTTTTTGCAAAGACCGAATCACCACGTTTGTCACACATTTTCCCATGAAATCTGGTGTTTCGTCTATAGATATCCACAAATAATTGGTTTTGTTTACCTCTCTTATACCCTGTATAGTTTTTTTGTACACGAGATTTAAATAAATTTTTCGCAGGGTCGATTCGTCCGGTAAAGAAGTCATAGAGCAGTCGCATCATAAATACTTGTTAAAAAAATGACGAAAATTATTGTTGTTGACTGTTGCCCATGGTATGTTGCATGAAATAAGAAAAATAATTAAATCGAAATAAAATTGATGTTTCCTATTTGGTTGCCCCGAACGGTAATTGTGGCGGTTGCTTTTCACATGATTCTCAATATTGCATTTCTTCAGTTTTAGATGCATATCGCACATAGAGCAGTATATAGTGGAGGTCACTTCATTATAGACTAACTCAGGGTGATTTTCAATCCACGTTTTGATCCGATCTTGTACATTACTCATTTTTGTATTAATTGATACCTTGCAATATTAAGTTATTATACGTATATCCAACACGTCGGATTCAATGCGTTGCGAAATAAATAATACCTAGATGCAATTTACGTTTTATACGTAATGAAATGACAGTTAAAGTGTGAATGTCATATGTCATGTGAGATGAAATTTGCAGTCGTTTCTATCGTTTTAAATGAGGTGGTATAGTTACTTCGTTCTAAGTTGTACATGCAGCCCTACCTCTTTGTTGCTCGACTATGGCAAAGCTAAAATGAAAAGTTATTTTATTACTTATACAGGATGTCCGGTAATTAATGCACAACCTTCTAACCCCCAGTAGGTCACCTTAGACTGGTCAAAAATATTGATTTTGAGCTCTAGTAAGTCTCCTGTTTTTCGAAATTTTCGCACGTTTGTTAGTTTTTAAATTTTGACATTCACACTGATAGGTGTACCATCGAATAAAAAAAGAAAAAATGTACTGAGGCAATACCTGTCATATACTCTAGTAAGACTCGATAGGTGTCGATAAAATAATATTTCAAGCACTGGCTAAATTACGCTAGTGTTTTGTTTTGCCGTGAAAAATCCGAGCTCTGCTAAAAGGTTACCATCACTATCGTAGTACCAAAATATTTAAATATGTTTCAATTAAGTTAATCACCACACAGCAGATTTCAACAGGTAACTAATTATAATTTACCAAATCTAAGCTATGAAAACAAAATATGCCATCCGGTTGGTTTAAGGAACTACTAACTAGTTTTTATATTCATTCTATTTTTGTCGACCATCCAATAAGCCTTCGCGTCTATTGCCAAGTATTTCGTCATTGGTTAAATGTAAGTCAATGTGTTCCAAAAATTCCAGTAGACATGCCACCTTCTACTTTCTCTGTACTAAAACTCTGCATAAACTCTATGATTTAGATAGAGATAATTCATGTAAACTGATAAACTGTAACTATAAGACGCTCATTGGCCTAATTTAAAATACAATATTCTGTATGTAGTACATACTAGACGGGTGATTAAAAATGTACCTGTGCAATTATTTAAAAACTAAGCATACGTCTGTCTCTCGTCATCGTGCCAGCCATCTGAATCATGGTTTATTTATAATACGTCTACGTTAAATGAATCGTTATTACCTATCCAAATATCTGCGGTATAAGTATTAGTGTAGATGAAACGGAATAGAGCGAAGTGACGTAACTGTCGTCGCCCGGACCTCGCCCAAGCCCAAGATATCACCGTTCTAAGAATTCGCTAATACCTATGTATATTAGTGCGGTTTTCAAATCAAGTCTTAGACTCAATGTACAAGATATCTAGAATCTAACACCTTGTTCAGAAACGAAACAAAAAACACGTTGCTGGTTTTATAGGTTCACACTTTGGAACTGGTAAAAAAAACATAAAGTAACAAGATAACGATATTACAACTTTGAAATATTTTTTTATCATTCATTAACAATTATGGCACTACCTATCTATAAATTCTAAGAAGCATTTACATAGTACATGTACCCGTCGTCTCTGTTGTAATTTCAATGTGCTTCATTCATCGATTAAATATATATCATTCGGTCAGTTCATCGCAACACTAGGTATGTCCTTTTAAAAATCGAAACGGTCATCAGTTCATCACCTTAGATAAAGTCATCACTATCATCAAAAACAAGGTTGACATAAACATTTAACCCAGCAGTTTATTTTTGATTAAACTTCCTTTTTAGGGTTCCGTAGTCAACTAGGAACCCTTATAGTTTCGCCATGTCTGCCCGTCCGTCCGTCCGTCCGCGGATAATCTCAGTGACCGTTAGCACTAGAAAGCTGAAATTTGGTACTAATATGTATATCAATCACGCCGACAAAGTGGTAAAATAAAAAGTGGAAAAAATGTTTTATTAGGGTACCTCCCCTATACGTAAAGTGGGGAGTGATTTTTTTTTTCATTTCACTCCTAACGTGTGATATATTTTTGGATAGGTATTTAAAAATGAATAGGGGTTTACTAAAATCATTTTTTGATAATGTAAATATTTTCGGAAATAATCGCTCCAGAAGTAAAAAAAAAATGTGCCCCCCCCCCCTCTAACTTTTGAACCATAAGTTTTAAAAATATGAAAAAATTCACAAAAGTAGAACTTTATAAAAACTTTCTAGGAAAATTATTTTGAACTTGATAGGTTGAATAGTTTTTGAAAAAAAATTACAAAATAATTTCTGAACTAAGTTTGTTTTAACCGTATAAGTAGGTGTTTATTGTACCTGTAATTTCTACAAAATCACAATGAAATAACGTGCTTTCAAAAACTCTTAAGTGGGGACACTTACTGTGACGGACGGAAAACTACGGAACCCTACACTGAGCGTGGCCCGACACGCTCTTGGCCGGTTTTTTTATTTATGTACTTTGTAACTATTATATATTTCCACTGCAATTTACTGCATCATTCGATAAAAGACCGCTAGACATCCCAGAGTCATATACCAATAGTTTGAATTCGAAACTTCAATTGAATATATTAAGCGGTTCTGCTACAGTGGACACTGTTTTACCTTAATGATTAATATGTGGACGTATTTATAAAGATCAGAAAAAAGTGAAATAGACTTTGTTTAATTTATAGGAATTTTGCCATTACTTTTCTAATCCTAATAAATAATAAAACTAATCCTAAAAAAATATTAAATAAAAGCGCTAAAGTTCATAATTAATTTTTTGCATAAGTACATAAATTGACTTTAATACCTACACATTTACGATCCATCGAACGAATTTTGTTACCCCCTCTAAAAATTTAGTAGTTCACTTACTAGTTGCCCCAGTAAATAAAAATGTACAAAAAAGGCACTATTTAATAGAATTTATATAAATGCATATTCCCTAGCCTAATAATTAGTAGCAACTTGATTACTTACCTATTTTTAATAGGATCTCAGATCTCTTGTGTCAAGCACGCTTTGTTGTACTTACCTAGAATCTATTGACCTAAAAACGTGTGCTACATGCCATGACATCAGACCAATCTATAGCGTATATTAATAAATTTATTCAATTAAAAATCAATTATTCAATTTATCGAAGTATGTCTATTCTTAGTAAGTCATGTCATTCAAGATGATATCAGGGAAAAACAATTCTACGTTCTTTTCCAAGTTCAAACTATCCGTTATTGATTCCCCATGAAAACTTCCAGCCTCATTTTCACTCTCTTGATGGGTGATTTCTGGTATAAAAAGTATCCTATGTCCTTTGCCGAAACTTAAACTATCTTAATACCAAATTTCGTCTTGATCGGTTGAGCGGTTTAAGCGTGAAGAGGTAACAGACAGACAGGCATACTTTCGCATTTATATAGTATGGATGGATACGATTATCGATTCGATTCAATACGGCGTATATCGTCTCATCAATTGTGACGATTGGCGTCCTAATATTGGTATGTGTCATAAGGTCGGGCCGCTAAAGCTTTTTCTAGACTTATTTCTCCCAAGGTTAGAGTATAAATAAAACAAACGAAAGTAACGTGACTCAGTTCGTTATAAAAGCCGGCCTATTCGCAGCCCGACAATTTTACATTGTGACGGAGAGTTCCCCGTATTCTGTTATTAGCTCGATGTTTTCACGACAAACAAATATTTTCGGGGATTTTAGCGGGATTTACACCCAGGACCTCCAGATTGGAACTATCAATACAATACAACATTTAATATAACCTTCTTTTAACAGTGGGTACCTGATAATATTTAAAAACTAAAATGTCCTATTTACTTTTTTTGGAATTCGTTTAGTTTCAGAGTTAAAACCGATTTTTTAAAAATGTGACTTAGTGTAAAACGCCTTTTTGATGGTGTCTTTTTGATTTGGATTCTTCGTGAGCACGTTGTATAACCTAGACATGTTTTTTTTTCATAAATATACGGTATAGGTAACAAAGTAAATCCATATAAATAAGTACCTATAGCAACTGAAAAAAAAGTAATATCTACGTCATATAAATAAATCCATTATATCTAATAGAAAATCCGTACATGGCGGGAAGAAGTTGTCAAGTCGAGTTGAAATCTTGAAGAAATTTTAACTTAATAATTTTAAACAAAAAAGAACCGACTTCACTTAGCATCCACCTTTACAACAGCAAATGCTCGAGCTGCTGTAAAAAATACTCAAATCACTATAGGTGTGCCTATAATAGTTGAAGAGTTCCCTCGATTTCTCCAGGATCCCATCATCAGATCCTGACCTGGTTACAATGGGACCAACTGTGAAGTATACTCTATTAAACAAAAAAAATAATTTTTCAAATCGGTCCAGCCATCTTCGAATAATCGGTGAACATACATAAACAAAAAAAAAAAAAAAAATAGCAAAAACAAAGATACCGACGAATTGATAACCTCCTCCTTCGAAATCTTGAAGTCGGTTGAAAAAGAATGACATAAGGTTCAAAATTCTTCAATTTTATATCTTGAGTTATCAAATTCTTCCCGCCGTGTACGGATAATAATTTTTGATAATTAAACCGTTAATTCTGTTATTAAATGTAGATTTCTTTTTGTTATCTTTACTTGAGGATGGAGTACCATACTAGGTACTTACAGTTGCCGTAATTCATAGAGCCTGTAACTATTTCAGGGAAATACTGTTTTTTAACCCTAAAAATAAAAACGGAAGACACGTGACTCAGTTCGTTATAAAAGTAAGCCTATTCTCGCCACGACAATTTTATATTGTGACTGAGAATTCCTCGTATTCCGTTAATAGCACAACGTTTTCGCGACTTTCAATTCTCCGGAACTGACACCGTTATTGTACGACTAAAGGACGCTGAACGGTTTAACTTTCGATGTTAGTTTACCTGAGTCAAATACATTACTTTTCACGCTAGCTTGCTTAAAAACCTGGTCGTTTTTATTATACGGGTGCAGGTAGGTAAGAAATCTTCAATTGTTGTCTTCCCTTGGTTGTCACCTAAAGGAGGCAAGGTAAAACATTGTTGACAATAGAGCTTGTAAAATAATTTTATTATTTAGTAATATGTCAAACATTTTTGTTTTATGATACCGCTTCGTGGAGAAATCTCAAACTATGAAGCATATTGAGTCCTAAGCGAGAGTAAAAATATAGATTATACAGCGGCGTTCGATTAATGAACCATTCAGTTCATTCAATTATAATCATTCGATCTGTCACTTGTGCAAGTTGTGCACAACACTATTTCCATTTCGATCATGGATTTATATGAAGTGGATCGAATACTTCGGTCACAAAGTGAGGCCGAAAGAGAAGGTTATCTAGGCGACTGTGTCTCGTTTTGACTAAGTAGGTAATGACGTCATCAGACAGTCAAAATGTCAATATGTGTCAATATGTGTGACAATTTTGTAACGAGTGCGAGTGAGACACCGCCCCCTACATTATGCTCTCTATCGGACCGTTTTTATTTCTTTTTACTAAGTGACCTATGAACGACTGTTTTGCTCGGTAATAAGGTTCAACTGTGGTTAAGGAAATATAGTAAAAGTACTATCCGGATTGTCTTCTGATCCGTGATTTCGATAGGTTAATCTACAAAACTGCAAGCTACTCCTCTAAAACGGAATTTGTGATTGGTAATCAATTGGAAACAATATTAATAATGCTTACTTATATTAAAGATATCATAATAAATATATTTAAGTATTGGTTTTTCGTTCGAATGCAGAATGTCCTTCGAGCGCGCTTTACTTACGATTTTGATGTTTATTAGAATATTGATAATTCAAATGGAAACATAGCGTGATTGTGCTAGTTTTCGTCCACTCTTGTCAGTTATTTCCGTCCATACTTATTTATATGTTTATCTTCCAGTTTTTCCCAAAATAAAAGCTTAATATTTTAAAAATCTACTAATGATTAAACTATAAATATAAACTATATTGACCTTAAAAAACTTTACCCATTTATTTGCAGCAGTTTAATCAAGTGGACGGTAAACTGGACCTGGACGGTAAACTAGCACAATTACCCTACTCGTATATAATCGAGTAGGTACGGTCCAGTAGTTTAGTTCTTCTACGCCCCCCTTATTGATAAACGTCTTATTTAGTTAATTAATGGTTTGTCTGTTTCTAACACTACTGTCAAAGTGACAGATAAAGTCAATCGAGTATTAGTTAAATGATGATTGTAAGACGTAAGGGGCAGTAGCGTAGCTAGGGGGGGCGGCGGGGGCGGTCCGTCCCGTGTGTCACCATCTTAGGGGTGACACCTGACCGTATGACCGTAAACATCAGAAGTGTCATCTTCAAAGCGCGGTTCGCACCGGGTGCCACCCATGCTAGCTAACGCCACTGGTAAGGGGGTAAGTTTATTCCTACTTGACAAGTTGGCAGTAACAATATGTGAGAGCGCCAATGACGTAGCTACATAGCACTTGACCTGCAAACTTACCATGGTCGGTCTCTAAATATCTCTGCTATTGCCAGTCAATCTTAATTTTATGGTAAAACTAGTGTACTCTAATATAATAATGACACAGACTATATAATATTAAACTAATACCTATACTCTAATACTTATGTACAACCTTGCACTGTAATGTTGGTACAGTCGCCATCAGATATATCGGAGCGGGCAAGGTGGTCACAAACATCTGAACAACGCCTCTATTGTCATGGCGATAAAGTGCATGTTCAGATATTTTTTAGTACCCTGGCCGCTTTGATATATTTGCTGGCGACTGTACACTCTTGCTTAAGATGTTCATCGTAAGATCGTGACACAATTTCGAGGCGAAATTCGCACGCAATTTCCATACGTCGCTGTCTGATGAGATGCAACGAAATCGGTAGATCAAATGCCGCAATGTATTGAAAATCGCTAGTGATTTGTTGCGAGGTCAATATAGAGAGTATAAAGACCCTTAAACGGGTATTAGACATTGCAATTTGTAGGTCCCAATCTGTTGTGTACCCTGCCTCTCCCTAACCCTCCTTGAGCTCCCTAAGGGCCCTAACTCTTATTACACCTCCCAACCTGACAGATTTGGCCCTACAAAATCTAATACCGGTTTTAGGCGTTCAGTTCGATTTAAAATCAATTAACATTCCATAGAAACCGTGTTCCGAACACGCTCCAATTCTCGTTAAATATCAAACAATAACACAACCAAACCGTTTCCAAGAATTTAATCAACTGTACGAAACGAAACGCAATGTGGAATTTTTAATACCGACCACTGTTTATATTTCGCGAAACGTTCGAACGAACGCTTTGTACCACTCGGGAAGATTGTTCCGAGAACAGATAAAATAAGTTAACCGACTACGGCGAAAAATAGCGGGTTGCACGGATGGCTTCATTTGTGGAATGGATACATAGTATCTAACGTACTGGTAAAAAGGTATACAGCTCATAGACTACAAGCGAGCTCGGGAAAATGTACCACAATAACGAGAGCAATGACACCTCTCTAGTTTGCTATACTATCCTTATTAGTAGGTCCGGACATCTGGCAGCTATTCATTGGTGGAGATCAAAGCGACATGGACAGGGCAGCTACACTACGCCCGGATCTAGTAATAAGGATACCATAGCTATGGTTTCATTGCTCTCATTATTGTGTCACATTTTCCGGGGCTAGTTATCCAACTTCTCCGTCTATTAAGGAGAAGTGAACTCCGTTTGCTATCACTATATGCAGGTATCTGGCAGCTGTTCAGTTCAGCGGTAGAGCAGAGCACAGAGTAGGCCAGGAAAGAGTTGTAGAATCAATCAAAAGTGTGCAATTTATAGAAATCTAGGATCGGAGCTCATTTTTTAACGGCCTCATAGCCCAGTCGGTAGTGACCCTGCCTACGAAGCAGGAGGTCCCGGGTTCGAATCCTGGTAAGGGCATATATTTGTGTGTTTATCACAGATATTTGTACCTGGGTTATGGATGTTTTCTATGTATTTATCTATATCTATCTATTATATATATCGTCGTCTAGTACCCACAACACAAGCCTTATTGAGGTTACTGTGGCACTAGGTCGGTTTGTGTAAGATTGTCCCATAATAATTATTTATTTGCTTATATATTTATTTTTACCTACATATGTAAAAAGTAGTTAGTTAGTTAAGTATCTATTATTTATAATTTAAGCCATGTTTGTAGAACGTAAGTTTGCTTCGTGTGTATCACGAAAGAAAAAACAAAGAGATTCAAATGTCGATGAATTACGCTACAGTTTCTTAGTGATTTTGCTAGTCTGCTTATTCTGATATCTTCTGATGAACAGCTGCGAGACGCCCGAATCAAGTTATAAAGATATAGTTCAAAATCTGTAAGAATGAACTTTTGACACATCGCAACGCCCGTAGAACGTAAACGCGCAAGCAAGACACTTTGAAATTATAAACAAAATCCCATAAAGATTTTACAGCTTGTCATGTACGTAAACACAATATTTCACTTTTAATAAACATAACTTAACGAATGTTAAATTTTTTCATATCTTAGTTATTGAATATTTTACGGTAACAATTTAGCATGCAAACAGTTACGGTCTACGCCTCCTATTTTTTAAATTTAGTGTTGTGACCATATCTGCTGTTCCGATTCATATAACATTTCCGTAAGTCGATAAAATCGATTATGTAATCAATAGATAAAATAATAAAAACCAAAAAAAAACTAAAATAAAATGAAGTACGATGTGAAAAAACCGGCCAAGTGCGTATCGGACCACGCATAATGGAGGGTTCCGTGGTTTCAATTCAATGGATTAACAACCTGACTAATGCCAAAAGGTCGTATCATCAGATACATCTATTTAACTTACGTACCAAATTTCAGAACTGTTCGAGATATTTTGAGCTTTGTCGTATTTTGATTATCTGCATTATTATTAGGTATTAGTGGACGGTGTACGAGTCCAATTCCATAAAAACCGGCTAAGTGCATGTCGGACCACGCATAATGGAGGATTCCGTACCTTCAATGGAATTAGAACCAAACTAATACCAAAAGTTCGTATCTGATGCCTATGGAAGAAGTTTTTTAGAAATAACTCAAAAATGGCTGAACTAATTAAAAAAAATTTTTTTTTACCAAATATCAACATGTTGCACATCAATCGATAAGTCTGAACATTTTGTGATTAAGTAAATATTAGCAGAAATAATCGCTTCGAAAGTTAGAAAAATTGTGTCCCCCCCTGTGTAACTTTTGAACCGTAAGTCCAAAAAACATGAAAAAATTCGGTTTAGCCATTTGTATTATACTGTACTTTCTCCCAAAATGTTGTAAATGCAGTTAAGATTTGTGATACAAAATATGTAGGCATATAATATAACAAGAAAAGATCGGTTGTAGTAAAATCGATTCGAACAATTCATAAATAATCGCTAAATTTGACAACCGATACGTCTTAGCCTCATCACTAAGGACGTCAATGCTGAAGTGTCAAAAGTTCATTCTTACAGATTTTGAACTATAGTATAGTAAACTAACAAGACAGTGTCACGCGGTTCTTAAAATTGTACAGCTTTCCCACAGCTAGCTCTCCGTCTATAATGTGAAGCAATACTTTTATTGTATGGCGGGTGGTCCCAGGCGCGGATCCAGGATTTCGTTCAGGGGGGGGCACTTTCCTTCACAAAATATCTCGCGGTCCCCACCTATGGGCCCCGTAGTATATGAGGTTTGCGTTTCGGGGGGGGGATTGCCCCTGTCCCCCCCCCTGTATCCGCGCCTGGGTGGTCCACCCTTGCCTTCACCCCTTTTCAGTTTAATTCACTTAGGTTTGATTCCATTGAGGTTAACTTCTTATTACGTAGAGTACCTAGAAAATCTTAGATGCTACCTAAGCTTACTCAAGTAAATTGTAATTTCTAGATAAACGTAATATCTCTAATGTAATATTTATACCTAGTTTTTTCTTTTGAATAAATACGTATACAAGGTGTAATAAAAATGCTGGTGATGCTTTGAAGGGCATAATTGGTATTGTAATCTAATAATGAGAAAATAAGAAAAAAAAATTCTACTGAAAAGTTTGGATTTTGGACGACTTGTCCCATACAATTTTCTTTTGTGTTAGACGCATCTTTAATGGGAGAACACGAAATGCTGATGCTGCAATGCAAAAAAGTGGTGGCGTATTTTTTTTTTTTAATAATTAAAAAATCCTGTTTCTAGTACGATAAGTCTCCTAGATTTCCTTTTTTCCTCGAAGCAGGGGAGGGGTAGGGCTACACGATAATGCGGTGCTGCAAGCCCCCGTGCGTGACCTTATCAGTGGCAGCAACATCAAAAGATTGTAGATGTATGAAAAAACAAAACACCTGATCTTTTAAAATATAAAATCGCTTTGTTTTTTCATACATCTACAATCTTTTGATGCTGCTGCCACTGACAAGGCCACGCACGGGGGCTTGCAGCACCGCATTATCGTGTAGCCCTACCCCTCCCCTGGTTCGAGGAACAAAGGAAATCTAGGAGACTTATCGTACTGGAAACCGGATTTTTTAATTATTTAAAAAAATATTAAAATACGCCACCACTTTTTTTTCATTACAGCATCAGCATTTCGTGTTCCCCCATTAAAGACGTGTCTAATTAAGTATATATAGGTATCTCATCCAGGAGACTTATCGAACTAGGTTCAGTGTCATGGGCTCTCCTACTATAAGTATTTATTATATTATTTTCGTACGTACTTTCGTATTGTTGCATCTTGCGTAGGCACCGGCAAATGGGGTAAAATTAGTTCATTTATGTTTTGTCCTTATCTGTCACTTTGACAGTTGTGTTTGTCAGAAACAGACAAAACATAAATTAACTAATTGAGGGCTGAGAGACGTTTATGAATGGTGTAGGAATTCAGGCCCATTTTAAAAGACCTGAATTTACAATTACTGTTATGTTTACTCTATATATTTTTATGTCGAACAATTACTCAGTCCTTTAACTAAGTACGTACTTACATTAGATTTCTTTGTCTATGCCATCTAAATCAGAATCGTTAGAAAAGCTACCAACTGTAAAAAACTTCAATGATAGTTAAGTCTTCTAGGATTTCTAGGAATGAAATGCGCCATTAAAAAGAATATTCTTGAGCGTTAATTAAACGAGAGCTAGTAATTGCTTTTACTTAAAACGGCTCTAATTATTTAAAGATAAAAACGTTCGTTGGGAGTTCGTGCAAAAATGATAAAAGCTTAGAAATATTCAGCCTAAAATATCAAGGCAAAACGGTTTATTTGTCACTTACCAGAATCAAAAACAAAACAGAGCAAAGCGGTTTTGATTGTATATACAGTCACCGGCAATAGTATCTTCTTACACGAAGGCCGCAAAAATATGTGACACGTTCTTATTGCCCATAAGTCCCATAACATAACAGCCTGTCACATATTTTTGGGGCCTTCGTGTAGGAATATACTATTGCCGGATGTACGGTAGGTACTGTCGATCTATTGATTGGTGTCTGTTTTGATGATTGCTCTTTCTACGTATAATGAAAATGACCCGACTTCATAGTCCTTGACATAGATACATAAGTAGGTAAGTAATTACTTAATTGTCTTTGTCCTTGGCTATGTTTCAATCTTTACCTAGGTATACTAGGTCTAAGAGCTGGCCACGTCAGATATGACACAATAATGAGAGCAATGAAATCTAGTAAGATTGCAATATTATCCTAATTGCTAGATCCGGGCATCTGGCAGCTTTTAATGGGTGGATGTCAGAGTGACGGACTAGCAAAGTTTTTGAATTGGAAAAAGTAATACCAAAATAGGTAAAAACGGCCGAAGTTATCTTATTTATAGAGGACAGGGCCTATATTTTAACATTATAACAAAAAACATTGCGTAATATTTCGGAAACAGAAACAGTAGGCGACAAACTATGAATTAAATTATACGTCGTTTTGGACTACTTTTATCAGAAACTTTTGGCAATGATATGATCTAATTGGTTTACTAATATGTGGCCGAAAATTTTATGGCAAATTATCATTCCCAAACTATTTTTCCCATAGTTTCATTTGG
Source organism: Pammene aurita (assembly GCA_947086415.1). NCBI lineage: Eukaryota > Metazoa > Arthropoda > Insecta > Lepidoptera > Tortricidae > Pammene > Pammene aurita. The sequence goes on from OX352294.1 coordinate 37,442,390, forward strand.
CAGAATCATCAGATGGCAAACCAATTTTTCGCATATATAGCATATCGCAAATAATTATTTAGAATATTATTATTTGGCAAAATATTTACTTGGTCATGTTTCAAAATGTCTTTTATTGTTTTGTCGAATGTATTAATTGCCATAAGTTATTTTTCTCATAATATTATGATGATAATACTAATATACCATAATCTTGTAGTACTTATGGTGCAAATTTCATTAGCATTATATTTCGTTATGTAGGTAGTACTTTTGTTTACTACATTCCATAAGAATTTCAATCATTCAGTTTCTGTGTGTCAATGTGATACGTAACGAAAGTATTAAATCGTCTGGGTTTATATGATTTAAAGTACTTCTTTGTTGTGAGGAGTCAAATTATTTTCAGGTAAAAATTAATAACACAGCTTAAATTAACTCGTACGGGTACTTTTCTGGTGACATGTGTTTGAGGGGGTTGCACTTCTAACTTAACCTAACCTACGTTTTTGGTGACAAGTCGTATGTGTGGGGGTCGCAGTTCTAACCTAACCTAACCTATTTTTCTAGTGACAAGTCGTGTCTGTGGGGGTCACAGTTCTAACCTAACCTAACCTACGTTTCTGTTGACAAGTCGTGTCTGTGGGGGTCACAGTTCTAACCTTTTTTTTTTTTTTGACGGAGTGAAATGCTTTTACGCATCCCCCCAGCCCCGGGGTAAGGGTCTTGCGGGGGGTATGTGGGACTCGCTCTTCCTGCCTCTCTTCTATCAAAGAGAAGGTGAAGAGAATACCCACTAAAACACTCCGGGCTAACCGCCTAACCGTTCGTGGGGGGCATCACGGGTCCATCAGTCATTCTCCGCGATACCCCCCCGGTCGCCCCTTTTAGAGGGCATACACCTGGGGAGAGGAGGAGAGCCAGTCCGCCCTCTCACGCAAGTAGGGCCCCAATGGCGGATCCCCGTCCGCCGACCCTACAGGGGGTTAGGCGTCTCGCACATATTGTGCTCGCCTTCTTCCCCTCCGTCTTCAACGGAGCTGTGGCGCATCTGCAGCGTCCTCACGCTCCCGTTCCGCAGCCTCCTTCTGCAACATTACTGTTTCGCAGAAGGAGACTACTGCCTCCCAGTTCCTCTCGCTACTCAGCATTGCCGTGATAACGCTGTGCAGCGAGAGGTTCCCTCCGGTATATGCTGTCAGAATGCGGCGCTCGTCTGCCCATTTTTGGCACACCTCTAGGGTGTGCTGGGCAGTGTCGTCGTCGTCGCCGCATTCATGGCACTGGGGCCCCTCTTCTCTGCCTATTCGACACAGGTAGTGTCCAAAACACCCATGCCCGGACAGTACCTGTGTCAGTCGGTATGTCAGGGCCCCATGTTTGCGCTCGAGCCACCTTTTTAGTGACGGGAGGATCGCCCCTATGGTGCGCGTTCCATAGGGGGAGTTCTCTAGTTGCTCCCGCCATAGTACCCTCCGGTGAGCGTCATTAGCCCGTCGGGTGCGCCTTTCCTCCTCGGGGTCCGGGGGTCGTTGCGCTCCCTCACCTCCATTTTCCGTTCATATCTCCTTGCCAGCACCAGAGCATCCAGCTCCCACGGCGGTGTGCCGGCAAGGAGACAACCTGCCGCGTGCGAGACCGTTCTCACAGCCACAGTTCTAACCTAACCTACTTTTCTAGTGACATTTCGTGTTTGTGGGGGTTACAGTTCTAACTTAACCTAACCTACGTTTCTGGTGACAAGTCGTGTCTTTGGGGGTCACAGTTCTAACCTAACCTAACCTATGTTTCTGGTAACAAGTCGTGTTTGTGGGGGTCGCAGTTGTAACTTAACCTAACCTACTTTCTGGTGACATATCGTGTCTTTGGCAGTCGCAGGTCTAACCAAAACTAACATATTTTTCTGGTGACATGTCTAGTTTTTGGGGATCGCAGTTCTAATTTTTTTAAACCCTACTTAAAAATATGTATGCAGAGGTGCCAAGCTGATAGTTTTGGTGACTGTAGATACGTTTAATAAAAAATTGCCACAGTAGGCTTCAAAATGTCCTAGGTAAGTATGCGATGTTTAAATTTGGGCAGACGTTATTTGAACATAAAAAAATAGCTTTACTAAAACATTTGCTTCTTGACTATTTTGCAACATTACTCGTGGTAAAATGAAAATCTGGTAAGTGTTATTGTGGTGAAATAAAAAGTTTGCGAAATAATAATATGCTAAGCATTAGTTTGCCAAGTAAAAGTACTGCAATAAATTGGTAGGGAAATGAAATTAGGCGAAAAATATTTCGGCGAGATAGCAGTACACCGATCTAATTATTTATATAATTTTTCATAATACTGCATCAAAACCAGAACTCTAGGATTTGTATTCTTAAAGTGGTTTGCATTCTTTAACCTCCACCACTTTACAGGTGCCAGATGTCCGGATCTAGAAATAAGCATAGTATAGCAAACTAACGGGAGTGTGGAGGAAGTAGGTACGTGCAGGTACGCGGCGCTGAACTACTGGCCTGCTCCTCAAGCCCAGCGTACACGTCCCCGTCCTCTCTGGTCTGCCGCCGCGGACCAGAAAGGAACCCACCCAGGGTTTAATTGTTGGGTGGGTCGTACTCCCCGGACAATGCTAGTGGTCTACAACGGGCGTCGCAGCATTTACCAATATACCCCGGACCACTAGTAGCCAAGTATGTGGGCCCCCACCTGGACGGGGCCACGCCATGATATACCATGTGATGTGAGCACTCCCGCCCGCCAGGTGTCTCCTTTACACTACCTAGTATTTCCTACCAACCTCCCGTGATCCAAAAAGTCATTTCCCTTCTAAGTCCTTTCTCGTCACCTCCCATCTAATTCCTTCATCCCGAGGGTCTTTAGTCCAGCGATACTTAGTCCAGCCGCCTCCACTGACGGATACATCCTAGACGGACCGACTGCTGACCTCGACGAGGCTCATCCAGCTATCCGGTAGAGGAACTCCTCTGCGGGATGAAGGAGAGCTTCGTCTCGAGCCCAGCTGTCGAACCAGCTAGGATCTGTCCGTTAGGGAGGCTCGGAGGTATTGCTGGAAAAACCGACCCATTTCCACTCCTAACCATCCCCATTTATCCCCTCCCCTAATCCAAGGTGGAACTACTCGTGCCGATGGATGCATGGCTGTGAGGGAGCACAGTCGCGAACGAAAGGCCTCGGGAACCGGGCGAAACCCGTTGTATAACTGCCTTATCTACGCAAGCGGGGCTCTGCGTGGATGGACCAATATTTCCCTAGCTACTCGTGGGAACACATATGGATACGACTAGCAAAAAAAAATTTCAATCAAAAAACAAACAAATCAACATACGCCCATCTTAGCTGAGACGGCACAAGCTGAAGCACTAAGACAGGTGAAAAATACAAAGAGTGGAACGGCTGTGGAGGAGCCATTGAAGCTGGATTCTCAGCCAGACACTGGGGTACCAACAGGAACCCCAGCCAAGGCGGATAAACCAGAGACGATGAAGCCTCCATTAGCTGGTCCCTCAAAACAGACCATGACGACAGCCAAGAGTGGGACGACACCCGTTGACCCCTTGAAGCAGGTCATCGATCCCGGCTGGGAGATTAGGTGCAAACCCAAGGGGAAACCTGCCCAGACCGAAAACGACCTGCCTCGGAAAAAAGTCTCGCAGAGGCAGAGGCAGAGGCTCCAAAAGCGCAGAGCAGCAGAAAGCCGCGCCGCTGGAGGCAAACAAGAGGTCGAAGCCCCTAAAGGAGAGGGAGAGGGAGCGACGACCCCATCAGAACAAAACCAGGCGAAGAATGAGACCAAAGCCAAGAGAGCCCGTCTGGATGAAACCATATCCCCTAGAGGCGACCATAAGAAGGTTAGGACGAACGCCCAGGAGCCACAACAACCATCCACCTACGCGGCGGCAGCGGCGGCAGACCTGACGGTGGCGATCACCAACACTCGCACGGGCAGGCTGTCGCAGCAGGACGCTAAAGAGGTGGAGCGCAAGATCGGAGATGCCATCTTCCAGGCAGCTATCGAAACCGGTCTGGATACAGAGGTGCAGGCCCCAGCGTTCTCAGGTAGACCCAGTTTTGTGGATGGGTACCTAAAGCTGTGGTGCCAAGACGCCAACACAAAAGCATGGCTGACGAAGTGGCTGGAGACGGCCACATTGGAAAACGGGGACCATCTTGTCGGAAAGAGGGAGGACGAGATGGTCAGAAACAGAAGGTGCGGCATCCTAATACCAGCTATGGAGGAGAACCTCACAAAAATAGGTAGGGTGCTCAACTACCAAAACCGATGGGCCATGTTGAGGAAGTGGACTCTGCACCAAGCGATCCCACTGAAGAAAAGGTCCAGCACACTACTTCTGGTAGGAATTCCGGAAGAGGTTGTTCCTACTGTGTTGGAGAAGGGTAGACGGCTGAGCTACCTATGTGGAACGGTCTATATCCGTTTCCAACACGGTGGGGGACACTTCCGGGATTCCCCGCCAGAAAAGAACAACCCATCAGAGGGGAAGACGGATGTAAAAACTTCAGAGAGCGAGCCCGCCGAGAAGTCCGCCCCATCTGAAATGGAGACAGACCATCCGACCGCATCCGACGTCGAGGAAAGCATCCTGCTGGAATCCGAGGATGAGGATGGCTTACCAAAGGGGATCAGTCTCCTGGACCTAAAGGGGCGAGGGGAAGAGGGGCACTCCTCCAATGTCTCCTTCCCTCTGTAAGGTCCTCCAGGTTAACCTTCAGCACAGCGAATCTGCAACGGCTCAACTTCGGAAATGGCTGGAGGTTAACCCAACTGCCATAGCCCTGATCCAAGAGCCGTGGATCAGGAACACACGCATAAACGGCCTCAACAACACCGGAGGTAATCTTTTCTATAATACACAAAGCAAACCTAGAACCTGTATATACATATCTCGTAACATAATGGCACAACCACTAACTGAATTCTGTTCCAGAGACGTGTGTGCCATAAAACTCCTCAGAACACAAAACTCAAGACTGCCGGAGATAGTTCTCGCATCTGTCTACATGGCGGCAGAAGACGAACCACCTCCCACGGAAATGAACAACCTCGTACGCTACTGCGAGAGTGGAGGGCTTGAGCTGGTCATATCAGCGGACTGCAATGGCCACCACAACCTATGGGGGATGGAAACCAACAACAACAGAGGTAACGATCTTGTTGAATACCTTATGACTACTAATCTAGACATAATTAACACAAGATCAAAACCAACTTTTGTCACTCGTAGGTGTAATACTATAATTGATATTACTTTAAGTACAGGACTGGCAGCTCAACACGTCTCCAACTGGCAGGTGTCGGATGAACTATCTTGCTCCGACCACAGGTGGATTCGGTATGACCTGACAGCAGACACCCACACACCTATACCTAGAAGAAATCCTAGACGCACTGACATAAAGGCGTATAAGGAACTTCTTGCAGGTAAAATAGTGGAAGATAGCTGAGCGTATAACTGAACGGACCAAAACAGCCTGGGCAACCAACAGTTTCAGCAACTTTAAATCACCAGGAATAGATGGGATATACCCAGCCTTCCTAAAATGGGGAGGAGAGAAACTTATCGAACAACTATCTGGCATACTGTGTAGCTGCATCGCCTTCAGATACATCCCACAGAGATGGAGAGAAGTAAAGGTGATCTTTCAACCAAAGCCAGGAAAAACTGATTACACAGATCCGAAATCTTTCAGACCCATCAGCCTTACCTCCTTCATGCTAAAAATACTAGAAAGACTATGTGACAGAGAACTGAAGGACACGGCACTCAAAAACATAAGTATTCACCCAAACCAACATGCATACACACAAGGCAAATCGACAGATTCAGCACTGCATGCCGTTGTAAATAATATAGAAACTGCGCTAGCAAGGAAAAACTCCTGTCTAGGCACCTTCATTGATATAGAAGGAGCCTTCGACAAGACAAATTTCAGTAGCATTCAACAAGCCCTAAACAGACATAAAACCGAACCATTGATTACAGAATGGATAATGAACATGCTAAGAAAGAGAATCATCAGACTCTCGGAGAACCAAAATCACCAGGCGCTCGTCATGAGAGGATGCCCTCAAGGAGGTGTACTCTCGCCACTTTTATGGAACCTGGTAGTAAATGACCTGATAACAAAGCTAAACAACAATCTTTTCCTGACAATAGGGTACGCAGATGATCTAGTAATAATGATCAATGGACCAGTGACAAGCACACTGTGCGACCTTACACAGACAGCACTGAAAATAGTAGAGAAATGGTGCAAGGAGAATGACCTATCGGTAAACCCAAAAAAGACTGACACAATTCTCTTTACTCATAAACGGAAATTGGGTACATACGAAATGCCAACCTTGTTTGGATCTAGACTAACACTTTCTAAAGAAGTAAAGTACCTAGGAATCACTTTGGACGAAAAACTGAACTGGAATAAACACCTTGACAACAAACTAAACAAAGCGACAGTCGCCTTCTGGCAATGCCGGAGAATGGTGGGCAAGAAATGGGGTCTAGCCCCCCACATTATATTGTGGCTGTACAAAATGATAATAATGCCAATGATAAGCTACGGAGCTGTAGTATGGTGGCCCCGCACTCAACTTACTACCTCAATCAACAAATTACAGAAAACGCAAAGGCTAGCATGCATAGCAGCGACCGGCTGCATGAGAACAACTCCGACAGCGGCGCTGGAAATCATGCTAGGGCTTCTACCACTACACCTATATATACAAAAAGAAGCAGCCGCAACGGCTACTCGCCTAAAAAATCAAAACTTGTGGACCAAACATAAAACACCGCACACGAGGATATACGATAACATACTGTCGAAAATTCCAATGCTGGATGCGGTAATCGACAGAATACCCAAAAAGACGATCTTCTGGAAAGAGTATGCCATATCACTAACAGAAGACTCAAAAGAAGCACTAAATCAAACAGAACTAAGAATCTTCACAGATGGATCAAAAACCAACGAAGGAACAGGTTGTGGTGTCTTCTCGGAGGACCTGAATATTCACATCTCTAAACCACTCGGAGCACATAGCACAGTATTCCAAGCAGAATGTGTGGGAATAATTGAAGCTTGCAATGCAGTGAAACGACGACAGCTAAAACACGAAAACATATGTATACTATCAGACAGCAAGTCAGTACTACAAGCGCTAGGTTGCGACAGAATTACATCTGGACTCATACACGAATGCCCTCAAAGCCTCTCAGAGGTATGCGAAGATGGCAACAAGGTGACACTGCAATGGATCAAGGGACACAGTAACTCGAGAGGGAACGATGCTGCGGATGAGCTAGCCCGTAAGGGCTCAGATACACCGGCATATGGACCCGAACCCATCGTACCCTTACCATATTCGCACATAAACAACCAACTTGACCACCACTACAAACAACTACATCAAACATACTGGAAAGAAATGAACACTTGTAGACAAACCAAAGAAATAGTAACTGAATACAATCATAAACTTACCAAAACACTTTTGAGGATAAAAAGACCCCAGCTACGCAAATTAGTGGGACTGATAACAGGACACAACACACTAAACAAACACCTCTTCACAATAGGTAGGACAGACAGCCCCATGTGCAGAGCGTGCATGGAGGCGGATGAAACAACAAAACACATTCTGCTAGATTGCAAACAGGTAGAAGTATACAGAAATAAACACCTAGGGACCCCAGGCACCTTGCGCGAGGCGGCAGGCAACCTGAAAGCTCTGCTGGGCTTCGTTGAGGAGCTGGGGTGGTTGGAATAATAGTGCTACCCCCGTTTCACGCAAAATAGGCACACTGGATGTCGATTTGCGGAAAAACGCCCAGGATAACTAACTAACTAACTAACTAACTAGCAAACTAACGAGAGGGGTTTTGTCGCTCTCATTATTGTGTCATATCTGACGTGGCTAGCTCTCCGTCTATATGCTTTGTTATACTGAATAACCTTATAAGAATAACCCCTGTCCCATTCCATAAAAAAAGGAAACCTAATCGGTCAAAATGTATCACACCATTTATTTTGCAATGTAAGTAAATACTTATTTATATATGTATGTACAGGATGTAACAATAACATCTATGGGACCATAAACTTATATAGATGTCATATACAAAGGAAAATGCGCCTGAGCATTTACAAAGATTGCATATACACGGGAAAATTCGACCGGTGCAGCTGTGACCCGGGTGGCCAAGTGGTAAAGGCGTCTGCCGCGAATGCAGAAGACGCTGGTTCGATCCCAGCCCTGGGCACCGGAGGCCTAGGTCACTTTTTCCTTTGTATATGACATCTATATAAGTTTATGATTTATATAGTAGTGTGTCTACTTAAAATAAACAAATCAAAATATTTATTAAAAATAATTTGATTTGTTCTTCAGTTATATCTATGGGATATAATTTTTGGAGGTAAAAAAATATGTATGGTGGCCGTCGTTCCAGTTCCAGCCGGTCAGCCCTCCATACAATAGTACATTACTTACCAAGGACTGTAAAAGAAAGAAAGCCCGAAATCGCAGGTATTGGTAAATATGCGATAGAGGGCTTTCTTTTTTACTGCCCGTGGTGAGTACACAATTTTACGTCTCCACCTAGCCATAATGCGAGTTTTACCGTACGCGTAGCGTGCGATAAAACTCACATTATGGCCAGGTGTGACGTAAAATCATTTTTATTTCGCGTGAAAGTTTTTCCTAGTTTTTCGTAATTATATTACGATACCAATTATGTCCTTAAACGGATCACCAGCATATTTGTTACACCCTGTGTATGTACTTACATCCATACTAATATTATAAATGGGAAAGTGTGTGTGTGTTTGTTTGTTTGTCCGTCTTTCACGGCAAAACGGGGCGACGAATTGACGTGATTTTTTAAGTGGAGATAGTTGAAGGGATGGAGAGTGACATAGGCTACTTTTTGTCTCTTTCTAACCCCCCACTTCCCTAAAAGGGGGGGTGGAAGTTTGTATGGAGCATTACGGGGGGCAAAGGGGAACCGTGTTACCCCGAATTTAACGCGAGCGAAGCCGCGGGCAGAAGCTAGTATTATAAATGGGAAAGTGTATGTGTGTGTTTGTTTGTTTGTCCGTCTTTCACGGCAAAACGGGGCGATGAATTGACGTGATTTTTTAAGTGGAGATAGTTGAAGGGATGGAGAGTGACATAGGCTACTTTTTGTCTCTTTCTAACCCCCCACTTCCCTAAAAGGGGGGGTGGAAGTTTGTATGGAGCATTACGGGGGGCAAAGGGGAACCGTGTTACCCCGAATTTAACGCGAGCGAAGCCGCGGGCAGAAGCTAGTATTATAAATGGGAAAGTGTATGTGTGTGTTTGTTTGTTTGTCCGTCTTTCACGGCAAAACAGGGCGACGAATTGACATGATTTTTTAAGTGGAGATAGTTGAAGGGATGGAGAGTGACATAGGCTACGTTTTGTCTCTTTCTGACCCCCCACTTCCCTAAAAGGGGGGGTGGAAGTTTGTAAGGAGCATTACGCAATTTTCAAGGTAGAAAGCTAAAAATTTGTACGCGGACTATTTATGTGCGGTTTATTCTGTTCCGAGTTCTCTTTTGTGTTTTAAATCAGGAAAAACCGTGTTACCCCGAATTTAACGCGAGCGAAGCCGCGGGCAAAAGCTAGTATATACATATTTATTCAGCTATGTACTTCTATACCCACCTACGTATCTTACATAGTTGCGTCAGCATTCAGCAGCTAAGTATATAAAAGAATAAACAATTCTGTCTCGACTTTTCCAATGTCTAATATAACATTACGATTAAAAAGAAATACGATGAGTGCCTTCCAAGAACTTAGACAACGTTAGTCATGTGAAATAAATTGTATCGTAAGTATTACTTAGTTGAATTGAAAGCCTTGCTAATATCTAGACACGGCTTGGTAGTGTGTGCGGCCAAGATCAAAGAAAAAAAAATTTTACCCGCTAAACATATTTTTCAATGAGTATTTCTACGCCTTAAATCAATCAAATATAATATATGCGCCTTATATGAAATCATCTAACATTACAGGACACAGTCCAAGTAGGAAAGCATATCAAACGTTTTGTGAAGCAGATTAGGATTTTTTTTTAATTAAACAACAGGTACGGTCAGCTGCAGAGAAAAGGTACCACCGTGCCCTACAAACTTGTATGGCGGGTGGTACCTTTTCTCTGCAGCTGACTGTACATTAATTGTCTATCTCTCAAGCTGTTTTGATATGTCTTCTTGAATAACTACGCATTATTGTGTATCTTTAAGATCTAATGTAAGTATTACTGTTTTGAAAAAATAAGCCCCGCCGAGTGTTTTGCCGGTCATAATACTTCTCGGGTGAGAGGTGTAGAACCGGTGGTAGTTTTTTTTGACGTTCATAAGTGCATTGTAATGTGCCTAAAATTGTTATCTTACAATGTTACAGTTCAGATAGTAATGAACACAGGGCCGTAGTCGGAGTTGCAAGAAAGAACAGTGGTATATAATTTAAAGTAGGCCATGGCCAATTTTAAGGTATGGCATTAGTATTTTAAGGCCCTGAATGAACGTCGAAAAGCCTCGTATCACAATAACTCATTTATTATTGATTGATTCAGTAACTTACCTACTCACATTACAAAATCAAGAGAAGTACAAGTATAAGTTAATAATAAATATAAGCTCAAAATGATTTTGAACTCAAACTCAAACATTTATTCAGTCAGTAGGCCACAAGGGCATTTTTACACGTCAAAGTAAAAGTGAGAAAAAAAAAATCAAACTACACCGGTTCTAACCCTACACCTCTGACCCGAGAAGAATTATGTCCGGCAAGAAACTCGGCGGGACTTATTTTTTCAAAACAACAGTACATCAAAACTAAACAATACATATAAGTGCGTTGTTCTAACAGAAAACATATCAAACCAAGGTTAGATTAACCAACAATAGGTTATAGTTTAAGAAAAATACCAAAGAAAAAAGATGAGTCCAAATCTGACTATTGAAAATGAATTACATACAAGTTTGATATACTTTCTTACCTGAACTGTGTCTTCTAAATAAATTTCCAACTTATAATAATCCATCATCAACAGTTAGAAACAAAATAATTTTGAATTTAAATAAAAAAAAAGTATACAATAAACATACTATTTCTAAATTATCCTTAGAGATGTATAAGGTCTCCAAGTGTCTTGATCTATATATTCTATATAATAATAAAAAATATGGATAATCAAGCACCGAATGTTGTGTCTAAAGCCAATTAAATTAAAATTAAATATGATCAATAAAAAGTTACGTAATTGTGTTGCCCCAGTTTGCCTAAACAGAACCAAAGTTTTACTAGGTACCTCACATTCTATTCTTAACTTCGAAAGTCAAGCTCTCTCTAAAAGTATTAATTTTTTCCCCACTACTACATACTTGATGGTCTAAATATAGCGACACTGTCTGATTGAGGACTGATTACACTCAATAACATATTGAGTCATTTCCAGTAGCCTTAACCTTATGGTTAAGCTTAAAACTATGCATTAAAGTTGCAAAGCATGTCCATCACCTCGACGTTACCCACTCTTTGGGTAGCTACTGCTTTGGGTATCTCTAGCTACCAGCCGTCACCCGTCAGCCGTCAAAATTTTAAAGCAAGCGAGTGGTTATTCAAGTCAATAAATAGCTAAATCTTAAAAATACAAATAAAATATTTGTCTCCTAAAAATATTTAAAAATCGCCTTTATTAACGCACGCCCCAAAAAAATATTTTTTTTTAAATAAAATCGTGGTTGCAATTAAAAAATTGTGCTATATACCTATAATGGACTTGGCCTATTTTTACCATTATCTTTTTAGCCAGGTCTTATATAGCAATACCTATTAAAAATAACAAAAGAATCCTTAGAAAAATAAAAAATAAAGTCCCGGTTTCCCAGAAATCGTATCTTAAGGGCATGTTCGCGAATCACGTAGGTACATAATTTACATAAAACAAAGATATAGCCACAGAACAAATATAAACTAGAAGAAGCCAGCACAACCATAGTAGGTATGAAACCGCGTGTGCCTTAGAGCATTCAACCCGGAGTAGCCATGTCTGTCATCTAAATATATAAAAGAAGAAACTGACTGACTGACTGACTGACATATCAACGCACAGCCCAAACCGCTGGTTCTAGAGATTCCAAATTTGGCACGTAGGTTCCTTATAAGGTCTAGGGGTGCACTAAGAAAGGATTTTTCAAAATTCACCCCCTAAGGGGGTAAAATGGGGGTCCAAAGTTTGTATGGCGAATCAGGATTTGTTAGGTTATTTTATTCGAAACTTCACAGGAGTATTCCTAACGATAAATGAGTAACCACGTGTTTCAGGTTTTTTGAAAATTCAACCCCTGAAAGGGGCAAATGTGGTCACAAAGTCTGAAAATCAACATGGGTATCGTATCCTTTTTGAGTACTTATAGTACGCGGGCGAAGCCGCGGGAAAAGGCTAGTTTTCTATACAATAAAGCTCTGCCGATTTTTGCGGGGGAGGGGAACGTCAAATGTATGGCTATTCGTACGTAGCGTACAAATAGCCACGTCAGATAAACGTCAGTCCATCCATACAATAAATGACGTAATGTATGACCGCCGGTCATATGTTTTCGGCAGAGGGGAACGCCTGTTAATGGCGACTCCGGTTGGTTGAATGCTCTAAGGCGCGTGCCGATTTCTTCATTCTTAGAGCGTTTTCACACTATCCCATCCGATATCCAATCCGATGTCGGATGGCCCAAGTAAAAAAGAAGCTGCTAGAGAGTACCCTGTGGTATTAAGTTCACCTTTTTTACGTCAGTGCTTTCTTGTGAGCAATGGGTATTTTTAGAAAAAATATATAAATTAACAACTTTAAATTTGGCTTTTTCCTGGTCCTATCCGACGTCCGATATCGGATAATGCAAAGCGCTTATTTGATAGGTATTTTTATAGCAAAATGATAAAGTAACCTCGCCATTTACTCGTTTGCCAACATCTTTTGGATGAATAATCACAATTTATTCACCGTAAAAGAAAACATAACCACATAAGTACGTAACTAAATTATTTAGTACAATGGTGGAGGGTAAAATAAGTTTTCTGCCAACAAACTGCTGTGCAGTTTGGCAGATAGGTGAAATTGATTAAATGTATCTCTTTTTGTAAAAAATAAAGAAAATAAAGAAGAAATATTCTTTTGTAGAACTGAGCAATGCTTGACAGTTGGAACTACTTGGAACATCACGCGTTCACGTTTTGGGTAGGTGATAGTTAGACACATACATAAATAACACGAGCAGTACGGGCACTGGCGGCTTCTAGCTTAATGTATTTCTGTGGATATCTGACTTATTTCTATTATGAAAAATCTCCTTTGAGACGTAGACTAGACTCACAAGATATTTATTATAAATATTTATTATTTCTAAATTATAGTTTTCCCAAGAGATGTTGTTTTAAAAAAAATGCACAGTTTTTTTAAGTAGCATCGCGTATCTCCGAATTTCAAACCTGTACTATTAACAGTAAAATCATCGAGTCTTGCATATTCGATTTATTTATAAGTTAAGTACATGACAACGCTTAACTAGAGCGACGCTAAAGATGGCGCGCGAATCTCTCTTGACAGTTCGGTCCGATGACAGGTGAGCTGTCATCTCGGCGATGTTCCAAAACCTGGCTAACAGTACATAGACTACGGTAGCCACTTACTATCTACGGGACTAGATACATATTAAATATCTAAAATTAATGACGTTTTCTTATTTCTAGAGCCATAAAAGTGTGTATATGTATATAGGTAGGTACCTATATATTTATGCGGTCTTCGTGGTAGGTACCAACCTCCTCTGCAAACTTTGTAGGGTGATTGTGCTAGTTTTCGTCCACTCTTGTCAGTTTTCCGTCCATATTTATTTATATGTTTATCTTCAAGATTTTCCCAAAATAAAAGCTTTAAATTAAAAAATCTACTAAAGATTAAACTATAAATATAAACTATATTGACAATAAAAAGTTTTTCCCATTTATTTGCAGCAGTTTAATCAAGTGGACGGTAAACTAGTCCTGGACGGGAAACTAGCACAATTACCCTATGCAGTTTGGGCCTTTTTCTCTGCAGCTGACCGTACAAGGTGACTGTGTAGGTACCAACAGCCACCTGTGATTACTATCTTGATCGAAGAAGGCGAAGGCTGCAAAAATATGTGACACGCATTGGCACTACAGATAAAATCGGGTCAGATATTTTTGCGGGCTTCGTTGTGTTAGATATTATTGCTGGCAGTATATGATTGCAGGTGACTGTACTGGCTCCGCAACGCACATGTGACACTCCTCGCATCCATAGCGACCTGTGTGTTGATAACAGCAAAGGTGAAAGTTCGCAATTAAAATGCATTCGCTTCAGCTGTGCTCAAGCTTGTCTGACCTGACCCCGGTGTGTAAGCGAGATGCATGTATATAGAAATGTCCCGCTTGCACACTAGAGCGGCTTGCAGATCCGCATATAACGTGATGGCCTAAGTTAAGGCGCAGCTATTTACCATAGATAAAAATCTGCCGGAAGACGGATATCCGGCTGAAAATGTCTGTTTCCACAAAATATCTGCTACCATAGACAAATTCCCTACGTTGTTTATGATGTCTATAGTCTATGATAGGTAAATTCCGCGCTGAATTCTGCTCAAAAGTGTGATGCGCCTAAGGGTGTAATTGAGTGGCCACTCGATGATCTGTAGAGTTTTTGCCGCGTTGATAATAATTTACAAACATATGCAAATGTTAACAATCATATACAAATGTTAGCAAACATATGCAAAAGTGGCCCAAGTGAATGTTATTGAAATTCGCTGGTCGCGTCGCCGAACGCTCGCCACTACGTGCACTATACAGGGTGTATCAAAAATACTGGTGATCCGTTTAAGGGCAAAATTGGTATCCTATTGCGACTAGGAAAAAGTAGGGAAATTTTTTTTCGCGTAAAAATTTTTTTATTTTTATTTTTCATAATTACTAATTAGAATACCAATCTATTTTTATTTATCGTATGGCTACATGTCACTGGATATAGATAGGCATTTCTTCCCTGGGGTAGTAGTTAGGGGAAAGCAGATGATGAAGAAAATGCAGTGAGTGCTGCGAGATCCAGATGGGACAGTGCAGCTGCCAAGTTTGTTACTCTTTTAGCACCACCCAGGGATCACGTGTAGTGTTGTCTAAGGTGTTTCCTACGGACGCAGAGTAACATAATTGATCCCCTACGATACCAATTACGTCCTTAAATCACCAGCATTTTTGTTACACCTTGTATAAGCTGCCATTAGACAGCCTCATTATCTCGCGAACAAAAGAAACTAGATCCTTTGACAAAGCGAACTGTTCTAACAAGAGTACCTAGGCAGATTGTTACTTGGTACATTTCTTAAGGCTCTTTAGGGTCGTGACTTGCGAGTATTTCTTGAGTACCTATTTTTGAAGCATAACTCAAAAACACTCCACTTGAATTATAATATACTGGCGACCCGCCCCGCTTCCCACGGGATAAAAAATGGTTATTGTGGGTTATCCCCAAGAGATAGACATATACCATCGCGGACTTTTTTGTAGACCTTTTTAAGGTGTACAATACTGTAGTACATTATTTTGACCTATCTCGTAGGGTTCAGCCAGCGTTTGCAATATAAGCGCAAAAAGTGTGTTTATTTACGACATCATATTAGAAACCTCTAAAATAATTATTGTTTCTCTACTATATTATGCATGTATTATACATATAAACCTTCCTCTTGAATCACTCTGTCTATTAAAAAAAACCGCATCAAAATCCGTTGCGTAGTTTTAAAGATCTAAGCATACATAGGGACAAACAGCGGAAGTAGATAGTGATTACAGAATTTTTCATCTTGGGTGTTGCGCAGCCCTCAAGCGTAGATACTTGACAATGACTTGACTCACCGTATGCGGTGATATACCTTGACAACATATAAAATGTAGGTACATGATTCACAAGCTTGCTTGAAGTGCGATTGACGCAATTTCAATCCAAGCGTCAATATTTAGCCTGCCGAAAGTAGCGAAATGAGGAAAGGCAAATAAGAAACAATGAGTAATGACTGTGACACGCACAGCAAAACGATTAATGGGATAATGTCAAGCGCTTTCAATCACGTGACTGCGAAAGCAATCGCTTCAGGGATCGTCCTAATACAACGCGACTACGCAATCATCGCGCGAGTAAGCGATGCGATCAAACATATTGAACCCGAATAGGTGCCCTAATTGACGATCGCGCGACCTCGCGATGGTCGCATCGCGTAGTCTCGGGCCGCGATTCGAAAAATAAACACACACACTGGACAGACACAGCTCCAACCAACTCAACCCAACTCAACTCAACGCTATAACGACATTGACATTTGCTATTCGAACAGATTTCCATTCAACATTGGTCTCACATTCTTACCAGCTTGCGTATTTTGAGCATTCGTAGAAAAAGTATTGTAGTTATACAATAGATACATGATGATTAAGCTTTTCAATCTCGTACCTTACTTAGGCCACTCAGCAAGTTTCGTGGTCTAAACACGGTACTCGACTGCGTGAAAAGCTCTTCATAATGTGCCGATTGTATAAAATATAATTTTAAACAAAAAAGAACCGACTTCACTAAGCATCCACCTTTTCAACACCAAATGCTCGATCTGCTGTAAAAAATACTCAAATCACCATAGGTGTGCCTATAATAGTTGAAGAGTTCCCTCGATTTCTCCAGGATCCCATCATCAGATCCTAACACAGTCACAATGGGACCAACTGTGAAGTATACGCTTTCAAACAAAAAAAGAATTTTCCAAATCGGTCCAGCCGTCTTCGAATAATCGGTGAACATACATAAAAAAAAAAAAAAAAAAAATAGCATAAACAAAGATTCCGACGAATTGATAACCTCCTCCTTCGAAATCTTGAAGTCGGTTGAAAATACTATAGCAAGTAAGCTAGGATCCAAATTAGGACACTGAAAAAATTCAAGTGCTTGTCAAGCACGCTTGATCGTAACTCACCGCATTAAATTGTGATCTTTAACTAATTTTGTCTGTAAAATATGCGAAGAAAACATAAATTCGCAAAAATTTTAACATAATCAGTAAAAATAAATCAAAGAAGAGATTCCCAAAAATAACTCCCGAGGCATATCTTTGTACCAACCCTAGCTACTATAAACCTACACCTATTTATAAACCCACGGAAAGTTCTATCTCTCAGTCAGTTAACAACGAGAAAATATATTTTATATCCTAGGACACCTTTGCAAGAAGGCATAAGTAAGTTTTATTTTCACTTAGGCCCCATTTACACATTGATTAGTGTTTAGTGTGAGTTCATACATTTGCTACTTGTGTTGTGTTTAGTAACAAATGTATGCACTCGCACTAAACACTATAAGACATCGGTTACACGTTAATTCTGGCGTTAGTTCAGTCCATCATTCTGGATGGATGGACTGACGAATATTATTTATTTGTATTGAATTTTCATCAGTCCCGATACCAGAATGATGGACTAAACTTACGCCAGAATTAGCGTGTAACCGACGTCGAATCAATGTGTAAATGGGCCCTTAGCCTACGTACAGGTTTTCTACAATATTCTGAGATCCCTCACGCAGTCGTAGATCATTTTGGTGGTATCTAATAAATATTTGGAACTCGTCATGTTCTATTACATAGTTTGTTTAGGGTGTTATGTCCAAGTAAAGTATTGGATAGCTAACTAACAAACAAATTAACTGCCAGATAAAACTACCTGCAAAATTTATCACTTTATCTACCAGTTAAGCTTATTTGAAGATTGTGAAACACCAACGATGACTATACTCGTCAGATGAGTAGCAAGTAGCTTATTCAGGACTTTACTTGGACATTGTGAAACAGGCCCTAAGTATTTTATTTTTCATGTTTGTTTACCACCGACGAGGTACACATATTTATATAGAAATTGTAGAATTACCAGTAAGAATTTCTAAATAAACAAGCTTAAATATTATTTACTCCCACACACGTGGGAAATAAACAAGAACTCGGGAAACGAAGCGATGTCGCGTGAAAAACAAATTAGATAAAAATAATGATGTTTGTGACATTCATTTTAATACTCAGAGACGATTACCTTGAAGAGTTTGAAGTAAGGAGTGGTCCGCAAAAAAAGTAGCCGTGCCTTTTTTGATTTATCTTTTTATTTTGTGCCGATTTAGAAGCAGTGTTTATATTTAAATAATCTCTAGATACAATCATACAAAACATAAATACAATCATACTTAAATAAAACAGCGTTTGGAAGTTTTCGCCTTTTGTATTCCATCATACACATAGTTTTTTGAACAGCGTCTTCTGACAGAATTTTTGAGGTGTTTCTCAGAGACATGATTTTATACCTTAATAAATTGTCTTTCTTCAATAGTAAACTTTTTTATCTGGCTTCATTTTAAGGTAGTTACAGTAATTTTTAATTAAATGTATTTGCCTTTTTTCATAGAAAATTATCTCCCATAGAAAAATCTTTGTCAGAAGTTAGATTAGAGAGTCTTCCTGACTATCCTAGCTAAAATACAGTTAATTAATGTAGCTTCTTGGTAAGATGAAATTCTGAAAAGCATAAAACGGGTTGTGAAAATGGAAATACAATTGTGGCATTGCAGCGGATGTCGATTGAAGATTGTCAAATTATGTTGTTCAAAAGGTTACAAAGTATGTTGAATTAAAAACGCGAAAACTTAAATATGCTCACATATTCTATTATGATTGTATTTTTATTTATTAGTATTGTATCTACGGATTAATAAAATAAATATACTGCTTCAAAATTAGCACTAAATTAAAAAATACACAAGATTGTACACTGCTACTTTATTTCAGGACCACTCCTTAATACGTATAACTACTTTAGATTTCAGAGGGCCTTGGCCTTTATGCCACTTTTAGTTTAAGTACCTATTGTTAGTTTAATCCACGTCGTTGGCAAACAAACACCCCACCTGGTGGTAAGCGGTTATCACAGTCTTAATAGATACACATATTATGTATAGATGGGATGCTTGGAACAAAGAGCTATTAGGTGCCTGTGTTGCCTCTGTATATACGTACATTATATCTTCTTATTTATATAAACTTTATGGCATATAAAAGATGTACAAATAGCGGACTTGATGCCTGATACCATCGAAGATCATCATCATAATGGTCATTTTATTGATCTTTACCATAGATTTCCATTAGAAAATCACAATAGTATTAGTATTCAAATAGATGAGCAGACAGAACTGGGACCCTGGAGGAATCACCAATAACTATAGTATTACATTATTAGTATTCAATTAGACTAGCAGACAGAACTGGGACCCTGGGGGCCCCAAACAGCGACCGGAAGTCATACAAAGTATTAACGGTACCCACTTCCTGTAAAGTGGGAAGTGGGCAATAACTCAAGTTTGGCGCCAGCTTACAATGAACCATAAAAACGGTGGGTAATTAACCTTAAAACATGGCTGATTGTTTAATGGAAACTCTGTATGTACTCGTACATCCGCTATTTTACAAAAACATGCGATTATACTGAATATGTGGCTAAGTTCGACATCAAAAATAAACTTTATCTATCTACAGCCGTATCATAAATTCCCTATAATATGTTTAGAAACGATAAGCAAGCTAACGGTGTATTAAGAAATCTGTATCTGTGGTGCATCGTAAAATTTACTTTACAATATCGATGACCTAGACTTTAATTATATTAAAATTTCGAACGTCGTCTGGTATACCGATTCTAGAAGATGTTCGAAATTTTAATGTAATTAAAGTATTGGCACTTATGACAATCTAGTTGGTCATGAATCATGATTCGAAATCTAGTTGGCCATGGAGGTGCAATCATGCAATGGCGGTCATTCTAATGAATCTCAACACGTTATTGAGGAGTCATAATATGTGTGTTGTGTAGATAAAGTAATGTATGTAACTGTACATAATTAGGCATTAAAACACTCGTGGGATGTTATTATAAAAATGATTCGTTCGTTTTATAAAACCACACTCGTATTTTAATGCCCTTCTTTATGTAGCAGGTAGCAGTCACATAAACTACTGTTGCTTTATTCATAATAATAATCGTTCAATTGCACAATTTCAGCAGCACAGCCGATTGGGGCAGATCGAGTATTCCGCTTTATAATTAGTATTTGTAAGAAAAAAAACAGTTCAGAGTTTATCAAGATTTCTCAGGTGAATCTAAATATGCTCCGTCAAAATATACATGTAAGGGCCAGTCGGAAAAAACAACTCCCGGCTGAATTATGTCTATGGGCTCCATTCAAAAATTTAGCAACCATAGACAAACCGACTCTGGCTGATTTTTGTTTATGATATCAGAATTCCGCTCAAGTGCATGTTGCGCCTAAATGTACATTCGCCATCAGATATATCGGAGCGGCCAAGGTGGTCAAAAATATCTGAACATGCACATTGTGACCACCTTGCCCGCTCCGATATATCTGATGGCGACTGTACCTAATATCCTTCGACAGCAAAATACAGATGCGTTATCCTGTCATTTTGCGCTAACCTCCGTAACCGCGTGCCGCGTCCCTCCGCTCACCGATTGTATTGGCCCGTGGACGGAGATGCGCCCGCGCAGGTACGCTCGTTCCCAGAACCGTTTTTGCTCCTTTTTCGACTCGGCTGTACCAAGAACCGCCCGCCACCGGCCTACTCGGAAACCGTAATTAATCCGTGGAAGCCTTCGAGGGTTGTTATGAGAATTATGACTTCATTTTTTATTTGGCATTGTCTCGAATTTGTAAGTATTGTTCGGGGAATTGTCAAGTTGGGCCGCCTTTGACCCCGCTTGAGAGCGGCTATTCTTTTAGTGTCGCTTTCATAAATACGTTTATTGGAATCATAATGTTATTGTAAATTGTAAAAGGGCGATTGAACTTAGTTTCACCACAGAATAACTAATAGTACCTACTACCGTCGTATGAGGATTTTGACATTGGAAATGTCTTTTCGTTCGTTCCAGTATAGGCCCCGATTTCACGAAAAAGTGCGATCCCCTTATACCTTGGAAAGTTGTAAAGATATGATATTCAAAAACGACTCAAAAGACTCATATTTACGAGAGCTGTAAGGTACATAAAGAATTTTTCGAGAAAATCAAAAAAGAAAAAAGTTATAGCCGGAATAGTGAAAAAAAAAAGTAAATTTTTTCCAAATTTTTGATTTTGGCGTTCGATATTTTGGAAACGAAGAATGATATCAAAAATTTGAGAAGAACTCCTCTGGACAATTTAGTCAGCTACAATTTAAGCCTAAAAAAAAGACAATAGGGTTAAAGGTCTGCCCTGTAGCCTAACCTTTTTGAAAAAAGTCAGAACGACATTTTTCACATTAATTTTTTTTTAACTGACTTCAAGATTGAAAATAGATGTCATATACTTCAGAAAAAGTGACCAAACCCTCCGGTGTCCGAGGCCAGGATAGGATAGGAGGATATGAGGTGCAAGCACGTACTGCGCATGCCCTTAGAGTATGATCAACGGCGCCTAGCCGTTTCAAATTCAGAGATTGCATATACATGAGAAAATTTGACAAGTTCCGCCGTGACCGGGTGGTCTAGTGGTCAGGACGTCAGCCGCTGAAGACGCCAGTTCATATCTGGCCTCGGACACCGGAGGGTTTGGTCACTTTTTCTGAAGTATATGACATCTATTTTCAGTTTATATATAGTAGTGTAACTACTTAAAAATTGCAAATCAAAAAATATTGAACAAAATAATTTGATTTGCTTCAAGATCGACTTCAAGATTTCAAAAGAGCAGGTTCTCAATTCGGCGTGTATGTTTTTTTTTATGTTTGTTACTCCATCACTCCGTCATGTCTGAAGTAGTCTGAACCGATTCTGAAAATTCTTTTTTTGATTATAAGTATATATTGGTCCCGTTTTTGTCAATCTGATGAGGATCCATGAGGAATCGAGGGAACTCAAATGTTAATGGCATACATGTAGTGATTTTATCAACAAATCAATCATTTTCATTCAAAACAGTGAATTTTTATTAAGCGGAACTGCTGATGATGATCAGAAGGGAACTCTTCAACGACGCATAGTTCACGTTTGGCGATTCCTTCTCTTATCGAACACACATCGGTGTTTGTTAAGCAAGTAAGATTGTCAGGACAAATTTTCGTCAAGCTCAAGTTCTGATGATGGGATCCATGAGGAATCGAGGGAACTCCTCAAATCTTAAAGGCATACACATAGTGATTTTTGTATTTTTATCAACAAATCAAGCATTTTCATTCAAAAGAGTGACATTTGATGAAGTGGAACTGCTGATGATGATCAGAGCGGAACTCGTCAATGACGCATAGTTCACGTTTGGCGATTTGTCCTCTTCGCTGTGTTTGTTAAGTAAGTTAGATTCTCAGGACAAATTTTAGTCAAGCTCAAGTTCTGATGATGGGATCCAGGAGGAATCGAGGAAACTTCTCACATCTTAAAGGCATACATAAAGTGATTTTTGTATTTAAATCAACAAATCAAGCATTTTCATTGAAAACAGTGACATTTTAATGAAGTGGAACTGCGGCTGATGCCATAAACATGTGAAATGTAAAATGAGAAAGGAATTCTTCAACGACGCATAGTTCACGTTTGACGATTTGTCCTCTTCGCTGTGTTTGTTAAGCAAGTTATTCCATTGTATACAGTGCACCATCTACAATAATCCTTCACCGGCTTTCCCCATTAAAGAAGTCGGTTTTTTTTTCTTAAAAATTATTTAGCTATGTGGCTACCATTTTTCGACTTGACTACGGATTTGTAATGTAATAATTTTCTTGTATTTTCATCATCCTAAATGAAAATGAGAATGAGGATGAGGATGAGAATGAGAATGAGAATGAGAATGAAATGAGAATGAGAATGAGAAGGAGAATGAGAATGAGAATGAAAAGCGCATGTGGAAACCGCAGCTGTGTGATAGCTGCCTTAACTGTAGCCGAAAACCGCAATAAAACCAAACAGGCCGTTTCAAAGTTAAATGGGAGCATTCATTTGTACACTCATACCAAAAACTAACAAAAAAACTGTCGATATTTTGGTAAAGGTAACATTTGCCACTGGCATTTACGCTTTTATTGTTCAATATTGAATCTGCACTATACAACTTAAGACGTAAGCGCCAACCGCCAAATGATACCTTTAGAAATATTGTCACAAATAGCCATTTATCCAAATGTATATTATACTCACCTAGGTACCGCCTGTTTCGTCAGGGAAAAAAGTGAAGGAGCTAGTAGCTACGCAAAATCTAATCAAAATCTAATCAAAATCTAATCATCTAATCAACTAAATCGTTAGTTTAACTAAGCATTCTGCCTTACTAATGTAATAACTTCAGCTAATCATGAGTGAAACTAAAAATCGACATGATTTACTCATGTCGGTGGTCAATCAGATTAGAAAGCTCATGATTGAATTCGTAATCATAGATAGATAGATTGCTTTATTATTCGAAAAGTATACATTGATTTATACAGTGTATAAATCAATGTTCATATGATTATGAGTAACGTTCTCATTTTTAACTTTATAAGTAGTTTCAATCACGTTAATTTTTGCCCAACTCTGGTTCACAGGCGTTATGTCGAGGATACTTATGTTAATCCAAGAATAAAATAATTATCATTCAACGTCGTAGTTTTATTTTATAACATTTTCCTTATCCCGACTTTCTCGTCGCCCAGCGACAATATTTTTTCGACTTCCGTAGATTCATTTCCAATGTGCTCGATAGTCGTGTGAGGCACGAAATCTGTGATTTTTTTTAAAATTTATTTATATATTCAAATAACAACTTAGATTTTGTACATGTATCTTCTCCCCAAACTGTTACGTTTGATGGCGAGAGGCGCTCTGTTTTATACTTAAACAATTTAACCTATTAAACTCATCTTATATTTAAATTCATAACATAAATCAAGATAATTTGAGAAGACACTCTTTTAGTCTCGTTTTTATCATGGATTTACTTAATTTAGGACTTTGTCGTGGTAAGCTAATGCTATTACATATTTTTGGTACAAGATATTTTGAAGTTCTTTTGCCATAATAATTTCCCATCTCTGGCTCTACTAACTTTTTCTCTCTAACACTTCTAGTACCTACTATATGTATTTATTGGTAAGAAGCTAGCTAGGGCAGTAAGTGATGTAAAGCCAGCACGACCTCGGCGGTTCCCTATCTATAAGACACGTGCGCTTTGTATCCTATCGTATAGAGATATAAGTTTTTTCAAAATTTTACAAGCGAGTCCAACTGTACTTTTCTTATCGTTTTATCACAGAGTTCTTATAACCATGGTCTCGATGGCACCAAAATAATTTATGGTACTTATACTTAATCCAAGTTACGCAGTATTTATATTTCAGCTCTATCGTAAAGCGGGAAGTGGGGTTAAATTTAACTTGCTAGATTTGATTGATTACAGATGACGGGACAGGTGAAACTAAATAAAAGCTAGTAATAAGACAGCTGTCACATCGCAACCGGCGGAATGTAGTACGCATGCAGTGAGACATCTAGGCAAAGCCGTGCAGCGAGCACTCGTATACTCTTAACTCTAGCACTACCACAGAATAACTATATATACCCCGGATTTTTGGGGGCAGAAATGATTTACGCTAGCCAAAAAATAGGTAGAAACTGTTAAAAACTAAATTATTTGAACATTTATAAGGATCTTAATACCTATTTTTAATTCATAGTTTGGTAACTACAATAAAACAAAATAATTAACTTATTTCGTGTTCAATAAACAAAGTTATAAAAACACGAAATCGTTTCTGCCCCCAAAAATCCGCAGTATTTAGTACTACCACTAAATTGTCCCAAAAAATAGTGTGTAACAAAGTGTAATTTTCTGTACCCAATGATTCTCAAGCTGTCACAAAAATGCTGGTGACCCGTTTAAGAGCGTAATTGGTATCCTATTCTAATGATAAAAAACTAAGAAAAAAAATTTTCACGCGAAAAAAAATGCTTTTGTGTGGAGGGTTGGCTGGCTGGGACGACGTGCCCCATACAAAAAAAAATATCTACGCGTCAAAAAAATTTTTTTTCTACTTTTCCTTACTCGCAATACGATACCAATTCAGAATTTTTCAACCGACTTCAAGATTTCGAAGGAGGAGGTTATCAATGCGTCGGGATCTTTGTTTTTGCTATTTTTTTTTTTTTTTTTTATGTATGTTCACCGATTATTCGAAGACGGCTGGACCGATTTGGAAAATTCTTTTTTTGTTTGAAAGCGTGTACTTCACAGTTGGTCCCATTGTAACCATGTCAGGATCTGATGATGGGATCCTGGATAAATCGATGGAACTCTTCAACTACTATAAGCACACCTATGGTGATTTGGGTATTTTTTACAGCAGATCGAGCATTTGGTGTTGGATGCTTAGTGAAGTGGGTTCTTTTTTGTTTAAAATTATGTTACAACCGTATAGTGTATTCACATTTGAGTCGCTTAACTTCAAACTCGGGTAAATCTATCTGTTAGATTATGCGATGTTGGTATTAAGAAAAGGTAATAGATATTTGCTGAGAGGGTCGAATGGATTTACCCGAGGTCGAAGTTAAACGACACATTTAGTTTACCTGTCAAGCATCGATTTCGTTAAATCCAAGACCATACAATTCAAAGCTTATCCGAGATAAATTGGGATTCGTCTCGCACAGGCAACTCCGGGTTGGGCTAGGACGGAGACGGAGCAAAAAGACGCTTTCCCGGAAAAGATGTTAGTTAGCTTGAATTTCAATGGATTGCTTTTGCTGTGATGCGAGCGGCGTTATGATTGGTTGAAGTTCTTTGGAAACCAGTGTGTCGGTACCAGTTACAAAAAGTGATCATTTCGAAACACTAATAGTACTATTAGTTATTCTGTGACACTAATTAAGTTTCGATTGGATTCATCGGTTAGGTAACTGTCACTCGGGTCTGGTAGTCCCGTATTGACATTTTATTGCATACTAGCACGCGCCCCGGCTTCGCACGAGACTTTTTTTGTAGACCTTTTTAAGGTGTACAATACTGTAGTATATTATTTTGATCTATCTCGTAGGGTTTAGCCAGCGTTTGCAATGTAAGCGCAAAAAAGGTGTTTATTTACGATATCACATTAGAAACCTCTAAAATTACTTATCAGTATTTCTCTACTATATTATGCATGTATTATACATATAAACCTTCCTATTGAATCACTCTATCTATTAAAAAAAACCGCATCAAAATCAGTTGCGTAGTTTTAAAGATCTAAGCATACATAGGGACAGACAGCGGAAAGCGACTTTGTTTTATACTATGTAGTGAAGTATATTTTGTGCGATTTAGAAGTTGGTTCCATTCTACAGTAGTCTGCCGTACCTACTGACGGTATGTTTGATACATTAACCTCACAAAGTAAGATATATATAACTTGCAAACTCACCTATTTAATGTAACTGGTTTTCTTAGGCCTTCGACTAACGGCTTAGCGTTTGTAATACCTCCTCGGTTCTAACGAACTGTCTGAAATACTACCTTGAAGTCGGCATGCCAAATTTAACCTTAAACTGAAATGTTTAGAGCTCATAATCGGATAATCTTGCGTAATTTAATTTGCTGATTCTGTGAACGCTTTTTGAAGCATCACAAAACTGTTAAAAATAAAAATACTTAAGTGGTTCTAATGTAAAGCGCATAGCAGATAGCCGTTCCTTAGTAGGAACGCGAAATTGATTCATGGAATTAATTTTGATAAACTAGAATTACCTATATTAAAGCGTATCCAATCGCTTGGCAAATATCATTTCATAAATATTCATGTTAGAAACAACGTTAGGCAAATTAACGATTCCCAAATTAGACGTTGCATGAAAGGTTGTTTTACAAATAGTTTTATCACATGAAATATTTACTTGAAAAAACATTATTTGAAGGGTACACGGAAAGAACATGTCTAGTCACGTTGACAACATTTTGAGTTATAGCGCTTTTAAAGTTTGGAATGATTCAAATAATCATACTATTTTCTAAACTAGATGTTTTTTACGAGTTAACGTTACGTTACTGAAACAGAGCTTTCAAGCTCTACATTTTGATATAAAAATTTCAATTTACAAAATAAGTGACTACTTGACTACACATATTCTTTCCGTGTACCCTTCATTTACAAAACATTATTTGACAAATTATTCATTAAATATAAAATATATAAGGATAAAAAAAAAACGTGTGATAGCCGCCTAAATCTGTGTTAAGCCAAAACAATACATTGTACATAGGTTATAAAACTTATAAAGTTCACGATAAACTGGCAATTTACAAAAAAACTTAAATTATCGTATACTTGTGAGTATACGATAATTTAAGTTAAAAATATTACGTCATAACATAATTCAGGACGAAATGAGGACTCTTGAAAAGAGATCCTTTTTAAAATAAGAAGCGATTAGGTCACCTTTGTTGTCCTTGTATCTGTGTGTGTGGGCTTCTGACGTCACAGAACGTACGTGATTCATGAATTATGTATGGCTTAACAATTAAATCTTCACGCGTATAGATTCCACCGATAGAGTTCGACCACGATAAGTTTTCACGCCAAATTCTACGTTAACTATGGCGCTCCCGTACTGCGTCGCTCCAAAATGGGTGCAAACATAGCCTGGTCGGACTCTAGATGCTTTGACGGCTGCGGCTGTTACGAAAATAATAAACAACACATAAAATCGTCAGTTTCGCTAAAGGTAGGCAACGATTACTCATTACTCGGAATAAACTTTATTGCGTTGCTTCGATGACTTACGAAACTCAAACAGAAATCGAGACTTTCTAAGTATTCGCGTTAAAATAAAACAGTTTATGTTATGAGCGAAACTTGGCTCCAATGACGAAGGTAACTTGTTTATCTCACTTTCACTCAGAGATAAAAATAGTAACGGTTACATAACCTCAAAATAAGCGCATATTGAAATACCGAATTGAATCGTAGAACGGAGCGTTCTATTTTAAAAATCGAACGGCTGGACGTCTTTCCGGGAATCGTTGGGATGCATTACCATCGTTCTGCGAGCACTGGCTTAAATTAAACTTGACCTCTGCCCTCTTAAGAATTATAAGAACAACTATACTGGTTTTTCCGAGACGAATACTCGCTAGTGTTTAATAAACGATGTTAATACAAGGCCGGCGCTCGAGTTGAAGCGTTCCCTTACATTACCGTGCGTGTTTCCAAGAAGTTTGTTCAAACAGAACTCTTTCTCGGATTTGAACGGTTATTGGCATTTTATGCCAATTGCCAGTACTCAAGGTATGTATTTTGCAAAACAGGACGCTTAATTTAAGTCAATTCCCCTAAATCTACAAGTTATATGAATAAAAAAATTACTACATACCAGTCAGTCGGGACGTCGAAACTGCAACACAACATTTTTTATAATTCACCTACAGCAGCCATTCTCAAAGTGTGCTACGCAGAGCCTTAGGGCTCCGCAATGCCTCTGTGGGGGCTTCGCCAGCTACTTTTAATATTGAGAAAAATATTTCGCTTACTAAGGGTTCCGACACCAAAAAAAGTTTGAGAACCGCTGACCTGCACACTTTTTGTATCTTGTACTTAAGTTGCTATTCATCTAAGTACTTCAATCTTAGATTATTAATTGTTATAATTACTACTTTTTACATTTTAATTTAATCACATGACTTTTGCTGTTCTAATACAAACGACATCAACGCGCCTCGGGAGACCTGTTTCTGCACTACGTTTCGGCGGCGCTTAGATTTTCAATAGACATACACCGTGGGCCCCTTATAACTAGAAAGATTTTAACAGTGTATTCCTGACCATATTTAGATACTAAAATGTCCTACAAACTTTTCTGGAGGCGTATTCCAGAGTTTCCAGGTGTAACCGATAGATGACGCTAGTGCTTTAACCTGAAATAAAAGGAACGCGAATTTGTATGGATATTGTCCAGCCATGTCTATATCATCCTTGGTTTGAAAGAACTTCATTTCGCTTACGCTCAGCTCGTTCGAAAATAAATCGCTTGCAAACCGCAGTCGGGTTTTTAATCTTTTTAATTGGACTTGTTCATGAATCTCTAGTGCTAACGAAACAATAAAAGCCGTGGTCGTGCCGTACCTTCCGGATTCTGTACGTCCGGGATCTCGGATCTTACTTTCTACTGTGGGAGGGCCATTAAGGCATTCTTGGACAACTGATGCCATCTTTGAGCGACGGCGCGGCGCCGGGTTTCAATGAACTCCACAGTCATTGTATAAACTGCGATACCTGACCAATGTAGGTACAGTCACGTCTGAAAATATGGATACATTTTAAGGGACAAAAATATGTCACTATTGTATACAATACTTTTTCTACGAGTGCTCAAAATAGGCAAGCCGGTAAGAATTAAGTTCGACGAATGGTTTACACAACCTGCTCCCTCTATATAATTGAGTAACTTCGATCTCCCGTCGTCGGATCTTACCGGTGGTCGGGGAGGA
Organism: Pammene aurita; assembly: GCA_947086415.1. Classification (NCBI taxonomy): domain Eukaryota; kingdom Metazoa; phylum Arthropoda; class Insecta; order Lepidoptera; family Tortricidae; genus Pammene; species Pammene aurita. The sequence goes on from OX352294.1 coordinate 37,472,011, forward strand.
GGACCATCCTCGTCATTGTATGATATTGTATGTAAATCCATTTCAGTATTCGCGAGGATGCTAAAATTTGCGACCATAAAAGCTCCATCAAAAAGTATGCGCTAATAGTTCGGTCTAAAAACTCTCAATTCAAGCATAGTATTATAGTCGACGAGTAGAAACAATGCTATTTTAGTCACGAGTCAAATCAGCTTTTAAAACTCTTAATAAAACCTAAAAAAATGTTTTACTATGGAATTGGTATCCTGTGAGGTCATTATATTAAAGTTTTAGAAGGTCTACACTAGTTCATTGGCAACTGTAATGATAGCTTTACGCAGAGGTCCTATAACACCTTAAGGGTGCAGTACAACAATATCCTCAGGATGCTGCTGAGGCTGCCGAAGCACTGCAGTGCGTCAGCCATGTTTGCCGAGGCGAGGGCAGATAACATTTTTGCCATTAGGCGGAAAAGAATCGCCTCGATGCTAAGGCGGGTGCGTGGCAGCAGCAACAGTATGCTGAGGGGGTTGGCGGAGCGCCTGGACTGCCCGCTTACAAGTACTGGGTGGAGGTGGTCATTGGCAGGACCAGGTAGTAAATAAAATATTTAATACCTGCTCCTGCCAGAGGAACATCACTAAATTATTTTGTGATTTATGTTGTTGCTTTTTTTTTTTTTTTTTTAAGTAACACTAGCATAGTCTCTTAATGTTGTACAACTAACACTTTTACTCGTATGGACGTATGTCTGAAATAAAAATTTTTATTTTATTTATTTTTTAATGATAGCTGTAACATTTATTAAATAAAATAATATTGTGACGAATCCACCTCCATTGAACTGAAGTCATTGAAAGCGCAAAAAACGTTGGATCTGGCTTTTCTGTGTATTTTCGTACCAACTTAAAGTGGCTCTATTACTGCTGTAAAACTATTAAACTTACATATTTTCAACTTCACTGTATTTGTAACTTGTAACAAATATGGTGGTAGAAAGAGATGCAAAAAGGAAATCGTAACTTTATAAATATTTAGCAATCTTACGAGGTTTTAAATAATGCAGTACATGGATTAAACTCGCCAAGTATTTCGTAAGCCTGATATCTAAATAATACATAATTATAGAATCGATAATCCGATCTTAGAATTATCAATTTATCAGGAATTGTTTATCACTTATCACTTAAGTAAAGATTCGCGAAGAATTCGTAATGGAAACAATAAATTACGGACACGAGTCTTTACTTGTGGATGAGTAACGGTTCGATGAATTCATTCGTAGTAGTTTTTCTGTTGTTATTGCTATTGACGTAATATTGTCATCTAAAACAATTACCACGCGTGCCCCCCCCCCCCCCCCCCACGTGAGGTTAAAAAAATCACGTACATATATGAAACACATAAAATAAAACACACGGCAGGCGTTCACGCCTCCGGCTTTGCAAAAATACTTTATACAGCGTGTTTTCTTTTATTTGCTTCAATTTAGAATATTTAGGAAACGAATTGGCATAATAAGTTTAAAAAAGTTTTTTTTCATGCTATAATTGTTTTATCGGTCACTTATGTAACTAGGGTAACTATTAACTCAACCAAACAATTGAAAATTATGACATGGCAATGTGATTTCGAATATTAATACTCCCGAGATACAAAGGAAGTATATTTTATTTATTGATGTATTACACACAGGTGCATCATGTATTGCTTAATGGAGGTTTACACAATCACAAAGATAAAATTAACTATCGATTATTTCAGAACTGGAGCTAATTATCTTTGAGAAATATACTTAATTTAAGCTCAGGAACGTACTCTTGCAATAAAAGCAAAAAAAAAACACGTTGTATAGGGGTAGGACAAACAGGACCACGTGGGCACTGGGTGGTCTGCTTCAGTTCTTGTAACTAATTTATCACGCCAATTTCACACCGTTTTTGAAACAAAACTATTTGGTGTCAGATCTACTATTCTGGTGACTTAAAAACTTTCCGCTGTCAATCTACTGGCAAATAGACCCCCAACAGGGAGGCGATTAGTTGAAGGGGAGGCGTTCTATTGGTCTCGGCTGGAAAGAGCTGGAAGCTCAAGATCGTGACAACGTGACATGTGGAGAACTCTTCTGCGAACCCTAAGTCCCTAATGAGGGCAGGCGGGTTGCACTATGTCTCTCTGTATTGTACCTGTTTTTCCCGATGCGCTTACCGCACCGCGAGGGCTAATGAGAGAAGGGTTGGTGAGTTCGAGAATATGTGACGTTTTCAAGTCACCTACATCATTGTCGGTTGTTAATAGAGATTATTTCTAAATTATTTTTTATGGCAGTTAACGTCTTAAGGGCAACCGACAATGATGTGTTCTTCTGATTGAATCATGGATTTATATGAAGTGGATATTCGGTCACAAAGTGAGGCCGAAAGAGAAGGTTATCTAGGGGACTGTGTCTCGTTTAGACTAAGGAGGTAATGACGTCATCAGACAATCAAAATGTCAATATGTGTCAAATGTGACAATTTTGTAACGAGCTATTATGCTCTCTATCGGACCGTTTTTACTAATTTTTACGAGTCACCTATGAACGACTGTTTTACTCGGTAATAAGGTTCAACAGTGGTTAGGGAAAAAGTGTAAGAATTAGATCCACTTCATATAAATCCATGGATTGAATAGGTCACATATTATCATTTCAGCCAGTGTTTATGGCAAATCTCAAACCTGCATGGATATATGAATCACGTTGAAAACCCTATTTTTTTAAAGCGCATGCCAGCTAACGTTTTCATCTCTAGCTAAATATCAAATTGAGGAAGGAGAACCTTCTGTACTTGTACTACTATTCTGTAATGAGGGTGTGTCTAATGTCCACGAATGCTTACTACTCCATATTATTATCAATATTCGCGATGTAGCAATCGACAAAAACAAAGTCCGACGCCCCTAGTTCGCTGAATGCGATAATAGTTCTAACTACATAGAATTAATGCTTCGCAGTAATCGTTTCGTTTGTTGCTCACTCGTTTCTATTCACTTGTTTTTACAAAAGTTGTAAAGGTGACAGTCACCCGCAGTTTCCATGAAATTAACCTGATCGCGTGTAGTCGCCATCAGATATATCGGAGCCGCCAAGGTGGTCACAAATATCAGTACAACGCCTCTATTGTCAAGTCGAGAAAGTAGGTACATGTTCAGATATTTTTGACTGCCTTGGCCGTTCCGATATATTTGATGGCGACTGTACCGACATGATAGAGCTCATAGTGGCGGACCATATAACTCGATTACCAAAGGCTCAAAAGTGCTACGATAATTCCAATCGTAGCACTTTTGAGCTTATCGACTTCCGATATAATTATTTTATCGATACTTTATAGAACACAACATCACTACATAGTATATAACATGTATGCTTAGATCTTTAAAACTACGCAATGGATTTTAATGCAGTAGGTATAGAGTTATTCAAGAGGAAGGTTTAAATATATGTGTAAAAAAAATACATGCATAATATAGTAGAGAAACACTGATCATTTTAGAGGTTTCTAATGTGATGTCGTAAATAAACACATTTTTTACGCTTACATTGCAAACGCTGGCTGAGTCCTAAGAGATAGAGGAGTGCGATTTTTGAATCTCACTGGTGATATCAAACTAAAATTATCACCGATGACTTTTATGTCACCATTTTCCAAAAGCCGTATTTTTGAAAGTCACACGCTGTTTACCAATATGCAGAAATTTTACAATGTCAAATTTACAATTTTACAAATTTTACCAATGGTTTCGTAAGCCGATAATATTTTTTTAATTTCGCATTAAACATGCTTGCTCGTGATGAATTCTTTCTGCGACGCCTACCGCAGCTGGATTATGTTGACGGTGAGGAACGTCATCGTCTTCGTCGCTGTCCGTGTCCGTCATCGTCATCATAATGTACTCCTCCAGGCTTGCCATTTTTAGGGTTCCGTAGCCAGAATGGCAAAAACGGAACCCTTATAGTTTTGTCATGTCCGTCTGTCCGTCCGTCCGTCCGTTCGTATGTCACAGCCATTTTACTCGGAAACTATAAGACGTATCTTAATAAAATTTAGACATAATGTGTATTTTGTATGCCGCTATTTAGTTATGTAGTAAAATTGCTGAAAAAAAAATTTTGGGGGGGGGGGGCGCTCTATACATGTAACAAAATTTCAATTTTTTTTTACCAAATATCAACATGTTGCACATCAATCGATAGGTCTTTAAAATTAACATTGAGGTTTCTTTGAACAATTTGTGATTACTGATTAAGTAAATATTTTCAAAAATAATCGCTTCGAAAGTCAAAAAAATTGCGTCCCCCCCCAAAATCACAAACTTTCTACGAAAATTGTTTTGAACGTTATCGGTTAAGCCATTTTTGAGTTATTTCCAAAAAGCTTCTTCAATAGGCATCAGACCTTTTGGCATTAGTTTGGTTCTTATTCCATTGAAGCTACGGAACCCTCTATTATAGGTGGTCCGACACGCACTTGGCCGTTTTTTATATTTTCAATAAATCGTCGCAATCACAAATGTCACAATCGAGCTCCGCTGCTAATTCTTCCAAAAAACATACTTTGGCGTTTTTGGCAGAAGTCACATACGTCAACTGTCGAAAACAATCGCATGGTGATTTCAATTACGAGTGGGTAGGGGCACTCGTAAATCGATATCATAGGTATGACAAATGTAAGTCACCGATGAGTTTCAAAAATACGAACTTTCGGAAATCACTCACATCGGTGAGAATTAGTCACTTGGTGAGATTCAAAAATCGCACTCGAGTGCGATTTTTGAATCTCACTGGTGATGTCAAAGTCACCGGTGACTAAAATTATCACCGATGACTTTTATGTCACCATTTTCCAAAAGCCGTATTTTTGAAAGTCACACGCTGTTTACCAACATGCAGAAATTTTACAATGTCAAATTTACAATTTTACAAATTTTACCAATGGTTTCGTAAGCCGATAATATTTTTTAAATTTCGCATTAAACATGCTTGCTCGTGATGAATTCTTTCTGCGACGCCTACCGCAGCTGGATTATGTTGACGGTGAGGAACGTCATCGTCTTCGTCGCTGTCCGTGTCCGTCATCGTCATCATAATGTACTCCTCCAGGCTTGCCATTTTTAGGGTTCCGTAGCCAGAATGGCAAAAACGGAACCCTTATAGTTTCGTCATGTCCGTCTGTCCGTCCGTCCGTCCGTTCGTATGTCACAGCCATTTTACTCGGGAACTATAAGACGTATCTTAATAAAATTTAGACATAATGTGTATTTTGTATGCCGCTATTTAGTTATGTAGTAAAATTGCTGAAAAAAAAAAATTTGGGGGGGGGGGGGCGCTCTATACATGTAACAATATTTCAAATTTTTTTTTACCAAATATCAACATGTTGCACATCAATCGATAGGTCTTTAAAATTAACATTGAGGTTTCTTTGAACAATTTGTGATTACTGATTAAGTAAATATTTTCAAAACAAATCGCTTCGAAAGTCAAAAAAATAGCGTCCCCCCCAAAATCACAAACTTTCTACGAAAATTGTTTTGAACGTTATCGGTTAAGCCATTTTTGAGTTATTTCCAAAAAGCTTCTTCAATAGGCATCAGACCTTTTGGCATTAGTTTGGTTCTTATTCCATTGAAGCTACGGAACCCTCTATTATAGGTGGTCCGACACGCACTTGGCCGTTTTTTATATTTTCAATAAATCGTCGCAATCACAAATGTCACAATCGAGCCCCGCTGCTAATTCTTCCGAAAAACATACTTTGGCGTTTTTGGCAGAAGTCACATACGTCAACTGTCGAAAATGAACTACAGTAGTTACACCTTAAAAAGGTCTACAAAAAAGTCCCGTGCGAAGCCGGGGCGGGTCGCTAGTATTAAATAAGATTAAAAGTAGAGTTAAACAACAGGCGGTCTTATCGCTAAAGAGCGATCTCTATCTAATAACTTTTTGAGTAGTTGAAAATGTGAAATTGAGATTTGCAATGAACACAATGAATTAGTTAACAATTTCATATGTATGTAAAACCGTTAATCAAAGGTCATCAGATTAATGACCAGTTCCTACATAACATGATATCATTAGGCTCGATAGCAATACAATTATTGTTACAATTTCTTTCGATTTTTTTTAGGTAGGTATAAGAAAAGAAATCCACAAATTATTTATAAGAATCAATAAAATATTATTATTTTAATTCCTACTTAAATTTGACAAAAACATGGCATCCAAAGGTTATCTCGAAAAGATCCCTCATTCGCGATAAGACTGCCTGTTGTTTACTTCTACTCGTAATCATATGGTGTCATTATGGTGTTTATAATAACTAAATCTAAACGTGTCGTTTTTATTACGCGCCTGCCATATTATGTAAAACAGTTGACGACATCACAACAATTAAATTAAAATAAAAAACGCAGCGGGAAGCTGCTACCTAAACACATTAATTACCTTACCCAAGTTCCTACAATCCAAAAAAGGTTGCGCCCACAATAACGTCTTAGATTTTGAGCGATTTTTCCCCTCTGGTGAGATTTTGTGAGATTTTTCAAAACTTCTCCCTCGCCTTCAATTCTCACGTGAGATTTATTTTAATGAAAGTTTTTGTAAAATCATTGATCCTAAATCTGTGGCCTCAGATATGTACATATAACAAAAAACTCACCAAAACATCATTAGAGGTCTCGAAAGGGAATTAAAAAAAACTAAATTTCACCCACAACACAAATTGGCTACTTCCTAAAAAAATATATTTAGTTTAGTCCGTTAAAGTTCCGCGTGACGTCACATTCTAAGTACTCTTTTTAGCATAATGTGACGTCACGCGAAACTTTAACGGGCTATATCTTCACCGATTTTTGTTTGATTGACAAAATATAAAATACGTGTCCAATATTTTTTGATAATCTAACTGACGGACTGAATATAATTATATTTTTTTACCCAGGAAAGTATAATTATCTAGTAATTTTACCCTGTTTGCTTGTGGCAAAATAAAATTTACAACATATTTTCCAATGTGCCCCCTCTCCCCCTCGTGACACTTGGTGAGATTTGGCTAAACCTCCTCCCCCTCTAAACGCCTCACGTAAACAATGGACGACCTCATAGTGGATTCGTAGAAGTGACCATTATAGTAGTTAAACAATAACGCGTTGGTAACAATGGACAATTAGTTTCGCGTCGAGACTTCTTTAAGTGCCTACTTGTGCTAGGGTTGCCACCTTTTTTTAAGAGAAACTTTGTATATCCCAACCACTTTTGTGATGAAATGGAGAACTGGTGCATTTTAATAGGCGATATATGCTACCGAGTGGCTCCAGCGTTACGGCCTTCAGGGCATCAGCTGACGGTCTTTCCACCGCGATACAGCCGGCTGACGATTTTATATCTTCATAATCTAAATATGTAAAAGAAGAAACTGACTGACTGACTGATTGACTGACTGACTGAAATATCAACGCACAGCCCAAACCGCTGGTTCTAGAGATTCCAAATTTGGCACGTAGGTTCCTTATAAGGTCTCATGCACTAAGAAAGGATTTTTCAAAATTCATCCCCTAAGGGGGTAAAATGGGGGTCCAAAGTTTGTATGGCGAATCAAGATTTGTTAGACTATTTTAATCGAAACTTCACAGAAGTATTCGTAACGAGAAATGAGTAAACACGTGTTTCAGGTTGTTTGAAAATTCAACCCCCAATAGGGGCAAATGTGGTCACAAAGTCTGAAAATCAACATGGGTATCGTATCCTTTTTTGAGTACTTATAGTACGCGGGCGAAGCCGCGAGAAAAGGCTAGTAGCATATAAACTACCATCTGACAAAGATACACATGGGACGCGATGACTGATTTTTTTTACATGTTCACGTGCCCAGCTGACGGTCTTTTCATCACGATATAGCCGGCTGACAATTTTGTATACTTTAAATAGCTTATAATCTATCGTCTAACAAAGTTTCAAGCGGGACGCGATGACTGAATTTATTTAATTTTTTTACGTGTTTGGGTGGCCGCCGTTCCTCAACCCACCGACGGAGCGGCAGCTGACGCTCACGAGACTCCATCACACGTCGCCCTTAATCATTATACGATTTATCGAACGGGACGCGATTGGTCATCAAATTTGTTCTTGGCTTACGGTCTAAAACAACAACAAAATGAAATAATATAATTTTAAACAAAAAAGAACCGACTTCACTTAGCATCCACCTTTCCAAAAGCAAATGCTCGAGCTGTAACAAAAACTCAAATCACTATAGGTGTGCCTATAATAGTTAAAGAGTTTCCTCGATTTCTCCTGACCTGGTTACAATGGGACCAACTGTGAAGTATACTCTCAAACAAAAAAATAATTTTCCAAATCGGTCCAGCCGTCTTCGAATAATCGGTGAACATACATAAAAAAAAATAGCAAAAACAAAGATCCCGATGAATTGAAAACCTCCTTCTTCAAAATCTTGAAGTCGGTTGATAAATATAGTGTTGTTACCTCATTGAACGTTCTAAAAATATACTATTTTCGCCTCTTTTGCATTTTTTCAACAGTACACCGAGCCAATATACACGATGATTCATAATCGGTGATCAGGAACCAATTTTTATTATTTAGTTATCGATACTGAACAACGTTTACTATGGGCACAGATTATAGCTATGGGACCAACTCCGAAATCGCAAAATTTTTTTTGGCTGATTCATACACTTCGGCCGATCAGGTGTTGTCGTTTTCTATGGGGAGCCAAAAATTTTTTTTGCGATTTCGAAGTTGGTCCCATACTAAAAGTTGTTTAGTATCGATAACAGAATTAGAAAATTTGGTTCCTGATCACCGATTCTGAATCATCGTGTATACTTACGATAGTATACTTCATAGTACGGGTGGCAACACTAACTAGTGCCGACTTGGGAAAAAGTGTATAGGAAAAGGCACCTTACTGAGTGTGTCACGCAGTGTTGCACACTAAATGAAAGTACAAAGGGTGGGCTTTATGCCAAAAGGCGTTCTCTACCAATCAACATTCATAAATGGGTAGATAAAAAACCTATAGTGCAGGATCACCCACTTTGTCGATATGAAGTTATTAGTTCTGTACCCTACAGACATTGATTGACAATGCCTATACAAAATCGCGTTCCCTTATTTCAGGCTAAAGCACTAGCGTCATCTATCGGTCACCACAAATACTAAATTCCTACTTAACCTTTATGTTAAGCCCATTGGTTGACTGGTAGAGAATGCCTTATGGCATTAAGTCCGCCTTGTGTACCATCTTATTTTGTGCAATTAAGGTTAAATAAATAAATTCCAGTTTCTAATATTTTGTTCGGCGATTAACGCTGACAGAATAACTCGACTCCAGCCAGACTCAACAGATGACGCTGACACTTAGTACCGAAAACAGACGTATAGCCTGAAGTTTCGAGGAACGCGATTATGTATAGGCATTGTCAATCCATGTTTTAATCTAAAACTATACCCTAAGGTCGGTGTCCATAGAAAAGTAAAATAATGTAAACAAACATATTCACCTTCATTACTTCGCAATCACGCACTTTTACAGAAAAATCATGGTTAGCAATTAAGTATCGTAGCCCATGGACCTGGAACCCTAGATGATTCACATGCGCGTTGCCCACCTTTTAAGAACATATCAGTTTATTAATGTAGGATTAGTTTTTCCCATCCCAGTTACCCAGGTTGATTGGATATTCCTTTGTCAGCGCGGATAACTCCCCTCGTCAAGGCCAGATTAATCCAACTAGGCTGTTTCACGACTGAATGCACTTTGCAGGCTGCACTAACGGTAGTCTATGCATGAACATAATATGCACATACCACAGATATACATCAAGCTAGAAGCCACAAATGCTCGTACTCTGCGTGTTATTTAGTTCTCTAAGGATCAACGATACAAATGATCTCATGACATTCCAACTGTCACTCATTGGTCTCTGAAAACACCGAAGAAATAGCAATAATTCATCAAAAATGTTGGTCGAGTAAATAGTGATGTTTCCTTATCCTATTGCTATAATAATTTTGAACAAAAAAGAACCGACTTCACTTAGTCTTCACCTTTCCAGAAGCAAATGTCCGAGCTACTGTAAAAAAATTCTCAAAACACAATGGGTGTGCCTATAATATTTAAAGAGTTTCCTCGATTTCTCCAGGATCCCATCATCAGATCCTGACCTGATGACGATGGGACCAACTGTGAAGTATACTCTTTCAAACAGAAAAGAATATTCCTAATCGGTTCAACCGTCTTCGAATAATCCGTGAAAAAAAAACAAAGATCCCGACGAATTGAAAACCTCCTCCTTCGAAATCTTGAAGTCGGTATCAAATATGGACAAATTGTCACGCACGATTGCACCCTACTGAGATTACCGAGTGTTTGCTTCTTCTAGTTTAATATTTGTTCTGTGGCACATCCTGCGCGACATCGTGACTATATCTCGATCGATATATATCTCGTTTCTTTTAGGATCAGAAAAATTACAGTCGAGTTCGCTAATGTATGCAGGTATAGTACGATGTTGGGTCGGGATTGTCGGTAGAACTCTCTAGTAAGATTCCGACATCTTAAAAAATGACCACTATACTTTACTAGTCAAATCAGCTACTCTTTTTTAAACGTGAATACGAATTTAGTTTCTATGAAATTTTGTATGATAATGAAACTATAATATGTCTTCACGATGAATGGTCCTACTAAGATTTTTTTCATAAAGCTGTTACCGTAGCCTACAGATGCCTGCAAGTTGTAACTCCGGATGTTGCATGCGTGTTGCCAACCCTAAGGGCCTTTGCATATCTCCGCTAGTCCGCAGTACCGCGCTACACGTTTTGTCGCTAAACCTGGGGGGCGATTTTTGAAATTCGAGCGCTCCAATATGACATTTAAAACTCTGGATAAAACAAAGGAATGATGTTCTAAAAATAACAGCGATAGTATATTGAAATCATTCATTATTATTTATACTATTAATTTCATGCGTAAATAATGACGACAAACTTTTGTGTGCGATTATATTCCAGGTTAAATTATTGAATTCGAGCGCTCGATTATCAAACATCGCCCCCCTGAGCGGATAGAGAGCGAAACAAGAGCGAATGCATACGGCACGATTCCACCCTTGATTCGCTTTTACCGCTCAGGTTTAGCGGCGAAACGTTTAGCGCGGTACTGGGGTATCGATTTCGCCACGGAGATGTGCAAAAGGGGTTACTAATGTTTTACCAAAAAGAAATTGCCAAAATTTCAGATCCCAAAAAATGTTTCCCAAAATTTCATTTGCCAAATAAAAATTTGCCAATATTATTTTTCCCAAAAAATTTTTACGCAAACGTTTTATTTAGTTTAATAATGTTAAGGCAATGAATCACTTACCAACTAGTGTTTTGACCAATTTTTATTAAGTAAAATGTTTCAGTTGGCAAAACATGTGTTACGCTAATAAAAATAAGGCAAATGATTTATATCGTCAACATTCCATTTAGCATTTCTATTTAGTCGGTTGTCCATATATTTATTAGGTGACAATCAATTTGCATCATTATTGCAATGATACAGAAGACATAAATTAAATTGCAACGTTGCTGTGTTAGTGTTATGTTATGTGGGTAAGATGTAAAATATGACGCTCAATTTAATTCTACCGTGCAGGGTTATATTCATCATTGAATTGTGCTGTGTGTTGCATTACAACTAATTTAAAGTAATTACTAATTAACAATGAGTGAATCAGATGATAATACTGATATATTTGAAACTTTTCAATCTACGCGTGGTGGGATGAAGTTATTTAAAAATGGATTCAGCTACGAGAAGCATAATATGGTGAAAAATACGTATTATTGGTATTGTGAGTACAGGAAAAAGAACTTGTTTAAATGTACTGCATCTCAACAAACTACACTGGTGGATGGGGCTCATAAGGTAATTAAAAGCAATGAAAATCACAACCATGAACCAGATCCTGGCAGGAAAACAACCAGTGACATTATAAAAAATATCAAAAGTGATGTTTTATCTGGATCAAAAATATGTAAAATAATACAAACGAACAAAGCAAAGGTGCCTTTGGATGTTGTCGAAAGTTTGCCTTCAACTTCGGCTTTAAAGCAAAGAATGTATCGGCTACGGAAAAAACAAGAAATAACAACTGAACCAACGGATATTCATTTCGAGCTAGACTTGTCGCAAACCTCAATCAACGGAGAGAACTTCGTAATTAAAGATAAAAGTTTTGATGACAATAAACGAATATTGGTGATGTCTACATTAAATTTAATGAAGACTTTAAGTAAAAGTTCATATTGGATTTTGGATGGAACGTTTAAAGTGGCACCAACTATTTTTAAACAAATCTACACTATACACGGCAACATATTTTCTGATGACAAGAAAACATTACCGCTTTGTTTCTGTATGTGTACTAATAAGGATAAACGCACCTATGACATAATGATTGAGTTAATAATACAATATGGATATGAAAATGAGATTGACATGACGCCAAAAATCTGTATATTAGATTTTGAGAAGGCAGCAATCTCAAGCATAAGGTCCAATTATGAAGGGGTTTTTTTGCAAGGGTGTTTTTTCCACTTGGGGCAAATTCTAAACAGGTAAATGGATGTTTAATAAAACAATTTGTTCATGTGTAATGTTTACTATTTACGATTTTTTTATTTATGATTTACGATTTCTGTGAGATCGCAGTTCTAACCTAACCTAAACCTACTTTAAAAGCCGTTCGTTTTCTGTGGGGTCGCAGTTCTAACCTAACCTAAACCTACTTTAAAAGCCATTCGTTTTCTGTGGGGTCGCAGTTCTAACCTAACCTAAACCTACTTTAAAAGCCGTTCGTTTTCTGTGGAGTCGCAGTTCTAACCTAACCTAAACCTACTGGAAAAGCCGTTCGTTTTCTGTGGGGTCGCAGTTCTAACCTAACCTAAACCTACTTTAAAAGCCGTTCGTTTTCTGTGGGGTCGCAGTTCTAACCTAACCTAAACCTACTTTAAAAGCCATTCGTTTTCTGTGGGGTCGCAGTTCTAACCTAACCTAAACCTACTTTAAAAGCCATTCGTTTTCTGTGGGGTCGCAGTTCTAACCTAACCTAAACCTACATTAAAAGCCGTTCGTTTTCTGTGGAGTCGCAGTTCTAACCTAACCTAAACCTACTGGAAAAGCCGTTCGTTTTCTGTGGGGTCGCAGTTCTAACCTAACCTAAACCTACTGTAAAAGCCATTCGTTTTCTGTGGGGTCGCAGTTCTAACCTAACCTAAACCTACTTTAAAAGCCGTTCGTTTTCTGTGGGGTCGCAGTTCTAACCTAACCTAAACCTACTGGAAAAGCCGTTCGTTTTCTGTGGGGTCGCAGTTCTAACCTAACCTAAACCTACTTTAAAAGCCGTTCGTTTTCTGTGGAGTCGCAGTTCTAACCTAACCTAAACCTACTGGAAAAGCCGTTCGTTTTCTGTGGGGTCGCAGTTCTAACCTAACCTAAACCTACTTTAAAAGCCGTTCGTTTTCTGTGGGGTCGCAGTTCTAACCTAACCTAAACCTACTTTAAAAGCCATTCGTTTTCTGTGGGGTCGCAGTTCTAACCTAACCTAAACCTACTTTAAAAGCCATTCGTTTTCTGTGGGGTCGCAGTTCTAACCTAACCTAAACCTACTTTAAAAGCCGTTCGTTTTCTGTGGAGTCGCAGTTCTAACCTAACCTAAACCTACTGGAAAAGCCGTTCGTTTTCTGTGGGGTCGCAGTTCTAACCTAACCTAAACCTACTGTAAAAGCCATTCGTTTTCTGTGGGGTCGCAGTTCTAACCTAACCTAAACCTACTTTAAAAGCCGTTCGTTTTCTGTGGGGTCGCAGTTCTAACCTAACCTAAACCTACTGGAAAAGCCGTTCGTTTTCTGTGGGGTCGCAGTTCTAACCTAACCTAAACCTACTGTAAAAGCTGTTCGTTTTCTGTAGGGTCCTTTCTATATTTATTAACCTTGTTATTATTTGTTTTAGACAAATTCAAGAACAAAAACTTACCAAGAAGTACGCAAATGACATAAAATTTAACAAGCAAATAAAATGTCTATTGGCGCTTAGTTATTTACCTGAAAATGAAATTGTTTTGTATTTTAACAAGCTGTTAGAAAACATAGAAGATGCAGATTGGAAAATTATGTTAGCGGAACATGGAATACGCAACCGAAATACCCACCAAGTTTTTGGAGTACCCATGTTGTCAACGAAAAAGAAATACCTAGAACTTCCAACTCGGCTGAGGCGTGGCACCGTAGAATAAACGTTCTTATCGATAGGCATCACCCGGGGGTGTATCCCCTAATCAAAGAATTGATATTAGAGGCGTTATCAGTCACTGCTGACATTGAAATTATCCTTTTGGGAGCACCGCCAGAGCAGAAAAAAAGGAAATATCTCGATAAAGATGAACGAATCAAGCGTATTCTTCAAAACAAGTCTGAATACTCTGAAATCAAACTGCTAATGAGCATTGCATCAAACTTAAAATTATAAGTAAATTACCTAATTAACTTACTTATAATTAATATTGTCTTCTGTTACCGCGTTATAAAGTATTTCATTACTTATTAAATAAAAATGTTTTTTTTTACATATTGCATCAAACTTACAAATACACTTATTATAAATAAATACAAACATGTTTTATTTATGAAATCATGCCGTTGTAATAATTTTATTTTGGCAAAGTTATTTTACACTAAAACTCCAATTTTTGTCCTTATAATGTTTTGTCGTAACAAGTAATTTGACTAAATGTTTTTTTGTGTATTTTTGTTTTGCCTTAATAAAACATTTAGCAAATGACCAAATGCTTAAATGTTAATTTTCGTAGTAATATTCTGCTTAAAGAAAATTTGACCAAATGAAAATATGCGTATTGTAAACTTGCCAAAGATAGCATTGACGAATAAAACATTTGCTAAAATTTGTTTGGGTAATGAAATTTGACCAAAGTCTTTTTGGTAAAACGGCAGGCACCCGTGCAAAAGGCGTAGGTAAAGCTATTTCGAAGTGCGATGAAATAATTCCCTACCTAAAATGAGAGTTTTTAAAACTCGCCAATATCCATCCAATATCGTTGAGTGGGACTTGGACGTTGGCCCCTTAATGCGCTTCCGTGTATCAGTATTACCTAGAATTTGTATGAATTGTATGCCATTTAGACACGTTGCAAAAGACTCACTGGACTAAAAAAATGTGAAAGGGCAATTTCGTTGATTCCAAGAATTGTTCATAGCAATGCATTAAAACATAATGTGTGTGTTAATAATACATAATTATTTATTGTGAACGAAAAGAATACTGCGAAATGCTTTTGTTGAACTCTGTTTTGTTGAAAATTGTATGGTTAATTAAATCGTTTAATTTTTTTATCTACACTCACATTGTAAGTCCTCTAAAATGTGTTCAAAAACGGTACGCAATGACCAGCATTACAACAACCGATTTTATTATGATAAGTTTTTTATCTGTAGCAGTAACGTAATTTTAAAATTACAAGCTCAAATATTGTTAAGAGGCTGACAACATCCGATGACCTTCAAATTGACTTTACTCAAACAGTTTTTTAGCTATAACTACTTGTTTTGAGAAACTAAAAAAAATATATTTTATTATTCGTTATATTTGGAAGTTAACTTCGTTAATTCCGTTACACGATTGGACGAAATCGGCTCGATAGAAAATAATTCCAAAGATACATCTTAAAATTCGCTTTAAACAGTAAGACCGCCTGTTGTTACCTCTACCTAAATTTATCTAATTGTAAAATTTGTGCTTGTAACTGTATGAGGTGTTCAATAAAGAGTATTTATTATTATTATTATTATTTGTACGTTTTTTCCATATCTCGGGACCATGGGGTCCCGGACCTTTGGGAGGCATGCGTGGAGCCGAAGCTAACAGCGCATAGGCCCTTTAAAACGATATAATATAAAAGTAAGGGATACACATGGCAGATACCATCTCCGAACGCACAACATGATACATCCGGAGATGGTCCCCGCCAGGTGCAAAGACTATTGCAGTGCAGCACTTTTGTGCTGCGATGGGAACTAAGGTTATAAGGCTATTGATTTGAATGTTGGATGGACTGGATATCGGGCTATGGGAGGAGACTAGCGGACACCTGCCATGACAATCAGTCTCAAAATTGTAAAAGACAGGTGGTGACTCGCCAACTCATTGAGTGGGCCCCGCAATGGCCGCACGCACAGTGCGACAACAGAGCAACACTTGAGAGTGGCTGTGAGGTTGTCGAGAGGTGAGTCTGCGGTAGCCAGATCCCGGTAATCCGATCAGCAGGCCGCCAGCGTTATGACATTTTACACTTCCAACCTGGAGCATAGGTCCCGCTCTTGCGACTCCACTCCGGCCGGCCAGTTAAGGCAAGCACAGAGGCGAGGGCCAGATGGAAAGGGCCCTCTGGAATAGGGGTCCGCGGTGTCGCCACTCACCGTCAGCTCGCCACAAGCCGCCCCCGCGGGTTTATTATTATTATTATTATGATGTCATTAAAACTTCGTTATTCGCAGCCATCAGGTGTGTTTCAGTAGCTCAGTTGGTCAGAGCGATGGGCATGTATCCCAGAGTCGCGAGTTCGACTCTCGCCTGAGGCAGTGGATTTTTTTTTCTACTTTTCCATTTTTTCCAAACATTGTTCGTTATTTTATATTTCTCAATGAATGTGTAGTTTTTTTTTTTTAATTCATCATTTTGCAAAATTTTCAATGAGCTCCCATACTAATAGTAACACAGTGTTTCTCTTTCACTCGCGCTGAAAAAGATAGGGAGGAAATTTAGCTGTTGTCAGCCCCTTAAGTTATGAGCTTCAATTTGGAACATCGATTTTGGTAACGTAATGAAAATCCAGCCCTCCTCCCCGACCGCGGTTGCCCTCCTTCCCGACGGTAATTTTAATGGTTTCCGAACACGTCATTTAGGATTTATAATAAGTGTGTAGATAAAGCAGTGTATGCAACTGTACATAAACTACAATTAAAAGCGCTATAATTCAAAATGTTGTCAAAGTGACTAGACTAGACGTTCTTCAAATATGCTCGCCGTTCGGGTTTCACAAGAATGCGTGCAGCTGGATTGAAAAATTCGTGGAAAGGAAAATGCAATATCATTCTTTATTGGTTTTTCCGATAGTTGGATTATAGAAGAGAATGGATAGGGATAAAAGGAGGAAAAAAACATAAACAAAGCCCGTCATGCATATCTGTGTGTAGAGATTACAAAAACGCATAAGTTATTTATACGGAATTCATCATTACATTCATTAGGTACTTACTTGTCTTATCAAGAACATAAACAAACGCGTGTCATCTAGACTAGACATAGAATGTCATTTATTTTTGAGGTTATTAGAACAAAGTTCCTTATCGGACGGTTCGCGGATGGGGGCTAGGCGAAAAAAAGTCACGTGACCGTCACGAAAACGCGACACAAAGCCAAACGATTAAAAAACATGTGAAAATAAATAAAATAAAGAGAATTGAATTGACGTGAAAACTGACAAGTAACAAAGTGAAAAGTCAAAAAGTAAAAAAAAGACAAAAAGTCAAACAAGTAAAAAAGGCAAACATTACAAAAATGTCAATAAAATAATTAAAAAATAATTAAATAACATTAGTACGTTCTAACCGCGTGTTTCACGACATTCACGTTTTTTTTTTGTTACTGCGACTTTGAAGAACATTTGATTAGAAATGAGATGTATTAGTGTTTACTTGGTTGATTTCAATACTTTGTGTGTTTCTTTAGGTATATAAAAACATTTAGCTACAGCTAGGCTGGGCAGCATTTGGGAAACTACGCCGAGTCTTCTCGTCATCCATACCGCAATGCTTGAAAACGAAAGTTTTTAATCAGTGCGTCCTACCCGTAATGACCTACGGAGCTGAGACGTGGACACTCACGGTAGGGCTGGTCCACCAGTTCAAAGTCGCTCAGCGAGCTATGGAAAGAGCTATGCTCGGAGTTTCTCTGAAGGATAAGATTCGTAACGAATACATCCGACAGAGAACCAAAGTTATCGACATAGCTCAAAGAATTAGCAAGCTGAAGTGGCAGTGGGCCGGCCATATCTCACGAAGAACCGACAACCGCTGGGGTAAACGTGTTCTTGAGTGGAGACCGCGACTCGGCAAACGTAGTGTAGGACGCCCTCTGGCAAGGTGGGATGACGATCTGCGAAAGACTGCAGGCAGATGCTGGATGCGGCAAGCTGAAGACAGGGCGCTATGGCGCTCATTGGGGGAGGCCTATGTCCAGCAGTGGACTAAAATAGGCTGATGATGATGATGATAAAAACATTTAAAGTCATAATCCCAGTCCAAGTGTACATAAATGATTGTATGAGCAAACTTTTTTTGACAGAGCCTGATAAGAGGCGGAAAAATATGGAATTTTTGGAAGCTCATAGAGCCGCAGTTGTCTGTTTTATGTTCTTTTTCTATAATATTTGATTTTAAAAAAATTTGAGGGGAACTCGAAGACGCATGCGGCTCGCGAGCCGCGGTTTACCGACCCCTGGTTTACATGATGGTGTTTACAAGTAGGCTGAAAACTGTGAATGCTTCACTTAAATTATGGAACGGATTCGCGCAACATGTGTGGATGGGCCTTAACAATAATTAGGTTAGTTAAAAGTTGTTAGGTTCGTAGGTATGTTGCAAATTATTTTGACGTTTGTCAACGTAATTAACAAAAGTTTTAATTTAAATTAACGTGAAGTTTGTTATGAAACATTTTTAGACTAAAATGGTAGATAACGTTTTCGCATTTAAGTAACCTTCTGTATTTTATACATTTATTATACATCCAGCTTAGTGGATACACAGATGGATTTTTAAGTCAATGTTGCCAGCTACATCTTTGATTTATTCCCATCTGCGAGTACTTTTAATATTGTATACGAGTAATTAAAACGTAAGCGCCATCCGGCTAGAATCCGCCGAAAGGTACCTTTAGCAAAATAATGTCACATAAATTCATATAAATTTGCCTCTTCAGCACTTAGCTATTTTCAATATTGGTGCTAACACTGCAAACGTGGTCTATACTAGATTTTGTCAGTGTACACTTATCTTCGTGTACCTAACTTGGAAACGGAAAATGACAAAGTGGGATCATTTTCTTAACATTAGCTATCATCATCATCCTCCTAGCGTCTGTACCGGCTTGGGGTCCTCTTGACAACCTAATCCCATGAATTGGCGTAGGCACTAGTTTTTACGAAAGCGACTGCCATCTGACCTTCCAACCCAGAGGGCAAACTAGGCCTTTTGGGATTAGGTCCGGTTTCCTTACGATGTTTTCCTTCACCGAAAAGCGACTGGTAAAATATCAAATGATATTCCGTACATAAGTTCCAAAAAACTCAGTAGTACGAGCCGGGGTTTGAACCCGAGACCTCCGGATTGAAAGTCGGACGTCTTACCACCAGGCTACCAGCGCTTTTCTTAACATTAGCTATGACTATGACAAATATTTTTCGTTTTAATGTTATGTCAAATCACGATTTTATTGAACGGATATGTTGACCCAGATATCAAAGTAGATTGATTATAATTGTCATTGCCACAGATAGGTACCTAACAATTCTTAAGGCTCATCCACACATATTGCGCGAATCGCACACGGAAGTCTTTCAGTAATTAAATAAATCATTTACACGCGTGGTAAATCACAGTGCTCTTATAAGACGCATTTAATGTGATAGAGATGAAGGAAATTGCAAATCCATATTATTTAAAATGTTTGCTATCGGGTATTATTAGATAATACCTACAATGAGAGAGTTCTAAAACTCAAAACGAAAATTAAAAAACGTAACGGCGTGGCCTCACACTCGTGAGTCGCAACTGCACGATTAATTAATTAATTAATTCGCGCACTGTGTGAAGGGGCTTTTAAACCAATCAACTAAAACCGCTTTATTCCGGTTATCTATGCATATGCAAATAGCTTATTTACTACAGGAAATATTTCTACTACGTGCTCATCCAAATTCATAGCGCGGCGTGCCGCAAATCGATTTCATAAATATATATCGACAACAGTGCGATGATGTACCTACTACCTACGTCCATAATGTTTATAGCGACTGAAAACATAGGTATTACAATTGATTAATTTTATTCTGCTGTTCTATAATACAACAAGGATTAAATTTTTTTTTAACAGACACATACCATCCGACGTCATCGTCATGCCTAGGCGTGATGCGAAAAATTTAATGAATTATAAATAAATAAATATTATAGGACAATCTTACACAAACCGACCTAGTCCCACAGTAAGCTCAATAAGGCTTGTGTTGTGGGTACTAGACGACGATATATATAATATATAGATATAGATACATACTTAAATACATAGGAAATATCCATAACTGAGCTACAAAATATCTGTGATAACCAAACAAATAAATGCCCTGGATTCGAACCCGAGACCTCCTGCTTCGTAAGCAGTGTCACTACCGACTGGGCTAGGAGGCCGCCATTAAATTATAATTAAAGCAAATGAAATTATCATATTGTGAAAATCTACTACGTGCATTGGGAACAGTTATGTTATAATGTCGTATTAGCATTGGCCCTTCATTGGCAGCCTAACAAAATCTACTAAAGAGTAGGCAAACTTTGCTAGCAGCCAAAACTAGCCTTAATTTCATTCAGCAGCACGCTCTAAATTCAAAGATAACGGTTCTCTTCCAAAACATGCCAACAACCAACAATCCTACATCTTATTATTACGCAAGTAAAGTTCACATTCGCCAAGCCGAAATCTATACAGCATTGATAACGATACGCGTTCCATGTTATCACATGCTATTAGAGGCGCCAACATCTGTTGAAGTTGTTTATGTACAGTATGACGTAATGGTATTCGCAATTATAATTAGTAAGTTCTATAAGACGGCGAGCGGCCGCGTCACGTCACGCGGCGCGACTGGATTGTTTACACTAGGAAAAGCGTCACATATTTATTCATTTGACCTCGGTCCTGTTGATATCGGTTGGCGCCACTTGTTTATAAGATTAATCAGGCAGCGATATAAAATCTAGAAATTTGATAGTAAACAAAAATAATTACCTACCTGGTATTTTAACCACCATTTGAGGTGTCCGCTGTTGGTTGGGATCCAACTTAAATGTTTAAAATGACACCACTACACGGAACACTTATAATTACAGATATTTCCTCAAATCCACTTCGCGGCCGTTTTCTCAGTAAACTCTATAAGCGGTTTCGTAGAAACAAGTCCAACGGAGAAATTAATTTGCGGGAAACGCGCGTTCCGTCACAGAGAACGTTTCTTAGAACGCAGCATACGTTCAATTTCACTGGATGTAGGTGGCATTTATCACAGATACAGATATCACGAGAGGTGAAAGTTCGGGAGGCGAAACGCCTCGCGGCAGTGACGTCTCTCTACCGTGTTCAAAAGCAGACTGACTTCGAACGAAACGAAACGCAAAGCGTGGTCGGCAACTTAACGCGCACGCGCGAGAACGGGACGCACGATTCGCGTCTTAAAAGAATAACCCCGTGTTAAAATTCCACATGGTAACTGAGTACTACTTCAATTCAACCTCGAAACAGCTGTCATCAACCTACCCCTCAATTAAGTATCGGAGGTCAAAAGCCAAATAGGTATAGGTACCTATAATGCAACCGTGCATGCAACTACCATCACCATACTAGCAGGGCCACTTCCTAGAATCGGATAGCGCGGTAGTTTCTGGAATCGGCATTGTCACTGTAATTTCCTTGAAGGTTCTTGCAGCAGGCATACATCGGGTATAAGTATAACTATACATCGTAGGTGTGTTGACCTTTGCCAGAGAGCAACAATGTGTTAAATTAACGTTGTTATCCATCAATCATATCTCCCGCGAGTATGGGTGATGGGCTATGGAGTTCATTCACTTTTGGTCTATTTGTGTGGGTGGGTGGGCCGGTGGGCCACGAATTTCGTGATTGCGTTGCCATAAGGCTTCATTAGGCTATTTGAGATTGAAATCACGTTAGGCCTAGAATCTACGTGAGGTTTCCTAGTTTATAATCTATTTTGACATAACAAGCACGTACTTACCTATTTTACTCTATGATAAGCACAGATTTGTGATAAGTATACATATTTTTAGATATATGATGGAACACGCTTAAAACGCCTACTTTACTTAATTTTGATAACTAAGTTATCAGCACTGATAGTTAATTACACAGAATCAGCAAAATAGGTTTAGTTTTAATGTTACACTTACACCATACCATCATTCGCTTGCCCTTGTTACATTTACTTGAGAGCGCAGCATGGTTTTTTTTCACACATCTCTGTCACCCATCATCTCATCAATCATCACTCAACTCCATCATCACTTACACCATACCATCATTCGCTTGCCCTTGTTACATTTGACGTGAATCCAACCAAATCATCCCCTTTCAAACAAATAATGAATTTTCCAAATGGATCCACTCATCCTTAAGAAATCGAAGAACATATATAATACTCGTACAAAAAAAAATCAAAAATTTCTATAACATCCTTAAAATTTTGAAAGTTTGCTGATGAAATTTTGAAAATATAACACTAACTACTTACGCCTTAAAACATCAAAATTTTAACTTTTCTAAAGTGCGCCAAAAAAATCACGCGAAATGGGCTAAGTGTGGAGTGCCTTTATATTTTACAAAAAACTAAGCGAAATGATAGACAAGGGGTCAAAGTGACGTATAAAAATGAAATATTAAATCTTTTTCGAAATAAATATTAAATATATTTGACGCCGGACGCAGTACACAGCGTCACATTAGTAATGTGACATTACTCACATTGCATGATAGCAACATTTCTGTATATAACGTGACGCGATACGCTGGACAGGCCTCGCCCTCCTACTGTTAATAGTAAGACATGCGCACAGCAGCTGATATATCTGACATTCTAAACAAAGCAAAAAGCCCTCTCCAGCTGTACCTACGAGTAAGTACGTTACGCAGAAGAGAATGGCAACAATGGCCACCGCTGCGCACGATCAATAAGGGGATAATCGCGGATTCCGCGAACGCCGCGTGTGACATGCGCCCGCGCAAGCCGCGGCGCGGGTTTTGCGAATACTGATGTGCCATTCATTTATTACGTTAGACGATTTAGGGAGGGAGGATGTCCATGTCTTACGTCTCCTTATGAGAGGAGGATATTTATTCTTGTTTTTTAAACAAACATAAAGCTAAAATGTTAAAGTATATAAACAAAATCATAAAACCCATAAAACCTTATTTACAACGGGCTCGACGCCCATACTTACGTAGGTGACGGAGTTATAACAAGATAAGTTATAGTTTTAAACAAAAAATAACCGACTTCACTTAGTCTCCATCTTTCCAAAAGCAAATGCTCGAGCTGCTGTAAAAAATACTCAAATCACCCTATAATCTTGAAGTCGATTGAAAACATCTCCATCTCATGCATGACTCACAACAGATAATTTAGGTGAGACAGGTGAAAATCTCGCATCCATGGCAATTTCTTTTCTAATAATTTAATTTAATAACAAAAACTTTGAATTAATTTTCATAATAAGATAGGTTAAAAGTAGAAATTACACAAAATGGTTCAGGCAGTGTTTGTGCAGAGTAGCTTCTATACATGCAAACATGACGTAATAAGTAGTAGACATACTATAGCCTCATTTTTTTGCACGTCACGTCTGAAAACATGGAACAATTTAGCGGAAATTCTCAAAGCTAGGTTCCTCGATATTACCATGCCAACCCAACAGATTGGTTCTGGAAATACCAACTAGTGAAAAATCCTTTCACAACTGCGTAGGCGAAATCAAACCTAATATCAATGTGATAAAGCTTATAATATTTAAAAGGTTTTTCACTTTATTCATACGAGCTCATAGGAATGCACAGTCTGCTCAACGTTATATTGAAATCTAAATTCTAAAAATATCTAACGGGCGGGAAACCCGTGTTTTGTGTTTACGCTTTTTTCTATAAAATTTATGTTGAGCAGTTGTTTTCTATTACTGTTGAGTAGTTATTTTATTGGCCTAGTTAGTTTTCTGTGAATTAAGACTATGAATTTAGTATATTGTGCGCGTTTTTGTATTACATAATTAAATGATGACCTAGAATGTATTGAAGTCAGGTCATGGACGGTTGATGGCGCTTAGCGCTTGACGACTACTGAAATATTTTATTAGTAACTAGCTTTTGCCTGCGGCTTCGCTCGCGTTAAATTCGGGGTAACACGGTTCCCCTTTCCTGATTGCCCCCCGGAATGCTCCATACAAACTTCCACCCCCCATTTTGGGTAAGTGGGGTGTTAGAAAGAGACAAAATGTAGCCTATGTCACTCTCCATCCCTTCAACTATCTCCACTTAAAAAATCACGTCAATTCGTCGCCCCGTTTTGCCGTGAAAGACGGACAAACAAACAAACACATACACTTTCCCATTTTTAATATTAGTATGGAAGTATGGATTACTTTTAAAAACGGGACCTAATCGCGTAACCAAATTTTTTTATAAGAAAGATTAATGTTGAAATAATTAAGTGTACGCAGGACCGGCTTAAAAGCCTTGTTACATGTGTGTGTTAGTTTCAAAATTTAGTCAAGTGTAACTGCATTTCAGAATCAGAATCATAATTTTATTCATAAAACACATTATTTTACATGTCAGTTTTCAATAAAGTATGTCAAGATATAATTTTTATCCTGATGATAAGAAAGTAACAGTAATGAAGAATTTACATCAAAGAATCAGAGACGTAGCCCGCAAACAAATTTTGTTATTTTATGAGTGGGTCAATGATATTAGTTGATTTAACAAGTAAAATGTACAATGAAAACTAGTTAGGATCCTAATTAGGATGCTAGTTAGGACACTAAAAAAAGTAAAGTGTAACAGAGCCCTTAGCTATCCTGGTGACTTGGGCGAACTGCTTTGGGCGCCCTGCCGCGACACCATGGCCCAATTTAGACTATAAGAAAACTCCTCCTATGAGGCCCCAGGCGCCCCTCTGGGCCCTTCGCCCGCCCATAAGGCCGGCACTAAGTGTACGCGATTAAGTCCCGAATTATCCCGTCAAATCGTTCGAGAATATTTTTTATCCGGTTCCATATTTTATTCTTTGATGTCTATAAAAGAGTGAGACAGACGTCTTGCGTCAACAGATCAATAATTTTAAACAAAAAAAGGACCGACTTGACTTGGAGTCCACATTTCCAAAAGCAAATGCCCGAGCTAGCGTAAAAAATACTTAAATCGCTATAGGTGTGCCTATAATAATATTTGAACAGCTCATTCGATTTCTCCAGGATTCCATCATCAGATCCTGACCTGGAGACAATGGGGCCAACTGTAAAAAAAATTCCAAATCGGTCGAGCCGTCTTCGAATAATCGGTGATCATCATAAAGCTCTAGTAATAATATACACAATAATACATTAAAAAAAAATAGTAACAAAGATCCCGACGAATTGCGAACCTCCTTCGAAATCTTGAAGTCGGTTGATAAGCCTATTTTTCTGCATAAGACCAGCCAGATACTTTTGAACCCAACATCGTACTCTGATGTCATGTTCTCAGGGATTCCCATTAAAATAATTATTGCGTTAAATTAAATATAACCTTTGTTAACAATTAGTTTAAGCAATTATGAATTTTATTGCTACTTACTTTAATTATATATAACATAGGGTAATTGTGCTAGTTTCCCGTCCAGGTCCAGTTTACCGTCCACTTGATTAAACTGCTGCAAATAAATGAGAAAAACTTTTTAAGGTCAATATAGTTTATATTTATAGTTTATTCTTTAGTACTTAGATTTTTTAATTTTAAGCTTTTATTTTTAGAAAAACTTGAATATAAACTTATAAATAAGTATGGACGGAAAACTGACGAGAGTGGACGAAAACTAGCACAATCACACTATAACTGTCCAAACTCCAAACATGAAAAGCGCTTACATTAGCAATTTATTTTATTAACCTCTTTCGATTGGAATACTAGGTATCTCGACTTAGTCATGAATACTTCTGACAGATTATTATCTTTATAAATCAATGGGAAAGACAACTGTCAAAGTGACATCATTGGTCATCAACATTGGTCCATAGAAAAGCTAAATTTGTATGGCGCGAAGTACTTTTTGGTTATTTTCGCGAAAATGTGTCAATGTTTTGTCTCGAATTGCTCCGAAATTGAAATGTACCGGTTTCTTAAATAAACTAAAATTAAAATGCTGTAAATTAACGCCATAGGAAAGGTTTTTGCCTGAGAAAAGCTTTTTTGATTGCATACTAGTTAAGAACCATTCATCTTCTGCCTCTTTCTTTCATTGTATGGAATCTCGAATAGCACCTTCTACAAAAAGTTTTCACCGGCCTTCCTCATTGTCGTACTTGTGTTTTGTTTCAGTCACCGTGTAGACATATGTCGGAATCCCGAGTTCGAATCTCGCTCGAGCGTATTTTTTTAAAATACTCGTACCTATTACGCGTGCTTAATACGAGTAAGCGGGGTGGGCCGCATCTTTTGTCACTGCATGACGTGATATAAGTAAGCTGAAGTCAGAACACCGGGAACCAGGGTTCTCGGTAGTGAGCCCTCATTTCAATCTACAGAGAAACACGTCTCGGCTAAATATCTAATCGTGGACGATTCGAGGAACCTATCGTACGCAGAAACGAGAAGATATTGGATTTCAAGCTTTAATAATTAAATTAGCAGGAATATAATAAACTAATATTTATGTAATCCATACTAATATTATAAATGCGAAAGTGTCTGTCCGCTGAACGATTTAGATGTGGTATGAAGATGATTTGAGTCCCGGAGAAGGATAGGATAGTTTTTATTCCACAAATCATCCCTTAAGGGGGTGAAAAGGGGGGTGGAAGTTTGTATGGAGAATCTATAACCGCTTAACCAATTTAGAAGAAATTTGATATGGAGATAGCTTGAGTTCTGCGGCCCTCCCCATATAGAATAGATATCCCTATATAGAATAGATTTTATCCTCGAAATCAACCCTTAAAAGGGTTGAAACGGGGATGGATTTCTAATTCCACGCAGACAAAGTATTTATTATAGATCTGAAATAACCAAAATTTGGCAAACGGTTGGGCAAAGGTAGCGTGGGACGCCCTCTTACCAGATGGCGGGATGACTTACATAAGAGGGCCGGCAGCGACTGGATGCGTAAACCAGCAGAGGACTCTGTGGCATACTTTGGGAGAGGCCTATGTCCAGCAGTGGACTGCAACAGGATGATGATGATGAAAGTAACCGAAAGTAACTGTTACCTATCTCTTCACGTTTAATCCGCTGAACCGATTTCAGCAAGTACTTAAGTAGATGAAACTAGGTATATGCATGGATATGGTTGGAGTCCCGGGCAAGGACAATCGTATTTCAAGTCTCGCGGGAATGTAAACGAACTTGACACAGGTTTTCTTTGAAATGCTTCCATTGTAGGACACTTTTTATCACGTAAATTATTCCTTAAGGGAGTTAAATAAATAATAAATGTTTTCCATTACATTTTATTAAGTACGAAGTCCCTAATAATTATTATAAATGTGAAAGTACTGTCTGACTGTCTGTTACTTCTTTAGGCCTAAACCGCTAAACCGATGTAGATAAACAAGGTATGTAGATAGTTTTAGAGTCCAGTAGGCCTATGATGGCAGATTTTATCAGCGGATAAGTTGATATAAACCTGATAAAATGACAGTTGCCGCCATTGTTTGTCTTTTTATCAGGTTTATATCAACTTATCCGCTGATAAAATCTGCCATCATAGGCCTGCTGGACCAGGACATATATCACAGGACGGTTTCTGCGATTTTTCACTAGATGGCAGCACCTTAGTGAGAGTTCTTTTTGACAGCAGCTGTCAAAATCCACCAATAAAAAAGTTTGATTAAACATGATCGGTGGATTATGACAGCTAGGTCTCTCGCCACGGTGCTGTCATCTAGAGAAAAATGCGATCGTGGAAACCCTCATTATACCTTAGGCTGCGATTCCACTAGAGATGAGCGAGGATGTGTTTTGAGGAATATGTTTTTGAGTTTGAGTTTGCTTCCCCGCTCATCTCTGGTGGAAACGCAGCTTTAAGGTGTCACATGCCCGTTGCCGTACACGCCTTTTTTGAAGAACCCCATACTTGAGAATACTTCGGGAAACGACGTTTATCCCCTTTGAATGGTGATTTCGGGGTTGTAGAGCAAGAGGACAGGCCATGATACATAATTTAAAGATGAATCTAATGATTTGGTATATAACTAGAAGAAAATACATTTTTTGCAAACAACTTGGTCACCCTACTCACTCAATGTGACGTCTGGTCGTTTCCCATACTGCACATGTCAAAAGTCATGGCCAACATGACCACGATTTACTTGGTGTAAGATCTATATATACTTGGAAAATTAGCAAAACTAAATAATTATTTTTTGATCCAATACTATATCTACAATATTAAAAGATTTAAGAGTATCGCGTCATTAGATTTAAAAGATGCAAAATATTGTCACTGTCACATAACTAGAACCGTATCATACCGACACAACTCCATGATACTTCAAACCATTGATAATGTTGATCAGTTACACAGCCAGGAAAAGTGTTCCTGGATCACGACCTGGATAATACTGGACACTGGACACTGGACAAAAGAGAGGTATGGGCACTGCGAATGGCATCTCGCTAAGTGTGGTAGGGCACGTTCAGCGAATGTCATCTCGCTCAAATCTGGAGCAGAGCCCGACTGGGGAAGTACCTTCACCTTACACAAAACCACAGCCAAATAGCACTAGACCCTAATACTCATAGTGTTGTGTTCCTGCTGGTGAGTAAGGTTGCCAAGGAGCTCAAAGAAGACCCAGTGTGTTGACGATGAGGGACCTTCTTGTTCCTTTAGCCGTCAACACAGTGAATCCTCCTTTTTGTAAAGGGTCGGCAACGCGCATGTGACTCCTTTGGAGTTGCAGGCGTCCATAGGTTACGGTAGCTGCTTACCATCAGGCGGGCCGTTACTAGTTTGCCACCGCCGTGGTATAAAAAAAACGACCCAGAAATCATCGTGTATTTTATGACACTCGTCATCGTAATTTGACGTTTGCCGGCATACTTACGCACAGCCGCACACGTCCGTTAATGAGGTTTTAATCGCCGTTTAATTGGCTAGTAGTACAGCCGTCGGTTCACAGAATTCGGTAATAGCACGGAGGCAGGATGCCGCTTCGTAGAAACGACGCTTTTTTAATTTCCGCGAGTTTCAGCGGGCAATGGAACTGGCTTGTTATGCCAACGGTTGGGGAAGGGGGGATTTGAGCTATAGTTTTTAGGGTTCCGTAGTCAACTAGGAACCCTTATAGTTTCGCCATGTCTGCCCGTCCGTCCGTCCGTCCGTCCGTCTGCGGATAATCTCAGTGACCGTTAGCACTAGAAAGCTGAAATCTGGTACTAATATGTGTATCAATCACGCCGACAAAGTGGTAAAATAAAAAGTCGAAAAAAATGTTTTATTAGGGTACCTCCCCTATACGTAAAGTGGGGAGTGATTTTTTTTTTCATTTCAACCCTAACGTATGATATATTGTTGGATAGGTATTTAAAAATGAATAGGGGTTTACTAAAATCATTTTTTGATAATGCAAATATTTTCGGAAATAATCGCTCCAGAAGTAAAAAAAAATGTGTCCCTCTAACTTTTGAACCATAAGTTTTAAAAATATGAAAAAAATCTGAAAAGTAAACCTTTATAAAAACTTTCTAGGAAAATTATTTTGAACTTGATAGGTTGAATAGTTTTTGAAAAAAAAATACAAAATTATTTCTGAACTAAGTTTGTAATTTAACCGTATAAGCAGGTGTGTATTGTACCTGTAATTTCCACAAAATTACAATGAAAGAACTTGCTTTCAAATAAAGTAAAAACGGTGAAAATCGGTTCACGCAATAAAGAATTATCCCATAAAAATCATCTTCCATACTTTAAGCTCGCGCGCAATAGTTTACTTAATTTGCCGATAGATGTCGCTGTACGTAGAACGCTCATATCATATCCTACATGGCGGTGTTATTTTAACTCTTAAGTGGGGACACTTACTGTGACGGACGAAAAACTACGGAACCCTACACTGAGCGTGGCCCGACACGCTCTTGGCTGGTTTTTTATTTTAAATAAAGGGTGGACTTGGTAGTCTCTGTGATTTCGAGTAGATATAATCCAAAATTAAAAAAAAAACTCTTTTTCTGAAAAATTAAAAATGCGTGGGTATCTGCTTACAACAGCAACAGTAGATTAGTGGATGAGGTATATAAAACTAACCTGCTTAGGTAGGTACTCCTGCCGCGAACTGTACAACTCTTTCTATTTCTAGTGTAAGTTTTACGGTCATACAACTTTTTGCACTAGGTACCCGTGTCCCGTGTCCTAATCTCCTATCGTGCCACCATACAAAATGAGGGTTTTTTCAATCGATTTTTGTACCAGGCTGTCATTTTATCGCTTATCACATCATGCATCACTTTCGCACTTACATAGTTGTTAAAACGTGACAGGCGATAAAAATCCGACCATATTAGGCTAGCAGGTGGCAACACCGTGGCCAGAGCTCTTTTTGACAGCATCGCAAAAAAGACTTGGCTTAAAGCTCTCGTAACCAGGCCATAAAAATCCACAAAAAAAAACTTTTTGACAGCAGCTATCAGAATCCACCAAGAATAATATGATAAAACATATTTGGTGGATTATGACAGCTAGACTTCTCGCCACGGTGCTGCCATCTGGTTAAAAATGGATAAGAAACCCTCATTGTATTCCGTGAAATTTCAACTAAACTTCATGGAAAATAGAGTTGATTTTCCTTCGTTTTAAAGTTGAAGAAAACAATAAAAAATCAATTTAATTAATTTAACGTCCGGGGAAAAAATGCGATTTACGCCAAATGTCCGGGTTTTTTAAGTCTTTGTCCGGGTTCGGCGAATTTAGAGATGGCAGCCCGTGCGTATGTATACCTAACAGAAACTACGCACTGCTAAACTGGCTATCTATTATGACAAGGTTCTTTAGTGGATTAGAAATCAAAAGGCGTCACGAAGGCTACCTAGCTTGCAACAATGTAGCCTATGCTCCAGCCGAGAAAGCCACGTCGCCCGTTAAGAACCTTCCCGGAACCTCTAACGTCTTCATCCGATTACCGCAAAAACTTACAACATTCCTGCCCTTATTCACATGGTATTACGGCTTAATATGCCGTGGCTTGGGAAGACGGCAGTAACATCTTTAGTTGATCGATTTTGGATCTTATCTCGTTCTAATAAGGTTAACGATTGGTTAACTGTGGGGACGATACCACGTAATACGAAGAAGGTATTGTGGAGATGTCTTTCGAGGAATTTTCGGTTTGTTTACCTTGAGGAATGGGGTCGTGGTGCGATAAAGAGCCTTTCAGACGCCGTACAAGTAGAAATAACTGAACGGGCGAGTCCCGAGGTGTTGAAAATGGTGTCGAAACGATTCTAGCAAACCCAAAATGAACGGTTGCGTGTTTCATAGGGTTTCTATGGCCACTTCTGGTATTTTCATCATCAGATCAGCCCGATATCATCATTCTCATTATTGCATAACTTTAAAGTAAATCCGACCACTCGAAGTGGATCAAATTTAACTTTCAAAATTGAACTCGAACATACTAACAAGGCAATTTAAATAAAAGTTTGTAAAAACACTTAAGGTAGGTAGGGTAATTGTGCTAGTTTCCCGTCCAGGTCCAGTTTACCGTCCACTTGATTAAACTGCTGCAAATAAATGGGAAAAACATTTTAAGGTGAACATAGTTTATATATGTAGTTTATTCTTTAGTAGATTTTTTACTTTTAAGCTTTTATTTTGGGAATAACTTAAAGATAAACTTATAAATAAGTATGGACGGAAAACTGACAAGAGTGGACGAAAACTAGCACAATCAGCTATGTGGTCATTAATGTATTATGTATTATGTATTATACTAGATGAGCTAGCTAGAACAAAATTTGTGCCCCATGTTTGGCGGTTGACAGCTGTCACTGAATAAAAGAGTAGCTTTAACAAAAGAGACGTGACACGGTTTTGACAAAATTCATATTCTGCCTAAACAAATTTTGTAAGGAAACGTAATTAACTGAATGATTGTTTTATTTTTACCTAATGTTTACTTTGCTCCTTGCCCTAGAGTTTAGGAACGAATGGAGAAAAATACTATTTTTGCCGACAAGCTCCTTTCAATACGAACTTTGAGGGTTTTCCTCGCACGGATGAAAAAACATTGTGTAAGTAGGTATAACATGAGTGAAATTTCGATATTTAAGTTTTAAATTCAGATCATAAAAATCTTTTGTATGTATTTTACTCACATTAACAACTCTAGTAAATTCACCCTTGTTGTAAAATAAAAATATGTTTAATGAACTAAACATCACCTAACGTACTTATCTAAAACATTTTTATTACGTAAATATGTTAGCGATAAGACCGCCTGTTGTTACCTCTACCTAAATTTATCTAATTGTAAAGTTTGTGCTTGTAACTGTATGATGTGTGCAATAAAGAGTATTTATTATTATTATTATTATTATTATGTTTATGCTGAGTACTATTAAACAATAATGCTAGTAAATCAAGTGTAGGCACATATGATGTTACTTCTGCGACATTAATCTGTGCGCCAAGAAATATGGCGTCGCACCGCCAACATTAATATTTTGAATTAATGTAACACCAAACTTTGCACTTACTTACCTATGGAATGTAATTCCCTGGCTTTTATTACTATTTTTAGAATTATTTTTACAGTTCATTATCATGCAAGAAGCCTTTACGTTTAGTATTTGATTTTATTAAAAGTTTGACACTTGCGTGTAATCATGTCAGTGGTCCAACAGCCACTGTCAGACTTTTAGTGATTTTCACTACAACTCATGGTACAAATAATTTCTTAGGGATGTCATCTCCTGTTATTCAATGTATGTGGTATAATTTTTAATTGAGTACAGTTATCTGACAGCTCCTGCCTATATGCACATTGTAAACCACTGTGTATGGTAAGAGCTGTCAGATTACTGTACTCAATTGAAAATACTACTTTAGTTAAGTCATCAACAAACCGAATTAATTAAAAATAGCCGAAAAATTATCATGTTCGTAATTATCGGTCTACGACTTTACTCTCGGAACACATAACCCTCCTTCGGAAGGCGGTTAAATATTAGGAAATGCAAACCGGTTATAACCAAAATTGTCGATCATAACCGGTTGTTTTGTCAAAATTAAATAACCGGTTATTAGAAAATCTGAATAACCGGGTTCGTTTATGTTCTTTATTCAATGCTATTATTACTTATCTTTAAAAATGTATCGTAAAAGGTTGAGAATCATAGATTTTCGTATGGAACTTATAATAATTTCAGGTTTCTCTTCTATTACTCTATTTTGGTAAACGATTTGGAGCAAGTATGACCACCTATGTAAGTAATTCTTACGGCTGACCTTAAAGCACAAATTTTCCACTTTCCTTCAAATGAGGGTTTCCGCGATCGAGTTTTTCACTAGATGGCAGCACCGTGGCGACAGGTCTAGCTGTCACAATCCACCAATCATGTTTAACCATATATTTTTTGATTGGTGGATTTTGACAGCTACTGCCAAAAAGACCTGTCGTCACGGTGCTGCCATCTAGTGAAAATCTCAATCGCGGAAACCCTCATTGAAAACCCGTTTTAGCTTTCCTTACATTATATGTATACATAATTAAAATTATCTTATTGATTATTTTGACGTTTTGACACTTATTTTATAAAATTTCAACAAACTTTACAGAAATCGGTTACAACCGATTATCCGTTATTTTTCGCGTCACAGCCGATAACATAACAGCTTATGAAATTTATCTAGTAAATATGCAGGCAGGTAAAAAAAAATGGCTAAATACAACATTTAATACTGAATATTTTAATACGCGTTCTTAAAAAATGCTTAATAACATCTCTAAAACCCACGGGAGCTTTTCCATTAAAAATGAACAATTTTCAGCTCAACCTATTGGATGCCAGCGGGCAGTGAAAACGTGGGTTCCTGAAACTGACAACGCTGCCAGTTTATAAAAGATTTAAGTAAAAAAAAAACAAGAAATGAAAATTTCCAAACGAATACAATGTTTATTTTGTTACACAGATAAGGTGGGTTACTAAATTATATAAGCAGCAGGTTGTAAGACGTTCGTCGAACTCATTTCTCACCGGCTTGCCTATCTTGAGTACTCGTTGAAAAAGTACAAACAATACAATAGTGTCATTTTTTTTCTTTTCATTATGTCACGATTTTTCATTACGTCTTTCATTACGTCTTCTTCCTCCTAGCGTTTGTCCCGGCTTGGGGTCCGCTTGACAACCTAATCCCATGAATTGGCGTAGGCACTAGTTTTTACGGAAGCGACTGCCAACTGACCTTCCAACCCAGAGGGAACTAGGCCTTATCGGCATTACGTCCGATTTCCTTACCATGTTTTCCTTCACCGAAAAGCTGGTAAATATCAAATGATATTCCGTACATAAGTTCCGAAAAACTCAGTGGTACGAGCCGGGGCCCGAGACCTCCGGATTGAAAGTCGGACGTCTTACCGCCAGGCTACCAGCTCTCTTATAGCACGTATTATTATTAATTACGTATTATGTCACGATTGTATAAAATACTATTACAATTGGTAATAAATTTAAACGCAATCCGAGCCGGCGCCAAGCAGTCTGTCCCCAGACTTATAGGTATTACTTACTTAGCATTATAATACTGCATATTAAATTACCTAGTGCATTGAACAAAAGTCCCAGTCCTCGTCCCATTGTAAGTGTAACTGGAAAAACCGCAAACACGTACACATTGATATGGCATTTAATAAGAGTTACTCAAACTAAAACCGTTTTAAGCACGTGCAATATCTATTGCTAGTACAGTTTTTTTTACTGTAAATAATTAATATCTTAACTCGAATCGCAAATCACTACCATTCACTTTCAAAATATGTAAAGATAAAGCTAAATAATTTTTTTAGGGTTCCGTAGCCAAAAGGGCAAAAACGGAACCCTTAGTTTCGTCATGTCCGTTTGTCCGTCCGTATGTCACAGCAATTTTACTCGGAAACTATAAGACGTATCTTAATATAATTTAGATTAGTCATGACTCATGAGGTGTATTTTGTATGCCGCTATATAGTTATGTAGTGAAATGAAATTGCAGATAAAAATATTTTCATATTCAGCCCCATACATGTAACTAAATCTAAAAAAAATTTTTTTTTTACCAAATATCGACATGATGCACATTAATCGATAGGTCTTTAAAAATAACAATGAGGTTTTTCTAATTATTTTGTGATTAAGTGAATATTTTCAGAAATAATCGCTTCGAAAGTCGGAGAAATAGCGTCCCCCCCCTGTAACTTTTGAACCCTAAGTCCAAAAAATATGAAATAAATAGAAAAAATTTCTACTAAAATTGTTTTGAACATTATCGGTCCAGCCATTTTTGAGTTATTTCCAAAAAACTACTTCCATAGGCATCAGATACGATCTTTTGGCATTAGTTTGGTTCTTATACCATTGAAGTTCCGGAACCCTCCATTATGCGTGGTCCGACACGCACTTGGCCGGTTTTTTTTATTTGTCTTTAAAGAATCATGATATTTTTAACTCAAAACATATTTATTGGACTAATCAATTTATTAGTCTCTTTAAGAAACCGTGTACAAGAGAGTTTTGCGTTTTGAATTAAGATATCTATTTTATCTGTAGTTAATACCTACCCTGTGGTTAGTACTTAGTCCCTAGGCTTAGGAGCCCTGTTTAGTGAAAAGGTAAAATATAATAATAGGTAAAAGGGCCGTTCTCCCTTTTTACAGACAATGAGATGAGACGTGACGAAACTTTAATCACACAACAGGCGGACTAATTAGAAAAAAAAATAAAAATTAAAATGTATTCTGACCGTGCAAATATCTGCATGTCTAAGTAGGTATAGCACAAAATTGTTATTTTTATTTTAGAGCGCACTATTCGCCAACAAACTGTCCTCAGTATGGCGAAAAAAAAAGTATAGGTTAAGTTACCTACCACTTAAGTTTTCTCTTGAAATAAATACTAATAATAATGAAATAAAAATATTTTAATATAAATTTCTGTTGAATTGACAAACAAAGGTAGACGCGACGAGCACTGAATCAGTTTACGAAGAATCTGACTCAACGGCCGTCATTTTTACAGTGAACGATTAAACTTGTAATGCAATGTAATCCAATAATTTTCCGTATTATGTTACAAGTCACGTTTTTTTTATACAACGACGGTGGCAAACGCATACGGCCCGCCAGATGGTAAGCAGCTACCGTAGCCTGTGGACGCCTGCAACTCCAGAGGTGTCACATTCACATGCCTGATGGACCCGGGTATGTCCATGTCCTTAAAATACGTCCAAAAAAGAGGTATGGGCACTGCGAATGTCGTCTTGCTAAGTGAGGTAATAGGGCACAGTGTGCCCGGCACACACCGGCACAGCTCAGTGAATGTCATCTCGCTTACATCTGGAGCAGAGCCCGACTGGGGTAGTACGGTCAGCATCAGAAGTACCTACGCAAACGAAGACGTCAAAAGTCCTTTTTAAAAGGGAATAAGAGTTTTTGACGTCTTCGATTCCGTAGTTACTTTTGATGCTGACCTTACAGAAAACCACACTCAAATACTTAACATTTTTTTTCTTAAATAGAAACGGGTAACTCACGTTTTTTAGGTCGAATATTGCTCGAAATGTTTCGCTCCATAACGAAGAGCTTATTCATGAGCTATTCGCGTTGGCTAACCGACGAAGACTTTATTCTTCTTTGAAATTGATCTAATGATAGTCCCATTTTTCCCTTAATCACGCGACGAGGAAATATTAATTGTTTTCGGTTGGGAAACTGCGCAAGAATTCGAACTGTTTGTAAAAACCCTGGCGAGCTGCCATCTGCTGAGGTTTTCCCGATGTTACGCCATGCGTCGGTAAAACAAAACATAATAATTTCTTTCATTGAACTCATTTATGATATAGGAATGTAGAGTTCATCACTAGTTAATAGGGTGTCCCTTATATTGCGATTTTGAGAAATTAATAACGCATACCCCCTAAATGTATTTGTTTAGCCCCAAAATAGTCTAGAAAAAAAAATCAGGACATTCCTGTAAGTAACTCTAACCCGTGCCGACTTGCATCTTAATTTCCCCATACAAATTACTATGAAGAAATTTGGTCAGAAGATAAGTTGCTACTTTTTATCGGTTTTTGGTTCGTAGCGAAATTTTTTGCATAAAAAACGTTCAAACCGGAGTGAGATGCACTGATGACATGAAAAAAAAATTTAAATTAAAAAAAAAATGTTTTGGTCATTTTCGTACTTTGTATGGGAAAATCGGATAAAATTCGGCACGGGTTACAGTTACAGGAATGGCCTGAAACTTTTTTGTAGAGTATTTTGGGCTAAACGAAATATATTTAGGGGGTATGCGTCCATATGTAAATGGATAGGCAACATGCTAAATAGCCGACTTATTAAGTCCTCTCTTATGGGTGACGAAATTATTGCAACGGCCACAAAAGGTTGCCCACAGGGAGGGGTTCTCTCACCAACTCTTTGGAGTTTGGTAGTCAACTCGCTCTTGGAGGAACTGAATAAAGGCCCAACTTATACGGTAGGGTATGCAGATGATTTAGTGATACTTGTTAACGGGAGATTCCCCAGCACGGTATCAGAAATCATGAACGGAGCACTGAGGCTTGTGGAGCAGTGGTGTAATAACCACCAACTCTCGATCAATCCAGGCAAAACAGTGGTAATACCATTTACCAGGAAAAAGACCCTGAATGGTATGAAGCAACTAAGACTCTACGGAAGGGTACTAGAAATATCCAATGACGTAAAGTATCTAGGTCTGACACTGGACAAAGAACTAAATTGGAAAAAGCATGCCGACCTCACCATAACTAAGGCTATGAGAGTGTTTGGCATGTGCAGGTCAGCATATGGCAAAACCTGGGGCTTAACCCCGAAGGTACTGAGGTGGATCTATACCATGATGGTAAGACCTATCATACTGTACGGGAGCCTAGTCTGGTGGCCAAGGACACTAAAGAGCACATGCAGAGAAGCCCTAACGAAAATACAAAGAATGGCATGCATGGCTATCACCGGCGCATTCAAAACAACGCCAACGGCGGCGCTAGATGTATTACTTGATCTACCGCCGTTACACTTAGTGCTACAGTCTGAAGCGCGCAAATCGTTACACAGATTGGCTGTTGCAGGCCTCTGGGACGACAGCAAGCCGAAGACCAAACACACAAGAATGGAATCTGACAATTTCATGGATAGGCTAACAAGCATGGGCTGTGACAAGATGCAACCCAAGTTTGTTTTCCAAAAGAATTTTAAAGTAAAAATTCCCACAAGGGCCGACTGGGCCGAGGGTCTTGAACCACCAATCTCTGATGGTGAAGACAGCATATGGTACACAGACGGTTCCAAAATAGGATCGAGTACGGGAGCTGGCATTTATGCAAATGACTACAGTAGTAGTATAAGCATGGGCAATTATGCAACAGTGTTCCAAGCGGAAACGTATGCTATTATTGCCTGTGCACAAGAGAATATAGATAGACAGAGCCGGGGAAAGAATATCTATATACTCAGCGACAGTCAGGCAGCGCTTAGAGCACTTATAGCGTCCAAAGTGGAGTCCAGACTGATATTCAATGGTATCCAAGTCCTCAACAGGCTTGGAAGGCAAAACAAAGTGCAACTGATGTGGATCCCAGGGCACGAGGGCTTTATCGGCAACGAAAATGCTGATGAGCTTGCTAGAAGGGGCTCTATGAATAACTTCTTAGGCCCGGAACCATTTGTGGGACTCTCAAAGGGAACCATAACAACGGCCATAAAGGACCACACCAAATATAAACACCAACAAGAGTGGGGTAGTTTGACAGGTCTAAGGCATTCAAAGCTCTTCATGCACAGAGTTGACTCGAGCTGGAGCAAAAAGCTTTGGAAACTTAGTAGAAAAAGGCTCCAAATCATAACAGGAGTTTTTACAGGCCATTACGCCGTGAAAGGAGTACTGGCTAAAATGGGACTGTCAGACAATACTGATTGTAGAATGTGTGGCGAAGAGGAAGAGACAATAAAACACTTAATGTGTGAATGTCATGCTCTTGCCAGACTAAGAATGAGGGACTTTGGAATCGGCTATCCAGATCCAGAGGACCTCAAAGCACTGCCCTTGAGCTCCATCGCCCAACATATGGAGATGGTTGAAAAAGCTCTTGAGTAAGTGTACTAGGGGGCAATTACACAAAAGATCCCTTTGGGTCGAAGTGTATCCATATGGGCCCCCGAGCCAAATAAGATAAGATAAGATAGGGGGTATGCGTTGTTAATTTCTCAAAATCACAATATAAGGGACACCCTACATAATATAATAATAGAAACATCCCTAGCTATGATATGATGTGTCACTGACTTTGATGCCTTTGGTGTCTAAACCATGGGTCATCATGGGCCAGATCTAAGAGACGCAGCTTTACAACGGAATGAGATCGCAATATCGTTTGCTCCTCCTCCCTCTAACGCATAGCTGCGTCCTTCATGATGGCCCAGGATGGCCCAGGATGGCCCACGGTCCACGGTGTAGGGGTATATATATATATTTTTTTTTTTTTTCTTTATTTTCACAAAAAGAGATACATTTAATCAATTTCACCTATCTGCCAAACTGCACAGCAGTCTGTTGGCAGAAAATTTATTTTACCCTACACCATTGTACTATTAATTTAATTTAGGTACGTACCTATGTGGCTGTGGGAGTGTCTGTTTACTCCATTTGCAATAACAGGTAGGTATTTGCAAACAGAGTAAGCAGGCACTCGCCGTGCGGCCGCTATGTTTTTCTTGTATTAGTTCATTGCGTTTCTCCCTTTTGACTTGCACGAAGTAAAGCAAGAGAGTTCAAGTAGCCAATTAACTTAGTCAATTAATAGAGGATGGGGCCGACCCAAAAAAACATAGATAAACATAGATATAGAAAGTGAATGAAAAGCAAAAATAGAAGGAGGCATGTTTGCGGAAATACTATGCAAACACATAACACCTTTGTAATCGACGGTTTAAGTTTCCTAAGATCAACACAAACATAAATAAATAAATAAATAAATAAATAAATATTATGGGACAATCTTACACAAATCAACCTAGTCCCACGGTAAGCTCAATAAGGCTTGTGTTGTGGGTACTAGGCGACGATATATATAATAGATAAATACTTAAATACATAGAAAACATCCATAACTCAGGAACAAATATCCGTGATAAAGACACAAATAAATGCCCTGACCAGGATTCGAACCCGGGACCTCCTGCTTCATAGGCAGGGTCACTACCAACTAGGCTAGGAGGCCGTTGAAAAACATAACGCGTGATCGAGTGGATAGGAAGTGTTCCTAACCTAACAGTGTTGTCGTACAAACAGCAACACTCGTCACTGTACACCGATGGACCTTATTACAAAAGGCATAAGGTCCACCGATGGGCAATTAACAGTGTGGGCGATAGTAAGTCTCGGGGTTTAAAAGTTGCCAGACGAGACGAGCCTACATCTACACAGTGGCAACAATCTCACCCCAATGTATTTCATGTATTCGACTAATTAATATGTTTCTGTACTCCGGTACTTTTATCTGTCAATTATATGGTCCCGCAAACGAATATAAAAGCATGTCTTATGCAATTTCAAAAAAGTCTATCTAGTCTATTCTTCATAAAGACCCTAGGATTATTATGTGATATAATGCAACTGCTAACAGAGGTGCCCTGTGAACCCAACAATTTTTTTTTTCTACTCCCGTTTATCTATCATTTATACATTCGTCATCATCTATATACTCGAAGAAACACATAGATAATATAACCGAAGAAAAGTCTATCTAGTCTATTCCCAAAAAAACAACTGTTAAATAAAAGCGCCAAAATAGAATCACGTGCAGTCACGACTTTAGAAGAAAATAAATTACTGCCAACCTAAGAAACCTAAATAAACGTAGCGTTTTTAGAAAAAAAATCTTTAAAAAAGAAAAAATGAAAAGAACCACATACATACTTTGTAGTTTTTACGTTTGCCATTCGTTTGTGGTGGCAAACTGCAAATTTTGAAAATAATATAAAAGATAAAAGATAAAAGATATTTATTCTTCAATTTAGGCACATTACAATGCACTTATGAACGTCAGAGAGAAAAAAAAAAACTACCTCCGGTTCTAACCCTACACCTCTGACCCGAGAAGAATTATTTATGACCGGCAAGAAACTCGGCGGGACTTATTTTTTCAAAACAGTAATACAGTAATATTACATCTTAAAGATACACAATAATGCGTAACTAGTTCTATAAGAAGGCATATCAAAACAGCTTGAGAGACATACAATGTACGTATTGTTTAATTAAAATAAAATAATAATAATAAAATCCAAATCTGATTGCTTCACAAAACGTTTGATATGCTTTCCTATCTGAACTGTGTCCTCTAAATGTTAGATGATTTTGTAGTATTTTCTGGTTTGGGCCATGCATCTTTGTCCGTCATATAGTCCTCGACCCTGTAATAATCCTTTGACATTAAACTTTTTTTCAAATATTTCTTAAGAGCGGGAAATGATAAATTTAAAGCATCGACGGGTAACTTGTTATAAATGTGAATACCTTGACCAAAAAATGACTTATATGCTTTGCGGATACGACTACTTCTGATAGCAAGCTTGTTTTTATTTCTAGTGTTATAGCTGTGGATGTCAGATTTTTTTTTTAATGTATGTATATTCTTTACAACATAAATAATATTGTCATAGATATATTGGGAAGCAACAGTTAAAATATTAATTTCTTTAAATAGTTCTCTAACTGATGCACCTGTCTTTAAGTTATACAGAAAGCGGATGGCTCTTTTTTGTAATATATATTTTTACTAATCTCTGTCGCTCTTTGATAATTGATTTAATAACGACGGTGTGTGTTTGTGTTAGTATTCTTGAAATACAGTGTTTTAAAAGGTGAAACTTAAATTATTGTTGATTATGTTGACAAAATAACTGCAATATCCATGAAGTGTTCGATTTCGCATTTTTTGTAAAACTATGTGTAGTCGTAGAAAAAGTATTGTATGCAACGTCGTATAAGTAGGTCAAAAAATGTTCGTGGCGTTTTTCTTAACAATTTTCGCCTACGGCTCAAATTGTTACCCACGCCACTCACCTTTTTTGACCCCTCTTATACAACTGTTGCATAAAATACTATTATGTAATTTAAATTTTATTTTATTATTATTATGAGTCTATTGTGTCCCACTGCTGGGCAAAGGCCTCCCCTCTTTTCTTTCAGTCGTCCCGGTCTAGCGCTACCTCTGGCCAGTCTCGCAAAAAGGAGTCCAAGTTATCCCGCCATCGCCGTCGAGGTCTGCCGGGTCCTCGGTTTGACTCGTGAGGCACCCACTCAGTGGTTATCTTAGCCCACAAGTCGTTTGGCATGCGGCAGACATGACCAGCCCAGTCCCACTTCAACTTATGGTGGTCCCACACTAGCAACTATCTTTCTTTAACAACATAGTGCTACTTAGCCTTATCCTTGTTACACTTTGTTATATAACATTTATACCAGCTGGTGTGGGAGCACCATTAGCTGCTTTTTTTAGAGCGCAATGTGGTGTTCCGGATACGGTCCCTTAATTATAAATTATTTTAACGGATTTACTTAACCAAGTATTTGTTTTGAAAAAGAATGTTTATTTGGTGCAAAAACAAAACACAAATAGGATCCAAAAAGCACTTATGGCCTGTTTCACAATCTCCAGTTCAAGCATATCTGTCAGATAAATGTTTGCTGTCCTTTTCTTTTATATGACTGGAGAAAAGGATAGCAATAATTTTAATTGGCAGATAAGTTTATCTGGAGATTGTGAAACAGGCCCTTACACAACTATTGTTTTGTTACTAGTGAAATGCCAATGTGTAGCCAATAAATCATTTTTCATTAAATTTTTTATATCCGTTAGGAGGCATAATATAAGACAAATATTTGTGACGGAGAATAATCATGACTCAGACTCATACAACCATATGCAAAAGAAGTCAAGGTCTGGAGTGCGATTTTTGAATCTCACCAAGTGACTAATTCTCACCGATGTGAGTGATTTCCGAAAGTAAATCACTCACATCGGTGAGAATTAGTCACTTGGTGAGATTCAAAAATCGCACTCCTGGACTGAAATAAACAATCTTGCTAAACTGTTGCTAAAATGAATATACCTAGCACGAATTCTCTCTAGCATGCTGAAATTGAAATGATTTCAAAAGTTGCCAATTGGCATTTCTGAGCGGTACATTTCTTCAAATGTTTCCAAATTCAGCATCCTAGTTAGTGAGTTGGTAACACTAGATCCCAACTGTTTGCCGAGCGAACACCAACCGCCTACTCATTGCACAAACTGAGGATGTATTAATATTTGACAACCCCATTTCAATTTACATAATGGATTGAAACCCAAGTTTATCTTAGATGAGATGCGGTGATCAAAATGAGTGTAACACGGTTTAAAAAAAAATGTTTTTTATTCAGGTACCTATACACCCATTACATTACAGAATAAAGAATAAATTAAAT
This sequence comes from Pammene aurita, assembly GCA_947086415.1. NCBI lineage: Eukaryota > Metazoa > Arthropoda > Insecta > Lepidoptera > Tortricidae > Pammene > Pammene aurita. The sequence goes on from OX352294.1 coordinate 37,515,891, forward strand.
TTCATCAAAATAAATTAACCTAACTTAGGACTAGTAGGCGATTGCAGGAACCTTGCTTGCAAAGTAGCATGCTGTGAACACTGCCCTGACAATGCTGTTTGCCGATTCCCTCACTCTTCCAAAAAACGGCCAATGCCTTTTACTTTTTTTTTCTTTTTTCTTTTTTTTTGTAAGAAAACAAGAACCCATTTAGATCTCGCTTAAGCATTTCTGTTGCCTATACCTAGCAAAATTAGTTTTTAGGAAACTTCGAAGCACCCTTCACCATTCATATGGGAAAACTAAGTATCTAACCAAAACTATAAGGAAGCATTCTTACAATATAAACTAACCCAATACTCGACAAACCAAATTAGCACTTAATATTATCGAAATAAGGTCGCAAATTGTTACTAAAATGCTGATTCATCTGGTTACGTTTTCCTCGCGATATCATTGTGTCGTAATACAGCAACAAACAAAACTTATCAAAAATCGACCTTAATTCATTACAATTAAAGCTTACAACTATTCGCTTTATTGTGTAAATGACGTTTCATTCAATCCCTTTGTTGTGTCAATTTTCCTCTTTGATGATGAAAATGGAATGCCAGCGGTGAGATGTTTAGCAGGTTAGTTTAGAAGGTAAACGAGTAGGTAAACGTCAGTGTCTGATAGATAGTCTTAACAGCTCTATTTTCAAAGGAAGGGTTAACGGGTGCCACACGGTGCCCAACAAGAAAGAAAGATACTTAACACTTATTAGGTGCGCAATGCGACTAATTTGAGACCACGAATGAAAATGGCAGACAGCATAAGTGATTAATTATAATTACTAGTCTTATTTATTACCCACCGTAGAAAGCGTTCTTAATGCTATTTGTTCTAATATCCTTGGGCGTGCCCCTGTTAAGGCGCTAGGCGCTGATTGTGGCCGAAAACTGTTACTTTCTAAGGGATATATCTCAATAACAAGTCATTCAAAAATTTTGAAAAAAATATATGTTATTTACCATTTCATGTACAACATTGTCAACGTTTGAATAACTCGTGTAACGTATAGTTTCTCCATTATGTAAATGTAACGAAATGTCGTTTTACGGTTAATTTTGCTTATATCTACTGAACGGCTCATTCGATTTAAAATATTGTTCAACTAAAAAATATGTACTACAGAACACTACAAACTCAACGTAGGATATTTAAATTGATTAAATTTTCTTAAACAACTTGATCATAATTCCACATTTCGTGCGTTATTAGCTCGAAAACGGCGTTGCTGGCAGTCGTGAGCTAGCTTTGAGACGAGGAGGCTGTGTCGCTCGTCGCTCCGTGCTTCCCTTGTACTACATATACTTGTGCTTGGCCCGTGAGCAATAATATCGGACTTACTGTGCCTAAATACTAAATAACTGCAGAGGGTTCATGCGGTGCGGATATAACGTGTCTTCCCGGAATCAATAATGTATAGACGTTTTATCTTTTAAGATAATGTACTCGTATGCATGTTTATGTACGTTCGTATAAAAAGTGTATTTTATTTAGATTATAATACAAGTAAAAAAACAAATGAAATAAAAATGGAGAAAAAACAAAAATCATGAATGTCACATTGCTCTGAAAACAAATTTGGTCATGTAAGTAAACTAAAATTATTATGTTTTAGTAGACGCATGCATCACGCAAAATAGGCATTAGTCGTCGAGTTGCGGAAATCTGCTAGTACTGCAATACAATAGACTAATAATTAATCTAATAAAAAACTCCAAAGAACCGATTTTATTTAAACATATTTTTTTAAGAATACCGTGTTCTAAACGACTGTAATATGCGTTTTATTTTAAGATTAATCACAATCTTTAATGTTATACTTTATACTAATTTCTCAAATCTAGAAATTGCGAAGTAAACTGCAAAGTATTGCAGATAAACCGACCAAGAGAATATCGGGCTATGCTCAGTGTAGAGATCCGTAGTTGCCGGCCAGTTACAATAGATCCATTCAAAAGGTAGTCTATAAAGAAATATTTTGTGGCACTTACGTTATTTTACTATAGGCATAACTCAAAAACGGCTCAACCGATTTTGTTCCATATAGTTTTTATTGAAAATAAGTGATAAGTATTTCAACGGCCTCCCAGCCCAGTCGGTAGTGACCCTGCCTACGAAGCAGGAGGTCCCGGGTTCAAATCCTGGTAAGGGCATTTATTTGTGTGTTTATCACGAATATTTGTTCCTGAGTTATGGGTGTTTTCTATGTATCTAAGTATATATTTATCTATATAAGTATGTGTATCGTCGCCTAGTACCCATAGTACAAGCTTTGCTTAGTTTGGGACTGGGTTGATTTGTGTTAGATTGTCCCCAAAAAATATTTAATATTTAATGGCCTCACTTCCAGGAATTTTCCCAATTTTTTTGGACCCACGGTCAAAAATCAAAGAGCATTTTAACTTTCGAAGCTATTATTTACGAAAGTATTCGTTTTATCCAAAAGTTGTTTAAAGCATATTCTTCTTGAAAGACCTATCCAACAATGTGTTTCAGATACTTATTGTTTTACCACTTTTTAGGCGTAATTAAAATACTTAATTACTCATACCAAATTTCAGTCTACTAACTATCACTGAGCAAAGCCTGATTGAGAATCTAATAAAAAATTGCTGATATTTAAGAGTTCAATGTATGTAAGAATAAAGGAAAAAAAAGTTTTTTTTATACCACGACGCTGGCAAACAAGCATACGACCCGCCTGATTGAAAGCCTATGGACGCCTGCAACCCCAGAAGATTCACATGCGCGTTGAATACCCTAAAAAAACTTTGCTATGTCGGTGAAATGCAAATAAATACAAATTTTGTATTAATTATCAACACAAGTGAATAAATAAATTACTACTAAGGGTTAATACTACCTATCAAATATCTTTAAAAGACCGGCCAAGTTTGTATCGGACCATGTATAATGTAGGGTTCCGTAGAAAGTAGTTTCTTGGAGATAACTCAAAAATGGATGAACCGATAATATGTGAAATAATTTTCGTAGAAAATTAAGTACTAAGCCTTCTTGGTATTTTTTATATTTTTTGGACTTACGGATTAAAAGTTAGATGGGGGCTATTATATTTAGACTTTCGAAGCAATTATTTCTGAAAATATTGAATTATTAAAAAAGTTTTAAAAATACTCTATATATGTATATAGATATTTTTAAAGCCGTATCGTACAACATATTCATATTTACAAAAAAAAACATTTTTGACATTTAGTTTAGGTGAGGCACTCCATACATACATATTAAATGTCAAAAAGATTTTTTAGCAATTTAGCCAGAAAACTAAGTAGCGGCACATGAAACACACCTCTAGATAAAATTTCAGTAATATATGTTTTATAATAAAAATGGCTGTGACATACGGACGGACAGACGGACATGTTTCAAAAAACTTTTAAGGGTTCCGTTTTTACCATTTTGGCTATGGAACCCTAAGAAGTGTTTGCGCTGTGTTATATTTTAAAGATCTAAATTTAATGGGCTTACAGCTCTCATTTGTATGACGATTTCGTGCACAAATACCGCTCCTTACATGTGCATTTTTACTATTCGCAACTCGCAACAGGCTTAGTTTTGTTAATTTATCGTAATTAAGTGAATTTTTATGGTTAATATTTAAAATCGCAACAAAAAAATAACCATCTATTAAGCTCCGCATGAAAACACCGCTTTGATGTGCATTCAGTTTTTTTTGCTGTACTAGTCAGTATTTTTTTATTTTTTTCTGATATGCGGAATATTTTTAACCATATTTCGTAAATTCATAAATATTTTGCCGCTCACTGTACGTCAAATTCAAAATCTAGGTTTTCATTTTTTTACATAAAAATCTACTAATCGAGATCGTTATTACTTATCTTATTTAGTAGCATTCCTAAAAAATGTCACCGTAGTACTTAATCACAGTATTCAAATCACAAAACATCCACAAAAGGATTAGGTATGATTATTATAAATCTGCCCGCGCGCCTCTGAGTAAAGTCATATTCTTTGAACATTATTGCGGTGCATCGCGGCGGATTTACGCACGATCGCAATGAGAAGGGTACGCGGGTGGCGCGGGTAGAGAGCGCCCAAACGCTCAAGGACACTCCGGCGACAATCGTCTTAAGTTACGCTATTATATTAGTAATAGGTATTTCATTCAACTAGCATCTCCATTTTTCCTGTTTTGTGACGTCACGGAATGCCCATTGTGAAGAGTTTAGATTAGAACCAGTTTTGAACGTTCAGAACAGTGGCAGGACATGACGTAGTGGTTTTCACCACTTCAAACAGGTAAAACAAAAAAGGAAGCGAAAAACCCGACTGGATATTTAATTTGTTATATTATATTGGAACGAGAGTGTAAAACGATGCGATGTTCTTACATTTAACTTTTCCTACATTTTAATGTTTTTTTGAGGAACTAGAAGTCCTGCTTCATTGAATAATTAGTTCGAGTTCGAGTAATCATAACCGAAAAATGGGTTAACCGAAGGTTCTCGGGCTCGGTTAAAAACCGGTTTTCCGAGTCTCTAATCGGTTAATAACCGAAGTGACATTTATTTCGGAAAGGACTTAAAACAGAGATAATACCTACACAGTACGTTATTGTTTAACGCAGGGGCGGCAAACTTTTTTGACAAAGAGCCTGATGGCGAAAACATATGGATGTTTCGGATGATCATAGAGCCGCAGTTGTCTGTTTTGTTTTTTTACTGTAATATTTGATTTTTTTTTTAATTCAGGGGAAGTCGAAGAGACACAACTGACTCTTCAAAGAGCCGCATGCGGCTCGTGAGCCGCGGTTTGCCAACCCCTGGTTTAACTCAAAAACTGATAATTATAAATGATAATTATTTAAAACCAGCGGCCGGTTACATAACAACTTGTAACTAATAATATTAGCGGAAGTCTCTTTCCAATCCCATTTATTAGAAAAAGACTTCCACTATAGTAGTATTAGTGCAATCGGCCCCGGTATCGGATAATCTAATACCTAAAGTTTGGCGGCGTGAACGGTATGAAGACGGACTCAAATGTAATTTTCTATAATAAAATTCACGGGATTTCTAAATTTAATAACAGCGCCCCCTTTATTATTAATTTAAAAAAAATGTTTTTAATTTAGTAGTAACTGATTTAATTTACGTGCAATTCATTCAACTAACAAAGTATCAGAGCATACATATTTACTTACGTAAAGTTTTATCCTAAATACAACTGGTAAGAATTAACAATAAACAAAGAAACGGGCATACAAACGTGAACAGATAATTTAATTGATTGAGATTGAGAAGCTGATATAAATTTAAGCAGATATGAATTCTGTCGGATTTCGGTCAACTTTAGGTAAGTATCGATCCTTGTTTAAAACTCAACTAGTAATCCGTTTTAAATATTGTACTCGTATTGCTGTGACCAGTCCTGCGGTTTGCTGTTATTGATTTGTTAGGTGGTAAAAGCATCTGCGACAAAACAAACAGCAGACAAATTTCTGTCGACTACCGCGTTTGCTTTTGAACGTTCTGAAACTTACAATTTGAGTAAAGGCTGGTTTACATTGATGTAGTAGCTGTATCCAGCTCTAGCGTCACTGAATTGCAGGTCTGTATTGGCACGGGGTACTGGATCAGGCCGTTTACATTCATCCAGTAGACACACCGGTGCAGCAGACAAATACACGTGGTCACCATACGATTAAATGCAGGTTTACATTGATACAGTAGCTAGATCCAGCGTCACTGGATTCCAGCGTTGGCTTGGCACTGGATTAATGTAAACATGTTTCAATCCAGTACAGCGTCCAGAATCTCCATCCTCAAGCTTCAAGACCGAGTGAGGAATGTCGAGATCCGGCGTCGCACTAAGGTGCAAGACGTGGGATACGTCGTTACCAAACTTAAACGGAGTTGGGCAGAAGACGTTGCCAGGCAGAGTGATGGCAGGTGGACTTAAATGTTGACGGAGTGGTGGCCGCTTTCAGATGAAAGAAGCCCCGGACGCCAGGGGCTTCTTTCGTAGTTGGCTCGTTGGGTAGACGACATTCGGAAGGTCACTTCAGGATGAAATTGGCACAAGACCAGGACAAGTGGCGTACACGAAGAGAGGCCTATGCTCAGCAGTGGGCGATAAAGGGCTGATGATGATGATGACAGCTTCCAGAATCTAGCGCTGGATTGTTCCTATTTTTTTAATTCAGTATCCGCCCCCGCACGCCACGCACCCCGTGCCGTATTAAATCAAACGCGTTTCATATGTGTGACAGCAGAAAACTTTTGTGTTCTGCGGCTTTTTAAATGCATAGAGATTCCACAACGTATAGCCAAAGCTGCAGCCACATTCGGCAAACTAAACCAGCGTGTTTGGAAGTCATTTTAGTCACAATTTTTCGGTTAAAAACCGGTCTTAATTTTGGTCCGGTAAAAACCGCAAAAGCATTGGGGCTATTAGTACGGGCGAGGACCGTATGATCTGCTCCGTTATGTGATACAAAGATAAGTTCCATAGCACATGTTTATAAAAGTGATGCTGACTTCCGAAAAAATTGTAAAAAATGTCGTAAATTTGGGGTCAAATTTGTTACTTTTTAACCAGTCTGCCGGGCACTTTCGGCCATGCAGGAACTGGCAGACTGGAATTTTCTGTACATACAAATTGCTATTTGTTGCCACAAGTGTCATCTTTGTATCAAATGACGTAGGTAAATACCATTCATTTTGTACACCAGAAATGATACTTTTTTGTGCTTTCGGCCAATTCTAATTTTTTTCACTATTTTTTCGGAACTCAGCATTACTATTTATATTTGTATCACGTAACGTAGCAGATCATACGGTCTCCGCCCGTACTACATGTTGGTATTAGTAAAATTGGCGACAAATCCTTATTGGTGTTAGCCCTGGGCCCACTTGGTCGATATGGAGTGTTATTAGTACTTCCTAAAACTGCACAATATACTATCTATTAGTGAAATAATGAAGTGTTCTTGTAAATCGACAAAGTGGACCCTTTCACTAAACTCGTCCACTTATTTTAAGCTGCGCACATTCTGAAATAGGGATTGCTCCCGGGAATTCCCGGTACCGAAAGTACCGGGAAATCCCGGGAATTTACAGCTCAGTCAGAACCGGTACCGACCAATGAAAATCCCGGTTCTCGGTTCTTTTCGGTACTGGGGAGGAAGGCAAATATTTTACACCTAGTGTGAAAATTTCCAGTGATATTATTGTGTAATAATTAATTACCTTTTAATCGAAATTGTATGGATAATTGTTTGTTGCAATTTTTTGTGATACATCAATGCGATTGACAGTTTATCTTATTTATTTATCAAAAAATGTAAAATTATACAAAACCAGAAATAGCCAACAACAAGGAAACGTCGCTAGTACAGGGTAGAGGTAGACGGGTTGGGTAGGGCTGCACTCGGATTATCGAAATCATAATTTTGGATCTTAGCCAGCCCATTACTACACTAAGGGATCTGTTCCACCGGTCAGCGATGGCTTCACCGAGATGTTTGATGAAGGTGGACATTTGCGCAGCGAAAACTCCATCGACGGATGTGATGAGGGGAGTGAAAGTTGCGTGACGTTTTTCACAGGCGTTCGTGTATTTTCTTTTTTTCTCTTCTTCGGCGGATTTTAGGACGGATGCTACCGAACGTGAGATATAAGAGGGAGCGTCGGTGTCTACGACACGGGTATCAAAGAACGCCTCCCTCTGTGCATCTCAGACGCCGCGGCCCCGCGAAGTCCACCGTCGCCTTCGGTGATGATGGGTTCTTTGACCACGTTCCCCCAAGCGTGCTGGCATAGCTCACAAAATAGATCTCTAATTTCATTGTGGCGTCGTGTTATTAAACCATCCGTTTTGCAGCAGAGGGCGTGGTCGACGTTGAAGTCATCATTGCCGCAGCCATCACATGATTTGGGCATGGAGACAGGTGTTCTGTGCAATCGCAGTGCCAGAGCGTCTCTAAATTCTAGTGGCGATAAGTCAAAATGGTCTTTCCTTGTCGGTATGACTGAGAACCAAATGGAGGATTTTGTTCTCGATTGCTCGTTTTTTCGTGTGAGAAAGTTTATCCAGAATAGATTCCATTAGGGATAAATTAAATATATAATAAATAATAGCAATAATAAGAGCATCCTTCGCACAGCTTCGCCCCAAGCAAACTGATATGGAAAGTTCAGAATATTCCGATCAAACGGTTTACCGTATAAAGACCGTGTTGCTATATGGATACGAGACGTGGAAGGTCATAAAAGCTATCTCGCGTAGATTTCAAGTTACGATGAACCGCTTCCTCCACCGGATTTTCGGTTATACTGGTCCGAGAAAAAAATACAACCCTTACCTGTTGAAATTCTGCAATGAGACTCCGATCGACCAACAGTAACATAGGGATAAATTCGCTTTTAAACTTTCTTTATTATGTGTTGTCTACTTTTCCAATTTTCAGTTACTTACGGACATAACAGGTTGTAAGTATAGTACTTTTATTCTAAAACCATTGAAAATGTGACCAAAAGAAAATCTATAACTGTAAAAGAGCGGTAAGAATAGCAACCCATAAAGAAAGAAAACATACGCGAGGAATAATAGCGAATTTAGGAATCAAATTTCATTATATTGATGCGAAATTACAAAACTTCCAAAAAATATCTCAGTACCGAAAAAGTACCGAAGAACCGGGAATTCCCGGTTTCGAGCCAGTACCGGTTCTGAAAAAGGCACCGGTACCGCAATCCCTATTCTGAAATTCACAAGTAGGTACCTACCGATTATGTTAGTAAATTTAGTAGGTACAAAATTTATATTAAAATAAACATTATAAGCCGATTATTCTTTTCATTAAGCATTAAGGTGCGACCACACCGCTGCTTAAAATACGGCTACGTTACGGAATCGCAGTGACGCATCGTATCCGCACCGTTTTAATCGCATGCCCCCCACTCCGCTGCTTAAAATACGGCTACGTTACGGAATCGCGGTGACGCATCGTATCCGTACCGTTTTTATCGCATGCCCTCCACACCGCTGCTCTGCAAACTGACTAGAGGGGTTTCGTTGCTCTCCGTCTAGAACATATTTTCAGTGAAGGGCAACATTTTGAGGAATTAATCCCTAAAGATCTAGTTCCCCCCCCCCTAGGAATCCTGGGATGGAAGGTCTAATGACAGTCACCTTCGTAAAACTAACGCCTACGGCAATTCATGGAATTAAGCTGCCGTGTGGACCCCGGGCAAATTGAACCGCGGGAAAGGATGACGATGATAATTCGGATAATGATGCAATCATTCGCATAATGTTATAATACGAGTATATAAAATAAATAACTAGCAGTCCGCCTGCCTCGAACTGAGAACTCGCCATTTACTTGCAAACGAGTTGATGAATATAACAAGACGCCTGATCAAGACCCGTATGAATATCGTTTTTCGCCTTCAATGAATTCATTCATAAATTGGGTATGCAATTATTAACCCGATAGTACCTCTCGAATTATACATATGCATCTCTACTACAACCTTAACCAATTTCATGAAGATCAGAAAAGAGTTACTAAAGTTATCGCGTAACAAACTCAAAATCAAAAAACCGGCCAGGAGCGTGTCGGGCCACGCTCAGTGTAGGGTTCCGTAGTTTTCCGTCCGTCACAGTAAGTGTCCCCACTTAAGAGTTAAAATAACACCGCCATCAGGATATGATATGAGCGTTCCACGTACATCGACATCTATCGGCAAATTAAGTAAACTATTGCGCGCGAACTTAAAGTATGGAAGATGATTTTTATGGGATAATTCTTTATTGCGTGAGCCGATTTTCACCGTTTTTACTTTATTTGAAAGCACGTCATTTCATTGTGATTTTGTAGAAATTACAGGTACAATAAACACCTGCTTATACGGTTAAATTACAAACTTAGTTCAGAAATTATATTGTAATTTTTTTTCAAAAACTATTCAACCTATCAAGTTCAAAATAATTTTCCTAGAAAGTTTTCATAAAGTTCTACTTATGAGATTTTTTTCATATTTTTAAAACTTATGGTTCAAAAGTTAGAGGGGGGGGGACACAATTTTTTTTTTACTTCCGGAGCGATTATTTCCGAAAATATTAACATTATCAAAAAATTATTTTAGTAAACCCCTATTCATTTTTAAATACCTATCCAACAATATATCACACGTTAGGGTTGAAATGAAAAAAAAAAATCACTCCCCACTTTACACGTATAGGGGAGGTACCCTAATAAAACATTTTTCTCCACTTTTTATTTTAGCACTTTGTCGGCGTGATTGATATACATATTAGTACCAAATTTCAGCTTTCTAGTGATAACGGTCACTGAGATTATCCGCGGACGGACGGACGGACGGACGGACGGGCAGACATGGCGAAACTATAAGGGTTCCTAGTTGACTACGGAACCCTAAAAAGCCATCGAAATGCACGGACGTCCCAGTAGCCAGCTGACTGCATGTTACAATACAATATTTTTTATTGCACCACACAAAGAAAAAGATGTACATAAACAGATTTAAGAAAGTAAATAATGATAACAACAGGCGGTCTTATCGCTATTAAGCGATCTCTACCAGACAACCTTAGGGTAGCAGGAGAAGGAGAACAGAGTTTCAGAAACAGGTAGTGCTTTAAACTAGTGCTCCTGGTCGTGACCGTGTTTCGTGTACCCGTAGCCGAATCTCCGTTGCCGTGTTACTCGGCAACGGAGATCCGCTCCGTTTGCTCCGTGTGATTCGGCTACGTGTAATTAAGATACGTAGCTACGTGTACACGGAGATACGTATCTTATTTATACGTAGATCGGATCCAGTCGTGACCGTGACGTTTAGTGTAGATTTTATGCGTGTCATTAAGACCCCCGAATGTAATGCAAGGGGCGAGTCTCTTTCAACAACCGAGCGGAGCGGAGCCGAAGCCGAGCGGAGCCGAAGCCGAGATTCGCATGTGTGCGTGTGTGTGCGTGTGCGTGTGTGTGTGTATGTGACTGTGTCTGTACCTGTGTGACTGTTGTATCCGAAGTTGTCACTTCACAGCGCTAACTCGTTCGATATTCTCTAAAACCTAGTAGTATTCTCTGTGCCGACTGCCGCGCCATGATAAAGATACCTGCCGATATTAGCATCGATGCTAAAATTCTACGAAGGCAGAGGGCAACACCCCCGTACCAAGGACGGGCTTCGCATAAATTCAGATTGCATGTTATTTCAATAAATGTTAGTCGTAAGTTCATTATTCAGCGTATCGTAAGCGTTATATATAACTACTTAGCTACCCGCCCCGGATTTGCACGGGATATAAAATGGTTGGTGTGGGTTATGCGTAAGAGATAGACATATACCATCACGGACTTTTTTGTAGACCTTTTGAAGGTGTACAATACTGTAGTACATTATTTTGATCTACCTCGTAGGGTTCAGTCAGCGTTTGCAATATAAGCGCATAAAATGTGTTTATTTACGACATCATACAGAAACCTCTAAAATTATCAGTGTTTCTCTACTATATTATACATGTATAAATTATACATATAAACCTTCCTCTTTGAACACTCTATCTATTTAAAAAAACCGCATCAAAATCCGTTGCGTAGTTTTAAAGATCTAATCTAAGCATACATTGGGACAAACAGCGGAAAGCGACTTTGTTTTATACTATGTAGTGATAGTGATGGGATGATGCTTATAACGAACACATTTTAACCAAGCATTCCTGAGGCCAAACTAATATAAGGAAAACACACGAGCTTAGGTCGACTGTGCACATTAAAATTACTACTACTATGTTAGCAGTGATCGTAGATTTTACAGCATTTTTTAGCAGTGCTAGGGTTGGTTAACTTATTATTATTTTGAGGCTATTAACCCTTTGAACGCCAAGAACCCCTAAAGAGGTCTGTGTCGTCGTGCCCACCACGCCAACAACCCATAGGGTCGGAGTGAAGGTGTAGGTGCTTTGATCATGAATAAAATGTATAATGAGTTGTTTTGCACAGCACTACGAGATTCGTCTTTTTCAACCGACTTCATGATTTCGAAGGAGGAGGTTATCAATTCGTCGGGATCTTACTTTTTTTTCATGTATGTTCACCGATTATTCGAAGACGGCTGGACCGTTTTGAAAATATTTTTTTGTTTGAAAGAGTACACAGTTGGTCCCATTGTAACCAGGTCAGGATCTGATGATGGGATCCAGGAGAAATCGCGGGAACTTTTTAACTATTATAGGCACGCACACCTTTAGTGATTTGAGTATTTTTTACAGCAGCTCGAGCATTTGCTTTTGGAAAGGTGGATGCTAAGTGAAGTCGGTTCTTTTTTGTATAAAATTATTGAAAACGCAACAGTGCTTGGCGTGTGAGTGATCACTTCATTCAAGTATGAAAGCGTTCAAAAAGTTAAACGTTTGTACCAAGAATCAAATAAAATCAAAGCCATTTAGAACTAAGTAATAATGTAGAGATGGTTGGTAATTAAATAACAATTTCACAAAAAACGTTCATTGCATAGGTTTTGCTAAAAATCTACGATCACTGTTTATTAGTCTTCTTAAAAACTCTTTCTAATTTAAATCAACATTGTAGAACATTTATTAACTCAATGTTGTAGAAATGCTTAGAAAAACCGAAAATTTCATCTCATTGTCCGTGAAAAAGGATTCCCAGAAAATCCAGAAATAGTAAAATCAATGCTATAATCTCCGGTATCAAGCTGTCGATAAGATATTGACTCTAGAATTCTACAATTGCTTCAACCCGCAAAAGTGAACTTTATGTTAAATAGATAAAGTTGCTTTTAAGAAAACAATTATTATATTATATTAATTAGGTTATTAACTAAAATGCTTACATGTAGATGGTCAGAGTCCTGTGCAGTTTTTAGGTTCTTATTAACGTCCCCCGTAGCCTGGTCGGTCGGTACTCGGTAGTGACTCTCACAATGTTAATGTTCATGTGTATGTGTTTCCTTCTGGCACAAGTATTTGTTTACTTAAAAGAAGGTTCTTGTTTTGTTTCTAGTGAAAACCTGATGACCAATAAATAAATTTCATAATTTTTCATTTTCATTTTCATATGAAGCTGGGAGTCTTTGTATTAATCACAGATAGGTCTGTGGTATTAATGCATGTTTATCCATCTGGATACCATAACTATGTTATCTTGAAGTATATGTATCCAAAATTATGTTTTTAGGGTTCATATTCATATTTCATTTATAGGATCACTTTGTTGTCCGTCCGTCCGTCCGTCTGCCCCTTTTTCTCAGGAACGCGTGGAGGTATCAAGCTGAAATTTATATTAAATACTCAGGGCCTACTGTCCCTTGGAGCTTGGAAAAAATCAAACATCTAAGCCAACGCCATCAGAAGATACAGCCGTTTATGCCGCAAATTTTCGAAACTCGCAAGGGAATCAAAACTTACAGGGTACTTCCCGTGAACTCAGAATCTTGAAATTTGGTACGGAGCAACGTCTTATAGCACAGATACAGGAAAAATTACGAAAACTGTAAATTTTTACTCACATCATATAATAAAAATATTTTTAATAATTTTAAAGTACCTACCCCTATATACCTACAGGTTTGTACGGAACCCTCGGTGCGCGAGTCCAACTCGCACTTGGCCGGTATTTTTTTTAGATATATAAGTGTGGATACATTTTTCAGATCAAGTGGAATTAAGGGATATGTCACTTGTAGAAATCCGCTTAGCATCCTAGGCTACAGGGTGTATTTAGTTTTCAGTTTTGAAACCATTACCCTACTTACTGTGTTTTGTCGCAGCCGGTTAAAGTGTTGATATTGGTGTAGCTGACATACAAGACTATAAATAAATGTGAACTTTGTATTCTCACAAGTTTCATATCGTGAGAATATTCCCCGGAAAAACATTGACCTCGAGTGCTATCTGAAATGAAGTGAATTTTTCCGCAAAAGTGTACGCATGTTTCTATGTAGAATTGAATGAGCTTTAATATTGTCCTAGATCACATTTTTATACAGCGCCTAGATTCGGAGGTAAAAACGAATTACTTCAAGGTGAAGGACATTTTCCAAGGTGTTGGCGGGTCCTCGAGTTCCTGAAACGTCAAATGGTCTGGACATGAAAACAGGACAACATTTTGGTCCACCTGCCGTCACCCAGCCTTGCAACATGTCCTGCCCAATTCCATTTAAGTTTAATAATGGTATCTCCTACGTCTCGCACCTTGGTGCGACATTTCCAACTCGGTCTTGAAGTTAATGCCGAGCATGGCGCGCTCCATGGCTCTCTGTGCTACTCGTATTTTATGCACAGCCTCCTTCGTTAGCGTCCATGTCTCGGCTCCATACGTGGTGGGCAGGACACATTGATTAAAAAGGCGAGTCTTCAGGCACCGTGGAACGTCTCCGAACATATCTTTATCACCAAATTTCAAAACTGTCTGGGGGATTTCGACTTTTGTCGTATTTTGATTGTATTACTACAAATACTAAATTATAAATGGATTTACACATTCAAAGCCTCTTGGGTAATTGTGTATCCCTTTAGATACACGTAAAAACACAATACATTAACAATTAAAAATAAACAAAATAAAGTAAATATCGAAGTCGACTTCAGGAACAAACATTACCTACAACTTGTATGAAACCGGACACGTGTTAATTAAGTTTGCGCAATATAAATTCGCCGCAAAACAAAGATTACAGGAATTTACTGAATGAGGCCGCTAATCATGTTCAGCGAAATTTCGTAGTACTCGCTTGTTATCAGTTATCTTCGTGTGAACTGATAACTGGATTACTGATAACAACCGTCATTAATTCCTTATTCTGGGTACGGTTATCTAATGTTCCTCGAATCATTAAATACGCGAATTCCCTTTAACTGCTTTTTATATTGAAGAACGAAGTTATGTCGGCGTCAGTAATTAAGTATAACAATATTCAATAATGTTAATTAATACACCTGTCCAAAAGCAAATGCTTGAACTGCTGTAAAAAATACTCAAATCAGGATCCCATCATCAGATCCTGACCTGGTTACAATGGGACCAATTGTAACTCTTTCAAACAAAAAACCGGCCAAGTGCGTAGTGAGGGTTCCGTAGATTCAATGGAATAAGAACCAGACTAATGCTAAAAGATCGTATCTGATGCCTATTGAAGAAGTTTTTTGGAAATAATTCAAAAATGGCTAAACCGATAATGTTCAAATTAATTTTCTTAAAAAGTATATGATAACGCGCATCTTCTCAAATTTTTTCATATTTTTTGGACTTACGTTTCAAAAGTTACAGGGGGGGACGCTATTTTTCCGACTTTCGAAGCGATTATTTCTGAAACTATTTACTTAATTACAAAATGTTTAAAGAAACCTCAATGTTATTTTAAAGACCTATCGATTGATGTACAACATGTTGATATTTGGTAAATTTTTTATTTTATTTTAGTTACATGTATGCCCCCCCCCCCCCCCCCCCCCCGCCCCTAAAAATATTTTTTTCTGCAATTTCACTACATATGTAACTAAATAGCGGCATACTCTAACTACACCTTATGTCTAAACTTTATTAAGATACTTCTTATAGTTTCCGAGTAAAATGGCTGTGACTTACGGACGGACAGACATCACCGAAACTATAAGGGTTCCGTTTAAAAAAAATAGCTAAAAAACAAAGATCCCGACGAATTGATAACCTCCTCCTTCGAAATCTTGAAGTCGGTTGAAAACACTTTCAGGCGACTGAGAGCCCATAGACATAGAACGTGAAGACATTCAAACTTGCATATACAAATAACTTTAGCATATTATGTACCTAGGATGGTTACTGGTTATGCTAGTTTCCCGTCCAGTTCTAGTTTACCGTCCACCTGAATAAACGCGTTTTTAGGGTTCCGTAGTCAACTAGGAACCCTTATAGTTTCGCCATGTCTGCCCGTCCGTCCGTCCGTCCGTCCGCGGATAATCTCAGTGACCGTTAGCACTAGAAAGCTGAAATTTGGTACTAATATGTATATCAATCACGCCGACAAAGTGGTAAAATAAAAAGTGAAAATTTTTTTTTATTAGGGTACCTCCCCTATACGTAAAGTGGGGAGTGATTTTTTTTTTCATTTCAACCCTAACGTGTGATATATTATTGGATAGGTATTTAAAAATGAATTGGGGTTTCCTAAAATCATTTTTCGATAATATAAATATTTTCGGAAATAATCGCTCCAGAAGTAAAAAAATATGCGTCCCCCCCCCCTCTAACTTTTGAACCATAAGTTTTAAAAATATGAAAAAAATCTCAAAAGTAGAACTTTATAAAAACTTTCTTGGAAAATTATTTTGAACTTGATAGGATGAATAGTTTTTGAAAAAAAAATACAAAATAATTTCTGAACTAAGTTTGTAATTTAACCGTATAAGCAGGTGTTTATTGTACCTGTAATTTCTACAAAATTACAATGAAATGACGTGCTTTCAAATAAAGTAAAAACGGTGAAAATCGGTTCACGCAATAAAGAATTATCCCATAAAAATCATCTTCCATACTTTATGCTCGCGCGCAATAGTTTACTCAATTTGCCGATAGATGTCGCTGTACATGGAACTCTCATATCATATCCTACATGGCGGTGTTATTAACTCTTAAGTGGGGACACTTACTGTGACGGACGGAAAACTACGGAACCCTACAGTGAGCGTGGCCCGACACGCTCTTGGCCGGTTTTTTTAATGTATGTTCACCGATTGTTTGAAGACGGCTGGACCGATATGGAAAATTCTTTTTTTGTTTGAAGGGGTATACTTCACAGTTGGTCCCATTGTCACCATGTCAGGATCTGATCGGTCTGCCTCTACCTCGGCGGCCGTCGCTCGTATCCGATGGGTCCCACTCACTAGCCAATTGAATAATGGTTATTTAATGATTTTATTTTTTTCATACAAACTAAATGCTATTTTCAATATAGGTACAGTCGCCATCAGATATATCGGAGCGACCAAGGTGGTCACAAATATCTGAACAACGCCTCTATTATCAAGGCGACAAAGTGCATGTTCAGATATTTTTGAGTACCCTGGCCGCTCCGATATATTTGATGGCGACTGTACCTCATCCAATAAAGCAATTGAAATAGACAATCGCACTTCAAAAACTGATGATTTTGCAGTACAATAGGCATGATGACACATGTTGAATTATGCAATAAAATGTAGTTGATAATGATAAGATGCAAAATGATCAATATATCCAACAAAAGTGAAAATTTATAAATTCTATTGAAATGGCTCAAAGATATGAAGCTGCAAAATTTCTATTTCGTTAATATTCGTCATTAAAGTCATTCGGTTTAAAGTGCGAAATTAAAAAAAAACAATGATACCATTCGATCTTTAACATTTTACTGTAAAATAAATTGTATAGCAATCATATACATAAACGCAACATTTCACTGTAAAAATAGCAATTTCATATTTTTTCCATACTTTAAACAGGGCGACTATGTGATCGTGACGTCACTTTTGCACGTCATTTTGTTAGGAGCGTTTTATTGGAAAACCAACAGCACATACAACAGATATAGCAATTGGGAAACAAATGCAAATCTCGGACTTTAGGTCTCATTTCTGACTTTTGTGTTGCTTTAACGCGCGACCGGCTCACTAAACAAAAGAACAAGGAAAACGTTATCAGCGCCCGATGCAATGGTTTTTACTGTGTACTTTCAATTTTAAATAGATTATAAGTAGTTATGTAGTATGTAACAAAAATGCTAAAACTGATTTATATAAATTACTGCGGAATCGGTATCGAGACAAACCACACCGGTTTACCGATACTCTTGTATCAAAGTGTTATTGTTAATTACCTTAATAAATCTATGCATATAATAAAGCTGAAGAGGGTCGAAAGTCTGTACATGGAAGATAATCGAAAAAAAGTTGGCTGGGGATACTTAGAATCGATAACAGAACACGTTCCAACAATTTTTAGAATTTTTGTCTGTTTATCTGTTGGTCTGTTTATTTGACCGCGCATCACGTAAAAACGGCTGAACTGATTTTGATGAAATTTTGTATAGAGATAGTTTGAGTCCCGGGAAAGGATAATATATAGTTTTAATCCCGAAAATCAACCCTAATGGGGGTGAAAACGGGGTTGAAAGTTTGTATGGAGATGGAGATGAACGATTTAGATAGAAATGAGTATGGAGATAATTTGAGTCACGAGAAACGTCATTGGATAGTTTTCAAACCCTTGTGGGGGTGAAAAGGGGGTTGAAAGTTGGTATGAGGATTTTTTTTACCGCTGAATTGATTTAGGTGAAAATTGGTATAGAGATAGTATGGGTCTCGAGAAAGGACAAAGGATAATTTCATCTTCAAAAAGCCCCCCCCCCCCATCTTACTTTAGAACCGTAGGTCCAAAAAATTTGAAAAAAATAATGGAAGTGAAGCCTGAAAGGTACTTTCAATAAAGCTGAAGAGGGTCGAAACTCTATACATGGAATATATTCGAAAAAAAGTTGGCTGGGTTACTTAGAATCGATAACAGAACACGTTCCAACAATTTTTAGAATTTTTGTCTGTTTGTCTGTTTATCTGATTATCTGTTTGTCTGTTTATTTGACCGCGCATCACGTGAAAACGGCTGTACGGATTTTTATAAAATTTTGTACAGAGATAGTTTGAGTCCCGGGAAAGGACAAGGAATAATTTTCATCCCGAAAATCAACCCTGGAGGGGGTGAAAAGGGGGTTCAAAGTTTGTATGGAGAATTTTTAATAGAAATTATTATGGAGATAATTTGAGTCCCGAGAAACGACCGAATAGTTTTCATCCCGAAAATAAACCCTTGTGGTGGTGAAAAGGGGGTTGAAAGTTGGGATGAGGATTTATTCACCGCTGAACTGATAAAGATGAAATTTGGTATAGAGATAGTATGGGTCTCAAGAAAGGACAAAGGATAGTTTTCACCCCGAAAATCAACCCTAAATGGATGAAAAGGGAGTGGGAAATTTGTAGGTGTAGGAAATTATTAACCGCAGAATCGATTTAGATAAAATTTGGTATGGAGATAATTTGAGCTCTGGAAAAGGAAATAAAATAGTTTTATCTTAGAAATTATCCCTTAAGCGGATGCAAAAGGGGTAGAAGTTAACATGGGGAAGAAACAACCAATAACCGCTGTACGTATATAGATGAAATTTGGTATTGAAATAGTTTATAATTATTTGGTCAAGGTGTTCATATTTATTAACCCGTCGATGCTTTAAATTTACCTTTACCCGCTTTTAAGAAATATTTGAAAATGTCATTAATGTCAAAGGGTTATTGCAGGTTCGAGGACTATATATGACGGACAAAGATGCATGGCCGAAACCAGAAACTACTACAAAATCGTCTAACATTTATAGGACACCGTTTAGGTAGGAAAATGTATCAAACGTTTTGTGAAGCAGTCAGATTAGGATTTATTTTTCTTTATAATTAAACAGTATAGGTACATTATCTGTCTCTCAAGCTGTTTTGATACGTCTTCTTGAAGAACTACGGATTATTTTGTATCTTTGAGATCTAAATAATGTATTACTGTTTTGAAAAAAATAAGTCCCGTCGAGTTTCTTTTCGGTCATAATATTTCTCGGGCCAGAGGTGTAGGGTTAGAACCGGTGGTAGTTTTGGAACGAAGTTCCTTATCGGACGGTTCGCGGATGGGGGGCTAGGCGAAAAAAAGTTACGTGACCGTCACGAAAACGCGACACCCATACGATTGAAAAACATGTAAAATCGAATGAAATAAAAAAAATGTAAAATAGAATAAAGTGAAGTGAAGTGTAGTGAAAAGTGAAAGTGAGAAGTGACAAAGTGAAAAAAGTCGAGAACCTAAAAGTAAAAAATGTCGAAAATGTCAAAAATTTCAAAATTTCATAATTAAAAAAAAAAACAAAAATTTCTAAAATTTCAAATTTTCAAAAATTTCTAAAATTTCAAGAATTTCAAAAATTTCAAAAATTTCAAAAATTTTAACAATTTCAAAAATTAAAAATGAAATAAAATTAAATATTATAACTTCGTTCCAACCGAGTGTTCCACGACATTCACGTATTTTTTTCTCTGACGTTCATTAATGCATTGTAATGTGCTTATATTGAAGAATAAATATCTTGATCGACTCCAATATCATAAATCCTCTATGCCGCGTTCGGAAACCGTATGTAACCACCATTATTGCAACCAGTAACGTAACATCAGTGTATTATCTGTGACAGTGTGGCAAAAACGTATGAAAATTAACGTAATGAAAATACGCCCTCCTCCCCGACCGCCGGCACGCCCCCCCCCCCCCAACCCACGATAAGGTTGGTCATGGTGGTGTAATGGCGGTCATTGTAATGGTTTCCGAACACATCATTTAGGATTTTGAATATGTAGATAAAGCAGTGTAACTATTAGTTATTCTGTGCTGATGGTTTCGTAAATATTAGATCTGAAAGTTCAAAAAAGGGTTTCTCCTCCTTCTAACTTTTGAACCGTGGGTCCAGAAAAATAGAAAAATAATAACGGAAGTGAGGCCTGATAAGGACTTTCAATAAAAAAACCTATATTGAATAAAATCGGTTCAGCCGTTTGCGAATAATCAGTCAAAAACGCATAGTGAAAGGAAGTGCCGAATAGTAAAATGACGTAAGCCCCGCCAAATATCCCTTAATAAATGACCTTTTGAACAGATGTTTTGTAATCACCCCTTAAGGTTATACGTAGCCTATAAAAAATAATTCAACGTCTAAAGGGTCATGGACCCCCTCCCCCCAAGTACACCTCACTTAGAAAAAATCATTACTGACCCTCTCAAACAAGAAACAATTATTTCTGCATTTGTGACCCCCCCCCCCCCCCAAATTTTAACCGCGCTGCAACCGCGCCTGTTCTGACCTTTCATGCTTAGACTGATTTGACGGGAGGATCGATTTGGATGATATTTGCTGTCATAGCTGGGCATTAACTCGTTAATCCGTTAATCGTTAATTAACGAAGTTAACATTTTGATTAACGGATTAACTTTTAAGTTAACTTTTAAAAATGTTAACGGACACGTTAACTTCCGTTAATATGCAGAAGTCCGTTAATCGTTAATCCAATGCCTACTAGTTATTTACCGCAAGGCACCGCGGCGCGGCGCGAAAAACAGGTTCAGACAAGTATGAAACGAACGACAAGTGCCGGGCGGCGCGTGGCAGCGAGTGAAACAAAAACAAAACTAGATATATTTTGCCGGCGCGTGCGAGTGAGAAAACTGCGAAGAGATTTTCCACATGTAAAGACATTTTAACACCAAAACGAGACTCGCTTTCAGACGAGAACTTCAACATGTTAATGTTCATGAAGGGGAATATGCACCTTAACCTTATGCCCAACGATTAAATTACACATTTGAATTATACAAGTATTTTGTTTTGTTCCTATCCTGTTAACTTCCAGAACCTTAACCAACAGGTTTTATAAGTTCACTAATACAAAGATATAAAAATGCAATTTTACACATATTAACGGATTAACGATTAACGTTAACTTGCGTTAATTCTTCCGAAATGTAACGCTTTAACGTTTAACGAAGCTAACTTTTTTTGTAGCGGATTAACGATTAACGAAGTTAACTATTTGATTAACGGTGCCCATGCAGCTATTTTTGCTGTGGACATGAACATATAAATACAAAAGTGGTACTGTATCGTCTGATATACAGGTGTATACAGTACGATGACGGTGTGTAGGTGTGATTACACAGTAGTAGGTATATTTTTTTGGCATGAGGTAAGTTATTAATTATCTATGTAGGTAGCGGACGTACAAACAGAATAAAGTACGTTATTGATGTATGTAATTATATGTAAGTAGGTACATTTTATAGGTGTAGGGAGCCAGTTTATTTGTAAAAATCACCTATAAATAAATAGTAAAATAGAATTAGACGCTTAGTATAAAGGGTATAGTATAAAGTACATACCTAAGTGGAATGAGACATTTCCTAAAGCAAAAGTGATAAAAAAATAATAAAGAACCTACACCTAACAAAAATAAATGAAATCCCATCAAA
The DNA here is from genome assembly GCA_947086415.1 of Pammene aurita. NCBI lineage: Eukaryota > Metazoa > Arthropoda > Insecta > Lepidoptera > Tortricidae > Pammene > Pammene aurita. The sequence goes on from OX352294.1 coordinate 37,538,014, forward strand.
AACATAAATGTGAAAGGCTGCCAAGTTCGATACTATGGGAATGCTTCGCCTATAAAAGAAGTGAGATCTGAATAAGTACCAAGTTCAATAAAAATACCTCAAATCATAAATAGTTATAGGAATGCACACTTGATTTCCAGCAGTTTTTAAGGTACATTTTGAATAAGTATCACGTTACATAGAAATACCCAAAATTATAATAGTCAGAGAAACGCACACCGGTTTTTTTAAGCAGTTTCCTGATAACATTTATTATTTTCAGTACTTTTTAATGATGTAACTTGGCAAGTTTTAATAGAAAATTATATACTTGACACATTGCAGTCCAAAGGTGTCGATTCATTGCATTGAAAAGGTGTGTGGTGTGTGAAAACTTGCCAAGTAACATCATTAAAAAGTACTGAAAATAATACTATGTTGCTTATATCATGCCAAAAAAAATTATAAGGAAAAAAAAGGGTTGATTTTTGAGTGTACTTTTATTTAGTGGTAATTGTAAAATATTTTATCAGGATTACTGTCCTCTAGCGTATCCATCTGTCAACTGTACTTCAAGTTCCGCCTCCAGGGTAGCAGGAGAGAAATTAGGGGTGAATTAGCCGCTTACATACACAGACTGAATTCCACGCGGGCGGAGCCGCGGGCACAGCTAGTAAAAAAATAAATAAAAAATAACGCAATCGATCCCATATAGACATTTGATCCTCCCAACAAAACGAATCGATTGATACTATACACGAAAAAAATTAACCATGCCTATTGCTTTTAAAAGTCGTAGTTCAATTGTAGTTCAGTTTTATTATTTATCAAAATCAATCACATTTAAAGCCACATGGCCAGAGGCACACTGCAGATAGAAAACTGACACGTGTGGACAAAACTAGCACAATTGCACCTGAAATCTAAAATTTTAAAAAGTTATTTTTGTCGTAACCATAATATAGGTAGCTCGGTACATTATAGATGCTGTGTTAAAAGTACCAAAGGTACGAGTTAATTATTACCTATACGAGAAGATATCCAAATATTTAGACCGGCTATACATTATTTAAATTAATATGTACCTAAGTAAGTATTTCAATGTTTCTGACCTATTTTTTACCATTAATAATAAATAAATAATTAATATTATCGGACAATCTTAAACAAATCAACTGTTGGGGATTCATGTTACGCTGCGTCCGTATGAAACACCTTAGACAACCCTACACGTGATCCCTGGGTGGTGCTAAAAGAGTAACAATCTTGGCAGCTGCACTGCCCCATCTGGACCTTGCAGCACTCACTGGAGTTTCTTCATCATCTGCTTTCCCACTACTACTAACCCAGAGAAGAAATGCCTATCTATATCCAGTGACATGTAGCCATACGATTAAAGAAACCACACAAATCAACCTAGTCCCACAGTAAGCTCAATAAGGCTTGTGTTGTTGTGGGTACTAGGCGACGATATATATAACAAATAGATAAATACATAGAACACAACTCAGGAACAAATATCCGAGATAAACACACAAATAAATGCCCTGACCAGGATTCGAACCCGGGACCTCCTGCTTCATAGGCAGGGTCACTACCGACTAGGCTAGGAGGCCGTTAATGAAGCCCATTAACAATGTTCTAAAATCGTAAGTCATATAAACAATACACGGAATCGCTGCTAACGTCTTATCGTTTCCACGAAACAGTTTGATTGTCTAACCTCGTTCGTGGCAGTCGGAAAACACTTCTGAAAAGTGTAAGTTCCATTTAGCACTCTGTAAATTAGGACAGATAATAAACTGCGCAATCTCGGCTCGTGTGATGTGAAATTATGATGTAGTAGACGGAGAGCTGGTCACATCAGATATGACACAATAAAGAGAGCAAGGAAACCCCTCTAGTTAGTTTGCTATACTATGCTTATTTCTAGATCCGGACATCTGGCAGCTGTAAAGTGGTGGAGGTCAAAGATTACAAATAACTTGAAGAGAACAAATACTTTCGGGGTTTGATGCAATATTATGGGAAATTATGTAATTAATTAGGTTATATATTAGCTAGAAGTTTCTGTTAGGGGGGAAAGTAATGCCAAATGATGTATAATGCACTTTATAGTTAGTCGCCTACTGCTTTTGTTTCTGCAAAAATACACAATGTTTGTTAAAATGTGTAAAATCCTCTATAAATGACACAACTTCGGCAGTTTTTACCTATTTTGGTATTACTTTCTTCCCAACTGAAAAACTTTGTTGATCTGTCACTCTGATCTCCACCCATTAAAAGCTGCCAGATGCCTGGATCTAGCAATAAAGATGGTAAAGCAATCTAACTAGACAGGTTTCATTGCTCTTATCATTGTGTTATATCTGACGTGGCCAGCACTTAGTCCATAAACAATCAGTCATGGTCAAAATATGCCAATCCAATAGGTATTTAAATAAGTATGTAGAGTTAATATTGAAGTAATTGGTTCACCGCGATACAGCATACAGCCGAAACACAGATTATATTCACGTAGTGCCGAGACGCCTGCGGGGCGATTTTTGACAATCGAGCGCTCGAATTCGAAGAATTTAACCTCGAATATAATCGCACACAAAAGTTTGTCATCATGATTTTAAATTTCTATCGCTGTAATTTTTATAACATAATTTCTTCGTTTTATTCAGTTTTAAATGTCATAATTGGAGCGCTCGAATCCCAAAAATCACCTCCCTGACTCATTTTGTATTTTTTTCTTTTTGAAATAAACTTAACACTTAACTTTCATAATAATTTTTACTTTATGTATAAGGAAAAAAGGAAAAAAAAACATCGTGATTTTGTGTAGACATTGGAAGAGATTCCTTACAGGGATAAGTTCGCCTTTGAACTTCTTTTTTTCTTCCATTATGCTTGTAGTATTGCTACTTCTTTTATGTACAATAATTAATAAAGTGTTTACATACATACATATGTACATCGTCACATCGTCAGTCGTCTCGTTGTATGCGTTCATGTGGAAAAATTTGAAAACTCCGCGACTATACTGTTTTTTTTACCCGCGCCTATGATGGTCACATTTACTCGTACCTATCGCGTGATAATGGCAAAAGTTCGCTTCTACCAAGCGATATTAAAAAACCGGCCAAGTACGAGTCGGACTCGCGCACCGAGGGTTCCGTACAAACCTGTAGGTATATAAGTAAAAGTTCACCCATTGCGTTGACATAGAAGTTTGATTTTGTTACAGCTTAAAGGTATTATAGACCTGAGTATTTGATATGAATTTCAATTTAATACCTCTACGCGTTCATGAGGAAAGGGGTAGTAACTTTAAAATTATTAAAAATATTTTTATTATATGATGTAACTAAAAATTTACGGTTTTCGCAATTTTTCCTTTATCTGTGCTATAAGACGCGGTGCTTCGTACCAAATTTCAAGATTCTGAGTTCACGGGAAGTACCCTGTAGATTCCCTTCCGAGTTTCGAAAATTTGCGGAAATTTGCGGCATAAACGGCTGTATCTTTTGATTGTCTTGGCTTAGAAGTTTGATTTTTTCATAGCTCCAAGGAACAGTAGACCTGAGTATTTGATATAAATTTCAGCTTGATACATCCACGCGTTCCTGAGAAAAAGGGTCTTGACGGACGGACGGACGGACAACAAAGTGATCCTATAAGGGTTCCGTTTTTTCCTTTCGAGGTACGGAACCCTAAAAAGCGATTTACACATCTTGTTTAATCTGTGTTGTTGTTTATTGTTAGTTAAAAAAATTCAACCACTTCCACGTCTGATTGAGCGGAATTTACATAACAATGCTATTAAAGAACAGGACGTACGGTCAGCAATGAAACAGCTTTTTTGGCTCTCACTCGTTTTTTTATGAGAGATGAGACGAGTTAGTTAGATGAGAGTCGTTAATTCACGTCTAATAGGCGATGCCGGATCATGTAAAAGTTATAAAACATGCAAGCATAATTCTGTCACTATTGATAAGTATATGTACAGTCGCCATGAGATATATCGAAGCGCCCAAGGTGGTCACAAATATCTGAACAACGCCTCTATTGTCAAGGCGATACAGTGGATGTTCAGATATTTTTGAGTACCTTGGGCGCTCCGATATATTTGATGGCGACTGTACCTACCTAACTACGATTATGCGACATACTTAGAACAAAGGAAAAATATTTTTTTTTCCCGATGATGTATAATAACGATACATTTTACGGAGAAATACTCGTATACCAGTATTCTCGGAACACTTTATTTAGTTTAGTTACCTATAATTGTTGCGGTTTGGAATACCGAAAATGCCTTTTCAAATAAAATTTTGCCAGTTATAATACATTTATTTATTTATAGGCAAGTATCATATTATGGTACCTGGACTGATGACTACACCAGAACTCTAGGATTTGTATTCTTATAAAGTGGTTTGCATTCTTTGACCTCCACCACTTTACAGCTGCCAGGTGTCCGGATCTAGCTCTCCGTCTACGACAATGGTTGAAGACATTTCGTTCGACGGTTTGTAGATGTCAAATGGGTCCATGCTGTCAAACTAACTTAATGGCTGCAGTAGTTACTCCTGCAGTGACTTGACCCGAAAATAGAGGTGTTGCCTGAATTTAGCAGGAACATGATTTTGTATTCCTATCTGATATACAGTGTGGAAAGATAAGTCGGGCCCTGGAGGGAAACTACCTTAAAACGTTGGGATAGCTCAATTCGCTGAAAGGAAACATTCCTTTATTTTTCCTAAAAACTAAAACTGCATTCACAGTTTTTTTCTTAATTTTCACTTTTTTCCATACTAATTGTATGAAAAATATTTTTATTATTATTTATGGGTTCTCTTGTGCCCTAAACTTGGTTGGTATTAAGAAGTTGTTATCCTTGTTGGAAATAGGATCGATTGGCATCAATTGTCATAAAAAATATTTATGGCAAAAATTACAAAATAAATAGTTTTTTTGTAAACTGTACTCTATTCCAAAAAATTGTAAATGCAGTTATGTCCCTTTAAAAAAATTAAAGAATGTTTCCTTTCAGTGAATTGAGCTATCTCAACGTTTTAAGGTAGTTTCCCTCCAGAGCCCGACTTATCTTTCCACACTGTATACAGGATGAAATCGGGGTCATGTTGTAGCAAGCGATCAAGGCATGATACACAAGGCCATACTGAACAACCTATACTATGGGACCAACTCCGAAATCACGACAAAATTTTTGGCAGTTTTATACATTTCGGCCGATCACATGTTGTTGTTTTTTATGGAGAGGCAAAATTTTTTTTTGCGATTTCGGAGTTGGTCCCATAGTAAAGGTTGTTCAGTATAGCCTTGTGTGATACACAAGCCTTGATCGCTTGCTACATGACCCCGATTTCATCCTGTATATACGAGTATATGGGCTTGATTCGACATACCAAACTGTGAAACGTGGATGTCACACTTGTATCGCTTGTGGATAGAGTGATATCCATCTGTCCACACGTGTCCACACCTAACTGTCAAGCTGTCAGTAGGTCTCGCTAGAGCGTTTTGTCTATGGCTATGGCATTTTAGATATCACTCTTGAGTGATTCCACCCCAAATTTCAATTGTCACAAAAGTGTGATATCAAGGTGTCTCGCAACTCGCAAGCGACAGTCAGTTATGCCATGTCGAATCGTGGCCCAGATAGATGTCACCATTTAAAGGGCGGAAAATAAAATGAAAGTAGCTAATCGACAGCGGTCCAGACATCAGTCCAGTCATCATCAGCGGTCCTTTTCTATGTATCTGATGTATGTATAAGTACGAATGAAGGATGAGAATGCTGAGTCGAGAAATAATGTCATTTCATCAATGCGTAATACACCTACAGCTAGTATTGGCAATACCTAAATTCTTGCTGAATTTTATAACTAACTAGGTACTTCAAATAATTACTCACTGCGGTTTTGCGTATGATGGGTTTTTCTTGATATTCTCGTACCTGTCCTATTTATGTAAATGTTTAACAGCAAACCTGAAACAAAAGGCAGTCGTTAAAGCATGGAGGTGTGGTGGCAAGCTGCATTATTGTGTCATATCTGACGTGGCTAGCTCTCCGTCTGTCTATTAAAGACATTTCGTTCGACGATTTGTCGCTGTCAAACTAACTTTATGCACAGAATAATTAATCTTTATGGCTGCAGTAGGCAGGCTGAACCCGAAAAGAGAGGTGCTGTCTGAATTTAGCAGAAACGTGATGTTGTATTCCTATTTATTATATATATACAAATGCTGGTGATCCGTTTAAGGGCATAATTGCTATCGTATTCTAATAGGCATGATGACACATGTTGAATTATGCAATAAAATTTAGTTGATAGGATGCAAAATGATCAATATATCCAACTAAAGTGAAAATTTATAAATTCTATTGAAATGGCTCAAAGATATCAAGCTGCAAAATTTCTAAATTTTACGATTTTTTAAAGTGCGAAATGTAAAAAATGCAATTATACCATCAGATTTGTAACATTTTACTGTAAAATAAATTGTATAGCAACCATATACATAAACGCAAATTTCACTGTAAAAATCGCAATTTCATATTTTTTCCATACTTTGAACAGGGCGGCTATGTGATCCTGACGTCACTTTTGCACGTCATTTTGTTAGGAGCGTTTTGAAAAACAAATGCAAATCTCGGACTTTAAGTCTCATTTCTGACTTTTGTGTTGCTTTAACGCAATTGGCCCCATATAGACATTTGATCCTCACAACAAAATGAATCGATTGATACCATACATGAAAAAAATTCACCATGCCTATTACGAAAAAATAGCGAAAAAATATGGGTTTGTATGGAGGGTCCGCCGACGCTTCTCGCTCATCTCCGGTAGAAACGCAGCCTAATTATAGGTAATGAAATGAAGCTGTAATTTACGTTACGTTATCACTTTGTCTCATATCATATGTACTTATCGGAAGAAAGCGCTCAAAAGGTATAGGACCCACAATTCTCACCTATAAATAAATAAATATTATGGGACAATATTACACAAATCAACCTAGTCCTACAGTACAGTAAGCTCAATAAGGCTTTTGTTGTGGGTACTAGGCGACGATATATATAATAAATAGATAAAGATAAATACTTAAATACATAGAAAACATCTATAACTCGGGAACACATATCCGTGATAAACACGCAAATAAATGCCCTGACCAGGATTCGAACCCGGGACCTCCTGCTTCATAGGCAGGGTCACTACCGACTAGGCTAGGTACCTATAAGTACATAGAAAAACGCATGTACAAATCTTCTGTAAATGACTTACTACAACTGCAAGTAATGTTGCATTGCAATGCACACTGCACTTATGGAATTATTCTCGAACGCAAAAACTAATTGGGCGGCAAAACGGCGACGATTCCCCGAAACATTGGTCGCTTTTACACTTCACAGATGTCCACGACCACGGCACGATTTATCATCACGACCACGGTACGATTTATCGTCATGACAACAGGGCGGTACAGAGCGTGACTGAGATTACCCATATTATTTACAATCTTTGAACCTGGAACTACTTACCACCATAAAGTTTAATCCTTAGGTGTTTAATTTCATATTGAAGCTGTCTATTTACCTATAAAATAAAATAAAATATGAAAATGAAAATATTTATTCTTCCGTTTAGGCACTGAAGAATTATTACCGGCAAGAAACTCGGCGGGATTTATCCCTGCTAGCAGGAGACCGAATATAAGAGAACTTCACTGATAGGTCCTCTACTTCATCGTGACATTCGTGGCGGTAAACCGCGACGTTACCGTCGACGTGTACAGTAAAGCATAAAAGCATTCGAATGGCTAGTGTAATTACAGCACAGAGGCACCGCTACGCTACGCCGAACTAATTAGTTAGACCCTGATTATTAAATTATTCGCTACAAGTACGAGTTACTTGATCACGGCCGCCCAGTGTATTCTGACTGGTTGCGATCAAATCAAAGTAGTCTCGCACTCTTTACAACATTGACTTTATGAATAATATTATTACCTGTCTACTCTTGCATATTCGAGCGATAGAGAGGCAGATGTCGAAATTTCGATTTCCTAGGTTCACGATAGGATATAATGCCCACTGTAAACAAACCGCCTTGGTGCACAAATGACATATTCATTCGTTACAAACACTGACCTTTATTTACAAATTATCTATGATAACTTGTCAAAAAAACTGTTTAAGGCCTAGTACTCTGTCGCAGATAGCTTAAAATTACTGTTGTTTTTGTGTAACTAGATCTAAGTTAATCAGTTTCTCGATTTATACCAATTTGTTTGTTTTAATAACGTGTATAAATATTGTGTTTCTATGTCTAGTTCCTAAATATTATCTGTGTCTAATTTTATTGAAATTGTGTCGTAATACCCAAAATGTCTAGATTATAAGAATTTTGTACTTATCTATGAAGAAATGTCCCATAATAATATCAATTTACACCCTCCTACAATCATGTAATAGTTTAAGATTATTGGCTAATAAACGAAAGACTTACACGGCACATACCAGCCACTAGTACGAGCACGCTAGAAAACCCATACGAGTAAAAGAGGTCAGCACTCGTACTTGCAGATGACATCACCGCGGCTGGGCCATCGGGCCCGCCGCGGACCGCACCTGACACCATCGCTGCGGCAGGGCCATCGGGCCCGCCGCAGCCACACCAGACGCCAAGTCGTCCCCAAAATGACGGCGAGCGACCATCCCACCGCAGTGGGATGCGACACGACACAGGAGTCATAGCAGAAATGCGGGCACTCCAACCCCTGCCCCCATCATAAGAGGAGCAGCGGACGACACCAAAGAAGAGACACTCGTACTCCAGACGCCAAGTCGTCCCCAAAATGACGGCGAGCGACCATCCCACCGCAGTGGGATGCGACACGACACAGGAGTCATAGCAGAAATGCGGGCACTCCAACCCCTGCCCCCATCATAAGAGGAGCAGCGGACGACACCAAAGAAGACACTCGTACTCGTTCGAAGAACTACAGTGGGAGGGCCTGGAGCAGTTCGTAGTCAGACTCGCGCGGGTCATGTTTGACCGCGCGGACAACTCTGGCTACGAACACCTCCAGAACATCGCGCCCCACTACATCAGGCCTCCCGAGCGCAGGGCCCGGGCTCTACCACGGGTCCTGCTACACCTCGGATAGCAGCAGACGACAGCACCGCGGCTGGGCCATCGGGTCCGCCGCGGACACCGCCGCCGCGGCCCGGCCATCGGGCCCGCCGCGGCTCGCCGGGACTAGAATCAGATGACATCATCGCGGCTGGGCCACCAGGCCCGCCGCGGCTGGGCCATTGGGCCCGCCGCGGCACGCCGGGACTCGCGTCGAAGCAGATGACATCACCGCGGCTGGGCCATCGGGCCCGCCGCGGACACCGCCGCCGCGGCTGGGCCACCGGGCCCGCCGCGGCACGCCAGGGCTAAGACACGAAGCAGATGACATCACCGCGGCTGGGCCATCGGGCCCGCCGCGGACACCGCCGCCGCGGCTGGGCCACCGGGCCCGCCGCGGCACGCCAGGGCTAAGACACGAAGCAGATGACATCACCGCGGCTGGGCCATCGGGCCCGCCGCGGACACCGCCGCCGCGGCTGGGCCACCGGGCCCGCCGCGGCACGCCAGGGCTAAGACACGAAGCAGATGACATCACCGCGGCTGGGCCATCGGGCCCGCCGCGGACCGCACCTGACACCACCGCTGCGGCAGGGCCATCGGGCCCGCCGCGGCCACACCAGACATCAAGTCGTCCTCAAAACGACGACGAGCGACCATCCCACCGCAGTGGGATGCGACATGACACAGGAGTCATAGCAGAAATGCGGGCACTCCAACCCCTGCCCCCATCATAAGAGGAGCAGCGGACGACACCACACACACGTACTCGTTGCTCACTTCTACAACTACTCCCAGCGGGGAAACACCTGCAACTACACTGCTCAAATGTTACAAAGCTAAATAAGTGTTTTTATTCATCTCCCTACATTACCTAGTAAATGGTACAGCGGGTCAGCGCTGCTTGGTTCAACGTGGTAATCCGGTCTGCACACAACATTTTTTTTTTTTTTTTATACCACGACGGTGGCAAACAAGCATACTCTATAGTTTACAATATGTGCTAGTGCTGCACTCTAGCGGCAGAACATTGCAGTAATACCTATGATATATAATATTGACAGATGGGTTATGCACGCTCCAAAAGTGAAGTACTTAAAATGAGTGATTTCAAACAATTGCCGCTAGTCGTGCACCGGCCAGCGTGAGATGCGGACGTGCCAATGAGCTCCCGTCACCCGCGTGAGAAAGAGACAAACTGTAATTGATTTGATGAATGATTGTCAAAATAGATAAACATATATAACAGAATCGTTGCTAGGTTATGAAATAACCCTGGAAGTATTTTTTCTGCTCATTTTATTAGAGTGAACCCATCCATAGTAAATATCATTGAGTAATACCCCCTATTCGCCTAAAGTATTAGGTTCGTGGGTATAATGGTGGTGCTCCACTGATCTTATAAAATGACTGGTTGCGTTCGTTCTTTTCCTTTGACCTTCTAAATGGAGCTTAGTGTACACTCAGCAGAGAAGTAGCTGAGCGACCGAGGTGCTCAAAATGAGCTGGACACGACTTTATACCTCGGCCACACACTCGACGAGCGGCATGGAAAGTAGCGAGGGAAGTAGGCAGAGGCATAGTGTGGCCGCGCTACTCGTCATGCCGCTCGTCATGCTTCTCGTCATGCCCACCGCTCCCTATTTTGTCGGTTTTTTGGCGCGAGTCAAGGGCCGCATATCATAATCGCGCGAGTAGGGCAGTGTGTGGCCGGAGAGGGCAACATCGCGGCAGCGCGAGGAGCAGCGCGAGTGGCAGTGCGAGGGGTATAGTGTGGCCGAGGTATTATTGTTAAGAGAATAAGAACGTGTGAAGGTAATTTTGAACACCTCGCCCGCTCAGCTACTTCTGCTGCTGACTGTACGGCCTAAGTAGCGAACGTTTGGCGAAGCGAACAGCGGTGCGTCGAGCTTCCAAGGGATTTGAGCAGCGCTCACGAGACCACCCCCATACGTTTTCATTTGTTTACCATGAACGCGTCGCCGGTCGCGCATTCGAGCGCCTCCGATCGAGGGGCCACTCAGTTGGCACTCGCTTCCATGCCATTAATTTTAGGTTCAGGTTCTAGTTTAGGTTCAGGGTTAGGACCTGTACAAATAAATAAGCTAAAACTTATTTATTTGTACAGGTCCTAGCGTTATAAAAAAAGAGCTGATACTCTCTGGGAGTGCTATAGTGAAACTTATATAGTAGATGTCATATACAAAGGAAAAAGTGACCTAGGCCTCCGCTGCCCAGGACGGGGATCGAACCAGCGTCAAGCCAAGTGGTAAAGGCGTCTGCCGCGAATGCAGAAGACGCTGGTTCGATCCCAGCCCTGGGCACCGGAGGCCTAGGTCATTTTTTCCTTTGTATATGACATCTATGTATATAAGCTTATGATTTAAATATATAGTAGTGTGTCTACTTAAAAATAAACGAATCAAATTATTTTTAAAAATAATTTGAATTGTTCTTCAGTTGCTAGAGTCAAATCAAGTTGTAGTTCATAAGTAAGGTTCTGTCGATGTCGCGCTTAGGCCATTATCACACTGGCGCCGCAACCGAATTAATGCGGTGATGGTGTGCAAGCGTGATGCAGAGCGCTATCTCGCTCGCGCACTGGAGCCGCATGCGGAAACCGCAGCGGTGTGAAAGCCGCCTTATGGGCGGCTCGTCTGTTTGCTACTTTTTACTACTACTACAAGTTAGAGCATATACTTAAGACAACTAGCGGTCACCTCTCCCGTAAGTAATTAGGTATGCGAGCGCGACTAACTACAGTCTTGGCCAGAAGTGTTGAGCATAGCTCTTTTTTGTTTACAATTTTGATGTTAAGTATTAATTCCCTATCATAACAATGTACGATGACGTAAAATGTTATATTTTATTGATTTATCTAGAAAACTTCACGTAATAACACTTTCAAGGTACCTATAAAATATGAAAAGTGGAGGTCCCAAAAATGCGAATTTAAGTCGGTGCGACAAATTGCAAATATTCTATGCAGTTACTACTTACTTCACCAAAACATGCCTGTTCAGTTTGAATTAATTGATAAAATAACTTCAAAAAAGATAACAAAACGCCGGTCTAAAGTTTCGAGTTTTGTATGAAAATCGCAAGGGTGCTCAACTCAACACTTCTGGCCAAGGCTGTATTTCAGTTCCGTCCAATTGTCCATGTCAACCTGTACTGCGCGGCGTAGATAAGAGACTGAATAGGAAGGTACAGTCAGCAGCAGAAGTAACTTAATTAACAGGTGAGGTGTTCAAAATAACCTTCACGTGCTCTTATCAACAGACTTCAAGATTTCGAAGGAGGTTCTCAATTACTCGGGATCTTTGTTTTTGCTTGTTTTTTTTCACCGATTATTCGAAGACGGCTACACCAATTTGGAAAACTCTTTTTTTGTTTGAAAGAGTATACTTCACAGTTGGTCCCATTGTCATCAGGTCAGGATCTGATGATGGGATCCTAGAGAAATCAAGGGAACTCTTCAACTATTATAGGCACACCTATAGTGATTTAAATATTTTTTACAGCAGCTCGAGCATTTGCTTTTGGAAAGGTGGAGGCTATGTGAAGTCGGTTATTTTTTGTTTAAATTTATTTTGAACTTTGACCACCTCACACGCTACTACTTCTGCGGCTGATGACTGTACGTCGATGAAAGTCTGTTCTTTTTAGATTTCCGTAGCCAAAATAGCAAAAACGGAACTCTTATAGTTTCGTCATGTCCGTCTCTCTCCGCCCGTCCGTATGTCACAGCCATTTTACTCGGAAACTATAAGACGTATCTTAATAAAAAAAATCACATAAGGTGTATTCTTTGTGCGCCTGCGCTACTCATCTCACAACACTAGGTCTAAGTATACTAGCTGAACCCAGAATTGAGTACAAAATGTTTTATGAATGGAATTAGTACTTTGGCATTACGCGGAATCATTAGATGCGGCTTTAAGAAAACAATTCAGTCAACCAGAGATAAAGATGCCGGCGGTTTCTGCAGCCGAGCGGAGAAATGAAAACAGGTCACTTTATATGTAGATAGCTACCTACCTATACCATTGGTATGGTATAGGTACGTATGGACCATTGTGTTGTCTTTTAATAAATAAATCTTATATCATATATATCATATACAAAATAATCTGTTTTGAATAAAGTGTGATTTTAGAAATAAAGGAAAAGTTGAAAAATCCCTTGTGCCGGATTCTAATTTTAAAATACATTAACAACACAATGACAACACAACCTATCTCAAACATAACTCCAACACACAACAAACAATCAACCAATATTTCAATATTGGTACACAACTTCAGTTGTATTGGAGTTGCGTTAGAATATTTCTCAAGCAAATTCTGATATTTCTGATTCAGATGTTTATGCCGTAGCTGTATTGCGTTGTTAATGCATTGGAGTTGTATTGAAGTTGGATCGTGTTTATACGTGTTTTAAAGTTAGAATACGGCCCCCTGCCTCAGACGAGACACTAACTCGCGAAGAGTTGCATTCCAGAGGGGATATGCCCCATAGAGTATATTGAATAGTAGGGTATGATATGCCCATCGCTCTGACTAACTGAAGCTACTGAGACTTACCTGATGGCTGTGAATTTTTCCACAATATCCTTTAGGGTCAGGGAGGGTACAGTCGCTCGGTGGGAACAGTGGCTCGAATGTGCTGTGCGGAAAACGGAAAGAGCTTTATGTCTATCCTCTACATCAATCGGAAGCGTTCCGTAACCTATCATGTACGAACTAGTTAGTGAGCCGCTTCGGCGCCATGCGAATGTATTATGGTGCGTTTTTGTGTTGAATGCTATCAAAATTACATTTCCAGGTAAGTTTCACTTCTCTTTTTTCTTAACTCGAACGAGATTTTTAATTACTTATATTTTTATTCAAGAGTGTGCCTAATCTACTTAGTATTGGCTGATAACTCAAGGCCCTCGAAGTTTCTATTTGTTTTTAGTTCTATCTAAAATACAAAATGGCGCGAAGGTCAACAGTCGTTCGTTTCAGAAAAGTACACGGTGGCTCGCGAACCACTGTGCACCTTACAGAGTTGGGCTAAAATTTACTTGATTATGAATAAGAATAAAAGTTCTTTTATTATTAAAAATCATTCTTGCACTCTTTTTTTTATAAAATGAAAGTGAATCCTGAAGCAAATCAAATTATTTTGTTCAATATTTTTTGATTTGCAATTTTTAAGTAGTTACACTACTATATATAAACTGAAAATAGATGTCATATACTTCAGGAAAAATCTGGCCTCGGACACCGGAGGGTTTGGTCACTTTTTCTGAAGTATATGACATCTATTTTCAAAATGAAAGTGAATAAATCATGCGACATTTATTAGGTAAGTACCTATTTTAAATGAATAATGAATCAGGAACAATTATTCCGGAATTAGGCTTACCTATTCTAATTACCGTTTTATTCAACAAAATTATTTTTTTGTTATAAAGTTTATTTAGGTTCGATTCTTACGTAGCCATTGTGTACTGTTAGAACCACTGTGTACAGGGCGTAGTACGCAGTGACTCGAGCCACTGTGTACTGTTAGAACCACTGTGTACTAGGGGGTCCTAGTCACTGTGTACAGCAACGGGTACACAGTGGCTCGATTCCCAATTTCTAAAAAAGAATGGATATATCTTTTTTGGTGAAAGTAACAGCAAATATATTTGCTACATATGAAAGTTTAATAATGCACTGTGCTCTGTGCTTGCAACAATTAGTTCAGGGATTTATATTTTTCATGCTACAGCCTCTTGAAAAAATCCTAGCGACTGTTCCCTCCCTGACCCTATGCGTCTTAGGAGGACGCCTGTCGTTCGCAGACGTTCTGATTAATACAAAATGAAAAGTGTGATTTACTAAAGAACTTTACAAATAATCCTAGATACCTAGATCTAAAGGATTAATGAAAGATTACTTATTTAATTAATTAACATCGATATTTTAATTAAGTAAGTTAAACACAAAGATCACTTATACTTAACAACACACAATTATCTACAATCAAAGGTTACTTACTAGCTTAGTTTTTTTAATATTTTACAGATGAAGTACCTACTGATGGATTTGGCGCATTTAAAAATGTCACAGACTGATGGTGCGGGACACGAAAAGCCAAGTGGAAGTAGGGTTGTCACCCGTACTATGTTGAAAATTTTAAAATAAGTTAAAATAATATATTTACAGACCGTCTCATGAGGTTGCAACAAGGTGTACTAGATTTTTTCGCGTAGGTTTCTTAATTACTATATTTCTCTCAAAGAAAGGTGACAGTCCTAAGTGGTAGTTAGTTGAAAACAGAAGTTCTACTTATCCTACATCATGTGCTCGTTTGTCTATCTTGTGTATCTCTCTCAATTGCTCAAAGGTTAGCTGGAAGAGATCCCTTACAGGGATAAATTCGCCTTTGTACGTTGTATTTTCTTTTGTTATGACTGTATTTTGTCCTGTTTTATGTACAATAAAGTATTTACATACATACATACATCACACGTTGCTCACTGTATGATTTCTCACGACAAAAACTTGACAGTTCAAACTTAACAATATATTTCTATGTAATGATAGGTTTGTAAGAGTAATTAAGTTGTATACTGAATTCATCACAACTTGTCTTATCATGTAAACAAACACTTCTCTCAAATACATCATCACTTTTCTCTGTTGTTATATACGTAACTAGCGACTCGCCCCGGCTTCGCACGGGATAAAAAATGGTTATTGTGGGTAATCCCTGAGAGATAGACATACGAGTACAATCGCGGATTTTTTTGTACAACTTTTTAAGATGTACAATACCGAAGAACAATATTTTGATTTATCTCGTAGGCTTCAGCCAGCGTTTGCAATGTAAGCGCAAAGAATTGTGTTTATTTACGACATCACATTAGAAACCTCAAAAAATATCAGTGTTTCTCTACTATATTATGCATGTATTATAGATATAAACCTCTCCAGTCTTGAATCACTCTATCTATTAAAAAAAACTGCATCAAAATCCGTTGCGTAGTTTTAAAGATCTAAGCATACATTAGGGACAAACAGCGGAAAGCGACTTTGTTTTATACAATGATAGTGAAGAAACGCACAAAGTATTGAATTAAACCAAGTAACTACTGGAAAAAGTATCATTTCTAACTCAAACTCAAACATTTATTCAGTACGTAAGTAGGCTACAAGGGCAATTTTACACGTCAGATAGTTTATCAAAGTAAAAGAAAGAAAAAAGAACCTACACCGGTACTATTAACCCTTCACTTCTTACCCGAGAAGAATTATGACCGGCAAGAAACTCGGCGGGACTCACAAAATTTTCTTCAATCATCGAATAGAACAAATAATCTCAAAAATGTGTCTAGATTGACACATGTTTGTTTACACTGTAAGACAGGTAAGGATGAATTCTGTAGGTATAGTGTTCTTTCGGCGTGGGTGACCACAAATGCGGTTCCGTAATAAGCACTCATTCTAAGCTTGGAACCAGAAAGACACAACTTCCCAGGCTTTCTTTAGGACTTTGGTCCTTCCCGGATTGAGTCGGATATTTCTATTGATTCATCGTATTGTATAATAACAGCGTGCTACTAGATTGCACAAAGAGGGCGATGTTTTATGGAATTAAGAAATATATCAACAAAATTTATTAGTAAGTTATATTTATGCGAAAAATTGTGGTAAAAATCTTACTTAATCGCACTTACTTTGCCTGATGCTTCGAACGTTACTATATTCATGGTATGGGGCCTGCCTTTCGGTCCCGGATCAACCTAAAACCAGATTAGGTGATGTTAATTCCTTATATTATGATTTATGCTCAATTTTTTAGAGGTTAGTCGCGGATGGTCTAGAACGCAAAATGTCTACATTTTCGTCTTTTTGTTTTTGAATGAATGAATAATATTTATTTCGGATTATAAAAGATCCATATTTTTGTTAGTAATTACATACATAATTATTATTATATTATTAACTATTGGTTAGTAAAACTATTCTAAAAACTATCTGACCTGGGTGGACCTGGGTGTGTCCTTAAACTACGTCCGGACCTGGGTACGTCCTTAAACTACGCCAAAAAGAGAGGTATGGGTACTGCGAATGACATCTCGCTAAGTGTGGTAGGGCACGTTCAGCGAATATCATCGCTCAAATCTGGAGCAGAGCCCAACTGGGGAAGTACCTCCACCTTACAGAAAACCACAGCCAAATAGCACCAGACCCTACTCATAGTGTTGTGTTCCTGCTGGTGAGTAAGGTTGCCAAAGAGCTCAAAGAGGACCCAGTGTGTTGACGATGACGGACCTTCTTATTCCTTTAGTCGTCAACACAGTGAATCCTCCTTTTTGTAAAAGGTCGGCAACGCGCATGTGACTCCTTTGGAGTTGCAGGCGTCCATAGGTTACGGTAGCTGCTTATCATCAGGCGGGCCGTATGCTTGTTTGCCACCGTCGTGGTATAAAAAAAAAAAATCTACTTATTACGAGTATAATAAAATTTTCGGGGGGATGCACTTGGATATCGAGTGCATTTTCACCCAGAAAAATAAGATAGGGTTGTCCCATCTTTCAGCAATGGCTTTCAGGAAGCTGTTGGGGCTGTCCCACACCCTGTGCATCAGAGATGCGACTCGTTTACGAATTATTGTGTAAAAACAATCCGCTTGAGCCTCCGCAAACATCCCTGATGCACTGCAATGTCTCGCGGTGCGGATGCGGGGAGCGCTGTAAGATTTCTACGTATATCTGGTCCACAGGGCGTAAGTGTACATGGACTAGCAGTAAGCCTTGAACAATAAAACTTACGTCTTTAGTACACCTTGCGAACCTGCGTGCCAGCATATTGCAGCGTACTGCCAGCGCTCTCCGCTCTCTCTCTATATCCAGATCATCTGTTAGATCATCCGTGACCCAGTGACCCAAGTATTTGAATTTTCTTACTCTAACAAGCGGCTTGCCGTTGAGCGTTACTGGTGGGACT
Organism: Pammene aurita; assembly: GCA_947086415.1. NCBI lineage: Eukaryota > Metazoa > Arthropoda > Insecta > Lepidoptera > Tortricidae > Pammene > Pammene aurita. The sequence goes on from OX352294.1 coordinate 37,556,135, forward strand.
TTTGAATATATTCCCTGCCTTAAAAACAAGAACCTCGCTTTTCGTTTCACTGTACTTGAGTCCATGTGTCACGGCATATTTCTCACAGATGTTTATCAACTTTTGCAGAGCATTGACTGATGGGCACAGCAGCACCATATCGTCGATTGAACATCCGACTCGGGCGTTGCTGAGCTCACCTATCAGCCCGTTCACGTTAGCGATGTCGACGGAGCCCCGCGGGGCTCCTATTACTAACTACAACTAACGAACCTAACCTACTTATGATGCAGGGAGCGTACCTTTCGTGCCGATGACAGCAAATTGACGTCACGTTGCATATGATTTCAGTTAGTCTTATTGTAGTCATCAATCATTAATCATCAATCATTTATTCATGTGTGTTTCGTACATCATAACATAATATTTTATTGTGTAATATCATAATATGATATCAGTGATAATTGAGCATAATTTAAAATTTAAGAAACTGGATCATGATGTATGAAACATGACGTAAAATGAAGAATTGATTGATAGTAATGAAAAATAAAATGGCATGTTTTCCGCACTGATACAGATGGAAATTGACATGGTATATCTGTCGAAATTAATATAAAACATATTTGAAAAAATCGTTACAATCTATATAATAAAATGATTCATGATTAATTTGATTGATGAATGATTGATAATTTCAGAAAAATTAGTATCATCCTATATGCAACCTGACGTCAATTTGATGTCATCGGCATGAAAGGTACGCTCCCTGTAATGATTGGTCATTTTGCGTTCTAGACCGTTCGCGATGTAGACTAAAAGCAATAGAGGCAAAATATTACACTAGTCATTTTGTTTTCTAGAGCATCCGCGACTATATAGGTACCTTTTTTAGGTGTAAGGTAATTTTGGATACATGTATTTCTGTCTTTTTCGTACTAAACAGGGCAACACAACATATTCTCTGTATAATAATATACATAACCCCCCTGTGTTTACAAAATAAGTATTGGTTTTACACGCAACCGCGCAACGGTGCGACGCAATGTGGGATTTCTGTATAATTTCCAAGCGTCGTCATTTGTTATTGACATAGGCTGCGCGCGCAGGCCGATCAAGTTGTTGGGCTATCCAGTGTAACGAGACCTCTAGATATTTTTAGTTTACCTGATTGACCGTAGGAGTGGCACGAGCAATGCGTAGCCGTTTCAGCTTGGGAACATTATAAATATTATTTGAAACGGGATATTGGGAACATATTGAAATTGTGGATAATTTCATGATTTTTAAAGCGGGTAGGTAATGCTTTAGATCTGGACTAGGTATACAAAACAATTGAAATTATTTATTTCGAATCAAGGATCTATAGATTGTTAGTACATACAGCTAGAGAAGACTTTTAAATAGTAATAATTAAATAAAATAAAAACAGAAAAACAACCGGTACAGTATATTAAATAATACTCGTAGTTATTTTAAGTAATCTAGATGCACAATTTCTCAACATCTGACATACATGTGTGTGCACACCATGGATGCAATGTGGCATCGTTCATACGATTTCATACATTACATATTTACAATTAGAAGACGCGTGTGTTCTATAGGTAGTTGTAAGTATGTGAGTTGGATTGGAACTTGGAACCGTGCTGAATACAACTCAATTCCCACCGGCTGATTAAGCTGACTTACGTACGTACTTTTCCTTTTGAAGATTTGGAAAGCCATATTATATTATATCCAGCTTGCACAGGGCCGGATTAACCATTTCGGAGCCCCTAGGCAATGTGATTCTTGAGGCCCCTTTTTAGCAAAGTTATATTACAACAAAATGTTGTGTTGCGAGTCCCTAGCCGATATATAGAAATTTACCAATTAATGCTTCACTCTATAAATAAGTTTCATTTTCTTCGGCGCACAAAAATAAAGAAAAATCCAATTTAATTTACAGTCTATGCAATATTTTTTTTTCTGTGTACGCGGGGCCCCTAGGCAGTTGCGTACTCTGCCTAAAGCCTAATCCGGCACTGCTTACTTTTGACGTAGGTACCAACGCTGGTATGTCGGTTAGCCTGAGCCACCGACTCGCCAGTTCCTACCAACCAATGTGAACAGTTCCCTACTTCTCGGTACGACGCAACGTTGGTATTAAACTTTTTCTCATCTTCCTGAGTATTAGTGTTCCTGCGAAAACCGCATACAGTGCATTGCCTTACCAATACTGGGAACGAATAGAGAGTTGGAAGATTATAGACTAAGAGCTAGACCGTGAAATGTTACACAATAATGAGAGCAATGAAACCGTAATTCTTTATTGAGTGGAGGAGTCTGACAGATCCTGTGTCATACAAAGTGGTTTATAATGTATGACAGGAGCTGTCAGATTACGGCACTAAATTAAGAATTAGTATTAAGTTAGTTTTGCTAATCTTCATTACTAAGATTCGGGCATCTGGCAGCTATTCGTCGGTGGAGGTCTATGAGACTTTTTAGTGTTTGTGTACATTGTACAACATTGCATGTACAACAAGCGCCGGCCATCAAATGGTACCTTTACCAAAATAATGTCACAAATAATAGTATTAGACTTAACACTTAATGCTTAAAATTACTTAACTGTTATTTCCCACATAATCATTATCTGCAATGCATTGGGGTTGTTGTTGCGCCACAGATCACTCATGCACTAGACCGCGTATTGGTATTGGTAGACGATTTTTCTTAAAAGTAGGTAAGAAGCTATCCATTCTTTTAAATACCTTGTGGTTTATTTTTCATTATGGTGATGTTTCATATTTACCAATCGTTTTTAGGTGCCCAGAACCCACACCCAATCCCAACAAGGCCTAGTTTACTCTGATTTGGAAGATCAGATGTCAGTTGCTTTCGAAAAAAACTGGTGCCTACGCCAATACTTGGTATTAAGAAATGAACAATTTAGCATTTTAATTAAGTAGGTAGTTACAGATTGTTGGTAAGGAAACCTAATATTGTTTAAGTGTTTAAGAAGTTGTTTCAAAGATACCCTTTGAACACCATTTTCCATATACAAAAACGTCACCTACACCAAGATCACGAACGCAAGCGAGCAAATTTACTTGCAAGTATGAATGTTAAAAGAATAAGAATAAAACTAACAGCTTACGCCATAACACTTATAGGCCTGGCTGATGATGTGGCCACGACTATGCCCATGACATGACACAGTTTTTTTGGCGTGGCGCCAATAATGATGCGGAGTCTACGCGTTGCGGTCTACGCATTGCGTGTAATTGCCTTAGTTATTGGTTTTCCTGGAAGCCATTACGGTTAAGATACGGGACACTGACCGCAATTCAGATATATTTGCCAATATTCTTGATGGTTCCTCGAAGCTATTACTTAGTTATTAATAACTCCATACGTAAGTACTAGATTAGTCAACAGCAAATATTTATTTTATACCTTTGATTAGATTAATCTGAATTTCTAGCTTTGCTCTCAATCTTAATGGATTTCTAGTAAATTGCGACCTAAGTACGAGTAGATATAACTTTAATAGAAGATAAAATACCAACAGACGCAAATTAAATTTACACAATATTAGGCATAAGAAAATTTTGCAGAAAAAACATACAAGAAATAACCCTGTGTCAACAATAACAAGGTTCAATGTTCAATGCATAATTCTAAAGATTTAATCAGACCTTGCCGATACTACAAAAGGATTCGTCGCGACGCCTTTTGCTGTGCCTTGATATTGATTTTACTCAAACAATTTTTTAGCAATAACTATTTGTTTTGAAAAAAAAATATGTTAATATTAATTATAATTTGAAGAAGTCTGTTAAGTTCGATACACGATTGGACGAATTTTTTTTCGGCACGATAGAAAATAATTCCGAACTTACGTCTTAAAATTAGCTTTAAATAGTTGTAATTGAAAACAAAATTTCAACACACTAATACTAAAAACTTTATTCTTTTATATTTATCAATTTATGCGTAGTTTTATTATTATAACTCATCATTTTGCAGAATTTGCAATGAGCTCCCATACTAATCGTAACACAGTGTTTCTCTTTCGTTCTCGTTTAAAAATATAGGGGCGCAATTTAGTTGTTGTCATCCCCTTAAGATTGAATACACACCATATCCGTCACTTCCGTCAGTATGCCCCGGAATGCGCCCGGCTTCTTGCGTTGGCAACTTGGCACACGCACACGGCGATTGCTCAGCTATCGTTGTACGTCTGTGTGGAATAACACCATTATTTAATATCAACTTAATTGAATATTGAGCTGTTTAAGGGAGAGCAGCCCGTTTATCGATTTCCTCATCCTGACGGTGAAGCAATTTTCATACGTGTATGTCATTTGCCTTGTCTTTTACAGCCTGATACGACAGGTTAGTTGTCCTTTACTTGGTCCATTACATGCTCTCCTTGGCTTACCTGACTTTCCTCTTCGCTCAGTGTTTTACACTTAGAGAATTCAACCAACCGGAGCGGCCATATCTGTCATTTGCTATACAAAAAAAGTCTGGCGATTTCTGCGGAGAGGGGAACGTCAAATGTATGGCTATTCGTACGTAACGTACAAATAGCCACTTCAGATAAACGTCTGGCCGTCTGGGGGCTTAGCCAAGGTGACAATCGTTTGCAGAAAACGAATCGAAACGCTATCGGTCTCTCTATCGCAGAAATGAAGAGTGAGCGAGAGCGTGTAGCGTTTCTTTTCGTTTTCTGCAAACGATTGTCATCCTGGCTACAGCCGCTACAGGGCCAGTCCATACAATAAGTACCACTGGTCATATGTTTTCGGCAGAGGGGAACACCTGTCAGTGGCCGCGCCGTTTTGTTGAATTCTCTAAAGTTTTACAGGATACATTTAGCGATGGGATTACACTGAGCTTCACCCCCGCTTCATTTCAGTTCCGTCACCATCGAATCGTGGATCTAGGCGCGGGCTTGCGTCTCACCCTTGGGGCATTTTCACACTGTACGATCCGATATCGGATGTTGGATGGCCCAAGGAAAACGAAATGCTGCTAGAGAGCTACCCTACGGCATTAAGTCTGCCTTTTTTGCGTTAGTACATTCTTTTGAGCTATGGACATTTGGTACAAGTGGCATTTTAAGAAAAAAAAATATTTTAAGTTTGGCCTCTTCGTGGTCCTATCCTGCATGCGATATCATAGCGGATAATGTGAAAGCCCCAAGTGTTGATTTGCCATTGAAACGCACGAAACACTTTGCTTCCATCTTTATTATGCGAATAGTTACGACGAGCCGACTATAAGTTGGACAATTCAAATCTAGATTAAATATAAACTTATTAGGTGAATTCGTTTGGTAAATTCCCTACCAATTTTCAATAAAAAGAGGACACATCACCCGCTAATGTACTTCTGCTGCTGTCTGTATCTCACCCACACTTTCCTGAAGATCAACATAATGGAACGTATTGAGTCACAGCGACACGTCGTCTGCTGCTGCTTTACAACTTAACACAGTATCATTTGGGTACCAACTCGTACCTTAATTAACACTGAAGATTATATGACGGACAAAGATGGATGGCCCAAACTAGATTACAACAATCACCTAACATTTAAAGTTCAGCGAAAGTAGTCAGATTTGGATTGTATTATTATTATTTATTTTGTAATTAAACAATAGGTGCATTGTCTGTCTTTCAAGCGGTTTTGATATGTCTTTTTGAAGAACTACGCATTATTGTGTATTTTTAAGATCTAATGTATTACTGTTTTGAAAAAATAAGTCCCGCCGAGTTTCTTGTAATGTGCCTAAATTGAAGAATAAATACCTTTTAACACATCTCCCCTATACTTTACTTGAATGTTGGGGTGTGCTCTCGATTGTGCTTTTATATGTGTGTGTTAATCGTGGGGGGCCTGTATTTGTGCCTTGGGGCTGATGCCTATCACCTGCTACTCCTGCTAGTGTGACCTGGTCGTTAGGTAACCGATTAACGTTCAGTGAATCTTTGTCTGTAAAGGGCGACGCGGTTGTGGCACCGATAGTGTTGTAGGAGTTCGTCGACGTGTATGTCCGTTCAACGTGTATTTCGAAGTTTTGGTCTTAATACTTTAGTATACTCATCTGTATTTAGGTACTTACAAGACAACTGTGCCAGCTTAAACGTGGTAACCATATTTTTAGACGAGTTTGTGGTATTTTTCCAGATTTTGTGCAGGTTATAATATAATATCAACAACGTCATTCTGTCACGGTACAGTTCTGTCAGATCTAAAACGTTATTAATCTTTTAAGAACTTTTAAAACTTAGGGCAGATATACACGTTAGGCAAATCTTGGCCGATCTATGAGAAGGAGCATAGCTTTAATATCGTTCCACCACATATAGGAGCTGTGTAGGTAGACTGACCATATGCGTACTTGAAATTTAATAGAGGTACTTAATTGTATATCTAACTAGTAGTCCGCCTCGAACCGAGAACTCGCGATTTTCTTGCAAACGAGTGACCAATATAACAAGACCTTAAAGAAGATTTTTTTTTCTAGCCTTCTAGCTCTATAATCACTTGATCGATCATTGTCATGAACGAACTTTCAAATTGCATTGAGCTCTACAACAACCCCAAGAAATTTCATATAAATCAGAAAAACGTTACTTAAGTTATCGCGCGACAGCTATTTAAAATCAAAAAGTCATCGAAATGCACAGACGTCTAGGTAGCCGAAGTTGTTTCAAAGAACTTCACTTCGCTTACGCTCCGCTCGTTCGATTAAGGGTTCATTTCAGTACCTACGACAAATGACCCGAAAGTCAGCAAACCCCCGACCAGAGCACTGTGCGATTCGCACAAATTGAGCCGGAACTACATTTAAATTTGTGGGGTACCAGAGTAAAAGATGAATCTGAATCTACAAAAAGTAATTTGCATCGTTATTGTATAATTGCGCGCCAGCCACAACAGTCTCCTGACCGTCGTGGCAGAGAGATGGGACAGCGCCCTAATCAGACACTCACTCTCAACACTTAAGTTTAGGTACTAACAACATAGTTATTTATGTTATATTGTAATACTAACACTATATGGATTCCTTTGTCCGAAATAAATGCTTTTTTAATACAATTGCAGAAAAAGTTTAGTTTATGTAGCTGCAAATCGTGCGTAAAGTTTGATTTTATGCACTAGTGCTAAAAAGTAATCTGATCTGCAAATCGTGCGTAAAGTTTGAATTTACGCACGATTTGCAGATCAGAATTTTAAATCAATGAGTATTATGCGAGATCCGCTTATATTATAAATGACCCACTTGAACTACGCGCGATTGGGCATAAAGGAGTATTATGCGAGACCCAATAGTATTACTTGAACAACGCGCAATTGAACGAAGCTGTTTTTCGTACACTGACAGAATATAAATGTAATTTTATTTCATTGTAGTTTTTACGCAATTGTATTAAAAAACTTTGTTCGACACACGTGCAGAAGTGTCATTTTCACTCGTCCCGAGTTTCGTGCAAAATGACATACTTCTCGCACTTGTATCGAAAACTACTATTTTTTTTAAATAATACTTATACTATTGCACACTAACGATGTGGACCAATGAAATGAAAATGCACGTAAGATGACCAGAACAAGGCCTGACCAGAAATATATGATCATGTCATGCGCCACGTTGCGGAACTTCATTGGAACTAATTTCTTACACTGGCAATAATTTTAATGACATAAATATATGCATTGCATGTGTGAGGGCATATTGATAGGCTGTCACTGTTGTCAGTGTCATTGTTGCGGTTTATTTGAATAATAGTAAAGTGTTGAATATTAAGTAATAAACGACAAAAAAACTCAAAACTATTTATATTCAAGAGCGAAACATTGTTAATAGTGTGTATAATAAACTGCTGTAATTAATACGCTCGGGAAATAAGACTATTTCGCTGTGAAACATTTTCAAATTAACATCAGAGCTGATAGGTAAACAAATCGAGATGTCACTATATTATAGAGAATAATACCTACGTACGCTCTATGCTATGACTATACTGAACTGTTGCCATATAAATAAGTATAATAACGCCCTCTTGTCAATAATCTTATATTTATGGTTAGGCTTTAAATATTACTTTTTTACACAGCATGCTTCATTCCACCTTAGAATGCCCTTATTGAGTATAAAATATAATTTCTCCAATGTTTTAATAGTTATTTTGCTATTCGGGACGGAGACCAATCCAAAAAATCAAACATCAATAAAAACGATTCAGCCGTTATTGAGTGTTCAGCCATATTTTATAAATGGTGTAACCGACTGTAATCGACTCAACTAACCTAACATGTGCATTAAGCTTTAAAGTGCTTAACCTTTTTCAAAATCGCTACGTTTATTTTACCAACTTTGCTGTTTCGCAAATGGAACGTCATTCAAATAATTCGAACGCCATCATTTCCATATAAATAGCGAAAGAAATGACGTCCGTTTATTCATTTCTCAAACCCCAAACCTTCAACACGCCGTCAAGAAATAAAAGTTGAAAAATCCAAAAAAAAGTGTCAAATCTCAATCTCTCAAATTTTGACCGTGCGTCAGAACCCGAAGAATCTCAAGATGTGTTATCCATGCTGTAGTCCGTGCTGCGCGCCCTGCTGCGGGCCGTGCTACAGTCCTTGCTGCTCGCCGTGCTGCTCTCCGTGCTGCGGATACCGGTGCTGCTAGACTCTACGACCAGCGGGATGGCGCCGAGCCGCGGCGCCCTGCCACATAGCAGGGACCTGCCACATAGCAGGGACCTGCCGTGTTGTGGCGCCGTGCTGCGTGCCAGTTGTCTACAGTCAGAATTCTTCGTGCGGTCAAGCCGTCTAGTACAGTGTCGGAAGCTTGTTTAGTTTTTTATAAGAAATATAACTTCATAATTTTACTTTCATTTTTATTACCTTTATCAGTACTTGCTTATCAGGCGCTGAAGTCTCAGGGCTCTTTGCGTGGTCATGAGTCATATAAAATATCAATGCATTAGTACATATTAGGTAAAAAAAAATTGTACCCTTTTACGGTTTCGGCATAGCGACATAGGGCTCGTGGTCGTGCCAGGAAGATACTCCCTGGCACGTCACGCGATATTTAGTGAGCGTCAGGATGGCGGGTGGACCTCGGGAATTTTATCGAATTGTTAATAAAAGTACTGTACCTTTAGTGTACCTCAGTGTACCTTCAGTAGAAATCAGTGTACCTCTTTCTAAAACGAGATTTTTCTAAAAAAAGGTCCACCCGCCATCCTGACGTCAGGATGGCGGGTGGACCTGGTAAATGATACATACCACATATAATGTATGTGGTTATAGTGTACCTTCAGTGTACCTCTGTATAACTTCAAAAACAATCAGCATACCTCTCCTCAAAAGGAGCTACGCTCAAAATAAGGTCCACCCGCCATCCTGACGTCAGGATGGCGGGTGGACCTGGTAAATCCTGCACTATATGTGTCATGGATCCTGGCCCGACCACGACACGATAATGAAATTAAATGATTGCACAAATTCATCATTTTTTAGGTGCTATTTAGTGCTACTAGTCCCATGAATTTGTGCCGCATAGTTTTCAAGTTATCGCGGTACCGTTGTGGTCGGGCGGGGGTACAGGATCCTGGCCCGACCACACCTCTCCAACGAGATTTGGTGAATGCACAAATTCATCGTTTTTTAGGTGCTATTTAGTGCCACCAATCCCATGAATTTGTGCCGCTTAGTTTTCAACTTATCGCGGTACCATACCTATACAGGGTGGAACGAATTGGAGGGAAACTACCTTAAAACGTTGAGTTGAGATAGCCCAATTTACTAAAAGAAAACATTCTCTCGTTTTTCCTAAAAAGTAAAACTGCATTCACAGATTTTTTTTGTAAATTTCTCTCTTATTCATAACAATTGTATGTATTTTTTTTTATTGTTTATGGCTTCCATTTTGCGCTAAACTTGGTTGGGATGATTAAGTTTATTATCCTTGTTGGAAATAGGACCCAATGGCATCAATTGTCATGAAAATTGTTTAGGTAAAAATGGTAAAAATTACAAAAAAAGATTTTTTTTCAGAGATCATTTAACACCTATTTATAAGTTACAAGAAAAACTAATAAACCCGCGTAACAAGCCATTTTTACCAAAAACAATTTTCATTCAATCAAGAAAACCAAGAAATTCAATTTTCAACCAAGAAAAATTTTTTTTCGCGCGAAAAATAATTTGGTTTTGTATAGAGGTTGGTCGTCTGCGAAGACGTCTCATACAAAAAAAAAACTCGAGTCAAAGATAGTTTTATCCTATATTTTCCTACTCTCAATACGATACCAATTATGCACTTAAACGGATCACCAGTATTTTCGTTACACCTTGTATTCAAATAATTATTTTTAATGCGTATACTCGTAATATGCGTCATACTCGTGAAGGGATGCTGTTTATGGAGACCGGTCTGTTTAGGCTCACTGGGGCTATACTTTTACGTAACCTTTTTAGGGTTCCGTAGTCAACTAGGAACACTTATAGTTTCGCCATGTCTGCCCGTCCGTCCGTCCGTCCGTCCGCGGATAATCTCAGTGACCGTTAGCACTAGAAAGCTGAAATTTGGTACTAATATGTATATCAATCACGCCGACAAAGTGGTAAAATAAAAAGTGGAATTTTTTTTTTATTAGGGTACCTCCCCTATACGTAAAGTGGGGAGTGATTTTTTTTTTCATTTCAACCCTAACGTGTGATATATTATTGGATAGGTATTTAAAAATGAATAGGGGTTTACTAAAATCATTTTTCGATAATGTAAATATTTTCGGAAATAATCGCTCCAGAAGTAAAAAAATATGCGTCCCCCCCCTCTAACTTTTGAACCATAAGTTTTAAAAATATGAAAAAAATCTCAAAAGAAGAACTTTATAAAAACTTTCTAGGAAAATTATTTTGAACTTAATAGGATGAATAGTTTTTGAAAAAAAATACAAAATAATTTCTGAACTAAGTTTGTAATTTAACCGTATAAGCAGGTGTTTATTGTACCTGTAATTTCTACAAAATTACAATGAAATGACGTGCTTTCAAATAAAGTAAAAACGGTGAAAATCGGTTCACGCAATAAAGAATTATCCCATAAAAATCATCTTCCATACTTTATGCTCGCGCGCAATAGTTTACTTAATTTGCCGATAGATGTCGCTGTACGTGGAACTCTCATATCATATCCTACATAGCGGTGTTATTAACTCTTAAGTGGGGACACTTACTGTGACGGACGGAAAACTACGGAACCCTACAGTGAGCGTGGCCCGACACGCTCTTGGCCGGTTTTTTTATATTTAATTTTAGTTTAATTGGCGTTACAGACATCATTCGGTTCTTGTTTATCCCTAAAACTTTATATCCTTAATTATATAGAATATATAGATCAAGACACTTGGATACCTTATATGTACATCTCTAAGGATAATTTGGGATAAGTATGTTTTTTTTGTATACTAATTTAAATTACTGTCTTTATGAATATTATTTACATTCAAAATTTGTTTCTAACTGTTGATGATGGATTATATTCTGGCTACGCTATCTCGGCCCTGAGAAAAGGCGGCAAATTTAAAAAATCTGCGTGTTGCAACACCGTTTATAAGGCGAAAAACAATAATGATATTGAGAAGTACTTGAACAATTAATATTGTATCTTACGACATAGTTACACATACATATCAGGTATGCGAAAATAACTCTTACCTGCTGCAATACTTTCATTGTTTTTTAAACATACACCAATTTTAGGCTTTCGAAGTGTGATATCGTGTGTGATATATTTTTATGATTTCTACAATAATCGTATGTTTGAGGCGTGTAATTATATGTATATTCTGTACTACAAGCTCCATATTAGTTGCTTCAGAAAATAAAAATAAGCCCCAAAAGTACATTCTGGAATTTTCACTTTATGTTGCGTATCAAATATCAGAATTATCACAGCGTACTTGTCTACGATATCTGATGCATTTCTTATGTTTGTTAATATTATCTCAAAATCACTTTCTGGTCGTCTGATTTTTCATTTTTTTTTTATATAGAAACGGAAATACTTATATCTTTCCACATGTCACATGAAATAACAAACCACAGACACGTTTACACGTACGTTTACAGAATAGACACATTTGATATTTAAAAAATTTTTGCTATTTAAAAAGTTTTAAACAAATCACAGGGCCACAATACCGTACCCAGAATCTATTGTAATTTGGAAATGTATACTGCAACAATAAACAGTAGGAATTGAATACAATAGAACTAACATTATCCTTACATGGCAACTAGAGATAGTTAACTACCCGGGTAAATACCCGGTATTTACCCGATATTTACCTATTCATGGGTTGTTCAGCGGGTATATTCGTTTTTATTGTAACTTATAAATAGGTGTTAAATGATCTCTGAAAAAAATAACTTATTTCGTCATTTTTACCAAAAACAATTTTCATGACAATTCATGCTATTGGTTCCTATTTCCAACAAGGATAAGAAACTAATTCATCCCAACCAAGTTTAGCGCACAATGGAAGCCATAAACAATAAAAAAAAATCCATACAATTGTTATGAAAAAGAGAGAAAATTAAAAAAAAATCTGTGAATGCAGGTTTACTTTTTAGGAAAAACGAGAGAATGTTTTCTTTTAGTAAATTGGGCTATCTCAACGTTTTAAGGTAGTTTCCCTCCAATTCGTTCCACCCTGTATAGGTATGATACCGCGATAAGTTGAAAACTAAGCGGCACAAATTCATGGGATTGGTGGCACTAAATAGCACCTAAAAAACGATGAATTTGTGCATTCACCAAATCTCGTTGGAGCGGTGTGGTCGGGCCAGGATCCTGTACCCCCGCCCGACCACAACGGTACGGCGATAACTTGAAAAGTATGCGGCACAAATTCATGAGACTAGAAGCACTAAATAGCACCTAAAAAATGATGAATTTGTGCATACACGAAATCTCGTTGGAGGGGTGTGGTCGGGCCAGGATCCTGTACCCCCGCCCGACCACATCGGTATCTTGGTTACTATACGGCACAAATTCATGGGATTGGCGGCACTAAATAGCACCTAAAAAACGATGAATTTGTGCATTCACCAAATCTCGTTGGAGCGGTGTGGTCGGGCCAGGATCCTGTACCCCCGCCCGACCACAACGGTACGGCGATAACTTGAAAAGTATGCGGCACAAATTCATGAGACTAGAAGCACTAAATAGCACCTAAAAAATGATGAATTAGTGCATACACGAAATCTCGTTGGAGGGGTGTGGTCGGGCCAGGATCCTGTACCCCCGCCCGACCACATCGGTATCTTGGTTACTATACGGCACAAATTCATGGGATTGGCGGCACTAAATAGCACCTAAAAAACGATGAATTTGTGCATTCACCAAATCTCGTTGGAGGGGTGTGGTCGGGCCAGGATCCTGTACCCCCGCCCGACCACAACGGTACCGCGATAACTTGAAAACTATGCGGCACAAATTCATGGGACTAGGAGCACTAAATAGCACCTAAAAAATGATGAATTTGTGCAATCATTTAATTCCATTATCGTGTCGTGGTCGGGCCAGGATCCATGACACCACTATATCACTCAAAAGGTATGTGATTAGTTTGCATCTTCAGTGTACCTCGGTGTACCTTTAGTAAAAATCAGTGTACCTCTTGCTAAACCGAGATTTTTTTCGAAAAAGGTCCACCCGCCATAAACCTTATTTTAAGCGTAGCTCCTTTTCGGGAGAGGTATGCAGATTGTAAGTTATACAGAGGTACACTGAAGGTACACTATTACCACATACTTACATTATATGTGGTTTAATGTATCATTTCATAGGTCCACCCGCCATTCTTACGGGTGGACCTTTTTGGAAAAAATCTCGTTTTAGCAAGAGGTAAACTGATTTTTACTAAAGGTACACTGAGGTACACTGAATATGCAATCTAATTACACACCTTTTGAGTGATAAAGTGCAAGATTTACCGTGAGCGTCAGGATGGCGGGTGGACCTCGGGAATTTTATCGAATTGTTAATAAAAGTACTGTACCTTTAGTGTACCTCAGTAGAAATCAGTGTACCTCTTTCTAAAACGAGATTTTTCTAAAAAAAGGTCCACCCGCCATCCTGACGTCAGGATGGCGGGTGGACCTGGTAAATGATACATTAAACCACATATAATGAATGTGGTTATAGTGTACCTTCAGTGTACAGTCAGCATCAAATAGATAGTGACAGGGAATACTTCCAAATTTACCGCAACATCTACAATAACCATTAATACCGGTTCGTCCAGAGTGATCAAATTCTTCGGGCCATCCGACGAGTACAAATATACCGGAGCACGCACAACGCCTAATACTTGGTTACATCCAATCCGCTGTTAGCACTGGAACACCCACAACACCATCGGTATCGTAGCATTCAAAGTATCCAAAATTACGGGACACGCTAGAAAAATTAACTTTATTTTTAATGACATAGAGCTCAAAAACATATTGATGTCAGTACAACGTATCAAATCGATATACATGTAAGTGACAAAATGAACGATCAAAATTTAAAGTTCTAAGAAGTTTAAGCTACGTAACCGTTATAAGCCTTATTGCATCCGGAATAAAGTTTGATTTCATGTTGTATGCATATTTATGAATACTTTGGCTGCTACGCAACCAGTGGTGGTGTGGTTGTACCGGTATTATTGCCGGCTTGACTGTTGTTAAGTATTAGGATTTGAGAGTGCTCCTGTATATTTGTAAACGGTAAATGGCCTGAAGAATTAGATTACTTTGTTTGAGTTATTATTAATTACTACTCTGGGATGTGACAATATATTTGGGTATCTTAACAGCCACGGTATATATGATGCTGACTGTACCTCTGTATAACTTTAAAAACAATCTGCATACCTCTCCTCAAAAGGAGCTACGCTCAAAATAAGGTCCACCCGCCATCCTGACGTCAGGATGGCGGGTGGACCTGGTAAATCCTGCACTATATCACTCAAAAGGTACGTGATTAGTTTGCATCTTCAGTGTACCTCAGTGTACCTTTAGTAAAAATCAGTGTACCTCTTGCTAAACCGAGATTTTTCGAAAAAGGTCCACCCGCCATAAATCTTATTTTAAGCGTAGCTCCTTTTCAGGAGAGGTATGCAGATTGTTTTTAAAGTTATACAGAGGTACACTGAAGGTACACTATAACCACATACATTATATGTGGTTTAATGTATCATTTCATAGGTCCACCCGCCATTCTGACGGGTGGACCTTTTTCGAAAAAATCTCGTTTTAGCAAGAGGTACACTGATTTTTACTAAAGTTACACTGAGGTACACTGAATATACAAACTAATCACGTACCTTTTGAGTGATATAGTGCAGGATTTACCAGGTCCACCCGCCATCCTGACGTCAGGATGGCGGGCGGACCTTATTTTGAGCGTAGCTCCTTTTGAGGAGAGGTATGCAGATTGTTTTTGAAGTTATACAGAGGTACACTGAAGGTACACTATAACCACATACAATATATGTGGTTTAATGTACCATTTACCAGGTCCACCCGCCATCCTGACGTCAGGATGGCGGGTGGACCTTTTTTTAGAAAAATCTCGTTTTAGAAAGAGGTACACTGATTTCTACTGAAGGTACACTGAGGTACACTAAAGGTACAGTACTTGAATTAATAATTCAATAAAATTCCCGAGGTCCACCCGCCATCCTGACGCTCACTACAAAATGACTAATTCAAAATGTCGTTACCACAGCTTTTTGTTACGGTCACGTCTGAAAATATGTGTGATACTCCCTGGCACGACCACGGATATCCTTTTGTTATTTCTATTCGGTACAAATTCATGAAAAAAAAGTACTATTTTGTACTTTAAGTAAAAAAATTGTACCCTTACGGTTTCGGCACAGCGACATAGGGGTCGTGGTCAGGAAGGTACTCCCTGGCACGACCACGCGATATTTTTGCTTAATTTATAAGTCAAAGTAACGAAAATTAAATGTACTCAATTAGTACTTACTCCAAAAGATCATTTCTGGCACTGGTGGTGGAAAAAAAGCATTTGAAGTCCTAGGCATACAGAAGAAGGTGACAAGTCGAGATGTCAAATTTAAGAAATTTGAACTTAAAATAGAATAACAATAAGATTCAAATTTCATCAATTTTATAACTTGAGTTATCATTTTTTTCCAGCCGTGTACCGAGTAGTCATCCGAGTAGATAGTCGGTGGTGTACATGACAAAAAAAGTTTATTTTTCAGACCTTGGTGATAAAATGGGATCCCCTATTACATAGTGAAATCTTAGGACTCATACATTATTTTAGGACGGGGAGCCACCTAAATTTATGGTGTGGTGGGGGTAAAAAGGGGGGAGTAAGAATTGTAAGCTTATGAAATGAAGGACTAAGGTTTCTACATTATACATAGATCAAGAATATAGGCCTTAACCCTTTACCAGGTGATATTTCTCCCACATCTTATATCGGTTACCGTCGTCAGGTTTTAACTCCAAACCTCCTACAAAATATTTTGTCAATGCCAGAAAATAGTATTTTAATATCTTCATTCACAACACGCTTCTAAATCGCGTAATATATCTTTGGCAGCCGTTTAAATTCACTTGTACTCTAATTTCAGTAAACTACGGAGAAATTCAAACACTTTCCTTAATTTCTATGAAACAGAAGTACAGTCGCCATCAAATATATCGGATCTGCCAGGGTACTCAAAAATATCTGAACATGCACTTTATCGCCTTGACAATAGAGGCGTTGTTCAGATATTTGTGACCACCTTGGCCGCTCCGATATATCTGATGGCGACTGTACATAGGTCGAACAATATTTTGATATTTTGTAGATTTTGAGTGTTGAAAGGTAATGTAATCGTAAACATTGCTAAATATTCATGCATTATTGTGTATGACCAGAATTAGGATGTGGGTTGACATTATCCCATGGCCTTATTAGAGTTTAACTGTGCGGGAGCTATTCTTCCCATGGCCCGGTAAATTGTCTTGTCATGTCATAAAAACTCACGTAACTAATAAAACTGTTTTTGTGTTCATATAGGGCGAATTCATGAACCTAGCTATGAAATCTCCTTTTAAAGACTTTCTCTGAAGAATTTATTCTTGTAGTTAGTATAGTGTTCGGATTTGTAAATAAACCACTAACATCACTGGTCAAGTGGATTTAAATGGCTGCCAAAGATACATTATTGGATTTTGAAGCGTGCCGTGAAAGAAGAACATAAAATAATATTTTAAGTGATTGTTATAATGTTTCGTAGTAGATTTGGAGTTAAACCTTGACTATGATAACCGATATAAGATGTGGGAAGAATATATCCCTTCGCCTGATCAAGAATATAATAAGACAAAATCGAGTATGACAGTTAATTACTTAGACCGGCGATGGGATAACCGTAACCCACATTTTTATTTCTGGTTTAAAGGAACATCTCCGACTTTCGTAAATACATTTTTTACAAGGCGTTGAATACGGTTGTAACAGTATATACAGTACGTATGAAGACACGCTAGTTCTTAGGGGCCTGGTAAAGGGTTAAGCAACCCTACCTCATCGAGTAGCAGAATCCGGCTTATGGTGGACAATGCAGAATCCTCTAAAATAATCAGTATTTCTCTACTATATTATCCGTGTATTATACATATACAACTTCATCTTGAATCACTATCTATTACAAAAAACCGCATCAATATCCGTTGCGTAGTTTTAAAGATCTAAGCATACATAGGGACAACAGACAGCGGAAAGCGACTTTGTTTTATACTATGTAGTGATGCAGAAACCTTAGTACTTCATTTCATAAGCTTACAATTCTACCTCCCTCCTTTTTACCACCACCACACCATAAATTTAGGTGGTTCCCCGTCCTAAAATAATGTATGAGTCCTAAGGTTTCACTATGCAATAGAGGATCCCATTATCACCAAGGTCCGAAAAATGAACTTTTATTGTCATGTACACCACCGACTATTTAGGTATACTCGGTACGCGGCGGGAAAAAATTGATAACTCAAGTTATAAAATTGGAGAAATTTGAATCTTATTGTTATTCTATTTTAAGTTCAAATTTCTTAAATTTGTCATCTCGACTTGTCACCTTCTTCCCAAGTAGCACAGATGGCTGTATAACTACTCACATATAGATTTGTATAGAGCTCTGCGCGTATTAAGACAGTTATAAGGACACACTCGCTGTCCTAAAGCTGCATAATAGCTGTCAGTGGTAATTAAATAGGTTAGGGCTGATTAAGAGCTGCCTTACGGTCGAGAAAACTAACATTAATACGCAAAAGGTGCTATAAAGGTGAATTTGCTACGACTGTATATAGCTTTAAACGTTTTCAAATACTTTAACCGTAATAAGGTCTGTTTAGTGGGTAAAATTATGCCAAGTGCTGTTTAACAAGGTAATTGTGAACATCTATTACGCTGACTTAATAAGGGAGCACAAATGAACTACTATGCAGCCAATAGACGTATAATGGAACATAATATGGCGCATAATACAGCCTAAAGCTGAACATGTTTACCGCTAAGCAGCCTTTATACTGCCGTTGATACTGTCTGCATATAGCGGTTGTTTAAACGTTTAGAAGATGTCTCATAGCTGTTTAGCGGTTCAGTAGTGTATCGAATTAACGTTTTTTACTTCATAGTGGTTCATTTAAGTATCTTTAATCAGATATTCTCTTTGTAACATAGCATATGTGGTACCGTAATAAGTCGTAGTCTACCATTTGCTGCATGGGGATACTAAACTGACGCGCGTATTTATATTTTACTATAACTTAGACAATTCTGAAGTATAAGATAGCCAATGCAATGGCTTTACTTGCAAAATTGCGGCTCCCTAAAATGTCTGTATAACGCCTGTTTAATAGTCACATTTAAGTTAAAGGTGAGAGTGCGAGGAATTAAACATAAAGTAAACAGCTTACAGCTACATACAGGTTCATATGTTGAATTCTATTCAGATTTAGGCTGCTTAACAGTACACGAATAATCATTAAACAGCCTTATGCTGCTTATTAGACATGTAACGGTTAACGTCGCTGTTTAACATCAGCCACCATTTTATGTGTATAACCTATAAATATTTTGATTTACTTTTCCGAATTCTATAATCTTTGTGCATAAATTATGAACGTATGCATTAATTTGTACTTCCTAATATCGTAATAGTAACTTTTTATGTAATAATTATTTAAAATTACTTGAAATTGTTTAGTCAAAATTTTCCCACATCTTATTTATAGCATATAATTTAATTATAAACTGAGTATTTTCGTGGCGCACTAAAATTTTCTTAGATAATATATATATATAATGTCAGTAAACTTGCATTCCCATACATCTTTCTCGGATTAATACATATAAGAGAACATATAATGATCCGAATAAATTAACACAGCGTGATATGGCGGCGCGTGTACGATTTACGTGTAATATATGTTTCGCAATACTACCGGCGGTGCCAAATCGCACACCAAATTATGTTTTATTATTCTTTTATTCAGACCAATTGTCAGCCTCCCCCGGTATTAGGAGACATTTGAGATATATTTTCTGAATAAAGGGTCATTAGATTTCTCTTAGACAGTCAGTATTCCGCTCTTATAACTCCTATTACCCCTTATAACTCTGTTAAATTTCTGCTACAACGCTCTTAAGCAGCTATGTGAACTTAAGGCTGTAGAATTTGTGCCCACTTAAGAGGTATAAAAGCTGAATAAGCTCGTATACAGCTATTATGCAGCTTTTATATTCAGCTTTAAGCGTAATCGTATTCTATTATTCAGCTGCTATACAGCCAAGTGTGCTACTTGGGTTCTGTATGCCTAGGACTTCAAGTGCTTTTTTTCCACCACCAGTGCCAGAAATGAACTTTTGGAGTAAGTACTAATTGAGTACATTAAATTGTGAGCGGCGGCGGATGGCGGATGGACCTAGGGAATTTTATAGAATTGTTAGTAAAAGTACTGTACCTTTAGTGTACCTCAGTGTACCTTCAGTAAAAATCAGTGTACCTCTTTCTAAAACGAGATTTTTCCAAAAAAAGGTCCACCCGCCATACTGACGTCAGGATGGCGGTACCTTCAGTAAAAATCAGTGTACCTCTTGCTAAACCGAGATTTTTTCGAAAAAGGTCCACCCGCCATAAACCTTATTTTAAGCGTAGCTCCTTTTGAGGAGGTACACTCCTCCTACAGAGGTACACTGAAGGTACACTATAACCACATACATTATATGTGGTTTAATGTATCATTTACCAGGTCCACCCGCCATCCTGACGTCAGAATGGGTGACCGTCAGGATGGCGGGTGGACCTCGGGAATTTTATCGAATTGTTAATAAAAGTACTGTACCTTTAGTGTACCTTCAGTAAAAATGAGTGTACCTCTTTCTAAAACGAGATTTTTCTAAAAAAAGGTCCACCCGCCATCCTGACGTCAGGATGGCGGGTGGACCTGGTAAATGATACATATAATGTAAACCACATATAATGTATGTGGTTATAGTGTACCTTCAGTGTACCTCTGTATAACTTTAAAAACAATCTGCATACCTCTCCTCAAAAGGAGCTACGCTCAAAATAAGGTCCACCCGCCATCCTGACGTCAGGATGGCGGGTGGACCTGGTAAATCCTGCACTATATCACTCAAAAGGTATGTGATTAGTTTGCATCTTCAGTGTACCTCAGTGTACCTTTAGTAAAAATCAGTGTACCTCTTGCTAAACCGAGATTTTTTCGAAAAAGGTCCACCCGCCATAAATCTTATTTTAAGCGTAGCTCCTTTTCAGGAGAGGTATGCAGATTGTTTTTAAAGTTATACAGGGGTACACTGAAGGTACACTATAACCACATACATTATATGTGGTTTAATGTATCATTTCATAGGTTCACCCGCCATTCTGACGGGTGGACCTTATTCGAAAAAATCTCGTTTTAGCAAGAGGTACACTGATTTTTACTAAAGGTACACTGAGGTACACTGAATATGCAATCTAATTACACACCTTTTGAGTGATAAAGTGCAAGATTTACCAGGTCCACCCGCCATTCTGACGTCAGGATGGCGGGTGGACCTGGTAAATCTTGCACTATATCACTCAAAAGTTGTGTAATTAGTTCGCATATTCAGTGTACCTCAGTGTACCTTTAGTTAAAATCAGTGTACCGCTTGCAAAGAAGAGATTTTTTGAAATAAACGTTCATGGCGGCTGGACCTTTATTTGAAAAAAAAACTCTTTTTTTGGAAAAATCTCGTTTTAGAAAGAGGTACACTGATTTTTACCGAAGGTACACTGAGGTACACTAAAGGTACAGTACTTTTACTAATAATTCGATAAAATTCCCGAGGTTCACCCGCCGTCCTGAAGCTCACCGTCAGGATGGCGGGTGGACCTGGTAAATCTTGCACTTTATCACTCAAAAGGTGTGTAATTAGTTTGTATATTCAGTGTACCTCTGTGTACCTTTAGTAAAAATCAGTGTACCTACCTCTTGCAAAAAAGAGAATTTTTGAAATAAAGGTTCATAGCGGGTGCCGGGTGGACCTTTTTCTTAAAAAAACTCGTTTTTCCAAGATGTACACTGATTTTTAATACACTGAGGTACACTGAAGATGCGAACTAATTACACAACTTTTGAGTAATAAAAAGCAATATTTACCAGGTCCACCCGCCATCCTGACGTCAGAATGGCGGGTGGACCTGGTAAATATTACTTTTTATCACTCAAAAGGTGTGTAATTAGATTGCATATTCAGTGTACCTCAGTGTACCTTTAGTAAAAATCAGTGTACCTCTTGCTAAAACGAGATTTTTTCGATAAAGGTCCACCCGTAAGAATGGCGGGTGGACCTAAGAAATGATACATTAAACCACATATAATGTATGTGGTAATAGTGTACCTTCAGTGTACCTCTGTATAACTTTAAAAACAATCTGCATACCTCTCCCGCTACGCTTAAAATAAGGTTTATGGCGGGTGGAACTTTTTCGAAAAAATCTCGGTTTAGTAAGAGGTACACTGATTTTTACTAAAGGTACACTGAGGTACACTGAAGATGCAAACTAATTACATACCTTTTGAGTGATATAGTGCAGGATTTACCAGGTCCACCCGCCATCCTGACGTCAGGATGGCGGGTGGACCTTATTTTGAGCGTAGCTCCTTTTGAGGAGAGGTATGCAGATTGTTTTTGAAGTTATACAGAGGTACACTGAAGGTACACTATAACCACATACATTATATGTGGTTTAATGTATCATTTACCAGGTCCACCCGCCATCCTGACGTCAGGATGGCGGGTGGACCTTTTTTTAGAAAAATCTCGTTTTAGAAAGAGGTACACTGATTTCTACTGAAGGTACACTGAGGTACACCAAAGGTACAGTACTTTTATTATCAATTCGATAAAATTCCCGAGGTCCACCTGCCATCCTGACGCTCACGTCATTTTGTACAGGTGGACTTTCTAGTTACATGGAAATTTTGATACTCTAGACCTGATGCCCCTGAAGGTGACAGCGTCTGCCATAATCACTTTAGTGGTCGTTGGCGTAGTAGGCACGACAGCACACGACCACTTTAGTGGATCTTGGCGTTCTAAAGGTCCTATCCATATTATCGGACGTGACTGTACAGTCATTTCCATCACCACAAATAAAACAAAACATTAAAGCAAACCATTGTATTCTTACATTTCTTACAAACAATTCACACTCGGTACATACACAGGTCATAGGTATCTGCGTAGCATCTAAGAGACGTTTACAAGACAGCTTGACAGTTGACAGCAGTTAGCACGGACCGCACGGAGGTGGGCAGGGCGCGCACGAGGGTGCGGGGCAGGGCTGGGTGCAGTTCCCGCAGGGGCGGCAGCAAGATTGGCACGGGCCACACGACGGGCTGCAAGGCCCGCAGCAAGGGCCACACGAGGGGCCGCAACACGGTCCGCCGCAACAGGGGCCCCTACCACAGCAAGGGCCACAGCAAGGCCCGCATCCACCGCAAGGGCCACAGCACGGCCCACATCCACCGCATGGGCCGCAGCACGGCCCGCATCCACCGCACGGGCCACAGCATCCTCCACATGGTCCACAAGACATTATGCTTAATTTATATCAATTTTACTTAAAAATGTATAAATGATGTAAATAAACTTGTATAATTTTGAAAAAATATTTTTTTGATTATTATAAATTTTTACTTTTTATAACATGTGTTTAGTGTAAAATTCTATAAAATTATGATTTTGACAAAAAGTGAATGGAATTATGTCAACTCTGGTGTTCTTATTTCAATAGCATTTAATCTATTTACAGACAAATATCCAGCCATGCCTTACGTCAAACTTAGATTTTTTTTGAGTCTGTATATATCTGCTGGTGGCTCCAACTTGGCACTGCTTGGTACTGACTGCACCATACTTGACGCAGCACTTGGCGTTAATTCTTATGGCTGGGATACACGAGGCTAGTTTTTCAAGACAGGATAGAAAGCTAGCTTAGAGAATTCAACCAACCGGAGCGGCCATTGACAGGCAGTCCCTTCTGCCGAAAATATATGACATGTGGTCATATTTATTGTATGGACTGACGTTTATCTGACGTACGTAACGTACAAATAGCCATAGATTTGACGTTCCCCTCCCCCACAAAAATCGACAGACTTTTTTTGTGTAGAAAATGACAGACATGGCCGTTCCGGTTGTTTGAATTCTCTGAGAAAGCTAGATAGCTTGCTATGCTACTGAGCTAGTAAATAATAATGCCCTCGCTTGGACACGTACTAGTGCTGACTAAAGCCTGACCAGAAATATTTGATTATTGTCAAGAGGGCGCTATTATTCTCATTTATATGGCAACAGTTCAGTATAGCCATAGAGCGTATTATTTGTCTATGGTATAGTGACATCTTGATTTGTTTACCTGTCAGCTCTGATGTTAATTTGAAAATGTTTCACAGCGAAATAGTTCCATTTCCCAAGCGTATTATTTACAGCTGTTTATTACATACACTATTTACAATGTTTCGCTCTTGACTATGAATAATTTTGGATATTTTTGTCTTGCATTGTTTAATATTCAACACTTTACTGTAATTCAAATAAACCGCGACAATGACACTGACAGCCTATCACGTGCACTCACACATGCATATCATTCTGTCAGTAAAATAATTGCCAGTGCAAGAAATTAGTTCCAATGAAATTCCGCAACATGGTGCATGATCATATATTTCTGGTCATGCTTTATTTCTGGTCGGGCTTTAGTTTTGTATACACGAAGATAGACGCATTAGCTTATTACTAGCACTGGCTTGCTATCCTGGCTTGATAAACTAGCTTCGTGTATTCCGGGCATTATTGGATGATGACTGTCTATTGTCCGTCTGTACTTAAGAGCATCCAACCAACCGGAGTGGCCATTGACAAAACGTTGACTCCGGGTCGAATGTTATATGGTCTGTACCGCCCAAACGGGAAAAACGTCATGTTTCCATGTAGCATAGGTATCTAAAGCCCAGACCTACCGCAGGGGCAATACCAGCCCAAATAGCACACTAGCGGTATAAGCAGACATTATACCGCTTAAAGGTTGTACAACAGCGGTTTAATAGAGTTTGTATACTCCTTAAGCTGTATATAAGGGATATAAAACACTTCAAAAAGGCTAAGGTGGTATAATCGCGATACAATAGTCAAAGTAACGGCTTTGACGGTATAAGAGAGTATTACAGCGCTTTTGTACCTGCATCAGCTGCATAAGAGAGGTATACGGATCCCATATAACTCTATAAAATCTAAAGCGTTACAACAGACTTATAAGCCTGCGTTATACCACTTAAAGAATTACTAGAGTGTTAATACGTAGGTTAAAGCGGTACAATAGAGATATTGAGATCCTTTTTACCACCTTTACCGTAGTACGAGTAGAGTATTATAACTCCTTACTATCTCTTAAAGTGGTATATCTGGGAATAATGACGCCTATTTAGAACTATAGCCTGCATTTTTCTCTCTTATATGAGTAAAGGAGTTTTTAACCTCTTCTTAAATCCTAAGGCTCTACAATAGCGATAACTATAGCTATAGTAGATCCTTAGCCTCTAAAATAGCGATTACTATCGCTATACTACCGCTAACACAGTTATAGTAGCGATAGTAGATGCTTAAAGCTGTTCTAACAAGTCGCCATTGCTATTTTGATGAAATTTGTATACATGTAGATTTAATATATTACTTTTCTTATATAATACACTATAATTTCCAACATACACACTTTGAATTTGCATATAATGGATTTATAAACTTATCACAAGGCTCTGTCTGACATGTGTGAACCATTTCAAGATTACGTTTAATTTTACAATACACTTCAATATATTTTTATAATGCAGATTTTACGATTTCGAGGGGCGCGTGTAAAATATAGCTAGATTACGGAATACTTTGACAGTAAACTGATGTTCGCACAAATAATTCAAGTAATCAAGTAAAAAAACATACCTACTTTAGGACTGCTTAACAACATTTCATTTTTTTGAGTGCTACTTTTTATTGTCTTGCCCGAAAGAACTCACAATTTTAAGAGACCCGTATTTTTTTATTTTTGCGAAAATCCATGGTTTTTAGTGGAAAAATCCATTTATATTATTACTTGGGCAGAAAGGGCGTATGTAACACTTCCTAATATATTAGTATTACAATACTCTTTGATGTAACAGTTGTCGAAGTATCGGCTAAATGACGTCACATGTTGTGTTTCATACACTGAAAAAAACTTTGAAATAGTTACATTGACTGACTTTTCCGTAAAGAACCATAGCGTGACCATAGTGCGCTTAAACAGTATGACATTTGAAGCACAAGATAAACGTCAAAACTTAATATCAAACCGCTAACTTGTTGTGTATTGTTGAAAATGCCTTGAATTAAATATTACCTATTGAAAACTTGCAAAAGCCACACATCATTATTGCCCGGTAAAAAGTTATTTACTATTCCCGAGGGTAACAATGCCGAGTGTCGCAGCGGGTTTGCATCGTTTACCAACCAGGGCTTTTGATTTGCGAAGATCACTTGAATGTGAGTACAATGCGTGTCTATTTTAATGAATTATTAGATTCGACAAGAGTTTTTAGCTATATTATTAATCGTGTTCTCGTTTCTTTCAGTTGGAAGAAGATATGGAAAACTTTTTGTATTGGAAAACAATGAAAGTGAAAGCACGTCTAAAACCTTGACTACCAATGTTTAAACGAGCGTTGCAGGATGTGACAAATATTTTAGGACTCAGGGGACTTCAAAAAAATAAGACAGTGTACTGAAACTATTGCTTCAACTTTAAAAAGTGTTGGAGTACTGTGTTATCCTCAAAAAACTAATCTTAGGCAGACACAAGCTAAACCTCAAATGGCAGATCAAACAACAAATTGTTCACTAAAAAGTACTGTGAAAAATACATATATATGACGAAACGCTCAATGGCGGCCTTAGGGGTGCGCAAAGGTGGCAGTAGCTCGGGGACACCGGGGCTAAAGTAGCACCATCAGCTGAGGGAAGTACTATCTGAGACTATATACTTACAGATAAATACCTGAGGAGAGGCCCATCTTGTTGTTTTTCTTGTGCTGATGTGTGTAGGTTTGTTTATTATATTGTGTGAGAATGTATATTTTATATTGGGCCATATTTCCACATAGAAGTGCTAAATATATGAAGGTATCCGCCTAATGAATAATTGAACGAAATTAAAATAATTTTATTGTAATATAACTTTTTTTTCTCCCCTGATTAAGACCTGGTGAATTTTACCTCTCCAGTAGTAACATTCTAAGTATAGGAAAGATAGTTAACTTATTATTGACAAGTCATCAGAAAGTACTTAAGGACCTACTTAGGATACAGGTTTGAAAATGACAAATGTCCATACTAATAAAATAAGTACTTTATTTCCTATATTTACCACAATCCGAAACATCTTTTGCTCATGACATTTTAATTGATATAATTTCTCAGTTTTATCTATAAAGGGACATTTCAACTTGACAACCAAATCGTCACAGATTCCGTTTGGAGAAGCACCTATCAAAGGTGTCACTAGTACAAAACCTATTGTCACAACCAAATCATGTTCAATTACTGCCAGTCAATTGCCTTCAACTAGCCATCTACCTTCCAATAATCTACACGCGGAACTAAGTTACTTTAAAAATAACATTTCAATTACGAAACGGATTCCGCGCGGCGCACGGATCACCGTCGCCACCCACCTGACCTATCTCATCGACCAATGCGTACAGTTAAACACTTTCGACACTTGGCGGAATCTCCTTAGTTTCTCTTTCCAGACCCTCCACGCATCAACCGATGACCAGAAGCTATCTCTTACTCAAAAAATTAAAAATAACTGTTCCAATCCTCTTCATTTATCTACCAGTATACCTCCACGGCATAGCTCAAATAACAGCAAAACTACATTCAATCTTGCAAAAATAGTGGAAAACAAAATAAACAACGGTGACCTTAAAGGCGCTGCAAGAATATTATTTTCTAGCGACACTCTTGCCCCTGACAATGACGACACCCTTTCGGCCCTGCGTTCTAAACATCCCCCAGCTCCGACTACTCCCTTTTTCTTAGACCCACCGACTCCATCCAAAGACTGCCTACAAGTCGAGGATAAGCACATTGTTGATGCTATTTTTAGCTTTAAAACCGGCTCGGCGGCTGGCTTGGATGGAATTTCTCCACAGCATCTAAAAGATCTCACTGCACATTGTGTAGGTGATGCTGGCAGAAAACTTATCACCTCACTAAGTACTTTAGTAAACCTCATGTTGAGTGGCTGCGTCAATGCAGATATAGTACCCATCCTTTACGGAGCCAATTTGATCGCTCTCACAAAAAAAGATGGCGGCGTGAGACCGATCGCAATCGGATGGACTTTAAGACGCTTAACATCTAAAATCGCAGTTCGATATATTATTTCCAAATTACAGCGTAAGTTTGAACCAATCCAACTTGGGTTTGGCACAAGAGGTGGGTGTGAAGCTGCCGTTCACGCTCTTCGCACCTACCTCTCCAATGCCGAATGTCAAGTACTAGTTAAAATCGACGTCAAGAACGCATTTAATTCAGTTAACAGGGACACCTTGCTGGCCGAAATTAGAAGTAATATACCAGAATTATACAACTACCTCCTCCATTGTTATGCTGATCCCTCAAAATTAATGTACAAAAACCACGAACTCTCCTCTGAAGTTGGATGCCAGCAGGGTGACCCCCTCGGGCCGGCAATTTTTAGTTTAGCCATAAATCCTATCATACAAAATTTAAAATCAAAATTCAACGTGTGGTATCTGGACGACGGCACCCTAGGAGGCAACTTGGACACTGTTCTTTTGGACCTTTCTACTCTTAAAACAAAATTTGAATCCATTGGCTTAGATCTAAATTATAACAAGTGTGAACTGTACATCCGCGATAGTTCCTTAAACGAGTCTAGCATTATCGATCAATTTAACACTTTAACTCCCAATATTAAAATTGTCACCAATGATAACCTTAGCCTCCTGGGAACTCCTCTATCCAATACTTTATTTCCTACTTACATAAACAGTGCCATTACGAAATTCCAAAATTGTGCCGATCGTCTGTTAGAAATCAGTCCCCATTCGGCCCTCTTTATTATCAAATTCTGCCTTTTCGTGCCAAAATTAACCTACATGCTCCGGTGTAGCCCTTTCTGGAACCATCAAAATTTACTACTACCTCTCGATTCTTTAATTCAAACAAACTTGGAGCACGTTCTAAATTTAAAGCTCACTGAAAATTCCTGGCTCCAAGCATCCCTTCCCGTCCGGTATGGCGGTATCGGATTACGCAAAATTTCAAGTGTTGCACTGCCGGCTTTTCTTTCATCGGTTCACAGCTCTGCTGATGTCATAGGAAAAATATTAAGGGGTTCACCTTCAAACTATGAGATCTCAGGCTTGGACGATGCCAGAAAAGCTTGGCTTTCCACCTGCCCGGGGCAAAATCTCCCCTATAATCCAAAATCCCAAAGGAGCTGGGACGATGCCCTATCTAAATTAACATACACCACTCTTTTAAACCAGAGCACTGGAGCTGAACGCGCTCGCCTGACCGCCGTCGGATGTAGAGAGGCTGGCCACTGGCTGAGTGCCTATCCCTCGCCTAACACAGGGACATACCTTGCCCCTGAAACCCTCCGGCTGGCGGTTGGCCTGCGCTTGGGGACACAAGTATGCGCACCGCACAGATGTCCCTGTGGTAAGGACGTCGACCAGCTAGGGCACCACGGACTCTCCTGTCAGCGGAGCGCGGGCCGCCTCTCTCGTCACGCTGCGCTAAACGACATTATCCGCCGGTCTCTTGCCACCGTCAATGTGCCGGCGATACTCGAGCCGGCCGGTATAGCTAGAGACGATGGCAAGAGGCCTGACGGGATGTCACTGAATCCGTGGAGTTTGGGACGGGTGCTAGTGTGGGACGCGACTTGCGTGGACACGCTGGCACCGTC
This sequence comes from Pammene aurita, assembly GCA_947086415.1. NCBI lineage: Eukaryota > Metazoa > Arthropoda > Insecta > Lepidoptera > Tortricidae > Pammene > Pammene aurita. The sequence continues at coordinate 37,585,747 of OX352294.1, forward strand.
TCTCCTCCACGGTACCATGAATAAAGCTGGCGCGGCGGCGGAGGTGGCCGAGGCTCTTAAAAGGCGAAAATACGGGGGCCTCGACGCCAATTACAACTTTGTTGCATTTGGCGTCGAGACTCTCGGTCCGTGGGGCCCCGGAGCTCAAAAGCTTTACCGCCAGGTAGCTAAACGGCTGGTCGATGTCACAGGGGACAAACGAGCTGGCAGCTTCCTCGCTCAACGCATAAGTATTGCAATTCAGCGAGGAAATGCTCCCGGCACGATGCCACAGGGGCCCATTTTAGAGATAGATTTTTAGTTTTTAGTATTTTTAAGTAAGTTAATTTTAGGTTTTTTACATAGTTTACTTAAGTTTTCGCATGTACCTATCTTGTACCTGATATAAAGTATTATACCGATTACTTTAATAACCACACCTTCCTTCCTTGCCTTTTACCTCTCATGGCGGTTGTTTTGGGAACTTTATATCCCCCATTATTGTTTAACTAGAGCTCCATCTGTCTTGCATTTTGTTGCCTCATAAAGCTTCGAGGCAGTGAATCTTGACTCGTTCAATTATTGCCACACCTTGCTGTTGACTTGATCTTTGGTGCTGTTTTCAATAAGTGTTATAATATAACCTCAGCTGTTATCTTTATATTCGCATATATTTTGAACTCTTGAAAGTAAAGTGTATCTGATTCTGACATAAAGCTCAACATAATGTCAAAAATGCAAGTTGTGCACAGTTGGTTCATAAATATTATATAACTAAACAGTCATCCATTTTATGATTGTTGGCTTCTTGGAGAAACTCTTGAAGATTTGAGACGTCAGCATCACATTTATACTGTTTTCGTTTACAAATAGTAAAAGGCTTAGCCATTTCTCTGTTGTATCGCTTAAGCTCGTTTTAAAGCGACTCTAGCGATAAATGACGCTTAAGCCTGTGTAAACTGGGCCCTTTTTGGCGATATAGAACTTCTATATCGCTAATATGGAGCTTGCTTGTGCAGGCTTAGCCGTTACAAACAGCCCTTATACCGCTCTTTTAGCGCTTATTTGACTCTTGTGTGCTACTTGGGAGTCGCCCGGCGGTCGGAGCAATTTCGGAATTTCTCTGCACACATGCCTGCCATTCAGTGTGTAAGCGAACACCCCGCTGACTGTACCTGTATAGTATTGTCCACAAAATAGTAGTATACCTATTTGTATTGTAGACATGTTGTAGACAAAAACAATCGAAATGATTAAATATGACCCTTTTCTGAAAAGGAACCATTTGGCGTAAGGCGCCTACGTTGCACAGATTCAAATATTATATTCGAGCTATAAAAGCTTAATCGAAGGCCGCCAAATGATACCTTTTACAAAATAATGACACATCTTATCACCTTTTGCTCTAGGCTATCACAAATGATAAACCTACGTAAGTCAATAAATAATAAAACAGTAATATAAACCATTGTATTCTTACAAACAACTCCTACACTAGGACACCAGTTTATTAAACGACAGGCTTGACACGACAGTTTGACAAGTTCGAGCTTCAGCAACAACCGCCACACGGGCCGCCGCAGCAACCACCGCAGCAAGGGCCGCAGCCCCCACAGCACGGGCCGCAGCAGCCGCCGCCGCAACCGCCGCAGCAACCGCCGCAGCAACCGCCGCAGCAAGGCCCGCAACCGCCGCAGCACGGTCCGCAGCCCCCGCAGCACGGCCCACAACCACCACAGCACGGCCCGCAACCGCCGCAGCACGGCCCGCAACCGCCGCAGCAAGGACCGCAGCCCCCGCAACAACCTCCACACGGTCCGCAACACATTTTAAGTAAATTGTTTATTTAAAATTTGAACTAAAAATTGTAAAAGTGACTAGTAGAATTTGGAAAAAATAGTTTTTTGGATTTAATTTTTTTATATTTTTTACATGTGTTTTGTGTAAAATTTTAATAAAGAGTGAATTTATCAAGAAGAAAATGCCATAATGTCAATTTTGAAATTCTAATTTCAAATTCTTATTTATTTCCTTTCAAGGTAAAAATAACCGGCCATGATTTAGAAAAGCGAAAGGTCTGATAGCAATAATGTTGTGAATCGTTAAGGTCCCTATAAATGGTATGATGCAATAAATCGATAGGAAATTAAATTTTGATAGGAAATTAGGAACGTATTTCAATCTACGTAAAGTCCAATCACATTAATTTTGCACACAGTTTACCGACAGTAAGTAAATATGGAACTGCCATTCTCATAATAAATTTAACGATTATGCTGAATCTTCACATAAGCAATGCCACCTGCAAAGTAGGCAGAGTTTAGCGTGGTTGACTAATTGACTATATCCATTTTGATCGCTTTCAATCGCTACATCTAGGTGGCTTTTAAATAGAAAAAAGACAACTGGTGACGACTTCAACAGAAAAACAGAAGAATCATTGTCATTTTTATAGAAAACTCCGAGAAAATTTATAAAAATTGCATAAAAAATTGAAATATTTGAAACTCTATAGAAACACACTATATAAAGTTTAAAACTAACACCATATTAAAGCTTCAAGTTTTAAAGAGACCCAAATAAAATCAAAATGCCTTGTTGGGGTAGTTGTGGTCTCCCGGCGTGTAACCAGTGGGCCGGGTGCGCGTTCCCAGCGCCGTTCAGCGGCCCTTGCTGCGGGGTCTGCCGGGGCCCCTGCGGGAGACCCTTCGGGGTCTACAGCTGGAGGTACAGGCCTGGGTGCTGCCCTTAACTACGTGTATGCCGCTGGTATTCACCAGCGGCCCCTGCTGCGGGGTCTGCCAGAGCCCCTCCAGGTGACCCTTCGGGGTCTACAGCTGGAGGTACAGGCCTGGGTGCTGCCCTTAACCCTTGCGTGTGTGTCTTAGACTCATGGCTCCATCAGCGGAGCCTGTCGGAGTGCCTACGGAAGACCCTTTGGGGTCTACAGCTGGAGGTGTACCCTCAATTGTTACTAGGCCCTTATGAGTGTGCGGGAGAAAAAGGAAAGTAATATTTTAGATGCATTTTGTTCGCCTGTGTATAATGAGAATGAGTACAATAAAGTTTTTGGATGTGAACGTTTTATTATTCTTTTTACTTCTAGAACATACTTTCAGAAAAATTTTTTCGACAGAAAAAGACATGAAGCTTAATAAAGAAGTGTATTTACGTCTCACTGAGGAACACAAAGTAAAGGGCGCCATGCACAGAGTACCTTCTTATGCGCCAGGGCAATGAGCATAGGGCGGTAGTTGCGATTTAGTCAAAAATACGTTTCTATCAAAATTACAAAACTACATTTTTTATATCATAGTGTTGTGTTCCTGCAGGTGAGTAAGGTCGCCGGAGAGCTCAAAGAGGATGCAGTGTGTTGATAACGGCGGGGGACCTCTTATCCTTTTAACCATCAGCACAGTGAATACTGAGTAAAGGTTTGGCAACGCGCATATAAGGTATATAGCCGTAGAGGAAAATAGCCGGACAGCCGCCGCCGGATCATCGTAAACGCTTCGCACATTTCACTCGCTCTGTGAAATAAGTAGTAGCAAGACTACCTCACATAACAAAGTGTGTGCCAGAATTCTACGAAATGGTACGGTTGGGCGCCTCCCAATTACTGATTCTTGTGAGTCGGGGGAATCGGATTCCATCAGATAAGACCGGAAGTGAGATGGCTACGAGATATGACAGTCTCTAGAAACGCTCGCCAACAGGAAGTGACGGAGTCGTGCTATTCAGTTCAGTCATCATTATCATACATAATACTATATTTAGCAACTGCCAATGCTAATTAATTACAATTAGTGGAAGAGCCCATGACCTAGTTCGATAAGACTCCCAGATGATACATATACATAATTAGTTACGTCTTTAATGGGGGAACACGAAATGCCGATGCTGCAATGCAAAAAACCTGGCGGCGTATTTTAATATTTTTTTGAAATAAAAAAAAATCGGTATAACAATACTCCAGGCTTCCTTAATTCCTGAAAGCGGGGGCGAGGTAGAGCTACACGATAGTGAAGTGATGCAAGCCCAAGTACTTTGCCTTATCAGTGGCAGCAACATCATAGATTCATGAGATTGTAGATGTACGCCAAAACCTAGCTCCTATTTGTTTATAATAGCAACGTGACGAAGCGTTTAGTAAATAGTTTCGACCCTACTATATGTATGTATATGTATATGACACATACATACCTATTCACAACGTATATAGCATAGAACCCGACCCCTTCCTTTGTTAGTACTCGTATAGTAGTCAGCCATTAGTCAGGTCAAAATTAAGTAAATATATACTTAAATACCTACCGAATACCGAATACGTAGAATCGAATTACAAACTAAAAACCCCAGCCTAAAACCCATTCCTTCCTAAAAGTCCCCAATATTGAAATATTTACTACCAAATAATTTAATTTTTTAACATTCAGGGTGATCCATCACCACTCGTTCTCAAGTGCACTGACGCCTTTAAAGCCGAAACCGTTTAATTATAATTTCTAACGGCTACTATTGGAACAGGAAAACGAATACTGCGAACCGATGCCACAAACCCTCCTCGCGGAACTGAGGACCGTTAGCAGCACAGTGGGTTCTTAACTTTCATATTGAAACTTTTGAATCAGAATCAGAATCAAACGTTTTATTCGTGATAAACCATAATTGCATACAAAAGTATTAAAAATAAAAACAAAAGAAATGTAGAACATAGTACACAGTTTACCACGAAATGAACCCGCCTCAGCATTATGGTTACCCGAAAGCCAGCGCTGATCTTCCGGCGGGACCATTTGTGGCCCATGATCGCAGCTGTACGACACGGCCTAGGCTCTACGGCAAAGAGTAAAGTAAGTATGTTAGGTACTCTACGGATTTTGGATAGTACGATAGGTGGTTATTTATTAACCGACTTCAAGATTTCGAAGGAGGAGGTTCTCTTCTCAATTCGTCGGGATTTGTATGTTCACCGATTATTCGAAGACGGCTGGACGATTTGGAAAATTCTTGTTTTTATTCAAAAGAGACTTCACAGTTGGTCCCATTGTAACCAGGTCAGGATCTGAGGATCTTGGAGAAATCTAGGGAACTCTTCAAATATTATAGGCATACGTAAACCTATAGTGATTTGAATATTTTTTTATTACAGTAGCTCGGGCATTTCCTTTTGGAAAGGTGGAGTCTAAGTGAAGTCGGCTCTTTTTGTTAAAAACCGTTTAAAAATTATTAAATTCTAGATATTATATCATGCATCATATATACGGAGTTTACATCAAAGCAGGGTTTCTTTCTGGCTGCTTAAGCTACATTTAGTCAATATAGTATGAAGTTTCTATATTTTATTTTCTATACTTCACTTACTAACTAACGGCTGTAATATTTTCTTGTTGATTATAATTAGTTCCCGTTTAGGTTCAGTTTACCGTCCACCTGACTAAGCTGGATCGAATATAAATCTAGAAGTCTCCTAGCAACAACTTTTTTGCTCAGTAATCAACTTCAACTGTGGTTTGGAAAAAAGTGTAACAGTTATCCGGATTTGTAAAGGTCTTTGAGTATCAACAAATAGTTTTGACGTTTCATAAAGAGTAACTGGTTGGACAATTAGTCTACTACCCTGTTAAAATCTGATAACGATTTTCTTCCGTTGCTAGCTGTACTTTATCAGTAGAATAGAAACAAAGGCGCACTTACCTACGCAACCGATTATGAACCCTAATTGAAAGTCATAATCATAAGGTATAATTTTTAATTAACTATTAAAAAGATGGATAAAAGTTTGACCCTATTATTTTTAACGATATGAAATAATTACTTAACTCATAATTATGCTACAATCAAAGTTAACTCCATTTTTTTTTCCCTTAAGCTACGATAATATTATACCAATGCGAAAGTTTGCAGGTTTACGTGTTTGAATATGTGTTCCTTGAGTTCCTTCTTCAAGCAAAATCGGCTGCATGGATTTGAATGAAACTGCATGGGCACATATGACACTTTTTGTCCCGGAATTAAATCTCTACTATAAGTAGGTGTAATATCGATTGAGTTATATTTTGTCCGGCGGCTTATGGATACATGAGCCGTACTTCTTTATCCTTAAGCCACCGCACAAACTATACGTCATTCAAAGTACAGGAGTGCGATTTTTGAATCTCACCAAGTGACTAATTCTCACCGATGTGAGTGATTTCCGATAGTAAATCACTCACATCGGTGAGAATTAGTCACTTGGTGAGATTCAAAAATCGCACTCCAGGATTCATGTGTTTGGCAATTTCACGACTCCATACAGACGAAGTAGTGGGCGGAGAGCTATTAGTTACTTTATAATTGAATACTGAACTATATTATAATTATACCTACTATTAGATATGACTTAAATATGATTTATTGATAATTACAATAATTACGTACCTACGTTTAATTCATGCCAGTTCTTTTTTTGCTAGCGGTACTCGCTAAATTTAAGCATTTTCGTTCACTGGAATTGGTAACCCAATTACTTACCCAAATTAAGTTGGACGATTTTTACGTCCATTATTGGCACGTCGAGTCGGTTTCATATCGGAAATATACCGGAAGGAAAAATTGCGAAAACAGTAAATTTTTAGTTACATCATATAATAAAAATATTTTTAATAATTTTAGAGTTACTACCCCTACATATCTACAGGTTTGTACGGAACCCTCGGTGCGCGAGGCCGACTCGCACTCGCCCGGTTTTTTGATATTAGGTTTTGATCGATTCCACGGTTTGAACACCGATCAAATAATACTAGGGATACACATTAAACACAATCTGCCCAAAAAAATGGGCCCACAGTAGTACCGCAAGAACGACTCGGGCGGTACTTTCTTTGACAGTCTTATTATATTACGGTATAAAACTGGCCGGTTACACATTTTCAGGAGCCATATTTTCAGTAAATCTTGTTTAAAACTGTACCTCCTTTAGATTGTTGCTCGAAGGGTTTAAACCACCTTATTAGCTGATTGTATGCATGCTACTAAATAACTGTTCTACGATGATCGCCTTCTGCTAAAATGGCTATACTAATCATCGAAATCGACTAGGTATTTCCATACATTGCGTGCAACCACGCATTTGACTAAATGACACGAACGGACCTAATTCGTCGAAAACCGAAGCACTGACAACCCAGCTCAAATATACCTTTCACAGCCTAGTCATGGTAGCTCTCTAAAGGTCTTCGGTAACTGGTCGCTTTTTGTGTGGCAACTGGCAATAGGGGACTGTTTCATAGAAGTCGGGCTGGGGGACCTTTCTACGAAAATAAACCCCCAATGTCATTGTGTTTATTTTGAGAGCGTCTAATTATAAGAACCGATCATATATTCTTGGTAGTGTAGTTAGACGTTAGTGAGGGTTCGTAGACAAATGTTAATTTAATCAGAGTATAATCAATAGATATAGTTATGTTCAGAGCAATGTCGCGTAGTTTCAGTGTCCGCGAGGCAACCCTATGGCTCACGGTATTTAAGGTGATTCTACAACGGATAGGGATGCGTTGTAGAACCACCCTGTGCAACTCGAACTGACCCACGTTGGACTCCTCCTCGACCGTTCGCACAATCGAGTTGGCTTGTTGAGTTTGTGCAATGGCGGGGTTCCCAGACTTTTTTTAGGCACGCCCCCCTGCTGCCTAAAATAAAATTCCTACGCCCCCCTTCGCTTCGATGCAAGGAAACGGAAGTAAATGAGCTAGCTAGCACTGTTCAAATTTCCTTTCCCCCCTAGGAGGCCGCGCCCCCCACTTTGAAAACCCCTGTTCTAATGGTTTTCGAGCACGTCCGCGTCATTTAGGATTTATGATATGTGTGTAGATAGAGCAGTATATGCAACTGTACGTAATTAGGCCTTAAAACACTCGTGTGATCTTATTATGTAACGACCCTTATTAAGTAACAGTTACATAAACTACTATTATTCAATCGTGACAAAATGAAGAGCTTTTCAGTCGAGTACCATGTTGCTGCTTGCTGAGTGGCCTAAGTAAGATAGGAGATTGAAAAGCTTAATTATGTCACTATTGTACACAATACTTTTTCTGCGAGTGTTCAAAATAGGTAAGCCGGTAAGAATTAAGTTCAACTAATGCCATTTAGTACTTAATTTCAATCTTTCGGTAAATTGTACCGCGGTACGTGTTCCTCCCCGACCATGATATTGTATAAAAATCCATTTCAGCATCTTCGACTATGCTAGAAAAGTATGCGCTAGGAATTCGGTCTACAAAGTCTCAATTCAAGCATTATACTCGTAGTCGACGAGTAGAAAAAGTGTAAAATTTAAGCGACCAATTCTACGAGTAATCTAACCCCCAAAGGTGCCTACAGAGTGTGTTATTTATTATTTATCGTATGTCTACATTTCACTAGATATAGCTAGGCATTTCTTCCCAGGGCTAGTAGCAGTGGGAAAGCAGATGATATAGAAAATCCAGTGAGTGCTGCGAGGTCCTGATGGGACAGTGCAGCTGCCAAGTTTGCTAATCTTTTAGCACCACCCAGGGATCACGTGTAGAGTTGTCAAAGGTGTTTCCTACGGACACAGAGTAACATTGATCCCCACAGAGTGTAGTCGGGTAGCACGTTATCTGGGTGCCTGAGCCACGTGATGTCTGAGAACTCTGAGACGATGTTGAAACTGTTGAAAATAAGGCCCACAACTTCTGTCTGGAAACAAGTAAGAAAACAAATTGCTCAACATTTAATTGGCCAACAGTTCGTCTTTCATAACTCTAAAGCGAAAACAGAATTGAAATTGGTTTCATAACTGTGATAGTATTGTTATTAATTTAATACTAACATAGTCTGTTTATTATCTCATAATAACTTCACAGAAAATGAAATAAAATAGCTTTCCTGGAAACTATTGCAAGTTATAAATAGTGAAGATTATTACTTATTTTAATAATAATGGACAATTTCTGTCATGCCAAGAGACTATTAGTATAGTTATCTTATAAATAAGGTAATATTACGTAATGCTACAGTAAGTATAGTAAGTAGTCTGTATGAGGTCGGCCTAAGTATATAGGTAGTTACCTACCTAACCAGCGAAACGAAACGAAGCTGTTACATTCAACTTAGGGCCTCATACTGCCAGCTGGCCTGGGCCCCGATTAGACATGGCATAACTGACAGTCGCTTGCGTGACAACTATGATATCACACTTTTGTGACAGTTGAAATTTGGGGTGGAATCACTCAAGAGTGATATCTAAAATAGTGGCCATAGCCATAGACAAAACGCTCTAGCGAGACCTACTGACAGCTTGACAGTAAGGTGTGGACACGTGTGGACACATGGATATCACTCTATCCACTAGCGATACAAGTGTGACATCCACGTCTAACAGTTTGGCATGTCGAATCGGCTCTGGGATACATCGCTCGGAAATTCACTTGTTTCTATAACAAAACAGTTGCGCTCTTTTTAACCGACATTTCTTAATAAATAATCCACAACACATTTAGGTATTTCTGTCCATAGTTCCACATTGTTAGTTACAATATGAATATAGAAAATATTAGGACGGGAATAAGGAAGGAAATTGAAGACAAAATTAACTGTGATTCCATCATAAACCGATATCCTCGTGTTAATGCGCGACACGCACACATCTGCAATTCGTAGGCGAGCGGTGATTTGTTCAATTTAAATCAACAAGTTAAGAGGCCAACAACACCCGATCGATGACCTTCAAACTGACTTTACTTAAACAATTTTTTAGCTATACCTACTTGTTTTGATAAAGTAAAAAAAATATGTTAATATTCATTATATTTGGAAGAACTTTGTTAATACCAATACACGATTGGACGAAATCGGCTCGATAGAAAATAATTCCAAAGTTACATCTTAAAATTAGCTTTAAACAGTTGCATGTCTTTAGTTTCTTGACTTATACGTATGTAATTAAGAAGAAAATTCCACAACGCTAAAGCTAAAAACTTCGTTATTCTTAATGACTGCGTAGTTTCTTCTTCATTCATCATTTTGCAAAATTTGCAATGGGCCCCTAATCGTAACAGTGTTTCTCTTTCAGTCGCGCTGAAAAAGATACGGAAGATAATTAAGCTGTGCTGTCAGCCCCTTAAGTGAGTGTGTGTGCACGAAACTGCGGCTTATCATTGAATCAATCACAGCTTTGTGTTTGCGGCATCACCTGAGTATTATATTCTTTGAACACGTCTGTATATTTTCTAGGTCCATGTGTTACAATTACTTTCTAGTCGTTGAGCACTGTAATAGTTACAGCGAAGCGATTTTGTCAACTTCACGTAATTACGGCAATAATGCATCCGTGGATATGTTGTAACTCATTCGTAATCGTAAGTACAAATTATAGTTACCTAGGGCCTGTTTCACAATGTCCAAATAAAGTCCTAAATGCTACTGTACCACTTATCTGAGGAATAAAGTCATCGTTGGCGTTTCACAATCTTCAAATAAGCTTCAGTGGTAGATAAAGTGCTAAGTTTTGCAGGTAGTTTTATCTGGCAGTTAATTTAATTGTTAATTAGCTATCCGATACTTTACTTGGACATTGTGCATATGAAACAGGCCCAATAATAACATCGTTTGTTTTCTTTCTCAAAAACTACATGCAGTGGTCGGTAGTAGCAAAGGGAATATACAAAGAGAGGATCACCGTGTAAGAACTTTTTAAGGGTCCAAATTTGATACCTTTACTAGATGGCGCTGTACGGCCCCATACACTACACGGTAACTCTGAAGCGCCATCTGAACCAGAGTTGCCGCATAATGTATGCGGCCGTACAGCGCCATCTAGTAAAGATATCAAATTTGGAGCCTCAAAAAGTTCTACACTGTGATCCTCTATTATATTTATACATTGTCTTTGGTAGTAGTGTCGATGTTTTACAGACTTAAGCAAGCCTAAATAGTTACGCTGTCTATTATATAGCCTTAGGAAAATCAGCTGATATTCTTCTTAGCCACAATAGCCGTTTTGCCCGGGCTTCCCCTACATGTCAGCAAAGTGATTTTTAAAGATTAGTAAAGTTGTATACCTATTCCCCTAAAACAAATAAACGATTCATTATTGTGTTGACGGCTAAAGGAACAAGAGGGTCCCTCATCGTCAACACACTGGGTCATCTTTGAGCTCTTTGGCAACCTTACTCACCAGCAGGCACACAACACGACGAGTAGGGTCTAGTGCTATTTGGCTGTGGTTTTCTGTAAGGTGGAGGTACTTCCCCAGTCGGGATCTACTCCAGATTTGAGCGAGATGACATTCGCTGTGTTGTGCCCTACCACAAATAGCGAGATGACATTCGCAGTACCCATAATTCTTATAAACTTCACTGCCTAAACTGACTGCTAAAATCATAACCCTGCCTTTTGTCTTCGCCGTAGTTGGGTAAAAACTAAGGCGTCATAAAAAGGTACTTAAACAAGCATCGTATTCAGGAAGCGAGAATAATAGGAAAACTACTCGTATGCTATAAAATATTGTGAAATAATGACACTCTTTCGCGGAACATGATGCCATCTTAGCTAATGGAACGATGGCATGAGGCTTACGACCACTTATTGCGTTGTGCAATAAATGTCACCTTTGAAATAAATGTCTTTTCTACTATGCACGTTGAGTGTTACAAAGGAAAATTTTGAGACAAAAGACCGAGCCTGTAGTTACTAATGTTATATGGGTCTGAGATGTACAGTCGCTATCGAATATATCGGAGCGGCCAAGGTACTCAAAAATATCTGAACATGCACTTTATCGCCTTGACATAGAGGTGTTGTTCAGATATTTGTGACCACCTTGGCCGCACCGATATATCTGACGGCGACTGTACCTACGTAAATAAATAGGATATTTCTTAATCGAGTCAATAATCCTACGATGGACTATGGGGCGCACTGTGGGTTGAAATTCGGGTTTCATAGAAATGTGATAGAAATAGAAACTTACATCTTAATTTGTACCGTTTCAACCGACTTCAAGATTTCGAAGGAGGAGGTTATCAATTCGCCGGGATCTTTGTTTTTTTTGCAATTTTTTTTTTGTGTATGTTCACCTCACAAAGTTCCTCACCAAAATTAATTTGACTAATTAAAAAAAAAAATAGCAAAAACAAAGATCCCGACGAATTGATAACCTCCTCCTTCGAAATCTTGAAGTCGGTTGAAAAGCTTTAACTGGGTATTATTACATCCCAAACGGAAACTTAATTAATTTATAAAATATAAATAACGTAATTTGGCTGGTAAAATAATTTGTAATATTAGTTTTTCAAAAAATATGTATGCAGCGTATGAGAAAAATCGGATTTTCGGAGGGTCCAAAATCAGACCAAATGATTTATGCGTTTTCGATTAATAAGTTTCCAAACTGCTACTTAATGAGGTACAGTCAGTAACGAATATAGCCGAAGTTCAGTCACTAAATGTAATGTTTCTAGTTCAGAGGTCGGCAAACCGCGGGTCGCGAGCTGCATGCGGCTCTTTGAAGGGTCAGTTGTGGCTCTTCAAGTTCTGTTAAATTTTAAAAAGTTATAATATTACAGTGAAGAACAGGAACTGTACTGTACTGGAAACAACCTGAATTTATTTTGTATAGGAGTGGTTTTAGATAAAACAATGTGATATGTATTGTGTTAATTGTGTTATGTATTACTGTTTTAAAAAATAGGTCCCGCCGAGTAAAATGCGACTTTATGAGCTTCCAAAAATTCTATATTTTCCACCATCAGGCTCTTTGTCAAAAAAGTTTGCTGACCCCTGATCTAGTTAGACACTATTGTAATTTTCCTCGTATTTCGTTCGGAACTTTCGTTTCTGACTGTAAAGTGATCAGACGACAGCCACCCGCTCCAAAGGGGAAAACAAAACGGGGTACATGGGCGAAGTCGCTAGTTGTAGCAATAATTTAAACACAGGTATACGAGTATACGAGGAATCACGGTGGTTGCGTCAGGTAGGGGAAGAACCACCGTTTAGTCGTTTCCTGTACGCTTCCATAGAACCGGTGGCGCCTGCGCTGCTCACACAGCGCACTTTGCAGTTGTACTAGCCACTTGATATAAAACGCACGGGACAAGAGCCCAGGGAAAACGACTGTTTATTTTATGAAAATCCCCATTTTACATTCGAAGCAAATGACTCTCAATGATCGATTTTATATTCGATTTGCCTATAGTAAATTACACTTTTGCTTATAACATAATGTAATTGCCTGAAAGAAACATCAGGCGCTAATGATATCTATAACCTGATCTCGTTTATTTCACAACAATAGGACTGCAGTAGTATTACAAAGAATTAATTCAAACTCATTCTATATCCATAAATTTCTTTAAGTCAGCATCCCATAGGTTGTACGTGATATGATAAAATCTCAGTCGGGGCGGACAGGTATGACTTAAAATATGTAAGGGTAATGTAAATCAGTAGACATGTCGGAAAAATTAAGGGTATCTGGAAAGTATTCCGAGCTTAATGAAACTATAACGGATTGTTTGGGGGACCACTAGGAAGACTTTCCAGTAGTCCCCCTTACCTTACCTTAAATACTCCAGAAGTACTTAACTTCTGGAGTATTTAAGGTGTTTAGGTATATTTATATGCTCATGTAGTATTTGCTAGCGGTTTCTCGTCAAGTGCACCCTCTGCAGCGCTGTGCTGCGGCGTCGGTCACAAACGGTGCGTACGCGCATGCTACGCGCGCTCACGCACTCGTCGTTAAACGTCCAGGGGTATGCAACTGGCGCGACGGAACTACTGAAACATTTATTTATCAGCTACCCTTTTTAGCAGAGGGCGGAATTGGTCATGGCAAAAATCAAACGTCAATAGAGTTGGAACGTTGAATTTTATCGACTTTTTCAGCTATCGATAAGTTCAGTCACCTTTTACATTTCTGATTTTAACATTAACTTTTTGATTAGATTAAAAGTAAATTGCATGGCAGTTAACTGTCATTTCTGCCACTAGTATTTTTGCAACTATTTCACGTTTGTAAAAATTGGATAATACGAAAAGAAAAACAATTAACAAATGGATAAAGAAGTACCCTTGTCTTACTTACAACGAAAACAACTCAACAATATACTGCTCTAAATGTAAGGTTCACTTAAAGCAACTAAAAAAATATTGAGTTGAATCTCACATAACGAGCAAACAGAGATGTGCAAAATGGGTTAGAAAAAGTATTTAAATACAAACTGCAAATACTTTCATGATTTACTATTTCAAATGCTAAATACAAAATACTTAGCAAAAATGTATTTCAAATACTAAATTCAAAATAGGTATTTTCAAATTACTTTTTAAAAATACAAATGCTTTTTAGCATACCTTCGCCAAGATGTAAAAAACGGAATCCTTATCTCGTCATGTCCATCTGCTCGTGATCATATGTCATAGTCATAGCATAGCCATTTTAATCAATAAATATAAAGCAAATGTTAATCAAATTTTAACTAGAGGTCAGTTTTGTGTGCCACTAATTTGTTTTGTAGGTAAATGGCTAAAATATTTTTAAGGGTCAGCACTCGATACATGTAATTGTATGTTTTTTTTTCATGCTCTGATAGTGAGTTATATTTATCTATATGGAACCAATCTGGAGGTCTCGGGATCGAATGCCGACTTTGTACTACTGAGATTTTCGGAACTTATGTACGAATTATCGGTTGATATTTATCAGTCGCTTTTCGGTGCAGGAAAACATCCCGCGGAAACCGGAACTAATCCCAATAAGGCGTAGTTTCTCCTCTGGGTTGGAAGGTCAGATGGTAGTCGCTTTTGTAAAAACTAGTGTGTATGCCAATTCATGTGATTAGTTCGCTAAGCCGGGACAATAAACGCTAAGAGGATGATAATTTCCATACTTATCTTAGCTCTCCATTTCAAAACAGACGTTACAAAATGACGTGATTTCCCTTGGTTACGCGGTGTCCTGTCCTACCAATCACCCACGTAGGAGCAATATAACTATAACCTGTTAACCTACCCTTTCTACCAACATTATATTAAATTACAAAAAAAAAGTATTTTGTATTTTCAAAATAGAAAATGGGTCCCAAAAAGTATTTCAAATAAAATACAAAATGCTTCTGTTAAAAAGGTATTTAAATACAAAATAGGAAATAGGTATTTTGCATTTTGTATTTGCATTTTAAATACAAGTATTTCAAATAAGTCACATCTCTGCGAGTAAAACACATTCACCTGAGTTTAAAGAGGTAAAGAACGATAATAGTTTTTATCTAGATTTAATAATATTTTTCGTTTATTGCAACATTCCATGGAAAAAAATTAATGAATAATAATCCACATGTTATTCTGTAATGTTCATATGAAGTCTAATATTGTTTGCTTATGGATTAGAGGTTTAGTTTTGTTAATAGATAAATAAAGATACGCTAGGTAAATATAATTTCAGTTTATTCGATAGTCGATAAAATTTGACGTTCCCACTCTATTGACGTTTGATTTTTGCCATGAGCAATTCCGCCCTCTGCTTTTTAGTTATGCAGCAGTGATGTTCGAAAACGTATTACAGCCGACCCGAGAAGTATTATGACCGGCATGCAAGAAGCAGTAATACACAATAATGCGTAGTACTATAAGAAGACATATCAATACAGCTTGAGAGACAGACAATGTACCTATTGTTTAATTAAAATAAAATTAAATACTTAATAATAATAAAATCCAAATCTGATTGCTTCACAAAACGTTCGATATGCTTTCCTATCTGAACTGTGTCCTCTAAATGTTACATGATTTTGTAGTAGTTTCTGGTTTGGGCCATGCATCGGACGGAATGATCTTGACGGAATGGTTCCCCACCCCTGCCTCGACATTTCCGTCGTTCCTTCCCACGCCACTCTCCCAAATTACCGTCGCTACGTCTTGGACATTCAAAGTATAAACGCTCAATGTTGGAAGGGGAGTCACTAGGACAGTCGGGACTAAGAGCTGGTCACGTCAGATATGACACAATAATGAGAGCAAAACCCGTCTGGTTAGATTGCTATACTATCTTTATTACTAGATCCGGGCATCTGGCAGCTTTTAATGGGTGGAGGTCAGAGTAACAGACTAGCAAAATTTTTGAATTGGAAAATAGTAATACCAAAATCAGTATAAACTGCCGAAGTTGTCTCAGTTGTAAAGGACAGCAGCAGCGTCCGTCCCCTCGATCCCCCGTACCCCATCTAACTTTTGAACCATGAGTCCAAAAAAAAAATTGAAAGTGAGGCCAGACAAGTACTTTCAATGCAAACTATATTCAATATATGCCGAATAGTAAAATGACGTACTTACGTGCCGCAAAAAATCCCATAATAAGCGACCTTTGAACGGATGTATGATAACAGACCAGCAACTACGGTATCTGTACACTGAGCATGGCCCGGTTTTTTCAAAAACTTATTATATTTCCATTTTTAGTGGGTGTGCATCAGTGAAGTTGGGGACACCGAATTAAGGTGAAGAGTTGTATGGGCACACGTGACCGACGAAATTTACTTTGCACCTTGTGCCTTAGAGTCCCTCGCTACGCTCATGCTTATAAATGAGTAGAATCTTTCACTTCGCTTTCTCGGGATCTCAATCAGCACTTTCAACAAAACCAAAATTTGCTTTCTTCTCTTCTTTCACACAACCATCTACGGGGGCAATTGCCCAAACCCCCCGAAACGCAAACCTCGTATACTACGGGGCCCATAGGTGCGAACCGCGAGATTTTTTGCGAAGGAAAGTGCCCCCCCCTGAACGAAATCCAGGAGCCACGCCAAATACTCGAGGAAAAGGAACATATTCGCAAAATATCAAAATAATTCAAGTGTCATTTTGTCGTCGTTAATTTATAACTATGTATGTGAGCGCATGCAAGCATTATGACCAGCGGCGAATCAAACGAAGAGAACTTGCGACGCAGCGGCCGTGTGTTATATTATTTTTCACACCACCTGCTCGACAATGCTAAATTATATATCATGCAAACCTGACCGACAGCAAATCATTATAGCCCTTGGCTTTAGCCGGGTTATAATGTTGTACTAAATCTCATTATAACCCGCTGGTTAATAATGTGATTTCACTTCCCATAGTTCTTATTGTTATGTGCTTAAAGTCTAATTTCGTAAAGTCCGCACGGTGCACGCGCCCGCGCCGCCGCGTCGTCGAACTGATTTGAAACTCGCGCTGGCCACCTCAATTTTAAATACCAAAAACAAATGCCGCGAGTGTCATATGAGCTGTGCAGTATACGGAGTAAAACTGCAGGTTCTATAAAAATAGAAGATAAAATTCGAATAAAATGGACTAATGTATCAATAATCAATTTATACTTTTGATTTACTTTAAAAAACCGGCCAAGTGCGTGTCGGACCACGCATAGTAGGATTCCGTACATTCAATGGAATAAGAACCAAACTAATACCAAAAGGTCGTATCTGCCCAAGTAGCACACTAGCGGTATAAGCAGACATTATACCTCTTAAAGGTTGTACAACAGCGGTTTAATAGAGCTTGTATACTCCTTAAGCTGTATATAAGGGATATAAATAACTTCAAAAAGGCTAAGGTGGTATAATCGCGATACAATAGTCAAAGTAACGGCTTTGGCGGTATAAGAGAGTATTACAGCGCTTTTGTACCTGCATCAGCTGCATAAGGATCCCATATAACTCTATAAAATCTAAAGCGTTACAACAGACTTATAAGCCTGCGTTATACCACTTAAAGAGTTACTAGAGTGTTAATACGTAGGTTAAAGCGGTACAATAGAGATATTGAGATCCTTTTTACCACCTTTAACGTAGTAGAGTATTATAACTCCTTACTATCTCTTAAAGTGGTATATCTGGGAATAATGACGCCTATTTAGAACTATAGCCTGCATTTTTCTCTCTTATATGAGTAAAGGAGTTTTTAACCTCTTCTTAAATCCTAAGGCTCTACAATAGCGATAACTATAGCTATAGTAGATCCTTAGGCTCTACAATAGCGATTACTATCGCTATACTACCGCTAACACAGTTATAGTAGCGATAGTAGATGCTTAAAGCTGTTCTAACAAGTCGCCATTGCTATTTTGATGAAATTTGTATTCATGTAGATTTAATATATTACTTTTCTTATACAATACACTATAATTTCCAACATACACACTTTTAATTTGCATATAATGGATTTATAAACTTATCACAAGGCTCTGTCTGATATGTGTGAACCATTTAAGATTACATTTAATTTTACAATACACTTCAATATATTTTTACAATGCAGATTTTACGATTTCGAGGGGCGCGTGAAAAATATAACGCGATTACGGTATACTTTGACAGTAAACTGATGTTCGCACAAATAATTCAAGTTTTCTCTATGTATAATGTAATTCTTTTTTAACCTCCATGTGCGCCATGCACATCACAACTTTTGACACCGCACACTTTGTAGAATGTTTTTACATTTTATTATATACAATTTAGGATGTTTATATCACTAATTTCAAATCGATAGGAGATAGAAAACCCTTTAAGTTGCATATTAGAGTGACAGTACCGCTTAAACCTCTATAAGAGGAGCATAGAGGTGTCTTATAACTCTTATTCTTATTTTAGCTCTTACGATCGCTCTTCACGCGCCATTATAACTCCTTTAGCTCTTACTACCGCTCTTCACGCGCAATTATAACTCCTTTAGTTCTTACTACCGCTCTTCACGCACCATTATATCTCTTAGCCATTTCTCTGTTGTATCGCTTAAGCTCGTATTAAAGCGACTCTAGCGATATATGACGCTTAAGCCTGTATAAACTGGGCCCTTTTTGGCGATATAGAACTTCTATATCGCTAATATGGAGCTTGCTTGTGCAGGCTTAGCCGTTACAAACAGCCCTTATACCGCTCTTTTAGCGCTTATTTTAACTCTTGTGTGCTACTTGGGTGATGCCTATAGAGGAAGTTTCTTGGAGATAACTCAAAAATGGCTGAACCGATAATGTTCAAAACAATTTTCGTAGAAAGTATGATAAGGCGCATCTCCTCAAATTTCTTCTTATTTTTTGGACTTACGGTTCAAAAGTTACAGGGGGGGGGGGGCACAATTTTTCTGACTGTCGAAACGATTATTTCAGAAAATATTCACTTAATCAAAAAATGGTCAAAGAAATCTCAATGTTATTTTTAAAGACCTATCGATTGATGTGTCGCATGTTGATATTTGGTTAAATTTTTTAAATTTTTTATTTAGTTACATGTATGGAGCCCCCCCTAAAATGTTTGTTTTTTCAAATTTAACTACATAACTAAGTAGCGGCATACAAAATACACCTTATGTGTAAATTGTATTCAGATACGTCGTATAGTTTCCAAGTAAAATGGCTGTGACATACGGACGGACAGACAGACAGACATGACAAATACATAAGGGTTCCGTTTTTTGCCATTTGGCTACGGGACCCTAATAAAAATCCGTTTCTAGTAGTAGCCTTAACTATTTTATTGTCTCACAAGAAGTGAGAAAAGTAGAGTATACTCCTCGGGGATAAAGCTGTTTTTGTCACGGGCGCGCTTAAACCCCTCACTGCACTCAGGACTCAGTCTTAATTCCCTCGCTACGCTCGGGAATTAACTCATAACCCCCTCGCTGCGCTCGGGAGTAAAGTCTGGAGTCCTTCGTTCCGTTCGGGATTCAATATCGCGCCCTTGACATAAAACAGTGCTTTATCCCCTTGGTGTACAATCTACTATTTCAACACACCTGTACCTCTACCACGAGTCATGCAAATAAGCCCAATTCGAGATTCGTTCACGAATTCGTAAATTATTTGTATGGAGAATTTGTGCAGAGCCTCTAGCGGTCACTTATAGAACTAAAAATTACTGCCATACCATAAGTTAAATTATCGACATTATCGTTTATGCAATTCGCTCACGAAAGTTCGATTGCTTGTTTCGTTTGTGTAGTATTCAATACTTTACAAAGTGACGTGACGTGACAAACGTCACATCCTTCACACCAACCGAAACAGATTGTAGGTAAGCCAAAAAGGTTTTACTTCCTAAGTACATTTTATCTGAAGGTTTAGAACTGTAGACAATTATATGAGCAGTGAACAATAATAAGCATAGAAACCGTACTAGCTCTGAAAAATTACCATACTTTTTGTGGGTGTTTAATATGCTTGCTAGGCCGTAAACCAGGAATAATTTCCGTTGGTCATCGTGTCCCAAGCGGTAAATTTTAAGTGGTTAAGGGCGGTAAATAATCAAGCTTCGTGATGGTCAGCTGCCGTTCCTTGAGTGGGTTGAGGAACAGCAGCCATTTTCTCACATAAAATATATATAAAATAAAATGACCATCGCGTCCCAGTTGAAACAGGTGATAATTTATATGCCATTACAAATAAAATAAAAATCATCAGCCGACTGTATAGCACTGAAAAAACCGTAAACTAGTCACATGAATATATGGTATTTAGGGTATAAGCAGACGGTTTTTCTACCTCAAATCAGCCGGCTGACGATTTTCCTGATAATAATAGCATCAAATACTGACGTTCCGCAACCCACCAACGGAGCGACAGCTGACCTACGCGAGTCATCATTATACTTCGTCCTTAACCACTTCAAAAATTATAATCGCCTGGGACGCCTTGCGATTGGTCATGAAATTTGTTTCTGGCTTACTGAAATACAAGCTATGACAGTAAGCCTTTTTTTTACCTGATTTAAACGCGCGTGACTTTTAACGCATAAAATGTTATCAACCGACTTCAAGATTTCGAAGGAGGAGGTTCTCAATTCGTCAGGATCTTTATTTTTACTATTTTTTCATAACGTTCACCGATTGCAACTTTTTTTTAAACAGGGAAATTACGTATTTCGTCATACATATTCATAGCTAGGAAAAGGGGTGAAAACTGTCAGTACTTCATCCATCCATCCATATATTTATTTCGTCGTAGGATATAGGATTACCTAAGAAAACCAAATTGATGAAATGTCAAATGTACAAATAACACTACTAGTTTAAAACGTCCTAGAACTACGACCATATGTAGTGTTAGGTGATTCTTAATTTATTTGGTTATTTTGTCAACATGACAGTTCGACTTTTAGTGATCAAGATCATAGTGGATCATAGGTTTATTTCTTATTATTTAGGTCTATTGTATAATCACAAAAGGATAAGTACCCTTTCAGGATGTTGTTGATTCTCTAAAGTATAGGCAGTTCGCTATTGTTACACATCCCACCTGCGTCGACGCCGACACGTTGGCCAAGTCCTTTAACTTATTTACCAGCGAACAAGCCGGAGCGGCGCCCGACATCCGAAATCACTACAAGACTATTACATATAGTTGTCGTTCGTCTAACTATTGTTGGTGTCGAGGCAATCGATCCGTGGAGCAAGGGGCACGGAGCCTCACGACCTAACAAACGCACAAGGGAAGCTAAAGATGCTCCAGCAAGCCGCCGGTTTTCATACATAACAACGCAGGATTGCGGCTTTGCCGCTTCTTGCATAATGATAGTTTTATTTCTATTTATAAGTTACACGTACGAGTAATTGTTAGTAGTACTTATAAGTTTCTAGTTTGTGACAATGTTACTTTAAAAGGCTATTTCGCAATAAATAAATCTTTAATATAATTATGTACATTATCATTTCAAAGTGCCCTGTATAATTCTGGATGTCTTTTAAGTAAGCACTATTTTATAGTACTTGGATGCAATAATTCGAAGATGCCGGCCTGAAACGCAGTTGTTACTTCTTGAATATAAAATAATACACCTTCCTGGGATAAATAGTTTGCCTTGCCGGTGATAAGTTAGCTGCTACAGCAATCAATCAGAAATGAATGATGCACAAGAACCTGTAAAAGATGTTTCAATATTATTTGTTATTTTTCACAGTTTCATTGTAATTATTATGATTGAAAATGAAAGTGTTTATAACTATCATATCAAATTTCAACTACTTACCATTCATTTTAGGTTAGAGTTGGTATTTTTGTGTCGATTTAAAATCAGATTAATTGACTATTAATACATAAATCTCACAAATATTCAGCAGTTCTTGGGTCTAGATTTCTTTTTTAAAATTATTCTTATTGAAGTGTTGATGTGGATATTTCTATTTCTCATATCGGCTTGAAATTTACCGTTTCGTTTTCCAGTTCCAGTTATCATACTATGCAGTCTTCTTAACAAATTATGATTAATATAAGGCTTTGTCGATATTATTTCATCAATTAATAATATATAAATATAACACAATAAATACGAATGGTTTTCACTTTCACCATGTTTTGACATCTCACCCTACAATTTGATAGTGAAAGAGTTTTCTACAGTCGATACGGTATTTTTCGGTGACGTATGTCAAATTAGTGTCTTATGGTAGCGTTTTAATAAAACCTATCGATAACAAACTGCACTGACTACATCCGTCTCGTTCTACCTATGAGACGGATGTATGTCAGCATAGAGATTTCGAATTTCTTGCTGTCGATACCGAAGGAAAACTATTCGAAGCCCGTTGATTCGTTAACGACTGCAGAAAGGTTTCAGAATTTTCTGTAATGACTCGTGGTAGAGGTATCGTAACGAGGTTCTGCACGCGTGCATTTCACAATAATTATCCAACTAATGGAATAATTTAATAATCCGATCAAGTGACGTTTGTACTCTAGTATAAGTTGTACGTACGCAGACGAATCGTTGTAATTTAGTCGGGTATTACCTTTACTTTTTTTTAACTCTTTATGAGTTTACATTCTAAGAAAGTAAAAAAAAAAGTAAATATATTAAACATATACACATTTACGATAGAATATAAATTATACAATCCTGATTGTGAATAAGAATCATTTCAACTTATTATATTACTCGTAATACACAATAATTCGTGTTTAAAACACGAATTGTCTATTTTAATATTGGCTGTTTGGCATTATAGGTCCGCGTCTTTGCCTCATCCAAAAAAGAAAATTGCGCGCCATTTATAACCTCAAATCATTGTTTATTTGTTAGATTTTTCTCGTCGTGTTGTATTAATTTAAACAAATTATATTTTAAATGAATAAGAAGACAACTTTAGCGTTAATTTAACCTCTGGAAATATTTCAAAATTGTGATACATACTAGTAAAATGTCATCATAAAAATCTAGTGAGCAATACGTAAGAAAAAAATACTATAATTTATTGCACAATACATGTGAAGTCTTTAATTTTATGAAATGATTGGAAAAAGAGTTCCAGATACTCAATAACATCACAAAAAAGGTTAGTTAAATTTAATTATCTTAGGTTCGTAAGTACCTCTATCCTGTAAACATTCTGACAATTAATGTATTTATCGAAAGTTATTAATTATACTATTCTGTTATTTCCTCGCAAGTGTGTTGAAAAACGTCGTATGAAACGCGTGTGATTGATCATTACATAAGCTCAGCTTCCTTATGCGCACTCACATGCGTTCGTGCGCACAATATCGCTTCGTATGTAATGATCAACTTAGCACACTTGTATCATAATGTACTAATATTACACGAACCATTTGGAGCCACTTTTGAACCCTACGTAACTCAAAATCTAATTAATATAAATATATGAAATTTGGTACCTTTTTATTAAGACCCTTAAGGCTAACTAGAATCCCAAATTTCATGAATCAATCAAATCAATATCAATTAGTTTTTGAAATACAAACGTTTAAAAATCGAGATTTTTTTCACTGACTGATTGACCTAACATCGAAAAGCTAGCCCACTTCCAGACCAGATGAAATTTGTCGTTACGAATCTAAGATCAAGAAACAGTGATTTTTTTTACGATTAGTAATATTTTCCAAAAAACAGTTTTTATTTACACACTAAGCGCCTATGGGATTTGTAACAGCAAATATCAATTTTAGTATCTATATAAGTATTTTATACAAAAAGAACGCATTCTAATGAACGCGGATGGTCTAGAACGCAATAAGACTAGTGTAATATTTTGCCAATATCGCTATAAGTCTACATCGCCAACGGTCTAGAAATTCTAGAATAGAACGCATTTCATCTGGGATGTAATTCAAGTACAAGATTTGTCTTGGCGAGTTTTTATCAACCAACCAGTAAAAACAGGGATTACTTTATATTAACGAAAGTAAGTCGATTAGACAAATTTACATATTTATTATAATACATATAGCCTTTATGTGAAAACTAGCATATTAGTCAAATCTTGAACTTGAATTACATCCTAGGTGAAATAATTACTTTGTGTAAATTTATTTTAGGATGTTGCATGTTCATGTAACTGGAATTTTAGGATTTTCTACACAGAACTTGGCTCCCATACCTACAGATATCAAATCAAATCAAATAAAATTAAATAATTTATTTGCTCGAATACAGTCAGGTGAATCTTAAATACATTTATCTACACCAATATCATAAATCCTCTGTTCCGCGTTCGGAAACCGCATGTAATTACCATCATTACTGCAACCAGTAACGTAATATCAGTGACAGTGTGGTTAAAACGTATGAAAATTCATTACCTACGGTAATATGCCCTCCTCTCAGCCTGCCGGCACGCGCCCGCGCGACCGCCGGCACAATCGAGTTGGCCATGCATGGCGGTGCAATGTCGGTCATTCTAATGGTTTCCGAACACTTCATGTAGGATTTATAATATGTGTGTAGATAAAGCAGTGAATGCAACTGTACGTAATTAGGACCGTTTGTCTAGTCTCTCTAGGTGTTGGTCGAGATTATTATTATTATTATTATAAAAAAAAAAAAATGTTTAGTCACGAAACGGCTTACATTTTTTCTACAACAGTTCCTCTGCCAAACCACAGTGTGGTTGGTTGGCAGACGAGGCTCCAGTTTACAAATTCTATAGTAAGCTATATATACATACCGGTATTTATAGGTTCTTTTCATTTCGGTTCCAGAGTACCGGTAAAGAAAAAATACCGGTACTAGCAGTGAAAAATATCGGTTCTCTATAAAAGTTCCTGGCTTGAAACCGGTACCGAAGGTACCTGTTCCATATTTATGAGTTTTTTTCATTTCGGTTCCGCAGAACCGGTAAAGAACAAATACCGGAATTAGCACCGAAAAATACCGGTTCTCTATAAAGGTTCTTCCACGTGTACGCGACGTTGTCGTTTAGTGCGGTACGCATATTCGGTGCGTAACATACCTACACTACAAACGAACGCGGCGTTGCGCTGCGCGTTGCCAGCATGCCAGGCGAATCAGCGATGCGCGGTGATTCAGTTCGAATTGAACACACGGCGGAAAGTGGAAGTTCATTGTTGTGTATTTATCAACCGACTTCATGATTTCGAAGGAGGAGGTTCTCAATTGGCTACTTTCCTAAAAAAATATTCGAAAATAAGGACCGTTTTAAAATCAAAGATGGCGGAAACGGGCAAAATTTTCAAAATTGTCATGGTAGTCATTTCCGACTAATTCGGGTGTGCAGATTTCGAAAATAATGTCTATTTTTAAATCCAAGATGGCGGTCATACACACTTTTAGTAAAAATCGTCATGGTAGTCATTTTCTATTAATCCAGGGATGTAGATTTCGAAAATAAAGACAATTTTAAAATCCAAGATGGCGGAAATGGATAATTTTGTCAAAATCGTCATGGTAGTCATTTCCGACTAATTAGGGTGTGCAGATTTCGAAAATGATGTCTATTTTGAAATCCAAGACCGCGGTCATACACTTTTTTGGTAAAAGTCATCATGTTAGGCGTTTCCGATTAATTCAGGGGTGTAGATTTCGACAATAAGGACCGTTTTAAAATCAAAGATGGCGGAAACGGGCAAAATTTTCAAAATTGTCATGGTAGTCATTTCCGACTAATTCGGGTGTGCAGATTTCGAAAATAATGTCTATTTTTAAATCCAAGATGGCGGTCATACACACTTTTAGTAAAAATCGTCATGGTAGTCATTTTCTATTAATTCAGGGATGTAAATTTCGAAAATAAAGACAATTTTAAAATCCAAGATGGCGGAAATGGATAATTTTGTCAAAATCGTCATGGTAGTCATTTCCGACTAATTAGGGTGTGCAGATTTCGAAAATGATGTCTATTTTGAAATCCAAGACCGCGGTCATACACTTTTTTGGTAAAAGTCATCATGTTAGGCGTTTCCGATTAATTCAGGGGTGTAGATTTCGAAAATAAGGACCGTTTTAAAATCAAAGATGGCGGAAACGGGCAAAATTTTCAAAATCGTCATGGTAGTCATTTCCGACTAATTCGGGTGTGCAGATTTCGAAAATAATGTCTATTTTTAAATCCAAGATGGCGGTCATACACATTTTTAGTAAAAATCGTCATGGTAGTAATTTTCTATTAATTCAGGGATGTAAATTTCGAAAATAAAGACAATTTTTAAATCCAAGATGGCGGAAATGGATAATTTTGTCAAAATCGTCATGGTAGTCATTTTCGACTAATTAGGGTGTGCAGATTTCGAAAAAATTGTCTATTTTGAAATCCAAGACCGCGGTCATACATTTTTTTGGTAAAAGTCATCATGTTAGTCGTCTCCGATTAATTCAGGGGTGTAGATTTCGAAAATAAGGACCGTTTTAAAATCAAAGATGGCGGTAACGGGCAAAATTTTCAAAATCGTCATGGTAGCCATTTCCGACTAATTCGGGTGTGCAGATTTCGAAAATAATGTCTATTTTTAAATCCAAGATGGCGGTCATACACATTTTTAGTAAAAATCGTCATGGTAGTCATTTTCTATTAATTCAGGGATGTAGATTTCGAAAATAAAGACAATTTTAAAATCCAAGATGGCGGAAATGGATAATTTTGTCAAAATCGTCATGGTAGTCATTTCCGACTAATTAGGGTGTGCAGATTTCGAAAATGATGTCTATTTTGAAATCCAAGACCGCGGTCATACACTTTTTTGGTAAAAGTCATCATGTTAGTCGTTTCCGATTAATTCAGGGGTGTAGATTTCGAAAATAAGGACCGTTTTAAAATCAAAGATGGCGGAAACGGGCAAAATTTTCAAAATCTTCATGGTAGTCATTTCCGACTAATTCGGGTGTGCAGATTTCGAAAATAATGTCTATTTTTAAATCCAAGATGGCGGTCATACACATTTTTAGTAAAAATCGTCATGGTAGTCATTTTCTATTAATTCAGGGATGTAGATTTCGAAAATAAAGACAATTTTAAAATCCAAGATGGCGGAAATGGATAATTTTGTCAAAATCGTCATGGTAGTCATTTTCGACTAATTAGGGTGTGCAGATTTCGAAAATGATGTCTATTTTGAAATCCAAGACCGCTGTCATACACTTTTTTGGTAAAACTCATCATGTTAGTCGTTTCCGATTAATTCAGGGGTGTAGATTTCGAAAATAAGGACCGTTTTAAAATCAAAGATGGCGGAAACGGGCAAAATTTTCAAAATCGTCATGGTAGTCATTTCCGACTAATTCGGGTGTGCAGATTTCGAAAATAATGTCTAATTTTAAATCCAAGATGGCGGTCATACACACTTTTAGTAAAAATCGTCATGGTAGTCATTTTCTATTAATTCAGGGATGTAGATTTCGAAAATAAAGACAATTTTAAAATCCAAGATGGCAGAAATGGATGATTTTGTCAAAATCGTCATGGTAGTCATTTCCGACTAATTAGGGTGTGCAGATTTCGAAAATGATGTCTATTTTGAAATCCAAGACCGCGGTCATACACTTTTTTGGTAAAAGTCATCATGTTAGGCGTTTCCGATTAATTCAGGGGTGTAGATTTCGAAAATAAGGATCGTTTTAAAATCAAAGATGGCGGAAACGGGCAAAATTTTCAAAATCGTCATGGTAGTCATTTCCGACTAATTCGGGTGTGCAGATTTCGAAAATAATGTCTATTTTTAAATCCAAGATGGCGGTCATACACATTTTTAGTAAAAATCGTCATGGTAGTAATTTTCTATTAATTCAGGGATGTAAATTTCGAAAATAAAGACAATTTTTAAATCCAAGATGGCGGAAAGGGATAATTTTGTCAAAATCGTCATGGTAGTCATTTTCGACTAATTAGGGTGTGCAGATTTCGAAAATGATGTCTATTTTGAAATCCAAGACCGCGGTCATACACTTTTTTGGTAAAAGTCATCATGTTAGTCGTCTCCGATTAATTCAGGGGTGTAGATTTCGAAAATAAGGACCGTTTTAAAATCAAAGATGGCGGTAACGGGCAAAATTTTCAAAATCGTCATGGTAGCCATTTCCGACTAATTCGGGTGTGCAGATTTCGAAAATAATGTCTATTTTTAAATCCAAGATGGCGGTCATACACATTTTTAGTAAAAATCGTCATGGTAGTCATTTTCTATTAATTCAGGGATGTAGATTTCGAAAATAAAGACAATTTTAAAATCCAAGATGGCGGAAATGGATAATTTTGTCAAAATCGTCATGGTAGTCATTTCCGACTAATTAGGGTGTGCAGATTTCGAAAATGATGTCTATTTTGAAATCCAAGACCGCTGTCATACACTTTTTTGGTAAAACTCATCATGTTAGTCGTTTCCGATTAATTCAGGGGTGTAGATTTCGAAAATAAGGACCGTTTTAAAATCAAAGATGGCGGAAACGGGCAAAATTTTCAAAATCGTCATGGTAGTCATTTCCGACTAATTCGGGTGTGCAGATTTCGAAAATAATGTCTAATTTTAAATCCAAGATGGCGGTCATACACACTTTTAGTAAAAATCGTCATGGTAGTCATTTTCTATTAATTCAGGGATGTAGATTTCGAAAATAAAGACAATTTTAAAATCCAAGATGGCAGAAATGGATGATTTTGTCAAAATCGTCATGGTAGTCATTTCCGACTAATTAGGGTGTGCAGATTTCGAAAATGATGTCTATTTTGAAATCCAAGACCGCGGTCATACACTTTTTTGGTAAAAGTCATCATGTTAGGCGTTTCCGATTAATTCAGGGGTGTAGATTTCGAAAATAAGGATCGTTTTAAAATCAAAGATGGCGGAAACGGGCAAAATTTTCAAAATCGTCATGGTAGTCATTTCCGACTAATTCGGGTGTGCAGATTTCGAAAATAATGTCTATTTTTAAATCCAAGATGGCGGTCATACACATTTTTAGTAAAAATCGTCATGGTAGTAATTTTCTATTAATTCAGGGATGTAAATTTCGAAAATAAAGACAATTTTTAAATCCAAGATGGCGGAAAGGGATAATTTTGTCAAAATCGTCATGGTAGTCATTTTCGACTAATTAGGGTGTGCAGATTTCGAAAATGATGTCTATTTTGAAATCCAAGACCGCGGTCATACACTTTTTTGGTAAAAGTCATCATGTTAGTCGTCTCCGATTAATTCAGGGGTGTAGATTTCGAAAATAAGGACCGTTTTAAAATCAAAGATGGCGGTAACGGGCAAAATTTTCAAAATCGTCATGGTAGCCATTTCCGACTAATTCGGGTGTGCAGATTTCGAAAATAATGTCTATTTTTAAATCCAAGATGGCGGTCATACACATTTTTAGTAAAAATCGTCATGGTAGTCATTTTCTATTAATTCAGGGATGTAGATTTCGAAAATAAAGACAATTTTAAAATCCAAGATGGCGGAAATGGATAATTTTGTCAAAATCGTCATGGTAGTCATTTCCGACTAATTAGGGTGTGCAGATTTCGAAAATGATGTCTATTTTGAAATCCAAGACCGCGGTCATACACTTTTTTGGTAAAAGTCATCATGTTAGTCGTTTCCGATTAATTCAGGGGTGTAGATTTCGAAAATAAGGACCGTTTTAAAATCCAAGATGGCGGAAATGGATAATTTTGTCAAAATCGTCATGGTAGTCATTTTCGACTAATTAGGGTGTGCAGATTTCGAAAATGATGTCTATTTTGAAATCCAAGACCGCGGTCATACACTTTTTTGGTAAAAGTCATCATGTTAGTCGTTTCCGATTAATTCAGGGGTGTAGATTTCGAAAATAAGGACCGTTTTAAAATCAAAGATGGCGGAAATGGATAATTTTGTCAAAATCGTCATTTCCGACTAATTAGGGTGTGCAGATTTCGAAAATGATGTCTATTTTGAAATCCAAGACCGCGGTCATACACTTTTTTGGTAAAAGTCATCATGTTAGTCGTTTCCGATTAATTCAGGGGTGTAGATTTCGAAAATAAGGACCGTTTTAAAATCAAAGATGGCGGAAACGGGCAAAATTTTCAAAATCTTCATGGTAGTCATTTCCGACTAATTCGGGTGTGCAGATTTCGAAAATAATGTCTATTTTTAAATCCAAGATGGCGGTCATACACATTTTTAGTAAAAATCGTCATGGTAGTCATTTTCTATTAATTCAGGGATGAAGATTTCGAAAATAAAGACAATTTTAAAATCCAAGATGGCGGAAATGGATAATTTTGTCAAAATCGTCATGGTAGTCATTTTCGACTAATTAGGGTGTGCAGATTTCGAAAATGATGTCTATTTTGAAATCCAAGACCGCTGTCATACACTTTTTTGGTAAAACTCATCATGTTAGTCGTTTCCGATTAATTCAGGGGTGTAGATTTCGAAAATAAGGACCGTTTTAAAATCAAAGATGGCGGAAACGGGCAAAATTTTCAAAATCGTCATGGTAGTCATTTCCGACTAATTCGGGTGTGCAGATTTCGAAAATAATGTCTAATTTTAAATCCAAGATGGCGGTCATACACACTTTTAGTAAAAATCGTCATGGTAGTCATTTTCTATTAATTCAGGGATGTAGATTTCGAAAATAAAGACAATTTTAAAATCCAAGATGGCAGAAATGGATAATTTTGTCAAAATCGTCATGGTAGTCATTTCCGACTAATTAGGGTGTGCAGATTTCGAAAATGATGTCTATTTTGAAATCCAAGACCGCGGTCATACACTTTTTTGGTAAAAGTCATCATGTTAGGCGTTTCCGATTAATTCAGGGGTGTAGATTTCGAAAATAAGGACCGTTTTAAAATCAAAGATGGCGGAAACGGGCAAAATTTTCAAAATCGTCATGGTAGTCATTTCCGACTAATTCGGGTGTGCATAGATATTATTAAAATATTATTATTGGTATGGTATTTACCATGTATATTTGAGTTAGGTAAACGCCCCGTTTCTAATAGTAGTTAAATTAGTATGATAAAATTCGTATATTAAACGGTTTAATTGAAAATAATCATAATAATGATGCAGGTAATGTACTCAAGGCTAAAATAATCGATAGGTCAATTACCAATGTTACACAAGTGACTCCGATTCTCTTCGATAATAGTGTTATACCATTCTCCTCAGAAGTAAAAGACCTGGGGCTGTTGATTGACTGTGGTTTGACCTGGGAACCCCAGGTTTCTGATGTTTGTCGACGAGTTACTAATACTCTGCGCTCACTGTACAGATTTAAGCACTTTTTACCGATTTTCACAAAAACACTCCTCATTCAAGGTCTAGTGCTGCCCGTAATTGATTATTGTGATGTGTGCTGTACCAATGCGGCGAAGGGACTTCTGGATAGATAAGATCGGCTTTTAAATAATTGTATTCGGTTTATATTTGGCCTTCGAGAATATGACCACATATTCCGACGAAAGCTCCACTGGCTTCGCATTCGAGAGCGCAGAAGTCTTAAAATTTTGTGTACACTGTTCTCCATTTTAAACGACTCAGCTGTGCCCCAGTACTTGCGATCCAAATTTAGGTTTGTAACTGCCCGTCCTGGCTGCGAACTTCGCACCACTCGTAAGCTACTCCTCTCTGTGCCCGATCACAATTCCACTTCCATGTCCAATTCGTTTACCATATATGCCATCCGCCTTTGGAATGCTCTTCCCCTAGCATACGACAAGCTCAAACAAAATTCACGTTCAAGCGCAAGCTCCGCAAGCATCTTTTTGATAACTCTTCATAGTAAATTCAGTAGCAGGTAATTTATTTATATAAATATATTTATTTATATATCTATTTATTTGTATTTATTACGTATATGTTATACTATCTTTGTATATTTTATATCTTATTCATATATATTTATTTAAATGCTTATTTATATTAGATAACGTTCTTGCTATTTTTAGTTATTAGTTGTGTTCTTCTTCTTTCTTTACATACCCTGCACCAATGATGCTTCTCTGTTTGGCCTAAAGGTTAACTGGTAGAGAATGCCTTACGGCATTAAGTCCGCCTTTTGTAAATGTATATTTTATACTGTGCAATAAAGTTTAAATAAATAGGTCCTAGGTACCACTCATCACACCACTAGCGTAGCGTACCTAACCTAAGTTTATTTATATTATAATGATATTAGGCGTTGTCCGTTGATAAAAGATTCAAGCGCCCCACGATTTTAGTTTTTTGTCTTTTCACTGCTCTAGCTACATTGATGAGAAGAGTGGTGTGATGACTGGTACCTAGAACCTACCGAATTAATTTTATAGCTTTTTGTACATCATTTATCATTGTTTATTTTTAATAAAAGCTTTTTAATTTACCTAAACAATACTTATTTTCTTTTCAAGTTGTTATGTTACTAAAACTGTCTAAACTGCGCTTACTTTATGATCCGCAATGCACTGTGTTCTACTTATAAATCCCTTTCATTTTATACTTGATTGAGAGGTTTGTTAAGAAATATGTAATACGCGGCATTCTGTAGCAGCAGCTATCTTGGATTTACAATGATACTGAATCTATTAAATTGTAATTGTCATCAGAACTTAAGGTGTGCACTAGATATCGGATCAATTTGTCAACAGAACGAGGGTATAATTTCAACCACAAAATTATGGAGATGTGGGATGAAGCATGTAGCTGTAGATATGCAGACTTGCATTTAGTTATGTAAATATCAGTTAGGTATAATAAATTACCAAATTTTCAAATAAGTTTGTGTAATGTCTAAGTAGGTATAACACAGAATTGTTATTTTTATTTTAGAGCGCACTATTCGCCAACAGACTGTCCTCAGTTGAAGATGTATACCTACCGCTTAAGTATTCTCTCTAAAAAAATGAACGGGCCCTTATTGATAGCCCGCAATGATGTACCTTTCACTTGAAAACGTCACTAGATAACAGGGACTGGAGAACCCCTCTATTTGATAACGCTATTATTTGGTTACAAAATTATATGCTTACCCTATATTCAATGTTATGTCCATGTCTAATGTCTTGGCAATAGAGATGAAATTAGCTTGATAGGTAAACGTCATTTTGGATTTTGATTTCGGTAAGCTCTACATTATCATTATCAGCAGCAGCAGCAGCAGCCAGTATCCACTGCTGGACAGAGGCCTCTCCCATGGCACGCCGGTATCATCTAAACGAACTCTTTATTTCACTTCAGGATTATAACAAGCATACAAAGGCAAGGTAAATAATAGCGTTTGAAATGGTTGACGTCCATTTAGTTATGAAAGATATAATTAGGCAAGCATTAGAGCTCAAACCACATCGTTTTTTCTACATAATTAGATGGTGGTTGATAACAGGCCTATTATTATTATTTTTTTCGTTAAAGATATTATAACCCATATAGGATTTATATACTTTTTATAAAGGGGAATAACAGGGCTTTATCATTAAACTAGTTTTTTCATGTTACGACCATAAATAAAAAAAAATAGGCATTTATTCAAAAAAATATCAAATGTTGATTTCATATTTTTTATGTTTTCTCAGTTTTCTTATATGGAAAGGTATAAATAAAATATCAAAAATGAATTCGGCATCCTTGCTTTACACAAAAATGATATCAAACTTGACTATATAGCTCTATTTTATTTTTAATTAATTATGGGGGTTACCCCCATATTTAATTAATTACCCCCCACTTCGTCAAAAATTTGCATCAAAAATTTGATTGGCTCCCCTTCTTAAACTAATCTTAGGGCCTAAAGGATTAGCTCTGCAAATGGAAATTCCATCGTCATCATTTTCCGTATAAATAAGTGTACACCACCGACTATAAAATAATAATGGATGGGACAGGGACACGGTTTATAAACTTAACATTGTAGGTTTTTTTAGTTTGTCGTTAAGCGCGAAGTTTAACTACAATATGTATTTAAGTAGCTAATTATCATTGTTTTTAATATTATTATTATTCCTTTGAAGAAAAAGTTTAATGTGTAAGGGCGACCGCCAATGAAATACTTACCCTAGTCGTTAAACTTTGTACGTGTTATATTCCAACTTTTTGTTCAAATTTACAGCTGATCTACAATTCACAATATTATTTTTAAGGATCTAGAGGCTATTCTTAAGCAAAACATTATATCATAAAATTTTATCTGATTTAAAAAATCAGCAATATGTCGGAAACGATATTTTATTAGAATCGAGCGCACGAATGTCAAAAATCGGCCCCCAGATTTTGTGCCTTTGATAGTTTACCGGTTTCTCTACATTTATTATTTATATTATTATTGTGTTCGACGCGATTCAACTTCTAGACCGGCGCTTTTCATTTCTCTGGCGTTACCAGCAAAAATATCGCTGGAGTTACAAAGAACTTACGTTTAGCAAAAACTAAAAACCGGTGATCCGTTCAAGGGCATAATTGTTATCGTATTGCGACATTTGCGACTAAGAAAAAGTAGGAGAATTTTTTTTTCACCTCAGCAGCAGGAACGAGGGTTCTTTGATACCTAAAAACAGTGAGCAAAACTCAATTTTGCTGCGAGCGTGAGACAAAATGACCTTGTTGACCTTGGAATTACGATGTCAATCCACGCGCGAGGTCTAATACAAATTCGAAATACTCGGAAGCTATTCGTGTTGTCTTTTTCACGTCATTAGTAAATAGAGAGAGGCAGAAATATTTTAAACGTCATTCAATCAAATTTTATTTAATTTTAATTCGTATTCTGAACTTTCATTCGACCCCTGAAACAGAGTCAGAACGAAACGTTCCGAAATGCGCAGAAGTACTAATTTGTAAATATAAAAATCTTGAAGCAAATCAAATTATTTTGTTCAATTTTTTTTTTTTGATTTGCAATTTTTAAGTAGTTACACTACTACTTATATATAAATTGAAAATAGATGTCATATACTTCAGAAAAAGTGACCAAACCCTCCGGTGTCCGAGGCCAGATCTGGCCTCGGACACCGGAGGGTTTGGTCACTTTTTCTGAAGTATATGACATCTATTTTCAATTTGTAAATATAATTTAAACATGCGATATTGGACGACAATAGTGATGTGGAGGCAGTCTATGTATTGGGAGATTTTAATGCACACCCGGCAGAACTGTTTTATAGGGAATTGGAACAGTTCTGTTTGGAACAAGATTGGTGCTGTGTCGATGTGGATATGTTAGGATATATGTCTAATACTTATACATATATGAGTGAGGCCCACGGTTGTCATAGGTGGTTAGACCATTGCATAGTCACAAAGTCAGCCCGACAAACGGTAAGAAATATCACAGTAAGACAAGATGTGTACTGGTCTGACCACTATCCACTTATTGTAGAGTGTGACTTAAATAAGGTCCAAATTAAATGTACTACAGCGAAATCACCTCTTGAAGATGTGTTGTGGGGTGAAAGGCAGCCTGCTCAGGTGGATTTATACCATGATCTATGTAATAATGGTTTGAAACAGTTAAAATTTCCTATGGAATGTAAGGACTGTGCTGGTAGAACTTGTACTAACAGTAACCATTATAAAGTGCTTGATAATATATATTCTACTATAATTAATGTGTTAACTGAGGGAGCCAGAAAGTCAAGTAAAAACAGGCATAGGAAAAAACATATAGTAGGTTGGAATAAGTATGTCTCGGATGCTCATAGGGACGCTAGGGAGAAGTTTCTGTGCTGGATTTATGCTGGAAGACCTCGACAGGGCAGAGTTCATCTTGAAATGGTTGAAAGCCGGAGGCTCTTTAAGTCAAAGCTAAAATGGTGTCAAGAGAAGCAGGAACAAATTAAATGTGATATTCTAGCCACTTCCCATTCAGCTAAAGACTTTAAGGGCTTCTGGAAAAATACCAATAAACTCAGTGTAAAGCCTGGGGTCCCTGTGAGTGTCGGGGGTGTAAGCGACGGGAAGAGTATTGCAAATGCATTCAGGGAATTGTTTACTGTATCATCATTATACCAACCTGGCAATGAGAGAATGAGCGATACTAAGGCCACTGTGGGAGATAGTACCATACAATTTACTGCAAAACAAGTTGAAAAAGTTATTAAAACCATGCAGAGGGGGAAATCTCCGGGGCACGATGGCCTTAGTATCGAGCACCTTAAATATGCAGGACAACGTCTACCTCATGTATTGGCCATGTTCTTCTCGTTGTGTATAAGTCATGCTTACCTACCTGAGCAGTTAATGAAAACAGTAGTTGTCCCGTTGGTTAAGAACAGGACAGGTGACGTAGCAGATTTTGCAAACTATAGGCCCATCTCGCTTGCTACTGTCATAGCAAAAGTACTTGACAGTCTGCTTAACGATCATCTTAGTACTCACGTAAGAATCCATGATGCACAGTTTGGGTTCAGGGCAGGACTATCTACGGAGAGTGCAATTTTGTGCCTTAAGCAGGCTGTCAGGTACTATAAGGATAGGACCACACCAGTTTTTGCTTGCTTCCTAGACCTATCTAAAGCGTTTGATCTGGTGGTATATGATTTGTTATGGGATAAGCTACGAAAGTCTATGGTTGCACCCGAGTATGTGTCCCTTCTAAAATACTGGTATGCCAACCAGATCAATCAGGTAAGATGGGCTGGGGAGTGGTCTGACCAGTATAAAATGGAATGCGGTGTCAGACAGGGCGGGCTCACGTCTCCTGTCCTGTTTAACTTGTATATTAATGGGTTGATTGAGGAGTTGAGCAGCATGCATGTTGGATGCCATATAGACGGTGTATGTGTCAACAACTTAAGTTATGCAGATGACATGGTGCTGCTTGGCCCCTCAATCAACTCCATAAGAAAGCTGGTACAAAAATGTGAAAGCTACGCCGCTCAGCATGGGCTCAGGTATAATTCGAGTAAAAGTGAGATGGTGCTTTTTAAAGCGCGTAAATATAATCCACAAAATATACCTGAGGTCAGGCTGGGAGGTGTAGTGCTCAAAGTAGTTAGGAAATTTAAATATCTGGGTCATATAGTAACAGAGGACCTAGATGATGACCTAGATATTGAAAGAGAGAGAAGGGCCCTGGCAGTGAGGGGCAACATGCTCATCCGTAGATTTGCACGATGTACAAGGGAAGTAAAGCTCACACTTTTTAAAGCTTACTGTACATCTTTCTACTCGTGCAGTCTATGGGTGAAGCATACAAAACGCGTGTATAACGTGTTAAGGGTCCAATTTAACAACATCTTCAGGATGATGTTCAAGCTGCCTCGCCACTGCAGTGCGTTCGGCATGTTTGCCGAGGCGCACACAGATGACTTCTATGCCATCAGACGCAAGAGGATTGCCTCTCTGCTGAGACGAGTGAGAGGTAGTGGTAATGTCATCCTGAAGATGGTGGCTGGACGCCTTGACTGCCCCATTCTGGGCCACTGGGTAAAAATTGTAACGGGGAGGGTAAAATGATAAAATTAGTTAATTATGAAAATAGAATAATTTAATTTAATGTAAAATAATTTTATATTTCATTAAGTAATTTAATTTAATAATTTGTAATTTATCTGTAATAATTTAATTTATAATGTAATTTAATTTAATGTAATTTAATCTAATACTAACATAATGATATAATTTAAAACTAACATTCTATGGATTTTTAAACAAATCTGAAATAAATGATTTTTATTTTTATTTTATTTTTATTTATTTAAACAAATTTTAATTTTGAAATGTTTAACCATACAACACCTAAAATAATTTACGTTCTTTATTTCAAGATCAAATAAGTATAAATGGAAAAATTACTAGATTATCATGTGAAAAATATTATAACTTACAACAATCTTTTGTATTGCGATCAAACAGTAGTTACGGAACGCAGATAAAAAAAAGTTGACAAAAGTCAAAATGGCGGTATAGATACCACGCATAAACCTTAACAGGTTTCAGTGGCGCATCTTTATTTTCTGTATTTCCTTATGATATAAATAAATTAAAAAAAAAAAAAAGATATTTTAAAAATATTTAATTTATTTTGATTATTTTTTGTGTTATTAACTTATAATTGAGGTTTTTGAACTCAAATGTAAGAATATTATAATAAATACAAGTGAAAAAAGTGACAAAGAAGGATTAAGCATCACCCAGGTTGTATTTTTCAATGTCTTCTCACTGCTGAGGTGAAAAATAGTATGTTCAACATGAGAATAAAGTTATTTACATCTTGTGCTTTTGAGTCCCTCTCTACGCTCAAGATTCTAAATTAGAATCACTCGCTACGCACGTGATTCTATTATAGAATCTTTCGCTTGCTCAGGACTCAAAACTAGCACTCGAAGTAAATATGAACTTTCTTCTCTTGTTGTACAAACATCTATTTCGACGCGTAAAGATTTTTTTTCCTGGGACACGTCATCCAGTGGGCCAACCCTCCGTGCAAAAAAGTTTTTTTCGCCGAAATAGTAGTTTATGTAACTGTTACGTTTTAAGGCCTAATTACGTACAGCTGCATACACTGCTTTATCTACACTCATATTATTTATCCTAAATGCCGTATTCCGAAACCATAGAATGGCCGCCATTGCACCGCCATGGCCAACTCGATTGTGCCGGCGGTAGCGCGGGCGCGTGTCAGGCTGTCGGCGGATGCGCGGGAGGGTGCAGGTGTACATTATGTAGTTATATGGTCTGTGATTATGTTATCAAAACCACAGACCAACCACAGACCATATAACTAATACAGACGCCCAAACTCCATAGTCCCAAGCGATCCCGTCCTAAGTATCCAAGAACGGTATCCAAACTTTAGTTCATAAAACGCTAAACAGATGACGGCACCGATCTATTAGGAAATTGATGTTGCGGTTGCGACATCTATTATATCTACAACACACATTAGCTACCTGTTACTTATACTAATATATTTAAGTGTCACTAGATGGCGTTTTACAGGCGCCCAGATATGGTATTCAAATAATGTATATTTATAGCCCTCGTTAGGTAGGCAGGTACTGCACCTAGAATAGACACGGTAGTAAAGTAGACGGCCAAGTTCGCACAGTAAAAATACGACACTACTATCGGTGGTTACAAGATAATTATGCATTAATTATATAAAGATTGTAGGACCAGTATTCGCGGTATATAATCCTCTTTTCGTATTTGGTGCACAACAAAGAATGTTTATTATTATTATTTTCTCTCCTCTATCCCCTTCCCCCTCTCCCCCAGAACTTTAGTGGTTATCATACGTGCATGCGATGCAAATGAAAGAAACCGCGCTACTCGCTAGTAGGTATACGATCTCTACATCAGAATGCCACCTTTATAATTCATAATAGCTTGGAAATTATACCACGACGGTGGCAAACAAGCATACGGCCCGCCTGATGGTAAGCAGCTACCGTAGGCTATGGACGCCTGCATCTCCAGAGGTGTCACATGCGCGTTGCCGGTCCTTCACAAAACGGAGGACTCACTGTGTTGACGGCTAAAGGAACAAGAGGGTCCCTCATCGTCAACACACTGGGTCCTCTTTGAGCTTAGCTTATGTATGAGTATTTTTAAATCGATTAGTAACAAAACCATTGGTAATTTGGTACTGGTCCATTTTATTATTATTATTAACACTTAATACTCGTACATGAAAACTAAGAAGGTTTGAAAATACTCTAGGTGCATATAATATCATTTTAAATGTCACACAGCCTGAATGAAAGTAAATCAAGACTTGGCCATTTTTAACGTAGGTAGGTACCTACGCAGGTGCGTACTGACCAGAAATAAAGACAACTGTGAATCCGGTTATATTTACACATTCACTGGCCTACGTAGCTAAGATGATTTAACAAACCAGTATAAGAGCGCTCCTCGACTACGCATAGTTGTCATAAAACTATAGTTCAAGTTACAGTGGCTACTCGAAAACTTGACTCGGCTGTGCTCACACATGTGATCAAAATAACTGAGGCGCAGAATGGGACTCGGGACTTCGGGAGAGTCGATAGGCCCGCTTATAGGTGTCATACTTACTTTATGGTGTCATGCTACACACGACGGCAAGTCACAGTTGTAATGTAAGTAATCTACAGTAGTCAATTACCGATTACTCTTAGGATTTTAGAGTAGGTAACTAACTTCAGGGCTAGAACCGTGAACCACTTCAAAGATAATAGATAAAAAAAAAGGTGAAAGATATTTATTATCCGTTCGTCGAATATGCAAGAGCTATAGAGACAGATTCGCGGTAGGCCCGCAGGTGTCAGGCTATAAGCTTGGATTTGACAAATGTTTAATTTTAATTACGTTTTCAGTACTAGTTAATTATATTTTTGCAACATGTTATAAATTCTTAGTTAATTTTATTTTATCAGATTATATTTAAAATTATGTATTTAGTTGTCTAGATAGGAACACATTATCTTCATATAATGACACTAGGTAATAAATTTATATTATTGACAATATAAAAGCACTACTTAAGTATTTGTGCGTTTTTAAATATCTGATACCTGTAAAATTGTACCTAACGCAATTGTACTGCTTAATGTTCTATTCTTGTTTTATATTTTCGAAATGTTAAATTATACTCATAATAAATCATAATGGATTCTGGTATTCGAAGAGCATAACATAAATCAATGATTAAAAAAATAACCTACGCTACCTAAAACAGTACCTAGACTACCTAGTAGGACACACCTAGTTATACCTAGTTACTTACACAGATAAAATATAAATTTGGTCCAATAAAACCCATCCATATATCTAGGAAAACCTACGTCGGAGCAAGCATTGCGTACCAGAAAAATATCATAACATTCATAACTAACGTAAGGTCAAAGATTCAATGTTTTAAACCCAAGGTCAAATCTGACTTTTCACACGTTCGACGCTACACCGCTCTCATAAATTTGTTCATTTCACGAAATATATGTGTCAAAATGCCGTCTTGTGTCTTGCGAAAGTTTAGGAATAATACCAGAAACACAAATAAAGGCAAAGGTGCAACCTTAGAGCATTCAACCAACCGGAGTGGCCATTGACAGGTGTTTCCCTCTACCGAAAATATATGACCAGTGGTCATATTTATTGTATGGACTGACGTTTATCTGACGTGGCTATTTGTACGTTACGTACGAATAACCATACATTTAACGTTCCCCTCCCCCGTAAAAATCGGCAGACTTTTTGGATAGAAAATAACAAACATGGCCGCTCCGGTTGGTTGAATTCTCTAAGGGTAGTAAAATATTTTCTCTTGACAAAAATATGCAGTGCGAAGCGATCAAAACGAAAATTGCATGCAAGACAGAGTAAGTAGTGTTGGCAATTATTGTGAGAAAAGTGCTACTACTTTCTAGGTACCGCGCCGTGGCGGCCTTGTGGCGTGTTGTTTGTGGCCATTCAATTTTAGACACCTGCTTGAACCGTGTGGCGGTTCACATACGGATCATCTATTGATGGACGTAAAGAAACGCGAATAGCTCGGCAGCGTCAACAGACTTGATAAAAGATAATTATTTTAAATACGAGTTCAA
Organism: Pammene aurita; assembly: GCA_947086415.1. NCBI lineage: Eukaryota > Metazoa > Arthropoda > Insecta > Lepidoptera > Tortricidae > Pammene > Pammene aurita. Next base: position 37,627,435 of record OX352294.1, read on the forward strand.
TGTAAAATATTTCAGGAGAACTATTATATTCATGCTTATTTTAGTTGTTGATTTTATGATCCTGTCTAAAAAGCAGATTATTTCGATTTCGATCCGAATGATTTGATGAAGATTTTAAATTTGTACTGTATTTAATTTAATGTTAAAAGAAATAATTATTAACCATTAACTTAAAAAAAAATTAAAGTCAGAAAAATAATAGTGGGAGGTAAATTTTATTATTGATGCTACTCATGACATCGATGATGACATCGACATAAAAAAGGTATCAAGTTAAATATAATTGTTTGTATAATGTAATAAAGCCTGGCAAGATTCTATTTGGCCAAATATTAGAGAGAATATCGCAGTGTAAGTAATTAGTTTGCTGACCGTATTTACGCATGCGTTAGTGTGCGCATGTCGCCGTCTTAAGGACGCACACATTTAAAAATGATACTAAATGTTTTCGCTTTGAGGGCGGCACATTTAACCTTTTGTATCGATGTTAATTCGATATCTAATTATTGCTAAATTATTTTTTATGTATATTCTAACTTCGTGACACATTATATTTACTTTTAGATGCGTATTTTATTGGTTTTTGTGCAGCGCCATCTACCGCGGCTTGGTCGTTGTAGTTAAAGCTTTCGTTATTATATTTACTATGGTGTTTTGTGTTTGGCTGGTTTGGTGGCGCTGTTACTTGTAATTGTTATTTTTAGCAGTCCGTTTTTTTTTTAAATAAAGCATGTAATTTGTATGAAAGACGATGTTTGCATTCAAAGAATAATATTTATAAATGATTATTGTACATTTACTGCTAAAATTGAAGAATAAATTTTGCAATACTCTCGATCGATACACGTAGCGCCATCTATTGATATTTTGTGAACATTAATTATATGATGTTCTAAATGGGAGGGCATTCAAAACTCATGAGTCATGACACATCAATAGTTGAGAATGTAAAGTTAAAATTACGTTACTGCCACACATAAAAAGCTTATCATAGTATAATCGGTTGTGGTAATGCTAGCCATTGCCTACCGTTTTTGAACACGTTTTAGAGGACTTACAATGTGAGTGTAGATAAAATAGTTTTTCTTAGTTTTTGATAATTATAATACCAATTAAGCCCTTAACTGAATAACCAGCATTTTTGTTACACCCTGTATAATAAACGGAAAATGATATAAAATGAATAATATTATATGTAAAAAAAAACGATTGAAGTTTAAATGTCGTGGACAGATTAGTGGCGGTCTAAAAGTTTTTATTTTATTTTTATACCACGACGGTGGCAAACAAGCATACGGCCCGCCTGATGGTAAGCAGCTACCGTAACATATGGACGCCTGCAACTCCAAAGGAGACACATGCGCGTTGCCGACCCTTTACAAAAAGGAGGATTCACTGTGTTGACGGCTAAAGGAACAAGAAGCTCCCTCATCGTCAACACACTGAGCTCTTTGAGCTCTTTGGCAACCTTACTCAACAGCAGGAACACAACACTATGAGTAGGGTCTAGTGCTATTTGGCTGTGGTTTTCTGTAAGGTGGAGGTACTTCCCCAGTCGGGCTCTGCTCCAGATTTGAGCGAGATGACATTCGCTGAACGTGTACCACACTTAGCGAGATGCCATTCGCAGTGCCCATACCTCTCTTTTTGGCGTAGTTTAAGCACATACCCGAGTCCGGACGTAGTTTAAGGACATACCCCGGGTCCAAAAATCTCATATTATCTCAATTAGGCATAAAGCCAAGTCTATTTCTACTTTTTACTTTTTATGAAATACTTTATTACATTCCCGAAAATACAACATCGGCAATTTTTCTTCAAATTGCTCTAGATAAATATACCCTTGCTTAAAAAATACGTATGAAAATGAAAACAATTGTTCCACTTATTCCTTTTCCAACGACTCATTTTCCAACGTATTTAAGTAATTTACATACTCGTAGTAGTTTAACATCACTTTAATCAATAAAAATCTTACTCTTTTCACCTCTCCAAGCAAAAAATGCGAAATAGCTGTTAGATTAAGGTGAATTATCGAACGAGCGGAGCGTAAGCGAAGCAAGTTCTTACAAACAACTTCTGGCTAGTGGGACGTCTCGGCATTTCGATGGCTTTTTGATTTTGAGAGTTTGTTCCGCGATAACTTTAGTAACGCTTTTATGATCTTCATGAAATTTGTTGGAGTTGTAGCAGAGATACATCAAATTTGGGAGGTCGTATATGAGCAGTATCAGCCAAGGGGTTATGGAGCTGGAAGGCGCAAAAAATCATCAAAAGGGTCTTGTTATATTGGTCATCTCGTTTGCAAGGAAATCGCGAGTTCTGAGTTCGAGGCGGACTACTAGTTACTTAAGTATTAGGTATTTCTGTTATTTGGCTGGATAGCCATCACGGCTTTAGCGTATCTCCGCCGCGGAACCGTCCCCGGCACCACTGCACTAATTCCGTGGAATGGAGCGCGAAACAATACTGCATCTGACTGCTCTAACGCGCATATGTACCATCGAGCTATCTCTGTCACGCGTGGTTCCGCGTTCGGTCCGCTAATCACTGTCACATCTACCCACTATTTTCCGTCTTCGTGGTACAATGGCAAAAATAGCGAGGAGATGTGAAAGCCAATTAGCGGACCGCACTCAAAACGGCGCGTGACAGAGACAGCGCGAACTGCGCGAAGAAAGATAAAATGCGCGTTAGAGCAGTCGGACTAGCTACGCACTATTTCGGCTTCATACAATAGACAATTCGGCGAAAGCGTGCAGCGGCGCTTCTAAGTCGATTCCGCTCTAGAGATGTGCAATAGGCCTTCAAAATGACATGTTTTCAGGCTACATCCGTGGACCCGCCAACACCACCATACTTCCATTATTTTCCCTCAACCACACCACACTACGACGACACGTTCTGCCAAAGACGATCTATGACAGTGGACTTCGCAATGGCCGGGTTTGATCAAATCATCACACCGAAGGCCTACGACGCAGGCTATTGCTCCGGCGTCTGCCCGATGGCAGCGCGCACTCTCCTGGCTATCGGACTTGCCCGTGCGCATGTAGAAGGTGAAGCTGTGCCTGAGCCCTGCTGCGTACCGACGGAGCTACAGCCTATAACTATGATGTATTTAGATAAAGATTTTAACATATTTTACGGTACAGTTAAAGGCATGATGGTTAAGACATGCGGATGTGTAGTATTACAGACAAAGTCTAAGGTAACAGTTCTTGGCAAAGTAAACGGCTCTAAATATTAATTAACGCCGTGGACGGCTTGTCCTTTGCCAAGTCCGTGTTCTCTATATGTGCATTTTCTTTGACATAGAGTAAGTGTTGGTCGGACTCTAGGCATCGTATTCAACTTGTATTCAAAATATTTTTTAACTCCATGATTTAGGTTACTTTATTTGCAACTGTATGCTATCTACTAACCAATAAATATAATATAACACTCTTATTTTTGTATTTATTTTTGTATTTAATCCTAAGACCTGTCCTTTTTATCCACTCGCTTGCTTTAAAATTTTCCGTGGACTCTATTGCCTAGGTAATAAAATAAGGGTGACGGCTGGTAACTAGGGCTACCCAAAGCAACTGAGTGGTTATTAAACCCATATTAAATCAGATAAATTTCTGAGAGAGTAACGTTATTAAAAAACCGGCCAAGAGCGTGTCGGGCCACGCTCACTGTAGGGTTCCGTAGTTTTCTGTCCGTCACAGTAAGTGTCCCCACTTAAGAGTTAATAACACCGCCATGTAGAATATGATATGAGAGTTCCACGTACAGCGACATCTATCGGCAAATTAAGTAAACTATTGCGCGCGAGCATAAAGTATGGAAGATGATTTTTATGGGATAATTCTTTATTGCGTGAACCGATTTTCACCATTTTTACTTTATTTGAAAGCACGTCATTTCATTGTAATTTTGTAGAAATTACAGGTACAATAAACACCTGCTTATACGGTTAAATTACAAACTTAGTTCAGAAATTATTTTGTATTTTTTTTTCAAAAACTATTCATCCTATCAAGTTCAAAATAATTTTCCTAGAAAGTTTTTATAAAGTTCTACTTTTGAGATTTTTTTCATATTTTTAAAACTTATGGTTCAAAAGTTAGAGGGGGGGGGGGGGGACGCATATTTTTTTACTTCTGGAGCGATTATTTCCGAAAATATTTACATTATCGTAAAATGATTTTAGAAAACCCCTATTCATTTTTAAATACCTATCCAATAATATATCACACGTTAGGGTTGAAATGAAAAAAAAAATCACTCCCCACTTTACGTATAGGGGAGGTACCCTAATAAAAAAAAAATTCCACTTTTTATTTTACTACTTTGTCGGCGTGATTCATATACATATTAGTACCAAATTTCAGCTTTCTAGTGCTAACGGTCACTGAGATTATCCGCGGACGGACGGACGGACGGACGGGCAGACATGGCGAAACTATAAGGGTTCCTAGTTGACTACGGAACCCTAAAAACGAAGCTGACTTAAGCTACAGGTAGCAATACAAAATCGTGCCAAGTTTTCAGTTATCAAATCCCAAGCAATAAATCATGTAAGTATAATTAATTAATGGCGGTAAAGTATCCAAAAAACAGTTGGCTAGTATTTTCTCGAGTCCTAAACAGTAGCATATATACAGTGTGGAAAATAAGTCGGGCCCTGGAGGGAAACTACCTTAAAACGTTGAGATAGCTCAATTCGCTGAAAGGAAACATTCATTTATTTTCCCTAAAAACTAAAACTGCATTCACAGTTTTTATCTTAATTTTCACTTTTTTCCATACTATTACATACATTCCATATGAAAAATATTTTTATTATTATTTATGGGTTCTCTTGTGCCCTAAACTTGGTTGGTATTAAGAAGTTTTTATCCTTATTGGAAATATGATCCATTGGCATCAATTGTCATAAAAATTATTTATGGCAAAAATTACAAAATAAATAGTTTTTTTGTAAACTGTACTCTTTTCCAAAAACTTGTAAAAGCAGTTATATCCCTTTAAAAAAAATCGGTTGTCTGTAAAGTCGGTTTACTGACGATAGTTGAACGTGACAACGTCATAAGAAAATACTGATGGAATGGTTGCATTATTCAAAAGAAAATTTTAATTTCACTGCACTTCATACTTGACGAAAACATGTAAATGTATTATTGTATAGCAGCTGTCCACGCGGACGCATCGCTCACTCAAGTAGGAGAGAGACAGATGTCAAACGCTGCCGAACGCGAAGGCCGATTGTGCCTCTTTGTCGCTCGTTCCGCGCTCTCGCTTGCACTTCAAGCCTTAAATGGAACGCCTCAGAGCGAGGTAACGCCGCATGAGTCATGTTTTTTCGTGCGTGCAGCCGGCTCCATCGAATTATAAGACGTTGTCATGTCAAAATTAAAGAATGTTTCCTATCAGTGAATTGAGCTATCTCAACGTTTTAAAGTAGTTTCCCTCCAGGGCCCGACTTATCTTTCCACACTGTATATGCGTGGCCGCAAAACCTGACTAGTAAATTCATCCTTACTTGTCTTATCAACATACATCGTTATCGCGGGAGCAAAAACAAATGTGTTGAAGAATATATATAACAGAATGTCCGTTTAGTATAAACAGAATATTATGCCTACACGTCTTAGCCTCTAAGAAGTTCTTCATATCTAGCACAAAGTTTTTGCTAGAAATGATTAATCAAACTCGTTTTGCTCCTTTTCAACGTTCGTTAAAGTGCGCCTTTTTGAGTAGAAATTTCGTTTAACAGAAGGTTTATTTTTTATGAAAATTACGAGTACCTAGCGTTGATTTTTGAGAAAATCTCTTCGTGTGTTTAGACACCCTTAATCCTTTATCTACAAGTCCAGACAAATCGATCATGAATGAAAAATGTTTTGAATAACAGGTGAACGAAGAGGTTATCGTTAGGATTGCGTGGCTAATCTTTTTAGTATGTACTATAATCAAATCGAATACGAAGGTTAGATATTAAAAAAAACATCGATAAATTTTGAACTTGTAGGTACAAACGTCTTGATACTACTGTCACTTCTGTTTTATCTTATTTGTCATAATCTTTGACTACTGTCAAATCGTTTTTGCTCCCGCGATAACGACGTATGCTTATCAATTATCATGTAAACAAACACTTCTCAAAGACATTATCACACTTTTCTCGGAGATTATCACTTAATATGTTGTTGTATAGGTACTTAAAGAAAATCACAAACTATTGAATTCAACCAAGTAACCACTTATAGTAGGAGAGCCCATGACACTGAACCTAGTTCGGTAAGTCTCCTAGATGAGATATATATAATTAGACGCGTCTTTAATGGGGGAACACGAAATGCTGATGCTGCAATGCAAAAAAAGTAGCCGCGTATTTTATTTATTTTTTTGAAAAAAAATTAAAAAGTCCGGTTTCTAGTACGATAAGTCTCCTAGATTTCCTTTGTTCCTCGAAGCAGGGGAGGGGTAGAGCTACACGATAATGCAGTGTTGCAAGCCCCCGTGCATGGCCTTGTCAGTGGCAGCAGCATCAAAAGATTGTAGATGTATGAAAAAACAAAACGCCTGATCTTTTTTTAACAAAAACAAGATGTTACGTAACCTAAACTTAGTGCCTGAACTGCAACAAGATGTTACGTTATTAAAATGATTTTATATTTTAATAAAAGATCAGGCGCTTTGGTTTTTCATACATCTACAATCTTTTTTTGCTGCTGCCACTGACAAGGCCACGCACGGGGGCTTGCAGCGCCGCATTATCGTGTAGCCCTACCCCTCCTCCCCTGCTTCGCGGAACAAAGGATATCTAGGAGACTTATCGTACTAAAAACCGATTTTTTTTAAATATTAAAATACGCCACCGCTTTTTTTACATTAAAGACGCGTCTAATTATATATATCTCATCTAGGAGACATTATCGAACTAGGTTCAGTGTCGTGGGCTCTCCTACTATTACAAATATCATTTGTACTTAATAAAATTTTCTAATCTTCAATAATCAAAGTAACGAACTAACATACTTACTTTACTCTTTGGAATAACCTTAAAAAAACTGACATTACGATGTCTAGATTGACACATGTTCGTTTACATGATAAGATACCCAACTAGCAAAATAGTCCATTAACTTAGCAGTTTATCACTAAAAAGTCATTTTAAAGCGTTATAAAGGTATTCGTTATGACCATGTGTTCTATAAAAGTATCTTTTATCACTATTCAGCTGTATAATTTTATACAGCACTTTAGTACTATTAAGTAGTGATGTAAACGTTTACATGACACGCCTAAATCACACCTTTTTAACGCAGCACTATAAGAGATACTGTTTTACCACTATAGAGCTTCCTGGTCCTATTAAAGTTCTAAATAGTACCGCTTTAGGACACACTTGTGTTATTGTCGCTTCCAAATGAATATTATAGCGCAAGCGTCAAAATTGTTACATAAACTCAGTTATAGGATAATAATGCCCTATTGTTGATTTTTGCAACACTGTTATGTTTCAAATTTGCGCTATAAGTATTCCCTAATCGCTACTATAGGACGATTGCTATAGTAGCCCTGAGAATACTATTTTAACACTGAATGGTTCTAAAATGGGTTATTTGGTGACTAGTATGTCTCATAGTTGAGTTATAGAGTTTGTATTACTTTTAATGAGCTTTCTTTTTAAGTACCCAAGTAACAAAAGCTTCTATAACTAAGGCCTTTTATCACCAATCAGTGATATAGTAGGCCTATAATGGTAACCATTGTGACTGCTTGTACTATAAAGGTTTTTAATAGAGCGTTTTGGTTCTATAAATTAAAGAGCAATTTAGTTCTATAAGTTAGCTCTTAGAACGCTTAAAGGACCATAAAAAAGAATCTTTAAAGTGTTGCACTGTAATAGATTTGCAAAAAGCGATTATAGTACTATTTAATACTATAGACACTTTACTGACACTTTTATGTAACTATTATGCACTAATAATGCGTCGAATTAACTTTTATAGTACTAGTATTGTAGCAGTATCGCAAACACTATTACAGGATCAATCTGCACTATAAAAGGACTTTGCACGACCATTACATAACGTTTTAGCTTTTTAAATGCTCCCTCAACATCGCTATAGGGCTACCCAAATCCATTAAAATATGGCTGCCATTTTCTGAAAGTGATAGCACATTAGCAGCATGACTGGAGCCCATGTGTACTATAGCAGCCACAGTCGGGACAAGTCCTAATTTTATTAATTAAAATTTAATTAAAACAGTTAAATTATGAAGGCGCATTGTCAAATTTGAAATCAGCATAATGATTTTGTCAATACAATTATTTTCGCAAGTGCAAGTACCGGCAGAATTACGGTTCACGAATGTTTTTTAGTATGTACCTTTATATGTCACTTTAAGGAACTAAAGGGACATGGCGAATGACTTACAAATATATTTGTTTAATTTCTTGTGAAATAACCTCACGACGACGACAGCACACAACACGAGGCTTTTGGTGATAAAAAAGATCACTGGAATCGTTTACGGCGCAAATTAGCACTATAAACATGTTTTGGTTACTTTAATAGTTCCTAATTGTGACATAAACATTGCAGACATTTCAATTATAGAGCTGATTTATCACAGTGAGAGCCTTTATGTAATGTTTATAGAATAAATCAGTGATAAAACTAGGGCCTATTTGGGGTTAGGTAAAGGTTTACGACACCATTATAGTGCTAATCATGAACACTAATTAGCACGTTCTAAAATGTTCTCAGGACTTTTATAGTGCCAAATTTTGCTACTTGGGTAGTGAAATGCTACTTTTCTGATACATAAAAGTAGCATTTCACTACTTATAATCAACCGAAATGTCCAATAGCGGAAATTTTGAAATCTTTTATATAACAAGATGGTAAGAGCGCAGCAAGGCTGGGTTCCGTACAAAATAATAGTTTTATTATTCCAGCATGTCTGTCTGTCTGTCTGTCCGCAGCCTGGCTCAGTGACCGTTAGCGCTAGAAATCTAAAATTTGGTATGAGTACGTATATTAATCACGCCAAGAAAACGGTAAAATAATTTTTTTTTTTGGACTGCCTCTCGTACAAGTGAAGTGGGGGTTGTTTTTTTCGCTTCAACCTTATTTCCAAAAGAATAGAAGGCTTCAATAACATTATTTAAATAAATCCAATTGTTTTGGAAATATGTAATGGCTCCCAAAAATCAAAAAAATGTGTCCCCTATCTAACTTTTGAATCGCGGGTCGAAAAAATATGGGAAAATTCATGAAGTGACGACTAATAAATACATTCAATAAAAACCATACTTAATAAAATCGGTTGAACCATTTTTTAGTTGTCGCAAAGAGTTGTCATTTTATAGTAAAGGGACGTAAGTGCCGTAAAATATCCTATAAAAAGCAACCTTTTGACAGAGTGTCTTGTGACGGGCCGACAACCATGGCACCTTACATTGAGCATAATCCGACATGCTCTTAGCCAGTTTTTCAAAGTCACAATGACATGCGAAAAGCGATAGCATAGAATGTATTACATACATTTCAAATTAGATGAATAAATACGAGTAGGAACCGTACTTCCAATTTATACCATAATTACGTGATGATTGCCCTTCATGTAGTATAACAGTTCACTCACCGACACCAATTTAAAAAAAGCACACGTTTCTAACTATGACATCAAAGGTTTCTCATACGGTTTATCCGGTGTTAAGGAACCCTATTTTTGTCATGGCGGCAAATGGCTGACCTGACAGATAGTCATATACTAAGCCTATAATAAGCACGAAAACACTTGTTTACCAGCGAATGAGACATTTATAAATTTTAATTGTTCTAATTTAATAAACATTAATAATTAAGGGAGCGCATGAAAATTTTGTTAATTATACTAGTATACTTTTTCAATAGAACTTCAATCGCAAGTAAAAACAGCTGTGTAGAACATTAACACTCCAACTTCACAAACAGTGAGCGGCCATCATGTTTTAAATAATTCAATCACTTTACTTACCACAGAAACTTGTTTTTATTTTTATTATGTTGGGAGTACCACTCACTGTCACAACAACTCACATTAAGCTTACTGATGAACTATAGTAGCTCCTTGATCTTCATTACAGGTCTAAAAAGTCCATTAACAGCACTGTGATTACTTTTTTGTAGCTTTTTTGTGATGTAAGCGGCACGAAAATCACTGTTAAAACCTTGAAAAGTGTTACAGTAACTGTTATAGTACGACTATAGTACTAATATGTGATCTATGGAGCCGCAATAACATCGTTATGTCACGGAATTGCGATATAATTGTGCCAAACCTGCCTTTGTTAACGTTTACATCAATGTTATAGGACATGTATGAAACACTTATTGGTGTTTCTGAAAACGTTCTAGGAACTTTTATAGTACTTATTTTTGCTAGTTGGGTAAGTAAGGGTCAATTCACTATACTAAGAAGTACCAACATGCGCGCGCGCATACGTGTCTAACTAGACTTAATCCGGGTTCGTGGCTTCATATTTATAATTAATTACCTACGAAAGGAAACGTCACTATAGAATCGGCCAATATTTTTGGAGGAATTCTTGCTCTTCCACTTTATATTTTAGGCCACTTTATATTTTTGCGAACAATGTCAGATAGTTGGAAAGTCACCAGTTTGAATTAGTGTATAGTTTGTCAAATAAACACGCAGAATAGAATACGAGCATGTTTTGCTCCTACCTAATCACCTCGCACAATATGTACAAATATGGCTAGTTAAAAACACGCTTTGTATACAAATATAAATAATTTATTGAGATAAGTATAGTACAGTGTTTGCTCTTACGGACTAAGATTATTTTTTAACGACACGTGGTTAACAAATGCCTGAACTAGGATTCCCTGTGTTTCAGGCAGCGAAGGACAATATTAGTTATTTTTAATTATTCACTTAATTATAAACTATAAGTATTACACAATAAAAGTCTTATCACCTTAACATATATGGACATAGAATAAGACATTTTTTCCATGATGGCTGAATTTTTGTACGGGTCTCCGTACTGAAAATTCAGCCGGAAGTTGGATTTTTCCTACTAATAGTTACTGACTCAAGTCCCCGCTCAATGAGAGTTTCCGGAAATCCAGATGGCGCCACTGTGACAAGAGGTCTTTTTGACAGCAGCTGTCAAAATCCACCAATCAAATCAAATAAAATGTGATTAAACCACTGACCTTTATGTAGTTCGCCTCGTTTTAACTCAGCGCCATATTCATAAGCAAAAAGAGATGACGAGTATATACGGCAAAACCCAATGCGGCCGAAAAATCCGCCATATTGATATCTCAGGACTATACACTATAACCGCCATGTTGATATCTCCGATACCTCAAAATCGACACTCGGCTTTCGTTGATGTCATTTCCCCTATATTATATTTTAATTCAATGGATTAAACATGATTGATGGATTATGACAGCTAGACCTGTCGCCACGGTGCTGCCACCTGGTGAAAAAATCGATTCAGGAAACCATCATTCTGTGTTGCGCTTGCGCCTAAGGGTATTTTTTGTGGGTGGGGTGGACATAAGTACTTACTTTACTCTTCGTTCGAGACTCATTCATACGCCAAGCAAATTATGAGTTTAGAGTACAGGTATTGCAAAGCTAGTTAAAACTTGACAGATAGTTTTTATCCGTTTGAAATTCTACCTTATCGCGAACAAAATAAAATCGATACTTAAAACACGGCACCAAATAGTGTAATGCTTGTAATGTTGACTTTATGATCAGGACAACAAGGTAGAAAATCAAATGTATAAAAATCATGGGTCAACCGTAAACTAAAGATAATCGCAGTGTAAAACGTATAGTACTGCGGTTCGGATATATCCGTCGGTGGCGTCGAAAAGCTTAATTCCGTTAGATTAGATTCACCCGCGCTCGGCATAAAATTGGAATGACACAAGTTTTTGTCTTCAATTTTGTTGAAATTGACGTGGGTCGACCGTGCGACATAGCAGCTGCGTTTCTACGAATGGGGGAGGATTGTACAATACATCAATACGTCTTTAGAAATGATGGATGGCGGCTAAAGTTAGGTATGAGTGGAGTGAGCCGTATGCCCCACCACACGGAAACAGCCCTAAGGAGCTTAAGCTTGTTCCATTATTACTTAAACATAGGTAGAGTCGACGTCAATGTTTACACTTTTCAACCGACTTCAGGATTTCGAAGGAGGAGGTTATCAATTCGTCGGGATCTTTGTTTTTGCAATTTTTTTTTTCATGTATGTTCACCGATTATTCGAAGACGGCTGGACCGATTTGGAAAATTATTTTTTTGTTTGAAAGAGTATACTTCACAGTTGGTCCCATTGTAACCAGGTCAGGGTCTGATCTTGGAGAAATCGAGGGAACTCTTCAACTATAATAGGCACACCTATAGTAATTTGAGTATTTTTTACAGCATCTCGAGCATTTACTTTTGGAAAGGTGGATGCTAAGTGAAGTCGGTTCTTTTTTGTTTAAAATTATTCACCTTATTACAAAGGAGTAAAGTGCAATATTGTAAACATAAATTAAACGCAATTGTAAACGCTAATTGTAAAGAGCTCAAAGAGGACTCAGTGTGTTGACGATGAGGGACCCTCTTGTTACTTTGGCCGTCAACACAGTGAATCCTACCATCAGGCGGGCCGTATGCTTGTTTGCCACCGTGGTGGTATAAAAAAAACATATCTTTAACGTCGACTGTACTGTACCTCAAGAAACCAAGTCGAGATTGTCATTCCTTGGAAAACGTCTGGCGGTAAGACTTTCAATCCGAAGGTCGCGGGTTCAAACCCCGGCTCGTACCACTGAGTTTTTCGGAACTTATGTACGAAATATCATTTGATATTTACCAGTCGCTTTTCGGTGAAGGAAAACATCGCGAAGAAACCGGACCTAAATCCCAACAAGGCTATAGTTTCCCCTCTGGGTTGGAAGGTCAGATGGCAGTCGCTTTCATAAGAACTAGTGCCTACGTCAATTTCTGGGATTGGGTTGCCGAGCGGACCCCAGGCTTAATAGAGCCAGAAGCTGGGACAAACGCTTGGAGGAAGAGAGAGTTGGAATCGCACGATTGTTCTAGCCAAAATAATTCGAAATATCAGTGAACAGAAATATATATCGCAGGAATTGGATAAAGTGCCAGTAAGATATTACTGTTAGGTATGTACTTTTTACATGGTTTGCTGTAACGAAACAGAAAATACCTTATTACTTATTTATTTAGGTCGGTGCAGTGCCTATACTCAAATAAAAAATAATGGTTATGAAGTATTTTATTTGTACCTATAAATACATAAATTATTTATCCACACCCACATCATAAATCCTCTATTTTGCGTTCGGAAACCGTATGTAATTCCCACCATTATTGCAACCAGTAATGTAACATCGCATAGTATGAAATTCATAACCATATCGATTTTGGTAACGTAATGAAATTCTAGCCCTCCTCCCCGACCGCGGTGTCCTCCACCCCGACAATCGAGTTGGCCGTGGCGGTGCAATGGCGGTCATTGTAATGGTTTCCGGAGAAGTCATTTATGATTCATAATATGTGTTTACATAAAGCAGTTTATGCAACTGTACGTAACTAATTAGGCCTTAAAACACTCGTGTGATCTTATTATATGAAACCACACTCGTATCGTATTTTAAGGACCCTTATTACGTAACAGTTACATAAAATACTATTATGTCTCCCAACAAGGCAAACCGAACAAAAAACAATATGAAACGGAATACCCAGAACAGAAACATTCTTTGTAGTCATTTCCAGATCCCTCGGTTATCGTGCACTTAGGTTCCATGCCTTTTGCTCCATATTTCTTGCCAATGATGGTTATAAAACGCTCCGGTTTCACTTCACTTCACTTCACTAAGAATCAAGATTACCATCAAGAACAGCTTCATTAAACTTTCTTTAACTTTGACGGTCCAAACAAATGTGGTGCCTCCACAAAGAAAGAGCCGGCTTCTTATAAAATCACAGATTACTTTTTGCGATGGTGCACTCCACTAATCTGTAATGGTTATTCTGGCGACCCCATTCTGGGGTTCCCGTTTTCAATCGAATTGACAAGATACTTAGTCAATTTATTGAATTAGGTTTATTTAAGTGAGTAAGCATCTACCTAAAATTACTTAGTTAATAATTTTAAACAAAAAAGAACCGACTTCACTTAGCCTTCACCTTTCCAAAAGGAAATGCTCGAGCTGCTGTAAAAAATACTTAAATCACTATGGGTGGTTATAATAGTTGAAGAGTTCCCTCAATTTCTCCAGGATCCGATCATCAGATCCTAACCTGATGACAATGGGACCAACTGTGAAGTATACTCTTTCAAACAAAAAAAGAATTTTCCAAATCGGGACTGGACAATCTTCGAATAATCGGTGAACAAAAAAAACAACAAGCAAAAACAAAGATCCACATTTAAAAAAACAACAAGCAAAAACAAAGTTCCCGATGAATTGATAACCCCCTCCTTCAAAATCTTGAAGTCGGTTGAAAACACAAGTGTGTATGAAACTATTATTTATATGTAGCGTTCCATTACTTTAAGGGCCCTTATGCTCATTTTCAACCGACTTTAAGATTTCGAAGGAGGAGGTTATCAATTCGTTGGGATCTTTGTTTTTGCTATTTTTTTTTATGTATGTTCACCGATTATTCGAAGACGGCTGGACCGATTTGAAAAATTCTTTTTTTGTTTGAAAGAGTATACTTCACAGTTGGTCCCATTGTAACCAGGTCAGGATCTGATGATGGGATCCTGGAGAAATCGAAGGAACTCTTCAACTATTATAGGCACACCGATAGTGATTTGATTTTTTTTTTTACAGCAGCTCGAGCATTTGCTGTTGGAAAGGTAGATGCTAAGTGAAGTCGGTTCTTTTTTGTTTAAAATTATTTATATGTATATTCACCGATTATTTACACACCTATAGGGATTTGAGTATTTTTTTACAGCAGCTCGAGCATTTGCTGTTAGGGTAGATGCTAAGTGAACTCGGTTCTTTTTTGTTTAAAATTATTATCCAGTACAGGAACATTCAAACATGTAAGTTCCGGGTACATCAGATTCGTTCATGGTGCACTTAGGTTTCATGTCTTGCAAATGACAATCATTTTCACATTTCTTGCAATGATGGTTATATAAACTAGACAAGTCGTTAATGGCTCCGGTTCTAGCAAGCGCCATCACCACTAAGCATATCAAGAACAGCTTCATTATCCTTTCTTTAACTTTGACTGTCTTAACCGTTCTCAGGTTTTAACAACTATCATCACCTCCAGGCTCCACTGGGGTAAAACAGCCGGGTTCTTATAAAATCACAGTTCAGTGTTAGCGGCGGTGTACTCAAGGTGCATTCTGCTAATCTGTGAATTCTGTGGGTGTACCCTCCGTTTTCATGCCCGCGACGCGGCTGTTCCCGTTTCCTATCATCGATTTGACATGGAATTGATAAGGTGACGGATGTCACGACATAACTTACTCTTTAGTCACAACTGACGACTGCATTTTGCGTTTTTATTAACGTCTATGGTTTTTATCAAAGAGTAAAGTAAGTATAGTTTTTATAATCGCATCTTCCGCTTATGTCATATAGTATCTATACTTTGGAACATCATGTACTTATACATTTTTAAATAGTGCAGTAAGATGGCGCTGTGATAATCAGTCTATACAATAAATATGACCACTGGTCATATGTTTTCGGCAGAGGGAACGCCTGTCAATGGCCGCTCCGGTTGGTTGAATTCTCTAAGATAAGTAATGATGTTGGTCATAATTTTTAATTACTGATATAGTTTTTTTTTATTACTTAATAAAATTAGATTAATTATGATACTTTTACTTAAGTAGAAAATATTTTTTTTACAATTTGGTAAACCTGAGTACTTAGTTTAAGATTTATTTTAAGTATTTCAAAATTAAGAAAAAATATATTAATTCTGGTTTGAACAAATGCTACATGATCGCATGTTGATTAGTTACAGAATCAGAAAAAGTGGTTCTGGATCACGATTCAAAAATCAGCCTGTATGCGGCAGCTGTGAAAATTTTACAGCATCCTACCACGACTAGGCTCCGCAATAACTTTGTTAGTGTGGAAAATGGAATGAAGTGGAAATTCTGGAATTGCTCCCATACAAAACTGGCACGCAAATCGCAAGTGTGATAACGCTCTAAGCGTGCTTATACACCCTTTCTAACATCATAAAAGAAAAGTTTTAAATAAAAACGCACAACTAGGTACCAAAACTGTTATTTATTCCTCAGACACAAAAACGATTTATATTGAAACATCAAATGCACATACAACCTAATTTGACTTTTCCCTCATGGATCGGGTAGCAGCTATAATCGTAGCCATGTATAGTACAGTGCTTAATGCATAGTTTACCGCACTCCAAAATTTTAATCCCTGTGGCTTTGTTGCAAACGAAAACCAACAACACGAACACCAAAGCGATGAAAAACAGCTTCATAATGCTTTTCCAAACCACTGATTTAAAACACCAAAACTTGCGAAGCTAGACGGTGCACGGTGGAGAATTTAATTCCCAGTAGAGTTGTGCCGTTCTTTAGATCGTTCCTCGTTTATTTTATTATTGGAAATATTCTCAGATGAGAACGTCTTCGTCCCAGGTTTTCCTAGTTTCCAGCAAGTTGAGTTCTTTGACGGCTTATCGAGAAAATAAGGATAGTTTTGTAACTCGCTGACAATGCTAGACGATATCTCTTTTGGTCAGTATTTCAACGAGACCACAGGCATAATTTCGAGCTCAACACCTCACAAACAATAGGTACCCAATGAGTAAATACAAATATGTTGAAAAAAGAGTTACCACTGACTCTCAAAACGTACACTGGACTACTGAGCAAGGCCTGGGAGTTTCCTGTTTTTATGCCCACGGTCTGGGGTCTCATTTTCAATTGTCGAGTTGACAATCAATTCATTGAATAAACTCTACCCTGCGAACAATGATTCATATCATATAAGTATTGTGATCTTATAAAAGAATCCTGATCCTGACCCGCTACGTTGTAAAATGGTTGTAAAACTTATAAAATTCTCGCGCAAAATATTCCTAATTTTAATTGGCTATCTATTATTAGGTACACTGTCGTCACTAATAGTAGGGAGGTAGGTACATATTTACATTGTGTAAAAGTTGTGTAACGGGGTAAGGGAAATATTGCAAACGGGATTTTTATTAAATCATGACGGCAAGGTCGGGGTGATTTAATGACTCGAGTTTGCAATTTTCCTACCTACCCGAAAAAAAATACTTATAAGTAATTATAACCTTTATGGTTCAATTTTGACTTCGTGGCATAGTTTAAAAAAAAGTTCATAACTTCCGTGGGGATAAAATGGGCTACCTACTACTCCCGGTGCGCCTGAAACTTGGATAGCTATTTGTTGCAAAATCACGCAAAAACGGCTAATTTAATGCGCGCTAGCAACAGTCCTCTTGACGCTCATTTAACTGCCGCCCCGCATCCGTCAGCTCGGAACGCCATCGATGGAACCACGTGAGTTGCGCGCCATTTTTGTGAGCGAGTGCCATTTCCCGCGTTTTTGATCTTTCGGAATTAACCGCACATCAGTAAATCGGAATTTTGGTAGGTAAATGGTTTTAATCCTTTTGTGTTTAATAGATTTTCGATTTTAATTACTATTCAATGGACTAAGAACCTTCTCGTTTTAAAATTTTGAATTTTTCGGATTAACCCGCACTGGGGAATTCCGAATCAAAGAGTGTTTCGGAATTACCCGACTTTATTACTCCATAGTGTTAGCCAATGGTTCTCAAACAATCAATTGTACTATACTATGAATATGAATTTTCGTAAATATTCTAGCCTGTTAGTAGTTCACTATTTATAAGCATACCTGTGCTAACTCGGGTCAAGTTCTAGGGATTTGATATCGATTAAAAAGATATCGATATATATTAATACATATGCTAATTGAAAATCCTCGATTACTAACTATAACAAAGATAGAGCCTCTTAAGATAATAAAATTATGCGGATGTCATTTCAATAAAAAATAAGACAATTTTCGGTTAGTACCATTCATATGTTAGAGTAAGAATAATGTATTGAGGTAATATTCCGCTACGATTGCTACGAAGAAAATAAATAATATTAATTTATGTTGAGTAACATATACATGTTGACGGTAACATCAATAGAATATTTTGCTACATCACTTTAGTACTGGTGCTCCAAAGCATGAGTAGAAATCGGTCAACTCACAAATTCACTAATGTTTCCGGTTGTGGTAATGGACGAGGAGCACAGGTAAATGATACACGCAACGGTCGGAATATAAGTGTAATTGTCTAGAAAACATACGGTGCTTATATAGGTAAACTCAATCCTTTGTTCTCGTCGTGTGTCTAAAGTACAAGGTTAGAGAAAATAGAATATCATTTAAATGTTTACAATATCAAGTTACATGGTATCATATTACATTAGGAAAATGAACAATTAATTTATTATTGATTCGTGCTGGGTGGCCTCAGCTGTTGTGAGTCATCCTATACATACATACTACAGGTGTCTGTATGTGATGAAGAACAAGCATTCTAATTTTCAAGCGGTTGCCTGACATTTTTTTTCTTCGCTCTCGTACATGGCGCCAGTCCAACCAGGAGGGATGGCATTAAAATTTTGTTATATAAACAGCATACATTCTTTCAGGCAACCGCTGTTTCAATCTGTTGCCTCGCGATAATTATTTTTTGCAATGCATGTATGCAACTGTACGTAATTAGGCCTTCAAACACTCGTGTGATCTTATTCTGAAACTCGCCTGCGGCTCTTTTCATAAAACCACACTCGTATTTAAGGACCCTTATTACGTAACAGTTGCATAAACTACTATTGTGATACTTGCATCATTAAAGTTTGAGAACCACTAACTTCATGTCGGATAATTCCGAACTAAAAGTTTCTTATGCACCTGTTTAGGTACTTCTATAGGCACAATCGAAAAAAAAAGAGAGGGAGGGAGAATCTGATTGAAAAGCGAATATGTGCTTTATGTTTCAAGCAAATAGGACGTAATTAAATTGTATTCGGATTTACCCGAGCTAATTCGGAATTGCACTTTTATAACTAAAATAAATCATAGATTTGTAACACATATATCTAATAAATCCAAAGTTATTTATGAAAGTTCGTGACAATGAATACATGAATACTCCATCCAGTAAATACATTTTTAATTAAAGGTCTCAAAAAATCTACCTATACCAGATGGTTCACGAATAAACGTACATACTAGCAACTAAGCACTATGTATGCCTCGGCCGAAAACGCTTTCTAAAGATACCCTAACGGGTCAGCTCTCAAACTCACTCGCCGATCACTCGCAGCTTTCCAGCCTCTCCAACAATATACTAATTACATGGTCTCATTCACAAGAGAAAAAAAACTCGTTTTAATTGATTTATACAAAAAGGGAGATATGGTACCAACCAGGCGCTCGATTGTGTGCCATCAAATATAGGTTCCGGGACCTATATTGAATTAGTCGTGTGGCAGAGTCTCTCAGTCATACTTTGTGCAATGCGCAAAATATGGAGATCTCCCTTGCATACCCGTATTAACTATACAGATGTCACATTTTTTTGCGGCCTTCGTGTAGGATGATATTGATGATAATATTGCCGGTGACTGTACATACATTATAGCGGTGCCGCGGTGTGTAGCATTTTACAAGTGTGTTTTTCATTTACTATGAACATCACTCATCTTCCTTTTTGTTTATGATGTTTTAATTAGTTAATTTCTCGGTACCTATTCTATTATACTAAAAACAATATCAGGATCACGTGAAATCGGAATTCAAGGGCGAGCAACACGCCCGCACTTCCGTACGCAAATAGAATTTCTCGGAAATTCTACTAAGCTTGTTTATCTCGCCTAAGATATTCATCTATAAAGATATCTTCCTAGTGTTTATCCCGACTTCTACCAATACTCAAGAGGGTCTGGGGTCCACTCGGCAACCTAAGCCCTGCGATAGGCATTGATATAAACTAGGTACCTAGTTTTTACGTAAGCGACTTACAAATGAAGAATGACCGAAAAAGAGCGAAAACTAGGCCTCGTTGGGGTAAGTTCGGTTTCCCACGATGTTTTCCGTCACCAAGAAGGTATTTCATACAGTAGTACGTATTCTAATTATGAAAAAGTAAAATTTGGTTTTGTATGGAGGGTCGGTCGAATGGGATGACGTGTCCCATTAAAAAAAATCATACCCTTAAACGGATCACCAATATTTTTGCTACACAACCTGTATAAGTAAGTGCCGAGAGACTCAGTGGGTTGAACTTTAAGATTTTCCACGTACCTTTTTTTTTTATACTACGACGGTGGCAAACAAGCATACGGCCCACCTGATGGTGAGCAGTTACCGTAGCCTATGGACGCCTGCAACCCCAGAGGACTCACATGCGCGTTGCCTACCCTTTAGGTACCTATTCACTCCTTTTTTGAAGAACCTCATACTGTAGCCCGTTGGGAAAACCTCGGCAGGGAGTTCATTCCACAGCCGCAGCTTTCGTGGGAGGAAATTCCTCTTGAACCGTACTGTGCGCGACCCTTTGGGCTCCAGGGTGTACCTAAGTATAAAAAAATTTAAACTTCTCACCTTTTCTAATTAGAAATCGTGAATACCTTATGCAACTTCTTAGTAGGTACCTACTTTTTTTAAATATTAATTAATTTTAATATTATAGACAATGTAGGTTAGCTATTTTCGTTTGTTCAGTTCTTAGTTACTCAATGAAAAGAGAACCCTAATCAATAGTAGTTTATGTAACTGTTACGTAATTAGAGCCCTTAAAACCTGTTTAAGGCCTAATTACATATTATAAATCCTAAATGACGTGTTCGAAAACCATTAGAATGACCGCCATTGCACCGCCATGGCCAACTAGATTGGGCGGGCGGTCGGGGAGGAGGATAATGTCGGAAAGAGCTGGATTTCATAACGTTACTGATTTATCGACTTGGTAATGAATTTTTATACATTATTACAACACTGGCACATATAATACACTGACGTAACATTACTGGTTGCAATAATGGTGGTCATTATATACGGTTTCCGAACGCGGAATAGAGGATTTATGATGTGGGTATAGGTAGATAAAGTCCTTATTTTGGCAATAAAATTGCATCTTGAAGCAAATCACATTATTTTGTTCAATATTTTTTGATTTGCAATTTTTTAAGTAGCTACACTACTATATATAAACTGAAAATTGCAGTTTTAAACAATCATGCTTGTCACAGCTGTGAGTAACACAAATGTAATCGCAAATATATCCGTTACACGGAACTGTCGACCGGCTACGTTCACAGAAACGATGTTTCGAGGAACGGAATTCAAATTAATGGGGCCCTGCACGGCTGAATACCTATTCTAATTACTCTGTAATTTCGAATATTGGCTGTCAGAACAACATATATGATTATATTATGCTGTTGGAAAACGTACCTAAGCAAGTGGAGAATAAGAGTCAGTTTTGACTACTACGCATTAGAGATATCCTGAGTGCCATGTTTATCAGTTAATAATTTCGGTTGAAATAAATACCTTAATACGTTTGTAATAAAACTCATAATTGAATGTTAAGCTACAGTTGGAAGTGTTAGGGGAATAAATTAGTCAGTTGGTGTAGTTATCGAAATCTCGGCTGTTATCATGTGTACTTAATTAAAACACTTTTTTGTGCTCGTTAATTATAGACTTGACGAGACTCCGGCAGTGGTATGTCACTCAAATGTTCCGGGGCGTTCGACTCACGACTGCTTGACCTGCTGTTATAGTTCCTTCATACCTGAAATCGTGATCATCTGGCGTCTTTCTGGATCGTATGACCTGCTTCCATCGCCTCCTGTTCGTGGCCATTTGTACCGTGTCATAAAACTGTAGTCAACGTCAAAAATATGTAAACACTTTTGTACTTTACTCCATTGTAATAAGGTTCAAAATTGATTACATACTTTTGGCGTTGCTGTACATCAGCTCCTTTCATTAACTTCGAAGTGTAGTGCAATGAGTCAACTGACTAGGATCGCATAACTACACAGAACTAGAAAGCCGATCTCAGCCGTTCCTAGTACCGTGGCGACTACTAAACAACGCGACAAAGGAGCTTTCTAGAATAGGTACATATTTTGTTAATAACTTACCAGTAAAACATTTTTTAATAAAATTCAAAAGTAAGCTCACTTGGATAAAAAATTCAATCAATGTCAGAGGGATCCCACCAAAAACATAAATGTAAAAGAGGAGAGCCAAGTTCAATACAAAAATTATGCTTGGCTGTGGGCTTCGCCGCAAAAAGAATGGAGATCTAAATGAGTGCCAAGTTCTATGCAAAATCCAAATATGTATTTATAGGAACAAAATAACATTATAAACAAGTTTTCATTACATCAGTCATTTTATAAAGTTATTCAACATATATATATGTATATATATTTTAATTCTGATAAAAACTGGCCAAGTCAAATCTAACCTACTTTAAGATCTCACATTTTTAAATAACAGCAATTGTTATAGGTATTCAATAAAGCAAAGAAATAGAGTTTAATACTTATATATATCCCATTAATATTAATTTGATTTAGTTCTTCAATAGTTATAAGTCTGCATGCATTTTTGATTTCATAAGCCGCTATGTTTTTATTTTTTTGGTAATCAATCTTATGTTTTGACTTCCACGACACAGGCTTTGCCTAGTGTGGGAGTCGCTGATATGTTGTTAACTGTATATTTAAAAATTTTTGGTCTATAAAACATTTTAACTTTTACTTTTTTTTTTTACTTGTTTATAATGTTATTTTGTTCCTATAAATACATATTTGGATTTTGCATAGAACTTGGCACTCATTTAGATCTCCATTCTTTTTGCGGCGAAGCCCACAGCCAAGCATAATTTTTGTATTGAACTTGGCTCTCCTCTTTTACATTTATGTTTTTGGTGGGATATCATTACTTTTTGTAAAGAAAACTAGGCAGGTATTGAGATTTAATGTTTTTTCTTGCGTTTCCGCTGCTAGATTTACTTCTGTTCTGTGTATAATTATGTGGTGCTGCGCGCCGCCGACGACACACCGTTGGCCGGTCGTTTAGCGTGTATTATAAGTTTTTTGTATGGGGACACCACTTATTTTTTGACTTAACTTTATTTTTATATTTCTGTTATATAGCAAATATATACAATACATATATTGGGATAGTTTCAAATATCTGCTTGTAACGGTTCCAACGATACTATTTAAAAAAAAAATGTATGGGGACCCCCCCTATTTTTAACTTTATTTTTATTTTTAGATTTTTTCCTACGCTTACACACAATTACCGAGTTGGATTCGAAATTTCATCCTTCTAGGTCATCTGGAAGTAGGTTAGGTTTAGGTACTATATGTCAGTCAGTCAGTGCTAAAATTTACGACTTTTTGACCTTCATATCTTTATAACCGTTTGAGCTATCTTCATGAAATTTGGGCTTCTAGATGTCCTTATGGATATAATTAAACACACGTAGTTTTATGTGTTTACGTTAAAGAGGTTTTGAGTTATAGAAGGGTCAAAAGTGGCACCAAGTGGTTCGTGTAAATATACACTTGGCGCTGGCTAGCCAGTTCCTTTGCTTGAACTTGGCTTGACATGCTGCCGCGTGTATAGATAATAAAAAAAAATTGGCGGTACATCATTTATTAATGGTAATTCAATATTAACATTAGGTTTTTAATGATAATATTGATAATGATGTGTCGCACATATTAGTTTCCATAGATGTTTGCACCTACCCATTGACTATGAGCGCCGCCTCTTACTCGCTGGTTCATTGTCCACTCCCTCGTCGTCGCTGGCGACTGGTGACTGGTCAGCAGGGCCATCTTCGTCTTCTACAAAAAGTAACGTTCAGTTTTTAAAGGCTTCAGACGGAGAGCTAGCCTCGTCAGATATGACGCTCAAACTCAAACATTTATTCAGTAAGTATATGTAGGCCACAAGGGCACTTTTACACGTCAGATAGTTCAAAGTAATCAAAGTAAAAGAGAAAAAAAAAAACAAAATACACCGACACACAATCACACAATAAAGATCCGGACATCTGGCAGCTGTAAAATGGTGGAGGTCAAATAATGCTAACCACTTTAAGAATACAAATCCTAGAGTTCTGGTTTTGATGCAGTATTATGAGAAATTATATAAATAATTAGATAATATCATTGCCAAAACTTTCTGATGGGGGTAAGTAGTCCAAAACGCTATACAGTGTGGAAAGATAAGTCGGGCCCTGGAGGGAAACTACCTTAAAACGTTGAGATAGCTCAATTCACTGAAAGGAAACATTCTTTAATTTTTTTAAAGGGACATAACTGCATTTAAATTTTTTTGGAAAAGAGTACAGTTTACAAAAAAACTATTTATTTTGTAATTTTTGCCATAAATATTTTTTATGACAATTGATGCCAATCGATCCTATTTCCAACAAGGATAACAACTTCTTAATACCAACCAAGTTTAGGGCACAAGAGAACCCATAAATAATAATAAAAATATTTTTCATACAATTAGTATGTAAAAAAGTGAAAATTAAGAAAAAATCTGTGAATGCAGTTTTAGTTTTTAGGAAAAATAAAAGAATGTTTCCTTTCAGCGAATTGAGCTATCCCAACGTTTTAAGGTAGTTTCCCTCCAGGGCCCGACTTATCTTTCCACACTGTATAATGTAATTCATAGTTTGTTGCCAACTGTTTTTGTTTCCGAAATAATACGCAATGTTATTTGTTCTAATGTTCAAATATAGACCCTGTCCTTTATACCTGAGACAACTTCAGCAGTTTTTACCTATTTTGGTATTACTATTTTCCAATTCAAAAATTTTGCTGGTCTGTCACTCTGACCTCCACCCATTAAAAGCAGCCAGATGCCCGGATCTAGCAATAAGGATATTATAGCAATCTAACAAGACGGGTTTTGTTGCTCTCATTATTGTGTCATATCTGACGTGGCCAGCTCTTAGTCCACTTCCAGAGTTTTAGGGTCGACAATGCATGTGACACCTCTGGAGTTGTACGGTAGCTGCTTACCATCAGGCAGGCCGTATGCTTGATTGGCACCGTCGTGATTTATAAAAAAAAATATCGCGCAGGAAAAACAACATGATGAAAAACTTTAATGTCAAAGGGTTATTACAGGGTCGAGGACTATATCGACGGTGGAAAGGAGAAAGGCCTTAAGCGACATTTTGGGAAGAATTGAGTTTTATATATCGTTGGAATCGGCTTTTTTTTCTACGTCGTTTGAGCCAGGTTACGTGGCGATCTGATGACTTTGATGTCGGTTAAGGTATCGTAGAAATAGTAGGCTAATTTAGAAAACACCCCTTCATGCGACACATTATTTGACTTAAATTTCAACTGTGTCACTTAAGCCTACACACATTTATATACGTACCCGCTTAAAGTGATTTTAAAAATGCACGTATTTATAGTAACGGCGCTAAAGTGTTTATAATATTTTTAAGGTCTGGTGCTTAATTGGCTTTTCTGGTATGTCGAATAACAACTGCTGTCGGTTAATTGAATTTCACTGAATTTACCCCAACATTTCACTACCTTAAGCGACGCTATCTAGTTGTATACAAAGATAGACTAACATAACGATCATAATCATTATAATCATATATGATTAGAATTAAGTTCAACAAGATTGTTACCTGATAAATAATGTTGAAACTAAGACTGATAACGTGAAGTTATTCAAAAAGAGGATATTCGATACCTAAAAAGGCTTGTTTTTTTCAATGCCGTTTAAATTTATTTGTGCACGTTTAACCCACTTCCACACTTAATATCGCAAAACAACTTTAGCGACACGGTTATATTTCAAAAGATATATCTTGTACACATTTTAAGGCAACAATTTCATTTAATAATTAGTAACAGTTTCCCTCGCCATTGTTGCTTAAATTAATATTACAGTAATAGGTAAACTATAAAACGTCGTTCCATGGTTTTTTAGTGCCCATCTAAATATTAGTGGTGTCGCTGAAGTGGTTTATCCGGGAGTACTCTCAGGTCAAATTAAGTTAAGCGACATTTATTTCATAAGATTCCAAGGTTTTTTAATTATATTTATTATTGTTAAATAGCTATAATAGTTTTACGTAATACGTGCATAGAACTCAAGTCTCTAAAATGCCAAAAAAAAAAGTTACGAATTTATATTCAAAAAATTACACTTTAAAACGCTCTCCTGAACAGTTTACAAAATGTCGCTTAAGGCCTTTCTCCTTTCGACCGTCGATATGACGGACAAAGATGCATGGCCCAAACCAGAAACTACTACAAAATCATCCAACATTTAGAGGACACAGTTCAGATAGGAAAGCATATCAAACGTTTTGTGAAGCAATCAGATTTGGATTTTTTTTATTACACAATAGGAAAATTGTCTGTCTCTCAAGCTGTTTGTATATGTCTTCTTATCAAACTACGCCTTATTGTGTATCTTTAAGATCTAATGTATTACTGTTTTGAAAAAATAAGTCCCGGCGAGTTTCTTGCCGGTCATAATACTTCTTGGGTCAGAGGTGTAGTGTTAGAACCGGTCGTAGTTTTTTTTCTCTGACGTTCATTAATCTTTTTTATTTTTTTATAATTACGATTGACAGATAATTACAGACAATTAGATAATTACAGATAATTACGATGGACAGACGATCTTGTTAAGGTCGCCGGAAGACGCTGGATGCGGGTCGCTTCCAACCGGTACGTGTGGAGGTCCAAGGGGGAGGCCTATGTTCAGCAGTGGACGTCTTATGGCTGAGATGATGATGATGATGATGAATTACGATTTAAAAAAACTACCTCAATTTTTTTCAAAAATCTTTAACTGACAATCGTCGTTAGTAAAAAAGTTAGGGAAGGTATCCTAAGACAATTTTAACATAGCGTCAAGGGATGTGGTAGCGGGCCTCACTGATCCACCCTGTATGTCAAATGCTGTGAAGGAATCGACGTGGACTCACCAGCCTCTTCAACCTCCGGGTTGTCCTTGAGCATTTCCTCGATGACCGGCGCGCGTATCCTGAAGTCCCGCGCCGTGCCCATCGGCAGGTACTGCATCAGGTTCACCTACAAATACAATTTTGTAATACAAGGTGCCCGCGAGGAAAGGGAAACAAAATTAACACTTTCGCAACCGGGCAAAATTTTGAACAATACCCCAGAAACCGACAGAACCCGCCAGGCGGGCTACGACGTGCAACGCAATGCCGCACGCCGTGTGCCTGGCATCTGAGCAAACATTACGAGTGCCTACCAGGCGGGTTCTCGGTAGCCAAAGTGTTAACCACGCATTCCTGAGACCAAAAGAAGGACAAAATATTATGTGACTTTAGGTCAATTTCGCCAAAAAAAATTTAATATTTTTTGAATTGAAAACAGATGTCATATACTTCAGAAGTATATGACATCTATTTTCAGTTTATATATAGCTAACTAAAATAAAACAATTAAAAACGGATTTTTATCGCGTGTATTGAGCTTAAATTACATCCCGACGTTTCGAACACTTTACAGCGTTCGTGGTCAACGGGTCGGGTGGTTCGGGTCGGGATGTAATTTAAGCTCAATTCACGCAATAAAAATCCGTTTTTAATTGTTTTATTTCATGAATAACTATCGCGGCAACCGAAGACAATATTATAGCTAACTACTCGTACCTAAAATAACTACTTAAAATTGCTAATCAAAAAAAAATGAACAAAATAATTTGATTTGCTTCAAGATTTTTTTTTAATGTTTCTTGCACATGAAAAGTAAATGTTATTACTTATTAATAAAATCATCGTCTAAAACAAATTGGTACATTTTTTTTTGGAAAAAATTAGTTTCTGCATAGTTTTCCTTGTCACTTGATATCTGTCAATAAAGACGTGTAAACTATGCTATGCCCAATAGTGGCAACAACGCCATCAGAAAGGCGTTTTGTGCTGAGTTATATTATAATCAAAAGTGTATTTTTTATAAATTGGGATTAACTCTGAAACTAGGCGAATTTCAAAAAAGTTTACATGACATTTTTGTCTCTAAATAGGATCTAGAATATACTGTTAAAATCTTTCCGTTTCCTCGCGGGCACCGTGTATAGTTTTCACCTCACTAGCTCTTTAAAAACAGATAGCAAAACTGCATTTTATTCACAAGAGTGCAAAGAATATTTGAAATTTGAACGTGTTATTAGTTACTTTTTTAAACATTATAAGTAATAACATGTAAAAACCACTCCAGACAGGACAATGTTCGCCCATCTGATTAAATTGTCTGATCAAACCAGGTGCTGTGGACGCAAAAATAATTTTATATTTAGTTGTATTCAATTAAAAATAAAGGCTGATTTTACATATTCCAATTGTTTTTCTTGTACCTACATATGTAGTATTTTCCTCGCTTTAGTGAGGTGAAAAGATTTGTGTTACGCACGGCTGCAAAGTTATTTTTACGTCTCGTGTGTTGCAACACTCGCTATGCTCAAGATTCCATTTTTGAAACTACTCGCTTCGTTCAGGATTCTATTTTCGAACCATAGAATCCATTCGCTAGCTCGAGGTTCAATTCCACACTCGCGATTGAAATACAACTTTGCGCCCTTGTATAACAAATAACTATTTTTTAATAATAACAATGACGAGTGGCGAGTCGACTAGTTTGCAAGTAAGTTGCGAGTTCTCAGTTCGAGGCGGACTACTAGTAGTTTTAGCGGACAGCAGCGTCCGCGGTATGAGCTCCGTGTCTGTCTGTCTGTGTTGCTACAGTACCTTGGTCTTGGCGGACAGCAGCACCACCTGTCTCTGGAACCGCTCGGCCTCGAACACGACCCGCGGTATGAGCTCCGTGTCTGTATGTCTGTGTTGCTACAGTACCTTGGTCTTGGCGGACAGCAGCACCACCTGTCTCTGGAACCGCTCGGCCTCGAACACGACCCGCGGTATGAGCTCCGTGTCTGTCTATCTGTCTGTGTTGCTACAGTACCTTGGTCTTGGCGGACAGCAGCACCACAGGTGGTGCAGAGACAGGGTCTCTGGAACCGCTCGGCCTCGAACACGACCCGCGGTATGAGCTCCGTGTCTATCTGTCTATCTGTCTGTGCTGCTACAGTACCTTGGTCTTGGCGGACAGCAGCACCACCTGTCTCTGGAACCGCTCGGCCTCGAACACGACCCGCGGTATGAGCTCCGTGTCTGTCTATCTGTCTGTGTTGCTACAGTACCTTGGTCTTGGCGGACAGCAGCACCACAGGTGGTGCAGAGACAGGGTCTCTGGAACCGCTCGGCCTCGAACACGACCCGCGGTATGAGCTCCGTGTCTGTCTGTCTATCTGTCTGTGCTGCTACAGTACCTTGGTCTTGCCGGACAGCAGCACCACCTGTCTCTGGAACCGCTCGGCCTCGAACACGACCCGCGGTGTGAGCTCCGTGTCTGTCTATCTGTCTGTGTTGCTACAGTACCTTGGTCTTGGCGGACAGCAGCACCACAGGTGGTGCAGAGACAGGGTCTCTGGAACCGCTCGGCCTCGAACACGACCCGCGGTATGAGCTCCGTGTCTGTCTGTCTATCTGTCTGTGCTGCTACAGTACCTTGGTCTTGGCGGACAGCAGCACCACCTGTCTCTGGAACCGCTCGGCCTCGAACACGACCCGCGGTATGAGCTCCGTGTCTGTCTATCTGTCTGTGTTGCTACAGTACCTTGGTCTTGGCGGACAGCAGCACCACAGGTGGTGCAGAGACAGGGTCTCTGGAACCGCTCGGCCTCGAACACGACCCGCGGTATGAGCTCCGTGTCTGTCTGTCTATCTGTCTGTGCTGCTACAGTACCTTGGTCTTGGCGGACAGCAGCACCACCTGTCTCTGGAACCGCTCGGCCTCGAACACGACCCGCGGTATGAGCTCCGTGTCTGTCTATCTGTCTGTGTTGCTACAGTACCTTGGTCTTGGCGGACAGCAGCACCACAGGTGGTGCAGAGACAGGGTCTCTGGAACCGCTCGGCCTCGAACACGACCCGCGGTATGAGCTCCGTGTCTGTCTGTCTATCTGTCTGTGCTGCTACAGTACCTTGGTCTTGCCGGACAGCAGCACCACCTGTCTCTGGAACCGCTCGGCCTCGAACACGCGGTATGAGCTCCGTGTCTGTCTATCTGTCTGTGTTGCTACAGTACCTTGGTCTTGGCGGACAGCAGCACCACCTGTCTCAGGAACCGCTCGGCCTCGAACACGACCCGCGGTATGAGCTCCGTGTCTGTCTGTCTATCTGTCTGTGCTGCTACAGTACCTTGGTCTTGCCGGACAGCAGCACCACCTGCCTCTGGAACCGCTCGGCCTCGAACATGCGGTATGAACTCCGTGTCTGTCTATCTGTCTGTGTTGCTACAGTACCTTGGTCTTGGCGGACAGCAGCACCACCTGTCTCTGGAACCGCTCGGCCTCGAACACGACCCGCGGTATGAGCTCCGTGTCTGTATGTCTGTGTTGCTACAGTACCTTGGTCTTGGCGGACAGCAGCACCACCTGTCTCTGGAACCGCTCGGCCTCGAACACGACCCGCGGTATAAGCTCCGTGTCTGTATGTCTGTGTTGCTACAGTACCTTGGTCTTGGCGGACAGCAGCACCACCTGTCTCTGGAACCGCTCGGCCTCGAACACGACCCGCGGTATGAGCTCCGTGTCTGTCTATCTGTCTGTGTTGCTACAGTACCTTGGTCTTGGCGGACAGCAGCACCACCTGTCTCTGGAACCGCTCGGCCTCGAACACGACCCGCGGTATGATCTCCGTGTCTGTATGTCTATCTGTCTGTGCTGCTACAGTACCTTGGTCTTGGCGGACAGCAGCACCACCTGTCTCTGGAACCGCTCGGCCTCGAACACGACCCGCGGTATGAGCTCCGTGTCTGTCTGTCTATCTGTCTGTGCTGCTACAGTACCTTGGTCTTGGCGGACAGCAGCACCACCTGTCTCTGGAACCGCTCGGCCTCGAACACGACCCGCGGTATGAGCTCCGTGTCTGTCTATCTGTCTGTGTTGCTACAGTACCTTGGTCTTGGCGGACAGCAGCACCACAGGTGGTGCAGAGACAGGGTCTCTGGAACCGCTCGGCCTCGAACACGACCCGCGGTATGAGCTCCGTGTCTGTCTGTCTATCTGTCTGTGCTGCTACAGTACCTTGGTCTTGCCGGACAGCAGCACCACCTGTCTCTGGAACCGCTCGGCCTCGAACACGACCCGCGGTATGAGCTCCGTGTCTGTCTGTCTATCTGTCTGTGCTGCTACAGTACCTTGGTCTTGGCGGACAGCAGCACCACCTGTCTCTGGAACCGCTCGGCCTCGAACACGACCCGCGGTATGAGCTTCGTGTCTGTCTATCTGTCTGTGTTGCTACAGTACCTTGGTCTTGGCGGACAGCAGCACCACAGGTGGTGCAGAGACAGAGTCTCTGGAACCGCTCGGCCTCGAACACGACCCGCGGTATGAGCTCCGTGTCTGTCTGTCTATCTGTCTGTGCTGCTACAGTACCTTGGTCTTGCCGGACAGCAGCACCACCTGTCTCTGGAACCGCTCGGCCTCGAACACGACCCGCGGTGTGAGCTCCGTGTCTGTCTATCTGTCTGTGTTGCTACAGTACCTTGGTCTTGGCGGACAGCAGCACCACAGGTGGTGCAGAGACAGGGTCTCTGGAACCGCTCGGCCTCGAACACGACCCGCGGTATGAGCTCCGTGTCTGTCTGTCTATCTGTCTGTGCTGCTACAGTACCTTGGTCTTGCCGGACAGCAGCACCACCTGTCTCTGGAACCGCTCGGCCTCGAACACGACCCGCGGTATGAGCTCCGTGTCTGTCTGTCTATCTGTCTGTGCTGCTACAGTACCTTGGTCTTGCCGGACAGCAGCACCACCTGTCTCTGGAACCGCTCGGCCTCGAACACGACCCGCGGTATGGTCCTGGTGTCGCGCGCCTTCTTGCTGGACGCCTCCAGGAATATCACGAGGTTATCCACTGAGGAGGACAGCTTCTTGCCACACAGTTTTAATAGTCGTTCCACACTGAAATACACGCATACATTAATATTGGATATAAGTTTTCAACCGACTCTACGATTTCTAAGGAGGTTCTCAATTCCTCAGGATCTATGTTTGTTGTTCTTATCGTTTTTTTTTACATTTTTTTGTGTGTTTTCACAATTATTCGAAGACGGTTGGACCAATTTGGAAAATCCTTTTCAACCGACTTTAAGATTTCGAAGGAGGAGGTTATCAATTCGTCGGGATCTTTGTTTTTTTTTTTAATGTATGTTCACCGATTATTCGAAGACGGCTGGACCGATTTAGAAAATTCTTTTTTTGTTTGAAAGAGTATACTTTACATCAGGTCAGGATCTGATGATGGGATTCTGGAGAAATCGAGGAAACTCTTCAACTATTATAGGCACACATATAGTGATTTGAGTATTTTTTTACAACAGCTCGAGCATTTGCTCTTGGAATAGTGAAAGCTAAGTGAAGTCGGTTCTATTGTTTAAAATTATTTGTTTGACAGTTGATATCCTGGAGAAATCGAGAAAACAAAGTGAAGTCGGTTCATTTTTCTTTAGAATATAAAAATCCGGGACGAACGCTAGAAGGATAATGATATTAACTTAGAAGGATAATGATAGTACATCTATAGAACCCGCCTCACGGGTCCGTATCGGTGTTACCTGCGAATGTTCGTGTTGAGACTGACAGTGGTCAGTTGTCGCACTAGCGTGGCGAATAGCGTATACAGGCGAGCCAGAGATGATAACACTCTAGAACTTCCCACCATAGTACATCTATAGAACCCGCCACGCGGGTCCATGTCAGAGTGTTATCTGCGAATGTTCGTGTTGAGACTGACAGGTGTCAGTTGTCGCACTAGCGTGGCGAGTAGAGTGTACAGGCGAGCCAGAGATGATGACAGTCTAGAACTTCCCACCATAGTACATCTATAGATCCCGCTACGCGGGTCCATGTCAGTGTTACCTGCGAATGTTCGTGTTGAGACTGACAGTGGTCAGTTGTCGCTCTAGCGTGGCGAGTAGCGTGTACAGGCGAGCCAGAGATGATAACACTCTAGAACTTCCCACCATAGTACATCTATAGAACCCGCCACGCG
Organism: Pammene aurita; assembly: GCA_947086415.1. Classification (NCBI taxonomy): domain Eukaryota; kingdom Metazoa; phylum Arthropoda; class Insecta; order Lepidoptera; family Tortricidae; genus Pammene; species Pammene aurita. The sequence continues at coordinate 37,660,727 of OX352294.1, forward strand.
GGTCCATGTCAGTGTTACCTGCGAATGTTCGTGTTGAGGGTGACAGTGTCAGTTGTCGCACTAGCGTGGCGAGTAGCGTGTACAGGCGAGCCAGAGATGATGACACTCTAGAACTTCCCACCGTAGTACATCTATAGAACCCGCCACGCGGGTCCATGTCAGTGTTACCTGCGAATGTTCGTGTTGAGACTGACAGTGGTCAGTTGTCGCACTAGCGTGGCGAGTAGCGTGTACAGGCGAGCCAGAGATGATAACACTCTAGAACTTCCCACAATAGTACATCTAGAGAACCCGCCGCGCGGGTCCATGTCAGAGTGTTACCTGCGAATGTTCGTGTTGAGACTGACAGTGGTCAGTTGTCGCACTAGCGTGGCGAGTAGCGTGTACAGGCGAGCCAGAGATGATAACACTCGAGAACTTCCGACGCCCATAGTACAGCGCAAGGAACCCGCCGTGCGGGTCCAGGATGTGAGTTGGCAGAGTTGGAGGATTACTGCTGAGTACACGTCTTGCTGTTCTGTGGACGAATAGAAAAAGTTTGCGTCAGGGTGTCAAGTACAAACTCTAACATTTATCGAACGAGCGAGCGCAGCGAAGCGAAGTTCTTGCAGACAACTTCGGGCACAATGGAACTGTCAGCTGGCTACCGGGATGTCCCTGCATTGCGATGGCTTTATGATTTTAAATAGTTGTTCCGCAATAACTTTAGTCACTTTTTAGGGGTCCGTAGCCAAAATGGCAAAAACGGAATCCTTATAGTTACGTCATGTCCGTCTGTCCGTCCATATATCACAGCCGTTTTACTCAGGAACTATGAGACGTATCTAAATAAAATTTAGACATAAGGTGTATTTTGCATGCCGCTATTTAGTTATGTTATGTTATGTAATTAAATTGAAGAAAAAAATATTTTTAGGGGGGGCGCTTCATACATGTAACTAAATTTCAAACAAAAGTTTTTTACCAAATAACAACATGTTGCACGTCATCGTCAATCGATAGGTCTTTAAGAATACGTCGAGGTTTCCTTGAACAGTTTGTGATTAAATTAATATTTTTAGAAATAATCGCTTCGAAAGTCAGAAAAATGTTGTCCTCCCCCTTCCTGTAACGTTACAACCGTAAGTTAAAAAAAAATCAACTGTCTAACTATATAGCTAGACAGTTGAATTTTTTTTACAGATACAGTTCATGAGATACAGCCTGGTGACAGACGGGCAGGCAGACAGACGGACAGCGGAGTCTTAGAGTCGTTTTACCCTTTAGGTACGGAACCCTAAAAAATAGGGCAAAGCGCGGCCGACTGACGCACTAAGGAGGTTAGTGCTTTGTGATAGGTACAATTATTTTCTCTTATATCTTTTTAGTTATAAATTGTATAATGTACCTCTCTCTATAGTCTGTGCTTGTCCTTTAGTAGCCAACCGCAACGCAGCGTCCAAATCTTTCGCTCGCTGCAGTACATGCTCGGCGCTACTGCCAAGGTGCGTGAGATGGACGCATATATGCGTCAGAGCGGCGTGGCCGGTGCGGCAGTCGATGGAAGGGAAATTGGGAGAGTCTTCGCCGCCTGCTGAAGTGTCCTCTTCCTGTGGCAATAGGGTGAAATTGGAAAAATTTAAATTCACTACTTTACTCAGACGGTTAGTCAAAAATACTGTTGACTTTGTTATTTTAGGATTAGAAAAAAACCAGCCAAGTGCGAGTCGGACTCGCGCACCGAGGGTTCCGTACAAACTTGATATGAATTTAAATTTAATACGCGTTCATGAGGAAAGGGGTAGTAACTTTAAAATTATTAAAAATATTTTTATTATATGATGAAACTAAAAATTTACGGTTTTCGCAATTTTTCCTTTATCTGTGCTATGAGACGTTGCTTCGTACCAAATTTCAAGATTCTGAGTTCACGGGAAGTACCCTGTAGGATTTGATTCCCTTGCGAGTTTCGAAAATTTGCGGCATAATCGGCTGTATCTTTTGATTGCGTTGGCTTAGAAGTTTGATTTTTTCACAGCTCCAAGGGACAGTAGACCTGAGTATTTGATATAAATTTCAGCTTGATACCTCCACGCGTTCCTGAGGAAAAGGGTCTTGACAGACGGACAACAAAGTGATCCCATAAGGGTTCCGTTTTTTCCTTTCGAGGTACGGAACCCTAAAAATGGGGCTCATATCGCCCATGTATTTTTAGCGATATAAAAAATTAAAATGCAACTAAAGTAGTATGTAAAGTAGTAATTTGACAGCTCTTACCATACAAAGTGGTTTACAAATGTCAGATTACTGTCTTGAATTAAAGATATTACTTTACTTATATCCATTATTAGTGAACCGCTTAAGATAAAATGGAAAAAACACGTCATCCCAGCCGGCCAACTCTCTATACAAAACCATTTTTTTTACGTCAAAATTTGTTTTCTTAGTTCCGCATCACATATGCATGGTGAATTTTTTTCATGTATGGTATCAATCGATTCGTTTTGTTGTGAGGATCAAATGTCTATATGGGGACAATTGCGTTAAAGCAACACAAAAGTCGGAAATGAGACTTAAAGTCCGAGATTTGCATTTGTTTGTCAAAACGCTCCTAACAAAATGACGTGCAAAAGTGACGTCACGATCACATAGTCGCCCTGTTTAAAGTATGGAAAAAATCTGAAATTGCTATTTTTACAGTGAAATGTTGCGTTTATGTATATGGTTGCTATACAATTTATTTTACAGTAAAATGTTAAAAATCGAATGGTATCATTGTTTTTTATTCATTACGCACTTTAAAAAATCGTAAAATTTAGAAATTTTCCGGTTGATATCTTTGAGCCATTTCAATAGAATTTTTAAATTTTCACTTTAGTTGGATATATTGATCATTTTACATCCTATCAACTAAATTTTATTGCATAATTCAACATGTGTCATCATGCCTATTGGGCGTACCCTTAAACATATCACCACTGATTTTGTTACACGCTGTATGGAAGCGGTCTCAGCGAACGCAACCTCTCTATATCTGTCCAACTTACATCAATCCTGCCCAGCGCGCTGACCAGCTTATCCAGCAGCTGGTCCAGCAAGGGTGCCTCCTGCTGGATCCTGGCTCCGGCCGTCAGTAGAGGAGGAATGAGCGACAGGCAATCCTGTTTGCTGGTTCGGATGTAGTCTTCCAGTTTTAACAATGCCTGCAACACATATTTAGATTTAAATGTACAGTTGCCATAATACTGTCTTCGGTTGCCGCGATAGTTATTCATGAAATAAAACAACTAAAAACGGATTATATCGCGTGTATTGAGCTTAAATTACATCCCGACGTTTCGAACACTTTACAGCGTTCGTGGTCAACGGGTCGACTGAGGAAAAATATACAATTACCTCCGTTCAAAAACTACCAGTTACCATCTGCTACTGCTAGCTGGTACTAGTTGCCATCAAATATATCGGAGCGGCCACGGTATATTCATTTCTAAAAGGTTTTATGTGAAATGTGTCCTATTCCAATTTGACCCTTATTCGTCTAAATATATAAAAGAAGAAACTGACTGACTGACTGACTGACTGACTGACTGACTGACTGACTGACTGACATATCAACGCACAGCCCAAACCGCTGGTTCTAGAGATTCCAAATTTGGCACGTAGGTTCCTTATAAGGTCTAGAGGTGCACTAAGAAAGGATTTTTCAAAATTCACCGCCTAAGGAGGTAAAATGGGGGTCCTAAGTTTGTATGGCGAATCAAGATTTGTTAGACTATTTTATTCGAAACTTCACAGGAGTATTCCTAACGATAAATGATTAAACACGTGTTTCAGGTTTTTTGAAAATTCAACCCCTAAAAGGGGCAAATGTGGTCACAAAGTCTGAAAATCAACATGGGTATCGTATCCTTTTTGAGTACTTATAGTACGCGGGCGAAGACGCGGGAAAAGGCTAGTAAGACAATAAAGTTGTAATTTATAGTACAGGTTTTTATATTACTGCATTGCATTTTCTGCAGGTAATTAGCGGTTGGGTTTAACAAAACAAGTTCTCAAGTGGAAATCGTGATTTTAGAAAGTTTACACTATACTCAAAAATATCCGAACATGCACTTTATCGCTTTGACAATAAAGGCGTTGTTCAGATATTTGTGGCCGCTCCGATACATCTGATGGCGACTGTACTAGTAGTTCGCCTCGAACTGAGAACTCGCGATTTACTTGCAAACGAGTTGACCAATATAACAAGATCTTTATGAAGATCGTTTCGCGACTTCTAGCTCCATAACCCCTTGATCGATCGTGCTCCTGAACGAACTCTCAAATTGTTGAACGAGCGGAGCGTAAGCGAAACAAGTTCTTACAAACAACTTCTAGCTACTGGGACGTCTCGGCATTTCGATGGCTTTTTGAGTTTGAGAGTTTGTTCTGCGATAACTTTAGTAACGCTTTTCTGATCTTCATGAAATTTGTTGGGGTTGTAGAAGAGATACATATAATTTGAGAGTTCGTATATGAGCAGGATCGACCAAGGAGCCAAAGAGCTAGAAGGCGCGAATAAATCATCATACGGGTCTCGTTATATTGGTCATCTCGTTTGCAAGGAAATCGCGAGTTCTGAGTTCGAGGCGGGCTACTAGTTTTATTAGTTATGTTTATGAAATTCTCAGGATATCGCAATTTAGGTTAACATAAAAAGCACATATCCTTTTTATTATGCGCTACCAACTGATATTTTTGAAGTCGGTGCCAAGTCAGATCTTAAAGCGTATACATACGATCGAACCGAACAATTTTTTTAGCGCGGCCCTTACCTTTGATCAATTTTTACAGGCTAGGTCGGAACGCGCAAATAACGTTTTTCAGTTCGATCATATTAACGCTTTAAGATCTGACTTGGCAACGACCTCTAACATATGAGTGGGTAGCGCATATTCCGCATAAAGATGTTTTATTGTATCCTTTTTGAAGTCGGTTTCTTCTTTTAAATAAGTTTTTTTATAGGTTGTCTTACGGCAGTGTATCTCTCTTCGTGGTCAGGTTTCACTTCATCGACTAAGAGCTAGCCACGTCAGATATGACACAATAATGAATGAGAGCAACGAAACCCATCTAGTAAAATTGCAATTGTATCCTTATTGCTAGATCCGGGCATCTGGTAGCTTTTAATGGGTGGAGGTCAAAGTGACAGACTAGAAAAAAAATGCAGTTGGAAAAAAGTAATACCAAAAGAGGTAAAAACTGCCGAAGTTGTCTTATTTATGGAGGACGGGGCCTATATTTTAACATTAGAACAAAAATCATAGCGTATTATTTCGGAAACAGAAACAGTAGGCGACAAACTATGAATTACATTATACGTCGTTTTGGACTACTTTCCCCCATCAGAAAGTTTTGGCAATGATATAATGTAATTTCTCATAATATTGCATCAAAACCCGAACTCTAGGATTTGTATTCTTAAAGTGGTTTGCCTCCACCACTTTGCAGCTGCCAGATGTCCGGATCTAAAAATAAGCATAGTATAGTAAACTAACGAGAGGGGTTTCGTCGCTCTCATTATTGTGTCATATCTGACGTGGCTAGCTCTCCGTCAAGGATGATATAGACATGGATGGACAATACCCACACAAAATCGCGTTCTCTTTTCAGGTTAAAGCACATCTCGGCTATACGTCTGTTTTCGGTACGAAGTGCCACAGCGCCATCTGTCGAGTCAGAGTCGAGTTATTCTGTCAGCGTTAAGCGACGAACAAAGTATTAGAAACTAGGATTTAGTGTCTGGTGTAACCGATAGATGACGCTAGTGCTTTAACCTGAAATAAAAGGAACGCGATTCTGTATGGATATTGTCCATCCATGTCTATATGCTCTCCGTCTATCAGGAAGGCTAGAGTGAAAGGTTTCCTTACGGCGATGTATCTCTCGCAGGCGGCCACCGGTGTCTCCAACAGCACAGCAACCAACTGGCACAACGCCGCTACCAACTTCTTGATCACGATGTCTCGTTCTTCCTCTGCACTCTCCTCTTCGACTTGGGAGAGAGCTGTGTGTATGTGTTCAAGTATCGCTGCTATGTATGTGGATTCCTGCTCGTCTGATATATTTGCTGTAAAAAAGAATGTTTTTAATGTAGAAAAAACGAAACGTATTGCTTAGGTCCTTATAGACGGAGAGCTGGCCACGTCAGATATGAAACAATAAGGAGAGCAACAAAACCCCTCTAGTCAGTTTGCTATACTATGCTTATTTCTGGATCTGGACATCTGGCAGCTGTAAAGTGGTGGAGGTCAAAGAATGCAAACCACTTCAAAAAAACCAATCGTACAGTTCTGGGTTTGATGCAATATACTATGAGAAATTATATATAATTTGCCAAAAGTTTCTATTGGGGGAAAGTAGTGCCAAATGACTAGATATAATTCATAGTTTGTCGCCTACTGTTTTTGTTTCCGTAATGGTACGCAATGTTATTTGTTCTAGTTTTTAAATAAAGGCCCTGTCCTTTATAACTGTGACAACTTCGGCAGTTTTTACCTATGTTGGTATTGCTATTTTCCAATTAAAAAGTTTTGTTAGTGTGTCATTCAGACCTCCACCCATTAAAAGCTGCCAGATGCCCGGATCTAGCAATAAGGATGGTATAGAAACATAACCAGACGGGTTTTGCTGCTCTCATTATTGTGTCATATCTGACGTGGCCAGCTCTTAGTCCATTACAGAATAGAGTCCGGGAAACTAACAGCTCTTATGCTATCCTAAAATTTCGTGCACGCTAAACGTAATAAGAAAAAAAAATAAGTTAATTGTAAAAAACTAAAGATTAACATTTTTTTTTTTCACGCTTTTATTTAATTTCACCTGTCGCGTTGTCTTGTCTGTATAATTATTGCCTATTTTTGTATGTATGCCATACGATTAAATGAATAAATAAACTTCCAGTTTTTCAATTGAGCTGAAATTTTGCATGTGTAAATCGGATGAAAATACAATATTATTATGACTTGGAGCTAATCTGATGATGGAGCTGGAAGGCGGCCATAGAAACTCCTCAACTACTCAACATTATCCCGTCGTGTTTGGACTCGTTGCATTCGTCTTGGTGAGTAATAGTAGTTTAAGTAACTGTTACGTTTTAAGGCCTAATTACGTACAGTTGCATACACTGCTTTATCTACACACATATTATAAATCCTAAATGATGTTTTCGGAAACCAGTAGAATGACCGCCATTGCACGGCCGTGGCCAACTCGATTCTGTCGGCGGTCGCGCGGGCGCGTGCCGTAGATAATGAACCGTAGGTAATGAATTTTCATACGTTTTTACCACACTGTCAGAGATAATACACTGATGTTACGTTACTGGTTGCAATAATGGTGGTAATTACATACGGTTTCCGAACGCGGAATAGAGGATTTATGATATTGGTGTACCTAGTCGGTACAAAGCTTTTATTAAAAAAAATTAGACCTGGTTAGAAAGCTTATTTCATACAGATTAAAATATAATATGATTAACTTATAATCAAGATCGCGTATTTTATAGATCCTTGTAAACTTGAAGATTGTTGGCAGTCCCAAACACGCCGATGATTTATGATAATTGTACTTCACAAAAGTTAGTTAAGATCATTGTTATAGTTGCCCAGTGTTACAAATTGTTATTTTTATGAAAGTAGATGATTAAGGCATATTTCAAAACCAATATTTAGTTGACTTACAAGCCTGTGCTTCAGCTATTCTTCTCCTGAACCTCAACGTAATTTTCAGTTTTGAGCAAAACACGATGATTTTGATGCCATACTCAAGGTAGTCTTCCAAAATTGTGTATACTAGCCTTCTTGTCAGTCAGACCCATGTTAATTATATACTCGTATTATAATGTAGGTAAACGATCAAGCTAATGCAGTATGCAAGACTGAAGCCTCTTAAAATTGAATAAAAATAATTATGGTCACAATCAACTAGAACAGGGCGCGTGTTTTTGACGTGGTTTTTTATTGCGCTTTTTCGAATGTTACAGGGAATTGTGTAAAACTGCCACAACTATTTGCCTTAAATAATAACGTAAATTAATCAGTGTTAAATAGGCTTTTTAACCATATATTGAAATAGTAAGCAACCTCTAACAGTTCCTATTTTACCAGTCCAAATCCTAGTGACAGAACTTATGAACCGACTAAGTAGATAAAGAAAATTACAGTTAGCAATAAACGATTGTCTCAAAAAAAACTTGTTTTTGATTTGGGGCGATAAAACTAGAAGACACACTGTGAGTGGTTAACACTTACTAATGGTCGATAAGAATCCATCAGTCTTGAATACATTATCTGGGGAAAGGATGAACGTCAGACAGTCTCTGAACAACTCTATGCAGCCCAGCGCCGTCGTGTCGTCGAAATCGCACATGTCACGGAACCTAACAAGGTAAAACACATTTTTTATAGGAAGCTATCGACTCCATACGCCTAGCATATCTTGACGTGTGACGCGCGATTTACTTCAAGCGCGAATCGAATTATGTTATGAAGTCACAGGCGACAAAGATATGCTAGCCCTACAGAGTTAAGGTCACGTAATTCGTAAGCATCAACTTATCACGTAATAATGACAGCAAAATTTCGAAGTCGGAGTTCTTTTTAGAGTTCCGTACCCAAAGGGTAAAAACGGGACCCTATTACACCGCTGTCCGTCTGTCTATCTGTCTGTCTGTCCTCATATACCAGGCTGTATCTCATGCACCGTGATAGTTACACACTTGAAATTTTCACAGATGATGTATTTCTGTTGCCGCTATAAAAAAATACAATAAAATAAATATTTAAGGGAGCTCCCATACAACAACAGACATGATTTTTATGCAGTTTTTTATACGGAACCCTTCGTGCGCGACTCCGACTCGCACTTGGCCGGTTTATTGTACCAATAGCAAGTTCAACGGCCAGGCAACTATATGAACCGAAAGAAAGGACACAACTATCAATATCGGCTACAAACAAAAAAAAACACTTTCCCCCTTAATCCCCCTAAACTTCCTCATAAAATTAAATTTAAGCAGTTAAAGCCTCGGTATCTTGTTACAGCCGACTTTTCTATACCTATTCCAAATTTCAGCTTTCTACGTTAAACTCTAACCAAGAAAGACGCGTTTTACCGATTTCGGCGACCGGAGTGATCCCATAAACGATGATTGATCCGTCATCCATACATCAAACATCCCATAAATCCCATGATCTCGTAAACCAAGTATTGGTACGAAACACTAATTAGTCAAACACTAATTATTTTTTAAACTTAAAATTTCAAAACCGGTCAAGTGGGGTTGCCAGTAGTGACAGGAATGTCATCTGGCAATATTGTTGTCACTAGTTAGATTAAGTATAGTTTTAAGTTCTGGTTGCCCTGAAAATCAGCGTTGTGGCTACACTGCCATGACTCATGCTGAGTGGCAACCATTTTGGTGTAAATTATTATAATTTTTGTATATTTGAAATGAAATGAAAAATATTTATTATCACCAAATATAGTATTTTGTGCAACAGGTACATAATAAGGGTTCTTAAGATTCGAGGGTCGAAGTTACAAAATGAGGCGAAGCCGAATTTTGTAATAACAGACCCGAGAATTTTAAGAACTAATTATGTACCGTTGCACACGAAACTTTTTCTACGACAGTAGCAAAAACTTAATTAATAAATAATTTTAAAGTTCTTAAGTATCACGAGTACATAAATCAATTTTGCTTTAAGATTTTTTTTATCAACTAATAACTCTTACTTTTGTGCCGAAGTCTTCGGATATTCACTGTGAAGTTTTCTTGTCACTTATTTTATCAAAATTATCATAAACTTCTTGATATTAACATAATATACGAGTTTAAATACAAAAATTAAGCCGTACATTGTGTTGAAACTTTTTAAATATTAACTTTTTACTAAATGTCATAGACAGATCACGAGTTGGTTTTTAATTGCAAAAAAATATGGCTTCGTTCAAGTAACTCTCAATGCAAAAGTTTACATTAAAGTACTATTATGCTTTTCATAAATATGAAACTAAATAATTTAAGATATTAATACTTTAAAAAAGACATGATAATGTTTTTATCATAGTTTGTGCAAAAATAATTTCAAGTGTATATCAATTTGAAAATATAATTTATATTGTAAACAAGAACGAACCCTTTTTAGACATGGCACCTGGAAGTCAGTGTATTAAAAAAACAAAAACAGTTGCACAATATGTTTTGTGTGACTGCTAGCAGTTATAGAAAGTACCTATAGACAAATAGACTTTAGCGCCTTCACTTAAATGATGTAGTTTTAGATACCACTATCAGTCATTTAATTAGCATATAGAAGTGCGGGAGTATAAAAAATATTTTTCATTTCATTTCAATTTCCTACAACAATCGGCAACGGCCTCCTAGCCCAGTCGCTAGCCCTGCCTACGAAGCCGAAGGTCCCGGGTTCGAATCCTGGTCAGGGCAATTATTTGTGTATTTATCGAAGATATTTTGTTCCCAAGTTATGGATGTTTGCTATGTATTTAAGTATTTATCCATATTTATCTATTATATATATCGTCGTCTAGTAACCATAACACAAGGCTTATTGAGCTTACTGTGGGCCTAGGTCAAATTTGGTAAGATTGTCCTATAATATTTATCAACCGACTTCAAGATTTCGAAGAAGGGGATTATCAATTTTTCCATATATTTTTTTTGCATTTTTTTTTAAATGTATGTTCACCGATTATTCGAAGACGGCTGGACCGATTTATAAAATTCTTTTTTTGTTTGAAAGAGTGATATACTTCACAGGTGGTCCCATTGTAACCAGGTCAGGATCTGATGATGGGATCCTGCAGAAATCGAGGGAACTCTTCAACTATTATAGGCACACCTATAGTGATTTGAGTATTTTTTTCAGCAGCTCGAGCGTTTGCTTTTGGAAAGGTGGATGCTAAGTGAAGTCGGTTATTTTTTGTTTAAAATTATTTCATATATTTATTTCCTCGCGAGGCGTCTCGTTCGCTGTGGACCCGCCTAATGACATTTAGATATTTACATACCTACAGACACAACGCTTGTACATGATGGTGGCTATGTTAGTGACGAGTTTAGCGGCCTGCTTGTCGACGAGCTCGACCACAGAGCGGACACAGCGCAGCGACCAATGGTGGAACTCTCGGGAACTACGGATCCTGTTACGTTGTTCGAGAGTGCACCAAGGTACTTCTTCGCTGGAAATAAAAGTGGTTGATTTAAACTCCCACACTTACTTAGCACTTCCAAGTTTCTCTCTCAATTGCTCAAAGGTTAACTGGAAGAAATCCCTTAAAGTGATAAGTTCGTTTTTGTACGTATATGTTGTGTTATATGTCTTTCGTTGTGTTTTCTTGTACAATTAAGTGTTTTACTACTACTACTACTCCTGCTTAACCCGCATTTTAATAAAACAAGAATCAGGTCATTTTAACATAACTTTTTTTTAACAGCCTGAAATCATAATTATTTTACATGTTTTTTAAAGTGGGGCATTCCACTCATACAATAGTATGTTATTCAATCAAATACAAACACTGAAAACATTGAAAAAATAATCAACCCAGCAGGATTTGAACCTCGCATCGATACGCCTTACCGGGGCTCGATCGCTTTACCAATTAAGCTATGGGTTCAGTTACTGAGTTGACGAAATTCTCAATGCCTTCAATCATCTTTTTGCATTTATTTTTACATCGACTTTATAGCAGCCGTAAGCGACATCTAGGTGCTAACTACTAGAGTCAGATACCCTTCCCGCCGACCCTTTTACAAGTGTCACAACGGAAATAATAGATGGCGCTGCTATCAACTTATAATTATTTTACATGTTTTTTAAAGTGGGGCATTCCACTCATACAATAGTATGTTATTCAATCAAATACAAACACTGAAAACATTGAAAAAAATAATCAACCCAGCAGGATTTGAACCTCGCATCGATACGCCTTACCGGGGCTCGATCGCTTTACCAATTAAGCTATGGGTTCAGTTACTGAGTTGACGAAATTCTCAATGCCTTCAATCATCTTTTTGCATTTATTTTTACATCGACTTTATAGCAGCCGTAAGCGACATCTAGGTGCTAACTACTAGAGTCAGATACCCTTCCCGCCGACCCTTTTACAAGTGTCACAACGGAAATAATAGATGGCGCTGCTATCAACTTATAATTATTTTACATGTTTTTTAAAGTGGGGCATTCCACTCATACAATAGTATGTTATTCAATCAAATACAAACACTGAAAACATTGAAAAAATAATCAACCCAGCAGGATTTGAACCTCGCATCGATACGCCTTACCGGGGCTCGATCGCTTTACCAATTAAGCTATGGGTTCAGTTACTGAGTTGACGAAATTCTCAATGCCTTCAATCATCTTTTTGCATTTATTTTTACATCGACTTTATAGCAGCCGTAAGCGACATCTAGGTGCTAACTACTAGAGTCAGATACCCTTCCCGCCGACCCTTTTACAAGTGTCACAACGGAAATAATAGATGGCGCTGCTATCAACTTATAATTATTTTACATGTTTTTTAAAGTGGGGCATTCCACTCATACAATAGTATGTTATTCAATCAAATACAAACACTGAAAACATTGAAAAAATAATCAACCCAGCAGGATTTGAACCTCGCATCGATACGCCTTACCGGGGCTCGATCGCTTTACCAATTAAGCTATGGGTTCAGTTACTGAGTTGACGAAATTCTCAATGCCTTCAATCATCTTTTTGCATTTATTTTTACATCGACTTTATAGCAGCCGTAAGCGACATCTAGGTGCTAACTACTAGAAACCCACTTTAAAAAACATGTAAAATAATTATAAGTTGATAGCAGCGCCATCTATTATTTCCGTTGTGACACTTGTAAAAGGGTCGGCGGGAAGGGTATCTGACTCTAGTAGTTAGCACCTAGATGTCGCTTACGGCTGCTATAAAGTCGATGTAAAAATAAATGCAAAAAGATGATTGAAGGCATTGAGAATTTCGTCAACTCAGTAACTGAACCCATAGCTTAATTGGTAAAGCGATCGAGCCCCGGTAAGGCGTATCGATGCGAGGTTCAAATCCTGCTGGGTTGATTATTTTTTCAATGTTTTCAGTGTTTGTATTTGATTGAATAACATACTATTGTATGAGTGGAATGCCCCACTTTAAAAAACATGTAAAATAATTATAAGTTGATAGCAGCGCCATCTATTATTTCCGTTGTGACACTTGTAAAAGGGTCGGCGGGAAGGGTATCTGACTCTAGTAGTTAGCACCTAGATGTCGCTTACGGCTGCTATAAAGTCGATGTAAAAATAAATGCAAAAAGATGATTGAAGGCATTGAGAATTTCGTCAACTCAGTAACTGAACCCATAGCTTAATTGGTAAAGCGATCGAGCCCCGGTAAGGCGTATCGATGCGAGGTTCAAATCCTGCTGGGTTGATTATTTTTTCAATGTTTTCAGTGTTTGTATTTGATTGAATAACATACTATTGTATGAGTGGAATGCCCCACTTTAAAAAACATGTAAAATAATTATAAGTTGATAGCAGCGCCATCTATTATTTCCGTTGTGACACTTGTAAAAGGGTCGGCGGGAAGGGTATCTGACTCTAGTAGTTAGCACCTAGATGTCGCTTACGGCTGCTATAAAGTCGATGTAAAAATAAATGCAAAAAGATGATTGAAGGCATTGAGAATTTCGTCAACTCAGTAACTGAACCCATAGCTTAATTGGTAAAGCGATCGAGCCCCGGTAAGGCGTATCGATGCGAGGTTCAAATCCTGCTGGGTTGATTATTTTTTCAATGTTTTCAGTGTTTGTATTTGATTGAATAACAAGCCTGAAATCAGTTTTACGAAAATACACAAATATCAACTTTAAACATCTTATTTTGTTTCATAATACTTAAATAAAGAAGGTACACCACTATATTTAGTGACGTCACAAGATACGTCCAGCGTCTCTCTTGGGACTCTATGGACGTTTTGTACGTTTTAATTTTTCATAACGAGTGGGCTATTGTCTACCGTGGGTACTTTACAAATGCTAATTTCGAAAGATTTTGGAAATTGAAGTTACTATATAATGTATGGTATCTTCTATTTAGTATACATTCTGAGAAAAATAAAAAAAATGGTAGGAAAAATAATCATCAACAACCTTTGCAGAAGAAATTCTGAATAGAGAAAAAAAAACTCTTTTTTTTTGTTTAATAACTTTGTCCGCGACTACAGTGAAATGCTGCTAAGAAACTTACCTATAAAGCAGTTCCATGACTCTTAGACACATTTTCATGTCCCAGACGCAAGGCAATGTCTTGAAATGTGCACCTCTATCTTTGGTCAAGCTTGACACTTTGACTGGTCTGTTTTCCTTGTCATGTTGCGATTTCTGACTCTTCTGTGACTTGACAGTTTCTCGAGTGTCATTTAGGGTTGATTTGCTACCCTTTTTGCCTAATTTCGGGGTTGCCTGATGACGAGAAAAGCATATAATACACAAACCGTTGAAAAGCGTGAAATGAATAATTTGGCTAAATAAAAAAGTGACGGAAATGATTGGTCAAACGAACTTTGTTAGTAACCAACTATATGAAAGTCTCTTCTACTCGTCGATCTATCAATTTACAGCACCGGTGCGGGAAATATACTAAGACGCACTAATATAAGGAGGAAGTTTATATGTACCTTGAACGGTTAATCATGAACATTTATAAATTATCGTACCAAAATCGTATTCAACATTTAAAAACTCTTTTTTAAGGGATAATAATCGTTATAAAATGTTCGCTGTGTAAGAGCGCGCGACACGCGCGGTACGCCGCGCCGGACGCAAGCCGGCAGTCGGCAACGCGCCGGCCGGTTCAAATAGCACTCTTAGTGCTTGAAGATGGAGACCTAGGCTCTCCGAAACATGACGCGCGAAGTGACTTAAGTGACGTGAGTTTAACCGTTATATTTTATAGTATAATAATCGTTTTTAGTCGCTGGAGACACGAAAAATCGTTTAGCTACGGGGATTTTCTGAAGTACGTCAATTTACTTGCTCTTATGTCCGGGTTGTCACGGCCAATGATGAAATGAATTGATGTCTTTCTTGGCATAACTTACTTTTATGTATTTTTTTTTTACAAAACTTACCTTAGTGCTCTCCAATAACTGAGTGTACCCCTTAAACAGATTAAGCACCATGCTGGCAGTTCTAGGGCTGCCCCGGTCCCACTTCATGACCTGATAGGCTACCAGCGCCTCGTACGACGATAGTATCTGTTGGACTTTGAAGCTTTTCGCTTTGGACTCGGGGGTCAAGTCTGAAAGCCCTGCCTCATCCTGAAAAAAGATGTTGGTATTGACCTTAAAAGTCAGAAATAAAGTTAAGTGTGATATGCGACTGTTTTTTGCATCTAGTGAAAGTATTAAGAGGTCCGTAAGAGAACCGGATTTATATGAGAAATTGAGCAATGAAGTAGTCTCAACCTGTTGATATCTCCCAACCTCTCAAATCTTAGCAGGATCTAGTGCAAACTTGCCGTGTCACTGCCACCAACCAAAATAACCAGTTAAATTACTCTTGGAAAATATGCGCTCTTGGTACCCAGTAGTCTTTCCATGTCGACGTAGCTAAAATATAAGTAAGATTCACCATGTCTATACTTCCGTTTTCCGGCTGGCTGGCCAAAACGCTTAGTTCCACTTCTCTTGGTGTATAATAATAATAAAAGAACAACAACCGCTGACAATGACAGACGTCTTGTAATCAAATTTTGCTAAAAATATATTTTTATACGTGTTATTTTGCCTAAACTTGGTGAAATTTGGTTTCAAGTGACCCCTAAAATAATCCCAAGATGTGGAATACCAACATACCAGAGCTTAAATGCAATTACGGATCACGAACGTACAAAACATAGCACATTGACAGCTTGTGCTCAAACTCATAGGCGAAACACGTATATGTTTGCATAGAATGATAACGAGAAGTCGGACTAAAGCGGAATCCACCAACGCACGCCCACCATCCTCGCCCGCCTCGTCAGTCTCTTCGCCATCGTCGTCGGGCGATAAGTTCGCTACTGCGCCCGACACCAGCGAGTCGAGCGACGAGTGCGGGCCGCCGCCGCCGCCGCCACGACCACCTGCGCGACGGGGACGGCCACCGCTGCCGGCACGCTTGGGGCTTGCGGGACATCCTGCCCCGCCCAGGGCCCCCGCTGCCGGTGGTATAGTGCGTCGCATGCAATGGACTTCATCCATTAATGAGAACGTCATGCGCGCCTATTATGGGGCTACAGAGGGGGTAACTAATCTGTGCGCGTATCGTGACCGGATACTTCCTCTGTTTCAGCTCCTTGAACCAACCATCAACGTGACTGCGCAACGACTATCGGATCAGGTCCGAGTCATCCAGCGGGATAAACGGTTGGATGACTCGACACTTGATCGGCTCCGCCTGGAGGCTCTCTCTGCTCGCGCGGCCTCCATCTCGACGCGGGATCCGCCCGCCACGTCGCCGGATCCGATGCCCGCACCCGACCTGGCATCGGGGGCGCCGCGGGTTGATCCCAGTGTCGATGAGGAGGAGATCGTGAATCAGAGTGTGAGTAGTACAGCCAATGAGCAACTGAGGAGGACTTTGGAAGAGATAATTACGCAGTATCGCTCCACAAACATCCTTAGGCCACGATTACCACGCTTGCCTATGAATAGACGCAATCTAGCGCTAATGGGAGCCCTAAATGATTTGCTAGATCCATTCCTGCGGACTAGTAAAGACTTAGATGATACGCACTCGATCATGTACTGCGGGGCCATCGCGGCGTGCCGTGTTGCTCGAGTCAAGTTTCCGGACGCTGAACGTGCACCTAGGACCGCCGGGGGTGTCCCCGCTTGGCAGGTGCGGATCGAGCGTCGTATCAACTCATTTAGGACTCTCATTGCAAAGCTGATCTGCTTCAGGGGGGGCAATAACCGCCCCCGAGTAATGCGCTTTGTGCACCAGGCGTTCGCGGGGACGGATATCGAGCCCCGCGACTACATGGCCAATGTCATAGAGCGCATCGACTTTCTGAAGCAGAAAGTTTATGCATGGGCAAGCCGTATTCGCCGTTACAGAGAGCGTGTGGACCGATTCAAGCAGAATCGTCTTTTCCAAAGTGACCAAAGGAAGGTATACCGAAGGTGGGAGGAAACCGACCCCCGTGTGTCCGACATGCGACTGCCGGATGCTACTGCCATGACTGATTTCTGGCGTAGCATCTGGTCGGCGCCCGTTGAACACACGGAGGGCGAGTGGATGAGTGTTGTTGAACGTGGGTACGAGTCCATCGAACCAATGGGGGCTATCACCATCAGCCCCGACGACGTAAGTTGTGCAATCCGTACGGCCCAGAACTGGAAAAGTCCTGGCCCGGATGGGTTGCACAACTTCTGGCTAAAATGGTTTCGATGCTCGCACTCGCGGCTGGCAACACAATTTCAACAAGCCCTTGAACTTGGCTCCCTCCCGCCTTCCTTAACAACTGGTGGTGGTGGTGGTGGTGTGGTGGTGGCTTCCTGCTCTATAAGTCCGGTAGTACCACGGAAGCGAAGAACTACCGACCCATCACGTGCTTGGCTACGCTCTACAAGCTTCTTACATCCATTTTGAGAGCAAAAATAAACGCGCACATGGTCGCAAACAACATTTTGGTCTCCGCTCAAAATGGATGTAGGGTTGGGTCCCGTGGTACTAAAGAGCTCCTCCTCATAGACATGACCATTTGCCAACGAGTCCGGCGGAACAGGGGGGCCCTCTCGGCCGCTTGGATTGACTACAAGAAGGCCTATGATTCAGTGCCTCATTCATGGCTGAGGAGGATCTTGGAGCTGTATAAAATTGATGCAGCTTTAGGATCCTTCCTTGGCGCGTGTATGAGGCAGTGGACCACAGTCCTTCGTCAACCAGGAGGCGGGGATGACTCCCCTGGCCCGCAGGACTTTATAAGGATCGAGCGAGGAATATTTCAGGGCGACAGTCTGAGTCCCCTGTGGTTCTGCCTAGCTCTAAATCCGCTCAGCAATCTGCTGAAGGATTCGGGGCTAGGTTGCCGGCTTCGGAGAGAGGGTGAAGTCATATCTCACCTTCTGTACATGGACGATCTCAAATTATTTGCACCAAATAACCAAGACTTGTTGGAACTACTGAAGACCACTGAAGTGTTCAGTAGTTCCATCAAGATGGAGTTTGGTGTTGATAAATGTGCGGTTATGCATGTACAGCGGGGGAAAGTAGTAAATTCAACAAATCTACAGCTTTCTGAGACAATGACGTTCAGATCTATCTCTGAATCAGAAACCTACAAATACCTTGGTATGTCACAGTCTTTGGGCATTGAGGATGTGGGTATTAAACAGGCGTTGAAGGAGAGCTTCTTCGGTCGGCTGACAAAAGTACTTAATAGTCTTCTGTCAGGTGGCAACAAGGTGCGCGCCTTCAATGCCTGGGTAATGCCCCTACTCACATACTCCTTTGGCATACTAAGGTGGACACAGACCGAGCTGGATGCCCTGGATCGGAGAGTCCGTCTATTGCTCACCACACACCGTATGCTTCACCCACGCTCGTCTGTTATGAGATTGTACATCCCACGGAAGTGTGGAGGTCGGGGCTTTTTAAACGCCAAAAATCTCCACAACCGTGAGGTGTACAATCTCAGGAATTATTTCCTTAACAACGAGTGTGGGATGCATCGTGATGTGGTGGCAGTAGATAAGGGTCTCACGCCGCTCTCCTTGGCAAACGAGAACTGGCGCAAACCTGTGGTGCTAAGCACCGAGGATCGCAGGGCGGTATGGAAGAGCAAGGAGCTACACGGGCGGTTCTACAGGGCCCTCACGGGACCCGACGTAGACCTGCTCGCGTCGGTGAACTGGTTACGATTCGGGGACCTCTTCGGAGAAACCGAAGGTTTTGCCTGTGCAATTGCGGACGAAGTTATCATGAAGAATAACTACCGGAAATATATCCTGAAGGACGGTACGGTCGACATTTGTCGGGCATGCCGCCGTCCCGGAGAGTCACTCAGGCATATCATCTCCGGTTGTTCTCATCTTGCTAATGGCGAGTACTTGCACAGACATAACCTCGTAGCCAGGATTATACACCAGCAGCTTGCTCTCCTATATGGTCTTGTGGACCACGAAGTGCCGTACTACAAGTACACACCTGCACCAGTTCTCGAAAATGGTCGTGCCACGCTCTATTGGGATCGATCTATTATCACGGACAGGACTATTGTAGCCAATAAGCCTGATATCGTGGTAATAGATCGACCGCAACGCCGGGCCATGCTCGTCGACATCACCGTCCCATGTGACGAGAACCTCGTGAAGGCCGAGAAGGACAAGTCCAGCAAGTACCTAGACTTGGCTCACGAGGTAACCGCCATGTGGGAGGTTGATTCGGCGATCATTGTGCCGATAGTTGTTTCTGCGAACGGTCTCATAGCGAAGAGTCTCGACCAACACCTAGAGAGACTTTCGCTACGGGGTTGTGGTTGGATCAAGGGTCAGATTCAGAAGGCGGTTATCCTGGACACGGCGCGCATTGTCCGAAGGTTCCTCTCTCTGCGGCCCTAACCACCGGCAGCCTGGGCCTTGCTCCGTTGCCGGCGGCACCCTAGGTTAGGTTTTTTATAATGTTTTTATTGTTTTTGTATGTTTTAGATGTATTTTTATATTTTACTTTTGTAAAAATATTATAAAAACCTAATCTAAGAAATTAATGAAATAAAGTGAATAATAATAATAATAAATACTCTTTATTGCACACCTCATACAGTTACAAGCACAAATTTTACAATTAGATAAATTTAGGTAGAGGTAACAACAGGCGGTCTTATCGCTAATGAGCGATTGTATATGTGTCCCTGGTTCCTAGACCCGTACCATGTATGTCTACTCGTATATTAAGCTCATTCTCACAGATCTTAGCCAAATCTAATGCCAATTTGCTGCGTAGCACAGCAAAGCCGCTACATTTTTCTGCCAGGCTAACAAAAATGACCAGATACTACTCTTGCAAAATATGCGCTCCTGGTATCTAGTAGTCTTACCATGTTACTTAACAGGTAGTTTCACCTTGTACGTCTGTTTTCCGAATGGCTGCCCAAAATGCCTAGTTCAACTTATCTTGGAGTCACAGATAAGTATATGTGAACCTGGTTCCTATACTAGGCCTAGGACTTTACCATGCCAATATGTCCGAACCGCTCGCACTCACAGATCTTTGTCAGGTTTAGTGCCCGCCTGCTGCGTAAAACAGCCACAGCGCTACCGTTTTCCGCCTGTCTGGCCAAAATATCCAGTGCAACTACTCTTGGAGAATATGCGCTCCTGGTACCTACATCAAGTAGTCACGATGTCGGATGGCCAAAAAACCCAGTTATTTTTCTCTTAGAGAATATGTCGCCAGTAGTTGTGAAGATATAAGATAGGCTTACCATGTCTATCTGGCCGAACCGCTCATTCTCACAGATCTTAGTCAAGTCTAGTCCCAGCTTGCTGCGTAAGACAGCTACAGCGCTACCGTTTTCCGCTTGACTAGCCAGAATGTCCTCTAAATCCTCTTCCTCCTCTTGGAGGAATTGCGCGGTCACGTAGAGGAGGTGGGATATGGGCTCCTGTAATAAATTACGTTTATTAATATTATTATTATTACATCCATACTTCCATACTTAATAATATTATAAATGGGAAAGTGTATGTGTGTGTTTGTTTGTTTGTTTGTCCGTCTCTCACGGCAAAACGGGTCGACGAATTGACGTGATTTTTTAAGTGGAGATAGTTGAAGGGATGGAGAGTGACATAGGCTACTTTTTGTCTCTTTCTAACCCCCCACTTCCCTAAAATGGGGGGTGGAAGTTTGTATGGTTTGTTACCCCGAATTTAACGCCAGCGAAGCCGCGGGCAAAAGCTAGTTTTTAATAAAATTAAATAAGTTTCTGTCTACAGTATGTGTATTAATCACGCCGACACAGTGGTCAGTTACCAATGCTAGTTAAAATGTCTAAATACTATTTTAGCATAGCAGCATTAGCAGCACTGGCACAGAATAAATAATAGTATTTCATACAGAATGGCCACGCTACGGCCCGCCCCGAACGGAATTACCTCATCCCACTACGGCTGATTGGTAGGGAACTAGTAGGCTAATACATCAGGTTTGCAGCGCATCGATAAAAGGCAAAATGTCGGTGTATTGTCAAACGTCATTTACGACAGGGGAAACAGCACCCTAAGACGCACGCACACATTGAAGCGTGTACAGATGTGCCGTGCACACAAAGGCGCTCAATCGAGTTTCATAGTATGACGTGTCGACCCTGTGGCACTGGATCTCGTAACTGCCGTCTCTGACCCATTCATGAGAACTATCCCGTATTTACTCGCACTCATACAGTCCTGGTATACAATAACATAGCCCACCACTAGCACGGCGGTGGCTCCGCTGATCTGCACGCACTTGTCCCACAGGACTTGATCCTCCTCCAAGTATTTAGCGAGGTGTTCGTTCAGAAACTCCAGCACGCACTCGTGGAGCGCCGGCTTGTCCTTCACACACTCGTACAGTCCTGAGACAAAAATATACAACGTGTAACAAAAATGCTGGTGATTATTGTGAAATTTATTTAATTATTGTAATTATGAAAATGTAAGATAAAACATATGTCGCGAAAAAAAAAATTTTGTATAGAGGGCTGGGACGACGTATCCTATACAAAAAAAAACAATATATTTTTGGCGTGCAATAGATATTTGTACAACAAGAGAAGAAAGTTCATATTTACTTTGAGTGCTAACTTTGAGTCCCGAGCAAGCGAAAGATTCTATAATAGAATCACGAGCGTAGCGAGTGATTCTAATTTAGAATCTTGGGCGTAGTGAGGGACTCAAAAGCACAAGATGTAAATAACTTTATTCTCATGTTGAACACACTATTTTTCACCTCAGCAGTGAGAATACATGGAAAAATACAACCTGGGTGATGCTTAATCCTTCTTTGTCACTTTATTCACTCGTATTAATATTCTTACATTTGAGTTCAAAAACCTCAATAATAAGTTAATAACACAAAAATAATCAAAATAAATTAAATATTTTTAAAATATCTATACCGCCATTTTGACTTTTGTAATTTTTTTTATCGGCGTTCGGTAACTACTGTTTGATCACAATACGAGAGATTGTTGTAAGTAATAATATTTTTCACATAATAATCTTGTAATTTTTCAGTTTATACTTATTTCATTTTGAAATAAAGAACGTAAATTATTTTAAGTGTTGTATGGTTAAACATTTAAAAATTAAAATTTGTATAAGTAAATTATATTTACAAATTAGTACTTGTGCGCGTTTCAGAACGTTCGTTCTGACTCTGTTTCAGGGGTCTGCTATCGAAAGTTCAGAATACGAATTAAAATTAAATAAAATTAGATTGAATGACATTTAAAATATTTCTGTCTCTCTCTATGTACTAACGACGTGAAAAAGAGAACGCGAATAGACTCCCGAGTATTTAGAATTTGTATTAGACCTCGCGCGCGAAATTGGCATTGTAATATTTGTAATTCCAAGAACACTTCAAGGTCATTTTGTCTCACGCTCGCAGCAAAATTGAGTTTTGCTCACTCTTTTTAGGTATCAAAGAACCCTCGTTCCTGCTGCTGAGGTGAAAAAGATATTCTCCCACTTTTTCTTACTCGCAAATCTCGCAATACGATACCAAATATGCGCTTAAACGAATCACCAGTATTTTTATCTACACTCATATTGTAAGTCCTCTAAAATGCGTTCAAAAACCGTAGGCAATGACCAGCATTACAACAAACGATTTCACTATGATAAGTTTCTTATCTGTGGCAGTAATGTAATTTTAACTTTACATGCTCAAATATTGTTAAGTTATGAGTTTCAAATTTGGAACAGCTGTCAAAACCAACACAATTTCAAAGGGTTTCTATTCTAGTATCCATAGATTTTAAAATATTGTCGATACGAAACGTCAGTACGATATATTTTTTGACATAAACCGCACGACATTTTAATCTCGGATGTATCTATCTACCTAGTAATGCAGGTCAATTACCTTCGGCTTCTGAACCCATCTTTGAGTACTTGCAATATGTGTGTAGATAATAGTAGATTGTACACCAAGGGCACTGTTTTATGTCACGGGCGCAATATTGAATCCTGAACGTAACGAAGGACTCCAGATTTTACTCCCGAGCGCAGCGAGGGGGTTACGAGTTAATTCCCGAGCGAAGCGAGGGAATTAAGACTGAGTCCTGAGTGCAGTGAGGGGTTCAAGCACGCCCGTAACAAAGACAGCTTTATCCCCGAGGGGTATACTCTACTTTTCTCACCTCTTGCGAGACAATAATATAGCTAAGGCTACTAGAAACGGATTTTTATTAAAGTAAATCAAAAGTAAAAACCGGCCAAGTGCATGTCGGACCACACATAGGAGGGTTCCGTACCTTCAATGGAATAAGAACCAAACTAATACCAAAAGGTCGTATCTGGTGCCTATGTTTTTTTGGAGATAACTCAAAAATGGCTAAACCGATAATGTTCAAAACAATTGCGTAGAAAGTATATGATAAGATGCATCTCCTCAAATTTTTTCATATTTTTTGGACTTACGGTTCAAAAGTTACAGGGGGGGCCACTATTTTTCTGATTTTCGAAGCGATTATTTCAGAAAATATTCACTTAATCACAAAATGGTCAAAGAAACCTCAATGTTATTTTTAAAGACCTGTCACAGATGTGTCACATGTTGATATTTAGTCAAAAAAAATAGTTACATGTATGGAGCGCCCCCCCCCTAATTTTTTTTTCAAATCTACATTTTTTTTTTTTTTTTTTTTTTATACCACGACGGTGGCAAACAAGCATACGGCCCGCCTGATGGTAAGCAGCTACCGTAACCTATGGACGCCTGCAACTCCAACTGCAACTACATAACTAAGTAGCGGCATACAAAATACACCTTATGTGTAAATTTTATTCAGATACGTCGTATAGTTTCCGAGTAAAATGGCTGTGACATACGGACGGACAGACATACAGACAGACATGACGAATCAATAAGGGTTCCGTTTTTTGCCATTTGGCTACGGAACCCTAAAAATTGATTCTTGATACATTAGTCCATTTTATTCTAATTTTATCTTCTATTTTTATAGCACCTGCAGGTTTACTCCGTATACTGCAGCGTCTTATGACACTCGCGGCATTTGTTTTAGGTATTTAAAATTGAGGTGGCCAGCACGATTTTCCGAATAAATTCGATTTTCAAATCAGCTCGACGCGGCGGCGCGGGCCCCGGCTGGCGTCGCGGGGCTGTGCACCGTGCGGACTTTACCAAATTAGACTTTAAGCACATAACAATAAGAACTATGGGAAGTGAAATCACATTATTAACCAGCGGGTTATAATGAGATTTAGTACAACATTATAACCCGGCTAAAGCCAAGGGCTATAATGATTTGCTTTCGGTGAGGTTTGCATGATATATAATTTGGCATTGTCGAGCAGGTGGTGTGAAAAGTAATGTATGCAACTGTACATAATTAGGCCTTAAAACACTCGTGTTTTAAGGCCCCTCATTATGCATCAGTTGCATAAACTACTATTGTTACACTCTGTATAGTAGGAAAAAATTAAAGAGGCTGGGAAACAAAAATTGTCAGCTTAGTGTGCTGTAAGCGGGCGAGGGAAGCGAAGTCGTATAGTAACACGAGGCTACTATGTAATTCCTACTCCAATTAGAATGTATTTTCGAATCAAGTATTAACATTCAACAAGTCTCCGCCCACGACATCGTCTCCGTAGAAATTTTAACTATAAAATGTTCGTGAGACTCTTAACATATTAAAAATATTTATAACGGGTTACTCACGTAATTTAAGTCGATTTTTGCTCGACATGTTTCGATCAATTTACGATGATCATTCTCACGAGCGGCCTTCCGCGACGGCAGCGCGCCGGCTACTACGCGCCTGCGCGCGGTGTGCCCTGCTGGCGGAATGATCATCGTAAATTGATCGAAACATGTCGAGAAAAAATCGACTTAAACTACGTGAGTAACCCGTTATAAATGATTTTAATATGCTCCGTAGAAATGTTTAAAACTAAACTCCCACATATAAATAATACATACGAGTGTAGAGTAGCTGTTTGACAGCGGCGTCTTGCACGAGGCACCGCCGCAGTATCGACACCACCTCCATACATACTGACTCATTGCGTACGCTCGACGCCGCCCTGCAACAAAAACCTATGGTGAAATCTCTTTTTAACGAAATTTTTATATCAGCTTTTATTACAATATTATTATTATTCAACTTACTTATTTCAAGTGAAAGCGAACACTTAAAGTTGTTAAGATTAAGATGCCACTAACAAGCAGACTCGAGGCTCCTTAAGTCAGCGATAAAAAGTTTTTTTTTTTATAGCCTATGTTGTGTCCGCTGCTGGGCAAAGGCCTCCCCTCTCTTCCGCCACTCGTCACGGCCTGGTGCATGTTCCCGCCAGTCGCTACAAAAGGCATCCCGGTCGTCCCGCCATCTGTTTTCCGGTCTGCCTCTGCTCCGGCCGTCCCGCGGGGCCCAATCAGAGCCATTTTGGCCCACCGATCCGGGTGCATTTGGCAGACGTGTCCAGCCCAGTCCCACTTGCGCTTGGCGACCTGAGCACCCACATCCGCAATACCAGTTCTGGAGCGCAGTTCGGTGTTCCTTACACGATCGATTCTGCGGACTCCGAGTATGCTGCGCTCCATTGCTCGCTGCCAAATCTTTAGTCGGGACTTCCGGGCTTCCGTCACGACCAAGTTAACTAGACCTAAGCTAAAAAGATAACAAAAGAAATTGTTTACATAAAATGGTATCTTACGGGGCTCCAGTTTGCGTAGAATGCACGATAGTGAGCTGTGTCAAGTACGAAGCGTGGCTGTCTTCACTGTACGTGCTCTGGCTGCTGCTAAATGTCCCGGACACCTTCACGTGACGAAGGACGGTTAGGAATCCGGAGAGTGCCAGGCGACGGTGGGCTGAGTCCCTGGAAATGAGAAAGTTGTTTGGAAACTGCAGTCACGGTCTTTAATTTGGTACCGACTTAAAGCTACTACACCGTTAAACCGATAAATAACCGCGGTTCATCGATAAATCGTCAATGTACATACATACTAGTAGTCTGCCTCGAACTGAGAACTCGCGATTTACTTGCAAACCAGATGACCAATATAACAAGACCCTTCTGAACATTTTTCTTCGTCCTCTAACTCCACAACCTCATGATCCTGCTCATATACGAACTCTCAAATTATATATGTCTCTGCTACAACCCCAACAAATTTCATAAAGATCAGAAAAACGTTACTAAAGTTATCGCGGATCAAACCCTCAAAATCAAAATGCCATCGAAATGCCGAGACGTCCCGAGAGACGAAGTTGTTGTATTCACTTCGCTTACACTCCTCTCGCGATTACACAATGCAAATCATAACAACAGTATCAGAATAAAGTCGACTAGGAGTTCCGGTTATTTTATGGTTCAATCCATGATTTGACGTCCCCCATTTCCCATGGCAAATATAACGCACCATTTTATCTCTAGACAAGTGTTACATTTTATCCCACTTGGCACTTAATTTGAACTAGTAGTCCGCCTCGAACTCAAAACTCGCGATTTCCTTGCAAACGAGATGACCAATATAACAAGACCCTTCTGAGGATTTTTTTCGCCTTCTAGCTCCACAACCCCTTAAACGGTCCTGCTCATATACGAACTCACAAATTTGATGTATCTCTGCTAGAACCCCAACAAATTTCATAAAGATCAGAAAAACGTTACTAAAGTTGTCGCGGAACAAACTCTCAAATCAAAAAGCCATCGAGATGCCGAGACGTCCCAGTAGCCGAAGTTGTTTGTAAGAACTCACTTCGCTCGTTCGAAGAACTCACTTCGCTCGTTCGACAAGTAAATCTAAAATACGTTATAATGTTATTAAATCGTAACTCTAGTTACATTTTCATAGAATACCTACAGACGTGGAAAATTGCGAAAAGTTCTCAAAACGCAGAAAAAGATGTCATAATTTTTTGGAAATATAGGAAAACTAAATACAAAATCGTGAGATGTTTCCCTATGAGAAAAAATGCCATAACTTTGTAAAGTTTCCGTCAGCACATCACTGTAAGAATAACCCATTTTCGAGAAAAGTATACCTGGAATTGATCCCCTTTCTGCACACCATAAACAAACAGTCCCTAGTCCTCGCGCTGAAGTTGATCAGCGGATGCACCGCCTCTAGGATGGGGGCGCAGCTCTTGAAGTCGGTAGAAGGCTTGCAGTTCTCTAGTATGGCGCTTAGTTGAGAGCAGCGCTCCACGGAGATGGGTGTGAGCTTGCAGAGGACGAACAGGCAATCTGTAAGGATTTTTTAATATAAATATGATATCTTTTTGCTTATAGTTCATTATAAAAGAACTTTTAGAGAACGTATGTACGAGGCATTTATTGTTGAGTAGTCGTTCTCTGTTTATTGTTTATTATGAACCCCCTGGTACTGTCTGTATTAAGGTGAGTGATATCTAGAATTGGACTCACTTTTGATTCAAGTTTCGGGATCTAACAGCTCAATAATTTTAAACAAAAAATAACCGCACTTAGCATCCACCTTTCTAAAAGCAAATGCTCGAGCTGCTGTAAAAAATATCACTATAGATGTGCCTATAATAGTCGAAGAGTTCCCTCGGTTTCTCCAGGGTTCCCTCGGTTTCTCAAACAAAAAAATAATTTTCCAAATCGGTCGAGCCGTCTTCGAATAATCGCTGAACACACATTAAAAAAAATAGCAAACACAAAGATCCCGACGAATTGAGAACTTCCTTCGAAACCTTGAAGTCGGTTGAAAAAGAACCGACTTTACTTGGCCTCCACCTTTCCAAAAGAAAATGCTCGAGCTACTGTAAAAAAATACTCAAATCACTATAATTATTTGAAGAGTTCCCTCGATTTCTCCAGGATCCCATCATCAGATCCTGACCTGATGACAATGGGACCAACTGTGAAGTATATTCTTTCAAACACAAAAGAATTTTCCAAATCGGTCCAGCCGTAATTAAGAACCTAAGAATTGGGTACTTTCCTTGGTAAAAAAAAATATAATTCTATTTAGTCCGTCAGTTAGATTATCAAAAAATATTGGACACGTATTTTTTATTTTGTCAATCAAACAAAAATTGGTGAATTTATAGCCCGTTAAAGTGCCGCGTGACGTCACATTTCAGTACAATTTTTAGTATAAATATATTTTTTTAGGAAAGTAGCCAATTAAGTCGGTAACAAACACTTAAAGACCCTTATGTATAAAACAGAAGCAGCCTCTACAAGAGATCTTTGGGTGGATCTTGAAATGTTGGGTGATCTTCATCCCTTTGTGTATTATGGACGCCTGGTACTTTCAGAATTAAAGTGAATGATATCTTAGACTGGACTCACTAGACACATTCAAGTTAAATATCTAAATGATGGAGAAAATACCACTTAAGATTTGTAATCAAATAATGAGGGTTTCTGCGATCGAGATTTTCACTAGATGGCAGCACCGTGGCGAAAGATCTAGCTGTCATAATCCACCAATCATGAGCCGTGGTCCGAATCACACTTACAACGCTCACAACGCTAACAGTGCTGATAGTCGGTCCGAATCATTAGCGCGCTCAAGGCCGCGTAAGTAGTGTTTTGATTCGGACCACCGTAAACGGCTGCGTGAGCGCTGTCAACGTCAATTTAATAAAAATCATGTGTCAAACGTATGTCAAATAACAACTTGACGTTTGTGCTCAAGGTGCTTACGCCTAGGACCGTGAGCACTGTAAACGCTGTCAAGTGATATCATTCAATGACGTCACGACATCTACGTTGGCGCTGTGAGCGCGATTTGGTCCGCCCGTTAGCGCGCTGTGTGTGCTGTAAGCGTGATTCGGACCACAGCAATGTTTAACACTTTCGCAACCGGGCAAAATTTTGATCAATACCCCAGAAACCGACAGAACCCGCCAGGCGGGCTACGCAGTGCAACGCAATGCCGCAGGCAGCGTGCCCGGCATCTGAGCAAACATTACGAGTGCCTACCAGGCGGGTTCTCGGTAGTCAAAGTGTTAATCATATTTTTTTTGATTGGTGGATTTTGACAGCTGCTGTCAAAATTACCTCTCGCCACGGTGCTGCCATCTAGTGAAAATCTCGATCGCGGTAACCCTCATTGTGACCATTAGTCTGTGTAGATATGTTTGCTTATACCTGCGTACTGCCTCGGTGGGCTGGCCGTGTTCAGCCGATCAGCTAACGTGGCCAGTATATGAGGCGCCGTTTCTGGCTGCGCCTTGCTCAGCCTCGCCAGCACAAGCTTGCCCAGCGACCAGCAGGATGCCGCGTGTGGCTTGCCGCGAGGTGTCGCTAGCAGGGAGAAGGCGAGGCCGATGAGGCCTAGGACAGTGAGCTGTCGGTGGCTAGCACTGGAAGAGGCAATACATTTTTGAAACATACAGGCTGTCTTTTCAACTCTTAAGTCATTATTTACTTACTTTGAAAACCATTGCACAAAGTAGTATAAAAAGCCTACCTTAATGCTTCAAGGCATTATCTACCAGTCAACCATATAAAGCATAGGTAGGCCATGTAGGCCATACTGAACCACTTTTATTATGGGACCAACTGTGAACCAATTCCGAATTGCAAAATGAAATAGTAGTTTATGTAACTGTTACGTTTTAAGGCCTAATTACGTACAGTTGCATACACTGCTTTATCTACAGACATATTATAAATCCTAAATGACGTGTTCGGACTTCGGAAACCATTTTTAGAATGACCGCCATTGCTCCGCCGCCATGGCCAACTCGATTGTGTCGGCGGTCGGGAGGGCGCGTGCCGGCGGTCGGGGAGGAGGGCAGGATTTTCATTACGTTATCAAATTCGATGTTCCAAATTTGTATAATGTTAAAATTACGTTACTGCCACAGTCGCCACAGATGAAAAACTTATCATAGTAAAATCGGTTGTTGTAATGCTGGCCATTGCCTATACCCTTTTGGAACACATTTTAGAGGACTTACAATGTGAGTGAAGATAAAGAAGATAATACTGTATCCTTACCTCTCTGTGGTGAGCACGCGCAGCACGGCGGCCGCGGGCGCGGCGCGCGGCAGCACGGCGCGTGCGCCCGCGCACGAGCGGCGCACGCGTTCATCCGCCTCGCGCGACACTATGCCCGCGCACATTACCTGCACATGGGAATAACTATAAACCTTATCTCATCACTATACAAGTAAACACACTGAAGTTTTACCAGCCTATCACTCTCAAGTCCAACGCAAAACACCGTACCTATAGAAAAATAAACGCGAGGGTTTTGTCGCTCTCGTTATCGTGTATCATGTCCCGGGACTAGCTCTCCGTCTGTCTACTTAACTTAACTATTACCATAAACAAGGAAATCTGAACATTGTGAAAGTAAATTGTAGGTTTATAAAACATTACCTGAACATTTGGAAATACTCTCGTCTAAACAAAACTACCTGCAATCACTTTCAGCGCACACAGCCATCGCCAACTCCGAAATAAAAGATGCCCTCAGTAGCTACGCTTTATCCATGCCTTCCACTATGTGGTATATGCAGATTTAGAAATACACACTATCAAATCTGAACTTCTTAGAATTAAATTCAAAATGGGTAAACACACAGAACCAGCGCCAGTTTCAGAGTAACCTCCATGTGGATCATGATCGCCTAGTAGTAGTGAAGAAAACGTATCCGCGGCTCAATGTCTTATGCCTCCTCTACACATCGACGGATGTATCAGCAGATTGTATCTGCGGATGCGTCTGCCGATGTGTAGAAGGGGGTAAATGCTTATCTGTGGTAGATATTTAACGTCGGGCGAAACTGGGAAAAGTATACCTCCGTATAAGTGTTAAATAAATAAATAGAAGCAGCCGCTACTATCTCCACATCCAGTTTTTGCGGCATAAGTTGCATCTTTAGATGTATGGACCGATCGCAAATGTATCTGCGTATATGTTTTGTTAATCCACCTACCGATGCACCTGCTGGTCCATCGATGTGTAGAGGAGGCATTAGCGAGTTTTGAATGCCTGGTAGTTTTAGGGCTCAACTTTCATCATTAAAATAAATAAAAATAATATACATATTTTTCCACTATAATAAAAATAAATAAACTAAAAAATTACATGTAATAAAACTACAAAAAGAGCCATTTTAATGCTCTTCAATATCACAATTGTCAAATGGTAGTGAGAATTTCCCTTCTCCAGACTACAGAATTTGACATTAGGTACTTACGTCCAAACACAAATCCCTGCAGTCACTCTCAGCGCAGAGAGCTAACGCCAAGTCCAAAAGAAAAGGTGCCCTCAGTAACTGCGACCGGGGCCAGTTCCGGAGCAGTTTGCAGAGCTGTGATTTATCCATGCCTTCCATTATGTGGTAAATGCAGGTGGACAGGCAGCGGCTAACTTCTGCTGGACTGTGGGGAACTGGAAATGAAACAAATTCGCCTGTTTACTGACCGAACGAGAAAACCAGTCACCCGAAGAGGATTCGTTCACATGCGAGCATTTTTTAAAAAGAATCCCGAGAGCCTGTATCTTCAAGATATGGACTTGCTTGGACTCATTATACTCAGAATCAGGAGAATATTCGATCCTGATAATCCCAAACATTTCCGTTTAATTATGTCACGTTTTATATGAGCTTCCTATTAGCATGAGGTAGTAGAAACTTGGGACTTTTTCAACCGACTTCAAGCTTTCGAAGGAGGAGGTTCTCAATTGTTTTCAACCGACGTCAAGATATCGAAGGAGGAGGTTATCAATTCGTCGGGATCTTTGTTTTCAACCGACTTCAAGATTTCGAAGGAGGAGGTTATCAATTCGTCGGGATCTTTGTTTTCAACCGACTTCAAGATTTCGAAGGAGGAGGTTATCAATTCGTCGGGATCTTTGTTTTTGCTGATGGGATCCTGGAGAGATCGAGGGAACTCTTCAACTATTATAGGCACACCTGTAGTGATTTGAGTATTTTTTACAGCAGCTCGAGCATTTGGTGTTGGAAAGGTGGATTGCTTAGTGAAGTCGGTTCTTTTTTGTTTAAAATTATTTTTATTCTTATGTATGTTCACCGATTATTCGAAGACGGCTGGACCGATTTCGAAAATTCTTTTTTTGTTTGAAAGAGTATACTTCACAGTTGGTCCCATTGCAACCAGGTCAGGAAGTGATGATTATGAACTATAGGCATACCTATAGTGATTTGAGTATTTTTTACAGCAGCTCGAGCATTTGCTCTTGGAAAGGTGGAGGCTAAGTGAAGTCGGTCCTTTTTTGTTACAAAATATTTTTATCATCAGGATTGAATATGCTCCTAATTCTGAGTAGAATGAGCCTAAACAAGTCCAGATCTGGAAGAAACAGGTTCTCAGGATTTTTTTAAATCCCTTATTAGCCTTATTAACCTTTCCCATCTGTGCCGTGTGTGCTCGCCCCGAATATGTCCTGTCTATCTTTATACTTACTATACGTAATCTTGATATTGATAGTAGGTATCTAGGTATGTAGGACATCGGGGACAGATAGGAATAGATTTATTTACCATTTCTCCTAGCCGGCCCAGGTGGGAAGGACACTACTCCGATTACACCGATTGTCGTGGGTTTTGTGGGAAGGTTCGATAATTATGTTTGGTATTGGAAGAAAAATTAAATGACGGATATAAACATACAGGACCTAAACCATGGTATAGCGCTTACATACCAGTGTGTGTTC
Organism: Pammene aurita; assembly: GCA_947086415.1. Classification (NCBI taxonomy): domain Eukaryota; kingdom Metazoa; phylum Arthropoda; class Insecta; order Lepidoptera; family Tortricidae; genus Pammene; species Pammene aurita. Next base: position 37,693,652 of record OX352294.1, read on the forward strand.
GCTGTGATTAAAAATTGAACTGTGGAATGAACTGTCGTCTGCGGTATTTCCGGACCGATACGACCTTCAAACCTTCAAGAAAAGAGCGTATTCCCATCTTAAAGGCCGGCAACGTGCTTGTGACCCCTCTGGTGTTGCGGGCGTCTATGGGCGGCGTTAATTGCTTACCATCAGGCGATTCGTCTGCTCGTTTGCCTCCTATTTCATAAAAAAAAAAAAAAAAAAAAAAAAAACAAAAAAAAACAGGTTCGCGAGGCCAAAAGTATGTACTTTCCATCCGGAGGTCTCGGGTTGAAACCCCGACTGGTAGCATTGAGTTCTTCCAAGTCATGTACGAAATATCATTTGATATTACCAGTCGCTTTTCAGTGTAGGAAAACATCGTGAAGAAACCGGACCTAATTGTCATCAACCGACTTCAAGATTTCGAAGGAGGAGGTTATCAATTCGTCGGGATCTTTGTTTTTGCTATTTTTTTTTTTTTTTTTTTTATGTATGTTCACCGATTATTCGAAGACGGCTGGACCGATTTGGAAAATTCTATTTTTGTTTGATTCTTCAACTATTATAGGCACACGTATGGTGATTTGAGTATTTTTTACAGCAGATCAAGCATTTGGTGTTGGAAATGTGGATGCTTAGTGAAGTCGGTTCTTTTTTGTTTAAAATTATTTTATTTTAATTTATTGTGTTAATGTTTGTACATTTTATAAGGATTTAACTGTTTCGCGATTTAATTTGATATCTTGTTCACATACTGATTATGAGCCTTGAAGCTTAAAGAAATAAATGAATTTTATTTTTTTATTTAGTCCCAATGGGGCCTTAGTTTCCTATGGGTTGGAAGGTCAGATTGCAGTCACTTTCGTAAAAGTGCCTATGCCATTGCATGTGATTAGGTTGCCAAGCGGACCCAGGCTCGATCGAGCCGGAACAAACGCTAGGAGGATGATTACCAATGTCATCAATGTCCATGGTGGTGGCTTCGGAGTCTGGTGTGGGAGGAGCCAGCTTGCTGTATAGCTGCGCGCTGAAATAGTGTCCCAGGTGTGACAGAACTACGTCGAAGTCCTGAGTTTTGCATAACCTGTAAATGGGGTGAAATTATCTAATTATATTTTTTTTATACCACAACGGTGGCAAACAAGCATACGGCCTGCCCGATGGTAAGCAGCTACAGTAACCTATGGACGCCTGCAACTCCAAAGGAGGGGTTTTTTTTCATAGCGCCCGAATTTTGCATTGTTTACGTGATATTCTGAAATGTAATTTAGATAAACGGTATAAATTATTGGTTTATTACGAATAATATTAATTAACAACCGAGATACCGAAATTGAATACCGGTTAATTTGTTTTATAATAATACCGGTATTCGATGTCTGTTTTTAGGTTCTAATGTGTTTTATGAGAAAATTGTTAGGAGAGGAGTGTTGGCTGAGTCATATTTTTTGTATGGCAAAAAAAATTTTTTTCAGAAACCTAACGCGTGTGATATCATATGAAAGGGCTTTTAAGACGATTCTAAAGATATACCACAACATTACGTTTTAGACTTTTTTTAAATTAAAAAAAAATAATTTTCAAAACTACCTACCAAATTGGGGTCCTCCAGATACGATTGGGCAGATTTTTTTTCAATGTACACAAATGATACGTCTTCCCAAGAAAGCAATTTTGGGAATAATTACATATAGTTTTTTTTTTTTCAAGTGGTTTTCAGAATTTGTTTATTTATAAGTTATTTAGAATGCAATTCTATTTCTAAGTTTTACTCACATGATCAGCTGATGAACCAACGCAGGCAGAGTGTCCGGTGGGCAATCCATGATGTATGTGCATATCTTGTTAACCACCTGTGTGTGCTCATTGCGTGGAAGCTGCATGTCACTGAAACATGACAATCAAATATTAAACAACAACACAGCAACTAGAAGTTAAGTATAATAATGCGTTCCGGGTGTTGATGGGGCTGCCGCGCTATTGCAGTGCCTGACAGATGTTCCCCGGCACACGTAGCCTGTTTTAAAGCGACAATGCGCCTGCGCACCGCTAGTACGACGTGTGCGCGCCCCAACAGCATCCTTACGAATCTTACGATGATTGCGGACAGGATTGACTGTCCGTTCATTATGCACTGTTGTGGGCTTCATAGTTTTTAAGATACATTGTAAATAGCTAATATTTTATGAGCCACGGGCTCGAAATAAACGTATTTAATTTAATTAAGGTTCAAATGTGTAAAATAGGGCGAAATTTTGCAGCCACGAATGACAGAGCACTAAAATTTCTTTGACTTGTTTAGTTAAGAATGCTGAACAAAAGGCCAGCGCAAATCAGCGGACGGTTGGGAAGATCTTCGCAGAGGATTTCCTCCACGCAGCGCACAATGAGAATGGAAAATCCTCCACGATACCGCGAGCGCCCGCCAGCGCGGTGCCGGCTGCCGGCGCACTCGGGAGGACCCAGGCGTATGCCGAGGTATGCCGTCGCATACCGGCGCCTACCGCCGCGTTATCCTGTAATCTTTAGTGCCGCTGAAAAACATCCCCCACATTGGTCTCAAAGCATTGAAATTACTGATTTTAATTGAAATAGCAAGAATTATACATGGATTAATTTAATATTGTCCGCCGGTTTGAAATGAGAATATTGAAGTCGGATTTAGAATGTTGTCTTTTGAATGTGACAAGCATAGCGTTCATCTTCAGGTTTATTTTTGAGTGTTTTCTCCACTACTTGAACATGGCAGTGAGCTGGATCAGCTGGCGCTTCTTCCAGCCCCACTGGCACAGAGTATGCACATACTGCTTCGTGTACTCTGCAGACATGTCTGTGCCACAGTATTTCACTTTTCTTGCTGTAGACAGAGCATTCACCTGTAAGCTGAACTTACTTAAACATAGCAGTGAGTTGGACCAATAGCTTCTTCCAGCCGCACTGGCACAAAGAATGCAGTATGCACACACTGCTTCTTGTACTCTGCAGACATGTCTGTGTCACAGTATTTCACTGTTCCCGCTGTAGACAGAGCATTATATGAACTTACTTGAACATGGCAGTGAACTAACCCAATTGCTCCGTTCAGCCTGACTGCCACAAAGTAGGCACACACTGCTTCTTGTACTCTGCAGACATGTCTGTGCCACAGTATTTCACTGTTCCCGTTGTAGACAGAGCATTCACCTGTAAGCTGAACTTACTTGAACATGGCAGTGAACTAACCCAATTGCTCCGTTCAGCCTGACTGCCACAAAGTAGGCACACAGTGCTTCTTGTACTCTGCAGACATGTCTGTGCCACAGTATTTCACTGTTCCCGCTGTACACAGAGCATTCACCTGTAAGCTGAACTTACTTGAACATAGCAGTGAGCTGGACCAGCTGGCGCTCCTTCCAGCCCCACTGGCACAGAGTATGCACATACTGCTTCGTGTACTCTGCAGACATGTCTGTGCCACAGTATTTCACTTTTCTTGCTGTAGACAGAGCATTCACCTGTAAGCTGAACTTACTTAAACATAGCAGTGAGTTGGACCAATAGCTTCTTCCAGCCGCACTGGCACAAAGAATGCAGTATGCACACACTGCTTCTTGTACTCTGCAGACATGTCTGTGTCACAGTATTTCACTGTTCCCGCTGTAGACAGAGCATTATATGAACTTACTTGAACATGGCAGTGAACTAACCCAATTGCTCCGTTCAGCCTGACTGCCACAAAGTAGGCACACACTGCTTCTTGTACTCTGCAGACATGTCTGTGCCACAGTATTTCACTGTTCCCGTTGTAGACAGAGCATTCACCTGTAAGCTGAACTTACTTGAACATGGCAGTGAACTAACCCAATTGCTCCGTTCAGCCTGACTGCCACAAAGTAGGCACACAGTGCTTCTTGTACTCTGCAGACATGTCTGTGCCACAGTATTTCACTGTTCCCGCTGTACACAGAGCATTCACCTGTAAGCTGAACTTACTTGAACATAGCAGTGAGCTGGACCAGCTGGCGCTCCTTCCAGCCGCACTGGCACAAAGTACGTACACATTGCTCCTTGAACTCTGTGCCAGACATGTCTGTGCCACAGTGTTTTACCGTTTCCGTTGTAGATAGAGCATTTAAGCACTCCGGTAGGATGTCTCTCCAACTGAAATAAAAATCACATATCTGGGTACATAATGCAAAATGGCTCCAGTCTTCTGTGATGTGCATGCCCATATGCTGGTTGTAATGTTAATGAATAGAGGGTGCATAGTTTTGCATGCCTGTAACAATTGTAACATATCAATGAAAGATATTAGATGATACACACTTAACGAGCCGCCTCGCGAGGAAATTACCGCCCGAAGCAACGCGGCCAGTGTAGACGCGACCCCTCCGAAGTAAACGCACGCGCGGCCGTAATGCCTCGAGAGAGGCGCGTCTACACCGGCCGCTCTACTTCACGCGGCAATATCCTCGCGAGGCGACTCGTTCGGTGTGGACCCACCTAATACATGTTGCATGGTTTTGCATACCTGTAACATATTGCAAATCAAAGGAAGACATTGACATACTTTATATGCATCTGATGTGCATCCAACCTTAAGTATTAAACTATCAAATGTCAAGTGTGCTTGTACAGTCAGCAGCAAAAGTAGCTAAGCAGCTCAGATGTTCAAAATGACGTTCATGCTCTCTTATTCTCTTAACAATAAAGTCGACCACCACAGCCAAATAGCACTAGCCCTATTCATAGTATTGTGTTCCTGCTGGTGAGTAAGGTAGCCAAAGAGCTCAAAGAGAGCCCAGTGTGTTGACGATGAGGGACATTCTTGTCCCTTTAGCCTGACGGCTACACACAGTGAATCCTCCTTTTTGTAAAGGGTCGGCAACACGCATGTGACACCTCTGGAGTTGCAGGCGGTAGCTGCTTACCATCAGGCGGGCCGTATGCTTGTTTGCCACCGTCGGTCGTGGTATTAAAAAAAAAAGTCGAGTCAAACTCATTTTGAACACGAGCTGCTTAGCTACTTTTGCTGCTAACTGTACTGAGCATGAAATAGTTTACTAGACCAGAACTTTATTAGATAGTAGCTTTTGCCCGCGGCTTCGCTCGCGTTAAATTCGGGATAACACGGTTCCCCTTTCCTGATTGCCCCCCGGAATGCTCCATACAAACTTCCACCCCCCATTTTAGGAAAGTGGGGGGTTAGAAAGAGACAAAAAGTAGCCTATGTCACTCTCCATCCCTTCAACTATCTCCACTTAAAAAATCACGTCAATTCGTCGCCCCGTTTTACCGTGAAAGACGGACAAACAAACACACACATACACTTTCCCATTTATAATATTAGTATGGATGTGTGAAATTATAAGCTTGGAAGATTATCATATCAATACTAACATCATATTAACATCACTGTCATCCACAATGGACTGGACGGTGTCATTACACCACTGCACAAGCTCACTTGCTGGTGCCTTTCCAAGTTCTAACGCAATCCTGCTTATCAGGTCCCCGCAGTGAGTCAGAGATGTGGACTCCTTCCGCAGTGTTCTAATCACAATGTCAATCACCTGAAAGTATTTGAACATCATATAGTACAGTCACCGGCAATAGTATCTTCCTACAGAAACGCCGCAAAAATATGTTTCACACTCTTATGGCCCTTTAAATAAGAGTGTGTTTCATATTTTTGCGGCCTTTGTGTAATGTAAAAAAAAAGAAAAAAATTGTCTGATTTTAGTAAAGGTTGGGGCATTCAACTGCTAGTTGTTTATGGAGTTAGAAAAACATATAACTGATCACGTCTCAGATGGCACCCTGTATAGTTTGGATATGTGTAGAGATGCGCCGAATATTCGGTAATTATTCGGTATTCGGCATATTCGGCATGTTTTTCAATGCTCGGTATTCGGCCGAATTATTCGGTAAAACTGCCGAATATTTACCGAATAAACATGATATTTATCTAATAATAAATAAATCATTCATAGTATTTATCGCTCTTAAAAGTTAAGGTATATATTTACTGCTATTATTTACTAGCTTTTGCCCACAGCTTCGCTCGCGTTAAATTCGGGGTAACACGGTTCCCCTTTGCCCCCCGTAATGCTCCATACAAACTTCCACCCCCCATTTTAGGGAAGTGGGGGGTTAGAAAGAGACAAAAAGTAGCCTATGTCACTCTCCATCCCTTCAACTATCTCCACTTAAAACGTCAATTCGTCGCCCCGTTTTGCCGTGAAACACGGACAAACAAACAAACAAACACACACACTTTCCCATTTATAATATTAGTATAGATTTTATTAGGCATATAATAAAATAAGGATACTTGATTTTAGTAAGCTTAATTATTCAGTTCATCACCATATCAACGTCTATCATCAATTCACTATTAATAACTATTGCAAATGTTGACATTGACAATGCCAAGGTCGCATACACATATTATTTTACTAGCAATATGGGCGAGCGGGAGGGGTCGAATTCGCGCTCAGCGAGCCGCGCGGACGTGCATAAACCTGTTTAGTTTTACCGAATAATTCGGCCGAATATTCGGTTCGGTAAGATCTGAACCGAATGTTCGGCCGAATATTGGTATTCGGTAAAGTGTATATTCGGCGCATCACTAGATATGTGTAACCACCTTGGCTACTCCGATATATCTGATGGCGACTAGCGACTGTACAGTCACGGCAATACTATCTTCCTACAGAAACGCCGCAAAAATATGTTTCACACTCTTATGGCCCTTTAAATAAGAGTGTGTTTCATATTTTTGCGGCCTTTGTGTAGGAAGATAGTATTGCCGTGACTGTACAGTCGCTAGTCGCCGTCAGATATATCGGAGTAGCCAAGGTGGTTACACATATCCAAACTATACAGGGTGCCATCTGAGACGTGATCAGTTATATGTTTTCTCCATAAACAAATAGCAGTTGAATGCCCCAACCTTTACTAAAATCAGACAATTTTTTTCTTTTTTTTACATGTTTTTGTAATTTATTTTTCATTTGACGGGGTTTTCGGGATATTTAAACTACTTATTAGAATATTTAAATAAGTAAATTGAATTACCTCTTTGTAATGGAACTGTCGTTAATAACAATTTTGTCATTTATTCCGGATAAAATGTAATTTAATATTTTTTTTTACCTTAAATATCTTATAAAACTGTTTTACACTAATATTATCACTTTTGAAAGAAAAATAAATTACAAAAAATGTAAAAAAAAAGAAAAAAAATGTCTGATTTTAGTAAAAGTTGGGGCTTTCAACTGCTAGTTGTTTATGGAGTTAGAAAAACCCTGTATATGCCTCTATTGTCAAAGTCAGTGATCGGAATAAATAAATAAATTAAAAAAAAATTGCCTTTATTCGCCATAATAACTAGGTTTAATTATTAATATTCTGGTTTCGGATGTCCTCCTTGGACATAGGCCTCCTCTAATGAGCGCCAGAGATCTCAATCTCGTGCACTGGTCCACCATCCTTTTGGCAGGTCATCTTGCCATCTTTTTAATGGTCTTCCTCGACTTCTTCTGCTGTCCCTCGGGTACCAAAATGTTACTTCTTGTGACCATTTGTTTTTGTTGGATCTTATTAGATCTCCAAGCCACCTCCATTTTAACCGCTTTGCTCTCGATGTTATGTCTGCTACACCTGTGGCTTTCCAGATCTTTCCAAGTCTCCATTTGTCGGTTCTTTTAATAGTGATAGGAATAGGCAGAGTATAAATACCTAAACCTAGTAGAACAGACACAAGAATTGGGGACTTCCTTGCGACAATTTTTCTTCTTCTGGGAATTCCCGTGAAAAGTAAAGTAATTAAAAGTTTTAATCTGGTGGCACGATAGTGCCCCCGCCAAGTCGAGCACGGCCGTACCATCCTTTTCCCAAAGCCATTCAAGCCATTTTCGACCCCCCTCTAATTCTGTTGTCGATGAAGTTAGAAGGTTGAAATGACTCTGACCAAGAGGCCATAACACAAGGAAGTGCAGTAAAACACAGCGTAATTTGCATTAACACGTTTAATTTTGCAGATTAAGTAGATTATTTAAAATTAGCAATTTGGTCCTTCGAGCCGGATAGAATGTAATTAAGAACAATAATCAGCACTTCACATAAAAATGACGATAACGATATTAAGATATTTCACATTCAATGATTTCCTTAGTATCGTAGACCCGGATAGAATGTAATTAGGAATAATAATCAGATTATTTAAAATTAGCACTTCACATAAAAATGACGATAATGATATAGATATAAAGATATTTAACATTCAATAATTACCTTAGTATCGTAGACATCTACTTTCCGCACGAAAGGAAAATAAAACGAGGGAGTACTAGCAAAACTAGTAAGTACAAATAAAGACTCGGCTGGTAATTTGGCTGCGGGGAAAGAAATGGATTAATGAGGAGAGTGATATGGATGGTGACAGATGATTCGCTGGATGAGAGTAGCCTAAATTCAAGAGCCAGGTCTTTGTACGCCCGTCAAATGAGGCAATTAGAATTTTGGGGATTTAGGGTTAATATAAAAATGCGAATCGCAGATATGTAAGAATGGTAACAACAATATAGAACTAAAACACGGAAAATAAAATGCGAAGTCCCCAATTAAACTCTAGAACACTTCACGGAGCGACACGCCGCTTTCAAAATTCCACCCGAGGGGTTGAAACGAGGTTGAAAAGTTTGTATTAAAGGTATGCCGTAACTACTGAAGCTAGAAAGTTATAATTTGCAGGACGAGTTAAATTTACAATTTGTACAACTAATAAGAAGCGAATTTGAAAAATTCAACCCCTAAGGGGGTAAAATTTTCTATCGGTGGGGTTTAAAATTTGTAGTTAGAGATTTGAAACTTCGTACGTTTACGTATAAAAAAATAATAAACGCAATTTCAGCGTTTTTCAAAATTCAACCTAGAACGGGGCTAAAAAGGGGTTGAAAGTTTGTATAGAGATCTACTATTTTTTTGGTTTGAGATTTACTAGGAATTATTGTTAATATTTCCGTTCCATTTCCATGTTCCAGAGTGAGCTCTTACAATAGTTTGGTCATCGTATCGCCAAATAAAACCACCACAATATAGTACACAAAGAAGTTACGCAAATAATAGGGTACATTTACGTTATTATTTGCATATTAACACTTATTTGTAACTGAAACTATGCCTACGTTACCCGTTTTTCGCCAATATAGCTATAAGTATAAATAGATTAAGAAGATGGTTCGGGGATTAACAAAAGTTAGTTAAGAAGATAAAATTGGATATGAAACTCTGTATGAGGAACCGTATTATACGCGGACGAAGTCGCGAGCGGAAAGCTAGTCTGTATATATAAACGTAAAAGTCCTGACTGACTGACTGACTGACTGACTCACTTAAATCAACGCCCAGCCCGAACCTTTGGACCTAGAGAGCTGAATTTTTCACAATAGGTTGTTTTTATAACGTTAGTATCCACTAAGAATAAACTAATTAAAAAACAATAAAAGTAATTTCAGCGTTTTTTAAAATTCAACCTCTAACAAACTAAAAAAGGGGTTGAAAGTTTGTATAGCTATACCTAGTTGGTTACTAAGTTCTGTTACCAGATTTCTGACCAGATACAATATAGAATAAAGTTTTAAATAATAAAGTAATTATTTAATAGCCTAATTTCTAAAGAAATAATATGGTATAATAATATACAGATCAGATGGGAAATTTATTGAAAATCCTTGTAAAGCACAAGATTGCCTGAAGACGCAAACACGCGGTAAATTTAAGAAAATTACACTTCACAAAAGTGCATCAAAAAAATATGGCACCTTTGTTTAGAAGGTTCCATTGCTTATTTGTAAGAAACCTGTTTGTTAGAGGTAATTGCGTGATCAACATTTAATTTTCTTGCGATTTTATCCCACAGATATTCCCAGTTGAAACATTGCCTATTTTTAAGTTTTGCACAAAAGACATAGATTTAGACTGCTATGGAACAAGCAGACTTGCAACGTGTGGTCTAGTATTTTATCGGATAGACCCACGTGAACTATACATATACCAAATTGAAGCTAAAGAATATAGCTACCGAATTGTGCAAGACTGATGCGTCTTAAACGCGATTAAAAATAAATAGGATTTAAAATCAACATAAACAAGGAGTGTAATTAGACGTATATTTTTCACCCCTTTCTCCGAGTTATATAAATAATTCTGAAAAACTGCGACAATAATTTTCAATCCAATATGTTGTAATTTATTGACTATTAAATAAGCTTTTAAATTATGTACATGTATAATTAAAATGTTGCTACCTATTCCTATTTATTTAGTGAAAACTCTAGTAACAGAACTTAGTAACCGACTAGGTAAGTATATATAGATTAAGAAGATGGTTCTGGGATTAACAAAAGTTAGTTAAGAAGATACTTAAAATTGGATATGAAACTCTGTTTGAGGAACCGAACGACGACGTCGCGGGCCGAAAACTAGAGATTTAAAACTTCGTACGTTTACTAATAATTAAAAAACAATAAAAGTAATTTCAGCGTTTTTCAAAATTCAACCTCTAACAGGGTAAAATAGGGGTTGAAAGTTTTTTGTGACAGACTTGAAAGTTCGTTTGTAAGCTACTAACTTTAAGGCAAAAAACCAATTTCAGCGTTTTTCAAAATTCCACCTCAGAGGGGTTGAAACGAGGTTGAAAAGTTTGTATTAAAGGGAGGCCGTAACTACTGAAGCTAGAAAGTTGTAATTTGCAGGACGAGTTAAATTTACAATTTGTACCACTAACAAGAAGCGATTTTGAATAATTCAACCCCTTAATGGATAATAAAGGGGTTAAAAGTTTGTATGGGTGGGCTTTAAAATTTAGAGTTAGAGATTTGAAACTTCACACGTTTTTTAATAATTAAAAAGCAATAAAGGTAATTTCAGCGTTTTTCAAAATTCAACCTCTAACAGGGTAAAATAGGGGTTGAAAGTTTTTTGTGACAGACTTGAAAGTTCGTTTGTAAGCTACTAACTTTAAGGCAAAAAACCAATTTCAGCGTTTTTCAAAATTCCACCTCAGAGGGGTTGAAACGAGGTTGAAAAGTTTGTATTAAAGGGAGGCCGTAACTACTGAAGCTAGAAAGTTGTAATTTGCAGGACGAGTTAAATTTACAATTTGTACCACTAACAAGAAGCGATTTTGAATAATTCAACCCCTTAATGGGTAATAAAGGGGTTAAAAGTTTGTATGGGTGGGCTTTAAAATTTAGAGTTAGAGATTTGAAACTTCACACGTTTTTTAATAATTAAAAAGCAATAAAAGTAATTTCAGCGTTTTTCAAAATTCAACCTCTAACAGGGTAAACTAGGGGTTGAAAGCTTGTATAGAGATTTTTTTGGACAGATTTGAAAGTTCGTTTGTAAGCTACTAACTTCAAGGCAAAAAAACTTATTTCAGCGTTTTTCAAAATTCCACAATCTGTACAACTAATAAGAAGCGATTTAGAGAAATTCAACCCCTAAGGGGGGATAAAATGGGGGTTAAACGTTTGTATCGGTGGGGTTTAAAATTTAGAGTCAGAGATTTGAAACTTCGTACGTTTACTAATAATTAAAACATAATAAACGCAATTTCAGCGTTTTTCAAAATTCAACCTAGAACGGGACTAAAAAGGGGTTGAAAGTTTGTATAGAGATTTACTTGGTTTGAGATTTACTAGGAATTATTGTTCCTATTTCCGTTCCATTTCCATGTTACAGAGTGAACTCTGACAATAGTTTGGTCATCGTATCGCCAAATAAAACCACCACTATATAGTACACACAGAAGTTACGCACATAATAGGGTACATTTAACTGAAACTATGTCTATGTCACCCGTTTTTTCGCCAAAATAGCTATAAGTATAAATAGATTAAGAAGATGATTCGGGGATCAAAAAAAGTTAGTTCAAAAGTTACAATTGGATATGAAACTCTATGAGGAATTGTATTATACGCGGACGAAGTCGCGGGCGGAAAGCTAGTCCCATATATATGCGGTAGCAAAGTTATTTTTTCTGTTGCTAAAATTTTAGCTTTTTAACACTACATAATTAGATAGGATAAGGTTTTAGGTACTTACAAAAAGGAATGAGATCCCATCAAAAACATTACATGTACAAAAATTGCAGTATCGCAACGCTATTCTCCTACTGCAAAAATGATTGAGATCTAATGTAAAACCAAGCCGGTGTGCTGGAGTTTACTAACAACATGTTATTCTGATCCTTTGAATATTAGATGTCTATATTTTTATAATAAATAGAATGACTTAGCAATCACACAGGACAAATAGATTGTCTAATTATATTACATTATACCCATACTAATATTATAAATGGGAAAGTGTATGTGTTTGTTTGTTTGTCCGTCTTTCACGGCAAAACGGGGCGACGAATTGACGTGATTTTTTAAGTGGAGATAGTTGAAGGGATGGAGAGTGACATAGGCTACTTTTTGTCTCTTTCTAACCCCCCACTTCCCTAAAGTGGGGGCTGGAAGTTTGTATGGAGCATTCCGGGGGGCAAAGGGGAACCGTGTTACCCCGAATTTAACATGAGCGAAGCCGCGGTTAAAAGCTAGTAATATATTATGTACACATTGATACGCCAACTTGTGGTATAGGTATGTTTACCCGTGTGATGGCCAGGTCATTCTATTAATTATAAAAATATAGACTTCTAATATTCAAAGGAACACAGTGACATGTTGTTAGTAAGCTCTGGCACACAGGCTTAGTTTTACATTCGATCTCAATAATTTTTGCAGTAGGAGACTGGCATTTTTGTACATGTAATGATTTTGATGGGTATTTCTTACCCATAGGTATTAAAGATTCAGTAGTTTACAAATAATAATAATAGAACAATTTTAACTCGTAAACTAGTAATAACTTGTACTTTTGTACTAATAAATTTTTAATATGTTGAAGATCAAATTTACACTCTGCTTATTCCAATCACTGGTCCAGGGGCAATTTCCCCCCCTGAAACGCAAACCTTGTATACTATGGGCCCAGTAGGTGCGGACCGCGAGATTTTTGTGAAGGAAAGTGCCCCTTCCTGAAGGATATCCTGGATCCGTGCCTGCACTGGTCAAAGTGATAAAGTGCATTTACCAATATTTTTGAGTCCCATCGCCCACACTGTTAACTGGCCATCGGTGGACCTCATGCCTTTTTTAATAAGGTCCACCGATGAGTGTTTCTGTTTGTACCTTGACCACTCTGTTATATTTTATGGCAATAGCACTTCGAATTTTGGCATAGAGAAATAAAACTCTAAATATTAAAATGATTTCTAGAGATGCAACAGATGTCCAGCCAGTATTTGCTTCTGGCCTATCTAGTCACAATTTTACTGTTCTGCCAAATACTGCATGGTTGCATACTACCCGGCTGGATATAGGCTAAAATTCAATTATTTTTAATATAAATTTAATTCTCATAATTCGTCCTTTCATACAAATGCATGAAATGCATAAGATTAGACAGCCTAGCCTACAATTCCTTGAACAAGTTTGAACCTGCACGGAGAGCCTCCCACTCGCTCGACTTAAGTTTTGGCAGAATATCCAGCTAGCCACCATTCCACCGTATAAACCGGTATCCGACCAAACAACTATCCGTTGCATCTCTAATGATTTTTTCCTATAAAGGAACTTGTATCAGTTGAATCCTAAGAATATTTTTTTACCTTGATTTTGGATCTATACGATGTGGTGTTATCCGTTAATCCACTTAATAGGCAATCAATTATTTTACCTCCATCACTATTCAAAACTCGCCGCGGTAAATATTTCAATATCTGAAAATAAAACAGAAAAATTACCGGCGACAATCACGAACCTTCCCAAGCGGCTAAAGTGGAGATACATGTTTCTTTTCTTGGAGGCATACCTGATCAATGTTATGCTTGCATAGTTCACGTAATTCAGTTCGTTTCGTGTTAGCATGGCCTAGTTCTTTTATTTTCGTAAATAATTCGTCGGCTTCCATTTTATTTTCAAAATGAATTGTAAACAAACGAAATAGTTATAGTGGAATTGGAATGGAAATTGTACTGACGACAGTGACAGACAGTGTTGCCAGGTCCAATCTGAAAAAATCAGTAGATACGAGCCCTAAAAAACAGGAGATTAGAAATAAAAACAGTAGACAAAATTTCTTTCATAAAACTTACCAAAATGCAATAAATTTATATGCTATTATGCTGATTATTTTCATCCTCACTTGAATTGTATCATCTTATTTACATAGTTGTCAATTTTCTTATCTGCAGGGAAAGGTTTCTTACTTATCTAACCATAACCACAGAATAATATGATAATATTTCATACAGAATGTCCTCTTCCCTACGAAATCAACGTTTGACAGAACTTTGACAGATGAACGGTGACACATGACGTATCCATACAATTTTACCTTTCGACGTTGTAGGGTTGACAAGTACGCAATTAGTATAATTGCTGGACCTGCCCCAATCTGCCTTAATCTACGTAATCTATCAGTAATTTTTATTACAATATTAGATAAATGTCCGATTTATTACCTTATTTGCCCAATCTAATTATTATTTTAGTACAAAACTACTACTATAAACTACTTCAATGTTTTATCTTGTCTGTGGTCATACCGCGAATAAACGGAAGGGATTTGACAACCCCGAAAACGTATCCGATACGTTCCAAGGCAGTAGCTGTCATAGCGTGGAGATAGACACCCTTGCCATAACCACAGACCACAGAGTCCACAGATTCATCGTTCTGATCGTTCATTTCGTAACATCAGAAATTGTGACATTAGATGTTATACACTACGATTGAATTTAAGGGCGTCTTACACTCACTTCGATAACTTTGACAAGTTATGCGTACGTTATGGTTTTTTTCTTGATTACACAAGTGAAATTCTTAAATCCAGTAGAATTTGAGAGAAAAACAGTAGAACAGTAGACATACCCTAAAAACAGAAGATCTCCTGTAAAAACAGGAGATCTGGCAACACTGGTGACAGAGAAAATGACAGAAGTGAAAAGTGAACTTCCCGCCAACACTTTTTTTTTATTCCATTCCGGTATACGTAGAGTGCGTTCTAAAAGGATCAGCGTACTTAACAGGATTAATAATATATTTCAATAAAATAGTTTTCATAAAGAAAGTAATAGTTTACAGGGACAATCAAAGCACAATTTTTACTTCAGTTACTTCAATAATTTCCTAAAATAATAAACCATAGACAATGGTTTCGTTATCTTTTCAACTATCATTCATAGACACCAACTCTATTGCTGATGACGTCATCAGTTTATGTTTAGCGAGAGCATACTGGCAGTTACGAAATTTACGAATTTCTACGTTACGGGTTCATTTATACACAAAATACTATTTGTATTAAATTATTTATAGTTAAGAAACGCAATACAATAATAAGTTCCTTATAAGAAAAGTGTTTTATAATCTCTGTGCTGTGGAAACATAAAAAGTCAACAAGGTGTTGTTACGTTACTTTTGGCGGCATCACCGAAGCCACCGAAATAGATTTCCTTGTGCAATAATCAGCGCGTATCAGTGATCGATGAACTAATCTGCATTTGGACCGGTTCTCACAAATAGGTCACGGTTTTTGAAGATGTCGAAAAGGTGATATCGTCAAATTTTGAGTCACGTTTATCAGAAATGGAGGGTTCGACCGTTGGTGGATTGCGGTCAAGGTCGCGGTCGAAGACTCCCTTCCTGCGATCTAGCTGCGACCACGAGCACTGCACGGAGACGGAGGAGCACACCCATAAGTCGGGGCGGAAAACACCCATTAAAAGAAGCACCCCAATCAAGTAAGTTTTGGCTAAACTGGTTTGTTTTCTTTACAGAATCCCACGCATTTTTACAGCGCTATTGTTTTCTTTTTTTTAATGTTATTGTTAGGAAGTCGATTCCTTCCGTATTTACATTTGAAAAGGTTAGAGGTTATAAAAATCTTCATGGCAACATACATAGTAATACTTTATGTATGAGTTTTGCATGCAAGCTGATTCAGGAAAGCAGGTGTTATGTTTTAGCTGCTTATTCAAATTGTAAAACGAGTTATACCTAAATAAAGGATAACCAGATGTCTACAGAAGTACAAGTATGTGAGAAAATTGGTGTTATTGTTCATTGAGTTTCTTATCAGTACTTATTTGTTACATGGAACTATAATGATTAAGATAAATTTAATCAGATAAGTAATCATAGTGACATCATGGACATGCTTTGTTTACCTAGTGATGTCATAGACCACCAAATACCCATTATTTTGAGGTCAAAGTGACCTCATGTGAGACCTTACCTTGGAATATTGTCACTTCACGAGTGAACTGATTTTATGACTTCAATGAAACTAAGTTGTATTTGTGCCCTTGATTTTATGATCTTGCTTGCTCATGTGTAATAATAGAGTATTGTATTTTGTAGTACATTGTAGTGTGATATTTGGCATATTGCAGGGTTTATGTTTAACTGCCATACCTACTAGGAGAACAAATTCAAGAAACTCCTTTGAATGGTGTTGGTTTCTCAATTAGTAGACTCATTGTGATATAATTCTTATTGGAAATATAATGTTACAGACATACTTAATTATATTTTTATTAAGAATGTTAAGTAAGCAACAAGCAAGCTCATGGACATGTGAATTCTTCCGGTCCTGACTTATGGAGCACAAACTTGGTCTTTGACAAAAATTCAGAAGTCTAACCTCAAGGTTTGCCAAAGAGCTATGGAATGTAGTATTTTGCTTGAAAATAAGCAATCGCATTAGAAATACAATATTATGAGGAAACATTGGAGAGCCGAACTTGATGCCTTTCATGCTGACTGGTAGGAGACTAGACTGCACAAGATGGGGATACGTGGAAAAAGGAGAGGGAGGTCTTTGCCCAGCTGTGGGACACTCTTGGCTCTTAAATAAATAAAATAAAATAATGTTAAATAGGGAAAGAGTAGGGAAACAAAATGTATATCTGTAATAGCAACTCATGTCAAGGTGCATCCGAAAATCTATTGATTAAAAAGAAACTGTGCCTTACTGCTTTATTAGTTTTAAATACAATTCAATGTCAGGGATACCCTATTATATGAGATAGATACTTAAGGCTTGTTATTTTATAATGATAGTTTGCATAGAAAATGATTTCCAGGAGCACACCCTACATGTGTTATAACCTAGTTATAACTAGGTTTCCTGAATGAGATTAAACGATATGTCCATGCTTGTTCATGGACCTTTAGAAGTCAATTCCACTTTTAACACATTCATTGCCACCCAGCCAAACAAGACATCCGCGCCAGGCCACAAAAATTTCGTCATATAAAGCTGTAGTACCACGATCCCGATTATCGGGTAGTCCGGCCTGGGAACGAAATCATACACTGGGTTTTCGGCACTGAATGTGTTAATACAAAAAACCAGCAAAAACTATAAAACCCACAATTTTCAGGCAGCTACAACAAACCACATCAAGAACCACTACAGAGGTGATAAGAGAGGAATCAGAGGAGCTGGTCTCACCGCCTGCGGCTCGGACTCGGATGTCTATGAGGGCTGCTGCTGAGAACCTGGTCAAGACCTCGGACTACTCCTCGGAAGAGAGCCTGGACAGGCTCAAGGGACACACTAAGGAAACATTTCAGGTATGTTTACTATTAGTATCAATATTACTTTGTTGTGATTAGGGAATGGAAGACAGGTTGTGATAGTGAAATCTGTAAACAAGAATCATTACAATATTTTTTTCCCATTCATTCTCTCCTCGTCGTATCCTCAGTATCCTGGTATGGCAAAATATCTAAAACATTAGAAATAATTCAGCGAGTTCCATTTAATTGCTAATGGAATTTGACATTTTGAAGACCTCCGTCTACCGCCTCTAACGGAAAATTCATACGCAATAGTAGGACTATTTCAATGATATATCAACGGAATATTTCCAATATGATCAATGAGGACTATCATAGTTTTCATTAAACCCGGGGTCGACTTGGCAATCTAAGCCCATGAACTTGTGAACTATTGACATGAATATTCCCGAAAAACTCAGTGGTACGAGCCGCGGTTTTTAACCGGAGAGAACCGCTTACCGTAACGAAAAGATTGGATGGATTTAAAGCAACTGGGTTGTATGGATTCTGAAGATGCATTGAACTCCAAACGTACATTGTTATCAAAATAACAAAAGAGTTCAAACGAGTATTCATAGAGTTCGGGTAGCATGCTCGTTGACACATTTGTATTACCACACAACATGGTAGCTCCTTGCAAGGACAAAATAGTCACGAGTTATGATACTGTATAGAAATTAAGAGCGTAACGAAATATTCCACACTAGGGACCCGCCCCGGCTTCGCACGGGATAAAAAATGGTTATTGTGGGTTATCCCTAAAAGATAGACATATACCGCTGACTTTTTTGTAGACCTTTTTAAGGTGTACAATACTGTAGTACATTATTTTGATCTATCTCGGAGGGTTCAGTCAGCGTTTGCAATGTAAGCGCAATAAAATGTCTTTATTTCAAACCTTCAAATATATTCGCAGGGTATGCATAGCGATCTCAATTCAGTTATAGAAGCCACGAATCTTGATCTGCTCCGCATATCAAATTGGAGTCAAAATTACGGTTTAAAAGTAAACCCCCTAAAGTCACAGGTAATTGTGATGGGTAGCGCTAAACAAATCTCCAAAATTGACTTTCTCAGGCTCCCTCCGATAGTCTTCGATGGTATCCAAATTCCTTTTTCCAACCAAGTGAAAAATCTTGGCGTAATCATGGATCGTTGTCTATCATGGGTGCCTCAGGTGAGTGAAGTGAGCAGGAAGATGTTTGCTGCCATAGGGTCTCTCAGACGGCTCCGGAATTTCCTGCCAATTGCTACTAAAATTGCGCTTGCTCAGTCGTTACTTCTCCCCATTCTTGATTATGCAGATATCTCCTATTTAGACCTAACCGAGGAGCAACTTAATAAGCTTGAGCGTATTCAAAATGCCTGCATTCGGTTCATTTTCGGATTACGCAAATTCGACCATGTTTCTAGTTTTCGTTCTCAACTCAAATGGCTCCCTATCCGTCACCGCCGTAACTCTCACATACTTTCTTTTACTCTTTTCTATACTTTTTAACCCTGCAACTCCCCGCTACCTCAAAGAGCGTTTCTCTTATCTTAATTTTATTAGATCCTCTCAAAAATTGCTCCTAAAAGTGCCATCTTCATCTTCCAAATTTTATAATTGCTCATTTACGTTCCAGGCCGTTCGTTTGTGGAATTCTCTCCCTCTCAACATAAAACGCGCGCAATCTATTGGTAGCTTTAAATCGCAACTTAAGGAATACTATTTATCTCTTCCTTAGGTTTTTAAGTTGACACTGTTGTTTCTTATTGTCTGTATTATATATGTATATATGTACGTATATGTATGTTTATTTTGTATTTATTTAAGTATGTATATTCATATGAATGTGCTGTGTTATCTATTTCGTCTCTTTTGTTTCTATGCACCACCTACTGCTTATTGTTTTTCTCTAGTCTCCACTAACCAAAGGTTGTCTGGAAGAAATCGCTCATTAGCGATAAGACCGCCTGTTGTTACCTCTACCTAAATTTATCTAATTGTAAAATTTGTGCTTGTAACTGTATGAGGTGTGCAATAAAGAGTATTTATTATTATTATTTCATCACATTAGTAACCTTCAAAATTATCAGTTTTTCTCTTGTATATTATGCATATAAACCTTCCTCTTGAATCACTCTATCTATTTTAAAAACTAGCATCAAAATCTGTTGCTTAGTTTTAAAGATCTAAGCATACATAGGGACAGACAGCGGAAAGCGACTTTGTTTTATACTATGTAGTGATGATAGTGATACGAGGTGTTTTTTCAATAACTAGCCATATTGTGCGAGGTGATTTGGTAGGCCATACTGATCAACTTTTACTATGGGACGAACTCCGAAATCAGAAAATTTATTTTGCCTGTTTCATACATTTCGGCCGATCAGACGTCGACGTTTTCTATGGGGAGACCAATTCTTTTTTTGGGTATTCTGGTCGGTCCTATATAAAAAGTTGTTCAGTATGATTTACCTAATCACCTCTCACAATATGGCTAGTTATTGAAAAAACATCCTGTATAATAGTATATGGCCAACAAATTATATTGGCTGTAACTGTCTTAATCTAAACAAGTGTACAGACAATTTTTTAAAACGATTTTTGGACCATTTGCGTATTTATCCTCATTTCACCGTGTTGCGAACATTTTGCTTGACGAATTTTCTAGTCATTTCCAGTTAGATGTTTAGGTCAGTCAAGATGGTAAAAAGCTATTTTTCCATAATTTTAAGTTTGTTTCCACATAGTATATTGCCCACTTATTATAGTATGACTAAAAGCCCTGTTACACTTTACTTTTTTTAGTGACCTAGGATCCTAACTTTTTTTAGTATTAGTAAATTTACTTGCTAAACTTTAGTAAGCTAACTAGGACAATTGTAAAGGTTTATAAACATTTGCATGAGTGATTCACGTCACCGGTTTGTGCAATATAATTTTAAACAAAAAAGGACCGACTTCACTTAGCATCCACCTTTCCAAAAGCAAATGCTCGAGATGCTGTAAAAAATACTCAAATCACTATAGGTGTGCCTATAATAGTTGAAGAGTTCCTTCGATTTCTCCAGGGTCCCATCATCAGATCCTGACCTGGTTACAATGGGACCAACTGTGAAGTATACTCTTTCAAACAAAAAAAGAATTTCCCAAATCGGTCCAGCCGTCTTCGAATAATCGGTGAACATACATAAAAAAAATAGCAAAATAAACAAAGATCCCGACGAATTGATAACCTCCTCCTTCGGAATCTTGAAGTCGGTTGAAAATGAAAAGAAATGAGGGGAGTATTAGTACCTACTTGATACGATGAAACGATTGTAATACAATTTCGGGTTTGCATCGCTTTTAACTGGTACATATTCCATACCCTCCCGATGTGTATATTTTCGGCAGTTAAACATTAACGTCTGAATACCTAGAAAGAGACGCGTCTGAGAAGATATGTCCTTGATCTTAATTTGTTTTCCAGTTGTATCATCGTCTACGTCTTTCCGGTACATTTCTTTTTAGGTCGCCTCGTCCAAGGTTATATCATTGGCATGTATAGATTGCATGCCAACGTTAAGTCCCATTAGTTGCTTTTCCATAGGTGTTACACTATACACAGTCTTTAAAAGTCCATTTACACATTGATTAGTGTTAAGTGCGAGTGCATACATTTGTTACTAAACACAAGTAGCAAATGTATGAACTCGCACTAAACACTAATCAATGTGTAAATGGGGCCTAAGGTATTCAAAGAAAAAACCTGTCAAGTGCGACTGGCGCCCCGAGGGTCTCTCATTACATTTTCTAATTTGCCCTAAAGTACCCTTCGTGTTTAAAATTCATGAATAAATTTTTACATTACACCGTCTTTGGGTCACTGACTTACATCCTATGTGTAACTAATTTCAACTATCGGTGCAAAATTACTTTGTTAGACGGACAGACACACGAGTGACCTTATAAGGGTTCCGTTTTTTCCTTTAGAGGTATGGAACCCTAATAGTACTCAAAGCAAGAATTTAACTAGATCGCACAGGCATACACCCGTAAGGTATAGACATAGATGACGATAAAATCCCTTCTACAGCACAAAACAGAACATTTTACCAATGTTTTCCTTAGTCGACACGACTTTCTAAGAAAAATATCAAAATATCGCGAATTATATCTGTTTATGACCCTCCACTGCTATAAGTAATGCCGTGGGGGGTAATAAAAAAATGTGAGTCTCTGTCGTACCCATAGACATATAAATTAAGGAGACGTAATCCCACGAAGATAAAACTGTGATTCCATAATGAGCCGCGATCTCGTGCACACACACTCACTTTTGACGTTTGAACCAATCACCGCTCGTCCACGAGTTGTAGATGTGTGCGTGTCGCGCGTAAACACGAAGAAATCGGGCTTATTATGGAATCACAGTTTTGTCTTCACGGCGTTACGTCTTCTTATTTTATACGTCTATGGTCGTACCTATTGAAAGTGTAATATGACCATCCCGTTTGATCTTGATTGTTATTAACTTATTACCATGCCCCGTCTATAGCTTTTATCCTGTCTATGTAATAGTACTAAATAGTGATTTCTTAATTTCATGTTTGCATTCCAATTTTGAATTCCGCGAAGGGCGCGCGCAGCTGCACGGCGCACACTTCGTGACGATTAGTTTACGATCATTGTAAACATTTGCAAACCGCCTCCTAATGGTGACTTTAGTGTGCCCTTGTTTATGCGACGTGTCCCCCAGCAATGATACTTTTGTTACAAGGGTGACTCACTTGAACTAAAATCAAGGGCAAACGTTTTTATAGATCTAATGTATGTTTTCAGAAAACTGCTTGATAATCTGAGTTTGTTTTAACAATATTCCTGAAATATGAAAGAAAAATAAATTGAAGAATAAGGTTTGGTGAAATTTTGTTAATAAAATTTTACAGGCTTTGTTAATATACCAGTAGCTATCAGTTACCTCATATTATTATTTATGTCTATTAATTAATGTATTATGGCCGCCTAAAAAGATTTACATAGTAAATAGATAGCGATCCATATCAGTGTAGTTTTATTGTACTGGAGTAGATAGGCACTCGACATCCTTATCGCTCCATTTAGCATCAGACAAACCGCTGGTCAATATTCAATTACAATTATTTAATGCACATAAATAACAATCAGGCAATTAAAAACAGACTCCCTCACAACCCAAACCAAACTATTTTAAACTCTTAATACAACACGTTAAAGTCTTAAACAGTTTAACGCATGAAGTTCGTTCTCTAACGCTCGAAATTTATAAATGGATTCGAATTTCGAATCCCCCACGCGGTTTATTTTTAAAACCAAACGCATATGGGCATTTCCCGCCAAGCGGCAGTCTGGTATCTTCTAACGAAGTTTACATACGTTTAACCTTTAAGTGTATTTAGAATGCTAGTTATTTACGGTCGTAATTGACCTGGTTTCGAGTACGGAATATCAAGGATGCGATCTGTGAGGTACGTTACTATGGAGATGTTTTAATTCTTGGAAGAATCGATAGTGTTTGAGATGTGCGCTTTTTACTCGGTGAGTTGGCTTAAAATCGTTTCATAGATTGTGGAACCTGAGAGTTAACTCTAATACTGCTTTTGTTTGGATCTTCAGCGCGACAAAAGTTCTAATACATTGTATTTTGTTAATAAGAAAGTACGTATTTGTTTTTCTTTCTATATACGCGTGAAAGGAACAGGAAATGAGCGCACGGTCGGTATTGTGTG
Source organism: Pammene aurita (assembly GCA_947086415.1). Taxonomy (NCBI): domain Eukaryota; kingdom Metazoa; phylum Arthropoda; class Insecta; order Lepidoptera; family Tortricidae; genus Pammene; species Pammene aurita. The sequence goes on from OX352294.1 coordinate 37,717,057, forward strand.
GGGTAAATGGAAAAAAGGGTGAATTCTATTCTATTACGCAACGATTCATGACGATGTGACGTTTTCCAGGAAAATTTATCACCTAACTTGATACGATATCTAATCTAACGTTCATCTCTCTCTCTCTCTCTCTCTCTCTCTCTCTCTCTCTATCTCTCTCTCTCTCTCTCTCTCTCTGTCTCACGTGAATTAGGCCTATAATCCAGTGCGTCCTTTTTGTCTTCAGCTTCATGATATTATATTATGTATTAATAATATAATGCATAGTTATTATGTGTTTATCCAATCTATTATTATGGCTTGTGATAGATTATTATCAACTTCCGCGCCGGTTTCGCACTTACCGTTGGCTTGCCGACATGCCGAACTAGTAGTGTCGGGCCATGGAGTCAGCGTTTTAATTCATGATGATTTTCTAGCTAGAGGCTCGACCGAAACCTATGCGTTCGTTTGTTTAGGTTTAACCACTGGTGGTCACTCTCCTAGACATTAGATCTACAAGTCAGTCTTAAAAATATTTTCAATGGAAGTAATAATAATTGTAAATATAGTCTTTATTTTGAATTTAATATAAAAAAGGAAGGGGAGGGGGTATACAAATGTATCAAAAACGAGTCTAACGCATTGCTGCGTCCCCATGATGGTCCAAGATGACCCATAAGGGGCTCCACACATTTTTGAGTCTTTTGACCAGTTTTGAGTCAATATTCCAATATTTGCACTACCTACAGATATAATTATAAGGCAAACGGGTATCGGTTCTTCAATCTTTTATCTCCATCCATTCTGTAGAGCCGGATTTTTAAATAAATTAACACTTATTTTTATAATTTATTAAAATACTAGCTGACCCGGCGAACTTCGTACCGCCAACTTCCACAGACTCCCGTCGACCTCAAGTTCACTCCTACGCCAGTCCTACCGTCTCCCACCACTCTCCCACTGTCGTCCAACCATCTCCCACTCTTGTCCACCCTTCTCTCACTCTCTTCCACCACCCTTCTCCCACCGACTCCTACTTCACTCCCATCCCATCGACTCCATTCCCACTGACTCTTACACTACGTCAGTCTCATCGTCTCCACCTCCTCCCATTGTCTTCATCCACTCCTATTAACGGACTTACACTTTCTTAACTTCCATATAGGGTTGCCAGGTGTTAGCCGGACATGTTTGGCTTTTTACCAGTGTGTCCGGCCAAATAATTCCTCGTCCGGCCTGTCCGGCTTTTGTTAGGCTTCTGTCTGACTTACGCTACGCGCCAGTCACGCCAGTGGCACGATTCGAAAGACCAGCGTAGCGTATGCAAAAAAGGCATGTCCGGCTTTTGGGATCAAATGTCCGGCTAAATTAAGCGGCTTTTTCATTTTTGGGCCTGGTAACCCTACTTCCATAGATGATGTTCATTTCTTTTTAGTTTCTCCAATATTTTAATAGTTATTCTGTTATTCGGGGTGGAGATATGCACATCCAAATATTTTTTAAGAAAAAAAAACCCGACTTCAATGGGGAAAGCTGGTGAAAGATTATTATGTAGATGGTGTACTCTTAGACTCCATACAATGAAATAACTTGCTTAACAAACACAGCGAAGAGGACAAATCGCCAAACGTGAACTATGCGTCGTTGAAGAGTTCCGTTCTGATCATCATCAGCATTCCACTTTATCAAATGTCACTCTTTTTAATGAAAATCTTGATTTGTTGAAAAAAATACATAAATCACTATGTGTATGCCCTTAAGATTTGAGGAGTTCCCTCGATTCCTCATGGATCCCATAATCAGAACTTGAGGTTGACGAAAATTTGTCCTGACAATCAAACTTGCTTAACAAACACAGCGAAGAGGACAAATCGCCAAACGTGAACGATGCATCGTTGAAGAGTTCCATTCTGATCATCATCAGCAGATCTACTTCTTCAAATGATCTTCTTGAAAAAATGGTGAAATAAAAACTGAAGTTAACATTTTTTTTGGGTAAGGTTCACATGAAGTAGGGGTAAAAAAAATTTATCGGCTTCTAGTTTCTACCCTATTATATTTTAATACACAAATATGAAATTATAAAAGATGGTACAATTAATAATAAAACAGCTTTAGAAAATAAATAAATAATTCTTGAAATGATTCACTGTTTTGAATGAAAATGATGGATTTCTTGATAAAAATATGTATATGTATGCCTTTAAAGTTTGAGGAGTTCCCTCGATTCCTCATGGATCCCATCATCTGAACTGCGTATTGACAAAAACGGGACCAATCTGTAATATATATATTAACTAAAAAAAAAACACGCCGAATTGAGAACATCCTCTTTTCAAATCTTGAAGTCGGTTAAAAATCAAAGATCATGAAAATCGGTTCAGCCGTTCTTGAGTTATAAATGGTATATAGCGTTTTGTTATACCACGTTTTATGTCACGTTCCGCGGGAATGGGATAAAAAGTATCCTATGTCCGTCTTCTTGTTCTAAGCTACCGCCCCACCAATTTTCAGCCAAATTGGTTCAGCCGTTCTTGTGTTATAAATAGTGTAACTAACACGACTTTCTTTTATATATATAATATAAAAGATTGTCTACGGACATAAGACATACAGCCTTGGCCAGAAGTGTTGAGCACCCTTGCGATTTTCATACAAAACACCATACAAAGCTTTCATACAAAGCTTTAGTCCAGCGTTTCTATATTTTTAATTCAAACTGAACAGGCATGTTTTGTTGAAGTTAGTAGTAACTGCATAGAATATTTGCAATTTATCCCACCGACCTAAAGTCGCATTTTTGTGACCTTAAGTTTTCATGTTTTATATTTACCTTGAAATTGTTATTAAGTGAAGTTTTCTAGATATATAAATGAAATGTAACATTTTACGTCACCGTACATTGTTATTATTGGGAAATAATACTTAACATCAAAACTGTAAACAAAAAACTGCTATGCCTCAATACTTCTGGCCAAGGCTGTATACAGCGAAAGGACAACGTCGTTGCTGACGCTTTATCTAGAGTTGAGATAGTCGATTTTCAAAATATTGCAATAGACTTTTCTTTGATTGCGAAGGCACAACACAAATATGACGACTTGTAAACATTATTTAATTCACCATTAAATTATGACAGACAATGACAACAAACAGTCAAACACAAAAATAAAATAAAAGTTTATTTAAACTCGGTAAATAATGGTAATACAAACTCGGCTACCGGCGTTTATGTATTGATCTTGAACAGACTCGTCGTGCCAATGTTACGAATGCTTCAATTCAATTTTATAACTACCCTCATTTAAATATTGAACTGCTACCCACTTTTAAATATTGAGCTCGAACAGGCTTGTCATATCAATGTCAATAAACAAAATGGCCGACATGGCCGGCTTTTAATTAAGGTCATATTTGTTCTTTGAAATCAAGGGTTTTGTGACTTTTTAATACTTATTCTGTTAACCAGGGCTGTGACCATTCAAACTAATCCGAAATCATCTAAATCGGTTTAGCCGTTCTCGAGTTATAAACGGTCTTACTAACACCACTTTCTTTTATATATTTAGATGGTCTAAAAAAACACTTTTTTCGATATTCGAATGCTGTAAAGAATCTTATATATACGAAATCTACACATTAGGGTTCCTCTTTCACGTCTCTAAAAACTGACGCGATATTTTAATTTCAAACTAATTAATACAAAAGTTATGACCAGAAAATCACTTTTTTGACCTAAAATTGTTCGACTCGAAGACTCGAAGACAAGGAATATTGAAGTAAATATAGGATACTATATTGTTTAAGGCCGTTACTGATAATATATTAAGCGATAAAAATCATTAGAAAACTAAGGGAACTCCAGGGAGACCCTTAAAAGTTTATACCGATTCAACATACAAACCGCGATTTGCCGCGATAAAAAGAGCGGCATGTCAACCGCTATTCTCTATTTCTGCGGCCCCACAATCTAAGCATGAGTCAGTGCTACGGATCGTACTCTGTACACCACGCTACAATTAGCACTGGATTCTCGCAGATGATGTCATAAGACTAAGCCGATGACCGGTAGCAAGTTTGGACTGCTGAAATGCTGACGTTTCTATCACAGCTTAAAGTGTTAAAGTATCACTTGAATTCGCGAGGGAATACGTAGTAAAGTAAGATTAATAGTGGTGTTTACTGTTTGCATCCAGGTGAGCGATCGCAATATTACTAAAGTGTATATATAAGTTTACGATACAGGCTAATTCTACTTTTTCGTGACCATTAATCTATTGCTGGAAAAAGTATGATATACATTGAATTTCATATATAAAATTGCATTCCCAAATTGTACCTGAACCAAATTATAGGAATTTGTTAATTGATTAATGTAAAAAGATTGTAACGCAGTTGTAAATGCCTTATTTTCATACAAATCGGGAGACATTCAAGGACCACTGAGTTACTGTGATTAAGAATATTTACACTTGTTATTATTAAACTAAGCTATTGGGATTGGTAGCCTAATTAAGCCCCTTTCTCCGTCACAAAACAGCAAATGAATGTAATGCCCATGTATTCTAAAGTATGCATTATACAAAACAGTGTGAAAAACTTATGTACAACGAAAAGTAGAATGCAGGGCCTGTAATGTAACCGGTTTTCGCAAAAAGCTCCGAAATAACCGAATATGTTTACATATTTTATGGTTTTTTACGTAGAACTCAATATTGTTTTTAGGTTATGACTTTATATTGTAAGATTTTTCGATTAAATATGAAATAGTAAACAAAAGAACGAAAAAAAAACGCTATTTTAGTATGAAGCAAAATACCGGTTACAAGCCCTGGTAGAATGGTCATATAACGCACGTGTAGTCTAGTCACTACGCTCGATGTGTCTCGGAGACCCTACCCAAGTAACACATCAAAGCAGTATAACGGCCGTCTTACAGCATATCTGTATGCTTTTAGCATTTTCAGTTCGTTTTATAGTAGCATTATAAACGTTTATAGTGCTGATATAGGTCTTAAATGGGCACGAATTACCCAGCTTGAGATCCTATACAGGTCATTTAATAGCATTACAGGCGCAATATGTCTGCGCTATTAGCATTATCGTTGTCATGGAAAGTGCCAATCGCATTAAAGAACCATTAGTACGCTCTATTAAGTTGCCAACTGCATTAAAGAAGCATTAATACGGCCAAAAAACTTGCTAATCGCAGTAAAGAAGCATAAGTACTCTCGATTAACTTGCCAATCGCAATACAAAAGCATTATACTAGCATAAGAGTGTAGTAAAATAAACCTTACGTCAATGCAAAAACGTCTCTAACACCGACGGAACAAATGTTATAATACAATGAACGTTGTGATTTAACTACTTTGTCTCGCAAAATAAAATGGACGAAGACGGTACAAAAAACTGAATGAGTGACACGTCATATTTGTTTGCATCCTAACAAAATTTATAAAAGTTTTTGACTCTTTTACGTTATTATATCCTTCAAATATTACTGCGCAATGTAGTTTACTGTAAATGTGTATATAAGTTTCATTGAAAATTTTCACGCGCCTTTGATTTATCGTGGTTTTGCTATAAAATATTATAAAAAGATATGCGTCAAATAAACAAAACAATTGTGTAATCCTCGTATAAATAGAACGAGTTTTGCATTATTAACATAATAGTGTTGGTTGAGCAGTCTTAAATTAAGTAATTTCTTTATTATATAGGTATTTTCCTTGTATAAATAGGTCCGCATGATTTTATTTTTAGGTTATAAATTATTTACAAAATGGCGTTGGTCTATATAGACGGAGAGCTAGCCACGTCGGATATGACACAATAATGAGAGCAACCAAACCCTTCTAGTCAGTTTGGTATACTATGCTTATTTCTAGATCTGGACATCTGGCAGCTTTAAAGTGGTGGAGGTCAAAGAATGCAAACCATTTCAAGAAAATAAATCCTAGAGATCTGGGTTTGATGCAATATTATGAGAAACTATACAAATTCTATACAATATTAAGAGAAATTATACAAAAGTTTATGTTGGGAGAAAGTAGTGCCAAACGATGTATAATAAAATATAGTTCATAGTTTGTCGCCTACTGTTTTCGTTTCCGTAATAATCATACATCGGGGTTTTCGGTGCGGGAACGATTTGAGAAAGAGTAGAGATAAGAGATAAACAGATAGGTTGAGAGTTAGTCTGAGAAAATATCATATTATGCCTAATGAATAACTACCTCTCTGTGAATAGCTTACACACTATGATACGAGCTTTTTTTCTTAGAGGCATGTTTGTATTGACTATTATATACTTAGTATTTTAAAAATGCAATTGCATATCCGAAATTTATTAACTAGATCTACCTAAGACAAAGACACGGTATATAAGTGTCAAATATTAATCTTGACGTCCGATATTTATGAACTATTTGATTAACTAAAGAGGTTGACAATGATCAGTCATTACATGAATTAATTAAAAAAATTCTGTTTTTTAAGTTAATGCCTACTCTTTGGCTAATGTCAAACATTCCCGCACCGAAAACCCCGATGTATTGTAATAATACACAATATTTTTTGGTCTAACGTTTTTCTTATCGATTTTTGACCAGTTTTGAGTCAATATTCCAACATATTCACTATAGATAGAATTATAAGGCAAACGACTATCGGTTTTTGAATCTTTTACCTCCATTCTGTTGAGCCGGATCTTGAAATAAATGAGCCGTTATTTTTTCATGATATTTTTAAAATATGGTCTAAACAAACACTTTTATCGATATTCGAATGGTGTAAAGAATCTTACATATACGTAACCTACATATTAGGGTTCCTCTTTGATGTCTCTAAAAACTGTAGAGAGATTTTAATTTTTAACTAATTAAAACAAAATTTATGACCATAAAACCACTTTTTTAGCCTAAACCGGTTCGACTTTGATGTCAAATATCTCGAAGACAATGAATATTGAAGTAAATATAGGATACTATATTGTTTAAAGCCGTTACTGATAATATGATAATCTATATAAATCATTAGAAAACTAAGGGAATCAGATCTAAGGTCGTTGGCGCCAGGGAGCCCCTTAAAATATAGGCCCTGTCCTTTATAACTGAGACAACTTCGGCAATTTTTACCTAGTTTGGTATTACTATTTTCCAATTAAAACATTTTGCTAGTCTGTCACTGTGACCTCCACCCATTAAAAGCTGCCAGATGCCAGGATCTAGCAATAAGAATAGTATAGCAATCTAACCAGACGGGTTTTGTTGCTCTCATTATGGTGTCATATCTGACGTGGCTAGCTCTTAGTCCAATAGCAGCTCAGTGACCCTTAAAAAATGCCTTATTTATGCCTACAGCATTACACGTGAATAATTATGCTATTAAACAACATTAAGCATTTATTTATGCTATTGTAGAACCTAAGGCACTAAAACCGCTAAAAGCTGTATAGGGGCTGTTCATAAATTACGTCATCAATTTTTGATGATTTTTACCTCCCCCCCCTAAAATCATCCAACCCTCCCCCTGCCAAATAAAATGACGTCATTAAAAAAAATGCGTTTTAAGCTTAGTTGTAAAATAAAAAACTATTTAGTAGATAATATTTTATAGCATTAAAAGTTTATAGAAACACGACTTTCATTCCTTTTTTTACACATTGATGATGTGATCTTCGGAATGACCGCCCCCCTCCTCCTACGTCATGCTACCATGAAATGACGTAATTTATGAACAGCCCCTTATAGTGAATTACTTGGCTTTATAATGGTTTACAGTATTGCTATTATACTGCATTAGGAACGTATTACCTACTTATAAATGCTATTGTACACCCTAAGGCATTAAAATAGCTGAAAGCTGTATAGCGAATTTACGTGGCATTATAATGGCTAATATTCATGCTCTTAAACAGCATTAAGCATTTATTTATGCTATTGTAGAACCTAAGGCACTAAACCAAACCGAAGCATTAGTGTAGCAAACCAAAACGCAACTGTACAGCATTCAGCTGTACAGTTGCATGTTGTTCGCTGCACTAAAACTAATGGCTAAACAAAAGCATTTACATGTGCCATTATACAACCGTTATAAGCGTAAAGCATCATAAAATGCTATTGTAGAACCTAAAGCACTAAAAACAGCTGAAAGCTATATACCGGATTTACGTGGCATTATAATGGCTAATATTCATGCTCATAAACAGCGTTAAGCATTTATTTATGCTATTGTAGAACCTAAGGCACTAAACCACACCGAAGCATTAGTGTAGCAAACCAAAACGCAACTGTACAGCATTCAGCTGTACAGTTGCATTTTGGTTCGCTGCACTAAAACTAAAGGCTTTAAAAAAGCATTTATACATGCCATTATACAACCGTTATACAGCTTAAAGCATTATATAATGCTATTGTAGAACCTAAAGCACTTAAGTGCTTTTAAACAGTCGAAAGCTGTACAGTTGCGTTGTGGTTTGCTGCACTAAAGCTAAAGGCTTTACAAAAGCATTTAGATATGCCATTATACAACCGTTATACAGCTCAAAGCATCATATAATGCGACAAGTTCCTCGGTGAGCGTATATAAGAGTTTATACGGTCCTTAAGTTCGAAATAAGTTAACTATTCATATGTTATAATAATTCCTGTGTTACTTGGGAAGACCTCAATCTTCAAGAACATGTCGCGTGTAGTGTACTGACTAAATACGCGTCAGTTAAACCGCAAGATTTTGTAGTTATTTATAATAATGTCTAACAAAATTTTAAATTCAATTATCATTAAAACACGTGCCTGGTTTACCGATGTATTTTAATTCATCAGTTTTAGAATATCAACTATGTTGCTATGCCCTGACAGGCAAAGGTAACCATGCATGCACTTAAAACATGTTAACACCTTAATGTAACCATGGTTCGAAATGAATTAATGAAAAATGAAATGATTTTTGGAACGTTGACTTGTCAACAACGTTGATTTGAATTTAAATAACCTGATTAATCTTGTTACTAATCCGATTAAGCATTTAAGTAGTTTTAGGGCATAATTTATTTGGCAGATCTCAAATCTCGACAGAAATTTTATTTATAATTTTTTACGCCCAATTCACTCAAGAATCTTTTTTAAATAAATCCGGTAGCACCCAACTACAGTTAAGTTGATTAACCGCTTCCTGTGTTACACTATTAACGCTACTCACTTGTTCGAGATTGTAATTTAATCCTCAAATTGGATTAAAAAGTTAATGACTGCATTACCGTTGTACTCAGACAAGAACACTTTCCACTCACGGCTGGAAAATATATTCAAACTCAAACATTTATTTAGTAAATAGGCAACAAGGGCTCCCTGCCGAGGTTTTCCCAGCGGGCTACAGTATGAGGTTCTTCAAAAAAGGAGTGAATAGGTTCCTAAAGGGTAGGCAACGCGCATGTGATACCTCTGGGGTTGCAGGCGTCCATAGGCTACGGTAGCTGGTGTACGGTGGGCCGTATGCTTGTTTGCCGCCGTCGTAGTATAAAAAACCGGCCAAGAGCGTGTCGGGCCACGCTCACTGTAGGGTTCCGTAGTTTTCCGTCCGTCACAGTAAGTGTCCCCACTTAAGAGTTAAAATAACACCGCCATGTAGGATATGATATGAGCGTTCCACGTACAGCGACATCTATCGGCAAATTAAGTAAACTAGCGCGCGAGCATAAAGTATGGAAGATGATTTTTATGGGATAATTCTTTATTGCGTGAACCGATTTTCACCGTTTTTACTTTATTTGAAAGCACGTCATTTCATTGTAATTTTGTAGAAATTACAGGTACAATAAACACCTGCTTATACGGTTAAATTACAAACTTAGTTCAGAAATTATTTTGTATTTTTTTTTTTCAAAAACTATTCATCCTATCAAGTTCAAAATAATTTTCCTAGAAAGTTTTTATAAAGTTCTACTTTTGAGATTTTTTTCATATTTTTAAAACTTATGGTTCAAAAGTTAGAGGGGGGGGGACGCATATTTTTTTACTTCTGGAGCGATTATTTCCGAAAATATTTACATTATCGAAAAATGATTTTAGGAAACCCCTATTCATTTTTAAATACCTATCCAATAATATATCACACGTTAGGGTTGAAATGAAAAAAAAAATCACTCCCCACTTTACGTATAGGGGAGGTACCCTAATAAAAAAATAATTTCCACTTTTTATTTTACCACTTTGTCGGCGTGATTGATATACATATTAGTACCAAATTTCAGCTTTCTAGTGCTAACGGTCACTGAGATTATCCGCGGACGGACGGACGGACGGACGGGCAGACATGGCGAAACTATAAGGGTTCCTAGTTGACTACGGAACCCTAAAAAGGGCACTTTTACACGTCAGATAGTTTATCAAAGTAAAAGAGAAAAAAACCTATATTGTTTTAATATATTTTGTGTATAATAAAGTGCTTATTATTATTACAGGCTTATTATCAAACACGAAGATAATAATACCTATATACGTCCCACTGCTGGGCACAGGCCTCCTCTCATGCACGAGAGGGATCGGGCTAAAGTCCCCACGAAATCCCAAAGCGTTGGGGAAATCACATACACAATTTGAATTTTTTCGCGTATGCAGGTTTCCTCACGATGTTTTCCTTCATCGAAAATGCAATGGTAAATATCAAATAATACGTACATACGTTCCGAAAAACTCTGTACAACTCATTGGCACGAGCCGGGATTTGAACCAGAGACCTCCGGATTGGAAGTCGGACGTCTTACCGCCAGCCTACCAGCGCTCGAACGAAGATAAAAAGTGGTATTATCATTATCATATAAATAACGTTTAAATGTTGCTAGGAGTTACGTTTGCTGCTGACAAACCCAGAATACAACGGTCTCACTATGTATGACAACGTAAAATCGTTAAAGGTTGAATGCACCCATTTTACCACGAAATTGGATTAACTAGATTGGATTTATGATAGGTGTTGTGGTCGACCGACCGCGTGCGCTACAATGGTTCTGACGTTTAGTGGGTGTGGGTTCATTGTAGTCCGTAATACTTTTATTAGATTGGTTGCTAGATTGTTTTTCAACTTCGACACCTTATATTTTGTAAAAGCACTCACCAGGCGCGTCTAGCTGCGTAAACCCGTGCGTGCACACGTTGGTTTTAGTCGATGGAACTATTTCCTATCTGGTTTCAGTTTGCCGTCCTGCCGAGTAAGCTGGTAAACATACAGATGTAACATACATTCTGGTGATCCGTTTAAGTTAAGGGCATAATAGGCATGATGACACATGTTGAATTATGCAATAAAATTTAGTTGATAGGATGCAAAATGATCAATATATCCAACTAAAGTGAAATATTATAAATTCTATTGAAATGGTTCAAAGATATCAAGCTGCAAAATTTATAAATTTTACGATTTTTTAAAGTGCGAAATTAAAAAAAAACAATGATACCATTCGATTTTTTACATTTTACTGTAAAATAAATTGTATAGCAACCATATACATAAACGCAACATTTCACTGTAAAAATAGCAATTTCATATTTTTTCCATACTTTAAACAGGGCGATTATGTGATCGTGACGTCACTTTTGCACGTCATTTTGTTAGGAGCGTTTTGAAAAACAAATGCAAATCTCGGACTTTAAGTCTCATTTCTGAATTTTGTGTTGCTTTAACGCAATTGGCCCCATATAGACATTTGATCCTCACAACAAAACGAATCGATTGATGAAAAAAATTCACCATGCCTATTGGTATCGTATTCTAATTATAAGAACCTAATAAAAAAAACTATATGCCCGAAAACAAAATTGGTTTTGTATGAAGGGTTGGCCGTCTGGGACGACGTGTCCAATACAAAAAAAAATTTTTCGCCTACAGTTTCTTACTCGCAATACTATACCAATCATGCCCTTAAACGGATCACCAGTATTTTTGTTACGCCTGTATATAGGAAATAGTAGTTTATCTACACTCATATTGTAAGTCCTCTAAAATGCGTTCAAAAACCGTAGGCAATGACCAGCATTACAACAAACGATTTCACTATGATAAGTTTCTTATCTGTGGCAGTAATGTAATTTTAACTTTACATGCTCAAATATTGTTAAGTTATGAGTTTCAAATTTGGAACAGCTGTCAAAACCAACACAATTTCAATGGGTTTCTATTCTAGTATCCATAGATTTTAAAATGTTGTCGATACGAAACGTCAGTACGATATATTTTTTGACATAAACCGCACGACATTTTGATCTCGGGTGACATGAGAATAAGGACTTCGTATTTTGGCTAATATTTAAAAAAAACTCGCGACAGATTTCTCTATGGCTTGTACGGCCGCCATTTCTGTTATCAACTTGTCAGTTATTGTTTGTCGAAACATTTTTAATTGCGAAAATGTAAATGTTTACTATTAACTATATTATAATAAATAAATATACTTTCCTTATCAGTTCTAATTTATTTATTTTTATTAAGCTTACACCTGTGGGTATGTTTCAGCACTTGTATCTATCTACCTAGTAATGCAGGTCAATTGCCTTCGGCTTCTGAACCCATCTTTGAGTACTTGTAATATGTGTGTAGATAAAGTAATGTATGCAACTGTACATAATTAGGCCTTAAAACACTCGTGTGATCCTATAATGAAACTCGCTGCGCTCGTTTCATTAAACCCCACTCGTGTTTTAAGGCCCCTCATTATGTATCAGTTGCATAAACTACTATTATGTAACTGTTACGTTTTAAGGCCTAATTACGTACAGTTGCATACACTGCTTTATCTACACTCATATTATTTATTCTAAATGCCGTATTCGGAAACCATAGAATGGCCGCCATTGCACCGCCATGGCCAACTCGATTGTGCCGGCGGTCGGGGAGGCGCGTGTCGGGCTGTCGGCGGATGCGCGGGAGCGTGCAGGTGTACATTATGTTATCAAAACTCATAGCACATCAATAGTTGAGCATGTAAAGTTAAAATTACGTTACTGCCACAGATAAAAAGCTTATCATAGTAAAATCGGTCGTGGTAATGCTAGCCATTGCCTACCGTTTTCGAACACGTTTTAGAGTACTTACAATATGAGTGTAGATAAAACTATTTATTTTTATAAAAGAGCCTTTAGGCTGCAGGTATAATTTATCATCGCGTAATGTTAACCTTGACTATACACGGTGCCCGCGAGATAGTGGAAATATTTTAACAGTATATTCAGGATCGTATTTAGAGACTAAAATGTCCTATAAACTTTTTTGCAATTCGCTTAGTTTGAGGGTTAAAAAAGGCGATGAAGTGGGTAAAGGTAGTAGGGAAGTGGGACGTCGCATCACAGTCATCACAGAGAGGGGGTCTGACGCCCGCGCGGGTTCGTTCCTGGTGCAAAGGTTGTCCATCGCCGTTCAACGTCGTAACGCGGCTAGCGTGATGGGCACCTTTGCGCCGGGGACTTTATGACTATAGTCTTAAGTTATTTTATTTACAGTGTATTTTGTTTTGTTGACTTATTGAATATTTTTTTTAATAATAAAAAGATATAGCCATTAGGTAATTAAAAAAAAAAAACAATATTGTGTTTGATACACAGATGACAGATAACAAACTGACAAGGAAGCTAGCTTAGCTACGTCTGCTGCTGACTACCTTTTATTTTATTTTATTTTACATACATGGAAAACCAACAGCATAATACATTACTATAAACTAGAGTAGAATTGCAAAGCCAATTAAATAAATAAATATTATAAGGACAATCTTACACAAATCGACCTAGGCCCACAGTAAGCTCAATAAGGCTTGTGTTATGGGTACTAGACGACGATATATATAATATAAAGATATAGATAAATACTTAAATACACAGAAAACATCCATAACTCAGGAACAAATATCTGTAATAAACACACAAAAACCGGCCAAGTGCGAGTCGGACTCGCGCACCGAGGGTTCCGTTCAAACCTATAACATGCAAAAGTTGTAGTATGTTTATTACTAATTTCAATTTAATACCTCTACGCGTTTACGAGGAAAAAGGTAGTAAGTTCTAATTTAAAAAAAAAAATTTGTATGATTTTACTAAAAATGTCTACTTTTCGTAATTTTTCCTTTGTTTGTGCTATATAAAGTTTCTTCGTGCCAAGTTTCAAGTTTCTGAGTTCACGGGAAGTACCCTTTAGGTTTTGAGTTTCTTGCGAGTACTCAGTTTCAAAATATGCGACTTAAATTGCTATTTCTTTTTATTGCGTAGACATAAAAGTTTGGTTTTGCTACATCTGAAAGGTCCTATAGCCCTGAGTATTTGACATAAATTTCAATTTAATACCTCCACGCGTTTACGAGGAAAAAGTTAGTAAGTTTAAAATTTAAGAAATTTTTTTTTGTATGATTTTACTAAAAATGTCTACTTTTTGTAATTTTTCCATTGTCTATGCTATATTACGATGCTTCGTGCCAAATTTCAAGTTTCTGAGTTCACGGGAAGTACCCCGTAGGTTTTGCGAGTGCCGAAAAACTCTAAAATTTGCATCATAAACGACTGTATCTTTTGATTGCGTTGGCTTTAAAGTTTGATTTTTTTACAGCTTCAAGGGACAATAGACCTGAGTATTTGATATAAATTTCAGCTTGATACCTTCACGCGTTCCTGAGAAAAATGGTCTTGACAGACAGACAGACAGACAGACGGACAACAAAGTGATCCTATAAGGGTTCCGTTTCTTCCTTTTGAGGTACGGAACCCTAAAAATGCCCTCTTAAACACACAAGTATCTGCAGCAAAACGTGTTTGACAAAGAAAAAAAATACCGACACAAAATGCATAAGTAATATAAGTATATGTATATAAGAAATTGAACCCCGAACCTACTATTGTGTGTATTTGTCAACAGAACGAGGTGAACAGCCAATATGAGCGCGTGTCGACGACCAGCCGGTACCACACGCTGGCGGACCTCACGCTCAGCCCCATTCACGCCAACATCACCGGCGACCGGTAAGTCTGCTCTTTCTATTCTGGTATAATACTTCAAAAGGCTAGTTTACTCAAGAACAGTAAAAACGAATCAGTTCTCATTGAAAATTCATACAAGGTGGCCGTTTTTCATTGTCCTCCATACTAAAATACCGGTTTTTTTTTTTGTTCTTTCGTTTACTATTTCATATTTAATCGAAAAATCTTACAATACGAGTATAAAGTCATAACCTAAAAACAATACGATTTCTACGTAAAAACCATAAAATATGTATACATATTGGGTTATAGTGTGTAATTGGCCTTTGGCCATTCAAGGTTTTCAATGGTAGGCAACGCAACCAGATATAGTGTTATCTAAGAGACTTCTTCCTCTCTTGACATTAATATCATGACATTTGTATCGGCATTTGACCCCCGGACAGAAAAACAGAAATCCGAGTTAATAAACTGACATAAACCAAGTACGCATTGGTTAATGTTGCCATGGTGTTTCGAGATAGCTGAAGGTTGGCTGTTTTAATTGAGCTGCCACAAGTAACGTTGGCTCGTTGCCAAATTTTTACCCTCAAACATATTTACGGTGCAATTTGTGACGTACATCGTAGTAATAGGTCATGGCGGTGTTAGCGGCTGTCAAATTTATGATTGCTGTCATATTACCCAAGGTTATACAATAAACTAAACTATAGTTCAAAATCTGTAAGAATGAACTCTTGACACATCGCAACGCCCGTAGAACGTAAACGCGCAAGACACTTTGAAATTATAATCAAAATCCCATAACGATTTTACAGCTTGTCATGTACGTAAACACAATATTTCACTTTTAATAAACATAACTTAATTAATGTTAAATTTTTTCATATCTTAGTTATTGAATATTTTACGATAACAATTTAGCATGCAAACAGTTACGGTCTACGCCTCCTTTTTTTAAAATTTAGTGTTGTGACCATATCTGCTGTTCCGATTCATATAACATTTCCGTAAATCGATAAAATCGATTATGTAATCAATAGACAATATATAATAATAAAAACCAAAACAAAACGAAAATAAAGTGAAGTACGATGTGAAAAAACCGGCAAAGTGCGTGTCGGACCACGCATAATGGAGGGTTCCGTAGCTTCAATGGAAAAAGAACCAGAGATCTATTTAACCTACATACCAAATTTCAGAACTGTTAGAGATATTTTGAGCTTAGTCGTATTTTGATTACCTGTATTATTCGGTAGTAGTGGACGGTGTACGAGTCCAATTCCACAAAAACCGGCTAAGTGCATGTCGAACCACGCATAATGGAGGATTCCGTACCTTCAATTGAATAAGAACCAAACTTATTACCAAAAGGTCGTATCTGATGCCTATGGAAGAAGTTTTTTAGAAATAACTCAAAAATGGCTAAACTAAATTAAAAAAAAAAAAAAAATACTAAATATCAACATGTTGCACATCAATCGATAGGTCTTTAAAAATAACATCTAGGTTTCTTTGAACATTTTGTGATTAAGTAAATATTTTCAGAAATAATCGCTTCGAAAGTCAGAAAAATTGTGTCCCCCCCCCCCCCGTAAATTTTGAACCGTAAGTCCAAAAATATGAAAAAATTCGGGTTAGCCATTTTTATTGAACTGTACTTTCTCCCAAAATTTTGTAAATGCAGTTAAGATTTGTGATACAAAATATGAACAAATAAAATACAAATGCGTTTATTTCATTACTTTTTACAGTTGTTCTTAAGGTTAGGCAAGTAAGTCGTCTATGTTAGTTATGAACAGTTAGGTAACAATTTAAGGATATGAATCATATTTCATTAAAATCATGTAATGAAAAAGGTGCGGGTACAGCTTGCTGGATTTAAACCCGCCTTTGGTCAGCTAATATAACAGGGCATATAACAAGAAAAATCGGTTGTAGTAAAATCGATTCGATCAATTCATAAATAATCGCTAAATTTGACAAACGATATGTCTTAGCCCCATCACTAATGACGTCAATGCTGAAGTGTCAAAAGTTCATTCTTACAGATTTTGAACTTATACCTAATCGTAACACCTGGGTTAGTTCGGTCGGAGATAACTTTAAAAACTTCTGTAAACTTTGTTAGTTATAATAACAAGTAATATATTGTGTATTTTTTACATGCATTTATTTCGCTAAAATGTTCAAACAAGGTTACGCCTTGCAAAACCTTTGATATGTGAAGTGTTAATGAAGGCGTCTATTTTGTAGGTCAACGCGATTCAGCAGCCCCGCGCACAGCGCATGCTCGACGGACAGCTCGTTCGCCGAGCAAGCTCTAGCGGACGCCAGCTGCTTGCTGGACCGCGACCCGAGCCGGGAGCATCTACCCTACCGGCTGTACAAGATGGCCGGCGAGTACTGGAAGTGAGTATAGTTACTGGTCAATAGATCGCCGAGCAAGTTCTAGCGGACGCCAGCTGCATGCTGAACCGCGACCGAGCCGGGAGCATCTACCCTACCGGCTGTACAAGATGGCCGGCGAGTACTGGAAGTGAGTATAGTTACTGTTCAATAGATCGCCGAGCAAGTGCTAGCGGACGCCACCTGCATGCTGGACCGCGACCCGAGCCGGGAGCATCTACCCTGCCGGCTGTACAAGATGGCCGGCGAGTACTGGAAGTGAGTATAGTTACTGTTCAATAGATCGCCGAGCAAGTGCTAGCGGACGCCACCTGCATGCTGGACCGCGACCCGAGCCGGGTGCATCTACCCTGCCGGCTGTACAAGATGGCCGGCGAGTACTGGAAGGGAGTATAGTTACTGTTCAATAGATCGCCGAGCAAGTGCTAGCGGACGCCACCTGCATGCTGGACCGCGACCCGAGCCGGGTGCATCTACCCTGCCGGCTGTACAAGATGGCCGGCGAGTACTGGAAGGGAGTATAGTTACTGTTCAATAGATCGCCGAGCAAGTGCTAGCGGACGCCACCTGCATGCTGGACCGCGACCCGAGCCGGGTGCATCTACCCTGCCGGCTGTACAAGATGGCCGGCGAGTACTGGAAGGGAGTATAGTTACTGTTCAATAGATCGCCGAGCAAGTGCTAGCGGACGCCACCTGCATGCTGGACCGCGACCCGAGCCGGGTGCATCTACCCTGCCGGCTGTACAAGATGGCCGGCGAGTACTGGAAGGGAGTATAGTTACTGTTCAATAGATCGCCGAGCAAGTGCTAGCGGACGCCACCTGCATGCTGGACCGCGACCCGAGCCGGGTGCATCTACCCTGCCGGCTGTACAAGATGGCCGGCGAGTACTGGAAGGGAGTATAGTTACTGTTCAATAGATCGCCGAGCAAGTGCTAGCGGACGCCACCTGCATGCTGGACCGCGACCCGAGCCGGGTGCATCTACCCTGCCGGCTGTACAAGATGGCCGGCGAGTACTGGAAGGGAGTATAGTTACTGTTCAATAGATCGCCGAGCAAGTGCTAGCGGACGCCACCTGCATGCTGGACCGCGACCCGAGCCGGGTGCATCTACCCTGCCGGCTGTACAAGATGGCCGGCGAGTACTGGAAGGGAGTATAGTTACTGTTCAATAGATCGCCGAGCAAGTGCTAGCGGACGCCACCTGCATGCTGGACCGCGACCCGAGCCGGGTGCATCTACCCTGCCGGCTGTACAAGATGGCCGGCGAGTACTGGAAGGGAGTATAGTTACTGTTCAATAGATCGCCGAGCAAGTGCTAGCGGACGCCACCTGCATGCTGGACCGCGACCCGAGCCGGGTGCATCTAGCCTGCCGGCTGTACAAGATGGCCGGCGAGTACTGGAAGGGAGTATAGTTACTGTTCAATAGATCGCCGAGCAAGTGCTAGCGGACGCCACCTGCATGCTGGACCGCGACCCGAGCCGGGTGCATCTACCCTGCCGGCTGTACAAGATGGCCGGCGAGTACTGGAAGGGAGTATAGTTACTGTTCAATAGATCGCCGAGCAAGTGCTAGCGGACGCCACCTGCATGCTGGACCGCGACCCGAGCCGGGTGCATCTACCCTGCCGGCTGTACAAGATGGCCGGCGAGTACTGGAAGGGAGTATAGTTACTGTTCAATAGATCGCCGAGCAAGTGCTAGCGGACGCCACCTGCATGCTGGACCGCGACCCGAGCCGGGTGCATCTACCCTGCCGGCTGTACAAGATGGCCGGCGAGTACTGGAAGGGAGTATAGTTACTGTTCAATAGATCGCCGAGCAAGTGCTAGCGGACGCCACCTGCATGCTGGACCGCGACCCGAGCCGGGTGCATCTACCCTGCCGGCTGTACAAGATGGCCGGCGAGTACTGGAAGGGAGTATAGTTACTGTTCAATAGATCGCCGAGCAAGTGCTAGCGGACGCCACCTGCATGCTGGACCGCGACCCGAGCCGGGTGCATCTACCCTGCCGGCTGTACAAGATGGCCGGCGAGTACTGGAAGGGAGTATAGTTACTGTTCAATAGATCGCCGAGCAAGTGCTAGCGGACGCCACCTGCATGCTGGACCGCGACCCGAGCCGGGTGCATCTACCCTGCCGGCTGTAC
The DNA here is from genome assembly GCA_947086415.1 of Pammene aurita. Classification (NCBI taxonomy): domain Eukaryota; kingdom Metazoa; phylum Arthropoda; class Insecta; order Lepidoptera; family Tortricidae; genus Pammene; species Pammene aurita. The sequence continues at coordinate 37,736,563 of OX352294.1, forward strand.
AAGATGGCCGGCGAGTACTGGAAGGGAGTATAGTTACTGTTCAATAGATCGCCGAGCAAGTGCTAGCGGACGCCACCTGCATGCTGGACCGCGACCCGAGCCGGGTGCATCTACCCTGCCGGCTGTACAAGATGGCCGGCGAGTACTGGAAGGGAGTATAGTTACTGTTCAATAGATCGCCGAGCAAGTGCTAGCGGACGCCACCTGCATGCTGGACCGCGACCCGAGCCGGGTGCATCTACCCTGCCGGCTGTACAAGATGGCCGGCGAGTACTGGAAGGGAGTATAGTTACTGTTCAATAGATCGCCGAGCAAGTGCTAGCGGACGCCACCTGCATGCTGGACCGCGACCCGAGCCGGGTGCATCTACCCTGCCGGCTGTACAAGATGGCCGGCGAGTACTGGAAGGGAGTATAGTTACTGTTCAATAGATCGCCGAGCAAGTGCTAGCGGACGCCACCTGCATGCTGGACCGCGACCCGAGCCGGGTGCATCTACCCTGCCGGCTGTACAAGATGGCCGGCGAGTACTGGAAGGGAGTATAGTTACTGTTCAATAGATCGCCGAGCAAGTGCTAGCGGACGCCACCTGCATGCTGGACCGCGACCCGAGCCGGGTGCATCTACCCTGCCGGCTGTACAAGATGGCCGGCGAGTACTGGAAGGGAGTATAGTTACTGTTCAATAGATCGCCGAGCAAGTGCTAGCGGACGCCACCTGCATGCTGGACCGCGACCCGAGCCGGGTGCATCTACCCTGCCGGCTGTACAAGATGGCCGGCGAGTACTGGAAGGGAGTATAGTTACTGTTCAATAGATCGCCGAGCAAGTGCTAGCGGACGCCACCTGCATGCTGGACCGCGACCCGAGCCGGGTGCATCTACCCTGCCGGCTGTACAAGATGGCCGGCGAGTACTGGAAGGGAGTATAGTTACTGTTCAATAGATCGCCGAGCAAGTGCTAGCGGACGCCACCTGCATGCTGGACCGCGACCCGAGCCGGGTGCATCTACCCTGCCGGCTGTACAAGATGGCCGGCGAGTACTGGAAGGGAGTATAGTTACTGTTCAATAGATCGCCGAGCAAGTGCTAGCGGACGCCACCTGCATGCTGGACCGCGACCCGAGCCGGGTGCATCTACCCTGCCGGCTGTACAAGATGGCCGGCGAGTACTGGAAGGGAGTATAGTTACTGTTCAATAGATCGCCGAGCAAGTGCTAGCGGACGCCACCTGCATGCTGGACCGCGACCCGAGCCGGGTGCATCTACCCTGCCGGCTGTACAGTCACCAGCAATAGTATCTTCCTACATGAAGGCCGCAAAAATATAGAGACACGCTCTTATTTGTAGGGCCATAAGAGTGTGTCACATATTTTTGCGGCCTTCGTGTAGGAAGATACTATTGCTGGTGACTGTACAAGCTGGCCGGCGAGTGAAAGTGAGTATTTACCCAGTGCGGTGCGTGCCCGCCCTAGCGGTTATTGCGACGTATTACTTAGTAAAAGGAGTGTATAGGTTCCTAAAGGGTAGGCAACGCACATGTGAATCCTTTGGGGAGGGGGGGGGGGGTGCAGGCATCCATAGGCTACGGTAACTGCTTACCATCAGGGCGATGTCGCGAATTACCAAATCTGAGTATCCTTAAAATGCCTGAAACAGTTTCATTGCCAACCCGGCATGTGTAGTGAAATTCATGCATATACACCGTGGGCTGGAATAACCCGACAGATCTTAACCACGAATTTCTACGACCAAAAGAAGGAAAAAATATTATGTGACTTTAGGCCAATTTCGCCAAAAAAAAAATTTTTTTTCGTTTTTGTTTTCCATTTTTTGAATGTTTATTGCACATGAAAAGCAAATGCTATTAATAAAATTATCCCCTAAAAAAAATTGGTACATTTTTTTTGTAAAAATTTAGTTTCTGCAAAGTTTTCCTTGTCACTTTGATATCTGTCAATAAGGACGTGTAAACTATGTCCAATAGTGGCAACAACGCCATTAGAAAGGCGTTTTGTGATGAGTTATAATAGTGTATTTTTTTTAATTGGTATTAACTCTGAAACTAGGCGTATTCCAGAAAAGTTTATAGGACATTTTAGTCTCTAAATATGATCAGGAATACACTGTTAAAATCTGTCTAGTTATATGGGCCCACGGTGTATATAATTTCTGAAGCTCGCACAAGGCCGACTGAAATAGATTTTCCTGTTTTTGATAATGAATTAACTTTTTCCTGTCTATATGTAACATGTATTGATGTTAGTGTCGCTTTTGCCACGGTGTATAGTGAACTTGTAACTCTGGATTTCATTCAAACAGTTGTAGAAAGATCTTCTAGCGTACAAACACAAGATGCGCAGGTACCATTTTTTTTAATATGATATAATTAGTTTTATCGCACGCTACGCGTACGGTAAAACTCGCATTATGGCCAGGTGGAGACGTAAAATTGTGTACTCACCACGGACAGTAAAAAAGAAAGCCCTCTATCGCATATTTACAACCCTCGCCTGCGGCTCAGGTTACAAATACCTGCGATTTCAGGCTTTCTTTCTTTTACAGTCCTTGGTAAGTAATGTACTATTACGTCACACCTGGCCATAATGTGAGTTTTACCGCACGCTACGCGTACGGTTAAACTCGCATTATGCCTGCAGCTCGGGTTACAAATACCTGCGATTTCGGGCTTTCTTTCTTTTTCAGTCATTGGTAAGTAATGTACTATTTTCTACTCTACTATACCTAATACTTGAATTGAGACTTTGTAGACCAAACTACTAGCGCATACTTTTTGATGGAGCTTTTATGATCGCATTTTTTTTAAATACCACGACGGTGGCAAACAAGCATACGGCCTGCCTGATGGTAAGCAGCTACCGTAGCCTATGGACGCCTGCAACTCCAGATGTGTCACATGCGCGTTGCCGACCCTTTACAGGGAGGATTCACTGTGTTGACGGGAAATTTCAGCAACGTCGTCTATGCTAAAATGAATGTTCATTCAATATCATACAATAGGCATGATGACTCATCATGACACATGTTGCATTATGCAATAAAATTTAGTTAATAGGATGAAAAATGATCAATATATTGAACTAAAGTAAAAATTTATAAATTCTATTGAAATGGCTCAAAGATATCAAGCTGCAAAATTTCTAAATTTTACGATTATTTAAAGTGCGAAATTAAAAAAAAAACAATGATTTCATTCAATTTTTAACATTTTACTGTAAAATAAATTGTATAGCAACCATATACATAAACGCAACCTAAAAATAGCAATTTCATATTTTTTCCATACTATAAACAGGGCGACTATGTGATCGTCACGTCACTTTTGCACGTCATTTTGTTAGGAGCGTTTTGAAAAACAAATGCAAATCTCGGACTTTAAGTCTCATATCTGAGTTTTGTGTTGCTTTAACGCAATTGTCCCCACATAGACATTTGATCCTCACATCAAAACGAATCGATTGATACCATACATGAAATAAATTCACCATGCCTATTGTCGGGGAGGAGGACGGTACTCCTCCCCGACCGCCGGTACGATCCGACGGGAGAACGAAGTTACTAAATTGTATAGAGGGAGCAGGTTGTCTAGGGCATTCGTCGAACTTAAATCTTACCGGCTTGCCTATTTTGAGCACTCGTGCACTCGTAGAAAAAGTATTGTATACAATAGTGACATAATTAAGCTTTACAATCTCGTACCTTACTTAGGCCTCTCAGCCAGCTTCGTGGCCTAAACACGGGAATCGACTGCATTATATCACGATTGTATAAAATTTTATATATACAACATTGGAACCATTTGTACGAACAAATGTACATTTGTACGTACGAACGTAGAAGCAAAATTTGGTTGACGGCTAAAGGAACAAGGGGGTCCCTCATCGTCAACACACTGAGCTCTTTGGCAACCTTACTCACCAGCAAGAACACAACACTATGAGTAGGGTCTAGTGCTATTTGGCTGTGGTTTTCTGTAAGGTGGAGGTACTTCCCCAGTCGGGCTCTGCTCCAGATTTGAGCGAGATGACATTTGCTGTGCTGTGCCCTACCACACATAGCGAGATGACATTCTCAGTACCCATACCTCTCTTTTGGACGTAGTTTCAGGACATACCCGGGTCCAAAAGTCCAGGTTCCTAGTTGCAATAGAATTCAATCGACTTCAAGATTTCGAAGAAGGAGGTTATCAATTCGTCGGAATCTTTGTTTTATTTTTGCTATTTTTTTTATGCATGTTCACCGATTATTCGAAGACGGCTGGACCGATTTGGAAAATTCTTTTTCTTGTTTGAAAAGTTGGTACCATTGTAACCAGATCAGGATCTGATGATGGGATCCTGGAGAAATCGAGGGAACTCTTCAACTATTATAGGCACACCTATAGTGATTTTAGTATTTTTTAGCAGCAGCTCGAGTATTTGCTTTTGGAAAGGTGGAGGCTAAGTGAAGTCGGTTCTTTTTTGTTTAAAATTATTTATACATAGACATAGATTTTTTTTATTTAACACCACATGGAATTACAATTTTACAGATAATTCTACAAAACTAAAAAGACCTTAAAACTAAGATTTAATGAGTACAATGGTATGAGTACAATGAGTTTTACATGTAGATGAAAAGTATAAATGTATGATGTTAAAAAGGAGCTTGCCTCAGCATGATATTGTAGCAAGCTTAGCTTACAATCGTGACATAATAAAAAGCTTAATTATGTTACTATTGTATACAATACTTTTTCTACGAGTGCTCAAAAGGCAGGCCGGTAAGAATTGAGTCCCGACAAATGCAACCTGACTATATTATTGAGTAACTTCGATGTTCCGGTGAATTGTGCCGGCGGCGCCGAGCGGGGCAGCGGCAATAGTGTGCTAAAATATAGTATGAAAATCCTCAAGACCCTTCCTTAGTCATCCTTCCTTCCTATCCTTCTTTAGTTTGCGATGCTAAAAGCTCCATCGAAAAGTATGCGCTAGTAGTTCGGCCTACAAAGTATCAATTCACGCATTACAGTTGACGAGTATTTTTTTACTTTATCACTTGACCAGACCTCAAAAACTGCTGTCGGATCAATGCTACTTTCAATATACAGCCTTGACCAGAAGTGTTGAGCATGGCTGTTTTTTGTTTACAATTAATTCCCTATCATAACAGTACGATGACGTAAAATGTTACATTTTATTTATATATCTAGAAAACTTCACTTAATAACATTTTCAACGTCTATAAAATATGAAAAGTGAAGGTAACAAAAATGCAAATTAAAGTCGGTGCGACAAATTGCAAATATTGTATGCAGTAGTAACTGCAACAAAACATGCCTGTTCAGTTTGGATTCATTGATAAAATAACTTCAAAAAAGATAGAAACGCCGGACTAAACTTTCGAGTTTTGTATGAAAATCGCAAGGGTGCTCAACACTTCTGGACAAGGCTATAATTATTGCAGAAAGTCAAACAATAAAGCGCGGTTGAATAAACTCGTCTTTAATAAAATGCACGAACGAATGGTGACAAAAATTCTGGCAATACCGTTTTCATAAAAGGTATGCTGAGCATGACGTTTAATGTTAAATTTAACGGGTACTTTCCTTAAATTCAAACTACCCACCATCATATAATAACAATCGATTCAATCCACCAGCTGGCTGGTAACTGACATGTTTATTTAAATGATAATTAATTAATTCTTGACATTGGTTTTAATTTATTTATATTAATTGACATTATTGATAAGATACGCGTATAAAAATGGACCTGATAACAGTAACGGACGTGGAAACGGTTGAACTGACCATAAGGTAAGTGCCTTTACTTTTTATACTCTAAAATAGCTGTGCTAAAAAAAGAACCTCGTTAATTTAAAGCAGGAGTTCCCAAACTGTGCGCCCTGGTGCACCATAGAAAGTACATACATATTATAATATAGTGTTGAGGTTTGCCTCACCATATACATATATACTCCTATATATTTCAAATAGCCTAGCTAGGTTTAAACTTACAAAAATTGGGACCCCTGATATAAAGAGAAAAATCTAAAATCCATGTTCCAGTAACCATTTTTTGACGTGGTAACGTCTTATAAATCGATGAACACGGTAGCATGCACGAAAAAGTGTCACGTTGTGGACAGATCTCCATGGTAACGTTACGGCCATGTTTTCTTATGACGTTATCGCGCAAAGTTATCGTTTGTAAACCGACTTAAATTTACAGACAACCATATTTTTTTTGTTTTGTCATGTTTCATGTGGCTCGTTACCTTATTTGTCTTTTAACATTCTTATCACTGACATTAACTTCCATCCACCCAATGTCAAAAACAAATGGGCCCTCGATCTTCAAGATGTTTCTAATTGTTTTTTTTTGTTTTAATGGTTTAAATTGCATTTTAAAAATACCAAAACGGGTAGTACAAAGCAATAAAAGGTTATGAAATATAAGAGCATCATAAATTCCTAGGTGCGGCAAATAAACGACAAACTTGTCCTGTTACTATCTAAATATGGAAGTGTTTCTTTTAACAGGCATCTTACTTTAGGGTTCTGTAGCCGTTTCTACCCGAATAAAAATTTGTATAAAGTAACACTCGATTTTTGTAAGTGAACGCTATCGATTTATATGTGAAGATTATCGGAAAAAATAAACCTTTTTAGCCTAGAACTAGAGAAAGAATGTAGTGTACTTACTTGTAAAATACGTAAACTACTTAGATATACATATGTATGTATACCTATTATAGTATTTACAGCTTTGTAATGACTCCATTGCAGAGCTTTAAGTAGGGAAACTTGGAAGTCTTAGGAGGAGGCCTTCACCCGAGTAGGGGTTGAGTCCGTCACGAAGATAGAATAATATATATAATTGACAGTAGTAAGCGATATTTTTGACATATTACCTATAATAATTTTGACATAGAAACAATACAAAAATGACAATATAGTACGAAATACATGCTTACATTTTCTTTTAAGGAATGGAAATAAACTTTTACTGGCATAGGTACGCTTTTGTTTTATTTAAAGTTTTGAGATACTTAATGCATCTTCTTCAATCTGAAGTTGTATACCACAAAACTATAAAGTATTGATGATGATTCATACAGTTCAGATATGTTTACACTATTTATTACACCTTATTCCTTTGTAATATGGCGCAAAATTGTAACATATCTTTGACGCCAAATATACAACCGTTTACATAGTCAACCGAACTGCTTTAAACCTTATCTCAACCACACAAGATCTACTATTGATCAGCTCAGTGTTGCTGTTAGTACTGCTGTTTGTGTAAACGGGAGTTTAAGTGTATCTTTAAATAAATTCTTTCTTGTTCTTTAATTGCGTTGAGACGTATGCGATAATTGATAAACCAACGACCCGGTTTATCGCAAGCTCCGAAAAAAACATTCGCGCATCGAGGGAAAGAAATTGTTAGTACTGTTAATTGAATTTTGTTTTATTTAATTACCAAAAGCCTAAAGGGTCCACGGGCTCGTAACTTTTGGCTTTTATAGGAGGACGATCATAGACAGATTAACGTTAATACGTGTTTATGCATCAAGAATTTTGGTACCTACCTCTGATCGAACGATCAGTGAGCTCCTAACTTTTTATGAATATGGCTGTAAGTATGTACCTTAACATAGGTAGGCCGGTATGCAGTGTGAATATCAGAAAGGTTCCACTGTGTTATGAAGGAATACAACTCGGCAAATAATTCATAAAAACCGCCCAAGTGTGTGTCGGACCACCCATAACGGTTCCGTACCTTGAGTGGAATAAGAACCAAACTAATACCAAAAGGTCGTATCTCATGCCTATGTAAACAGTTTTTTGGAAATAACTCAAAAATAGCTGAACCGATTATGTTCAAAACAATTTCCGTAGAAAGTATGTGATAAGGCGCATCTTCTCAATTTTTTTTATATTTTTTTGGACCTACGGTTCAAAAGTTATAGGGGGGGACACACAAATTTTCTGACTTTCGAAGCGGTTATTTTTGAAGATATTAACTTAATCAAAAAATGTTTAAAAAAACTCGATGTTATTTTTAATGATCTATCGATGGATGTGCAACATGTTGATATTTGGTAAAAAAAAAGTTCTTTTGAAATTTAGTTGCATGTATGGAGCGCCCCCCCCCCCCCCCCCCTAAAATCTTTTTTTCTGCGTTTTAACTACATAACTAAATAGCGGCATACAAAATAAATCTTATGTTTAAAATTTATTAAGATACGTTATAGTTTCCGAGTAAAATGGCTGTGACAGACGCCGGACATAACGAAACTACGAGGGCCGTTTGATAAGTTTTTTTTAAAACGTCAAAAATTATTAGTTTTTTTTATACAAAATACACTTATTTCTCAACATAATCTCCTTCAAGGGTCTAACAAATCTGCGTAATAACGGCCGGTGATAGTTTTCCCCTTAGCTAAGTAGTCGATCATGATGATTCCTTCGCTATCCCAGAAAACTGTCGCCATCACCTTCCCAGCCGACAAAACAGTCTTTGCCTTCTTTGGGGCACGTTCACCAGCAGCCATCCATTGTTTGGACTGTTGTTTTGACTCGGGCGTGTAATGGTGGACCCAATTTTCGTCCACAGTGACAAATCGTTTCAAAAAGTTTCGAGGATTACGCTTCATCATATCCAAACACAGTTTTGAAACTCGCTTTCGTTCGAGTTTTTGTTCGATCGTCAACAAACGTGGCACCCATCGTGCAGACAGCTTAGTCATGGCCAAATCTTCGTGTAGGATTTTATGTACACGCTCAGTAGAGATGCCTATCTTTTCAGCTATTTCACGCACCTTCACTCGGCGGTCGTCGAGTACGATATTATGAACGTCTTCAATAACGTCTTCAGTAGTGACTTCGATTGGACGACCAGAGCGTGGAGCATCAGATGTGCTTGACCGGCCACGTTTAAATTCATTTAACCAGTTGTAAATGGTTTGCAACGTCGGTGCATTAGTGCCATGAACAGAATCAAGTTCAATTTTTATAGTGGCAGCAGTGCAACCCTTCATAAAAAAGTATTTAATAACGGCACGAAATTCAGATTTTTCCATAGTTGACAAAAATGCGTAGGTGATCTCAGGTTAAGCAACGATAAAAGTGACGTATCTTTGTTTTTTTTTTCTTAATTTTTCGTCAGTTATCAATTGAAAGATCGTGCCAGCCAGTGTTAATGCCATTTACCAAAAAAACCGTTAAAAAAAACACGATATTGTAACAAAATTATGTGTATTCTAATACGTCGTATGTTATGAATTTTAGCAACTTTTATGACAGTATACATATACTCGTAAACTCGTAACCCAAATGAACTTCAACTTGTAATATTTACTCAGAAATCGAGCTCGCTTAGAAAGTGTTGATACGAATATTTGACGCTGTAACGAAATAAAGTAATATATGAATATGATGCGCAACATTGTGTGACATATCCAGTGATCGGAATAGGTAGTGCCATTTCGGGTGAATGACCTTAAACATTGTAAATAACATGGATAAGACTTGAGATTCTACGCCGTATTTCTCACAGAAAATTTTCATCAAAACGCAAAAGTTAAAAAAATGTCATTATAAATACATCATTTATTTAAAATTACTTTTGTTTAACAGTTACAATTATTATTATTATAGCTTTTTTATTCCTTAATAAACAAACAGTATTTTTACATATTAGTTCGTAATTACATAATTGTATAAAATTAAATTATTATTTCATTTCATGCATTATTTTTTATATACTTAATATATTTTTCGCAATTAACAATAATACAATCATAAAATAAAACACGAAACATCAACATCATTATTTTAAATGAACATAATTAAATTATTACTTTCTTTGAAATTATAGTAGCAAACCATATTTTTTATCAATATTTTCTACCGTCAATCTATTTCTTTTGACGTTCGTTATCTAACTGAAACCACATTTTTCATACTTACGTTAGGCATACGGTTCTTTAAAACATTTTTTAAACCAAACACAAACTTTAAATTTTCATATCGAATCCCGGGGTTAAAAACTATATCCATACTAAGCTTACGCACCGAAGTCCCGCGAAATGGCACTACCAATTCCGTTCACTGGACATATCTGCACAGCGAGACAGCATCCAAGACATGCACAATAAATGACTTCTATTTCTATATCTGCAACTGCAAATGCCAAACGGCCGCGGCGCCGGTCGACGCGCGACGCTTTCCACTAGCTGGACGCGTTTATAAATATTTGGTTACCAGATAATTTACCTTGATTAAAACTGTTGTTATAAAACGTCTGGTAAAAAGTGAACTTAATATTGCAAATGTGACTTGGACATTGAAATAGTTATACTTTTCTATTTGACTGTAAGGATTCAATAAATAGCGTGTTAAATTAGCTAAAGCGTGTCTGGAATATGACTGGCGGGACTAAAGAAGTGACCTTAAAAGTGGACAAGCTTAAATTAAACCTTGAAAAAATCTCAAACTAAGTCAATATTTTTATGATTCGGACCAGCGATTGTATTTATGCTAATAGGCAATTTTACACTAAAACCTGACATACATGGCGGATTTATAGGGGTTCCTAGTTGACTACAGAACCCTAAACAGTGTTATTCTTGTTGTAGTTCTGTTATGGGACCAAAAGAATATATGCTACATTTTGTTTGTGACGCAATTAAATGTGACGTTTTCAAGTCAAGAGACCTCTGTGATAAAATATTGGAAGCTCATTCATTATGTTTAGGTTTGTTGGAATCATATCTTCGTTCAGTTTTATTGCAGTTCATTCTTTAGAAAAAAACCTTGACACAGTTTACCTGATTATGACAAAGTCAATGTAAACATAATCTGAGCACTGATAAGATCATTACATGTGGCATGTGCGAGTAACGTATGCAAAGTGTATTATAACAGGTGTTATTGTGGTTGCGTAAACGTGTTGGTTCCGCACCGCCGGCTGCTCAGTCATGTATGGACTGCGATGCACTCAGATCAGGTACGCGTGTGTACTACGCTGTATGCTTTGTTTACTTACACAAATACACAAGGCTTTAAAGGTCATTATCATTTGTGACTGTGTTTCAGCTCCGTCAATGAAATGTTTGACAGAGGGGGGGGGGGACATTATGGGGCAAGACCCTACCTTAAAATAGTAATGCCCCATCTTGAATGAGCCTTAACGAAACTGAATTAATGACAAATTCTTATGAATCCGGGCATTTATCGAGAAGAGTGGTTTCCTTTCTGATAATAATCCCTATATAGAGATCGCTTTTAAGCGATAAGACCGCCTGTTGTTACCTAGTTTTAATTTTGATTTTCTGTTTGTTTATTTCTACTTTATGGTGCACAATAAAGAATATATAATTATTATTATTCCCGTTAGTTCTGCTGCTAGTTTCTACACTATCTACTGATACAGACTGGAATTTAAAAACTCAGTATATGCATAACAGTGACTCAAGTCTAAACAAGTCGAATGAAAAAATTAAAAACTTATTCAAATTTTATCGCCAACTCCGTATCATTTTTCAAATTTTTGATATGTAACCTTTGTCACTATTCACTCCTACAACTAGGGCAAATATGTTATTGACATCCATCATACAGTAAAACATGATTAAAACATAACCCTCCTTGGACAGTCAGTCAGTTAGGTAAAAACTGAGTCGAGTTACCAACACTGACCAAAAAGTAATCTAGAAGTGAATAAACTCATTTCACAAACTATTTACTCGGTTCATCAGTTTTATAAATGAAATATGCTGTCAGCCTGACGCTAGATTTCATACAAATATTCTATCACAGTCTGCTGAATTGAATAGTGTTTTTTATTGATTTGGTGTTATATTAATATCTCTGGTCAACGTCAATCGATTTCAAGCATCTTCGTGTTGAGGATTTACAATAAATATTAGGGATTTCGATCATAATGAGAACTAGACGGATGTCAGTTCGATTGAGGGAACGATCCAACTCCACATCCACAAGCATGTGGTTAGAATATGCTTATTTATAAATAAGCATATTTATAAATAACATATATTATAGTATACTATAATACTTGTATTATATGTATGCATATAAGAAGTATAATAAGGTAGTCCCACAAAATTTACAAAGTTTCCAGAAACTACTGTATTCTACGATACTTTTCGCACGGACGATATATTATTGACTTTTTTCCAGTGACTGCAAGAAGTTTGAGTCGGCATTGTTAGATAATATCATAACATAATAGAAAACGGATCAGTAAATAATTATTTTCCTTTTTTTTTCAGTAAATACCCTAAGACGGACTACACCTACTCCCCCCTCTCCAAAGACCGGGTGGAGCTCGCGCCCGGTCAGGTGGCCGTCCCGAACATGTCGCGGCGCTCGCTGTCGCAGTTCCGCGTGCAGGGACCCAACACCAGCGTTGACGAGGTGGACCTCGCGCACCACGCGTGGAGCACCACCGCGAGGAAGAGATACACCGTGAGTACACACTGTCGACACTGACGTGCCAGACGTGTGGCAGTTCCTGCAGGGACCCAACACCAGCGTCGACGAGGTGGACCTCGCGCACCACGCGTGGAGCACCACCGCGAGGAAGAGATACACCGTGAGTACACACTGTCGACACTGACGTGCCAGACGTGTGGCAGTTCCTGCAGGGACCCAACACCAGCGTCGACGAGGTGGACCTCGCGCACCACGCGTGGAGCACCACCGCGAGGAAGAGATACACCGTGAGTACACACTGTCGACACTGACGTGCCAGACGTGTGGCAGTTCCTGCAGGGACCCAACACCAGCGTCGACGAGGTGGACCTCGCGCACCACGCGTGGAGCACCACCGCGAGGAAGAGATACACCGTGAGTACACACTGTCGACACTGACGTGCCAGACGTGTGGCAGTTCCTGCAGGGACCCAACACCAGCGTCGACGAGGTGGACCTCGCGCACCACGCGTGGAGCACCACCGCGAGGAAGAGATACACCGTGAGTACACACTGTCGACACTGACGTGCCAGACGTGTGGCAGTTCCTGCAGGGACCCAACACCAGCGTCGACGAGGTGGACCTCGCGCACCACGCGTGGAGCACCACCGCGAGGAAGAGATACACCGTGAGTACACACTGTCGACACTGACGTGCCAGACGTGTGGCAGTTCCTGCAGGGACCCAACACCAGCGTCGACGAGGTGGACCTCGCGCACCACGCGTGGAGCACCACCGCGAGGAAGAGATACACCGTGAGTACACACTGTCGACACTGACGTGCCAGACGTGTGGCAGTTCCTGCAGGGACCCAACACCAGCGTCGACGAGGTGGACCTCGCGCACCACGCGTGGAGCACCACCGCGAGGAAGAGATACACCGTGAGTACACACTGTCGACACTGACGTGCCAGACGTGTGGCAGTTCCTGCAGGGACCCAACACCAGCGTCGACGAGGTGGACCTCGCGCACCACGCGTGGAGCACCACCGCGAGGAAGAGATACACCGTGAGTACACACTGTCGACACTGACGTGCCAGACGTGTGGCAGTTCCTGCAGGGACCCAACACCAGCGTCGACGAGGTGGACCTCGCGCACCACGCGTGGAGCACCACCGCGAGGAAGAGATACACCGTGAGTACACACTGTCGACACTGACGTGCCAGACGTGTGGCAGTTCCTGCAGGGACCCAACACCAGCGTCGACGAGGTGGACCTCGCGCACCACGCGTGGAGCACCACCGCGAGGAAGAGATACACCGTGAGTACACACTGTCGACACTGACGTGCCCGACGTGTGGCAGTTCCTGCAGGGACCCAACACCAGCGTCGACGAGGTGGACCTCGCGCACCACGCGTGGAGCACCACCGCGAGGAAGAGATACACCGTGAGTACACACTGTCGACACTGACGTGCCAGACGTGTGGCAGTTCCTGCAGGGACCCAACACCAGCGTCGACGAGGTGGACCTCGCGCACCACGCGTGGAGCACCACCGCGAGGAAGAGATACACCGTGAGTACACACTGTCGACACTGACGTGCCAGACGTGTGGCAGTTCCTGCAGGGACCCAACACCAGCGTCGACGAGGTGGACCTCGCGCACCACGCGTGGAGCACCACCGCGAGGAAGAGATACACCGTGAGTACACACTGTCGACACTGACGTGCCAGACGTGTGGCAGTTCCTGCAGGGACCCAACACCAGCGTCGACGAGGTGGACCTCGCGCACCACGCGTGGAGCACCACCGCGAGGAAGAGATACACCGTGAGTACACACTGTCGACACTGACGTGCCAGACGTGTGGCAGTTCCTGCAGGGACCCAACACCAGCGTCGACGAGGTGGACCTCGCGCACCACGCGTGGAGCACCACCGCGAGGAAGAGATACACCGTGAGTACACACTGTCGACACTGACGTGCCAGACGTGTGGCAGTTCCTGCAGGGACCCAACACCAGCGTCGACGAGGTGGACCTCGCGCACCACGCGTGGAGCACCACCGCGAGGAAGAGATACACCGTGAGTACACACTGTCGACACTGACGTGCCAGACGTGTGGCAGTTCCTGCAGGGACCCAACACCAGCGTCGACGAGGTGGACCTCGCGCACCACGCGTGGAGCACCACCGCGAGGAAGAGATACACCGTGAGTACACACTGTCGACACTGACGTGCCAGACGTGTGGCAGTTCCTGCAGGGACCCAACACCAGCGTCGACGAGGTGGACCTCGCGCACCACGCGTGGAGCACCACCGCGAGGAAGAGATACACCGTGAGTACACACTGTCGACACTGACGTGCCAGACGTGTGGCAGTTCCTGCAGGGACCCAACACCAGCGTCGACGAGGTGGACCTCGCGCACCACGCGTGGAGCACCACCGCGAGGAAGAGATACACCGTGAGTACACACTGTCGACACTGACGTGCCAGACGTGTGGCAGTTCCTGCAGGGACCCAACACCAGCGTCGACGAGGTGGACCTCGCGCACCACGCGTGGAGCACCACCGCGAGGAAGAGATACACCGTGAGTACACACTGTCGACACTGACGTGCCAGACGTGTGGCAGTTCCTGCAGGGACCCAACACCAGCGTCGACGAGGTGGACCTCGCGCACCACGCGTGGAGCACCACCGCGAGGAAGAGATACACCGTGAGTACACACTGTCGACACTGACGTGCCAGACGTGTGGCAGTTCCTGCAGGGACCCAACACCAGCGTCGACGAGGTGGACCTCGCGCACCACGCGTGGAGCACCACCGCGAGGAAGAGATACACCGTGAGTACACACTGTCGACACTGACGTGCCAGACGTGTGGCAGTTCCTGCAGGGACCCAACACCAGCGTCGACGAGGTGGACCTCGCGCACCACGCGTGGAGCACCACCGCGAGGAAGAGATACACCGTGAGTACACACTGTCGACACTGACGTGCCCGACGTGTGGCAGTTCCTGCAGGGACCCAACACCCTGGACCCTGTATAATTGTAATATGTATTTGCAATCTAAACCTGTTGGTCTGCGAACAAACTAATAGATTGGTATGATTTTTACATAAAATATTTCCTGATAAGATAAGGGTTAATTTCTTCTGCGCTAAATGATGAATTATTTATAATTTTACTTTTCTTTCACAGTCTGTAGACAGTTCAGACGACGAATCCTACTTCCGTGGTAACGGCGGCTACGCCCCCGTAGAGCAACACTGGTGGATCACCCGCCTACTCCTGACCATCATCACCACAATCACAACCTCCGTGTCGAATACTTACCGTCGCGTCGTCGGTCCGTCACACCGCTATCCGTACACGGAGAGGAGACCCCAACAAGGTGACTACATGTGTCTTGACGATAATCATTTCTGGTCTGGTTTTACTTCTATTGTTACTGCACTTTTTGGCCAGCCAGATGTTATCTACTACCGTTAAAATACGAATGATATTGATGTAATTTCAGCTGGCGTTGTATCCCGAACCGCATCGGCGGCGGCGGCTCCCTTCTACTGGATCTACACCATGATCAAAACCGCTGTTACCACCACGGTCACCACCGTTACGGAAACCGTAAGTACCCCGTCACCCTCCCGACTGGTCGTCTGAGGCGTCTGACCTTCCAACCCTGAAGGGAAATCAGGGTGCGTAGCCAACGTGCCAATCGTTAACGCTCCGTAGCGAGCGAAATGCAACTGTTACTGTCACACTAATACGGAAGAGTGATAGAGGGGGGTGACTACGATACGCTACGGAGCGTTAAAGATTGGCACGTTGGCTACGCACCCTGGTTTTGTTAAGATAAATATTCTGTCTCTGGTTTCCTCTTAGGGCTTTAGCATCGCGGAACCGACACTGCGACGCCGCTGCACGTTTTCGCCGAGTTGTCCGCTGTATGAAGCCGAAACAGTGCGAGCCCGACTGCTCTAGGTGCAGTTCCGAGCCAAGCGACACTGACGCCACCAACGCCGCGTTAGTATCGCCGCGACAGAGCGATAGTACAAGGTTATATAGAAATACATGACGGCGTGTACGAACACGGCGGCAGTGACGCCGCGTCAAGTATCGCCGTGTACACGCCGTCATGTATTTCTATATAACCTTGTACTATCGCTCTGTCGCGGCGATACTAACGCGGCGTTAGTGTCGCTTGGCAAGGAACTGCAGCTTAACGCGCATTATCTACCTTCGCGCTGTCTTTTTCAAGCCGTTTCGCATTCGGTCCGTTAGATAATAGGCTCGCTTTTTTCGCCATTTTACCGCGAAGACTGAGGGGTAGATGTGAAAGCATTAGCGGAACGAACGCGAAGTCGCGGGTGACAGAGGTGGCGCGATAGTACGCGAGTAGATACGAGTCACTGACTTTGACTGTCAGAGCTGTCAGATGCTCTATTGTTTCGCGCTCCATTCCACAGACAACTCGGTAAATTTGTGCAGCGGTGCCGCGGTGACGGTTTCGCAGCGGAGATGTGTTTAAGCCGTTAACCAACTGCTGTTTTCAACCGACTTCAAGATTTCGAAGGAGGAGGTTATCAATTCGTCGGATCTTTGTTTTTGCTTTTTTTTTATGTATGTTCACCGATTATTCGAAGACGGGTGGACCGATTTGGAAAATTCTTTTTTTTGTTTGAAAGAGTTATACTTTACAGTTGGTCCCATTGTCATGAGGTCAGGATCTGATGATAGGATCCTGGAGAAATGGAACTCTTCAACTGTTATAGGCACACGTATAAGTGATTTGAGTATTTTTTACAGTAGCTCGGGCATTTGCTTTACGATAGGCTGAGGCTAATAAAGTGAAGTCGGTTCTTTTTTGTATGAAATTATTCTCGCGCTCAGCGCCACAATCATGACGCAGCGAATAGTGGAGTACGGGAACGCCTTTTTAACCTATAAAAATTACATAAATCACAAGTCCAATTTTATTTTGTGAACTGTTAGAATACGTTAAGTACTAATAATAAATAATATTTTGTAACAATTGTTAGCATTGCGCTAGGTATAATACATGTATTTGTTTGCTACACATAGAAAAGATTATGTAAGTTTTATTTTTCTCCACCAGGCTATCGCTTGTACTATTGCAACATAACTTCACATTTTATAACGGTTTTGTCAAGAGCATAAGTCGTCTTAGCCATTCGTTTAGCATTCAAGGTCACTTATATTTTGACAAATTGTTTTCGATTATGCTCACATAATCTATTGTCCAAACTGTTATAAAATGACAGATGATGTTGAAATAGTTTAATGCAATGGTATGGTAAAGGAAAATATATCTTGTATAATCTGTTCTTGTTGTTATTAACAAATATCTATATAATACCTAGCGCGACGTCAAAAACTGTTAGAAAATATTCCTTACTATGAGTAATCATATCATATTCTCTAACTAAAAAAGGAAATCGCACTTGTGACTTATCGAAGCTCAAAACTGTTCGCGTACTGTACTAGAATAGATAGACGGTAATCTAATACTACATTGTGTTACAGTTCTCCCCGAGCGAAGCT
This sequence comes from Pammene aurita, assembly GCA_947086415.1. Lineage (NCBI taxonomy): Eukaryota > Metazoa > Arthropoda > Insecta > Lepidoptera > Tortricidae > Pammene > Pammene aurita. Next base: position 37,754,575 of record OX352294.1, read on the forward strand.
ACCGTCAGCAGCAAACGTAGCGCGCGCCGCGCGGAGACCAAGCGTCGCTGGTGGCCGTGGCTGCTGCTGCTACTACTACCTGCACTCGGATATGGATGTGAGTTACTTCAACTTTATAATGGCACGCCATGGGCCATCATGGGACGCAGCTAAGTGTTGGAGCCTTAGAGAATTCAACCAACCGAGAGCGGCCATGTCTGTCATTTTCTATACAAAAAAAAGTCTGCCGATTTTTGCGGGGTAGGGGAACGTCAAATGTATGACTATTCGTACGCAACGTACAAATAGCCACGAATAAACGCCAGTCCATACAATGGATATGACCACTAGATGTTTTCCGCAGAGGGAAACGCCTTCAATGGCCGGTCCGGTTGGTTGAATTCTCTTAAGGATTAGAGCAAACGATATTGCGATCGTGGGAAACCAGTTCTGTCAAGCTGGTCTAATTTGACAGACATTCACATGTACAGTCACCATCAGATATCTCGGAGCGGCCATGGTGGTCATAAATATCTGCACAACGCCTCCATTGTAAAGGCGATAAAGTGCATGTCCAGATATTTTTGAGTACCCTGGCCGCTTCGATATATTTGCTGGCGACTGTGCTCTACGAGTAACAACAATGAAAACTCTCTGTACACAAGTCGAGGATCTCGCTCTGTCGTATAACTGCGTTCCTTAGACTAGCCGGTGATGGCCAGCGTAGAGGAGCCTTAGAGCGTTTCCACATTGTCCGATCCGATATCGGATGTCGGAAGGTCCAAGGAAAAAAGCCGCTAGAGAGTACCCTATTGCATTAAGTCTGCCTTTTTGCGTTAGTGCTCTCTTTTAAGCAATGGACATTTAATATTTCAAGAAAAAAATATAGAAATCGAAATTTAAAATTTTTCTTCTTTCTAATCCTATCCTACATCGGATCGGATAATGTGAAAGGCACTTAAGCAAGTGGTTACTAACCTGGGCGTATTTACCCCAGCAGGCATAAAATAACTTATCTAAGCAGAGGAGTCTTTACTTTGGTGGTTAAAATCTGTTTTTCGTATAGATCATAACGGGATAAGTGGATTGAAAAGGGTGAGAACCATTGCTGTAAGATTATTCCTTGACCAGAACATAAATCCACAGCGCAGTTCTTCTCAGAAGTGTGCAAAAGAGAATCCGTAATAAAATATTATAAAGCAATATTCACACACGTGCATGGTCGTAATCGTACAAGGTAGTAAATAATCCGCTACATACTTTGACGAAGTGACAAAGCTTTTGAATACGAATACGCTTGAACTTGCGAATACGCTGTTCGCGCGCAATCAGGCGGGTTCCCACCTGACGCATCGCCTCGCGAAGAAATTGGACGTGCACGGTGACACTAGCCGAGCTGCCTCGCGAGGCGGTGAGTCAGGTGTACCCGCCTAGGACCCGCCTATTCGCAAACCATTTGTTTAATAAATAAGCTGTGTTTCCAGGAGAAAATAACCCACTTGGATAATTCCGTGAAAATGTACTTGAGGGTAAAGGGTAAAAAACACACCAACAACTGGTAACTTGCGTTACGTTCTGCCGTGGAGTTACCCACTTTTATTTGAATTTGTTCGGTAGTCATCGCTCATATACAAGATATCTCTATACTCCGCTTAGCGCGTTATTTCTTTGAATCCTAAGCTGCCAGACGGAAGGGGTGCGGGAGGGGAACACGCAATGCTAGACAGGGAACGCACCATTGTTCCGTGGGGCGTAAGAGAGAGTCAGACATTAATGGTTGCCACGGAGACGTACTAAGTTTACTGTCACTTACAATATATTAGTGTCTTACTATAGGGTGAAATTACTTCGAGCGTGGCAGCGGGGGTCGCCCGGCTATGCGGGGTCTTGGGTTATTAGTCTATGTCATCACTATATGAAAACAATATTATGCTGTGAATGATGAACCCTATGGATAAGACATGTCACCACAGAATAACTAATATTACAAGTACAGAAGATTCTCCTTCCTCGTTTTAACATTTAGCTATAGAGATAAAAACGTTAGCTGTCATGCGCTCTTAAAAAAATAAAACAGGGTTTCAAATTCATGCAGTTTGAGACAATGCCATAAACACTGGCTGAAATGATAATATGTGACGTGCAAACACGACTATTAATATAAAATAAATTACTGCCAACCTAAGAAACCTAAATAAACGCAGCGTTTTTAGAAAAAAAAAACTTTAAAAAAGAAAATATTAAAGAACCACAGACCTACTTCGTAGTTTTTTACGTTTCCCGTTCGTTTGTTGGGGCGAATTGCAAACTTTGAAAGTAATTTAGGTATTTTTACTAATCTCTGTAGCTCTTTAATAATTGATCAAATAACGACGGTGTGTATTTGTGTTATTAATGTTAGTATTATTGAAAAATAGTGTTTTAAAAGGTAAAACTTAAATGATTGTTGATTATGTTGACAAAATAACTGCGATATCCATGAAGTTCTCAATTTCATTTTATGTAAAAGTAAATGTATTCGTAGAAAAAGTATTGTATGCAACGTCGTATAAGTAGGTAAAAAAATGTTCGTGGCGTTTTTCTTAACAATTTTCGCCTACGGCTCAAATTGTTACCCACGCCACTCACCTTTTTTGACCCCTCTTATACAACTGTTGCATAAACTACTATTAGAAATAAACTATTAACAACCGACAATTACTATTATTATGTACCTATGACTAGAAGACTTCACATATTCTCGAACGCACCCATAAGGTGATAAGCTATGTACCAACCCTGCTCTCATTAGCCCTCGCGGTGCGGTAAGCGCATCGGGAAAAACATGTACAATGTAGAGAGACATAGTGAAACTCCCATGTCGCGTGTAGCATGCAAGTACTAAAGCATGACTTACGAACCCACGTGTAAATAGTGGTTCCGTTTCGAACCAACCAAAGTAACCCGACCGAATTCTTTCAGCGTACTACACATACGAGAACCTGGACACTATCGCGCCCAACTTTACCGACTTCCACCTCGACCTGTCCGAGTTCACCCCCTCCATCCCATCCCTCTCTCTACCGGACATCAACATCACTCTACCGGACATAAGGGAGAACCTTCCGGAAGTTTCCAAAACCTATGTAGAGTACAGAGATATAGTCCAGAACAGGATGTCGGACGCCTCTGACTATATGCAGGTGGTGGCCGAGAGCTGTTTTGAGGAGATGCGGCGTTTCTGGCGCGGGGTGCTTGGATGATTAAAGTTGGAACAAGCTCAGTGGGACGGAAGTGATAGGCTGGTTTACTCTGAGAGCGTTTTGATGCGGCGGGGATTGTATGCGGACCCATATAATTTTTTTTGATTATCCCTGCTGTCAAACTGTCAGTTTAGCAAAGCTTTTTTAAATGTGAACTTTATAAATTGATAACAAAACTCTGGGCAGAAAACGAACTCCACAGTCCGGCAGAATCTGTACTGTTTTATAATTTGTTATATAAATCGTCCGTCGCCGAGTGTTGCCTTCAGGAGTTTTATAATTAGCTAGTTTCACTGATAAATATATTCAATAAGATTGGATACAATTTGGCAGCAAAAATATACAATGTTTGTGCAACTATGCACTTAACCTTATCGATGCCATGACAAATGTCAATGCACTCATTCATACGCCAAAGCAATAATGAGTATAGAGTAAATCGTATGGTATGTTATGACGGATATATCCGTCGTTGGCGTCGAAAAGGTTGATAAGCTAAATAAAATTAGATTAGAAGTTTTAAGGCCCAAATCAAATTATACAATGAACCAAGAAATTATGTCACTTTCGTTCTACATGTTATAATATATAATAATAATAATAAAATGCGCTATAGTTTGCATTTAGAAATAGTAGTTTATGTAACTGTTACGTAATAAGTGTCCTTAAAACATGAGTGTGGTTTTATGATTTGAGCCGCAGGCGAATTTCATAATAAGATCACACGAGTGTTTTAAGGCCTAATTACGTACAGTTGCATACACTGCTTTATCTACACTCATATTATATATATTAAATTAAGTGTTCGGAAACCATAGAATGACCGCCATTGTACCGTCATGGCCTACTCGATTGTGTCGGCGCTCGCGCGGGACCAATCGAGTTGGCCATGGCGGTAACATTATCAAATTCGATGTTCCAAATTTGAAACTCATTGCTTAACAATATTTGAGCATGCAAAGTTAAAATTACGTTACTGCCGCAGATAAGAAACTTATCATAGTTAAATAGTTTGTTGTAATGCTTGTCATTGTCTACGGTTTTTGAACGCATTTTAGAGTACTTACAGTATGAGTGTAGATAAAGTTAATATTAATATTAAAGAGTAAACCCAGTGATGAAGGTTGTGAAACGCGTACTTGCGATATCTATGGTACGGTCAGTCTAAATGCAAACTAATGCGTTCAATAGTTTAGGCCAGGGATCTCGGAACTACGGCCCGCGGACTTAATCCGGCACCAAGTCCTGTCCTTTAGACATACGGATAGAATGCTGGGGATGGGGAGATCAGACCATTCACTCAAATGAGCACTAAACTGAACTATAGTAGTCAAAACCATCGTGCCCGTACGGCAATAAAATAAAGGAAGAACGCTGCCACGCGTAGCGACTGCAGACAGCGAGAGTGAGCGAGACGTCTATCTTTAGGAGTTTCGACTCGATCGGAACGTTGCTTTCGGCCCAACTATAGTTACAAAATACTAATGAATTTATTTATAACGAAAGGGTCCATCAATGTCTTGGATATTCACTCGAGTGAACCATCTGATATTAACTTAGAAGCCCTATAATCTGCCCTGAGGGGAAGCTGGTTATACAAAGGTGGGTCTTGGTCCTCGGGTCAAAAGTTCAGAAACCCCTTGGTTATGGTACAATCGCCATCAAATATATCGGAGCGGCCAAGGTACTCCAAAATATCTGAACATGCACTTTATCGCTTTGAGAATAGAGGTGTTATTCAGATATTTGAAACCACCTTGGCCGTTTCGATATATCTAAAGGCGACTTTAGAGTTACATTAGAGTACTTAATTGTCGCATAGATAGGTGTCATTTCCTAGCATTTTATGCGGAACTTGTTCAACAATTATAATGTTACAAGTTACAACACAGAGCAATGGAAACTAGGTCATTTCAGACTTCAACAAAGCTTTGACATTTGTCAGTACCATACAATTTGGCGTTTTAACATAGATCTAATAGCGCGCAGACTCACGTGGGTGGAGTGTCCAAAAGAGAGGCTTTCACAAATATGAACATGTTTAGAGTGCGAAAGAACTAGACAACAGGGGCCAGTTTCTCAAAAACTTGTAACGGTTATAACAAATGGATGTCACTTTTCTACATCTTTTGCTAGAAAGGGACTTCCGCTTGTATTACAAGTTACAAAAGCTTTTGAGAAATGGGCCCCTGATCTAAAAGCGTGACAACGTGTGATCTTTTATAAAACCGCATCAGCCCGCTTGACGTTGCTAGAATATAAAGTTATCGGGGTGAAAACTACAAATAACTGCATTTGGGAGGTGTGGTTCGTGTCTTGCAATTTAAGTTGTGGCCAGACGGTAGATAGCCGCAGCTACATGGCTGCCAACCAACCAACCGCTTCTGCCAATGGTTGGCAGAGCACACCTAGCCACCAAGGGCGTTTAAATGTCATGTAGAATTTGGCACCAACTACTGGCTACATGGTTTAAAATCTCTGTTTTCTGCCAAGGTCTCGTGGCAGAGGGCTGTGGTTGTATGCCGTCTGGCCGCAACTTTAATTTTAAAAGAGGAATTGTTTGAAATATTCACATATAATGTTAGTTTACCTACTTCAGATCGCATATTAATTTAGTTTTCAATACCTAAGTACTTCAAATCAAACATTCCTTGTCATCGTAGTTCTGTGGCTTTCAGATTGTAAGGCGACCAGACACTGTCAGTAATAATGACATTATTTCTCTACTTGTCCTTTTCATCCTTCATATACATTAAAAGGACGGGTAATATTTGCTTTCCATTGCTCTTGTTGTACTGAGACTAGAAATACTGAAAGAGTAGGTAGGTGTGTGTAAGGAATTTTTTTTTTTCTTTGCTTTTGTTTTCTATACGAATAAGAATAATTATTTTCATTAATAGGGGCTGTTCATAAATAACGTCATCAATTTTTCATGATTTTTTAACCCCCGCCCCCTATAATCATTCAACCATCATAATTCGAATGACCCCCCCCCCCTGCCAAATAAAGTTATGCAATTTCCTAAAAATGCGTTTTAGCTTAATTGTACAATAAAAATCTATTTAGTAGATATTTTATAAAGCATTAACAGTTTATAGAAACACTAATTTCATTGAAGCCCTTTTTAAAGATGCGAGAGATGATGTCGTCTTCGGAATGACGTAATTAATGAACAGCCCCATATGGTCAAACTTTTAATTTTCTTTTGCTTACACACACTCTTAATTACACGATAATTATAACTAAATATTTTATGTTAAGAGTACAAAATATTAATAATTTTATTACTGCAATAATCACATAAATTATTCAATGTTATCATTGATATTTAATTTATATTATTAAAATATAATATATTCTTCTTGCTTACCATTCTCATAAAGTAGTATTATCCAGTGAAAAATGAATATTTAAATTATTTATCTACTCGTATGTTCAAGTGAAAACCTTATGTACCTAGATGTGATAAGTGGCCATAATTGAAGTTTTAATAATTTTCTTTTGTACCTGTTCTATGACCTTTTAGCTGCCACAGTGTTTCTATAACTAGCAATTTGCATACAACTATGAATAATTTTCTTTCCTAATTTCCACCATCTCGGTTGATGGAAGATTTTTTATTTTATTAATTCGTTTCTATCGGTGGTAAATTCTTTAGAAGTTTGCTTTTATTATTTTTATTAATTAAAAAGATTTACATTAGTTCAGTTCAGTGGCGGCTAAGATGTTCAATTAGCTTAAGAATTAATCATTTGTCCTCTTTGGTGACTAAAATTTAATGCTTAATTTTCAAAAAGACTTAACCCCTAGTCATAAATATGATTTGATTTAAAATTGTGGTTTTCTAATTTAAACGCTAATGGCGTCACAAATTAAAAGATTTTACATTCGGTAAATTCATTGCTTTACTTAGTTTAAGTTTAGGTTAAGTTTTAATTTTGTCGTCGCATATCAAAAGTTACCTGAATTCTGGTATACCATTATACCCATTATTTTATCCATACAAGGGCACATTCCGCCTGACGGTATGCCGTAGCCTATGAACGTTTTCAACGGCACTGCTTTACCGACTTTTTTTTCTATAGTGTATTACTACATAATTGAGTTATATTTTTTTAATGAGACCTATAATATTTGATATGCTTCAACAATATTATATTTCGGGTTGGTATCTAATTTGTGCAGTCTATATATTTATATATGTCAATATTCATAATAGTGTAATAACGGGCTATTTTTTGACATAATTATATTTTTCGTACGCAATTTTGTTTTATTATCACGTTCCAAAGCGGGGAAGGATAGAGGTCACCTTACAAAGATGTACTGATACACTTTAGGTGAGTCACTCTTACATTACTATTACTCATATATCTCTGTCCTTCCCCGCCTATCCTTATTTTATTATAGCTTTTATATACCGGGAAGGACAGAGTAGTCAAAATAAATCTATTTACTAATCATAATTCTCTTACAGGTTACAATTATTCGGACTACATTATGCCTCAAGAAATAAAAGACACATACAAACCTCCTGTTATACTTCAAGACTCAGATTTAACCAAAAGAGTAGCCGCGCTCGAAGACTGGGCGCTCAACGTCGACAGCAGACTCAAATATTTCGACCAAAAGCTATCAAAGTTCGACAATCTTGAACAACAAATCGAACAATACTCCATCAAATATCTACAGAACAATCTAGTCCAAATAATCAACACTGATGGCAACAGTGAAGCTATCGCTGCAAAATTAAAGAATCACTTCGATAATCATTACATAACCAAAGAGCAAATGCAGAAAATGAGCATTGAAATACATGAACGACTCATTTCCTCATGGAAGCCTGAAATGGACGAAGACAGGATTAGATCTTTAATCCAAGAATATCTATCGGTGTTTGAAAAACGGCAGATGGAGGTGATTGTTGAGAGGTTCAAGGAGTATGTGAAGGAGGTGGAGGTGAGGAGGGAAGGAGGGGAGTTCGATGCGGAGGCGGTGAGGAGGATTGTGGCTGGGATGCTGGATGTGTATGATGCGGATAAGACTGGGTTGGTGGACTACGCGCTTGAGTCTGCAGGTGAGTGGATAATATTGTTTCATTTGTAACGTCTCCATTTTCTTACAAAAATCTTTCCATTACAGTTCATAAATATAAATAAATTAAAAATAAAAATTTCAGATCAAATATCCATAATATGTTAGTACTTATACTCTAGACTTAATAACTATGTTAGTTTAAACATTACATAAAATAAAAATAAAAACCAAATAAAAACAAAAAACTTCCTATTTGGCCCTTCCGATGGCGACTTCGACCCATTATTTAGTTGTAGGGCAGTCTATGCTTTCCGACAATATCCTGAGGAGGCTCTTACCACTACAACGCACTCGCCTAAGTAGTGATCCAACACGCTTGCGTCTGTTTGCGAAAAAGTCATCACTTCGCGCTTCCGCAAACATGCAGTTTAACCGTCACTAGTTTTATTAATTAGTTGCGTTTTTGCGTACATAAGAAAAACACGCAGGTCCGCGGGCGTTGATCGTCCATGTAAGGTTCATTATTCAAACGATTCTTTAAATCACTTTCGTGTACAGATTTTTGTAGATGTGTCAGTTGACAGATTGTTGGTGGAAGTACAGCAACTCTATTGAATAATTAGAAATGTAATTAATTTTTTCTACTCGTCAAGCTTGCTTGAGTTGAGACTGTAGACCGAACTACTAGCGCATACTTTTCGATGGAGCTTTTATGGTCGTATATTTTAGCATTGGCGACGATGTTAACCCTTTATAAGGCAAAAGGGTGTCAGAAATTAGGCGAAATTGAACCCTATCACTTTGAGATAAAGTTCAAATAATGGTGGGAAATATATTCCCTCTGCCTTATAAAGGCCTAAAATGGATTTTCATACGGGAGATTGAAGTTACTAAATTGTATAGAGGGAGCAGGTTGTAAGGCATTTGTGGAACTTAATTCTTACCGGCTTACCTATTTTGAGCACTTGTACCTTACTTAGGCCATTCAGCAAGCTTTGTGGCCTAACCTCGTGCCGCCCAATGTGCGATAGAGTGTACAAAGTAACACTCAGCATTAACGCCCAGACTTTCGAAAAAATAAAAATGAGGTAAACGCCCAGTGTACAGTACGCTGTACTTAAAAGCTTATGAAATGTCATCTTTATATTTAAACATATTGGCTTATACATTGCACATTGGGCGTTTAGCTGAACTTGCGTTTTTTTTCTTGGGTGTTACGAGGCTAAACATGGTACTCGACTGAAAAGCTCTTCATTATGTTACGATTGTATAAAATACTATAATTAGATTTTATTTATACCAATATCGCAATTATATACGCGTCCAAGAAAGTGAGACGATTATAACGCTATAAATAGACATTGCTAACTTGATGAATTTCTTCCCAGGCGGACAAGTGGTATCTACCAAATGCACAGAACTATACCAAATCAAGACGAAGCAGTACTCGGTGCTGGGGCTGCCGGTGTGGTGGGTGTACACGTCGCCGCGGTTCGCCCTGAGCCCCGGAGCGATGCCCGCAGAGTGCTGGGCCTTCCAGGGCTTCCCCGGCTACCTGGGTCAGTATACAATGCTGCTAGACTTACTATAGGCGGACTAGTGGTATCAGATCAAAAGCAAGCAGTACTCTGTGCTGGGCCTGCCGGTGTGGCTGTCACCCCTAGAGCCATGCCCGCAGAGTGTTGGGCCTTCCAGGGCTTCCCCAGCTACCTGGGGTCTGTTTCTCAAAAGCTTGTAAATAATATAAGCGGATGTCACTCTTCGACATCTTTTGCTAGAAAGGGACTTCCGCTTGTATTACAAGTTACAAGCTTTTGTGTACTAGGGCCCTGGGTGGGTGCACAACTTTCTACAGCGAGATAAGCAGTACCTAGAGTGAAGAATACGAGCTCTATCTTAGTAATCCAATGATTTGGAACATCAGAAACACCTTAAAATTCTGTAGTTATGAGGAATACTGTTTTCATTCACGAAGGAGCTATCTACTATAACAGTCTGTTGTTTTAAGTGTTCAAAAGAACTTGTACCAACCAAACCATGTATCGATCTTTTTTGATTCACTGAGACCACTCGTATACATTTTCATTAGTTTGCAATGGAAGCGGCCACTCCGTTTACACTCATAGAAGGGCATTTTTAGAAAAAAGTACCATTTACTGTTTTTTAAAACCGTAACATAATTTGGGTTATTTCTATTCAGAATCACGAGGACTATCTATTTAAATATGTAATAAAAAAGTGTCCTAAAATTATTTAAAATAGATAATAGAAATTAAAAACATTTATTTGTGACAACTACAACATGCAAACAAACATACTTAATCTAAGGATAATAATATAAATAAATAAATATTATGGGACAATCTTACACAAACCGACCTAGTCCCACAGTAAGCTCTATAAGGCTTGTGTTATGGGTACTAGACGACGATATATATAATAGATAGATATTGATAAATACTTAAATACATAGTAAACATCCATAACTCAGGTACAAATATCTGTGATAAAGACACAAATAAATGCCCTCACCAGGATTCGAACCCGGGACCTCCTGCTTCATAGGCAGTGTCACTACTGACTGAGCTAGGAGGCCGTTAACTGTAATAAATAACTAATTATAATTAAGGCATGAACATGGTTGCCACGAAATGGTCCCGACTCAGCATGGTGTTAGCCTGGGAGGCCAGCGCTGGTCTTCCGCCGGGGCCACACTCGGTCAGTTTTGTGACGAATTTTTACGTACTAGTTGTACGGACCGTCACAAAACTGACTAAGTAATAAATTATTAAATTTAAACTTTTGTGTAAAATACTATCACTATAAAATATAACGGTTACACTAACGTCACTTTAGTCACTTCGCGCGACATGTTTCGGAGAGCTTAGGTCTCCATCTTCAAGCACTAAGAGTGCTATTTTGAACCGGCCCGTAGCGCGCTGTTGCCGACTGCCGGCCTGCGTCCCGCTCGCCGCGCAGCTCGTGTCGCGCGCTCCCGCTCCGACAGAGCTTGTTGAGGGTGATCTTGCGCCGGCGCTGCCACCGTGCTTAAATTAAATTAAAGTAATAAATAGTCTATGGAGTAAGTGGTGGTCTCCTGTTTCAGTGGTGCGCACGTACGCCGTGGTGGAGGTGACCGGGTTCTCGGTGGAGCACATGTCGCGCCTGCTCGCCGTCGACGGCAAGATCGAGTCCGCGCCCAAGAACTTCTCCGTCTATGTGAGTACATGTCGTCGATAAAACTCATTGAAAACTTCACGTAAATAGCTTTTCATTGCCAAATGTGTCCAAGTTTCCTCACAAACATTTCTTTCACTGAAAAGCTACGGGATAAAAATTAGGTAAATATTAATCCCAGCCCGTACTAATAACTTTTAAAAGCTCGCTCGCGCCCCGCTCGCAAAAGTCGCGTTTGACGGAGCCATCTTTAATTTTTCCAGGGCCTCCACGGCGAACAAGATCCGGAACCTCACCTCTTCGGCAACTACATGTACGACGCCAACGGCACCGCCATACAATACTTCCCGGTCCAATACCCGAAGCTGACCGACATCGGGGGCGTGGCGTACCCCGTCGCGTACGACACCATCGAGCTGCGGGTGGAGAGCAACCACGGCAACCCCACGTACACGTGCGTCTACAGGTAATGTTGCCGTACAATACCCGAATAGTAATACTGTGTTCTCAGACGCTTGGTAAGGAAGTTCTGAGATTGGTTTAAATTCTAGTTGGTTGAATTACCTACAGTCGTGGCGATATAATTAGGCACAATCTGGTGGCACGGTAGTACCCCCGTTAAATCGAGCAAAACAAACAACAAAGGCACGGCCGTACCATCCTTTTCCCGAAGCCCCTCAGGCCATTTTCGACGCCCTCTAACTCTGGTGTCGATAAAGCTAGAAGTCTGCAATTCCAGTGAACAAGAGGCCATGACACAAGGAAGATATATTCCCAAAATCATTTAATTTTAACTTATAATTTAAGAATTATTGCAAGTCAAAGTTCCAAAGTTTTGTCATAAAGGCAGCTTTTAGGTACCTAATACCCTCGCATGTGGGTATGCGGACGGGTTTATGCGTGAGAATAGGTATGGGAATGTGCACGGCGTGTGGAATTGGAAAAGGGAGACCTACTTACAAAAAGGCATGAGATCCCATCAAAAACATTACATATACAAAAACAAAAGTCTCGCAACGCCGTTCTTCGACCGCAAAAAGTATTGAGATCTAATGAAAAACCAAGCCGGTGTCCATAGAACTCAATCAATCAAACCATTTATTGCCAAATTATCGTATGGCTACATGTCACTGGATATAGATAGGCATTTCTTCCCTGTAGTGGGAAAGCAGATGATAAAGAAAATCCAGTGAGTGTTGCGAGGTCCAGATGGGACAGTGCATTGCCAAATTATAGGTATACATAGTGGTCACATAATAAGTTTTTTGTAGTAACTATAATTTTACCTTTCAGGCGTACAATATCATATTCACTTAATATGTAGAATGAAATATGTACAATATTTACAATTGGTACTTATTGTACTTACTTTCTTTACTAGAGTTCAGTTTTAAGAAAGTAAGTACAATAAGTATTTTTTCACACTACTGTTCGGAAATGTGACAAAAGATGGTCAAAATCTAAACTGGAAAGTAAGCATTTGCTGTAGCACCTGAACCACCACTACAGCAATGTTATTGTAGCGATGAAATGTCATTTTCACGCTACTGTTCGGAAATGTGACAAAAGATGGTCAAAATCCAAGCTGGAAAGTAAACATTTGCTGTAGCACCTGAACCACCACTACAGCAATGTTATTGTAGCGATGAAATGTCATTAGTTGGAAAGTAAATTGTCCAGTCATGTCATTGTATTCATTAAAAACATTAAAAGGTCTTTTTTTGGCACAACTTTATGTTTCAAAAATAAAATAAGGTTGTTTATCGGGCCAACTACCTGTTTAAAAAAAAAAGAAACGTCAAAACCATTTATTCACCCTTAAGGCGTTTTTACTTTTTTAGCCGTTTGCAGTTTTCTATCAAAAACGCCTCTAAGTAATGAGTCGGTTTGAAGCAAACAACAGAAAAACGCTTCTTAAAGTGAAAAAAAAAGTAAAACGCGGCGGGAATGGAATACTGAATTGGATATTCTATTAAAGCATTTATATTATTATGACAAATGTTTTTTTTTTATTTCCTCACAGTAGTCGTGAAAAGCACTATGTAATATCTCGGTGGACTCGCTATAGGTGGACTCGTATCTTCGAGGGCCTCCCCTGGCGGGTCGGCCCTCGAACTAACTCGATCCACCTATAGCTTACTTTCAAGCCTCTACAACAATGTACTATAGTTGGAAAGTAAATTGTCCAGCTATGTCATTGCATTCATTAAAAACATAAAAAGGTCTTTTTTTGGCACAACTTTGTGTTTCAAAAATAAAATAAGGTTGTTCATCGGGCCAACTACCTGTTTTAAAAAAAAAGAAACGTCAATCAAAACCATTTATTCACCCTTAAGGCGTTTTTGCTTTTTTGGCCGTTTGTAGTTTTCTATCAAAAACGCTTCTTGAAAGTGAAAAAAAAAAGTAAAAAGGCGGGAATGGATTACTGAATTGGATATTCTATTAAAGCATTTATATTATTATGACAAATGTTTTTTATATTTCCTCACAGTAGTCGTGAAAAGCACTATGTAATATCTCGGCCGAAAGCGCTATAGGTGGACTCGTGTCTTCGAGGGCCTCCCCTGGCGGGTCGGCCCTCGAACTAACTCGATCCACCTATAGCTTACTTTCAAGCCTCTACAACAATGTACTAAAGTAGGTAGCTATCCCCACTACAGTTTACTAACAACATTTCGCTGTGACCGTTTCAGTATTAGATGTCTATATTTTTATAATAAATAGAATGACACTGCTATTGCTACACTGAACCATTAGAGAAATGTTTTCTTGTAGACGTTGTTTAATGTTTTGTTTTTTCCTTCAGATTCCGGGTCCACGGAAACCCTCTGTCCGACATCCGCAAGGCCACGGAGGACAGCATACGCGAGAGCGAGACGTAGCGATTGCTCTCACTCTGGGGCTGGACAGAACGGAAGTGTGAAAACTGAGATACTTTACATTGTGACTAGTGTTTGTGTTTTAGGACAAATGATTTCGAGTGCAACGGGACAGAATCTGAAGCATCAAGACAAAGAAATAACTATATAAATATTTAATGTTTAAAGAAATATGTCGACTTAACATTTGATGTATTTTACTTTTAAAGTGATATTGATAAGTTGTCTGAGTGTATGTTTAGGTTTAAAGGGCTTTATTTAAATTTATTTACTTGGAGTTATCTCGATGAGATCAAAACAGTATATGATTGAAACATCAGATATATCCCGGATTTTCGAAAAACATTATATTATACACGGTGCCCGTGAGCATTGCGAGAGACTTTAACAGTGTATTCATGATCATATTTAGAGAACAAAATGTCCTTTAAACTTTTCCGAAATTCGCCATAGTTTCAGAGTAAATATACTTACAAAAAATTGCATTTTGAATTGTTTCTCAGTGTAAAATGATTTTTTGATGGCGATCTCACCGGTATGGGGCATAGTCTAGACATCTCTTATTGACTGATATCAAAGACCTAAGAAACACTTTTCATGGACTAGTTTTTACGAGAAAAAATGTAGCAATTTACTTTTTCCGTTACTTTTTTCTAATGACATTTACTTTTAATGTAGAACAGCATTCCAAAAAACTGAAAAAAAAAAAATTTTTTTGGCGTTTTACAACAAAAGTCATATAATGTTTTTTCATTCTTTTGACCTCAGAAATGCGTGGTTAAAATCTCTCGCAATGCTCACGGGCACGTTGTATATTAGTTTTATTGTCCAATATACTACTTTTTTACGACAGATAATATAACATTTTAGTATCTGAAATTTAAATAACAAGGGTTAAAAATTGTATATACTCAAGTTGACACGAAATGGTCTTTATATGTCAAAATATCATTTACGATTTTCCTATAGGAAGAAACTAGGCACAAGTCCCATCATGCCTAGTTCCTAGGAAATAACGGTATCTATTAAATTCATATATTTTGCCTAAAACTTACACTTAGATCCTTGATATTGGGCAATGTTCATAAATTAGTATGGACAATATAATATAGGTACTTGAAATGAACTACGAATATAAGACTAGTGAATAAACATAGTGTGGTAGTGTATCCGTGTAATTGTGCCCTAAGAATTAAGGTCCAAAGTACAAAGTATGATTGTTAACTATTGTGACTTAAAATTATGTGCTTAGTATTATGAGAACCAGTGATTATGTATTATAAAAAAATCTCGTTTTTTTTACAATATTAGGAATACCGCACAATGCCGTTTTATACGCTTAGCTCTGATTTTGTATGTTTATTGATAGAGTTATTTTTAATTGTTGTAAGTTATTGATAAAGATTTTACTGTAATTTGTATGGTTTTAAGTGGTTAAGTTAAATAGGTTATTGAAGGAGCTAGTCCGGTTAGTTTTTAATAGATTTTATGCCCTAGGGTTGATGTTTAATGATTTGTGTCTCAAAATTGTCTAACGTAGCGCTAGAACTCTGCATTTCTCATTGAGTCCACAGTAAATGTTGAATGTTGTGATCCTAAAATATGTATGTCAATTCTACATTTGTAAATAGTCCTCCATATGCATTTTAATGCTTGTCAATAGTCATGTTCATATATTTATGAGCAGTATGTTTTCCCCGATATATCTTATAGCGACTATACATTTCCAAAAAAAAAAAAAATTTTTTTTTATACCAGGACGGTGGCAAGCAAGCATATGGCCCGCCTGATGGTAAGCAGCTTCAGCTGCAACTCCAGAGGTGTCACAAGCGCGTTGCCCGACCCTTTGCAAAAAGGAGGATTCACTGTGTTGACGGCTAAAGGAACAAGAGGGTCCCTCGTCGTCAACACACTGGGTCCTCTTTGAGCTCTTATCACTATCTTATATATCACTGTTATCTACAAATAATAAACTATTGAAAGTTTTCTGGTCATTCTAATGACAACATATGGAGAGACGAATTTTATACGTCATTATCCGAACTCGTATGTTAATGTAGCGTGTCTCGCAAAGATAGAATAAAATCAATCATGTCTAATTAGAAACTCAAAATTATTTATGTAAGGTTGTTCTCGAAAGTAGATATAAGTTAGTATCGCATTAACATATAGATATACCGTTTTAGTGGGTGTCCATCATCCAGTCATAAACAAGTTGCTTGCAAATATTTATGTATGTTATTTTATTGCTATATCTGAAGAATGTTGATCATTTCTAATAAATATTAATAAGGCAGGTACCTCCATTTCAGTGGTTCCTATGAGTAAAATTGCTATTCCATGATCTTTGAATTTTGGGCAATTTTCCTGAACTATCGCGTATTACACTTTAATATGAAGCACTGACAAATATTCCTAACGAGACTGTGTAATAGTAAACTGTTACCATATTTCAATAACTCCTACCGCTTTCTTGAAAAACTATCTCTAAGCTCTTAGTGCAATCTCCATACCAAATATGTAATCAATTCTAAATTCCTTCAAAGCCACTTATAATTCTGTAACATACTTAGTAAGCTAATCGAGTGCCTTACTAAACATTTAGCCAGCTACAATATCTATACACAATGGAAGGCAGTTGGAAATATTCTTAAGGAATTCCTGACTTTTTTAAACAACCTTAGAGCACTACATATCAGTGGCAGCGCGTCAAAAATATGAAAATATAATTAGAAAAGCCGGTAGGCATTGAGATTGTTGTATGGACGCTCAGCCACTGTTACATATACAGAATTTGATAACAGTAACACTTGACAATATTGCATAGATGATAACATATACATATTGTGACTGTAAACTTAGATCATGTTAGAATTTCGTCCGTATAAATGTTTGCAGATGACTGTACAAGATTGTGTTCAGATATTGACGTTATATTTAAGCATGTGTGTAATGTTATGTATGTCAATGAAAATGGTCTAATATAGCACTAAAAGTATATATCGAATGTTGAGTAAAACCATAGAACAAATAGTATGAGATCAGCAGCTATTTATATGTATTGTAATTTAATTATAACAATGTTTTCCTATATAGCTAATGTAACACCAGTTTCCTGTAATTTACAGCTTTTAATATGTATTTCTTCTAAGTCCACTCTATTTATTATTTTTGATAATCACTGTTTTTAATAAATCATATAATAATTACGTGGAGATGTTCGAATAAAGTTTTACCGAAATGTGAGTTCGAGTTTTATTTTTCAATTCGGTATTGTCAAAGAATGGTTGGTCAGGTTTCCGAAAAATATGTCCTCCTCAGAAGTAAGTTTTAGGGTAGGCAACGAGCATGTGAATCCTCTGGGGTTGCAGGCGTCCATAGGCTACGGTAACTACTTACCATCAGGCGGGCCGTATGCTTGTTTGCCACCGTCGTGGTATGAAAAAAATTAAATGGAAGCCTGTTCTGTCTTACATCCCTTGAGGCTATCGACCTAGATAATGTATGTTCATATTACACGCGGCACGTATGTTCGCAACAGCCGCGCGTTATGTGGACGTATTTGCCGCTCGAATGTTGTTCGCTGGTTGGTCAAGATCCAGTAATCGTGTCACTAGGTCTTTGTTGGTTACCAGCTCTGTGCAAGAGCTCGTTGCTACATCGGGCAGCTGGCAGATGCCCTGGTTTTGGTCATTATCAACTTTATAAGGAATAAACAAATTTACAAGTCTATGTTTTATATTGTTTCTGACATTTAATTAAAGAAAATATTAAGATCTTAATGTCAGAAACTTCAATGACTCAGTACATAAAGAGAGTCGTATTTCCTTATTGACACAAAATGATGGACGTCGGAACAAACTCTCCTTAGTGACCAAAACCGGGACATCTGCCCTAATTAGCATACTAAAATAATATCAGAAAGCTGCGTTTGAGCTTGGCAGTTACATTCATAAATTCATCCCAATATGAACTTTCTCCATTGCTTCTCCATTGCCTAGCAAAGTGGGTAGGGCGCAAAAAAAATGAGCGTCTAGTCTACCTACAAAGCCCTTTCAATCGCGTAAATCGATATCAATTCCAAAACACGTTTGGGGCATCCCTTCCTTGCGCTGCGCGGAGGAGCCAAGTTAGTCTATTTTCGTACATAGGTCAATGTCGGCCATTGCTCTCACGGTCCGCGAGAATCGAATCATTATTCATTACAAAGGGAAAGTGAAAGTCAAGTTAATTTTTCAAATTTTTTTCGTGTATTTTTCATTATTTTTTATAATTTATAAATGACCTAGTAAGAAAGTAGTCTTATCCGTTTCAGCACATACATTCATGAGACTCATTCATGATATTACAAAAGATCCTTTGGCGAGTGCAGTACCGAGGCCGGCGGCCGACGCGTCCGCGGCGCCGCGCGAGACCGTCACTGTTACGATTTAATTACAATAATATCTTACGTACAATTAAATTAACGGAGATTACAAGCCCGAGCTCCGCAGCCAGCCAGCAGCCAGCGGCCGGCCACCGAGAGCCGCTTAGAAGCACTTCCTGTGCACGATCGAAGGCCCGGACTCGTCGTACTCCTGTTTCGAGATCCACATCTGCTGGAAGGTCGAGAGCGAGGCCAGGATCGATCCTCCGATCCATACGGAGTACTTCCTCTCTGGGGGAGCGATGATTTTGATTTTCATCGTGGAAGGAGCCAGGGCGGTGATCTCCTTCTGCATACGGTCGGCGATACCGGGGTACATGGTGGTACCACCGGACAGCACGGTGTTGGCGTACAGGTCCTTACGGATGTCGACGTCGCACTTCATGATCGAGTTGTAGGTGGTTTCGTGGATGCCGCAAGCTTCCATACCCAGGAACGAGGGCTGGAATAGGGCCTCGGGGCAACGGAACCTCTCGTTGCCGATGGTGATAACCTGACCGTCGGGAAGCTCGTACGACTTCTCGAGCGAGCTGCTGGAGGCGGCGGTGGCCATCTCCTGCTCGAAGTCGAGGGCGACGTAGCAGAGCTTCTCCTTGATGTCACGAACGATTTCTCGCTCGGCGGTGGTGGTGAAGGAGTAGCCGCGCTCTGTGAGGATCTTCATCAGGTAGTCGGTGAGATCGCGACCGGCCAAGTCCAGACGCAGGATGGCGTGGGGCAGGGCGTAACCCTCGTAGATGGGAACGGTGTGGGAGACACCGTCGCCGGAGTCGAGCACGATACCGGTGGTACGACCGGACGCGTACAGCGAGAGCACGGCCTGGATGGCGACGTACATGGCGGGCGTGTTGAAGGTCTCGAACATGATCTGGGTCATCTTCTCTCTGAAAAAGAAAACAAAGTTTCATTAGCATGGCTTTTGGAGGACAACAACAGCTGATAAAATTTAGGACAACTAAAGAGTAGAGCACTGGCGTTAGCAAAACACGTACCTGTTGGCCTTAGGGTTGAGGGGAGCCTCCGTGAGCAGCACGGGGTGCTCCTCGGGCGCCACACGCAGTTCATTGTAGAAGGTGTGGTGCCAGATCTTCTCCATATCGTCCCAGTTGGTGACGATGCCGTGCTCGATGGGGTACTTGAGGGTCAGGATGCCTCTCTTGCTCTGGGCCTCGTCGCCGACGTACGAGTCCTTCTGTCCCATGCCGACCATGACGCCCTGGTGGCGCGGCCTGCCCACGATGGAGGGGAACACGGCGCGCGGCGCGTCGTCGCCGGCGAACCCGGCCTTGCACATGCCGGAGCCATTGTCCACTACCAACGCAGCAACTTCCTCGTCGCACATTGTGAAAGTCTGGAAACAAGAGAATAATAAATAAATAAATAAATAATAATAATAAATATTATGGGACAATCTTACACAAATCAACCTAGTCCCACGGTAAGCTCAATAAGGCTTGTGTTGTGGGTACTAGGCGACGATATATATAATAGATAGATATAGATAAATACTTAAATACATAGAAAACATCCATAACTCAGGTACAAATATCCGTGATAAACACACAAATAAATGCCCTGACCAAGATTCGAACCCGGGACCTCCTGCTTGATAGGCAGGGTCACTACCAACTAGGCTAGGAGGCCGTTAAAATCATTAAAGCTTTGCACTAAAAATTACTTAACTTCTAACTTAATGATGGCTTGTAAGACTTGCTTCCGATCTCATAAGAAAGCAGTCATTCATCAAACTTACATACGGCTTTCAAATACTTTTTATTCAGTAAATAATGAGTGCAACCGTGGGCAGAAGGCACAAGAAGCCTTATCGGGAGGGACACTAAGTGGGCGATGCAAAGCTAACTGAACGGAAACCAAATAAGGCTCGATCTAGAGGTAAGGCGCGAACGTGGCGGCTGACGCGGCCGCGGCTTGACCGCGTTTCACAGATGGTCGCGGGGTATCGCCGATACTTTCCAAATTTGAATTTGTATCGTGAGTTTTTTTTTATCGATTCGAAGGCACTGTCACGATTCTCGACCACGCCCTACCGCAACCGGCATCCGCCTTTAACCCTTCGTCGTGTCACTGACCGCACGCACTACACTCAATCCTTGCACCACTCATCACTAAACACACTAGATACTGCATCAACTTACTTTTAATTTAATATCCTATTATAAATAAAATAAATTAATTTGATTGCACAGCCTCGGTATGCTGTACAACGCCTCAACTCGAGCTCACTTCGTGGAATGTCGACGAGCGCGGCCCGCGGAGTATATAAATGAAAGTGGTTATCGGGCGTCCCTTCCCCGCGCCGCAGGCTCTCGACCAATCGCACAATAAGTGAGGTTTCGTTACCATATATGGTATTGCGCTGCAAGGAGCCTGCGCGTTGAGGCTCTCGCTCGCCCCGCGCCCCTCTGATAGCGCCGCTCTTGATAACGACGAGATTTCCAAGAGAACGCACATTGCACACATGAGTATGCGAGGAGTACACCCTCTACTTACTAGATCCTCTGTGAACTCTCTAATTAGTTGCATCTTGCACTACGATAAATAAATAACGGTCTCTACGAAATTACGGTTGTTGGCATCGCTCCAAAAATCTCATTCAGTTCGTATCAGACGGCGTAGCAGACGAAAAACATCGTTAGCCAAGATAAACGCAAATAATGTATAATACGTCAGATAACAATTCATCCTAACAACTAACAATCTCGCTTATTAGGTTATCAAGTGATCCATAGGTAGTTAGTAATTTAATCATGACTGTGGATAGGTTAAGTAAGTAACGATTTTTTGGTTAGAGAATCCGCTTTTTCTTGTTTGTTTTTAAAAGAAATACAGTAAAATAACAAATTGTTAGCGACCTACTTTGGTTCATAGATCACAAAAACATAAAGTAATAAATATTGATGACTTACCTGAGGAAAAGTAGCAGCGTACAGAGAACAATACTACAGCAATCGCCGATCCGTGAGAAATGCCGGCCGGTTTCTGTCGCGCGCTCGTGGAGGTCGATTTGCTTCACTACGCCGGCGCCTCGGTATATTCGACTCTCCCAACGGACCTCAGTTTGGTGCTCAATAAGCTCAAATAACCGAAGAAATAAGACGCTACGGCGGATAAAATAGCCTTCAAAATATGTCTACTGACAATTTTGACTCACAAATGTCAGTCAATTGTTCGGAATTTGTAATTGGAACAATAAAAATGTTTCAAGACCAGCGATAAATTATGGACTCGCCTGACCTCCCCACTCGTCGCAACAGACTGCTTTACCATATATGGGCATGGAGAAAATCCTGCACTGTGATTGGTTGGCTCCAGCCAGCAACGGTCGAAATACAGACAACTCGCACACAGACAAATTAAGTTACAATTTGTTGATGTGTGTACTGTGTGTAGGGTACCGACCAAACCAAGCGCCAACGAATCCAACGATTCATTCAATCTAGTTTTTGTATCGACTATAGCGTTTCTATGTTGGTAACATAGCAATGTTGCTATTTTCCAAAAAAATATAAATTTTTGTAGACTGAGGGCTCAAATGTATGGAGTCAGCTTCACTATAAATGCCTTGTTCTGGTAGGTAATTAATTAGCTCTGACGTATGAGGTCAAGGCAGTTTGACGCTATCATTGATTTGCATTGCTTGCGTTCACGGGCACTGTAAACGTAATGCAGATGACAATCGATTACGTGAAAAAAAATGTTTTGCATTCATGTAGATTGTAGGGTAATTGTGCTAGTTTCCCGTCCAGGTCCAGTTTACCGTCCATTTGATTAAACTGCTGCAAATAAATGGCAAAAACTTTTAAGGTGAACAAATTTTATATTTATAGTTTTTCTTTAGTTGATTTTTTTACTTTTGCTTTTATTTTGGGAAAAACTTGAATATAATCATATAAATAAGTATGGACGGAAAACTTAAAGCTTATACTTTTATTTATTACGTTTTATTAAAAATCTACTAAATAATAAACTATAAATAGAGAATTTGTTGACATTATAAAGTTTTTCTCATATACAGGGTGTTTGGTAACCGGATGCAAAGCCGAAAATAGGAGATAGTCTAGGTCATGTAGAACATTTTTAGCCATACTTGTCTTAGACAAATGTTATTAGTTTTTTTTTAATTTAAATTTTAAGATTTGTCGGAGAAAACTGCAAAACTTCAGACTAAATCGATAATTAGTACTTTTTTTACTGCAGGTAGATTTTTTTTTGTTTTATTTCGTATTGTGCAATGTCTATCAAACACTAGAAAAGTGATTTCAAACATCTGTGTCTAAAGAAAACAAGTTGACAGCGATTTAAAATTTTAGTTACATGAAAATGTAAACGATTTAAGTGATTTCAAAGTACGATAAAAAAAAACTAAAATAGCCACGAATTTTCAAACCATTTTAAAAACATGCTTGGCTTTTACCCTTTTATTTAAGCTATCAAACACGACTGTAGCTACTGTATCCTTGAAAATAAGCCACCTAAACCAACTGGGTAGCTAAAATGTTTCACTCTACTTGTGATACTTGTGGTAGTTGTGGTGACGAATCTCATTATGATTTTACAATAAAACATTGGTTCTGAATACTAAGTTGGCGTTGACTTGACATTTGACTTGTTTTAAAAGGGTTAAGTGTACTGGACAAAACTACCACATGCAATTTTAACAAACAAAGGCTTGCGGCGGTGAGAGACAAAAGGGACTGATAGCGGCAGGCGGCGGGCGATAAGACAATCATGTCTCAAGCCATTTTATCTTTGAAAATAGGCTACCTGTACTAATAAGAGGGAATGTTTAGGGTAAATTAAAACAAAAGCATAAAAGATAAGTTATTTATTTTTACGATCAACACATTAAAATTACACATCATCGCTCGTTTTCAAAATGTGACCCGCCGTTTCGAATATAAGCACGAGCCCGTCTTCTTACTTCTGTGGTGGTTGTTCCGAATATCATTTCTTCCCTCATCCTTTCGAACGCCGCTTCTATCCTCTCCCTCAGCTCTTCTACGGTATTAATGACCTCTTGTGTGTAGACTAGCTCCTTAGCTCGGCCCCAAACGAAAAAATCCAATGGTGTCAAATCAGGTGACCGAGCGGGCCAAGGGATTCGTCCGCCTCTGCCGATCCAACCGTCCGGGAAACAGTTATCCAGATGCTCCCTTACAGCCAGAGAGTAATGGGCGGGACAACCGTCGTGTTGAAATGTCACTGCACCGGGCAGCTGGTCTTCGTCAATAAGCCTGGGCAAATCGTTTTGTAAAAATTCCAAATAATTTGCCCCATTTAAATTATTTGGCAAAAAATGTGGCCCAATAAGGACTCTGCCGATGATTCCAGCCCACACATTGACGGAAAACTTTCTTTGGAAGGACACTTGCTTTTTCCAATGTGGATTGTTGTTTTTGTCAGCCCATTGGTGTAGGTTATGGAAATTTGTGATCCCCTCCCGGGAAAATTTCGATTCATCGGTCCAAAGAATGCTTCGCAAAAAACGTCGGTCTTCGATATCCGCATTGAGTAAAAATCGGCAGAAGTCCACTCGGCGTGCAGGATCTCCTTCGTCCAAACCTTGAACTCCGATGCCGCGAAAAGGATATTTTCCCTCACGATTCATTGTGACCCATACTTTCCATGTGGACAAGTTCAGATTACGAGCTACCACTCTGATGCTCGTATTCGGATCCTCTGCAAATGCCTGTAGAACGTCTTCCTCCACTTCAGGGCGATTACGTCCTGGATTCCCTCCATGTTGCACAGCAATACCATTCTCACGTAGCCTTCGGAATGAATTGTAAAACACTCTCACATTAGGCAATCTCCGGTTTGGAAAACGCTCTTGGTACATCCGTCGGGCCATCGCTCCATTACTGTCAGCTTTGCAGTACATGTAGATAATGTCGGCGTATTCTTCGTTCGTAAACTCCATGTTTACAATGAAGAAGTCGTAATTACACGTGAAGGAGCGCCTACGGCAGCTACAACTTGACACGGTAAATTGAGATGAGAGCGGGAAATTAAACCACAATGAACGTCTAATCGCAACTGAAGTTGTAACTAGACTAAATTACTAGTTTTTGCACAAATACTCATGTAGCTAATCAGTTTATCTTTGTCAATAAAGCACAAAACCGATCATCTTTGTTTAACGCCGCTCACCGCCTGCCGCTATCAGTCTCTTTTGTCTCTCACCGCCGCAAGCCTTTGTTTGTTAAAATTGCATGTGGTAGTTTTGTCCAGTACACTTAACCCTTTTAAAACAAGTCAAATGTCAAGTCAATGCCAACTTAGTATTCAGAACCAATGTTTTATTGTAAAATCATAATGAGATTCGTCACCACAACTACCACAAGTATCACAAGTAGAGTGAAACATTTTAGCTACCCAGTTGGTTTAGGTGGCTTATTTTCAAGGATACAGTAGCTACAGTCGTGTTTGATAGCTTAAATAAAAGGGTAAAAGCCAAGCATGTTTTTAAAATGGTTTGAAAATTCGTGGCTATTTTAGTTTTTTTTTATCGTACTTTGAAATCACTTAAATCGTTTACATTTTCATGTAACTAAAATTTTAAATCGCTGTCAACTTGTTTTCTTTAGACACAGATGTTTGAAATCACTTTTCTAGTGTTTGATAGACATTGCACAATACGAAATAAAACAAAAAAAAATCTACCTGCAGTAAAAAAAGTTCTAATTATCGATTTAGTCTGAAGTTTTGCAGTTTTCTCCGACAAATCTTAAAATTTAAATTAAAAAAAAACTAATAACATTTGTCTAAGACAAGTATGGCTAAAAATGTTCTACATGACCTAGACTATCTCCTACTTTCGGCTTTGCATCCGGTTACCAAACACCCTGTATTTGTAGCAGTTTAATGAAGTGGACGGTAAACTGAACCTGGACGGGAAACTAGCACAATCAGCCAATTAAAACAACTGCCTGGTTGGCAAATTTATTGGTGGTTTAATAAATCACTATTCATAATCGTCTAATTTTAATAATTTAATTCACAAATGAAAACAAATCAAAATATACTTTTCACTACCGGTTTGGTTTTATAAGAGAAACTTATGTTAAATATTTATTAAAATTAAGTAAGTAAGAGTAA
This sequence comes from Pammene aurita, assembly GCA_947086415.1. NCBI lineage: Eukaryota > Metazoa > Arthropoda > Insecta > Lepidoptera > Tortricidae > Pammene > Pammene aurita. The sequence continues at coordinate 37,780,434 of OX352294.1, forward strand.
CGTTCCGTAACTAGAAAATTTTAATCAATTCACTAGAAAATATGGGTAGCGTTACTTGGGTACCTATAACTTTCGTTTTTATTACTGGTTTGAAATAAATAAATAAATTACTTAGGTAGATACCCCTTCTAAAGGGATCTTGGTCATTTTATTTTAACGTAAAATAAACCTGTATTAGCTGTCAGTAGGTATTTGTTTAATTTTATTTAAAAAAAATACGTCATTTGAGTAAGGTACTATACAAAGTGAGCGCAGTTTTCGTGATCGTAATATTCATATGTTATGCAAAAAACGTAATCGATCGTAACGAACGTCATAGGTAACTTATCTAATTTTCCGCGTGTAAAATAGGTATTACCAAGGCTAAAACTTGACCTTACAAAGTTGAATATTTAATTTAATTTAATTCGCTTGTTTTGCAAGTTAATCTGGTTACTTGGTAGTTTTAAGGTTCAAGAGTTCGTTATAATTATAACTATGAAATAAAAAAAAACACTTAAATAAATTTATTAATTATACTTGGTGCTGTCTTGAATCTATAAAGAGTAAATACTTATACTTGGTGATGAACTGATGACTCACCACTAGTGCATGCTGTGCGTTTGCGTACTACGGCGATGAGTAATCCTCGGTTTTGTTTGGTACCAGACTTACCAGAGTTTTGTCACCGTTCATTGCTTGTCCATAATAATATGAACGCTTCTTAGCCTTCTTAGTATTTATTCAGCAGTTTCTCAGAAAATAAATCGTCGTCATCAAAAATAAGTTATGGAAACGAAACGATAGGAGCTGGATTAATTGATTATGAATACGAACATGTTTTATCAAAATCGTTATACTAATTACTTCCTAAAATTCGATTATATGACGGCTGATAACATTCCAATTGGACTTATGTAAGTACCTAACTGGTTTGATAAAACAGTGAAGTATATTTCTGGGTATAAGTGATAATTAGTTATTATTATTAAGTAGAAGTGCATTTAATCATTTTCGTTTCCACGCAGCCGTTAAGTATAAATCAGTCGATTGAAATGACTATATTTGGTATTATTTTTCTCATATACTTAGACAATGATTCAGACTGAGTGAAGGAAACTTGGCGTTGCGTACAGAATTTCAATTGACCTGTAACGCTATTGTTTCCCGTCTTATGACTTATGATTTCATTGGTATTGATGTTAACGAGTCATGTGTTTGTAGAACCTTGGTGTGATACCTGTATGACTAAGATAGGTACGATTCGGTATAAAAAAACATTTTTTTTGGTCACACGTAGGCGGCTGATTTGTTAACATATATAAGAAAAAACTCCATGTTTACCCGAAGACTGTAAAATAATGCTAACTAGCATTGCTATCGGGTTAAATTAATCAAGACTTATGCTTACGATCACAAGTGGAATATGGACCATATTTGTCAAACTGCAGGTTACTCTAGCTAGCCCCTAAAATCCTAAAATAACTGGTTGGGATTGGGGCGCGTGATAAAAATACAAAAGGGCAATGACAAAGGACTGACAGCGGGGATGATGGAACCTTTTAACTTATCAACCTGTCTCCTTAGTGATACATCATTTATGAACAGAACAATACTTTTATAGAAAATTTCCCGAAATTAACATGTGAAATTCAAAATTCCATATTTTAAAATAAAACCAACCAATAACCAATTTAACTATACTTATTGCATAATCAAACAACATCCTTTAGGTATCTATCCTACCGCAGGATGAAGTTATTAGGATTTAGGATCCATTAACCAAAACCAGCCCAGCCCAGCTCAAAACGGGGATCTGGCAGACCTCGTCGGCGATGGCGAGATGAGTTAGACTCCTTTTTAAAGGAATGGCCGGATGCTGCACAGAATGGGGAGGGTTGGGAAAACCGGGGGGAGGCCTTTGCCCAGCAGTGGGACATTACAGGCTCCTAATAAATACATAACCAAAACCACACTTTTATAAAAAAAACAAATTAACACCTAGTAGTTAAGTAACTACTCCGCACCGCACCTAAACTCCGCTATCCAGTTAGCATCCAAATGCACCGCAAACTACTGCAATATACTATATCTAGATTGCATTATCTCTCTGCTGTCTTAGACTAGAAGCTACCCTAATGGGAGCAATATAAGATGCACCTTTGATTGTATCAAACAGGAACGCATGTCTAGTCGAGCAGACGCATTGTGGGGGCGTCCAGGGAGGAGGGGAGGGGAATCGATCGTGCGCAGCGCTGCGCCCTTGACCCTCGCGTCGCCGTGGGGTGGCCTGTAACTATATGGATGTGTGGTGTGGATAGGGAATACAGATACACGCGAACGCCTGCTGATTGATTACTGAAATCAGCTTAAATTGTATCGTCAGCTTTATAGAAAAAGTTTACCGTTTCGAAATCGAGAGACGCGTGAGAAAGAGGTCGGCGAAAATTTGCGAAGTAATTCAGCGCAACGCAACAGCACAGCATAGCACAGCCTCGAGCAGGCTCTTTGATAACATCCCGTTAAGTTCCGTCCGGTGTTGCTCACTATATGATTAAACCGCTGAGTAGTCATAACCAAGCTTCCGTATGATTCATCTTTGTCCGGTTAGTAGGTACTAGGTAGTGTTTATATCGTCAGCCCTGATTTGCATTTCCATCGTTCTGTATTACTGATCATACCGATGGCCCGTAACGTAGAATTCTCAGCGTCTCCAGAAATAAGTCCGTGACGTCACGCACTCACCAGACGGAATCACGCCGTGGGTGTGTCTGTGATCTAATTATATTGGACACGGTGTTTCATAAACTCCGCAATAGGTTAGATATTTTTATTTTTATCAAAGCCATCCGGAAATGGGTTACGTTTGTAAACACGTTCCTACTTACATAACTGACCTGGATTGTTGACTTCGTAGTTATTGTGTCATTGACTCATTGAACTATTGTAGGAGACATTCTGGTGTGATTATAGGCATCGATTTATTATGCATTTTACTAGATCGGTTATCAAGTACAAATTTTGTGCGGCATGTTTGGCGGTTGACAGCTGTCAGTTGCTTTGCTTGGGATCATGTCAGTGGTTCAAGAGCGAATGACCACTTAAAGTCCAGTGCCGGTCACTTAAACTCGTGCCAAAAAAAATTTCTAACGGATGTCATATCCTGTTACTCAATGATTATAGGTCAGGAATTAATAGCACTTGAAGCTGTATTTAAATGTAGGTGATCCTAGAAGAAACAGTTATGCCTATCGGTATAATTAGATTATGAATAAATATGGGAACAAACAATGGAAAAGCCTCGCCCATCCCTCACACCAGACAACATTAGGCACTCCATTTCTCCATTAACAATAGGTATTAATTGTATCTAGAACACGCGTGTTGACCGTTAGCGATGTATCTTTAAGTACATATAACTATAGTCAAGCAAAGATCCCAAACGCAAAGGTTTTATTTTGATAATTTATGTTTGTATTTGACTAAGAAGGACGTCATTTTAAAACAGTATCATTACACATAATCTATTCCAATTCCAAACGTGCTGGGGCTATGGCACTCCAACTCGATATAACAGATGTTAGTGACACGTTATCTTGAGTAGTCTACTTTCTTTTAGCTCGTTTATTTAAGTTTTTTAACGTTACTGGTTAAGTTTCTAAAGTACATACTGAGCAGAAAGACAACTGGTCAATATATCTTTAAATGACTCACCATTAACATACTAGCAGCTTGAGTCATAATCAATACAGTTGAATATTCAGTTTATCTTGGCACCTAAGGGGTAAAAGGAAAATTCTTGTTTATACCGGTATATAAATTATCTTTTATTACAAAAGACTTGGGTTAGTCACGTAACAATAAATAAAAATCTTTGTCAAAAACGAGCGAACATGCTTCGCTAATTTTACGTAATATGCATATTACGATACCTTACATCCTATTTAAATACTGTACTTAAATATAGATCACAAGCGTAATTTGAGCCTCCCGTTCTGGGTCTCGGTGTAGGGCATCATAACTTAGGAACAGTCTTACTATGGCGCTTAGAAGCACTTCCTGTGGACGATAGAGGGGCCAGACTCATCGTACTCCTGCTTGGAGATCCACATCTGCTGGAAGGTCGAGAGGGAGGCCAGGATAGATCCTCCGATCCATACGGAGTACTTCCTCTCCGGGGGAGCGATGATCTTGATCTTCATCGTGGAAGGAGCCAGGGCGGTGATCTCCTTCTGCATACGATCGGCAATACCGGGGTACATGGTGGTACCACCGGACAGTACGGTGTTGGCGTACAGGTCCTTACGGATGTCGACGTCGCACTTCATGATCGAGTTGTAGGTGGTTTCATGGATGCCGTTAGCTTCCATTCCCAGGAACGAGGGCTGGAAGAGAGCCTCGGGGCAACGGAACCTCTCGTTGCCGATGGTGATAACCTGACCGTCGGGAAGCTCGTACGACTTCTCGAGCGAGCTGCTGGAGGCGGCGGTGGCCATCTCCTGCTCGAAGTCGAGGGCGACGTAGCAGAGCTTCTCCTTGATGTCACGAACGATTTCTCGCTCGGCGGTGGTGGTGAAGGAGTAGCCGCGCTCTGTGAGGATCTTCATCAGGTAGTCGGTGAGATCGCGACCGGCCAAGTCCAGACGCAGGATGGCGTGGGGCAGGGCGTAACCCTCGTAGATGGGAACGGTGTGGGAGACACCGTCGCCGGAGTCGAGCACGATACCGGTGGTACGACCGGACGCGTACAGCGAGAGCACGGCCTGGATGGCGACGTACATGGCGGGCGTGTTGAAGGTCTCGAACATGATCTGGGTCATCTTCTCTCTGAAAAAGAAAACAAAGTTTCATTAGCATGGCTTTTGGAGGACAACAACAGCTGATAAAATTTAGGACAACTAAAGAGTAGAGCACTGGCGTTAGCAAAACACGTACCTGTTGGCCTTAGGGTTGAGGGGAGCCTCCGTGAGCAGCACGGGGTGCTCCTCGGGCGCCACACGCAGTTCATTGTAGAAGGTGTGGTGCCAGATCTTCTCCATATCGTCCCAGTTGGTGACGATGCCGTGCTCGATGGGGTACTTGAGGGTCAGGATGCCTCTCTTGCTCTGGGCCTCGTCGCCGACGTACGAGTCCTTCTGTCCCATGCCGACCATGACGCCCTGGTGGCGCGGCCTGCCCACGATGGAGGGGAACACGGCGCGCGGCGCGTCGTCGCCGGCGAAACCGGCCTTGCACATGCCGGAGCCATTGTCCACTACCAACGCAGCAACTTCCTCGTCGCACATTTTGAATTAGTCTACAAAAGAGGAAAAGTAAAAATTATAATTCACGTTTTAATTTTAGGCCGAACGTTACGATTATCCTCTGCCGATAACTTAACGATGGAATATTTTTTTATTAGTCATATAATATGTGTATATATAGGGTGGGGCCTGTAACTAAAGCAAAAAATTAAAACGTCGATTCTAGTCCTCAAACTAGACAACTTTTGTGTAGCAACTTTTTAAAATCAAGTTTTTAGATTGTTATTTTTTCAAACAAAGTAAATAGTATTTTCAATGTACTTAAAACTTCGTCTAATTGACATCGCCTGTCAGTCTAGTCACTCTACAAACATAATCAATTTCATAGTACATTGCGTGTTCGAATTAACTTTAAAATGTAATAAAATTCAAACCGCAAGTTTTTTTTCAAAGTCGTCAAACAAACGTTGCGTAGTTTGAGGACTAGAATCGACGTTTTAATTTTTTGCTTTAGTTACAGGCCCCACCGTGTATATACTTAGTAATAATTATCAGTCACGTATCGCTATCTCGCTATCGGAACGTTAACGTTACTTCACAATCTTCGCGCTCGATGAGATAAGATACTGCATGAGTGGATGAAGCGTCTAGGTAAGTTGTACTTACAAGCTGTAATAAAATGCTGGTGATATTTTTAAGTGCATATTTGGTATCGTATTCTAATTACGAAAAAGCAAGAAAAAATTTTTTTTCGCGGGAAAAAAAATTGGTTTTGTAAGGGTTGGGCGTCTGGGACCACGTGTCCTATACAAAAAAAAATCGCGTTCAAAAATTTTCTCTTCTACTTTTACTTAGTCTTAATACGATACCAATTATGCCCTTAAACGGATCACCAGTATTTTAGTTACAACCTGTATTTAATAAAACGTTGAAAATAACTAATTATTAAAATTGTTACAGATACAACCGGTACGAAAATAATTAAAACAAATTACAATAACAAGAAGATTGTATAGAAATTTCCATGTGTCAATTAAACCACTTATAAATATTGACCAAATCGCAAAATAAATATTGTGCAAAAATATAAGATACCTAGTTAAAAACCGTGTTATAATTTTTGTTTATTATTTTTGGTGACTTATTATGAAACATGCCAATGGCCAATCAAAATGTTTAGATTATTAATTATACGTAACATATATATATATATATGCATATACGTAACCGATACTAAACCAAAACGATATCACATCACACGTTAGCAATCCACGTTATGTAACTGTAATCAATACAAAACTGTACGTAATTTGAAACTAAAAACTGGTTTAAATTCACTTAATCCACAACGAAAGAGCCGATAAAACTTAAAATTGATTATTAAAGTACTAAGTTACACATAATTATGAAAACACTTACTTTTAATTTAATAAATTAAGTAAAGTACGACCGTTGCCTGCGAAGCACCGCGCAAAATGAAGTTGGTGGGCGCGAGTTTAACTATATAAAACGTTTCTTATCAGAATTAACACTATCAACACCATTTAATATCCACCAATGGCTGACTAGCTCAATTTTCGTGACCATATATGGTTAGGAAGGCAAAGGCATTTTCACATACCACTGATACTGATAGTGCCTTGATAAGGCACCGTAAGCATTTATCTAATGATAAGCGTAAACTTACGTGTAGCGGATTAAATCGGGCGCGTCAATGCTATAATACCTTTACAATTCTATTAATCTTGAATAATAAATATCATTATAACACGAATTTTAATGATGTTTTACATGTTTTAGCATTTATTTATACATGTAATTTAGTCACGTATTGTACTTTGTTATTGTTACAGAACTGAGTCGAATCAGGAAAATGTTTTCATAAATTACTTAAATATCAAGCGGTTGCCATTTTAACATACCTATGTTTAATGAGGATAAATAATAATTAATGCACTAGGATAATATTTAAAATGTTACCCATACCACACTGAACACCGAAGACAAACTGTATTAGGTACTGTTATACCTACCCGTTCAGTGGTCGTACAGTGGTGAAAATGCTTCAGGATAGGTGTCTTTATAAATTAAATTCCACAGACGCTAGTCAACTGCATAGGTATCATTTACATATACAGGGTGGAAAGATAAGTCGGACCCTGGAGGGAAACTACCTTAAAACCTTGAGATAGCTCAATTCGCTCAAAGGAAACATTCTTTTATTTTTCCTAAAAACTAAAACTGCATTCACAGTTTTTTTCTTAATTTTCACTTTTTTCCATACTAATTGTATGAAAAATATTATTATTATTATTTATGGGTTCTCTTGTGCTCTAAACTTGGTTGGTATTTAGAAGTTTTTATCCTCATTGGAAACAGGATCGATTGGCATCAATTGTAATTAAAATTATTTATGGCAAAAATTACAAAATAAATACTTTTTTTGTAAACTGTACTCTTTTCCAAAAAATTGTAAATGCAGTTATGTCCCTTTAAAGAAATTAAAGAATGTTTCCTTTCAGTGAATTGAGCTATCTCAACGTTTTAAGGTAGTTTTCCTCCAGGGCCCGACTTATCTTTCCATCCTGTATATCTATGCATATGACATGGAATATAAATGTAGAGCCCGAAAACAGTACTAAATATAAATAAATAAGTAGAGTTATAAACTGCAAGAATAAAGTCCAACTCCATAGTTTCTGTGCCTCTCTGCTCTGTATTTTGGCAACGGAAATCATTGATGTAATTTAAATAAGTCAATGATGGGAATTGCCTAATGCCTAATATCTACGTAGAAGTTGTCACTGTCAATATCGTGTAGGTTTAGGCTAGGTAGCTAGCACTCATCATCATCATCATCAGCCCTTTATCGCCCACTGCTGAGCATAGGCCTCTCTTCGTGTAGCGCCACTCGCTAGCTAAAATGTTTATATGAAACTATTTAAAAACACTTATTTTTGATATGTTGTAAAAGTATATCGGAATCGAAAATGCATAATTTGTAACAAGTAGGTTGTTAGTCATAATTATATTATTAACAAAAAAGGTATACAATCGCCCATTGTGCTAGTTATTATATGTTTATATTAAGTTTTTTCCCAAAATAAATCCTAAAAATTAAAAAAATCTACTAAAGAATAAACTATAAATATAGAATTTGTTGACCTTAAAAAGTTATTCCCATTTATTTGCAGCAGTTTAATCAAATGGACGGTAAACTGGACCTGGACGGGAAACTAGCACAATTACCCTACTTACATTTTTTTTTATTACAGATAACGTGACACAATACGAATCAATAGGTTTAGGTTAACCCATGGTTAATGTCGTTTCATAGGTACCATCGGGTTCAAAATTGCATGGTCAATTTATCAATGAATTCATTCATAAATTGGCCATGCAATTCTGAACCCGATAGTACATCGTATAAAAATTAAAGTCCATGCGTCGCGGTCAGGTCCCTCATCGTTCATATCTTCAAAATCATAACGCACTTCGCACCCATAATCCAAATGTTCATCAAAATCAAATGATGGCTTTGCTTTGCCACAGCCGGCGCTTGGCGACGTTGTTATCCTATCTCCAAACGATTCGTGTGGGGTCATTGCTCTCCTCTCTACTGATTAGCATTCGCAGTTCCAAATCAAATGTTTCGAGTAGCTTGTTTATGATATTTTAATTTTCTTTGCGCATAATTTTCCGATTCAGTCATCGTCATCTAAAATGTCATCTTCGAAAGCTGTCATAGTTGAATTTAGTTAAATAAATAGAATCAACAACATACGTTACCTTATGAATCTTATGATTATATTTCAAATTGTTATTTATTCCATTCATGTTAGTTATTAGGTATAAGAATATTTGCATGCTGTTAAACCCAGCTGAAGAAGGTGGCGAGCACTAACCTAAAGATAAGACATGTAACTAATCCTTTTTCTGCAAATAAACATATTATGATTAAATGATTATGATTATTAGTTACAGGTCATAGGCATATGTTAAAGGGACCCTTGTTACCTTTACCTATACAAGTAGTAGGTATAGGTATAGGTACAGTCGCCATCAGATATATCGGCGCGGCAAAGTGGTCACAAATACCTGAACAACGCCTCTATTTTCAAGGCGATAAAGTACATATTCAGATATTTTTGAGTACCGTTTCAGCTCCGATATATTTGGTGACGACCTGCAAAAAGTATATTCCTCAACGAAGACTGCAAAAATATAGAGGCATCTTAATAAACGTCAATCTTCCCAATATGTTTGTACACTTATCAAAAACCCCAGTCATTCAAACCAAAATGGTGCTTTCACTATGATTCGGCATTTTAGCCGCTCTTCCCTGACTCAGCACCAAAAGCCTCAACAATGTATGACGTAGAAAGGCGCTTATATCGTTCTAATTTAAAGAACTATCTCAATACTCGGTAAACTGGGTTAATGTCGCTACTTGCTACTGCTTAATTGGCGTTAAAACAGTTTTATTATCTTTAATTTGCGTCTAACGCATTTTAATTTTTAAGTAAGCAGGTATACTGGTATAGGTAAAAACTTAATTGTAAAGATAGAAAGGAAAGTCAGTGCTTCGAAGATTATAAATCTATAGTTTCTACAGTAGATGCTGTTAAGAACCATCGATGCTCGATGATGAAATTGATGACTAAAATATGATGATGGCAAATCACAGTCAGTTACCTTTTTTGTTGTCGGAGTGGGAAATGCATTAAGCATTCCCCTGAAAGGCCTGGGAAACCATTATAGGGGATATCCTATCACCACACCTCTGTTTGTGAATACTTATGTATTTTGTTCCTGTGTGTTTTCCATGTATCTAAGTTGGTACTGTTGGTAGGTACCTAGTATAGTGTAGATAAAGTACCACAATATATGTAGGGTGATTGTGCTAGTTTTCGTCCACTCTTGACAGTTTTCCGTCCATACTTATTTATACGTTTATATTCAAGTTTTTCACAAAATAATAGGGACAAAATTAAAAATCTACTAAAGACTAAACTATAAATATAAAATTTGATGACCTTAAAAAGTTTTTCCCATTTATTTGCAGCAGTTTAATCAAATGGACGGTAAACTGGACCTGGACGGAAAACTAGCACAATTACCCTATGTAGTATTTGTACAGTCCCCCCCAAACATTTCTTACTGAAAGCTATCATTGCTATCACTTATCTTTGTCCACTGTACAAGGGTGTCCACTAAACAAATAAACTATTTGATTTTACTGTAAGTACCTACGTATGAAATTAAAATTGTGCTGGGTTTTTTAACCAGCTTTTTTGCGGGCTTTATGGATAATTTTCTTTTTTCCGGGAACAGTGTCCGTGTGGTTATTCCCGGAGTTGGAATACTAGCAACGACACACCATTTGGAGTATTGGACTGAATATTTGCGTGTAATTTAGACATAATACATACCGTAATTAGTTTGGTAATTTCCTCTTTCAATTAGTAGAATTATTTATCTATAAGGAGAAATTACTTCTTAACGAGAATGTTATCATAAAAACTGTCTCTAAATGCTTTGATAAAAGATAATACTTATTAGGATAAGATACATAGCACACACTCGCTTATATTCATCCTTTTTTCCGGAATTAGTCAGAATGACACATAAATTTCACGATATTTAGTAGTATCGACATACAAAATTGAACATACACAGAGATAAGTAGATAATAGGGCGTATGCCCCTTTGCAAAATGTGATCCCTTTGACTAAAACGTCTATTTTGTTAAACGCCCTGTTTGCAAAATGCACTATTTTAAAACGTCCCTTTGGCAAATTGAGTATGAAAAAAGGCCCATTGAAAAAAAAGTAAGTAAAAACTTATAAATAAAGTAAGTAACATTTTTTTATTATTAACAAAAGTCGATTAAGAACTATAGGAATTCCACAATAAAAATCATTCCATATTTAAAAAGAGTCATCTAGAGAAAGGGTTATTTATGCAAAAAAAAACAAACTACATTTCAGACGGGACTTTTTCCGAAAGGGTCATTTGGAAGAATAAGGCAAAATTTTGAAACGGGCATTTTTATTTATTTATTTATTCGGGGAACCAACAGCTAATAATAATAGTGTAGCTATATTGGTAAGTAACAGAGAGCCAATTAAAGGTTCCCACCAGTAGGTAGCATCATTATACCAAAAAGCAATTGGTGGTTTACAGTAAATTATACAACATGTTATCAACTATTACCTACTAAGTGAATATAAACAAAATAATCTGAGACTTATAGTGCAGTCATTGAAGCGAAAAATACGGTCTTACCTCCGAATTTTTTTACTGTGAACCGATTTGCATGAAATTTTGGAATTAGGCTCATCTTACCCTTAACTTCAAAAGTGAAAATGATCTGAACTCCGCCTATTATTTTTAAGGGGTGTAAACAACCCCTTAATGGAAAAATTGACATTGAGCCATTTTATCGCAAGAAAACATGTCTAATAGTAAGTGGTGAAATTGTAAAGTATTTTCTAACATAATTACCTCATATTAAAATCATTTTCAACCCCTTGAAAATCTTACAACCCTTGCAAACAACCCCTAAATTGAAAAAATCACAAAAAAATACTTAGTATGACATAAAAAGATGTAAGTATAGAGTAAGTAATATTTTATATTCTCTATAATAATTATCAAATTTTTAACCCCCTTTTAACCCTTGAAAACTACCCCTTGATAAAAAAAAATTTTTTTTTTTTTTATAAAATGAAAAGGATTTAAATATTATTCCACACTCTCGAAAATGATTATCATATTCTTAAGCTTTTCTACCCTTAAAACTACCCCTAAATTAAAACAGTAAATATATATGATTACATATTTAAAAATAATTTAAAAATATTATAGTCTATGGTTCGTTCTAGATTGATGAAATATGAAAGTCATCTACGAATCCGAATCGATCCATGACACTGAATAAAGTGTTATCCTTCTTCGCTTAGCCCAAAACTGTAACCTGCCGGTAGCGCAGGCGGTGATGCGGACGCTGGGCCGCATGCGGTAGCGTCCCTAAAGGCCTAACACCTCCGGAGGTTGACATCGGAACAACGAGCGGCATACGCGGGTTTCGTATTCCCTCTTAGGAGGTGTTTAGTTATGGTCTTTATAGACCACGTCGCGTCAAACTGATGGAAGCTGCACGACGGTGGCTCGCTGTTCCTGCGAGCAGGCTGTCGGCGACGCTGGCGCTCGACGTGCCGGTTGTCCAGCACGAGAGTTCAACGGGTACGCCGTGGGCCTGCGACAGCTGTAGGCCTGCCGTAGTGTAACCAGGTACCGAACCGTTAGCTAGCGCGGGATTCCGCAGCCGAGAATATACTGACCAATTGTAAGCACAAACCCTGTTTGTTATTAATTAGGGAGTTAAGATATAAAAGAAGTGTAGTGGAGGGGTATTTACTGCAAATGCTGAATATAAGTGTGGGATGTTTAATAAATCTTGTCGCACAACCTGGGATTTTCATTTTACAAAACCAAGAATCATTTCAATATATACACATTACAATAGTTGTGGGTCTATTATACTGCGTACTTTCACATTGCTCCAAATATTCACACTCCGAAATTTTCAGTTACTAAGTAGAAAAAAATATGATAAGTTTTTACCAGGAGTGCGATTTTTGAATCTCACCAAGTGACTAATTCTCACCGATGTGAGTGATTTCCGATAGTAAATCACTCACATCGGTGAGATTTAGTCACTTGGTGAGATTCAAAAATCGCACTCCAGGTTTGTTTAGGACCATAACTCCTTCAATTTTCATGCTATCACAATTTATAAAAAACCATTGTAAAGGTAATTAAGAGAGCTACAACATCCTTCATTGCAATATATAGTAAAAAACCTTTTTCTAAAACGGTGAAGGGTTAAAGGGCTTAAGAGAGGCTGTGATTGCGCTGCCACGCGCTCTTTAAACAATCATATCTCCGTCAATTTTTGTTTGACAGAAAAAACAAAAAAACCAAATTGTTTGTCAGAAAAATACCTAAATTTTTAATCCATACACTTTTATACGTATCTGTCGTCATTTTTGAGATATTATGAAAAAAAGGTGGGTTTTTAAAAAAATTGAAATTTTTTTTTTTTTTAAATCGTGACTTTTTTGAAAAATATATGTCCTGAAGCAGCCAAACTGATATTATCTATCAAACTCTTCATAATAAAGTTAATTCTAGGCGGAATACGATTAATTTTAATTTTGGTGGAAATGGCACTTATTAAAACCCATTGATTTAAAAGAAAAAACATTAGATGCTCCCCTTATTTGCAATACAGCTCACTTATTTTACGTGCAAAAGACTTTTAATAGTGCTCATTTTAAAGCTTATTTCAAGCACTACAAAACCCTATTGTATTAGAATGCATAAAATGCATCTGCTCGCCGCTAGATGGCATTGACCACATCGATTAAATTTCAGACAAAATAAAAAACGGCTTTGATCTTTAATATCTAGCTTAATATTGCACTTTGAATACTTTATAAAAAACCAAATTGTTCATTGTTTTACCTGCTACAATTTTGTTGTTTATAAAATTTTCGATAAAACGTATATTTTTGGAGATATTTGCAAGAAACCGATGAAAAACGTGAAAAAATTGCGAATTTTCAATTGCCAATAACTTGAAAAGTATTGGATTTTTTGAAAAACTTTATAGATGATTTTTTGCTTAAAATTAGGCCTTCTATCGATATCCGAGGTTATTTTGAAAAAAAAGAAATTCACCCCCGAGAAGGGGTGGCAACCACCCCCAGGGTGGTTGCGGAGTTCAAATCATTTTCACTTTTGAAGTTAAGGGTAAGATGAACCTAATTCCAAAATTGTATGCAATTCGGTTCACAGTAAAAAAATTCGGAGCAATAATGCTTCAATGACTGCACTATTATACATTAACAGCATGATGGCTTGTACATTACATCTATATAACTATATTAAATTACTACATATAATAGACTCCTTATAAATCTCTGTGGCACAAGGCATGCTCACCCACTAAAGAATTCGCCTGTCATATTACGCCTAACAGTTGTAATGTTGCTATTGAATATGTCAATGTCCAGCTCCCTCGTCAAATTATTTAAACTTATTCCAGCTCGTAAAAGAAAGCTATTCTTTCTATTTTGAAACACACAACAGATTTTTTCCGTATTTTGCAATATGATATGGTAAATAATTTCATATCTCACGGAAATCGGGCGATATTTTTCAGAGAGACCCGTAGCGATTTTGCGAATGCAACCTTTTTAAGACGAACGTGTTAGGATAGGGCAATTTAGGAAGGAATTGAGAGAAATAATTGCAAGTGCTGCAACTGCTGAATAGCGCAGGGTTGTGTGAAAAGACCTCTGTCCAAACAGGATACAGAGAACAGCTGCCCAATTTACCCTACACTATTGTCATCAGTCATCAATGACGATATCTTAAACGATTTGGACCTATCAGTCACGTCACGCGAGTTGCTCAATGACTCACGACAAATAACATATGATAACGTGACTCATTAGTCATACGGGCCTGTATGTGTGTGCTTTATTTTTATGAGTGAACATGTTTTTGTTGTTTCGTTTTAAGTTCGATTTTTGTTGTTTTGACTGTGACTAATAAGATGTACACATATTCGATTAATTCATTACAGGTATTATCTAAAACTACATTGCGAAGGTCAGTTTGAAAATTGCGTAGTGGAGTGTAAAATTCATTATCTCCCACATAGATTATATAATCCAAGATCTCCCACAATCAAGTGGAGGAAGTTTATACTCTCCCGAACATTGTTCCGGGTTCTCGGGGTTATACAAAATGATGGTTTAAGTCATTTATCCTCCCAAATGTCCACGTATTTAGACGACGAGACGTATCAACACTTTGCCTGCGTAAGTAATTAGTAATACGTATAATAACAACCGCAGAAACCGAAGACTAAGAGCACATTCTTAGTCCAAATAAGGCCATGACTGGAGAGCTTCACGGTAAGTCATTTGGCGAAATAAATTATATACGAATAATAGATATGTTAATATGGACTAGGGCGGCAAATGATGACTCACAGCCGGTTTCAAGGGGTGCGGAAAATCGATGGCAGACGAATCGCCATACAAGTGCTGCACCCTGCGCGCTGCACCTAATGCAGGGGTGGATACGCACTGCACTTTCACAAGCTTCTAATAGTATAAATATTTATTTTGGCGAAGTTTAGCAAACTTTCTCTTACAGCGTGTAACTTGATTCTGCATCACATGAAAAAGCAATAAGTTACCGAAAAATTGTTTAAGTTCAAACCTACTTACCTACTACTTACTACTTAATTATGATTATTTAATTTGAATAGAATAAAACCTACATTACATGTAAAAAAAGTTTATTGTTTAAAGGCATAATTTAAAGGTGACCGAAAGGAAAATGGGGAAGGCAGCAACTGTCACAATGACATTCCAACAATGGTCCTTGGAAAAGCTAAATTTGTATGGCGGGAAATAGTTTTTATTTCTTTTAGCGAAAATAACTCACAAAATTTCGTCGCGAATTGGTCCGCAAGGGAAATTAGCAGTTTTCCGAAATACTCTAAAATTAAAATGCTGTAGAATAAAGCTACAGGGAAGAATTTGCCCAAAGAAAAACCTTCTGAATCCCCATAATTATTTTGCATGTTTTTAAAGTCCACTCATACAATAGATTGTTATTAAATCAAATACAAACATTGAAAACATTGAAAAAATAATCAACCCAGCAGGACTTGAACCTGCATCGATACGCCTTGCCGGGGCTCGATCGCTTTACCAATTAAGCTATGGGTCAAGTTGACGAAATGTTCAATGCTTTCAATTATCTTTTTGCATTTATCCTTTAGTTTTTTTTAGTCCTGTTGGGTTGATTATTTTATCAATGTTATCAATGTTTGTATTTGATTTAATAACAACCTTCTGAATGTATATAGGTACTGTATATACCTAGCAAACCCTCAAAAATAATGTTTTACTGGAGTCGATTTCCTCTTTTGAACAATTAAAGGCTAATTCAACGTATGACTTTTAATTAAACTAAAATAAATATGTTTTAGGAGACTTCTAATTGAATAAAATGTGTTGTGCCTACTAAGAATAAGTTAAATAAAAGCTTGTATGCTGTAGTTTAATATAATACTTCAGTTAAGTATTTGCTCGTTGTTTACAGGAAAATATAAGCAATGAATCATAAACACAATGATAAAATGTGGTGCGATGGGTGCGAACGCGATGACACATCCCCCTTTTAGGGCATCGTCTGTTTGACCAGGATTGACCTGGAATATTTCTAGCGCTTGTCATTAATATTGTAAGCACGTGTCTAAACAGTATACGTTTATTTCCGGCTGAGACAACGCACTTTTCGCTTTCCGGTTAGCCCCACAAAGCAGCAATCTGACTTTATAAAGTATTTATTATAACTTAATAAATATAAAATAATTATTCCAATCGGACCACAGGTCTCGTGTGAACGTGACTAGTCGGTGAACGTGAACATATATTTAAAAAAAACCAAACCGAATTACCGAATAGAGAACCGATCATAAAGAAATAAATATTATGGAATAATCTTAAAAAAACCGACCTAGTCCCACAGGTCTTTCCATTCTACATTCTAGACCTAGTTCTTTCTTTTTTTCTTAAAGAATACTAATACTTATAACTTATGTTATGAAGTATTTTCCTGCTGGATAATACACGCTGGGCATAATAAAGTGTGCACAGTAGCACAGTGGTCCTAAGAATAGCTCACGACAATATTTACTTGAGTATCTACGCCGACTACGCCCCAAAAAAAACTTGGAACGGTCTCCGCAGAACGGAAGTAGAACATGCTGAATTAGAACTGGTTCCAAATGTTACCAAGAGTCTATCTAAACAAGAGGGTCAAGAGGTGAAGTCTAAGTCGGTTCTTTTCAACCGACTTCAAGATTTCGAAGGTTATCAATTCGTCGAGACCGTTGTTTTTTTTTTGCTATTTTTTTTGTATGTTGACCGATTATTCGAAGACGGCTAGCTGGACCGATTTGGAAAATTCCCCTTTTTTTGAAAGAGTAGGTATACTTCACAGTTGGTCCCATTGCATTGTTACCAGGTCAGGAATTATAGGCACACCTATTTATAGTGATTTGAGTATTTTTCTAAGCAGCTCGAGCATTTGCTTTTGGAAAGGTGGAAGGCTATGTAAAGTCGGTTCTTTTTTATTTAAAATTATTAAACGATTGCAGTGCTATTTGCACAAATCTTTATAAGTTAGTCCTCATTATCGTAAAGATAATTAATTAATAATGGCACCACCACAATGCCCCCGAGCACTACGGATATTGACCAAAGCTGACGAAAACTTTCTTCCAGATGTGAAAGTCTTTTGGCTGAAATGAAATAATGATACTAAATATTAGTCCCCAGTGTGTCTTGTCTAGTGAGTAAAACCATTGAACTTGGTTACGCGTTAACATTGCATTGCTTATGTTATGCGCGTTGCGAATCGCGACCTTGGTGATGTGGTAGCGCGTGCGCCGAATGCGAATAGCTCACTTACACATTAACTACACTCAGGGGCCTTGTCTAATATAATCTGACCCCTAACTTAATACCGATTTTTAGGAATCTAAATTTTATTAAGGGTTATCTATACTGGTCCGTCTCTACTGAAGATCTCCACTGTTGTTGCCATCTGAACATCTATAAACACTACCTACAATATCGTGTCTCACAGGATATCCGGCATGCTATTCAAGAATGTCAAGATTTCTGATGAAGTTACTGTAAGGTTTTATACCAGTGTGGCGGAAGTTCCTTAGACTCGACTCCTATGGGCTTGCTTTTTATCGTAAGTCTGACTCACGCTTGGACGTAGACTCCTTATTATTTTTCCTGTTATTCTATAGGTGAAAACTATTTTGTGTATTATTTTCAAAATTTTAGGTTCAACAGTGTCGTCAGTGTCCTACATAAGGCTATAGTCAATTTCCGCCTCTTGTCTTACCATCGCCAAGTTCAACAGCTGAGTTATTTTTTTTCGAAGTTTGCCTAGCTATTACGTGAATACGGTGAAGCCTTCCGAAAAAATGCATACCTAGCACCTTTTTTGTTAAGAATTTAATAAGGATCTTTTTTTTCTAACATTAATATTTTTTTCAAAAAAGAAAGAAAGCTATCAACCGGGACACATTTCGTGCTCAAAGGGTGGGGGGGGGGAGGGTAGCGTCAGGGAGAGGGGGACGGACGGTAGTGTGCGTTAAACACCATACCTCCTAAAGGTATGACTATAAAGCTATAACAGTTTCAAAAATTTATAAGTTTGTTTTTCAAAATACATATGTAATTTGACCGGATCAATAGCTTACCTATACCATGTGCGGAGTAAGAAATGACCGCATAAGGAACTCTCGCATTCGTGGCAGCCTTCATGTTCGTGACATCGCATACGTAGCTGATTCATAGTAAGAGTGGTGCCTTGGCTGGTACGGCCACATTTTGCGACAACCGGCAACCTTCCTTATTGTCCCATCGGATTGACCAGATTATTTTGACTCCAAAGCGGATCCAAGCGAAAATACCTTTAAAACCGTACCATGCGCGACTATTTAGGTTATTTCCTTTTTTAAACTGTTGCACTAACGTCCGCCTGTCATCATGCATGATCACCTTCACTGCCATCTACGTATGAGGTTGTTCAGCCTTAAAAGGCCTACCGAGCAACGGCGGCCATTTTTGGTCGTCTATACGTAACACCAGCGACGTTTGCCTTATCCAGGTCGTGTTTTCACATTGGTTTACAGCGCACAATAGTTGACAGCTCAAGCCATCCATTGTACTCAACAATATAATATATTCCCACAGACCTTAAAACTTAAAAGCAAGGCCCATTCCCTCCAGCTTTTAATCATATTTGCATAACGTCCCGTTGCAAAATGTCCCGTATCCAAAACCAGGCTTCAGAATTTATTTGTGTCTGCCGTGGCCCTTATAATAATAATAATATAATATAAGCCTTTTTTCTACAGTCATTGGCTGTCTTGCTTTGCAGCATAGGCCTCCCCAAACTTTTTCCATGCCAATCTGTCTCTTGCCGTTCTCATCCATGTCGTACCTGCCACGGCTGCCACGTTCCTTATATCGTCCTGTGGCCCTTATAGGTGGACTTAAACATTTCTCAAACAGAAAGCGATTGGAACATGACACCCCACGTTTGGACCAATAGACTATGAATAAGCTTCGGTTTCTCAAGTTAGCAATGAACAAATTGGCGCGAACACGAATGATCAGCCGACCGTGACCGTTTATGGGTTAAAATCTGTTATGGCTTTGCCTCGACTATGACTATTTTAAAAGATCTGTAATGCTCCTTTAGTGCTGCAAATGCTGCAATAGTTCCATACTTAACATACTTTCCGAAATTGTGACAAGGATCGAATGCTTTTTGTACTTTTATTTATACTAAGTTATTTATTTATTAATACGTATAGTAAGATTTTTTTAAGATGTCGGAATCGTTGGTAGAAAACTCCAGTAAGATTCAGATATCTTAAAAAATTACTACCTTACCAATTAAGTTATTATTTTATAGTTAAACTAAACTAACAAATATATATACTTAGTAGGCAATGAAATTATCCTGTATTATATCCCCAGAAGAGGATATTTCAACTCTTAGGTACCTATATTAATATTACACATGAAATGACATTATTAAAGAGCATCAGCAACCTTTAACAAACAACCTTTTAGGTAAATACGTTTTCCTTCCCGTAAACACAAGCCATTAGTCATGTCACTCATGTCATTAATACTTCAAATAATTTAAGTTATTTTCCTATACTTGGAATAGAACCCTACACTCCAATTGATTTCTGATGGCTGTCTGAAATTTTCAGTTTTATTCAGTTTATGTTATGGCACATAATGCCTTAGTCGCAAAATGTGCCTATTAGATATACTTTTTAAAAGGCCCTTCTCTGCACATTGATTTATCCTATACTAGCTTTTCGCCCCGCGACTTCGTCCGCGTATGATAGCACCTTCGCACCACTATTTAACCCCCTCAGGGGTAGAATTTTCCATAACGCTGAAAGGACTCTTATTGTATTTTAATAAGTTATCTTCCCACAAATGTAAAAGTCTCCAGCTCAAAAAAGTAATATCCCTCATGCAAACTTAGCACCCCTATTTAACTCCCCCAGGAGTGGAATTTGCCAAAACACTGAAAGTAGTTTTATTGTGTATTAATAAGTAATTTTCCCACAGAGTTTAAAGTCTCTAGTTTAAAAAAAGAAATTTCCGCCATATTTATTTATTTATTTATTTATTTAAACTTTATTGCACAAAATACACAAGTGTATGTACAAATGGCGGACTTAATGCTAAATGGCATTCTCTACCAGTCAACCATTGGGCCAAACAGAGACACGTAAAAAGGTGCGAGGAGAACATTAAACTGATTGATTATTTTTAAAAAAGAAGACTTATGAGCTACACATATTTATATTAACTATACATAGATTTACATACACATATAAATAAATAATATACATATATAAATATATAATATAATATATACTACATACAATAGTTATATTGATGGTTACTGATCTGATTCTTGTTGCAGCAGATGCTTACGTAACATCCGCTTAAAAGTGTATTTGCTTGGGGCTTGTCGCATGTTGAGAGGAAGTGAATTCCAGATTCGAGCAGCCTGAACGGCGAAGGAATTAGTCATGAATCCAGTGCTATGGGAGGGTACCAATAGTTTAAGAATACGGGAAGTACGAAGTTCACAACCTGTGCGGGGGGAATCGAAGACAAATTTACTTTTAAGATATCCAGGAGAAGAAGGCTCAAACAGGGTTCCGAAGAGTGTGCACAGCAGCCTGAAGGATCGACGACGACGAATTGAGAGCCAATTGAGTTTACGGCGGTAAAAGGAAACACGATCGTACTTACGAAGGCCGAAAATAAACCTTATACCATTGTTGAGGAGACGTTCAAGTTTATTTAGCGATTCCTGTGTAATATTGGTGGTGCACACATCACCGTAATCTAATACTGGCAACACCAAGGCCTGAATAAGCATCTTCTTGGTGGCAACTGGTAAAAAGTTTTTTAATTTATAGAGAGCTCTAAGCGTTCCGGTGACTTTACGACTAATTTCCGATAGTTGAGCATTCCAGGAGACGTTAGAATCAAAGATAAGTCCGAGATTCTTAACTTTATTGCTTAAGGGAATAACAGCATCCTCAAATATAATCGGATCAATGTTGACTGCATTCAGCTTCGAAAGTTGCCACTGGCTGCCCATGACTATGGCTTGGCATTTTGCCGGGTTGACACACATGCCAAAGCTAGCAGACCATTCAGCAATGTGATCTAAGTCCGCATTAATTGAGGAAATGGCTGTATTAATATTTTCGCTGTCAGCTTGAGCGTACAACTGCAGATCGTCCGCGTACAAATGGTAAGAACTACGAATGTTAGCGGCGATAAAGTTTATAAAGATTGAAAACAGAAACGGGGAAAGAATGCCACCTTGCGGTACTCCAGTACTGAGTTCACACCAGTCAGATAATGCCCCGCCAGCACGGACTGCCTGGAATCTATTTGAAAGGTAGGAAGAGAACCAGTTCGTCGCATCAGATGAAACCCGCAAGTTACCAAGAGTACCATATAAAGTTAGCACCCCTATTTAACCCTCTCAGGAGTAGAATTCGCCAAAACGCTGAAAGTACTTTTATTATATTTGAATAAGTAATCTTCCTACAAAGTTAAAAGTCTCTAGCTGAAAAAAATTAATTTCCCCGTACAAACTTAGCACATCTTTTTAACCCCCTCAGGAGTAAAGTAATCCAAAACGCTAAAAGTATTTTTATTGTATTGGAATAAGTAATTTTCCTACAAAGTTAAAAGTTTCTAGCTCAAAAAAAAACATATCCCGAATACAAACCTTGTACCCCTTTTTAACCCCCTCAGGGGTGAAATTATCTTAAACGCTGAAAGTCCTTTTTTTGTACTCTAATAAGTAATATTCCTACAAAGTTTGAAGTCTCTATCTCAAAGAAAGAAGTTTCCCGCATACAAACTTTGCACCCCTATTTAACCCCGTCAGGGGTGGAATTATCTAAAACTCTCAAATCACAATTATTATTTTTTAAATATCAGCGAAGGTACGAAATTTCAAGTCTCTAACTTAAAATTTAAAATCCTGTACATACAAACTTATAACCCTCTTTTTTACCCCCTTAGGGAATGGATTTTTCAAAATAGCTTCTTATTATTTGTATAAATTATTAATGTAACCCGACCTGCAAATTACAACTTTCTAGCTTCAGTTGTTACGGCCTCGCTTTAATACAAACTTTTCAACCCCGTTTCAACTCCTCTGGGGTGGAATTTTGAAAAACCCTGAAATCAGTTTTTTTGCTTTTAAGTTAGTAGCCTGCAAACGAAATTTCAAGTCTGTCACAACAAAAATTGTAATCTCTATACAAACTTTCAACACCTTTTTTACCCCGTTATAGGTTGAATTTCACAAAACGCTGAAATTACTTTTATTATTTTTTTATTATCAGTAACCGTACAAAGTTTCAAATCTCTAACTTTAATATGTTATTCAATCAAATACAAACACTGAAAACATTGAAAAAATAATCAACCCAGCAGGATTTGAACCCCAATTTTTTATTATGTAAAATAATTATGAGTTGATAGCAGCGCCATCTATTATTTCCGTTGTGACACTTGTAAAAGGGTCGGCGGGAAGGGTATCTAACTCTAGTAGTTAGCACCTAGATGTCGCTTACGGCTGCTATAAAGTCGATGTAAAAATAAATGCAAAAAGATGATTGAAGGCATTGAGAATTTCGTCAACTCAGTAACTGAACCCATAGCTTAATTGGTAAAGCGATCGAGCCCCGGTAAGGCGTATCGATGCGAGGTTCAAATCCTGCTGGGTTGATTATTTTTTTCAATGTTTTCAGTGTTTGTATTTGATTGAATAACATACTATTGTATGAGTGGAATGCCCCACTTTAAAAAAAACATGTAAAATAATTATGACTCTAACTTTAAATTCTAAATTCCATCCATACAAACTTTCAACCCCCTTTTTACCCCCTTAGGGGATGAATTTTTCAAAATCGGTTCTTATTACTTGTATACGTTATAAATGTAACCAGACCTGAAATTTTCAACTTTCTAGCTTCAGTAGTTTCGGCTCTGCGTGGATTAGTCAGTCAGTCAGTCAGTCAGGACAAGACAAAGGCATTTATATATATAGATTTAGCTCTAAATCGCAAAACGCCCCGTCTACAAAATTATTCATCCTGCTATTCTTCCGCTTATATTTATCAAGCCGTACCTAATGAAAGTTTTAACTCATAAATCTTGTAATTAACATTTTCTATGAGCTACTATTACTATAAAGGAGTTCATTGACCAATTTGCATACGGTTTTTTTGCGAAAGAGGCTACAGGGCTAATTCTGCAAGCAGAAAGGGACGTTTTGTGAATGGGGCGTTTTTCGAATAGGACTCGGTTTTGTAAAAGTATTAAACTTTGTAAGTATGAATGTTGTTTCATTTGTGTACATCATTAATAAAAACCGGCCAAGAGCGTGTCGGGCCACGCTCAGTGTAGGTTCCGTAGTTTTCCGTCCGTCACAGTAAGTGTCCCCACTTAAGAGTTAATTTCGCCATGTAGGATATGATATGAGCGTTCCACGTACAGCAACATCTATCGGCAAATTAAGTAAACTATTGCGCGCGAGCTTAAAGTATGGAAGATGATTTTTATGGGATAATTCTTTAATGCGTCAACCGATTTTCACCGTTTTTACTTTATTTGAAAGCACGTCATTTAATTGTGATTTTGTAGAAATTACAGGTACAATAAACACCTGCTTATACGGTTAAATTACAAACTTAGTTCAGAAATTATTTTGTAATTTTTTTTTCAAAAACCTTTCAAGCTATCAAGTTCAAAATAATTTTCCTAGAAAGTTTTTATAAAGTTCTACTTTTGAAATTTTTTTGATATTTTTAAAACTTATGGTTCAAAAGTTAGAGGGGGGGGACACATTTTTTTTTACTTCTGGAGCGATTATTTCCGAAAATATTTACATTATCAAAAAATGATTTTAGTAAACCCCTATTCATTTTTAAATACATCCTATCCAACAATATATCACACGTTAGGGTTAAAATGAAAAAAAAAAATGACTCCCCACTTTACGTATAGGGGAGGTACCCTAATAAAACATTTTTTCCACTTTTTATTTTACCACTTTGTCGGCGTGATTGATATACATATTAGTACCAAATTTCAGCTTTCTAGTGATAACGGTCACTGAGATTATCCGCGGACGGACGGACGGACGGGCAGACATGGCGAAACTATAAGGGTTCCTAGTTGATTATGGAACCCTAAAAATGGAGGATACAAGAGGTAGTTAAAAATCGAAATAATTATAAACTCAGATAAATATAAGTAGAGTATCGACTGTAGGTAAGCTATTTGTAATTGTCTCAAACTACCTAGTTAAATAAAATAAAACGCGACAGGCATTGCCTAGTCTGGAGGTCAGTAAAAACTGTAACGTAGGGTAAATCGCCAGTAACTGACTACCGTTCAGTAACTGGCCACCTCAACCTCATACTAATAATGAACTCTGTTCACCTATAAACAGCTTAGAATTCATTTTAATATAAGGTTTTAATTACTAGCCACCCTTCAATAGGTGGCCAAGTTATACTAAAATGAAACTCAAACATTTATTCAGTGAGTAGGCCACAAGGGCACTTTTACACGTCAGATAAAATGAATTCTGTTTGTAGGTGAACAGAGGTCAGTTATTGAAAGGTGGCCAGTTACTGACGATTTACCCTAAGTATATATTTTACAAAAATAAACGATTTTGAAAAAAAAAGAAGGTAATCGCGTGGGGGCGCTGCATGTGATCTTTAAAAAACCGTCTTTAGCTCTAATCATCGGAAATACTAATAGGAACCTCACTGACAAATACCAATTACTGCCGCTGACAGTACTACTGCGTACTGCGACGGTACAGTACAACACCCCAGCACTGGGCGGAAGGAAGTCGGATAATGATAAAAACAGAACTGCGTGTCAAGGTGGTCGAGTTTGCTCAATAACGACTCCATATGTGTGACTTCCACAATCCTTATTATTTATTTAGGTATTTAAGTAGGTATAGTGGTATTTTTTTACTTAAGAGTTCTACCGACCATTCAACAAGTTACAAAAATCGTACTATACCTACCCTTTTCTTTATACACACACACTCAACACAACTAGTGTAACAAAAATAGTGGCGGTGCCCTTAAGGGTATAAGGTGCGACTGCGACCACACCGCTGCTTAAAATACGGTGACGCTACGGAATCGCAGTGACGCATCGTATTCGTACCGTTTTAATCGCATGCCCACCACACCGCCGCTTAAAATACGGTGACGGTACGGAATCGCAATGACGTACCGTAAACGTCACGATTTTAACGCATGCTCTCCACACCGCTGCTTGAAATACGCAGACATTGAGCTGCGTCAAAATATTTAGTATGGGGCACGTCACGGCGATTCCGTAACGTCGCCGTATTTTAAGCAGCGGTGTGGTCGCACCTATAATTGGTATCGTATTGCGACTAAGAGAACGTAGTAGAAAAAAAATTTTGCGTACCAAAAAAAATTTTTTTTACCTATTGGATACGTCATCCCAGCCGGTCGACCCTCCATACAAAACCAAAAATTCTTTGCGTGGAATTTTTTTTCTTATGTTTTCGTAAATATAATACGAGACCAATTATGCTTTTAAACGGATCACTAGCATTTTTATCTACACTCATATTGTAAGTTCTCTAAAACATGTTCGAAAACGGTAGGCAATGGCTAGCATTACCACGACCGATTTTACTATGATAAGCTTTTTATCTGTGGCAGTAACGTAATTTTAACTTTTCATACTCAAATATTGATGTGCTATGAGTTTTGATAACATAATGTACACCTGCACCCTGCCGCGCATCCGCCGACAGCCCGACACGCGCCTCCCCGACACAATCGAGTTGGTCATGGCGGTGCAATAGCGGCCATTCTATGGTTTCCGAACACGGCATTTTGGATAAATAATATGAGTGTAGATAAAGCAGTGTATGCAACTGTACGTAATTAGGCCTTAAAACGTAACAGTTACATAAACTACTATTGTTACACCTTTTATTTTAATGCACAATTTAAAACAAGTACCTAAGTATTATAGTGCTGGAGCCCGCCTAACTGGAAATTTATCAAAATCCTAACCAATTTTCTTCCATATAGCGTTGTAGAGCCCAGCTCGGAAATCATGAAAACATAAGTCTTAAAGGTCTTAAATGGCCATAAGTATGTATAGCGTCAAGTTGAAAATACAATTTTTTGGCCTAAATTTATCAACGAGCCTACCGCTCCAAATTTTGACAGTAGTTAAAGGACCCATTCAACAAACCAAATCCCAATTTTAAGACCATTCTGGTGGGCGCATAAGATTTTAAGACCATTTTAAGAAATAGTCGACTTCATAGAAAAAATAGCAAATTACTATAAATTCGTTAAAAAAAATATTTAGCTGGCACAAACACAGCTGCATATTCATATTTAAGTGTCTTGTAATTAACAATGCCCTAAAAATATTACGCAATAAGTCGAATATTGGAGAAATTCGTCATAGCAGTACTTTAGTCACGGGGGTCTTAAATCACTAAAATTATTATTTATTTTAAACTTAATGTCACAAAATATGATTTGAAAAGCCAGACGTAATGCCTATAAACATTTTCTACCAGTCGCTCATAAGTCGAAAAATAAATAGTCGGTAAATTTATTTTAAATCCTACCGTTCCAAATTTTGAAAAACGGCTTAGCCCATATCAAATAACCTACATACCAATTTTAAGATCAATCCGGTGGGCCCATAAGATTTTAAGACCAGTTGAAGTTGCAATTTTTTGGCCTATATTTATCAACGAGCCTACCGCTCCAAATTTTGACAGTAGTTAAAGGACCCATTCAACAAACCAAATCCTAATTTTAAGACCATTCTGGTGGGCGCATAAGATTTTAAGACCATTTTAAGAAATAGTCGATTTCATACAAAAAATAGCAAAATACTGTAAATACGTTAAAAAATATTTAGCTGGCCCAAGCACAACTGCATATTCATATTTAAGTGTCTTGTAATTTAAAATGCCGTAAAAGTATTCCGCAATAAGTCAAAAATTGGAGAAATTCGTCATAGCATACTTTAGTCACGGGCTCACGGGGGTCTTAAATCACTAAAATTATTTAGGCTCGTTGATAAATTTAGGTCAAAGAATTGTATTTTCAAGTTGACGCCATACATACTTATAGCCATTTAAGACTTATGTTTTATGGTCTCCGAGATGGGCTCTACAACGCTATATGGAAGAAAATAAGGTGAAGGATTTTGACAAATTTCCAGTAAGGCGGGCTCCAGCACATTATATCCGTCTCTATCACACTTGCATATAAGAACAAAATAGACTCAAATTCTCAAACTGAGTATTTTCGTAAGTACTTACGAATATAATTAATTTTCATAAAATATATATGATTATATCAACTAGGTATTGTGTTGTGGTCGGTTGAAAACGTGAATGAAATAAGATGTCAATTAGAGACGACTTGAACTTGAAATGTAGCGACGCCGTGTTAAAAAATTGGTGCTGTAGGATTAAAAATAAATTTACGTTATATTTTCAGTCAGTTAAATGTTCTCAGTGCGCCTAACTTGACGCTTGTTAGTTTAGGGTTATGTATGAGGGACTGGTAAAAAATATAATAATTTTAGTAACTTAAACCCCCGCGACGGAATACTTTTACGGCATTTTGAATCATAAGACACTTAAATATGAATATGCATTTGTGTTTGTGCCGATTCCGTATTTTTTAAACGAATTTATAGTAATTTGCTATTTTTTGTATGAAATCGACTCTTTTTTAAAATTGTCTTAAAATCCTATGCGCCCACTAGAATGGTCTTAAAATTGGGATGTGGTTTGTTGAATGGGTCCTTTAACTACTGTCAAAATTTGGAGCGGTAGGCTCGTTGATAAATAAAGACCAAAAAATTGCAACTTCAACTGGTCTTGAAATCTTATGCGCCCACCGGATTGATCTTGAAATGGGTATGTAGGTTATTTGGAGTGGTCTACACCGTTTTTCAAAATTTGGAACGGTAGGATATAAAATAAATTTACGTAATTTTTCAGTTAGTAATATATTCTCAGTGCACCTAACTTGACGCTAATCAGTTTCGACTTATGAGCGACTGGTAGAAAATGTTTATAGGCATTACATCTGGCTTTTCAAATCATATTTTGTTCCATTAAGTTTAAAATGAATAATAATTTGAGTGTTTTAAGACCCTCGTTACTATTGTACTGCTATGGCGAATTTCTCCAATTTTCGACTTATAGCGGAATACTTTTACGGCATTTTTAATTACAAGACATTTAAATATGAATATGCAGTTGTGTTTGTGCCAGCAAAATATTTTTTTTAACGAATTTATAGTAATTTGCAATTTTTTCTATGAAATCGACTATTTCTTAAAATGGTCTTAAAATCTTATGTGCCCACCAGAATGGTCTTAAAATTGGGATTTGGTTTGGTGAATGGGTCCTTTAACTACTGTCAAAATTTGGAGCGGTAGACTCGTTGATAAATTTAGGCCAAAAAATTGTAACTTCAACTGGTCTTAAAATCTTATGCGCCCACCAGAATGGTCTTAAAATTGGTATGTAGGTTATTTGATGTGGGCTAAATCATGTGTCAAAATTTGGAGCGGTAGGCTCGTTGATAAATTTAGGCCAAAAAATTGTATTTTCAACTTGACGCCATACATACTTATGGCCATTTAAGA
This sequence comes from Pammene aurita, assembly GCA_947086415.1. Classification (NCBI taxonomy): domain Eukaryota; kingdom Metazoa; phylum Arthropoda; class Insecta; order Lepidoptera; family Tortricidae; genus Pammene; species Pammene aurita. The sequence continues at coordinate 37,809,613 of OX352294.1, forward strand.
CCTTTAAGACTTATGTTTTCATAATCTCCGAGATGGGCTCTACAACGCTATATGGAAGAAAATTAGTTAGGATTTTGATAAATTTCCAGTTAGGCGGGCTCCAGCACTATTAGGTAAGTACAATGTTTAGACTATTGTTTGTCAGTTTAGAAATCAACGGACGGTGTATTCATAAAACACTAAATAATGTCAAAGTACATTAGTACAGCTGACGAGGTCGTTAAACTTGTTGATTGCTGAATACCCTTAATTGACAGGGGTTGTTTACCCTGACTCGGGCCGCTAATGAGTCATATTTGTTCAGAGTCTGACACTACCTAATAACTACATCTACATACTTAGGTTAGGTATATACGGTGCCCACAAGGAAAGGGAAAGATTTTAACAGTATATTCTAGATCCTATTTAGAGACAAAAATGTCATATAAACTTTTTTGAAATTCGCCTAATTTCAAAGTTAATACCAATTTATAAAAAATACACTTTTTATTATAACTCAGCACAAAACGCCTTTCTGATGGCGTTGTTGCCACTATTGGGCATAATTTACACGTCTTTATTGACAGATATCATAGTGACAAGGAAAACTATGCAGCAACTAATTTTTTCCAAAAAAAAATGTGCCAATTTCTTTTAGACGATAATTTTATTAATAACATTTACTTTCCATGTGCAAGAAACATTCAAAAAATAGAAAAAAAAATATTTTGTTGCCGAAATTTACCTAGTCACATTATTTTTTCCTTCTTTTGGTCTCAGGAATGCGTGGTTCATTTTTTTCCCTTTCCTCGCGGGCACCTTGTATAATACTATTGTATAGGACTTGACTATTTATTGTCATGAAAGCCAATCTGTGTTCAAATAATTTTGAACACCTTGCCCGCTTAGCCACTCCACTTTTGCTGCTGACTATAGGTAGTGATGTGCTGGTTTTCGTCCACTCTTGTTAGTTTATTTATTATTTATATGTTTATCTTCAAGTTTTTCCCAAAATAATAGCTTAAAATTAAAAGATCTATTAAAGAATAAACTATAAATATAAATTATGTTGACCTTAAAAAGTTTTTCCCGTTTATTTGCAGCAGTTTAATCAAATGGACGGTAAACTGGACCTGGACGGGAAACTAGCACAATTACCCTACATAACATATTTTTTTAAATTTTAATGGACTTTAGGGCGGCATTATCAGCACTGTTATGAACTATCCCGACTTGTTGGTAACCATGTTGAAACTGTTAGGTAATGGACGCAATATGCCACGCGCTTTGTGACACCTCTGGCAATAACACAAATGCATTATTACACTACTGCCCAACAATCGTTATGTGTGGACCCCTAAACTAAACCAGGCAAAATTGTAAATACACACCTTTGCAATCAAAACAACTAAATAAGTAACTTTGCCTTGTAATTCTCAATTTTAGGTATGAATACTTTAAGTAAGAAAATAATGCAATACTCAAAGGATGAACAACGACGAAGAACATTTGGTACTGAGAATCTATCTCCAATCGACGTAAAAAAATGTTTACATTGTTCTCTAATCTCTCTATTCCAATCTCAATAAGGCGAAAATATGTGTATACACGTCAACTGTACGTGGGATTTGCGAAACAAGTATCCGGACTTAACAAATTAGGCAGACGTGGCTTTCAAAAAACATACAGAGTATTTAATAGTATGGTAAGGAATTTGATATAGTAGTGACTTAACCGTCTAAGCATTTACAACAGATTTACGTTCCTCCCACGCCAAAGGGTGCATTCATTTTCGAAGCTCGATAAAAAGCTCCAACCGGTTTCGATAAAAAATTTGGCCATTCAAACGATCGACTGGACTCACTGATTCGCAACACGATGTCTTTGGCCTCTGGGCGAGCTCCATTATGACCGTTGAGTTTGAAATTCGAATCACAGTCGTGCCTAAAAATCCTTAAATGTACGTGATGCAGATGTTATAATTAATCGTTTGCAAATCGTTTTTAATCGCTAGCTGGTTAAAAAGTTCTACGAGTACATGGAAAAGTGAATGGACGAGGAGTGTTGAACCATTGTTCAACGTTTTGGTGGTAAAATAGCATATCGACATTTGGACATACCTACCGATTTAATAGGTATATACATATTTATATTATTAATAGCCACGCTACACACGGTGCACAAAGGTGCTAATCTGATAATAGTGATAATAATTGTCTATGTTTTTTTTTACAAAGCCCAGAGATAATTCATTGCTTTCCCTTAAGGTTGACGTTAGTCTACGACCAGTAGAGAATGCCTTTTGGCATTAAGTCCACTGTTTGTACCATCAGGTTCAAAATTGCATGGTCAATTTATCAATGAATTCATTCATAAATTGGCCATGCAATTCTGAACCCGATAGTACATCCAAATTTTCGTTTATGCAACAAAGTTTAGATACCTATAGGTGTATAAATTATTTTCGGAATCTAATAGCAGATCTGCATAGGCATAGGCATAGCTACTTTATACTTTAGGGGGCGTCCATTAATCGCGTCATACGTTTTTGGCTTGTTTTAGACCCCCCCTCCCCCATGGTGATCTTTGGTGATATTTTCAGGACCCCTCCCCCCCTGTCCAATATGACGTGTAATTTTTTGCTAACTAAAGTAAGTACAGTTTTCTAACACGTGAACCTACTTACGTAACGCACGTACACGTAAAGGGTAAAAAAATGAAACTACATGTATACATATAAAATTAAATTATCTTTAATAGAAAAAAACCGGCCAAGTGCGTGTCGGACCACGCGGTTTCGTACCTATACCTACTATCGAAAAAGTAATATCAAAAGGTCGTATCTGCGTATGAAATGAGTTTTTAGGAGATACCTAACTCAATAATTCCTAAACCGATATTGTTCTCAATTTTTTTCATATTTTTGGATCTCTGGTTCACTTACGGGGCGATTTTTCCTTAAAATATTTACTAAATGAAAAAAAATTCAAACAGACCTCAATGTTATTTTGAAAGACCTATCGAGTGATGTGCATCATGTCGATATTTGGTCAAAAAAATATTTTTTGACAAATAATTACATTATGGAGTAGTGCCCCTCCTTAAAATATATTTTTCAGCAATTTACAAAACTAAGTAGCGGCACACAAATACACACCTTATATTTAAATAATTATTAAGATACGTTTCATAGTTTCCGAGTAAAATGGCTGTGACATACGGACGGACGGACGGACGGACGGACGGACAGACGGACATAAAGAAACTATAAGGATTACGTTTTTGCCACTTTGGCTACGGAACCCTAAAAGGCTACTTCACAAAATAATATGTCAAATGCCATTAAAACTTATTTACAATCATAGTGCTAGTGCAATTTTACTCTGCTTTTGACATATTGATTCAAAAGTTGATAATTTTGAAACAAGAAACAAAAAAACTACACGTGATATGTGTCCAGACCCCCCTCACCCCTGTGGTGATCATTGGTGATTTTTTCTTGACCCCCTCCCCCCCTATACAATATGACGCGATTAATGGACGCCCCCTTATTTGTATGCTGAATTCATTTGATTCATACCAAGTCTGTGACGCAGATATTAGGATAGAACGTATTGAATTTAAACTTTCGTGAGACATACTAACAAACAGGTCAAACAGTAGGTACTTATAAAATATAACGGTTACACTCACTCACGTCTCTTTCACTTCGCGCGACATGTTTCGGAGAACCTAGGTCTCCATCTTCAAGCATTAAGAGTACTGTGATATTGCTAGTTTTCGTCCACTCTTGTCAGTTTTCCGTCTATACTTATTTATATGTTTATCTTCAAGCTTTTCCCAAAATAAAAGCTTAAAATTAAAAATCTACTAAAGAATAAACTACAACTATGAACTATATTGACCTTAAAAAGTTTTTTCCATTTATTTGCAGCAGTTTAATCAAGTGGACGGTAAACTGGACCTGGACGGGAAACTAGCACATTACCCATTACCCTATACTATAACCGAATATAAGAATATTCGAACCGGACGGTGGCCGTGGTCTTAGTGCTTGAAGATGGAGACCTAGGCTCTCCGAAACATTTTCGTCTTTTTCTGAGCACTGTACCTAGGTACTTATTTGTAAAAGAAAAGTAGTATGTATGTACTCACATTAATGACGCGATCAGGATGGTGACTTCGCGATCAATTCCACTACACTACCGAATTGCTTCAAACGTAGAGGTTAATTTAATATTTGATCTCACTCTTGATCAATGAGTAGGCAGCATGAGGTTCTTGTAATTTGTAATTTGCATGAGCGAGAGCGGCGAGAAACTTTGCATGATTATGCAATTCGTCAATTAATATGGATAAATACGTAATAGTATTCCTTGCTTTGCTACCTTCTAGTTATGTAAAGAGAAATTGCAGCAGGGGCCTTAACTGATACTGGAGATATATCATATAGATAGGAGGTATCAACAAAAATAAGACATAAATTTTACTATTAGTAAGGAATTAATGATGACTTTGGCTTTTTTCAGAATTTCAAGAAAGGCGCAAAAGACGCGCTGTGACGGAGCTGTGATGTAATGGTGGCACCACACTTCGCCTATGCGGACAAATATTCGTGTTGCGTCTCTTTCCTATTCTATACAATAAGAAAGAGACGCAACACGAATATTTGTCCGCATAGGAGAAGTGTGGTTCAGCATAACCATGACGTGCGTGAATGTGATTGACTTCAAATTTTCAAAATAAAAATCAGTCCAACGTCCAGTCCAACTGACAATCTGACAGTTTTTGGCTGAGGTTTTTGTATAGCGCATGAAGTTCTAATTTTACAACTGTGGAGTATTCTACTCTTTTTGGCGTGCTTTGATCACAAAGTGAGGCCGAAAGAGAGGGTAATATAGGGAGCTGCGTCTCGTTTTGACTTAGGAAGTTATGATGTCATCGGACAATAATACTGACATATGATAACCATGAAGTTAAATTGTCTTCTGATCCGTGATGATAACAAGTCAAAATGTCAATGTGTGTCAATTTTGTAACGAGTGCGAGTGAGACACCGCCCTCCATATTTGCTCTCTATCGGACCGTTTTTTCTAGTCACCTATAAACGACTGTTTTGCACGGTAATAAGGTTCAACGGTGGCCAGGGAAAAAGTGTTAGAATTACATCCACTTCATATAAATCCATGGGATAACGGTTGAAGCTGAAGCATGAGCTTGAACTTGAAGTGCGTTAAGCCAGTAAGACCCATGCTCTCAAAAATCCCTAATAAGGAAACGGAAGTGAAAACGCCTAATTATTAATTTAAATTTTAGGTTAAAGCGCATGTTGCGCAAGCATTTTTCCGACAAGCCCACGGTATAATTTTACTGTCCATTGTAGGTATAGTATATTTATCACTGGGTACATAAAGTGAATTTTATGTAAGTTTATTATATCATAATGTATGTATGTAAGTATATGTAAATATATTAGCGTATATATTACGTTTCGGCCGCCATTAGTATAGTGTTTCTTTAAGTGACTCTTTTTCTGTTTTTGTTGATTGCCTGCACCTACAACCATTTCTGTTTATCCCGTTGGTAGACTGGTAGCCGCCATTTGTACTTTATATTTGTATTGTGCAATAAAGTTTAAAATTTAAATAAATAAATAAAGGAAAACCCATAAATAATATGTCCCCAGAGGTAAGAAATAAATTTAATAAAGATAAAGAGGATAATTCTCGATTGATGTCATAGATTTAAAGAATTGTTGTATGAATTTAGTAGTATCGACGGACCTAGCAACTAGGTGGAACTAGGTAGGAAGTACCGTTAATACCGTGGGATAGGTAATAGGTATACGGAATTCATCCTTACTTATACAAACAAACGTCTGTCAATCTAGACATCGTAATGTCATTTATTTTTGAGGTTATGTGTTCGTTACTTTGATTATTGTTTTTTTTATTAGGAATAATATTTTCCTGTGGTTACTTGGTTGAATTAAATACTTAGTGAGTTTCTCTAAGTATATAACAACATTTTTAAGTGGTAATCCCTAAGAAAAGTGTGATAATTTCTATGAGAAGTGTTTCTTTACATGATAAGATAAGGATGAATTATGTATATGAAAAATGAGTACTTAAATAGATTCGTAAACGCGGTGTTAAACTACAGAATAAACGTACTCCGTATTCCTAACATGACCTTGATTCAACTGCCGGGCCCCGTTTAAATTTCGAACGTTACTCCATTATCTGCCGCACGTCAGCATTACATCATCAAGACAATCGAGTGTCATCGCTACGTCAGGCAAGAACAGGATTTAAAATAAAACCGTTGATATTGATCATATCAACGATACAAATAGTTATGACCTTCTATTTTCTTAATTTAGTATAATAATTATTTGATAAATTTAAACCAACTGTATTTGGCCGGTGGATAAGAGATGTGGAAAAATATTCATCAGACATATAAAATTCGAAAGTAAAATGTAAACACAAAATCGTTGGACCTAGTACTTGTAAAGTAGGTAAGTCATTCGTTCAGGTTTTGCGTGTTTCGTTATTTAGGATACTGGGTCGATGGATATTTTGTATTGATTAATGATATTTCAAGTGCAGCACAACTGCTGGAGCCACACAACATCTTTCACGCAACGGAAAGGACACTCATTTGCTCTTTAAATTATATGTTTAGAAAATACTTTTCAGAAGTTTTCATTGGCTTTGCGGGTATTCGAAAAAAGATTACACTCTACTCTTAATGTTTTTCATTTTAGATAGTTGCGTAGAATTATTTCACACCTACTATTATTACAGTTTCATGAGGCGTGGCGTGGTTACATTAAAAAAAAAAGGTGTTTGCATGGTATTTAATTTTTAGGCCTTTTTTGAATAAATTGGTTTCCTCGAACTTCTTTCATGAAAAAGCTGTGATTGTATCTTTTGTATCATCAATTATAAAGTACACATTTTATTGTATACACGCAGGCACGAGTAGTTAACTGGGTCATTTTATTTTAAGTTGTACATTCCACTTTTTTTTTTAATTTAGGATATTTATGTGTTTTCGACTCAGAATCATCAGCTCTTTCCATTTTATTACGACGAAAAATGTGTCCCAAGTTTTTTTTTTATTCCGTTACCATTTTCCCAGACAGACCGACTTCTTATGGCGGTAACGGAATGGAAGTAACAAAAAATGAAATTTTTGGGACACTTTTTGTATCCTACTAAGATCGAAAGAGCTAGTGATTCTGAGTCGAAATCACCTAAAATTTCCAAAATAAAAAAAAAAAGTGGAATGTACAACTTTGAATAAAATGGCCCGACTATTGAATATATTCAGTCAGACTTCTCTCTTAAGCATCTGCAATAATGTTCTCCGAAGTATCCGGTGCACGCTTTCTTTATCTTTAATTACGCGGCGTGCTCAGAATCCGTGACAGTAATGTTACAGTTTTTCACCGCCTTTACACAACCCACAACAATGCCACGTTACATTCAATTATACGACTCGCGAACAATCGTGCGGTTCTCATTAAAGAAGACCTCTCGTGAAAGTGACGAGACTATATATGAATAGAGAAAGTATTTCGAACTGTATGAGAACAGCTCCGAAGTCCGATACGAAAGTAACTAGACACCCATCTCCATATTTCTGCGCTAATTAACACAAAAAGCGAGCGATCGAACGTTTCGACGGGCGAAACGCTTCACATTTTTATTACGACGTTGGTTAACAAATCTACAGCCCAATTCTTAAGTTGATAATGTAATCGGGTCGTGTATAAAAAACTTAAATACTAATACATTTTGTTTTACTCAAAGGCGAAAAAGTATGAAAATTACCTCTAACTCCTCGTGGTCCCTGAGAAATACTGACTTAACTAATCGGCAAAATATTGCTGCAAGAAACAAATTATTGTTAGTAAATAGTGACGTGTAAAAATTGTGAGAATGTAAATTAGTACGCTGCAGATAAAGTATCCTATGAGTACTTTTATAGTTATATACGCACCGCACGGACAGTGTCTTTAAGTGTATCTTTGGAAACTCTGTCAATCTGGCTCATGAATACAATACTACTTTAGTACTCATAACTACAAATAAATACAGGCTTCGGACTTCATTCGAATAGGGCGGAACCTTTTACCTAAATTGGAATTAATATCATCAATGCTGAAGCTTAATAAGTCTTTGATCCTGTCCTAATTTGCTCAGAATTGCGTCGTAAATCTACATCGATTGAGCTCATTGCCTGTCCCTTTTTGGACAACATTGTGTTTTTATTCGCATTGTAATTGTATAGTGAAATATGGGTCACGCTGGGCAGGTTCCCACGCCCTTTTTCTATTGACAATAGCAACGGGTGTGGATGGAGCGTGATATTGCCATATATGGCGAATTCCTTCGGGTATGCAGTGGAGCGGATAAAAAGTTCGCGTGCTGATTCGCTTAGCGATCACATGATTTCAAATGTCATTTCACTCAAAATATGGCTAGGCTATAACCGATACCGTTAAGAAAACCCAAACATTTAGTTAAATTCTTTCCTTATATACAATTTTGGAGAAATTCAACCTTAATGCGATGTGTAGGTATCTCCTATATTTATTTAAACTTTATTGTACATAATACAAAAATGAATGTACAAAAGGTGGACTTAATGCCAAATGGTATTCTCTAGCCTTATGTACAGGAGGTGCAAGGAGAAAAGTCGAATGGATTATTATAAAAAATAATAAGACTTAGATATGCCCACTTAGTATAAACTACATAGTTCTACACAAATAAATAATATATAAAATATATAAATACATATATATTTGAGTTATTGTTACTTTGCAATCTGCTGGTTTAGCCTTAATTTGGTGCACTGGATGACCTATTCCCAAGATAAGCTTGAGGAAACAACCTTGTGTGGCTTAAAAGGAAACACCTTACTTTAATGGCAGTTGTATCCACCAAGTAGGCTGTACAGCGCATAATCACTCTAAATATAGGATCTACGTGCTTAGAGAACAACACAGAACGTTTCTGAATATTGTCAGAAAATGTTTTTGTATGGGACACGTCATCCCAGCCAGCCGACGAGTCTAAAAACATTATTTATTTGTATATTTTTTAAATTTTATTAATTAGAATACGATACCAATTTTATGCCCTTAAACGGATCACGAGCTTTTTTATTACACCTTGTATATGGTACTTATCACATGCACGGTACTGACCATTTTTTTTCCAAGAGTATTCACCATACATATAGAAAATTAAGTCTGTAATGTAGATCCCTTGCTTTCGGGGCATAATATAAGTCATTATGACAGTACTATTAGTTATTCTGTAATTATGATGCATTTGCTAGAGCTCCCGAGGAAGCATCAAGAACATAACACAACACTAAACCTACGGAGTAAGTGAACTGTGGTGTTGCTGTTACTTTGGTCATCTTGTAAGATCAGGTCACAAAAGGGTCCCAAACCCAAGAAGCCGTGAACACAGAAAGAACCTACATTTCTTACTAAATTGGTTAGATTCAACCTACATTCGATGAATGTGCATCGGGCCTTAGATACATGGTATAGTTACAGCGCTGCAGGCGTGTGATAAAAAAAAACCTGACGTAAGTTACAAATATTTGTTCACGACCGTCCAGCGACTTTTCAGCGTATCAGACCAAATGATAAGAAGAATTACATAACGTCTACATCAGTGGCGGCGCTTCCATAGAACACGATTCCCGTCGGCTTGCATTATTTTCAGCAGGTGCCTGAAGCAGCTTTCTAATAAGCTCATGAAGAAATTTTAAGCCAAATTAAGCTCCAGCTTGCCTAAGAAACATTTTTACCCACCGCCACTGGTCTACATATAAATATGTTCTCATGTTTTTTAAAGTGTGTGTCTTTAGGCAAGTCCAAAAGTTTTTGAACTACCTAAAAGCGCATGACTCTCACCAGCTCACCACCACTACCACCGATGAGTAAGGGCAGTGATTAAGTAAGGATGCAATAGCTTTTTAAGGATCCACTGTATTGATGGTTACCTGAATTCGTCGCTTATTTAAAGTCTCAATTAAATTCTCGTATATCGGTAAAGTAAAGAGGCGACAATACGCATGTGACACTCCTCAAATAACGAAAGAATAAAGACAAGAGCGCCCGCTTGCAATCACCAATCAGGTGGGCAGAATGTTTATTTAAATTGCTACCATCGGAGTCAATAGCCCACTGGATACATCCGAATAGCGCACCATAACGTAACGGCATCTCGTTAATTTGATACCTCGACTCTCTCTGCATTAGCATTGAGTTCAACCACAGATAAGGTAACCACCACATACGAATTCGGACTCTTGCAAATTAATTGTCTGCACTTGCACGCATTCTTAAATAATTAAATCAGAGCGGTTTATATGAAACCTCGATCATAAAATTAGTTTTCTTGTTTTAGCCGTTAGTAACAACATTGCTATTTGCTGTATATTTACTGGCTGTAGCTAATTAAGAGCCACACTTGATTCACACACGTGTATTCAGCATACAGCACTGTGTGCCGAATTTTGTACCTGCATGCTGAATTCAGCTCAAGTTGGTATTAGTAGGTATTTTGGCTTCTTCTCTAACCCATATATGCCATGTGCGTCGTCTGCGATCCTGGTCTGTTGGGGTTACAGGCCCGCTCTAAATCTAATTTCAATGAGTTAGGTGCGAGTTTTTCCATAGGGTCAAAAATGACCCTCTGGACATATTCTAGCTTACTTAGCCCATGCTAAGCAAATATCTAAATCTATCCTACATGTCATTCAAATACACGTTACGGTTTCCCTGTAAGCAATAGGTAAATGGAAATAATATAATCATTACAACTGGAGAACAAATTAAATTATTTTCATGAATATTTTGATTTGTTTTTTTAAGTAGACACACTACTATATATATTACATACTTATATAGACGACATATACAAAAGAAAAAGTGGCCTAGGCCTCCGGTGCCCAGGGCTTGGAACAAATCAAAATATTAATTAAAATAATTTGACCCGAGTAGCCTAGTGGTTAGGCCGCCTGCCGCGAATGCTGAAGACGCTGGTTCGATCCCAGCCCTGGGCACCGGAGGCCTAGGTCACCTTTTCCTATGTACATATATGACATCTATATAAGTTTATAATAGATTAATTGTGAACATTGTTTTCATATTCAATTGTGTGGTCGAGGCCAGTAATAAACGACTGCATTTTCCTTTTCACGTTTATATTATGGTATATGCTTCACATTACGCACGTATGTATTTGTTTTAAATAGAAACATCATCATGACAGTTCAGGATAATTAGTTAATTCATTGTAACTTCCTTGACTTTGTGTATTAAATTAAGTTATGAAAATAATGACGATACTAAGTGGGCAAGTAATATAAAATATTACGCTTGCTTGAGAGTCAACTTCAAGTTAGTAACTAGAGTTTACCACACGATTTCGACAATTTACAGCAACCGCCTAGTGTCAGACACAATTAAATATTGCAAAATACATATAATCTAGGTACTATGAGGATAAATAAATGTGAATCATTGTTTTTACACAAAATATCAATATACGGCGTAATGTAACTATGTAGCTTGCTTCACTGTAGGTATATGCACGATAAACAAATAAATAGTCTACCATACAGACTCAATCGCAATTACCTCGTGACTGCTCTCGTTGACCATAAAAAGAACAACGACTGGCTTAAGTACATTGCTCATGGCTGGCCCAAAACGACTGCAAACATTTTTGGCACGCCCGCCCCCCAAAGTTTTTTACAAGGCCCCGCTGGGCTAACGCACATTTTATAACCGCTGTTCGAAATTTAAATTTTATACTTAAATAAATTAGTTAAAATTACGTCACTATGCATTTAAATAATACTTATTTTAGTTTTCACACTTTTCGTTCCCAAAAGATAGTGTAAATTGTGTTCATGTGTCTTGTATCTTATTTTTAACATGAGACTAACTACATAGAACAATGCGACCAACGGCATGATATGAACTTTATTTTTATCTAGAATTTATTCTCACGAGACTTTTACCATGTGTACCTACCTAATTATTGTCTGCCTGTGTTACGTATGTCTTACGTGATATTTTATATTATAGCCCTTGCACGTAACATAATAGCCCTGCCATTCCAAATTCCAAGCCCTCTCGAAACTTTCGCAGCTATCTAGATACAGTCGCCACGCCATCAGATATATCGGAGCGGCCAAGGTGGTCACAAATATCTGAACAACAAAAAGGAAGATGAGTGACGTTCATTCATAGTAAACAAAGTGAAATGTGGTCCTGCACCTACACACTTGTAAAATGCTACACACCGCTATAATGTATGTGCATCATGGGCAAAAGAGATAAACCTATATAGTTAACACGTGTATGCAAGGGAGACCTCCATATTTTGCGCATTGCACAAAGTGTGACTTTTAGACACTACCACATGACTAATTCAATATAGGTGCCGATGCCGGAACCTATGTTTTATGACACAGAATCGGTACCATATCTCCCTTCTTATATAAATCAATGCTCGAATATCTCTTTGTAATCGACTGACAACTACTACCTACTTACTTAGTATGAAAGTTTGACAGTTGAACTTTCAAAGTTCAAGAGTTACTCTTGTGATAGTTGTTTCATTAATAATTTAGTACATTATAAATTAGCAATTATTATATTAGGGTAATTATGCTAGTTTTATTTACTACTTTATTTAAGTAAGCAGTTTATTTTGTTGACTTACCGCTTACCGTCTTCACAAGCATCTTCATATTCATGGTTCTCCTGCCTACCTTATAGCGCCACCTATTGTCATTTTTTGGTGCTGGCTACTGGCCACCACTGGCCGACAATCCCGCGAGTCTTCTTGCTTTGAGGCTTTGAGTGACTCTCCTTGGACGTGCAGCGACATCTATTGGTTGTTTTCAATTTCTTTAATTTAAGTCTGCTATACACGACTAGCCACGTAACCTGAATCGCCTTTATGGATTAAAACAAAATATGGATTAAAACTGGTACATTATGGATTAAAACAAAATCTTAATTTAAGGAATATAAGTATAATTTAAATTCTGAACGAAATTTTGTTAAAAACTTAGAACATTTTATTTTTGCATATGTAGTGTGAAGTACACTTGAATTGGAATGGCGCTGTGGTCGCAGTAAAAAAAACGAGAACAAATGAAACGAAGCAACTGTCATTATTGTCAGAAACTAAATAACGTAATTCAATAATCAGCTGTTTTTTGTCTGCAGAGCGATAAAAGGCCCATGACTTTTGGAAAAATCCCAAACCATGGGAATTATATATCCAGAAATATGACAGAAAATAGGTTAGTATCATACAACAGCATCGGAAAAGTTAGTATGCTTTAAGTTTACGTATATTTTATAATATACGTATAAGTATGGAATTGAATTTCTGTTTCAGAAAAAGGGCCAGAGAGGATGACACGTGCGAATTTATGCCTCTATCTAAGAGGATAAACAACTTGCATATAAACAACAACAATCTTGCCAGCACAAATACTTCCCAGACGCAAGAATCGAATATGGCCAATAACATTAATCTCGAGAATGGAATCTCCTCACCTAGTTCATCATCCGATTCCGAAAGAAGACCTAGTTATGATCCAGGAATAAGTGCAGCTCAAAGCAGTTACTACTATGAGAACAAGGTGTTATTTGAATTACATTTAGAAAGAACTCAAAGATCAGGCCAGCCATACCCTTTTTAGTGATTATGAATGTGTACATTTTGAATGTATTTATTGTCTAGCATGCTATAGTATGTGTGTATCTTTAATTAACATTAATTAATTAAACTTTATTATTAATAATAATTGAAATTATGATTATTTTCTATCTGATTAATCTGAATGTGGATTATGGATGATTGGATGTCAACATGACGTCAACAACATCACCTATTCACCACGCTTACTCTCGTTTGACTGGAAAAACGCCCAAATTAACGCGCTGCAGGAGAAGGAGAGGAGGCAGCTGTTTCGAGAGTGAAATAGTATACAATCAATATCATCAACTTGAACGGGTATTTGCGATTTAAATACTTTACGGTTTTTGATCCGTCGATTGATTTCGTTGCATCTACCTAGACGGCAAAACAAAATATCGAAATTGCAGGCGATGTTTCCCTCGACATTGCGCCATGTACATAGGTACATACCTCATTAGTGAGACTATACTAATCCTACGCTACTCCTTATTACTTCGAAAGTAATGTGCGTTTACCTTACCCTCATTAAATCGTAGACGACCATCCTATCCCTGAAATAGGGCCAGAGATTCCCGAGAAATAGCGTAGTCTAATCTGGCAGTCAGAGTTTAAAAACTTAACAAACGCCTTACCCGATTGGCACACTTAAATTTAGCCAATGGCGTCCAAGAAGCTCAAACTTACGCATTAGCGCCCTCTATCGATGTATTTTCTAATCTCAATAACAGTAATGGCGGACGGGCTTCAATGCATTTGAGAGAAAGGATACGATGCTGTTTACATTCATTTGCTAAATGAATTAATTAAATTGTGACTAACAGGAGCTTACAATCAAAAGATTGCTGTCTATACCGCAAGTACTAGAGGTAAGTGTTATTTTCGAGTTTGTTTATTACGTGAGAATATCCGTGACCTTATTTTCGAATTGTGTTGTGTGTGGCAAGTTGTACCGTTAGTCGAGGCGCGTGGCCGCGAGAGTGCCGTGGACGGAGTGCCGGACGGAGCAAAGCAACCCCTCCTCTCGCGATTTCCTGGCGGTGGAGGAAGGAGTCGGGAGCGGGAGTGATTTGGTGTTCGGAGGTACATGGAGGGGATCCCGCACCTTGGTGGGGATGCGTCGCGTGCGTGGTAGGCACTCGGCCGGCGACAAGGAGTCGGAAGGGGTGAATCACCTTTCACGAACTGCCCGCACTCGATCATGATCAAAACTTCGAAAAGTTTTAAAATCCTTGTACTTTGTATTCGTTAATTGCGTAACTAAAAAATTCTATGAACGACCATTTTAGTTACAACTCCTTTGTCTTGATGCTCTCGATCTAATTTCATCTTTGTTATAGGTAGTATCAGAATTGTTTTGTTTACCAAAACTAACAAAGCGTAAGCAAAGTTACGGTTACTCTGGGATTTGTACTTGTAATACTGTATTGAGGTCATTGACATTGCCATGTAGGTTCGGTTCGGTCGACCTTTTAAACTTTCTAATTACTTAGCTATGTTTGAAAACTACTGTATGAAAAATGCACGTTTTGCGCATGCATGAAACTAATAATAGCCTCAAGTTACTCAACAAGCAAGTTTGCACTCACTGAACCGGAGCCACAGTAGGCACACCTTGTACGTCTTGTGAAAGTACAGTAAAGAGAAAGTGAGTATCATGTTAGACACACGCTCACAGTACGAAAGCGCTCCGCGTATAGCAAACTCGCCTGTCTACTAAACTTTCTTCAACCCACTTTCTTAGCCTCTCGTTGAATTAATTTTAGTGTAGTGTCGCGTTTGGTGGCCGGTAGTGGTATGCCGTAGCCCTACCATCCCAGCAGTCCAGGCCAGTGGTGGGATGGGATAGTGGGACGTGGGTATCGCGTTGTGTAAAGTGGGACAGTGTTTTTTCCCGCGCGGCGGCGTCGACGATATGTGTGACATGCAGAAAATGCCTACCAGAGATGATACTTCTTGGTATTCATGTTTTCACTTTTTTCGTAGTCATCAAGGATATTACGGAACACCAAATACTTAAGTTCTGCTTACTGATTTTTAAGGTCTATTAATTCGTCAGGTCATTATTATCATTGAAATATTTTTTATATATTTCATAATCATACATAACTGAAAAGTATGAAACTTAAGTTTAAAATATTACATAAATGTTCCCGCTTTCACTTGGATATGACACATCTACAACCATAGGTATATTTATATATACACACAACCACATATACAAATTTTATGTGAGATGCATTTAGACTGTATTTTTATACGTAATTGATTATTTTATTAGACCTTATTTCAGACTGGACATTAGTTCATAGTTTTATAAACTTTACATTACTACACAAAGCAATTTATAAATCCTCATTAATTATTTTTTATTTCATAGGAAAACTTACAGCTAGTTAACAGGCTAGGGAGTGATATAGAAACAGTGAGCCAATTAAAAGTTTCCCATGCATACATCGGAGCCCAGAGGACCTCAAAGCACTGCCCTTGAGCTCCATCACCCAACACATGGAGATGGTTGAAAAAGCTCTTGAGTAAGTGTACTAGGGGGCAATTACACAAAAGATCCCTTTGGGTCGAAGTGTATCCATATGGGCCCCCGAAACAAATAAGATAAGATAAGATGCATTGGAACCCAGGATCGAACAGCATGAAGAGTGTCGGGGAAAGGTGTCCACAGTTGTCACATCCCTCGGCCATTAGGATAGAACACAGAAGAATATCTTATAGATACAGATATAAACCCGTTTTAAAATATTATATTAACACTTTCAGTGCCAATCGTTTCAATCCTATACAAAATTAACCCGACTAGCGGTTTCCGGGTAGCATTAATAAAATAAAAACTTAGGAATTAACCATGATCCTTAAATATTCCAGTGACGAAGACTCTGAGATGAATTTCGCAACGTTCTCCACAGCGAATGCTGCGGGCACGCACTTTGTGACCACCACCGGACAGCTGCCAGTTACCAAGCTGCAGCAGAATGTCGCCGGCAACGGAAGCACATTGCAACAAGTATGTTTAATTTATATTATGCTTTTTAATGCATCTACATTTTCGTTTGTTTTATATAAATAAATACATCAAATAAATAAATAAATATTTGGGGACAATCTTACACAAATCAACTTAGTCCCAAACTAAACAAAGCTTGTACTATGGGTACTAGGCAATATACAGTTAGGTGCAAAACTGTCCCAATAGTAGCATCTTAGTAGAATGTGGAGAAGTGGATGTCGATCGAGGAGAGGGGCACATGATTAATACATACCAGTACTATTTAAAATTTCCTACAAATCAGCCTTACATATGATATACTTAGAATTTACGGTTATTTTGTAATTTAGAATCGAAAAGTAGAAAAAAACACATTTTTATTTTTTCGAATATTTCTAGTTCCTCTTATGGAAACTCCAAATAGGGAACCATACATAATTAAGAAATTCTGCCTCTATAAAATCATCATGCAATTGCTTTAATGGGGCATATTTTTTAAGTTACTTTTAGGTGGCTTATAGTTCGGTGCAAAAGTGTACCATTAAAAACAGCCATAGAAAGTGTTTGTTAGTTCAATGTTCAAGACGACTTTTACTCTGCCATAACTACAAAACTATGTTTGTGATTTAAACAGTTGATACCTTATTTTATAGAGGCTGAATTTCTTAATTATGTATGGTTCCCTATTTGGAGTTTCCATAAGAGGAACTAGAAATATTCGAAAAAATAAAAATGTGTTTTTTTTCTACTTTTCGATTCTAAATTACAAAATAACCGTAAATTCTAAGTATATCATATGTAAGGCTGATTTGTAGGAAATTTTAAATAGTACTGGTATGTATTAATCATGTGCCCCTCTCCTCGATCGACATCCACTTCTCCACATTCTACTAAGATGCTACTATTGGGACAGTTTTGCACCTAACTGTATATACTTATACATATATACTTAGATACATAGAAAACGGCCATAACTACGGAACAAATGTGATAAACCCACAAATAAATGCACTTACCAGGATTTGAACCTCCTGGGACCTATTTCGTAGGCAGGGTCACTACCAACTGGGCTAGGAGGCCGTTAATGACTCAAGACTTAATGATTAACGGCTAAACCGATTTTGATAAACTAGCCTACGATCATTCGTTAGAAATCCTCCTTTCAAATAAAAAAACCGCATTTAAATTGGTGGAGTGGATTAACCTAAATTATAAAGTTCACAGTATGAGATGTAACCAGTTTTAACATTAGCATTTTGCTAGCAACTTGAATGCAAATTTCCAGACATTGGTTAAGATTTAATTAGTGAATACAGGATGTTCATTGAAATTGTATTATCCTTAAGGTTTATGTAAGTTTGAATAAACATTAAATACCTATAGGGCACTGGGAAGACATGATGACTCATGAGATCTGTGTCATGCCAGCTTAGTTTCATTACGAGTACCTGTAGTATATCCTGTCACAACTTATCAGGTTTCCATATCGAGAAAAGTATTCTCAAGAGTTTTTTTCCTACCATTTCTCAACTGTAATATTATATAAAGTTTTTTAATTTTATTTTGATCAATCCTTCCAAACTGACGTAGGAGTTTTTATTGGTGTCACATCCTTTTGAAACAATCCAAAATGCAAGAATTCATCAATTTTCCAATTCAACCCATAATATAGGTTTTGTCACACTGGAGCGTGATGCCGGCGGGGGGTGAAGGCATACGCCACACCTACTTCTCGCTCGTGTGTGACAAAGCCTTAATTGTGTCATATCGGCTTTTGTTAAGCCCTAAGCTTTCCTATGCGTATGCGAGCTAAATAAATAAATGACATTTATTTCAGGCAAACATCCATATAGAAAAAAACAGAGTAAAACACTTAAAATATACACATATAAGGTTTAAATAATTGCAATTTTAAGACTTAAAACACCACCTCCAGTTCGCATCTCGGTGCAGAGACAGCCAAAACTTGCAATTGGATTGTTTAAGTCATTCCTTATACCGGTATTAGACATAGCAATTTGTAGAGCCCAATCTGTTTTGTGCCCTGTCTCCCCCTATCCCTCCTTCAGCTCCGTATGGGCCCTAGCTTTTATTACACCTCCCAACCTGACAGATTTGGCCCTACAAATTGCAAAGTGTAATATCGGTTTTATTGCGTTATCACTGCTTGTTGCTAAGGTTGCGTTGTGTGGGGTTATGGTTGCAGATGGTGGGCATGGTGGGCAGCGACGGCAACGTGCAGTACGTGCGCGCGGACGGGCTGCAGGCGCCGCAGCTCATCACGCTGCCCATCTCGCTGCCCGGGGCCAAGCCGGGTGAGTTACTTATACGCAACCACCACCACCACCACTCACCATCGCTCAAATCTGGAGCAGAGCCCGACTGGGGAAGTTCCTCCACCTTACAGAAAACCACAGCCAAATAGCACTAGACCCTACTCATAGTGTTGTGTTCCTGCTGGTGAGTAAGGTTGCCAAAGAGCTCAAAGAGGACCCAGTGTGTTGTGGATGAGGGACCCTCTTGTTCCTTTAGCCGTCAACACAGTGAATCCTCCCTGTACAGGGTCGGCAACCCGCATGTGACACCTATGGAGTTGCAGGCGTCCATAGGCTACGGTAGTTGCTTACCATCAGGCGAGCCGTATGCGTACTCATTGTCACAAGGTCAGGATCTGATGATGGGATCCTGGAGAAATCGAGGGAACTCTTCAAATATTATAGGCACACCTTGATTTTAGTATTGTTTACAGTAGCTCGAGCATTTGCTTTTGGAAAGGTGGAGGCAAAGAGTCAGTTCTTTTTTGTTTAAAATTATTTATATCTATTTTTCAATAATAATTTATTTCTCCAGGCGACCCGCAGTCCACCGTCCAGATACAAGTGCTGAGCCCCAACATCCTCCAGCAACAGCAGCCCAAGTATCAAATGCAGATTCCCATCCAAGGCTTCCAACAAGGTGAGACTGCAGTACCAAATGGTCACAGGACCGTAGCCAGAGTTGAATTTAAAGTAGGCTGTTGGTTATTTCAGTTAGGGTGCTTTATAGTTTGTTATTGTAGGTACTCATGGTCTATGGTATTTCCCCATATTTAATGGCCCCCCTCCTAGGTACGGCCCTGAATGTTTACCAGATTGTTCGGATTAATTCCTGCCGCCTCTTTCCGCCATCGTCCTACACGACAGCATCCTCACCACTTAGATGGTTTGCAGTCGTCAACTGTGCGTTTCTCCGGAAACTTCCTGCCTCGCACAGCAAAACTGTGGAATGAACTGTCGTCGACGGTATTTCCGGACCGATACGACCTTCAAACCTTCGAGAAAAGAGCGTACTCCCATCTTAAAGGCCGGTAACGCGCTTGTGACCCCCCTGGTGTTGCGAGCGTCTATGGGCGACGGTAATTGCTTACCATCAGGCGATTCGTCTGCTCGTTTTCCTCGTGTCATTAAAAAAAAAACCATATAGTTAACGAGAGACCCGAGACACAGATTATATAATAGTTCTTACGAACAGATATGAATCACTCATAGAAAAAGTAAATACCTACGGTTTACGTACCTACGCAATAATACAATGAAGCGGCCTTCAACGCGCGGCACCCCGCACCTCCCGCGCACCCGCACAATCGCTAGGGTTGCCTATGTTTGGAAATGTTTTATAGTTACGGAAATAGGTATTTTGCATTGTTTAAGTACTTTAAGTGGTTCGCATGGTACATAACAATTATAGTTACATGAGTAATATTTATTGATATTTTGCAGCAGCGATTTATAGATGCCTGTGTACCTTTAGACCGTGGTAGTAAAAATTTGTAAATCATTAATAACGTTGCAAAACAAATACCTAAAATAGATTAGATACACACTGATAACTAATAACCCAGTCGCAACAAAATTTAAAGTCAGGTAGGTAGGTACCTAGTACATACTTAAATAAATATGCATTTTATGTCAATTTACGCAGCAATGCTTTGTAAAAGTATCACTGACTTACAATTTTGAAGAAAGGGAATAAGTAGATGTATCTACCAACCTATCTATTTTGAAAATAATAACATATCTATTATTATTATAACATAAGTTTGTATGCCTACTTACCTTTCCACATCCGTCGGCAGAGCGAAAAACGATAAGTTTTTATTAGCTTTGCTATTTTGACATCCATCCACATCGCTATAAATATTTTTTTTTCGTGATGACATTGTTCCGAGTTCCGAGTAGCGTCGCGCGCGGTACGACGTGCGTTCAGTGAGCGCGTTGGTAGCCCACTGACTTTACTCCCCCGGCGGAGGCGCAAAACGTAGGTATATAACTCGCTCGCGCGGGCATGATTCATAGGCCTGCCCGAGATCTCGAGTCAATATTATTTAGAGTGATTTTATTAGGGCGCGTAATTGCCCACTAAATATTACTATGACCCTTTCGCAAAACGCTTCTATATGGCCCATTTTTAACGCTCTATTCGTAAAATATCCCCAATTTGCCAAAAAGTTTTCAAAACTAGAACCTGGAAAATATTATGTATTTCTAATTTATATAAACCAACTATGAAGTAGATATTCAAGTTCTGCTTTCTATAGGTACAATGGTTGAGAGACCATGTCCTAAGTATGGTTTTCATACTAATTAAACGTTTTTTTCCTCTCTTAGTATCCCTTAGAGGTAAGTTGAATTTTATAGGGGTTTAAGTGTTTTCTTCCTAAGCACTGTAATTTCTAAGCTATTAAATTCTGATTGTCTTGGTCTATCTAGTTTCACTCGTTATTGTTTGGTAATTATGAAACGTTACATGTTACAAAAGTTTTCATGTTATGCAGCCATATATTATTCTTCTGACACCTATTTCAACATTAATATTAGCATTGCATGCAAGCACCGTTTCGTAGTTCATAAGAATGCTATTTTCGCCCTCACTTACAACTTCACTAAAACTGCACCGTGTACGAGGTATTTATTTCTCGGTCCACATGAACTCAAAAACTATTGTTTTAGGTTTAATGGCTGTGTTTATTAGGAACCAATCATAGAACTGCGCCGTGCGGACATAGGTCAATGAAGTGATTTTTTGGTTATGAACTAAAACATTACTGGGAATGGATCCTCGCTCATACCTGCTAGCCTAATATGGTCGGATTTTTATCGCCTGTCACCATAGCTGTCACGTTCTCAAGTAAGTGCGATAGTGATGCATGACGTGATAGGAGATAAAATGGCAACCATGATTCGCGTTCTGGTGGGCGTTCCCACCAGGCCTACCTACCTCATGTACTTTGTACTGTACTTTGCTCTAGTCTCAATTTTTAGATTTCTTGTTATCGTTGTTTTTTAGGGTTCCGTAGTCAACTAGGAACCCTTATAGCCATTTCGCCATGTCTGTCCGTCCGTCCGTTAGCCCTAGAAAGCTGAAATTTGTTACTAATATGTATATCAATCACGCCGACAAAGTGGTAAAATAAAAAGTGGAAAAAAATTACACATGTTTGGAATATATTTACCTTTGCCGGTACTGGTTTTTAAAGTAAATATAGAATAATGCTAAAAGAATAATTCAGTAATACACTGAATATTAACCAGGTGTTGTTAGATGAGGATACACTCGCAAAGCAATGGGGTAGACGGCGTTGCAATAAAAAAAACAGTTATGCATTAGATATGTCAAACCTATACAGTCTATGGTAAAAAGGTCTCTAAACGTATTAAGGTTTAAAAATACGAAAGATAGTTGGGATAATTTACTATTTGTGACTTTTTAACCTTTTCTCTTGCCAAGGAGGCCAACGACGGCTACAGCTGACAGCTTCGTCAATGCAATAGGAACTTACGCGGGACTCCGTAAAGTTCAATTTCGCTTAACACATTCATTGCCACCCAGCCAAAAAAGACATCCGCGCCAGGCCACAAAAATTTCGTCATATAAAGCTGTAGTACCACGATTCCGACTATCGGGTCGTCCGGCCTGGGAACGAAATCATAAAATACCCGATAGTCGGGTTTTTGGCACTGAATGTGTTAAATAATCGCGATCGCCTGGCGTCCGGGGCTTGCCGTATTCCTTCGCCGTCCGGCTTTCACAAGGTTAATGTTAGTGTCCACCTTGTCGCAGGCGGCGCCGTGCTGACGCTGGCCTACTCGCCCGACAACAACGACGCCGGCCTGCAGGTGCTGGGGAACACGCTGCCTGAAGGTGACTATTAAAAAAAAAAAAAAATTTTTTTTTTTACTGTACTCCACTCTTATAACTCCTACCCAGAATTAGGTGCAGCTGCATATCAAACCGTCTGTCATCGCTTAAACGTTCGCAAATTTTTATTTTATGAAAATTATCATAGTCACCCTGCCGGGTGAAGTAGACGTTAGTTTTCTCTCCAGAGACACATTATACCCGCGATAAAATGGTGACGTGTACTGTCACGTCTGAAAATATCTTAGAGCATCCAACCAAACGGAGGGCCCATTGACAGGCGTTCCCCTCTGCCGAAATGCAACTGTACGTAATTAGGCATAAAACACTCGTGTGGTCTTAAGAAACTCGCCTGCGGCTCGTTTCATAAAACCACACTCTTATTTTTAGGACCCTTTTTACGTAACAGTTACATAAACTATTATTTCAAATAATACTCGTAATTATTTGCTCAGGTACAAACAGGATGCGAACAGGTGATCTGTCTTGAATGAAGCTACTTATAATTATATTATCGTTAGATTTGCACTGCATTAGAGCACATCACACTGTATTTACCTTCTATCATCATCATCAATTCATTATCACCTCAATTGAGCCATGGCAAAAGGCCGGGACAAACGCTAGGAGAATGATGATATTCCTGATGGATGAATTAAGGAAGCTAATCATAATCATATGTAGAAGTGACCCTTGATCTTCTGAATGTTCCATCCAGCGAACTTATTGACCTTTGATTTTAATCCCTTTGCTATGTTATATTATGTGTGTGCGTGCAGGGGCCGGGGGGGGGGGGGGGGGGATGCTAAGGCGGTTTTAGAGACTTTTATGAAAACCGGTTCAGCCGTTTCTTGTTCTGGTTCATTAAAAATAAATGATAATCTTTATCAACCGACTTCAGGAATTCGAAGGATCTCAGTTCGTCAGGATGGTTTTTGCTATTTTTTTTATGTACCTTCACTGATTATTCGAAGACGGCTGAACCGATTTGGAAAATTATTATTTTCTTTGAACGATTATACTTCACAGTTGGTCCCATTGTAACCAGGTCAGGATCTGATGATGTGATCCTGAAGATATCGAGGGAATTCTTCAAATATTATAGGCACACCTATAGTGATTTGAGTATTTTTTACAGCAGCTCGAGCATTTGCTCTTGGAAAGGTGGAGGCTAAGTGAAGTCGGTTCTTTTCAACCGACTTCAAGATTTCGAAGGAGGAGGTTATCAATTCGTCGGGATCTTTGTTTTTGCTATTTTTTTTTTTTTTTTTATGTATGTTCACCGATTATTCGAAGACGGCTGGACCAATTTGGAAAATTATGTTTTTGTTTGAAAGCGTATACTTCACAGTTGGTCCCATTGTAACCATGTCAGGATCTCATGATGGGATCCTGGAGAAATCGAGGGAACTCTTCAACTATTATAGGCACACCTATGGTGATTTGAGTATTTTTTACAGCAGATCGAGCATTTGGTGTTGGAAAGGTGGATGCTTAGTGAAGTCGGTTCTTTTTTGTTTAAAATTATTTGTTTAAAATTATTTTAGTAGCGGCGAACGTAATAGTATTAATATGATGGTTGTCGGCAGGCCTGCAGGTGTTGGCGACTCTGCCGCAGGATATGCAGCTGATGCAGCAGATGCAGCAGGACAACAAGGAGCAGATTCAGCAGAGCATCCAGCACCAGGTACGGAATATTTCACGTTCTTCAAGACGCTCCGTTAAACCCAGATCATGGAACAGTCCATTAGTCAGTCTTGGAACTCTGTCTGAAGAACATTTTCGAATGGCGGGGACTCAATTGTGAGCGTAGCAAAGTGAGTGCTTATATTTAACAACTGTCACTTGGCTAGCGGCAAGTTTCTGCACTTTGTTTTTTTTAATAATTTCTAGGATACCTGGCCCTCAATGTTAACACAGAGGGATAGCTAGCCACGTCAGATATGACACAATAATGTAAATAACGGAAACCCTCTAGTCAGTTTGCTTATGCTTATTTCTAGATCTGGTCATCTGGCAGCTGTAAAGTGGTGGAGGTCAAACAATGCAAATCACTTCAAGAAAATAATCCTAGAGTTTTGGGTTTGATGCAATATATTGATGCCAAAAGTTTCTGTTGGGGGAAAGTAGTGCCAACGACGTATAATGTAATTCATAGTTTGTCGCCTACCGTTTTTGTTTCCGTAATAATAAACAATGTTTTTTGTTTTAATCTTAAAATATAGGCCCTGTCCTTTATAACTGAAACAACTTCGGCAGTTTCTACCTATTTTGGTATTACTAATATTCCAAATCAAAAAATTTGCTAGTCTGGCACTCTGACTTCCACCCATTAAAACCTGCCAGTCTGGCACTCTGACTTCCACCCATTAAAACCTGCCAGATGCCCGGATCTAGCAATAAGGATATTATAGCAATCTAACCAGCTTTTGTTGTTCTCATTATTGTGTCATATCTGACGTGGCCAGCTCTTATAGAAGAGACAGGCAGACTTCTTCATACTTTTTTTTCTATTGAAGTTGTAGTTTTGTTGATATTGGTTCTTGATACCGTTGACTTATGTTCCAGGTGTTCATAACTCCAAACCAGCAGATAGTGTACACCGGCCCCGAGGAGACGAAGTTGAACAACAACAACACTATAACCAACAACAACCAGGGCGTCACCAACATTGTTATCAAGGAGGAGTGCGATGACAACGCCAATGACGACGTAAGTTTATTTTTATTCAAAAATGTCCCGCAATATTAATTTTTACGATTTAAAAGTAAGGCGGCCAAGTGCCTAGTTTATGGTCAAAAAAAAAATTAAAACGTTACAGAAATTCAATTTTTGTCGAGGTACAAACTTTTAAAAAAGTCATACGAAAATAAAGGCAAAGGTCCTAGAAACAGCCGAAACCCAATATCGGTATCTATTATTTATAATGTTGGGTACCGCAACTTTTTACTCATCTCAAATAGCTTGTGGTAATTTCAAAAGAAAAATACACTTCGCCCTTATTCTTACTCTCTTTGAAGAATCTATCAAACAACGCCCCACACAATTCAATTCAATTCGTTTATTGATAAAAATAAAAATATTTTATACGTCAACATTATAAACTTACTTGCTAGAATATTACATTGTTAATATTAGTCATAGGTATTTTAAAATACATTCATTTACATTCTTATATAAATATGTATGTATGTAACACAATAGGGTAGAAGCGAAAAAGTAAATTCACCCCCACTTCATGTGTAGGAGAGGTTTCTTCTTTTAATTTTACCGTTTTCTCGGCGTGATTAATGCGCGTACTCAAACCAAATTTCAACTTTCTATTGCTCACGGTCACTGAGCTAGGCTGCGGACAGATAGACAGACGCACATTGTGAAACTATAAGGGTTCCTAGTTGACTACGGAACCCTAAAACTTTGGGTGTTGTACTAGTAAATAATGCCAAGGATGATATAGACATGGATGGACAATATCCATACAAAATCGCGTTCCCTTTTTTCAGGTTAAAGCACTCGCGTCATCTATCCGTCACACCAGACACTAAATCCTAGTTTCTAATACTTCATTCGGCGCTTAACGCTGACAGAATAACTCGACTCCAGACTCGACAGATGGCGCTATGACTGTTTTCGGTACTAAGTGCCACAGCGCCATCAGCCGAGTCTGGAGTCGAGTTATTCTGTCAGCGTTAAGTGCCGAATGAAGTATTAGAAACTAGGATTTATTGTCTGGTGTGACCGATAGATGACACTAGTTTGTACGGATATAGTCCATCCATGTCTATATCATCCTTGATAATAATGAGCTGAATACATTTTGTATCTACAGGAGAGCTCGCAAGGCACGGAGTCGAGTGAGAACATGCAGTGGCACATCAGCAGCAGCCAGCAGGACCTGATCAAGTACTTGAACCAGTTCCAACCACAGGTCATTTAATTTCACTATTATACATCCCATTGTCAACTTAAAATAGTAGTTTATGTAACTGTTACGTAATAAGGGTCCTTAAAATACGAGTGTGGTTTTATGAAACGAGCCGCAGGTGAGTTTCATAATAAGATCACACGAGTGTTTTAAGGCCTAATTACGTACAGTTGCATACACTGCTTTATCTACACTCATATTATTTATCCTAAATGCCGTGTTCGGAAACCATAGAATGGCCGCCATTGCACCGCCATGGCCAACTCGATTGTGCCGGCGGTCGGGAGGGAGAGTGCCGGCGGTCGGGGGGGAGCGTGTCGGCGGCCGCGCGGGCGCGTGCAGGTGTACATTATGTTATCAAAACTCATAACGTATCAATATATGAGCATGTAAAGTTAAAATTACGTTACTGTCACACATAAAAAGCTTATCATAGTAAAATCGGTTGTGATAATGCTAGCCATTGCCTACCGTTTTTGAACACGTTTTAGAGGACTTACAATGTAAGTGTAGATAAAAATATATATTTAGCCCTTTTTATTTCGTTCTGAAAAAACACGGTTTGTAGAATGTCTCTCAGTTAGACGTGCCGGTTGGCAAAGGCCTCCTTCAATGATTTCCATTGCTTCCTGTCTTGGGTAACCCATCTCTAGTTTGGTCCTGCTGTTAATTTTAATTCATCTTCCCATCTTGCGAGCTGACCTCCTTTTTTCCCATGTTTTGGGTACCAGTCTCAAACAATTTTGCTCCATCTTCCTGTTTTGTCTCGTATCATGTGCCCGGTCCATCTCCACTTGTTGATCAATGCGTTCAAGGACATCAGTAATTTTTGTTACACGTCTTAGGTCAATGTTCCTTATCCAGTCATACTCCTTTCAGAGAGCTATGCTCTCTGTGTTACGGCTAGCTTTTCCCTCGAGTCCTGTGTGAGGCTCCAAGCTTCGCAGCCATAGGTCTGACAAGGCAGTATGCAAGTATTGAATACTGTTCTTTTGATTGACATAGAGAGGTCTTCTTTAACGACCAGTATTTCTTCCAGTTAGTTGCAATAGAGAACATGCATGAAAAATATTTAATTGAATTTGTTCCATAAACACGTTCAACAATTCCAAATTAATATAAATAAGTGGAATGTTTTTCAATCAATACTATTGTATGAGTGGAATGCCCCACTTTAAAAAAAAAAAAAAAAAAAACATGTAAAATAATTATAAATAAGTGGAAATCCGTAATAATATGTAATAGTTTTTTAAAGATATTGCGGTTCACAAACTTAAAATTTTAGGTATTTTTTTCACCTCAAATGTATTTTGGAAACTTCAGTTCGATTACTTATGTTCTAACAAGAAAAAAAATGTACGACAACTATATAGCTAAACGCATTTTTTCGTGCCTAAAATTACAAAAATCTCCCAAAAACTTGTTCCTTCCAAACAGTTTTCTGCAACTTTGTGGTCGGTGACGTCACAATCCTCACACTTTTTGTATGGGGCGTGTTGACGCGCGGCGCAGACGCCTAACGTATTTTCACATTTTTGACATTTCAGGGCTATCATAGATAGTAGGTTTATTAGAGACATTTGAATCTACAGGGAAATAGAATCGAATGACGTCTTCCAAAAAAATCATGCATGTTCCTAATTGTAATTGTTATCAGGTCAGAATTGGATATAGGCACACCTACAGCAATTTGAGTATTTTTTACAGTCCCTACCTCGGGCATTTGCTTTTGGAAAGGTGGAGTAGTCCAAGTCGGTTCTGTTTTCTTTGTAATTTCTTTAGCCTTGTCTGTATTGGCAGCAGCAGCCGACGTTGCCGGTGTCGCTGCAGCAGTTCCTGCGCATCAACCCGGTGGACGGCAAGAAGCCCACGGTGGAGATCGAGGTGCTGCCCATGGACCACGACTCGAAGGAACCCATGACCGAGGCCGTCGTCGAAGAAGGTATAGTTATATTCTGTGTTTAGTTCATTACAGCCAAGGATGATTAAGACATGGATGGACAATGCCTATACAAAATCGCGTTCCTCAAACCTTCAGGCTATACGTCTGTTTTCGGTACTGAGTGCCACAGCGCCATCTGTTGAGTCTGGAGTCGAGTTATTCTGTCAGCGTTAATCGCCGAACAAAATATTAGTAACTAGAATTTATTTATTTAATCTTAATTGCCCAAAATAAGATGGTACAAATGGCGGACTTAATGCCATAAGGCATTCTCTACCAGTCAACCAATGGGCTTAACAGAAAGGTTAAGTAGGAATTTAGTGTTTGTGGTGACCGATAGATGACGCTAGTGCTTTAGCCTGAAATAAGGAAACGCGATTTTGTATAGGCATTGTCAATCCATGTCTCAATCATCCTTGATTACAGCAGAGGCTGGGAATCCGTATGTACGCCACACAGGCCACGAAGCGATCAACTTTTAGGAATTAAGTATTGGATTTTAGGTCTTACTTCCACGCATATTTTGAGAAACACTATACATGCCTCGGCTATACATAGTCTATTATATGATAGACATACAAATAAGAAGACGTAATGCCATGAAGAGTTGAAGACAAACCTGTTATTCCATAATAAGCCGATTTCCTCGTGTTTACGCGCGACACGCACACATACAACTCGTGGACTCGTTGGTTTAAACGTCAAAAGTGAGTGTGTGTCCACGAGACCGCGGCTGATTATGGAATCACAGTTTTATCTTCGTGGGATTACGTCCCCTTATTTTATGTCTCAGGCTGTAAAAGAGAAGGCAAATGATAGACAGGTATGGAATAGTACATTACTTACCTAGGGCTGTAAAAAAAAGAAAGCCCGAAATCGCAGGTATTTGGGACCCGAGCCGCAGGCGAGGGTTGTAAATATGCGATAGAGGGCTTTCTTTTTTACTGCCCGTGGTGAGTACACAATTTTACGTCCCCACCTGGCCATAATGCGAGTTTTACCGTAAGCGTAGCGAGCGGTAAAACTCACATTATGGCCAGGTGTGACGTAAATTGCTTTTAAATATATGATGATGATTTTATGTCCATGCTATATACCAACTTGACCGGAAATATTTAATTTCCCAGCCTTTCTATTGCTTGCTTGCTTATTCAGGTACCAGAAGCCGGTTTACGTTCATTCTTTGCAGGGATCGAATAATTGTCATACAAATTATTCGGTATTTAACTTCGGTATCTTGGTTGTTTATGTGAAGGTTTTTAAATATTAGGTATCTTGATAATCTGATAAGTTGATAACTTACTCTCCTAAATAACATTTCAGAATATTAAGTATTGTCGATTTGGGCTATTTGGTTTTTCGTAATATACAGGGTGTAACATAAATACTAGTGTTCCGTGCCTTTAATTGGTGTCGTATTGAGACTAAGAAAAAAATAGGAGAACATTTTTTACGTCACACCTGGCCATAATGTGAGTTTTATCGCACGCTACGCGTACGGTAAAACTAGCATTATGCCTAGGTGGAGACGTAAAATTGTGTACTCACCACGGGCAGTAAAAAAGAAAGCCCTCTATCGCATATTTACAACCCTCGCCTGCGGCTCGGGTCACAAATTTCTGCATTAGCGGGCTTTCTTTCTTTTACAGTCCGTGGTAAGTAATGTACTATTAAAGGCGAAAGAAATTTTTTTTTGTATGGGGCACGTCGTCCCAGCCGGCCAACCCTCCATACAAAACCAGATTTTTTTTCGCGCAAAAAATTATGTTTTCTTAGTTTTTCATAATTAGTATACGACACCAAATATGCCCTTATAGACGGAGAGCTGGCCACGTCAGATATGACACAATAATGAGAGCAACGAAACCCCTTTAGTTAGTTTGCTATACCAAGCTTATTTCTAGATATGGACATCTGGCAGCTGTAAAATGGTGGAGGTCAAAGAATGCAAATAACTTGAAGAAAAATCCTAGAGTTTTGGGTTTGATGCAATATTATGGGAAATTAAGTAATTAATTAGATTATATCATGTTCAGAAGTTTCTGTTAGGGGAAGTAGTGCCAAATGATGTATAATGCAATTTTTAGTTAGTCGCCTAACGTTTTTGTTTCCGCAATAATATACAATGGTATGTCTAATAATCTAATATTAAAATATAGGCCGTGTCCGCTATAAATAACACAACGTTGGCAGTTTTTACCTATGGTGGTATTACTTTTTTCCAACTTAAAAACTTTGTTGGTCTGTCACTCTGACCTCCACCCATTAAAAGCTGCCAGATGCCCGGATCTAGCAATAAGGATGGTAAAGCAATCTAACTAGACAGGTTTCATTGCTCTCATTATTGTGTCATATCTGACGTGGCCACCAGCTAAAGTGATCACCAGCATGTTTGTTACACTAACAATCCCTGATTTACGGACGACCACGATGAGTTATTGTCATGTTGGCATTATTAACCAATGTTGTTATTACTCAGTTATTATTGTAATGGATTTGGCTAATGTCTAGTGTGGGGGATATCACTAGGATAATAAATAAACGAGTACTTTACCAGTGTTTACACTTATATTCGTTTGTTACAAGGTTTAAATATGAATCAACTACATTGTAGGACAATAACATTTTCAAGAGGTCTTTACGACCATCTGGTCACGATCCGTCATTTATAACATTTCAAAATGGCGGGAACCAACAACAACGAATAGTCAATTGACACTTTTAAGATGATGCTAAATAAAAAGTAGTATACCTTAAAAGATATAGTAGATTGTTTGACAAGGGTCTAAAGTAAGCCATATTACCACGAGGTGGTTATTTTCCCGAACGAACTGAGGGAAAATTTGACATAGATACAACATATAAACACCGCGAATAAATGCCACAGACGACGGTATAATCAGGTCTTTAAACAGTTTAAACACGCTTTAAAGCGCTTCCAAAAAATTAAAATCTTTTTTAATGATCGTGAAGTAGGAACTAAAAAACACCTCATGTTTTGAGAAATAAATTGCGTTTCTTGATTGGTCTATTTTAACATTGCTGTATTCTGATTGGTTGATATTAAATACAATGTTTTTTTAAAGGACATTTAATAATAATAACTTACACGGTATACGGTAAGATTCCGATTACGGTTCCGATTAACTTAGATATGTTCCGATTGGTCAATTTAAAATGGTTTGTAAATCATAAATAAGTATACATATTAGCCCTAGAGGCTAAATGTACTACTTTAGTCTGCCTTGGTAAGCATAATATAAATAAATAAATAAATATTATAGGACAATCGTACACAAATCGACCTAGGCTCAATAAGGCTTGTGTTATGGATACTAGACGACGATATATATAATAGATAAATATGGATAAATACTTAAATGGTGTACCCTTGTTTTGTCGACAACTTTTTCATCGAATATTATTTCATCGACAACAATTCATCGAAACTTTAGTACTAGTAATATTGTTTGGGGTTATTTTATTTCAACTACTATTTATTTAAATTTATCTTAATACGTAGAAATACTATTCAACGAATATTACTTAATCGCCGATTTGTTTCAAATTATTTTAATTGGCACAACTACAAAACATTGCAATTCATTTCTTCGAAGTATTACTTTAATACAATTTTATAATATATGTCCTACTGTACATTTATATTACTGCATATTTACTGTTGCCAGAAGTGGGTTAGGTTAGGTTAGAACTGCGTCCCCCAAGAAAACGAACTGTTGCCAGAAGTGGGTTAGGTTAGGTTAGAACTGCGACCCCCAAGAAACCGAACTGTTGCCAGAAGTGGGTTAGGTTAGAACTGCGACCCCCAAGAAAACGAACTGTTGCCAGAAGTGGGTTAGGTTAGGTTAGAACTGCGTCCCCCAAGAAAACGAACTGTTGCCAGAAGTGGGTTAGGTTAGGTTAGAATTGCGACCCCCAAGAAACCGAACTGTTGCCAGAAGTGGGTTAGGTTAGGTTAGAACTGCGACCCCCAAGAATACGAACTGTTGCCAGAAGTGGGTTAGGTTAGGGTAGAACTGCGACCCCCAAGAAAACGAACTGTTGCCAGAAGTGGGTTAGGTTAGGTTAGAACTGCGGTACCCAAGAAAACTAACTGTGGCCAGAAAAGCCACACATGATCAGATAAACAATTTTATATCTGAAACTACCCACATAGCTATAATCGCGCAGAGTGAGCGGACTGACGTGATTGCGTTTAGTTTCGATAACGAAATATTACCAATTGAAATAATTTTATGCGGAATAAATATTATTACATGTAAAAAAAATGAATTAAAAAAAAACCGAAATGAAAAGCCATGACATGAATTTTATTGAAATAAGTCAACTACCAATTAAAAGACCTCGGTTCAAATTACCTAGTAACGAGCCCTCGACGCAATGACTTGTCGATGAAATGAAAATACATGAAACGTTGTCTTTGAAATAATATTCGATTAAATGTCTGTCGGCAATTCAATGGTAAACCTACTTAAATACATAGAAAACATCCATAACTCAGGAACAAATATCTGTGATAAACACACAAACAAATGCCCTGACCAGGATTCGAACCCGGGACCTCGTGCTTCGTAGGCAGGGTCACTACCGACTGGGCTAGGAGGCCGTTAGATAGATAGATAATATGACAAACTTTTTGAGCATGAGAAGTGAAAAAGTATTTATAAATAATGCTTACATAAGTTAGAGAATGAGCGCTTCACGTTATTTCGCGCATATATCCTCACACCTCTTTATATTTCCAGACGGCTCCCTAAGAATACAGCCGAAAAAGAAGAAAAAGTACAAAAAGAAGGCCCCGAAGCCGTCGCGGCCGAAGCCGGGGCAGGTGGTGATCGCCAACGCGGCCGACGGCTCGCCCATCTTCTGCTGCCCGCAGTGCCAGATGGCCTACCCCGAGAAGGAGCAGCTGGAGATGCATCTCTCCGTGCACGAGATCGAGAGGCGGTTCATCTGCGGGATCTGTGGGGCCGGGTGAGTTCTATATCATGGAGTATCTTTGCAGTTCTCGTTACTTTTTTTAGCAACTTTACACCTTTTTAAACCTTCTTAGGCCGCATGTGCTCGGCCACCGCTATCAATCAAACCTGTTTCATTCATTTTCATCACACTTGCTCGTCAATGTTGTGATCGTCAAGTGGTATTACACGCAGGCTTACAGAGCAGTTATGGCCGATTTACCTCCCACGGGCGGAAAAGTTTAGTTTTAAAATATACATAGAAAGTTCACGTCAGTTGCGACTAAGGAGGTTTCATTCCCGCCAAGATTTATTTCCTATCTTGAAAATTTTGCTACAAACCATTTTTACTGGATATTAAACTTATACGGTAAGTACATTTACTTCACACCTTGCCATAATATGAGTTTTACCGCACGCTACGCGTACAGTAAAACTCGCATTATGGCCAGGTGGAGACGTAAAATTGTGTACTCACCATGGGCAGTAAAAAAGAAAGTCCTCTATCGCATATTTACAACCCTCGCCTGCGGCTCGGGTTACAAATACCTGCGATTTCAAGATTTCTTTCTTTTACAGTCTTTGGTAAGTAATGTACAACAATATGGACATGTGTTTTCTGGATTAATTTATTTAATTTCATTCAAGTTTGTAATTTTTTATCGAGCCGCCAAAGACGTTAAATTCCGCGCACAGAAAGTCGTACTCTCAGCGCCAGCACGTGCTATCACGTCCAAAATAGACCCGGTTAGCGCTCGAGCGCACTGGCGCTTATTTTTCCATCCGATGCTTGGCGGTCAAAGGGTTAAGCGCGAGCGGTGGGTTCGGGCGGCGCGATCAAAATGTATGTACTTGAATGGACCTGTTTTGGACGACGGCGGAGGCCAATCATTTCGTTGCTCTGTCGTTTCCAGCCTTAAAAGTATTACTAAATGGCGTTGTTGTGTAAATGATTAAATTGTAATGTATTGTATTTTTGTTTTCAGTTTGAAACGCAAAGAACACTTAGAACGCCACAAGCTAGGCCACAACCCGGAGCGGCCGTACGTGTGCGGCGTGTGTCGCAAGGGCTTCAAGCGGCGCGAGCACCTCAACCTGCACGCCGTCATACACTCCGGCGTCAAGACGGAGGTCTGCCCCGAGTGCGGGAAAGGTGTGTGCCTCTGTGTACTCTCATACACTCTTGTTTTTTTAAATTATGGATAATTAGTAGTTTATCTACACTCACATTGTAAGTTATCTAAAACGTGTTCGAAAACGGTAGGCAATGGCTAGCATTACCACGACCGATTTTACTATGATAAGCTTTTTATCTGTGGCAGTAACGTAATTTTAACTTTACATGCTCAACTATTGATGTGTTATGAGTTTTGATAACATAATGTACACCTGCACGCTCCCGCGCAACCGCCGGCACTCTCCCTCCCGAGCGCCGGCACAATCGAGTTGGCCATGGCGGTGCAATGGCGGCCATTCTATGGTTTCGGAATACGGCATTTAGGATAAATAATATGAGTGTAGATAAAGCAGTGTATGCAACTGTACGTAATTAGGCCTTAAAACGTAACAGTTACATAAACTACTATTATGTAACTGTTACGTAATAAGGCCTGATTACGTACAGTTGCACACACTCTACACACACACATATTATAAATCCTGAATGACGAATTCCGAAACCATTACAATGACCGCCATTGCACCGCCATGCGACAGTCGGAGAGAAGGGCAGATTTTCATTACGTTACCGTAGGTAATGAATATTCATATGTTTTTACCACACTGTCACATAATACACTGATGTTACGTTACTGGTTGCAATAATGGTGATAATTACATACGGTTTCCGAACGCGGAATAGAGGATTTATGATATCGGTGTAGATAAAAAGATATATTAGTGCCTTCGAGCAACAATGTAAAGTTTCAGTTTCAAACAAAATATACTGAAAATATGGTTCCTGAAAATTTGTAACCGGCCAGTCTTATACCGTAATAAGACTGTCAAAGAAAGTACCGCCCGAATCGTTCCTGCGATACTATCGTGGGGCCATTTTTTGGACTGATTGTGTATTCCTAGTATTATTTGATCGGTGATCTGATTAGTGCAGTTGAAATAGGGTTTGAGGTACGATCAATTCCTACATAGAATTAGCAGTGGTTTTGTTGTTATGAACTTAAATTATAGAATTAAATAAATATAAATATAGGATAATTTTACATAGATCGACTTAGGTCCACAGTAAGCCAAAGATTAATTAAGCTTAAAGATAAAAGAAGAATATATTCATATATTTTAGTGTGTTTATCCTCATTGTTGAACACAATTCTGTTGTGTGCAGGCATAGACTAATAACCCAAGACGCCGCATAGCCGGGCGAGCCCCGCTGCCACGCTCGAAGTAATTTCACCCTATAGGGAGACACTAATTTATTGTAAGTGACAGTAAACTTAGTACGTCTCCATGGCACATTAATGTCTGACTCTCTCTTACACCCCACGGAACAAACGCGCGTTCCCTGTCTAGCATTGCGTGTTCCCCTCCCGCACCACTTATTTTTGGCAGCTTAGGAATCAAAGAAATAACGCGCTAAGCGGAGTATAGAGATATCTTGTATATGTGTGCAGGTTTCTACCGCAAGGACCACCTGCGCAAGCACATGCGCTCGCACGAGAGCAAGCGCGCGCGCGACGAGGCGGCCGACACGCCCTGCTCCGTCTCCGCCTCCGCCTCCACCACCACCGTCTGTGCCGCCAACAACAACACCAACAACAACAACAACAACAACAACACCAACAACATCATGCCCGAGATCACTATACACGTGAGTATGCATTTATTTTGACAAGTACATTATTTACTCAAACTCGTAATAGTCCTCCTTATCTTTCTATTCGCTAGTTCAAAAATGTGAATATTTAATTTAATTATGGATAATAAAATGTTCTTTAAAACTTCAATAGCAACGTTTATCAATAAATAAACTTTGAGTTTATACAGGAAATATCACAAAGTTGACAGTTTTAGTCGAACTTCTCGACTAGCTTGATAAGACACTTGTTGTAGCAAATGTCATCAAATACTGCCCTTACCGTCCCTAACAATATACTAAAAAATCTCAACTACATTACACATTGTGAATTGAATATCTAGTTTCACTGATCGTTTATATGAACGTCATTAATTCGTCGATATTTTATTCAAAATTATGTCATTCGTTACGTAATTTGGCAGGTCTAGCCTTTGGGATAACCACTTCACAGGGACCACAAAATAATTAGGCATGCATGTATGTATATATAATGTATTTAAATACATTTTGCGTGCTCACTGTAATTCTCCGTATCTATTAACCTATTGACCGCCACAGTCGGCTACAGCCGACATCAAAAAGTTGTGCCATGGACGCCAACGACGGCTACAGCCGACAGGCTTTGTAATGCAATAGGGACCTACGCGGGCTTCCGCAAAGTTCAATTTCGCTTGACAAACGCGATTACGTGGCGTCGGTGGCGCGTCATTTTTGTTCAATGCTTGGCGGTCAAAAGGTTAAAAGAGTTCAATGGGTCAGTACTCAATCGAAAATCTAATCTTTGTAATGATCATTTGTCGGTGTAAAAAATGTCGATTTTTACTCACTTTTATTTAATCACTACGCGCAACAGGTATCGAAGAGCATAGGTCTCAAAGTCGCCATTATCAAGCATTAAGAATGCTTAGTAAATACATACACCGTGGGCCCATATAACTAGACAGATATTAACAGTGTATTCCTGATCATATTTAGATACTAAAATGTCCTATAAACTTTTCTGGAATACGCCTAGTTTCAGAGTTAATACCAATTTTAAAAAAATACACTTTTTATTATAACTCATCACAAAACGCCTTTCTAATGGCGTTGTTGCCACTATTGGACATAGTTTACACGTCCTTATTGACAGATATCACAGTGACAAGGAAAACTTTGCAGTAACTAAATAAAATAAAAAATGTACGTATTTGATTTAGGCGATAATTTTATTAATAATATTTGCTTTCCATGTGCAATAAACATTCAAAAAATAGAAAAAAAAAATTTTTTTTTTGGCGAAATTGACCTAAAGTCACATAATATTTTTTCCTTCTTTTGGTCTTAGAAATTCGTGGTTAAGATCTGTCGGGTTATACCAGCCCACGGTGTATAAGCGAGTAAAAACGGTAAACCTTTTAGTGTTAGAATGTGTCATATTAAGTTAGAACTCAATATCGGTGTGTATAGGTGCCGACGAGCGCAAACATGCAAGTGCCTGTGCAGATCAACATCCCGCAGCACGTGGTGTCGTCACTGCAGGCTCAGGCTGCCGCTGACGCTGACAGTGCGCAGGCGCAGCTCGATGCGCTCCTTGCGCACGCGCACACGTGACCACCGCCGTAGGGTAACACCCACACACACACACACACTTCCGATGAGATTTGAGGCAACTATTAGTACATACCAGGCGATCGAACTCTTAAGGCACTGGTCCCACCGCGAGCGAGTAAGCTATGAGCTATCGGCTATTTTCTAGCCCAAGAAACGAACAAAAGATAATCGCTTCCGTGTAAATAAAAGAGAGAGATATATATTTATAGTTCATCGCTGGCTGTTCACACTGCGATGCGATGAACTATAAATATACATCTCTCTTTTATTTACACGGGAGCGATTATCTTTTGTTCGTTTCTTGGGCTAGAAAATAGCCAATAGCTCATAGTTACTCGCCCGCGGTGGGACCAGTGCCTAACATAAGGCGTAAGGGTGTCAATAATTACGCGAATATGAACCTTATCACTTTGAAATAAGTTAAAATAATGGTGGGGAATATATTCCCTCTGCCTTATGAAGCCTTAAAGCTGTCAAACTGAGATAACCCGGAACATAACGGTGCTAGCGAACGACTCCATAGTGTCATCGAGGATTGGATCGATTAAATTGGTACACTTGTATGGAGGAGTTTTGATTCTGATAGCAGCTAACTAGCAACTCTATGCATGATTAGCTAGGGAAAGAGGTACAATCAGCTCGAATATATCGGGATAGATTCAAAACAAATCTTGAAATACATTCAAGCAATGCAAATTATTTATGACCACCCATAGGTTGTTGTACTAAGGATTTAGAAAAACTGAAGCAACCACTCTAACATAATGGGACAGACGAACGACTGCTTAAATTGTCATTGAAAACTGCTTTCATTCTCTACAGCGACT
The DNA here is from genome assembly GCA_947086415.1 of Pammene aurita. Taxonomy (NCBI): domain Eukaryota; kingdom Metazoa; phylum Arthropoda; class Insecta; order Lepidoptera; family Tortricidae; genus Pammene; species Pammene aurita. The sequence goes on from OX352294.1 coordinate 37,848,608, forward strand.
GCTGCGTTATGACAGAATTCTTTAACGATTAAGCCAACACAATAACTCACTACATTAAGAAGATACTCTTGAATAATAAGTGATAATGAAAGACTGTGAAATGAACAACCGATTCCCATGCTAATTTTCAGTTGGAATGCATACCGCATGGAAATTCACGCTGCCAATAGTAATTAGAAAATAAAATTACCTTTTCTGACTGGATATTAATGTTAAAAGGTAACTACTGACACTTACTAGTAGTACTAGCACACAATCAAGGATGATTGAGACATGGATTGACAATGCCTATACAAAATCGCGTTCCCTTATTTCAGGCTAAAGCACTAGCGTCATCTATCGGTCACCACAAACACTAAATTCCTACTTAACCTTTCTGTTTTCCTACTTAGCCCATTTGACTGGTAGAGAATGCCTTATGGCATTAAGTCCGCCATTTGTACCATCTTATTTTTTGCAATGACAGAATAACTCGACTCCAGACTCAACAGATGGCGCTGTGGCACTTAGTACCGAAAACAGGCGTATAGCCTGAAGGTTCGAGGAACGCGATTTTGTATAGGCATTGTCAATCCATGTCTTAATCATCCTTGCACACAACTACTATTTTGATAGGGCAGCTCAATTAAAATACAGACAACGTGCAATTTTTTGCAAGTGTGACATGTATTATTCAAAACTCGTCGTTCAAGTTTGATAATGAAGTGGTGCTTCAAATGCGAAAATCAGGACATGTTTGGTACAAACAGCAACACTCTTAACTGTACATCGGTGGATCTTATTACAAAAGGCATAAGGTCCATCGATGGCAAGTTAACAGTGCGGGCGATGTTACCTACTCTCTGTTTGGACATTCGGCTACAGGGTGAGGCGCCCGTCGCGTTGTGATTGCCTTTATATTGTAATTAGAACTTAGGATAATTAAAATTTACTTTGACATATCTGTGAATCGGTATGACATCTTTGCATGACACCAATTTTACACTCGTTTGTATCAGGTTTCTTGGTTGATCAAATAAACTTATTAAAAATCAGTCGTATTTAGGTTTGGGTAGAGTACTTAATTTGACGTTAACGAAAATACGCGCGTCTTTTAATGAGAATTCTGCGTCCACTTTTATGGTTAATATAATTAAATTTTTTACATTTTACTCTAACTTATTCTGAATACAACTGTACTAAGCAAATATAAAATACCTATTTTAAATGTGAACTATCTGGGACTTTGAAATAGGATTATTCGATCGACCAAGAAATATATTTTTATATGATGCTGGTAAATCATAAAATAACTGTATGCATAAAATCATGAAACCTTGTGTTTAGTATTCTCGAATGAAATCATTTATTTTGTATTATGTATGGTATTTTGAATGCTCTTGACGAGTTCCCAATGAAATGTATTATTCACACTCAACATATCATATTAGCGTCACATTAAGGAATAGGAAATTGTGTCACTAGGGAGCAAAATTACATATTTACGGCGAGGGCGTACTGACTCATGAACGAAGCGAAGGATTCTAAAAAAATTTTCTGAGCATAGTGAGGGCTTCAAGCGTTAGCGACCGAGTTGAATATAATTTTGCAACCACGTGACACATACTGTTTTAGACAGCACCTATGAGGATAATGACCACTTATCATCTTTTTATCATTCGGTCCTCTTCTCTGAGGTCGGGATTGCTATGAAAAATGAAAAGGCGCGACACGAATGTTTCGACAAATACGCTAGGTGTGTAGTAGATGAAGTTTCATTGTATTTGAATGGATTTGTAATAGCATGACAAGGTGATAGGGTAAATACTAGCTCAATATTGTAACATGACAATACTCACACAATCTGGTTGGTGAAATATTCGGCGTTATGAGGCTTATATTTCCAAAACCGACGCTAACAACAAGATTACAATGAATTCAAGTTGTGCTATTATTGGATATACACGCGTCTATTTCTAGACTACTATGTACTGACAAGGAATGTGAGACAACATATCAATTTTCTCAGTTCTATGCCATTAGGAGGTTAAGACGCAACTTTTAGTTTAAGAGATTATTTTTGTATGTAAACAAGCATAATTCAAATTTGAACTTATACGAGTAATCCGTGAGTTTTGTACGGCTGGCGTATTTCGCAAATTTCTTTGACATCTCTATCGTATCCTTTTTGTTATTTTTTATAAAAAGAATGGTCTTGTATTTTTGGCGCTGTATATTTTTTAATATTTTTCCCAGCCAGCACCTTAGGGAGTATACCTTGGCAAAGGAATTTTTTGCATGTTCTTTCACGGTCCATTGGTATACTATTTACCGAAAGTGCGTTAGCATTACTCTTGGGCCCATGGATTAAAAAGGCCGCAATTAATTAGCAGCACTATTGTAAGTTAGAAACAAAATCTATTAAAAATTATATTTTGTGAAGGAATTTGTGTAGTCGTCAGCCATTGGTCATTGTAAATATCAGCCCTACTGTGATATTTAAACCACGACCCCCGGTCCGACGCACTGTTAATATCGACAATAAATCGCATATCGCACAAATCTTGCAAATATAATTATTAAAAAAAACATGGTAAGTTTTCGAGGAATTCAGCTAATGATATTTTATTTACACAACCCAAACAACCGTTCAATGGTTCAAATCTATAGAGCTTTCATAAAGTTAGAACATATTACATTCGTTACAATACTGACTTGTTGTAAAAGGCGCTCTATGTCACGGTATTATGTTTAAATGTTACAATAGTATGTCATCACGTATGACCCGCGGTTTCACCGTACGATATTAACAAAAGTCAGCTTTAATGTAGGTGTAAATGTTATTTTTTACTTAGAGTAAGCGTGAGTTGGAGCTGAAATCGCAGCTAAGGAACAGACTTATTCGTTATAAGTACTTTTGGAGAAAACTGTAAGGACGAATTGTTTTTTTTTGGTAAAGTTAAAAATGTTAAACTTGTTACTACTTATTGGATGTCAAAGTCCACTAGAAATTTAAAAAATACAATGTTTTTGACCAAGTGTCCCTGCCACCGTGACAATAAGCATGATGACACATGTTGAATTATGCAATAAAATTTAGTTGATAGGATGCAAAATGATCAATATATCCAACTAAAGTGAAAGTTTATAAATTCTATTGAAATGGCTCAAAGATTGATCAAGCTGCAAAATTTCTAAATTTTACGATTTTTTGAAGTGCGAAATTAAAAAAAAAAACAATGATACCATTAGATTTTTAACATTTTACTGTAAAATAAATTGTATGGCAACCATAAACATAAACGCAACATGTCACTGTAAAAATAGCAATTTCATATTTCTTCCATACTTTGAACAGGGTGACTATGTGATCGTGACGTCACTTTTGCACGTCATTTTGTTAGGAGCGTTTTGAGAAACAAATGCAAATCTCGGACTTTAAGTCTCATTTCTGACTTTTGTGCTGCTTTAATGCAATTGGCTCCATATAGACATTTGATCCTCACAACAAAACGAATCGATTGATACCATACATGAAAAAAATTCACCATGCCTATTAGCGATAACAATGAATGGCTCTGTTCCTCTGTTGGGCCAAGTGTACATACATTATAGATTGTCCAGGTGCTATGTTTATATCTGAATTTCCATTTAGTATTAGGTCAGGACGGTATGTTTGTACATACAGGGACGAATGCATCACAGAGCAATAGCTTGAAAACTTTTTTCTTTTGGCTCGTGGTTATGTGCGAATGTTTGTTAGTTCGCATTAACCAGTTCTATCAAAAACTGTATTTTGTCCATATATATTGGCTAGTTTATTTTTTTACTGTATTTGAAATTAGTTGCAAGTATTATAAATATAAGAATAGGCTAAGTGCTTCCGTTCGGACTGTAATTGTAAACTTTTGTATGAAAATATTTATTAATAAGATAACATCAAAGTAATGATTACAATAAAATCAATGATTTTTTTATATGATATTTTATTTATGAAGTAGGGTACCTAAACCATATAGCTATTGCCCACTTAAGGATTTCAAACACATTGACATGCAATAAAAAAGAAAATATGATAGGTACCAACTTTTTATTACTATTTTCTTATGACCTAATAAACTCTCCTATAGAATATTAACAGTTTTTAATTAAAACTTACATAATATAGGAAATAATGCAACGAAATTAAAATCATCTAAAAAGTACAGTCATTGCCCATAGCCTACAGTAATTGCCAACATCACAGCACAGTAATTGCCCAATACCTTAAAATCATAAATCAAAGTCTTTGTCTGACGTCAGTCGTCTGAACTGACTTTAAACATAAATAAACATTAAAAACAAAACATTAAACTCAAACCTAACAGGATAGTTTTCAATAAATCAAAAAGGGTTGCGTTTAGCTTTCATAACAGCATCAAATAATTCTTTCGCTGATGATGATGAGTCAGAATCATTCACCAGAGTCAGAATCATCTACCATAAAACAATTATGACGTAAAAATAAAGTCAAATCGGTGCTGTCGGGTATATGTTCCTTATGGTTTCGAGGAATGCAACGCACATGAAAGATTTTTGAACAAGCACTGCAAGTCAGTTGACTTTTTTTCACATTAGTATGACAAACTCCGCAAAGACTATTATTACCAGGCTTTATTACAACGTTACTTAAAAACAGTTATCTTTTTAGACGCTGGTAATTGCTCAATTTCTTTCTTGTCCTTAATTTTTACGTTTACTTCTTTTTTTAATCTCTTTGGTATGGGTTCGGGTTGTTGCTTAAAATGTTCAGTTTGTTGGTGGTCATTATTTCCTTAAATTGTATCTGTTTCCTTAGTGTTTACGGTCTCACCATTGGCGTTTATTATAGAATCTTCATTTTCTGGAATTTTGTTCGAATTTTTATTTAGGTATTTTTAATAGGTGATGTTCGCAACACTTTGACCAATAATCTACCACGACAGCTATTGCCCGGGCAATAACTATAGACATTACCACATGGCAATTACTAAAAAAATGGTGGGCAATAACTAAAAGTATTCAAATTTTGGTTCAGTGATTGCCCACAGCTAAAATGACCGTTAGGATTCAAAATTGAACACAGATTTACATTAAAAACGATGTAAATACATTTAATTTTATCACATTCATGCAATAGAAGCTGAATATCAAATAATCGACACACAAAAATAACCTTTAAGAAAGTACGTTCTTAAGAAAACTGTTAAAATGTTTACCTGTTTGAGTAACACTTTCACCCATCTAGACAAAATCCGCCATTACTGTTTTTTTTAGAGTGTTGCCAGTTGTCAATTTTAAATCTACTAAACATCAAATTACAGCACCATCTAGCGAATTCTAATCCAACTAGAACGATCCAAAGCTAACATTCGATAATGTTTTTTTTAAAGCGGGCAATCACTGTCAGTGGGCAATTACACCCTGGTTTACCTTATGTGCCCCTCTCAAGTCTGTTTTATTTTATTGAATAGGCGCAACGAAGAAATCATTAGAATGGTTCGCAAATCTCTCGAACATAAGCAAATAGTCAATATACAATGAAACAGTAAACATGCTCTAATTCCAGAACAGGATTGGTCCTTCGAACCAGGTAATGATTAGATGCTGGTTGCAGGTACAGAGTATTAAGGAAAACCTTATAAGGCTAAGATTCGGAACCCATCGTTTCTAACTACGAGTAGGTAAGGCACATGTGCGGATCGTCAGTATTTTCGAACCAGCGACAGCGAAACGAAGCTCTTACAGACAACTTCGAATACAACGGAACTGTCCGCTGGCTACGTCCCCGCATTTCGTTGGGTTTTGATTTTGAATTGTTGTTCCGCGATAACTTTAGTTTTCTGACCTTTATAGTTGGTTGGGGATGTAGCAGAGATAAATATAATTTTCGAGTTCTTATACCGAGCAGGATCGTTCCACAGGATATTGAGGTTATGGAGAAAGGCGCAAAAGCTAACTTCGTAAGGGTTTTGTTATATTGGTCAACTCGTTTGCAGGTAAATAACGAGTTCTCAGTTCGAGGCGGACTATATTAGTTATTACTCTACTATGGTCCTTCGAACCGGAATTATTCTTATTGGTGTGAAAATGTATGTATCAAGTAGGTAAAAAAAAGCAATGGGTAACAAATGAAAATAAGTAACCCGATAACGAAAGGTATAATAGTTATTTATTATACAAAGGTGCTAATTTGTTGTTTAATCCCTCGTATTCACCGATATGTAATAAGGACGGGATATACAATCGGCCCAAAAAAATTGAGTGCTGAAATTTTCAAGAGCCGTATTTTCGGTAAATCTTGTTTGTAACACAGTATACCTCTAGGTACTAATATTCTAAGTAACTCAATGCTCGTATTATATTAAGACCCGAGCTAGCGAAAGATTCCAAAAAGTGGAATCTTGGGAGTGCGAGGGCCTCAAGGCACGAGTGGTTGAACTTTGCTGCAGAGTGTTAAAATACAAAGCTGTAAAATATGACAAATGTAATCAAAATTAAAAATATTTAATATTTACCTATATTATTCAAAATCATCGCATATAAGTATAACCAACAGGCTGACTCATGGAAAATAGGTCAAAACTTGTACCAAATTTCTTTCCAATCTGGAGGATAAAAGATAAAACGCAACTTTCGACTCACTTATTAAAGGATAAAGTGAGCCTTTCCGAGCGGATGTGGTAAAAAATAAAACGAATGAAGGAATTAGCAGGTTAATTAGGAAACTTAGTACAAGCTGATTATTTCTACAAGTGAACACGTGTTAAAAAGGTAAAAGTCGCCAGTATCTTAATAAGTAACAACCCATACCACAGTCAGTACGGAACCCTCGCCCTCTGCGCCCTCAACAAGTCCGATGCGCGCGCCGCCGCGCAGCGGGCTGCGCACCCCGCCATATTACTTTACCACCGTATTTCACCAACACCGACCCGAAAAACGCCATGAAAACATAATTCTAAGCCGCAAAACAGGTAAGAATTAGCACATAAACCATTTAAGTTTAATTCTTTATACGTACAGCGATGAAAAGTGAACTTTAAAGCGAGTGGTGTGGGAGGGCCGGTAAAAATAGAGCGATAGAAATGTGGCGACTGGGGTGAGGCATTATGTCAGGGTGTGAGCAACCCCCATAACTTTCCTCGACCTCACACCACGCGTAATAATAATTGTGAAATGCAGCAACCTTGACCTGATGGGATAGTCCTGGATGTTTTTATTTCGTAGCGAAGGGTTTCCACTATCATTATAAAGCCTGTATCATGCAATACAAAAGTGTACCTTTTATCCCTTGGCAGTTATCGGGCATATTAAAGTTATAGAAGGATTAAGCAGAGTCATAATACTCGTAATCCTAAATGATATTACTGAGGTAAAGGTTTAATTTTTAGATTCGTAATCATTGACAGAAATTAAAATAAATATATAATTGTAATAACATTTAATTTCATTAGTTGGGTTGCCAACTGGTTTGGATTCTTCCGAAATTATCCTGACTCGACTCCCGAATACACATAAAAATCTCCTAACGAAATGTGTCTTCGAAAAGTAAGTCGGTAGTGAGGTCAGATTTTTATTTATTATTTAGATATTTTTGTTCTAACTCATACCCGTACAGTATACAGTGTGGAAAGATAAGTCGGGCCTTGGAGGGAAACTACCTTAAAACGTTGAGATAGCTCAATTCACTGAAAGGAAACATTCTTTAATTTTTTTAAAGGGACATAACTGCATTTAAAATTTTTGGAAAACAGTACAGTTTACAAAAAAAAAAATTATTTTGTAATTTTTGCCATAAATTATTTTTATGACAATTGATGCCAATCGATCCTATTTCGAAAAAGGATAAAAACTTCTTTATTAAGAAGTTGGTATTCCAACCAAGTTTAGGGCACAAGAGAACCCATAAATAATAATATAAATATTTTTCATACAATTAGTGTGTAAAAAAGTGAAAATTAAGAAAAAAACTGTGAATGCAGTTTTATTTTTTAGGAAAAATAAAAGTATGTTTCCTTACAGCGAATTGAGCTATCTCAACGTTTTAAGGTAGTTTCCCTCCAGGGCCCGACTTATCTTTCCACACTGTATATCTAGCAAGCCCGTCGGAGATTATCAGGACAACTTCCGCCGGTCCTCCTTTTCGTAACTCACGAACAATATGGAGAGATGAGAACTCGGTCGGTACACAGCACGCAGCAGGCACATCCGGGTTCTGTCCATGGTCATGAATGAGCGACATTATCATACCATGGGCGTTCATACTAAAGGAGTAGGGGCATTCGCCCTGACAGTATCCAGCGTCGAATGTAGATGGGGAAGTAATGAAGGTAAACATTTCTGTCAGGTTCACTATAAGCGGCCGCCGCTGGCAATAGGGGTGTGAGTCATCCATGCCAGACGTTTGCTTGCTTTCTTTCCTCATATTATAATAATTGCTGCTTGGGTCGCTGATAGGATCCCAAAATCTTGGCGACAACATGAGCAGCCTTTCAGTAGGAGGGTTTGGCGCACTCCTAGCTGCGCACAGGACGACCACTATACATGCCACTGCGCTCAACCCTACCAGCCCCAATATCCAAGTCCTAGCACGTATTCTTGATCCTTCTCGAAACCAGTCCATAGTCGGGAGAGTAGTTTCAAGTCCAAAGTTTGCGATAGAATAGCTCTCAAAAATCAAACTGAACGTTCGGCGGCAGGCCGGGAAGCAACTTGTTTTAGAATGACTCGACCGATTACCTATCTGCTATAACCCGGCCAAATATATTTTCTACCACACGTATAAGTGTTATTACATTCTGTTTGATATGTGATTTCGTCGGGCACGTATCGTACCTACTGATGCAGGTCGTTATTTAATTGAAAAAATACGTTGACGTAGTTTATTGCGCAGGAAAAAACCAAGTGGATCCTCCTCCAAGCAAACCTTAGCTCCAATCTCATGAAAGTCATAATATCAATGTCGTGCAATGGCAACAACAACTGCCTACCATAAGGCAATATGCTTGTATGCCACCGTGTTGGTATTAAAAAAGTATGAATTTATTACTGCTAATAAAATCCCAACTTTGCCATAATACAGTTTTATTATCTCCTCGTGGTTCCTAAAGACAAATTTGGCTTTGTACCACTGTATTGAATACCTCTGTTTATTAAGTAAATTATTAAGTACCTACAGGATGTAACCAAAATACTGGTGACCCGTTTAAGGGCATATTTGTTATCGTATTGCGACTATGAAAAAATAGGAGAAAAATGTTTAGGACGCAAAAATGTTTTTGTTTGGGACTCGTCGTCCCAGCCGGTCAACCCTCCATACACAACCAATTTTTTTTCACGCTAATATTTTTGTTCTTCTGCTCCCTCGTATAAACACGGGGTGGATGAAATGGAGGGAGCTTATGGGTGTGCTCTGTGACAGTAGAATGCCAGTACGCATTAAGGGCAAAGTATATAAAACAGCAGTACGCCCAGCAATGATATATGGGTCTGAATGCTGGCCACTCAAAAAGCAGCAGGAAAACAAGATACACTGCGCTGAAATGAAAATGACTAGATGGGCCGGTGGCGTTACGAGACTTGACCATATCAGGAACATTCATGTAAGAGGCAGTTTAAAAGTGAAACCTATCTAAGACAAACTTGCGGAAAGCCGACTGAGGTGGTATGGCCATGTGATGCGACGACCACCAGAACACATGACCAGAAAGGTCCTTGATATGGCTGTTGTAGCCCAGGGAGCAGGTAGACCCCGGACAACCTGGATGGCAGTTGTTAGAAAAGACATGCAGAATGGAAATATAAGACCTGAGACGACCCAGGACCGACCGGCCTGGCGACGCATGATTAGAAGGGCCGACCCCAAGTAAATGGGAAGGAGCCAGGCAAAAGAAGCTAAAATTTTTGTTCTTAGTTTTCGTAATTAGAATATGAGGTATCATATAATTGGTAAATTATGCCCTTAGAAGTATCAGCAGCATTTTTGTTGCTACTTGTATAGTATGTGTATAATGATTGCAGTAAATCACAATGAATTTCGCCCCGTTCACGGGCCACATTCCGACGGCGGCGGCGCTCCCCACCATCCACCAGTTCGCCGCCAAGTTCGGGTACGAGGGCACCAGCACGGTCCAGGAGAGGTATCAGGTGCGTGATGCTTTTAAGATATGATCCTTCCACTTTAAAAATAAACCGTCTCATCTAGCCACACCTATTTAGACGAGGGCTTTTTCTCCGTGCTAGCAAGATTTATTAGACTGTTAGGGTTGCAATTTTTTTTTAAGATTCATTCACACTTTGTAGGTACATTATGTTCATACAAGGTGTAACAAAAATGCTATCCTTTCAAGGACATAATTGGTTTTGTATGGCGGACGACTTTGTCCCATATATATTTTTTTAATTTGCGTCCAAATAATTTTTCTTACTCTCAATACGATACCAATTTTATTATGCTCTTAAACGGATCACCAGTATATTTGTTTCTTCCTGTATAATGTGGATGATGGATGCGTGCAGACCGAACCGTGTTATTATTATATAATCATACTTGTGGTCTAAGAGCTGGCCACGTCAGATATGACACAATAATGAGAGCAATGAAACCTGTCTTGTTAAACTGCTTTACCATCCTTATTGCTAGATCCGGGCATCTGGCAGCTTTTAACGGGTGGAGGTCAGAGTGACAGACCAACAAAGTTTTTAAGTTGGAAAAAAGTAATACCAAAATGGGTCAAAACTGCCAAAGTTGTGTCATTTATAGAGGACAGGGCCTATATTTTAACATTAGATTAAAAACCATTGTCTATTATTGCGGAAACAAAAACAGTAGGCGACAAACTAAAAATTTCATTATACATCATTTGGCACTACTTGCCCCCAACATAAACTTCTGGTTATGATATAATCTAATTAATTACATAATTCCAAATAATATTGCATCAAACCCAGAACTCTAGGATTTGTTTTCTTCGAGTTATTTGCATTCTTTGACATCCACCACTTTACAGCTGCCAGATGTCCGGATCTAGAAATAAGCATAGTATAGCAAACTAACTAGAGGGGTTTCGTTGTTCTCATTATTGTGTCATATTCATATCTGACGTGGCCAGCTCTCCGTCTATTGGTGTGAATATTTAGCCGTATATATGAGTCATATGTTAGCAAAACTATTGTCGTACCGTCCCGTAGGTTTTTACTTTAGAGATTGTAAAATCCTGCGCTTTGTTAAGTCCGGTAAAGTTTTTTTTCGATTTCGCAAAATTTTTCGGTAACTAATAATAAGACTACTATTAGTTTGTATTGAAAGATAATTTCTTTTTAAACTGCATAAGTGGCACGCTTTTTTGATTTTAGTTTCATTTACAAATAATTCACCTCAATCTAAAAGCTGTTTCGCGATTATTACTTGGAGAGGTGAAAAGAGTAAGATTTTGATTGATTAACATGACGTGACACTAGTATGTAAAATATATAAAAACTTTGGAAAATGAGTGGTTTAAGAAATAAGTGGAACAGTTTTTTTTATTTACATACATATTTTTAGCATATGTTTACTTAGAGCAATTTTAAGAAAAAATGCTGAAGTTTAAGTGGTATTTTTGGGAGTGAATTAAAGTATTTCATAAAAATGTATGCTTTAATCAGATACTACAAAACATATTGGAGGGCAGGATAAATAATAATAATAAATCAAGCGACAAGTTTGCACGAATCAACGTCCTCACTAAGCATAAGCCCTGCAAGTATTGAGATTTTGGGTATTAAATAAATAATATGTAATGTGCGTTATTTAATTATTAGCGATTTTCGTTTTCAAATCGTTACCGGACTCTTAATTATTCAATATACGCCCTCGCGCGTCACTTTGTTCCCTCGTGACACAATCCACTATTTTCTTACAGGGAAATGTTCAGTTTGTGACACCGGCAGTAGATGTCAAGTTCAGACAGGCGGAGATGGTGGTCCCGGCGGTGGACGTGAAGTTCAGACAAGCCGAGATGGTGGTGGTCAGCTCAGCGCCTGCTGGCGCCGTCACGCTGGCTGGGCTAGCTCCTATACACACAGGTAAGACACATCTATCACTTATAATTACTTTAAGTAACTCAATTGTACAGCCTCCTTAGTAGTTTATGTAAAACTATTACGTGATAAAGCCTAATTACGTACAGTTGCTTACACATGCTTTATCTACACACACATTATAAATCCTAAATTACATGTTCGGAAACTATTAGAATGACCGCCATTGTACCGCCATGGCCAACTGGTTTATGCCGGCGGTCTGGGAGGAGGGCAACCACGGTCAGGGAGGAGGGCTGGGTTTTCATTACGTTACCAAAATCGATATTCCAAATTTGAAAATCATAACTTAACAATATTTGAGCATGAAATGTTAAAATTACGTTACTGCTACAGATAAAAACATCATAATAAATAGGTTGTTGTAATGCTGGCCATTGCCTATCGTTTTTGATCTCATTTTAGAGGAATTACGATGTGTGTGTAGATAAAACATCTTGCTCAATAAGGCGTTCAAAAGTAGGTAGGTACTCGTATTTTATAATTTTATATAAAGAGCGTTTCGTTGCGTAAGATATTACTTGACTGTTCTCGATAATGTTCACGGATTTTAACGCCTCATTGGTCGCTTTATACTTTGCCGCGGAATGAATCTATACATATAATAAAGCTGAAGAGGGTCGAAAGTCTGTACATGGAAGATAATCGAAAAAAAGTTGGCTGGGGATACTTAGAATCGATAACAGAGCACGTTACAACAATTTTTAGAATTTTTGTCTGTTTGTCTGTTTATCTGTTTGTCTGTTTATTTGACCGCGCATCACGTGAAAACGGCTGAACGGATTTTGATGAAATTTTGTATAGAGATAGTTTGAGTCCCGGGAAAGGATAATATATAGTTTTAATCCCGAAAATCAACCCTGGTGGGGGTGAAAATGGGGTTGAAAGTTTGTATGGAGAATTTTTAACCGCTGAAATGATTTAGATAGAAATGAGTATGAAGATAATTTGAGTCTCGAGAAACGTCATAGGATAGTTTTCAAACCCTTGTGGGGGTGAAAAGGGGGTTGGAAGTTGGTATGAGGAATTTTTTACCGCTGAACTGATTTAGATGGAAATGTGTATAGAGATAGTATGGGTCTCGAGAAAGGACAAAGGATAGTTTTTACCCCAAAATCAACCCTAAAGGGGTGAAAAGGGAGTTGGAAATTTGTATAGGGAATTATTAACCGCAGAATCGATTTAGATAAAATTTGGTATGGAGATAATTTGAGCTCTGGAAAAGGAAATAAAATAGTTTTATCTCGGAAATTATCCCTTAAGGCTCCTTATTCCCTAAAAGGTCGAAAAACTCTATTAATGAAAAAAGGCGCATAAAATGCTATCTATAAGATAGTTTGAAGTATTAGTAATACAAAAAAATACTTTTGAACCATACCTATTATTATTAAGAACCCAAAAATACGATTCTTACAGAAAGTGTCCTGTGAAGTGTGATTTATAGGTCATTTTTAAAAATTCATACTAAATTAAAACGTACCACTATAGTAGGTAATGATATTTTTTATCGTGATAGAAATATAGTTTAACTTTCATATGATAATCTTTTTAGGGCAAAATATTCATAAAGTTTTCGTGGAAAAAATTAAATGTAAACGTGTTTTCATCAAAAAACTGGCATATAATCAGGAGGTATTTTGTCTATTATCCAAGATGAATCTTCGATATTTATGGCCGTCTCAGACATGATATACTCAATTGAATTTTATTCAAGTTGAATAAGAATTGACACCCTTTTTTGCGTAATTTGGAAATGAACGGTACATCTAACTGGAAAATCCGGAAAGGCCTTCCAAGACGACCAATTTTTTTCATGTTTTACTCTTTAAAATTTAATATTTGCCCCGATGGCCGTCTATCTATAGATAAAGAAATGAAATATTATATGCATCAATAGTTGATTTAAAAAAACTAAGTACTTTAGCCATAGCCTTCGAAGAAAATGAAGCATTTTAAGAAATTCGCGCGTTTTGGGATCGCCTCTTAAGCGGATGCAAAAAGTTTACATGGGGAAGAAACGACCAATAACCGCTGTACGTATTTAGATGAAATTTGGTATTGAAATAATTTGTAATTTTTTGGTCAAGGTGTTCATATTTATAACACGTTACCCGTCGATGCTTTAAATTTACCTTTACCCGCTCTTAAGAAATATTTGAAAATGTCATGAATGTTATTCCAGGTTCGAGGACTATATATGACAGACAAAGATGCATGGCCCAAACCAAAAAACTACTACAAAATCATCTAACATTTATAGGACACCGTTTAGGTAGGAAAACATATCAAACGTTTTATGAAGCAGTCAGATTAGGATTTATTTTTATAATTAAACAATGGGTACATTATCTGTTTCTCAAGCTGTTTTGATATGTCTTCTTGAAGAACTACGCATTATTATGTATCTTTAAGATCTAATAATGTATTACTTACTGTTTTGAAAAAAATAAGTCCCGTCGAGTTTCTTTTCGGTCATAAATGTCATAATACTTCTTGGGCCAGAGGTGTATGTAGGGTTAGAACCGGTGGTAGTTTTGGAACGAAGTTCCTTATCGGACGGTTCGCGGATGGGAGGCTAGGCGAAAAAAAGTCACGAAAAAGCGTCACGTCACGAAAACGCGACACCCATACGATTGAGAAACATGTAAAATGGAATGAAACAAAAAATATATAAAATAGAATAAAGTGAAGTGTAGTGAAAAGTTAAAGTGAGAAGTGACAAAGTGATAAAAGTGAAAAAAGTCGGAAACCTAAAAGTAAACAATGGCAAAATTTTCAATAATTTTCATAAATTTCGTAAATTTCAAAAATTTCCAAAAAAAATTAAAATTAAATAACATAACTTCGTTCCAATCGCGTGTTCCACGACACTCACGTATTTTATTTTTCTCTGACGTTAATTAGTGCAGTGTAATGTGCTTACATTGATAAATAAATATTTTGATTTATCTGTGATAGTGTGGTAAAAACGTATGAAAATTCATTACCCCCGACCGCCGGCACGCCCGCCCCCCCTGGATTTTTAATATGTGTGTTGGTAAAGCAGTGTATGCTTCTGTACATAATTAGGCCTTATTACGTAACAGTTACATAACTACTATTTATCTCTTTTTAGGGTTCCGTAGTCAACTAGGAACCCTTATAGTTTCGCTATGTCCGTCCGTCTGTCCGCGGTCTAGCTCAGTTACCGTTCGCACTAGAAAGCTGAAATTTGGTGAGGCCTGATAAGAACTCTCAATAAAAACTATATTGAATAAAATCGGTTCAGCCGTTTTTGAATTATCAGTCAAAAACGCATAGTGAAAGGAAGTGCCGAATAGTAAAATGACGTAAGCGCCACCTTTTGAACGGATGTTTTGTAACAGGGCGGCCTCTACGAAACTCTACACTGAGCATCGCCCGACATGGTCTTGGCCGGTTCTCATCTCATCATGCTCAAATTCAACGTCTAAAAGCCCCCCCCCCTTTTAGCGTCGGTGTAATGACGGTCATTCTAATGGTTTCAATGGATTTTTAATATGTGTGTAGGTAAAGCAGTGTATGCTTCTGTACATAATTAGGCCTTATTACGTAACAGTTATATCGCCATGTCCGTCCGTCTGTCCGCGGTCTAGCTCAGTTACCGTTCGCACTAGAAAGCTGAAATTTGGTGAGGCCTGATAAGAACTTTCAATAAAAACTATGTTGAATAAAATCGGTCCAGCCGTTTTTGAATTATTAGTCAAAAACGCATATTGAAACGAAGTGCCGAATAGTAAAATGACGTAAGCGCCGCCAAATAAACGACCTTTTGAACGGATGTTTTGTAACAGGGCAGCATCTACGAAACTCTACACGGAGCATCGCCCGACATGCTCTTGGCCGATTTTTTTTGCATTGTTATCCCGGAAATCACCCCTTAAGGATTACTAATTCCAATTCCAGAAAATCCCCAGCCAGGTTATACGTAGCCTATAAAAATTCAACGTCTAAAAGAGGGGAGGGGGGTAGCCACTACACTCGATTGAGTTAAATTTGCATGGGTCATTGACCCCCTCCCCGCTCCAAGTGCACCTCAAATAGAAAAAAATCATTTCTACATTTGTGACCCCCCCCCCCCAATTTCAACCGCGCCTGTTCTTACCTTTCATGCTTAGACTGATTTGACGGGAGGATCGATTTGGATGATATTTGCCGTGGACATGAACGTATAAATACAAAAGTGGTCCTGTATCGTCCGATATACACCTACTACTCTATGTCGTTTAAATCATGCCAAAAAAAATAATATGATAAAAAAAGTATTCATTTTTGAGTGTACTTTCATTTAGTGGTAATTGTAAAATATTTTATTAGGACTACTGTCCTCTAGCGTCATCTGTCAACTTTACTTCAAGTTCCGCCTCCAGGGTAGCGGGAGAGAAATTAGGGGTGAATTAGCCGCTTACTGACACAGACCGAACCCACGCGGGCGGAGCCGCGGGCACAGCTAGTATGGAATAAACGAAGTTTGAGGGAATACTCGTAAGTTATACGTTGAAATTTTAATCACCAGTCATATTTAGCGAGGTGATTATTAGGTAAGCTATACTACGACTTTTACTATGGGACCAACTCCGAAATCGCAAAACTTTTTTGGCTGTGTCATGTTTTTTTGGCGTTTTGGACCCGGGGTACGTCCTTAAACTACGTCCGGACTTGGGTATGTCCTTAAACTACGCCAAAAAGAGAGGTATGGGCACTGCGAATGGCATCTCGCTAAGTGTGGTAGGGCAAATCTGGAGCAGAGCCCGACTGGGGAAGTACCTCCACCTTACAGAAAACCACAGCCAAATAGCACTAGACCCTACTTATAGTGTTGTGTTCCTGCTGGTGAGTAAGGTTGCCAAAGAGCTCAAAGAGGACCCAGTGTGTTGACGATGAGGGACCTTCTTGTTCCTTTAGCCATCAACACAGTGAATCCTCCTTTTTGTAAAGTTGCAGGCGTCCATAGGTTACGGTGCTTGTTTGCCACCGACGTGGTATAAAAAAAATAAAAATACATTTCGGCCGATCACATGTTGTCGTTAAGTATGGGGAAGACAATTTTTTTATGAGTTTTCGAAGTTGGTCCCATATTAAAAGTTGTTCAGTATGACCTACCTAATTACCTCGGTCAATATGATTGATGATTAAAATTTCATTCTGTATGAGACAGATGTATGCAGCCAGCCGAATTGATTATACCTACATGTAAGCGCACCAATATGTCGTGACGATACGAGGGCTGATCCGAAAGTTTTTAGCTGCTCCGGATGTAGTCATGCGATATAAATAATATTTATACTATTTCAATACTAATCATGACTAAGAGAAATCATGATACGAATGCGAATATTGTTTTTATTATATTTATTATGCCCAGCAGTGGGCCACAACATAGACTATATAAAAAAAAAACGGCAAATTTTGCGACAATTAACAGAATTATTTATCTAAATCCTTATTAAACAACAACAAAAAAGTACGCTGAATCAGACCACCGTGGCCGGCTTCAACACGGTCAAGTTAAAAAGATTATTAAAAAAATCACAGATTTCGTGCCTCACACGACTATCGAGCACATTGGAAATTAATCTACGGAATTCGAAAAAATATTGTCGCTGAGCGACGAGAAAGTCGGGATAAGGAAAAGGTTATAAAATAAAACTACGACGTTGAATGATAGGTACTTATTTTATTCTGAGATTAACATAAGTATCCTCGACATAACGCCTGTGAACCTTGCCTTGGGAAAAAATTAACGTGATTGAAACTATAGTTAAAAATTAGAACGTTACTCATAATCATATGAACATGATTACGAATTCAATCATGAGCTTTCTAATCTGACTGACCACTGACATGAGTAAATCATGTCGATTTTTAGTTTCACTCATGATTAGCTGAAGTGATTACATTAGTAAGACAGAATGCTTAGTTAAACTAACGATTTAGTTGATTCGATGATTAGATTTTGATTAGATTTTGCGTAGCTACTAGCTCCATCACTTTTTTCCCTGACGAAACGGAGGCGGTACCTAGGTGAGTATAATATAAATTTAGGATAAATGGCTATTTGTGACAATATTTCTTAAGGTATCATTTGGCGGTTGGCGCTTACGTCTTAAGTTGTATAGTGCAGATTCAATAGTGAGCAATAAAAGCGTAAATGCCAGTGGCAAATGTTACCTTTACCAAAATATCGACAATTTTTTTGTTAGTTTTTGGTATGAGTGTACAAATGAATGCTCCTATTTACCTTGAAACGGCCTGTTCCGTTTTATTGCGGTTTTCGGCTACAGTAAAGGCAGCTATCACACAGCTGCGGTTTCCACATGCGCTTTTCATTCTCATTCTCATTCTAATTCTCATTCTCATTCTCATTTTCATTTAGGATAATGAAAATTTCTACATATGTATCTGGTTCAATATGTGAAATTCAGAACAAACGCCTTATTCTAGTAATAATATAAATTAGCTTAAGAACACTCTATTCATATATTCGTCAATCACATTGAACAAGTTAGTTGATTAGCGTTAATTTAGTTTCAATCAGCGCCCGTCGTTAATGATTTACGCATGGCGAAATTACTTGATTGTTTTGTGTTATGATTTAATCAGCGATGATTAGTAATCAATCACCGATTTTAATCAAGTGTGCCCAACTCTGAAAAAATTCCCCACGCATATCGAAGTTTGAATAATTGTCGTCGTGGCGCCTAAGTATACATATTTCATTTTTAGATTAATAAGCAGGATATAATAATGTTCAAAGTACAAGAAAATTATTACATTACAAATCCGTAGTCAACTCGAGAAATGGTAGCCACATAGCTAAATAATTTTTAAGAAAAAAAAACCGACTTCTTCAATGGAGGAGGCCGGTGAAGGATTATTGTAGATGGTGCACTCTTTACAATTAAATAACTTTCTTAACAAACACAGCGAAGAGGACAAATCGTCAAACGGGAACTATGCGTCGTTGAAGAATTCCTTTCTCATTTTACATTTTACATGTTTATAGCATCAGCCGCAGTTCCACTTCATCAATATGTCACTGTTTTCAATGAAAATGCTTGATTTGTTGATTTAAATACACAAATCACTTTATGTATGCCTTTAAGATTTGAGAAGTTTCCTTGATTCCTCCTGGATCCCATCATCAGAACTTGAGCTTGACGAAAATTTATCCTGAGAATCTAATTTAGTTAACAAACACAGCAAAGAGGACAAATCGCCAAACGTGAACTATGCGTCATTGAAGAGTTCCGCTCTGATCATCATCAGCAGTTCCACTTCATCAAATGTCACTCTTTTGAATGAAAATGCTTGATTTGTTGATAAAAATACAAAAATCACTATGTGTATGCCTTTAAGATTTGAGGAGTTCCCTCGATTCCTCATGGATCCCATCATCAGAACTTGAGCTTGACGAAAATTTGTCCTGACAATCTTACTTGCTTAACAAACACCGATGTGTGTTCGATAAGAGGAGGAATCGACAAACGTGAACTATGCGTCGTTGAAGAGTTCCGTTCTGATCATCATCAGCAGTTCCACTTCATCAAATGTCACTCTTTTGAATGAAAATGCTTGATTTGTTGATAAAAATACAAAAATCACTATGTGTTTGCCTTTAAGATTTGAGGAGTTCCCTCGATTCCTCATGGATCCCATCATCAGAACTTGAGCTTGACTAAAATTTGTCCTGACAATCTTACTTGCTTAACAAACACCGATGTGTGTTCGATAAGAGGAGGAATCGCCAAACGTGAACTATGCGTCGTTGAAGAGTTCCGTTCTGATCATCATCAGCAGTTCCACTTCATCAAATGTCACTCTTTTGAATGAAAATGCTTGATTTGTTGATAAAAATACAAAAATCACTATGTGTATGCCTTTAAGATTTGAGGAGTTCCCTCGATTCCTCATGGATCCCATCATCAGAACTTGAGCTTGACTAAAATTTGTCCTGACAATCTTACTTGCTTAACAAACACCGATGTGTGTTCGATAAGAGGAGGAATCGCCAAACGTGAACTATGCGTCGTTGAAGAGTTCCCTTCTGATCATCATCAGCAGTTCCGCTTAATCAAATGTCACTGTTTTGAATGAAAATGATTGATTTATTGATAAAAATCACTACATGTATGCCATTAACATTTGAGGAGTTCCCTCGATTCCTCATGGATCCTCATCAGATTGACAAAAACGGGACCAATATATACTTAAAATAAAAAAAAGGATTTTCAAAATCGGTTCAGACATGACGTAGTTATGGAGTAACAAACATAAAAAAAAAACTAAAAAAAAATAAAAATAAAAAAAACATATACGCCGAATTGAGAACCTCCTCTTTTGAAATCTTGAAGTCAGTTAAAAAAAAATAATGTGAAAAATGTCGTTCTGACTTTTTTAAAAAGGTTGGCTACAGGGCAGATCCTTAACTTTATCGTCTTTTTTTAGGCTTAAATTGTAGCTGACTAAATTGTCCAGAGGAGTTCTTCTCAAATTTTTGATATTATTCTTCGTTTCCAAAATATCGAAATCCAAACACAAAAATTTGGAAATAAAATGAATTATTTTTTCACTATTTCGGCCATAACTTTTTTCTTTTTGATTTTCTCGAATAATTATTCTTGCACCTTACAGCTCTCGTAAATATGCGTCTTTTGAGCCTTTTTTGAATATCATATCTTCACAACTTTCCCGAGGTATAAGGGGATCGTACTTTTTCGTGAAATCGGGGCCTATACTGGAACGAACGAAAAGACATTTCCAATGTCAACATTTCCAATGTCAAAATCCCTTCCAATAGTATTACATTTTATTCAAATCGCATGAATACAGCCCGAGCAGCTAAAAACTTCGGGTCCGCCTAAAGCAAAGGGGGCGCATTCATTCAAGACGCTAAAATAAGCACGTTTTGTAGAAAAAACTTTTTCTCTAAAATCATAAATGGCCGAGATAATTGACTTCAAAGTTGGCAAATTTGTAGCACTTTTTCGACGAATGATTTTTACAATCCGTCATTTATCTCGGTAATTATCAAGTTTAGAGAAAAGTTGTCCATACAAAACGTGCTTATTTTAGCGTCTTCTATACGATAGCATCAGAAAAAGTAGGTGTCATAATGACACCAACTTAATTAATTGCCGTTGTCGCAAATGCCAACAAAATGTATAAAACTTAATGTAACCTAATTTTCTAGCAGCAGTTTATTTCTAATGGCAATTCGTTTTCTGATGGGGCCGCAGTTCAAACCTAACCTAGTTTTCTGGTAGCAGCTCGTTTTTAATGTCAATGTGACTTTCCGTATCTCCGGCGCTGCGGGAACAGCAGCCCTTCCGCCCTTGCATGACGGCGCACGGTCACTTCGCTCGGCTCCGCAGCTTCGGCTTGTTGGTCGCCTTCGGCGACCAGCCTCAGCCGCTCGCCTCACTTGTTCCCGCGCTTCGTCATGGCGGGCGAGGGCTGCTCTCCCTCCGCGCCTCCGGCTCTATAAAAACACTCTAGGGCGCGCTGTGTCGGCACGCGTCCTAACCAGCGAGAGCCCTAGATTCGGACTTTCGCAGGCTAATATCCTATACATAATATTCCATCATTGAATATTGTACTTTTTACAATCCGTCATTTATCTCGGTAATTATCAAGTTTAGAGAAAAGTTGTCCATACAAAACGTGCTTATTTTAGCGTCTTCTATACGATAGCATCATAAAAAGTAGGTGTCATAATGATACCACTCCCATTGTTATTTTTTTAGTCCAAAAAATTGTGTCCATTTAGGAGCCAATATCTCGGTAATTATCAAGTTTAGAGAAAAGTTGCCCATACAAAACATGCTTATTTTAGCGTCTTCTATAGGATAACATCATAAAAAGTAGGTGTCATAATGATACCACTCCCATCGTTATTTTTTTAAAGTCCAAAAAATTGTGTCCATTTAGGAGCCAATATCTCGGTAATTATCAAGTTTAGAGAAAAGTTGCCCATACAAAACATGCTTATTTTAGCGTCTTCTATACGGTAGCGTCTTCTAAACTTCGGCCTTGTATTGTCGACGTCTAGGCGAAGTATAAAATCCTTCTACCTGTAAAAACGAAACGTCACTTATTATC
Organism: Pammene aurita; assembly: GCA_947086415.1. NCBI lineage: Eukaryota > Metazoa > Arthropoda > Insecta > Lepidoptera > Tortricidae > Pammene > Pammene aurita. The sequence goes on from OX352294.1 coordinate 37,870,805, forward strand.
GCTTTGAATTGGTTGAACATTTTCAGTGAACAGCGGCGTAAAGTACCAAGCCATCTCCTCATCCACCGTGAACCTGGGCAACGTGACGTACGGGCAGTACCTCGAGCCCAAGGACAAGCGCGAGTACCGTGAGGAGGACATCATGACCATGATGCAGCAGCAGGAGACCATCACAGGTCAGTGCGATACTCATGCCAGGCTGGAAGCAGACGTCAGCTATTCGAAATGCCATATGACACGTGGATATCACGCGAGAACGCTTGTCTGACAAATATAAAAAAAATACTAAATGAAATTATTTCCAAATTTGCTTTCTTGGGATTAGATATGAGGGTATCAAGTATCATTTGTGGTGTAAAACAAATATCAGGCAAATCTTATCTGGAGAAGCTCAAACTTGGTATGTATTGAAAATTATTTTTGTTTTAATTAAAAAAAATGGCTAAAATGCAAGATGTGATATATTTTTAGGATCGTCTTAAAAATCCCTTTCCACACGCTAAAGGTTTCTTAAAAAAATCCCATTAAAAAATATGACTCAGCACTCCCCTCCTAAGAGATTTTTTTTTAAGAATTTTGTTTAGACCTCTAGTATACGTGTGCCAAAAATAGAGACCACTGGACGTCACTGGAGGAGGCCTTTACCCTCACCTAAGAGGGGTTCTCGCGCGATATATACCTAATTACTATTATTTTACTTTAATTAAATTTTTATTTTATTGTATTGACCATAGTTCACGTTATAAAAACGGCTATTATTTTGACTTTTTTTTCTGGACGTACATCAATTGAATAATTTTATCTGTACATACAATAACTTGACGGAATTATGACATACATATATTTATAAGTAAAGTGTAACACGGCCTTTAGGTTATTATTACATGTAAACATACTAGATCAATGCATGAAATCATTTTGACTTTTTTAAATCGTTGTCGTAGTTGAATTATTGCGAGAAATAAAAGGCTATTTTATTTATTTATTTATACGTGTGCCAAACGGCTAAACTGTACATCATTTGCGGTTTTTCTTGTCCACTATAAGACGGAGTGTATCCTCGTTTCCAGTGACCGGCACGCCGCTGCAGCAAGGCTCGCAGCAGCTGCTGGTGGTGCTGCACGAGCCCAAGGAGGCCGCCGCGCTCGCCCGCGCCATCAAGCAGGAGGCGCGCGCGCAGGCCCTCCCTGCTGAGTTCATTAGTAAGTGTTCCTAAACACATACTAATCTACTATAAAAGTGATATTATACAGGTCAAAGCATTTATACCAATAAACATTAAATCAAGTCATTCATTACATATTTTAAAAAAAACGAACTAGTGGTTCGCCTCGAACTAAGAACTCGCGATTTCCTTGCAAACGAGATGACCAATATAACACGCGGCTTTTAGCTCCATAACCCCTTGATCGATCCTGCTCGGTGACCTATTGATTGATTTTCCGAAATATTATACGCCGATTATCGACTCGCAGACAACCACTCGCAGATGGGTTCTTTGGTAAAAACACGATTGGCAGAATTTCATTACGCAGAGTAATCTTTTCGAAGGATTGTCTCTTTCGGAGAAACAAATGCACATGGTAAATACCCCGTTTTAAACAGTGTTGTAAGGACCTACTTTCATTTTTTTGGGCTTTATAAAGTGTATCGTGCCACAGGCATTGGCGACGTGTCGGACGCGACGTGGCAGTCGCTCGGTGGCGGAGTAGCCGACTACTTATCAGCGTTGCCGCTACCACTGCACCACCTGCTCAAGTACTCGGACAAGCGGGAAGAACCAGTGCTCGTACAAGTGCCCAGCGCGCCAGTAGCTCAGCAGGTAAACGATCCTTCAAGTAGGTACTGTCGACTTCTTGGATTGGATTAAACGTTGCTTAATGGTTTATATACTCTAGTAGGCCTTAGTATAAATATCTAGACTAAGATATGAAAAAATGAGACTAACTTTTTTTTATACCACGACGGTAGCAAACAAGCATACGGACCGCCTGATGGTAAGCAGCTACTGTAGCCTATGGACGCCTGCAACTCCAGAGGTGTCACATGCGCGTTACCGACTCTTTACAAAAAGGAGGATTCACTGTGTTGATGGCTAAAGGAACAAGAAGGTCCCTCATCGTCAACACACTGGGTCCTCTTTGAGCTCTTCATTTGTCATAACTGCCTGCCTCCTGCTTATTTAGTATCTAGATACTCGCTCGCTAACTGTTCACGTTTTGACATGTGATACTTACACACTACCAAACCAGTTACCGTAGCCTCTAGGACGCCTGCAACCCCAGAGGATTCATGTTTGTTGCATTGCATGTTTAAAGATGATTAATACTTATAGCCTGGATAACCCAAAAGTGCGGTAACAGTAAAAGTAATAAGCTATAACCCATCCCTTTTCTAGTGGCAAGGGTACTAGCGTTTAAAAAAAGAAAGTACGTTTATCCCTGGCTGTGCTTGAAGTGTGACAGACCCTTGCCAAACTATAGTAGGTGCGTAACGATATCGTTAAGTATTTTATCTACACTCACATTGTAAGTCCTCTAAAACGTGTTCAAAAACGGTAGGCAATGGCTAGCATTACCACAACCGATTTTACTATGATAAGCTTTTTATGTGTGGCAGTAACGTAATTTTAACTTTACATGCTCAATTATTGATGTGATTATGAGTTTTGATAACATAATGTACACCTGCACGCGCCCGCGCGACCGCCGGCACACGAGAGTTGGTCATGGCGGTGCAATGGCGGCCATTCTAATGGTTTCCGAACACGTCATTTAGGATTTATAACATGTGTGTAGATAAAGCAGTGTATGCAACTGTACGTAATTAGGCCTTAAACCACCCGTGTGATCTTATCTTATCACACTTTTATTTTAAGGACCCTTAATTATTATGTAACAGTTACTAACTAGTGAAAGTGAACGCGTTGGTTGCAGATTGCCAGCCCCACCGTGAACACGGTGGTGGCGCAGGCGGCGCCCGCGTCGCCGCCGCTGCCCAAGAAGAAGAAGAAGAAGAAACCCACCAAAGAGAAGAAGCCGAGACCGAAGCCTGGCGAGATTCGACTCACTACAGCACTGGGTATGTTGCTATCTGTCTTCTTGAATCTCATGTTTACAGCAGGGCTCGATTCAATATGCCAAACTGTGAGACGTGGATGTCACACTTGTATCGCTAGTGGATAGAGTGATATCCATCTGTCCACACGTGTCTACACTTAACTGTCAAGCTGTCATTAGGTCTCGCTAGAGCGTATTGTCTATGGCTATGGCCACTATTTTAGATATCACTCTTGAGTGATTTCACCCCAAATTTCAACTGTCACAAAAGTGTGATATCATAGTTGTGTCGCAAGCGACTGTCAGTTATGCCACGTCGAATCGGGCCCAGAGAATTATTTCACATCTGTGCCCACCGGACTCTCGCAAAAAATGGATAGGACGAACTCAGTACAAAAATATCTCCCAAAAAGGGTCCTGACAGTTATGCCTATATAGGGGATACAGCTCCCTATCCCTGGCTTTTAATATAAGTATTACTAAATACGCAATTTCTCAGTATTAAAGACGTTTTTACTGGCTGAAATGCAGAGTGACTTGTATGCTCCACCTCCGTCTTATTTTTAGAGCTAATACGACGACGTCTATTCTATAGTTTTACTAGCAACCCGCCCCGGCTTCGCACGGGATAAAAAATGGTTATTGTGGGTTATCCCTAAGAGATAGACATATACCATCGCGGACTTTTTTGTGGACCTTTTTAAGATGTACAATACTGTAGTACATTATTTTGATCTATCTCTTAGGACTCAGCCAGCGTCATATTAGGAACCTCTAAAATTATCAGTGTTTCTCTACTATATTATGCATGTATTATACATATAAACCTTCCTCTTGAATCACTCTATCTATTACAAAAACCGCATCAAAATCCGTTGCTTAGTTTTAAAGATCTAAGCATACATAGGGACAAACAGCGGAAAGCGACTTTGTTTTATACTATGTAGTGGTTCTTGGCTTTAGATAATTCAACCAACCGGAACGGCCATTGACAGGTTCCCCTCTGCCGAAAACATATGACCAGTGGTCATATTTATTGTTATTTATCTGACGTGGGAATAGCCATACATTTGAAGTGCCCTCCCCCGCAAAAATCGACAGACTTTATTGTATAGAAAATTAGTCATGGCCGCTTCGGTTGGTTGAATTGTGAAGCTTTTTACAGCATGATTGTTTTATACCGACAGATGGCAGCACGCTGTACTGCTGCCCGGAGTGCCACATGGCGTACCCGGAGCGCGGGCTGCTGGAGCAGCACCTGCTCGGGCACACGATGGAGAGACGGTACGGTAGGCACTTCAAGTGTATGCTACTTTTAGCTAAACATGGTGTGTTATTTAATCAAATACAAACATTGAAACATTGAAAAAATAATCAACCCAGTTTGACTTGAACAAACATCGATACGCCTTACCGGGGCTCGATATCGCTTTACCAATTAAGCTATGGGTTCAGTTACTATATGTGTGTGGGTATGGGTCACTTTAAAAAAAATAAAATAATAAAAAAAAAAATAAAAAAAAAACAAGTAAAATAATTATAAACATGGTGGTTGAAAAATGGTTGGTAAAACCGGGGAGACTTACCGGTATTAAACCGGTATGTGATTTTTTTATGCTGTTGAAGCGTCCAATTCTAATCTAGCCTCGTCCCACACATACAAATACCCATTAAAAACATAAATGTGGAAAGAGAGCCAAGTACTTCGTCGACAAACGAATTGATATCCAAGCCAAGACCAATCTTGAACTTGAATTACATCCTAAGTGAAATAAATACATTGTGTAAATTTATTTTACGATGCTGCATGTTCTGGTAACTGAAATTTTAGGATTTTCTACACAGAACTTGACACCAATATCAATGTAGATATCAATTCGTTTGTTGGCGAAGAACTTGGCTCTCTTTTCACATTTATGTTTTTGATGGAATATCATTACTTTTTAGGGTTCCGTACCTCGAAAGGAAAAAACGGAACCCTTATAGGATCACTTTGTTGTCCGTCTGTCTGTATGTCTGTCTGTCAAGACTATTTTTCTCAGGAACGCGTGGAGGTATCAAGCTGAAATTTATATCAAATACTCAGGTCTATTTTCCCTTGGAGCTGTGAAAAAATCAAACTTCTAAGCCAACGCAATCAAAAGATACAGCCGGTTATGCCGCAAATTTCCGCAAATATCGAAACTCGCAAGGGAATCAAAACCTACAGGGTACTTTCCGTGAACTCAGAAACTTGAAATTTGGCACGAAGCAACGTCATATAGCGTAGACAATGGAAAAATTACGAAAAGTAGACATTTTTAGTAAAATCATACAAAAAATATTTTTTTTAATTTTAAACTTACTACCTTTTTCCTCGTAAACGCGTGGAGGTATTAAATTTAAATTCATGTCAAATACTCAGGGCTATAGGACCTTTCAGATGTAGCAAAACTAAACTTTTTTGTCAACGCAATCAAAAGAAATAGCAATTTAAGTCGCATATTTTGAAACTGAGTACTCGCAAGAAACTCAAAACCTAAAGGGTAAACTTGAAACTTGGCACGAAGAAACTTCATATAGCACAGACAAAGGAAAAATTACGAAAAGTAGACATTTTTAGTAAAATCATACAATACAATAAATATTTTTTTTAATTTTAAACTTACTACCTTTTTCCTCGTAAACGCGTGGGAGGTATTAAATTGAAATTAGTAATAAACATACTACAACTTTTGCTTGTTATAGTTTTGTACGGAACCCTCGGTGCGCGAGTTCGACTCGCACTTGGCCGGTTTTTGTATAAAATAAAACCGAAATCGCACTCTCAACACTCTTTTCATTTTTGCTATTATAGATTCGATAGGCGCTTAGTGTGTAGGTAAATAAAATCTGTTTTTTGGAAAATATTACAAATTTAAAAAAAGTCACTGTTTCTTTGTCTTAGGTTCGTAGCCACACAATTACCCAGCTGGATTCAAAATTTCTACTTGCTAGGTCATCTGGAAGTGGGTTAGGTTTTTGATCTTAGGTCAGTCAGTCGGTGAGAAAAATCCTGATAGGTTCTTGTTAGACTTAACGGTCTTAATAAATGAACTACAAATGTTTATGTTTAATAGATATTGAGTTACGTAGGGGTCAAAAGTGGCTCTAAATGGTTCGTGTAATGTAACACACGGGCGCTGCGTCGCCAGTTCTCTTTTTTTGAACTTGGCTTGACATGCTGCCGCGACTGCCGCGTGTCTAGATCATGTTTTGTAAACCCTCGGGTTTACATAATATTTCCAATGTTGCATTTGGCCTTAGGCACAATTGCGCCTTGACTGATTACCTTATATTTTTTTTAGGTTCATCTGCGACATTTGCAATGCAGCTCTAAAACGCAAGGACCACCTCACCCGGCACAAGCAGAGCCACAACCCGGAGCGGCCGCACGTGTGCTCCGTGTGCCTGAAGGCCTTCAAGCGAAGGGAACAGCTCACGTTGCACTTCGTCATACACTCGGGCGAGAAGCGGCATGTGTGCAACGAGTGCGGCAAGGGTGAGAATGACATCTACTTTTATTCTCTCAAAGATATCGCAAGATGGTTTTATACTTAACCATAAAAGTTAAGGTAAACGTCTGTGTAATCGTTACTGTTTTACCTAGGACCAAGGCAGTCTTAATATGTGACGGGGCCCTAGGGCACTTTGAGAATCAGGGGCCCTCAGGCGCTCAATTAGGGACAACGTTGACTGTAAAAAAAACTTTTGGGGCCCCCCTGATGATGGGGGCCCTGGGCACGTGCCCCGTGTGCCCTTATGGAAAAGACGGCCCTGCCTAGGACATGTACTCTTTAAGCTACGGATAGATTAGGAGATAAATGTTTCGAAACACGTCTCGGTGACATGTCGCGCGACGTTGCCGGACTTTGCTCGGCATATTTTGTAGAATCGCGCGACAAGTGGCGTTAGCGACATTCATTTAGGTGCCACTATATTGCCGGCACAGATAAGGTAACCACTAGATAAGCCTTACAAGGCGACTTGGGGTCACCACTCGTTGGAGTAAAACGACTTAAAAATTGCGCGGGCGTCCGCCGTGCCGTTCAGTTGCGGCCATGTTTTAGACCTGCACGTAGTGTGCGTGTATGCAAGAACAAAAATTGAATACGTATGAAAACTATTCAAATCCGGGCATATTGTAGTGTAAGGTGGCGTGGCTAATGTTTTTAAACGTTAAGAATCAAAAGAGTTGGAATTACTTTCCACTTTTACTTCAAAATATTTTTTTTACTTTAATATGTTTCTAGCCAGCGGAGTTCATTTTGAATTAGTCAATTGAGAAGTAGTTAGTATGCCCGTCTCTTTTTATCATGTTAAGAATGCAATGTGCTATTCCTTTCTTACGGAAGCACGTGTATGATAGTGATGTGTGGATGATGTGTACCGGACTTATATACCGGCACCACGTACTTTCGACCAAGTACAATGGAAAACAGGAGATCTTTGTTTTATTTTCTTTTTTCTTTTAGTTTGAGTAGTTGGTAGAATTTAAAGATTTATTCTGTCGGTAATTTTTCTTTTCATATAGTTATAATAAATATGGGTATTAAAGGTGCCACATGAGCATTGCTTCTATAAGATACTAACTATGGGTATCACATGAGAGTTGTTTTAAATAACTTTTAATTGGTGTCACATGAGTGTTGCTTCTATGAGACATTTTCAATTGGTGTCTCATGAGCGTTGCTTCTATAAGACGCTTTCAATGGGTGTTATATGAGCGTTGCTTCTATAAGACGCTTTCAAAGGGTGTCACATGAGTGTTGCTTCTATAAGACGCTAACTAAAACACAATGGTGGGAGTCACATGGGCGTTGCTTCTATAAAACGCTTTTAATGAGTGTCACATGAGCGTTGCTTCTATAAGACGCTTTCCATGGGTGTCACATGAGCGTTGCTTGTATAAGACGCTTTCAATGGGTGTCACACGAGCGTTTCTTCTATAAGGCGCTTTCAATAGGTGTCACATAGGAGTGGCTTTAAGGAACTATTAATGGGTATCACATGAGCGTTGCTTCTCGAAGACACTTTAAATTGGGTACATGGTAGTCGCTCCTAAAAGTACTTTCAATGCACGGATAAGGTAATTTCAGATTAGTCTATAAGGCGACTAGGTAAAATTGATTGGTAATATGTTTTTAAAGTAGGCAAATACATATTGCATTATTGTTATTTGTTATCAATTTAGTAAACAGTAACACTCAATTAACAACAACAAATTACGGTACGGTACGGTACAGTACCGTTTACTTGTAGTACACATGTCCCATCACTACGCAACCACGTGATAGCGCACGGTCCTTGAAACGACCAATCGCAGCGCCGCCATCACCCACCCGCCCCTCACGTCTTCCGCAAGACTTGGTGACTCGCGGCGCGTACAAAATGAGCAACATTATTACTCTATAGGAGGTTCTCTGTGGTTGCCGGATTTCGTTCGACAGTATGCGGCGATATCGCGCGACTTATGTCGGTACTCGGTAGTGACGTTAGGTGAAAGCGTGCGATCTCGCGAAACGTCGTGCAACATAAAGTCGAACGAAATGCGGTTGTGGTACTTTACCTGACGTCGCTGGCGACACGTGTTGTTGGACATTCGTGGCTTTAAATAAAACGTGTCATTCGCAATAAAGGTGAGAACGTTGGCAGAAATTTGGCATTAGAATGTCGAGTACTATACTAAGACGTTTACCTCTTTTTAGGGTTCCGTAGCCAAATGGCAAAAAACGGAACCCTTATGGATTCGTCATGTCTGTCTGTCTGTCCGTCCGTATGTCACAGGCATTTTACTCGGAAACTATTCGACGTATCTGAATAAAATTTACACATAAGGTGTATTTTGTATGCAGCTACTTAGTTATGTAGTTAAATATGAAAAAAAAAAATATTTAGGGGGCGCTCTATACAGGTAACTAAATTTAACAAAAAAATAACCAAATATCAACATGTGACACATCAATCGATAGGTCTTTCAAAATAACATTGAGGTTTCTTTGACTATTTTGATTAAGTGAATATTTTCTGAGATAATCGCTTGAAAGAAAAGTTGTGTAGCCCCCCCCCCGTAACTTTTGAACCGTAAGTTCAAAAAATATGAAAAAAATTGAAGAGATGTGCCTTATCATATACTTTCTACGAAAATTGTTTGGAACATTATCGGTTCAGCCATTTTTGAGTTATCTCCAAAAAACTTCTTCCATAGGCATCAGATACGACCTTTTGGTATTAGTTTGGTTCTTATTCCATTGAAGGTACGGAACCCTCCTATGCGTGGTCCGACACGCACTTGGCCGGTTTTTTTAATGTGCCGTAATATTTTCCCCAGGTTTCTACCGCAAGGACCACCTGCGCAAGCACACGCGCTCGCACATCGCGCGGCGCGTGAAGGCGGAGCTGGCGGCGCGCGGCTCCTCCCCCCCGCTGGGCGCCGCCCCCGCCCCCGCGCCCGCCCTCACCCCCGCCCCCGCCCCCGCCCTCGCCCCCGCGCCCTCCTGACACGACGACAAGGCCGACCTGCTCACGCTCATACAGGCCGCCAAAGATGTCTTCTGACTCGATCAATAGGCAAATGTTAATCTTACCGATTTCGAAAATTTTAAAACATCCTCCTACGATAGGAAAAAGAGTTGGTGTTATCGCATAATTTTAATACTATTTTACTTAATTCAGGATCCATATAAATATAAAATGAGGTAAACAAATGATTGACTGACCACTGCATTTCTAGGCAAATGGCATTTGACAAATGACAAAATATTATTACAAAAATTCATTTTCACCGAAACTTAAGTAAATAACTCTTCTTCCTCCTAGCGTTTGTCCCAGCTTTTTTGCTCTATTGAGCCTGGGGTCAGCTCGGCAACGTCATCCCAGGAATTGGCATAGGCACTAGTTTTTACGAAAGCGATTGCCATCTGACCTTTCAACCCAGAGGGAAAGCTAGTCCTTGTTGGGATTAGATCCGGTTTCCTCACCATGTTTTCCTTCACCAAAAAGCGACTGGTAAATATCAAATGATATTTCGTATACACGTTCCGAAAAACTCAGTGGTAAGACCGGGTTTTGAACCGCGACCTTCGCATTGAAAGTCTGATGTCTTACTACCAGGACACCAACGCCTTAAGTACGAGTATGTAACTGATATTTTTACCTCAAAATGAATGTAAATAAAAATAACAAGTTTATGTGTATAAATTGACAATGAAACCATGGCTGTTCTTTAAAAATGCGTGATTCAGAAGCGATGAAGGTAAATGCGTTTGTTTACATTATTTTACTTTTCTATTGGCCCCGAATATACTCGTACCTAAATGTGATCTTTTCTCGTTGTTTTAATGGTTATCAATGTTTATTTCTAGCTAATTATTCTTATTTTATTTATTTATGGTGGCACTAAGATGACTAGTTAATATTAATATTTCACAAAAACATAGCTTATTCCCATTCATTTTCAAATGTTAATAAATGTTAGATATATGTTGTAAAAATTTTAATAAATGTGATTTTATTATTTAATAATTTACTGTGATGGTCAAAATATTTATAAAAATTGTATATGTAAATTTAATGTTGGCAACCTTGAGAAGAGTTGTTTCTTTATTTGTTATCTATACGCATACGTTGAGATTCTTTTTAGTGTTGAAATTCTAAAATAATATACTTAAATAAATATGTCGTACCTTACCTACATAAAATACCCTCGTTTGCAATACTAGATAATAGTTATAATATCTTACTTGTTATAGCAAATATAAATTGTTTGAAATTGTAAATTAATGTTTACAATTAATTAGTATAGCGCATTTAGACCTATTTTTATATAAGATACATCTTCAAACTATCGTTTATAATTATAACTGGTATAAAATCTACCTTACTCTCTACTACTGTATGAAAATAGCTAACACTTCTCTACATATAATATAAGCATTTCCATACTTACTTAATTTACAATTGTCCGGTTGTCAGTTTTCCGTCCATACTTATAGTTTGGCCACGGACTGTTTTACTTCAAGCATACAGAGAGATAATAATACTGTCTCTTTCTTACGTTAGTACGCTCGCTGCGAATAAAAAGGATGAGTATAGCTTATTACTTCCACTGTTACTGCACTTTTTGGCCAGCGAGACTATATTTATATATTTAAATTGAAGGTTTTCCAAAATTAAAGCTTAAATTGAGAAAAAAAGAAAACTTAATAATGAACTACAATTAAAAAATGTTGACCTTACAAAGTTTTTCTCATATATTTGCTGAAGTTTAATCAAGTAGGCGGTAAACTGGCACTGGACGGGAAACTAACACAATCACCCTACTTTGTCAGATTGGGACTAATATATATAATCCACTTTCTACAGAGACAGGCGCGGATATCGGGGGGGGGGTTGACACCCCCCCCCCCTCACCTCCTCCCTGAATGAAACCCTGGATCCGCGCCTGTGCAGACAAATATAGTAAATCCTAGTATAGCATAAACATAGTATACTGAGATAAACATAACATAATGAATGAGAAACTAGATCTAAAGTAGAAAGTACATATGTTAGTATAAATGCTAGTGTAGCTGTCAACTGTGTTCACTTATTTAAAACGTAACTTTACAATTACAGTACAAACGTATACCTACTTAGAAACATTTACTATGTAAATAAGATTCTCAGATTCTCTAATATAGTCAAGAAGTTAGTCATCTACAGATTTACTCCGAAATAACTAAGTATTCCATACAGCTTCAACCCACCTTATGATACTATATCTAATCTATCTATCATAGATAATACTATAGCTTATTTCAATTATTTTATGATCCAATTCATTTCTCTGGTTGTAATAGTTACCTAATTCTGCAGATAGTGCTTCCGTTATTTTGACATATGCGCTTTATTTAATAAAATAATATAATATACGTATGCCGTGTTTTATTAACCCCCTGGATGACACACATTTCTATAGTCTGGCCAGCCAACGAACGCAGTAGCAATGTACAGAGAACAAAGGTATGACAACACTAAGAATCAGTGAAAAAAGCAGCAATGATCATCAAATTTCGTTTTTAATTTTAGGTGGTATTTCCGGTTGTTAACCGTGGTACCACGGCTTTTGTACCACAGGGGGACCACGGGTAATTATTTTCCCCGTAGACCCACTGCACCAAAATGGGTTTATCTTTACGTTAGCGATGTAGACGGAGCCCCGCTACCGCGGGGCTCCTATTTCTGTGCGGTTTGGCCTTCGGCCGTTAGAAGATAACTAACGAACCTAACCTACCTATGAGTGGTCATTTTGCGTTCTAGACCTTACTGGGAAAATAGGGGTGGGTCTATGGGGAAAATAATTACCCGTGGTCCCCCTGTAGTACAAAAGCCGTGGTACCACGGTTAACAACCTCCACCCCTTTCATTAGGTGACATTTACGGGGTGTAAAAAGGAGACGGATACATTTCGTCTGATATGTCATCAACTGCAACAAATAATCTGGTTGAGGCAATTGACATATGGCTTAAAACTGAATTTAAATGGGAACGTTGCAGGAGTTCTATCTCACTCGCGCTTAAGATGAGAGAGTGAAATGCACTAGAAACAAATTCAATGTGAATTGAAATGTTCGTCATGAAATACGGTGTCTCATCACAAAGGGTTGCCACATGTACGTATTTCGAGTTTGCTGCGCGTTTCTACTGACAGAAATGGTTTGCCAGACTATAAATCCACATATATCTACTAAGATCACTAAACTACCCAAGTTATGTATTAAATTAACCCTTTGACAGGCAACCCGCTTATATTTTGGACGTGATATCACGCGCTGGCGCTGAGGGTACGACTTTCCATGCGCGTGATTTGACGTCTTTGGCGGTCAATGGGTTAAAGTACCTTAGGGAATTTCAAGTTATTCTATCAACAAAACAAATTGTAGTTGCGTAAAATATGTATTTACTTTTTGTACTTTCAAAACGTTTTGTACTTACTATACTAGGTAAAATCACATGGTTCTTAGAGACATTAGAGGAACTTTACACAGATACAGTTTGGTTCACTATGGCACTAGAGTGACACACATATTTTGGCCAAAAAAGCTTTAAAAGTAACAAAACAAATATAATTTAGTGCATAATTTTGTTATATCATGTTTTTTCATGATTTTCTGTTCACATACAAGATTTCTGTGGCTATCGTGATGGTTTCATCTTCGAGTTGACCTCTTCGTCAGTCGTCAATAATATATCAATGTTTTAATACAGTTGAATAAAGTGATTCACTGGCATTGGAATGTTAAGGCATTAACACAAAAAAAATACAAATGCCATACCATAAACCAGACATGGTAATCGCACAATTTAAAAAAAAAATGATCCTTGCAAACTTACAAGCTAAATTCAAAACACATGATCAGATCTTAAAGTTAACTTATGTCACAATTACCCTACGAGATATGTATTTACAATGGTTACATGCAAGGCGAAAAAACACGCAACTGTGATCTCTAAACTAATGTTACAAGTTTTTCACTTAGATCCCGTATTAAAAATATAAATGCAATAGTCAGGCGATTCATTTTGTGTCTGTCTGTCCATTTTGTAGATGCCTTTTATTTGTATTACAATACAAATATACTTGAACTATAACTAACTTCATAACTTGCATAGTTTCTCGTCGAAACAATATAAAACGTACTATTTTGTCTATTTTATCTAACTAAAGTCTACGAAGTAACGAGATCTTACATTTTGGACCCAGTCTTTACGTTCAATATGTTGAGACAGTTATACATATAAATGTCTATCATGCATGATTAACTGTGATTTTATACGAGTGTCAATAACAAAAAAAATAACCGACTTCACTTAACCTTCACCTTCTCTAATTCTCAGCTGCTGTACAAAATACTCAAATAACTATAGGTGTGCCTATAATATTTGAAGAGTTCCCTCGATTTCTTCAGGATCCCATCATCAGATCCCGACCCGATGACAATGGGACCAACTGTGAAGTACACTCTTTCAAACAAAAATGAGAAATTTTCCAAATCGTTCCAGCAGTCGTCAGCTTCTAAGAGTAATCGGTGAATATACATACATAAAATAACCTCCTACTTCGAAATCTTGAAGTCGGTTGAAAAGAAGATCCCAACGAATTGAGAATATCCTTCGAAATCTTGAAGTCGGTTGAAAAAGGTATTTTATTCGTTTGTTCATTAATTTAAACAGTTTATCAACAGCGGATATGGATTATCACATTCTATTTGAATAACTTATCAATTTGACCGCCAAGCATCGGACAGAAAAATAGTGCCACTGTTATATTTTGACGTTATATCACGCGTTGGCGCTAAGGTCTCGACTTTCCGTGCGCGTGATTTGACGTCTTTGGCGGTCAAAGGGTTAACATCCAACAAACTAAACATTAAATGAGATCAAAAATTCATTTTTAATCTCTTGAACTTAAATATATTTGTAATACCATGGTAGTGCATGAAATATAATGCACATTGTCTTTACAATAAATAGATAAAGTAAAATTCATTGGTTAGATACTGCCAAACCGGATTAGTATGGTAAGTCGTATACTGGTATACCACATACGGAGAGTAAACCAATGCTGTACCTATCGACCGAATTACCTGTACTAACTGAGCCTTTAAGACATTTTCTGACCGCTACTGAATTTCGGAAAAACTACGAAAAAAAACTCTAGTTTTATCAATCAGTTTTCTGCTGAGTCTGGTCGCGTACTATGTACAGTCGCCATCAAATAGATCAGAGCGGCCAAGGCAGTCAAAAATATCTGAACATGCACTTTATTGCCTTGACAATGGAGGCGTTGTTCAGATATTTATGACCACCTTGGGCGCTCCGATATATCTGATGGCGACTGTACAATCACTGGTGACTCCCTCAAGGTCGACGTACCCCAGTTTTAGTAAAGGCTTAGTCACATACGATCGCGATGCCGGCGTGGCGAGAGCAAGGCGCGACAGTGTATTGTAAATAATAACATATTTATTGACCAATGCAATGTCGATTTAATACTAGTGTGTATGCGATTTGGTGATTTGTATACTGTTATGCTTGCATATTATTTTTTTTTATACCACGACGGTGGCAAACAAGCATACGGCCGCCTGGTGGTAAGCAGTTACCGTAGCCTATGGACGCCTGCAACCCCAGAGGATTTACATGCGCGTTGCCTACCCTTTAGAAACCTATACACTCCTTTTTTGAAGAACCTCATACTGTAGCCCACTGGGAAAACCATGTTGGAATTAATAAATGAAATAAGGCATACATTCGGACTTTAGTGTTGCGCCCTCAAAGCAAGAATTTAACTAGAGACCGCACACGCGTACACCCGTAAGGGATAGACATAGATGATGATAAAATCACTTCAACAGCACAAAACAAAACAATTTACCATTGTTTTGTAAGAAAAATATCAGGTTTTCTCATAGTAAATACAAAAATTCTTGAAGAAATCGCGAATGATATCTGTTTTTGACCCTCCATTGCTATAAGTAATGGCGTCTATGACAAGGACCAACGATAATAGCACATTCTCTGTCGTACATATTGAAATTGTAATAAGACCATCCCGTTCGATCTTGGTATTGTTATTACAGGCTAGTATGTCTATGGTTGCGCCGCGCTCACGCCCCGCCGGCACCGCGCTCGAGTGTGACTGCCTTTAGATGTGACGTGACGTACCGTGACGTGACGTGCCGTGACGTGCCGTGACGTGACGTGACGTTTAGCCGTACATGAGCTCGTATCAGGAGAGCAGCTCGCGCGGGTCCACGGTGGTGACGCGTTGCTCGCCGTTGCCCAGTGACGTCACTACCTGGTACGGCACCTTGATTTGCAGCGGTACTCGGAGTTTCGTGTTTGATGGAGTCTGAAGCAAGATATAAATATTGTTAGTGATACTCGTATAAGTCATTACTAAACATCGGTATCAACGTTCAAATTTCGTGGCAATGTACGGTTGGCAGAAAAATAAATACAAACAAATCACTTAGTATTTTTAACCTTTATTTTGTATATGTAAATAAAAAAGCCCCTAAATAGTACATTTCCTAATTAGGGTGGTAAAACAAAGAAAGGCCGCGCAATCGCAATTGTTGCGGCCCAAGCTGCAAGCGAGGGACGTAATTATGCGATCGAGGGCTTTCTTTATTACCTCCCGTGTTGGAAAAATATGTGCACATTTGGCCAGAAAGCGGCTCTATCCGTACGCGTAGCGTGCGGAAAAAGCCACTTTATGTCCAGGTGTGGCATACAATATTTTACGAGTTAGAATAGATCACTAAAATTTGTTCCATAGATTTTGCTGTCAATCTTTGACGTCTGTAAGAATATATCCATTTTAAATGACTAAAAGATCTTTCCACGCTGACTGAGGTAATAGGAAGGTATGTCAAGCATTGAAAATTTTGCACACAGTTTTTATTTACACTTTCTGGTATTTCAGCCTCGTTGTTTTTAGATAGGTAGTTGGTTAATTATTTGTACAGTCTTATAACCAGGATTTTTCTTTAATACACTTTTTAATTTAAAATAAACTTTTCTGGCATTTTGATGTAACCTTAACGTTGATATTTTTTTTTGCAAACCATGAACAATGTTTAATGATTCTGCTAGACTCAGTTTTGGATCCTCCAATAATTTTATTGACTTAGCAATTATACTAAAGTGTGTATCGACGAATAGTAACTCAGTCTTTAAATTCCGGTTACGGAAAATTTTTTTTGCTTTAGAAATTGCACTCGCTTCACGCGGATTTAAGGCATCGATGACAGATTTGATTTTATCATAATGCATGTGATAATATGAGGCAGCATTTAACCATGTTCCCCATCTTGTTATCACGGGTCGGGGTGGTAGAGGAATATTTACACACATTTGATGAAATAAATTTGTCCTTGAAGGAGCGTTACGAAATATTTTTTTGATACAGTCAATCAAACTGTTTATGGTCGGGTAAAGACTTCTAATTATCTCTGCGACTCGATTACATCCATGTGCTATGCATGTTACATGAGTCATATTTTTATATTTCTGAACAAGGTTTTTAGCTGCTTTTACCATGTAGGAACCGGCATCCGTTATAAAAAATAATAATTTATCCATGTTTTTTTTGTATTCATCGCCCCAAAGATCTTCAAGGGTTTCCTCAACGAGTTTGGTTATTGTCGAATGGTTAGTCGCCTCCAATACCTTAGAAGCAAATAAATGTGGCTGGGTACTAGTTCCATCTAGAGCTCCGATCAAAATATTTGCCACTTTTTTTCCCACGGAATCTGATGTTTCATCAACACTGAGGTAAATCATTTTATTTTGTAATTTCTCTTTCAATTCATTTTTTTTCTTTTCATACAATTCAGGTAAGCATTTTACTCGTATTTTTGTTTCACTCGGCACAGTAATATCGTTTCCATATTTATGATTTAAAAGGTTTTCTACAAAATTTCTAAATTTAGGATTGTCTAATTTTGACCACGGTATATTCGAACAAATCATAAACTCTGTTAAATCTTTATTAAATTTTTCTTGTGCATTATTTTTATGAATTTTGTTGTGTAAATCTGTTTTTAAATGGCGGTCGATACTAGATTTAGAGGGAAATAATTTCGAATTACACAATTTGCAATATACGATATCGTCTTTAATTTCGAAATCAGCATTATCTCGTATTATATCCTGTAAATGGCAGCGTGAATCAGATAATTTATCTTGATGAGATTTTGATTTCAAATGTTTCTCTATATTGTACCTTTTCTTTTTTATATTCATTTCGCAAATAGTACAGCAAGCACCTTCGTTAGTGAATATAAAATCAGTATACTGCGTCAAATCCATTTTCTCAAGTCTGATAGGGAGTTGGGTAAAGATTTATCAATGCTAAATTGTAGTTGTAAGTGTTTTTAAGAACTATTATCGTTGAAGATTTTACCACATATTATTTTGCATGACAATTAAATTGACATTTGTTGCCTATTTGGCATTTAGAATTTTTTTTACAAATGGATAATGAAATGAGTATTGAGGTTCTATGACGTATAAAGAATATAAACCTCTTTAAATATATGTACAGTTTACCAAAGTACGATTAAGAATAAAAATAAATTAAATGTTATTTATTACTAATAAATAAAACAATGATACCTATGTATTTCTTTTTTTGCGACCCTTACCAAGTGCCACGAAATTTGAACGTTGATACCGATGTTTTCATTACCTTTAGCCATTCTTATAAATGACTACCATAAATGAACGCACATTAAGTTTTTTTTATGGCTTTTACTCCTCGCCGGTCTTGGCGAGGTGAATTCTGCTAAAATCAAGGTGTACTTATGGTTTTATTCAATTTTGATAAAATAAAATAAAAGCAACGTTGTTCGGTTGAGGCCTTGTTGATTGTAAAGTGATAGCCTCCTTACAAACACGTGGGTGACCGGGACCCCGGATAACCGTTTATTCAACTAAAGGGTGGTTACGCGCGTTTTGAGACTAATTTTTCATTAGCTGCACACTTGTTCGTTAGGTCACCGCACAATAAGCTATCAATATTACACCCGGGTCTGACCCTCGTAAAGTCATCGTCAGGTTTGACACGCAGGTCAGCCTTCTTTGGCAGCATGTGTATGGGGAACAGTTCTAGTATAACCTCGGTGGCGACAGTTGTACTTACAGTGATAGTGATCTCGGGTCTGACCCTCGTAAAGTCATCGTCAGGTTTGACACGCAGGTCAGTCTTATTTGGCAGCATGTGTATGGGGAACAGTTATAGTATGACCTCGGTGGCGACAGTTGTACTTACAGTGATCTCGGGTCTGACCCTCGTAAAGTCATCGTCAGGTTTGACACGCAGGTCAGCCTTCTTTGGCAGCATGTGTATGGGGAACAGTTCTAGTATAACCTCGGTGGCGACAGTTGTACTTACAGTGATAGTGATCTCGGGTCTGACCCTCGTAAAGTCAGCGTCAGGTTTGACACGCAGGTCAGCCTTCTTTGGCAGCATGTGTATGGGGAACAGTTATAGTATGACCTCGGTGGCGACAGTTGTACTTACAGTGATCTCGGGTCTGACCCTCGTAAAGTCATCGTCAGGTTTGACACGCAGGTCAGCCTTCTTTGGCAGCATGTGCATGGGGAACAGTTCTAGTATAACCTCGGTGGCGACAGTTGTACTTACAGTGATAGTGATCTCGGGTCTGACCCTCGTAAAGTCATCGTCAGGTTTGACACGCAGGTCAGTCTTATTTGGCAGCATGTGTATGGGGAACAGTTATAGTATGACCTCGGTGGCGACAGTTGTACTTACAGTGATCTCGGGTCTGACCCTCGTAAAGTCATCGTCAGGTTTGACACGCAGGTCAGCCTTCTTTGGCAGCATGTGTATGGGGAACAGTTCTAGTATAACCTCGGTGGCGACAGTTGTACTTACAGTGATAGTGATCTCGGGTCTGACCTTCGTAAAGTCATCGTCAGGTTTGACACGCAGGTCAGCCTTCTTTGGCAGCATGTGTATGGGGAACAGTTCTAGTATAACCTCGGTGGCGACAGTTGTACTTACAGTGATCTCGGGTCTGACCCTCGTAAAGTCATCGTCAGGTTTGACACGCAGGTCAGCCTTCTTTGGCAGCATGTGTATGGGGAACAGTTCTAGTATAACCTCGGTGGCGACAGTTGTACTTACAGTGATAGTGATCTCGGGTCTGACCCTCGTAAAGTCAGCGTCAGGTTTGACACGCAGGTCAGTCTTATTTGGCAGCATGTGTATGGGGAACAGTTCTAGTATAACCTCGGTGGCGACAGTTGTACTTACAGTGATAGTGATCTCGGGTCTGACCCTCGTAAAGTCATCGTCAGGTTTGACACGCAGGTCAGCCTTCTTTGGCAGCATGTGTATGGGGAACAGTTCTAGTATAACCTCGGTGGCGACAGTTGTACTTACAGTGATAGTGATCTCGGGTCTGACCCTCGTAAAGTCAGCGTCAGGTTTGACACGCAGGTCAGTCTTATTTGGCAGCATGTGTATGGGGAACAGTTCTAGTATAACCTCGGTGGCGACAGTTGTACTTACAGTGATAGTGATCTCGGGTCTGACCCTCGTAAAGTCATCGTCAGGTTTGACACGCAGGTCAGTTTTCTTTGGCAGCATGTGTATGGGGAAGAGTTCTGGCATCTCCTTCTTGGGTTTACGCGGTGGTGAGCGTGGATTCGGCTTTGCTTTGTTGTGGACTTGCGAGTGCTTCTGTAGATGGTCCTTGCGGTAGAAGCCTGTAGACAATTTTTTAGGTAATTTATTTATCGTATGGCTACATGTCACTGGATATAGATAGGCATTTCTTCCCTGGGGTAGTAGTAGTGGGAAAGCAGATGATAATGAAAATCCAGTGAGTGCTGCGAGGTCCAGATGGAACAGTGCAGCTGCCAAGTTTGTTACTCTTTTAGCACCACCCAGGGATCACGTGTAGGGTTGTCTAAGGTGTTTCCTACGGACGCAGAGTAACATTTTAAGTAATGATGAAGTTGTGTTCTACTTGGGCGCCAAATGCTACTAAGGGTGGTCCATTGTAGATAATGTTTGCGACGAAACTATATAATTTCTTGTGAGCATGTAACAGAAAGTGAAGGTTATAAAGAGCGTGTGATTGCAGGTTGATGGACGTTGTGCAGCGTTTACTGTGTCTTAAATGCGCATCTTTCGACTTAAAATTCTTCCGAGCCAATAATATTATTCTATAGTGCAGTTATTGCCGTGTCAGTGTTTTCAACCGCCTTCAAAATTTCGCTTTGTTTTTGCAATTTTTTTTAAATGTATTTTTATGTATGTTCATCGATTATTCGAAGACGAAATTTTGGAAGATTTTATAATTTTGTTTTTGTTTGAAAGGGTATACTTGACAGTTGGTCCCATTGTCACTAGGCCAGGATCTGATGACGGGATCCTGGAGAATTCGAGGGAATTGCCAAATATTATAGGCACACCTATAGCGATTTAAGTATTTTTTAAGCTAGCTCAGGCTTTTGAAAAAGTGGAGTCGAAGTCTGTTCCTTTTTTTAGGGTTCCGTAGTCAACTAGGAACCCTTATAGTTTCGCTTTGTCTGCCCGTCCGTCCGTCCGTCCGCGGATAATCTCAGTGACCGTTAGCACTAGAAAGCTGAAATTTGGTACTAATATGTATATCAATCACGCCGACAAAGTGGTAAAATAAAAAGTGGATTTTTTTTATTTATTAGGGTACCTCCCCTATACGTAAAGTGGGGAGTGTTTTTTTTTTTCATTTCAAGCCTAACGTGTGATATATTGTTGGATAGGTATTTAAAAATGAATAGGGGTTTCCTAAAATCATTTTTCGATAATGTAAATATTTTCGGAAATAATCGCTCCAGAAGTAAAAAAATATGCGTCCCCCCCCCTCTAACTTTTGAACCATAAGTTTTAAAAATATGAAAAAAATCTCAAAAGTAGAACTTTATAAAAACTTTCTAGGAAAATTATTTTGAACTTGATAGGATGAATAGTTTTTGAAAAAAAATTACAAAATAATTTCTGAACTAAGTTTGTAATTTAACCGCATAAGTAGGTGTTTATTGTACCTGTAATTTCTACAAAATTACAATGAAATGACGTGCTTTCAAATAAAGTAAAAACGGTGTAAATCGGTTCACGCAATAAAGAATTATTCCATAAAAATCATCTTCCATACTTTAAGCTCGCGCGCAATAGTTTACTTAATTTGCCGATAGATGTCGCTGTACGTGGAACTCTCATATCATATCCTACATGGCGGTGTTATTAACTCTTAAGTGGGGACACTTACTGTGACGGACGGAAAACTACGGAACCCTACACTGAGCGTGGCCCGACACGCTCTTGGCCGGTTTTTTAAATTATAAAATCGTTTAACTTCGTAGTTCAGCTGGCTCATTCTACTTTTTCATGACCATCTATTGCCAGAAAAAAAAAAGATAAACATTGAATTCGTCTATAAAATTGTATTCCCAAATTGTACTTGAACCAAATAATAGGAATTTGTTTACCAAAATTCATATATTCATATTGGTTAATAAAAAGATGGTAACGCAGTGGTAAATGCCTTCTGTTGGGGATCAATGTTACTCTGCGTCCGTAGGAAACACCTTAGACAACCCTACACGTGATCTAAGGGTGGTGCTAAAAGAGTAACCAACTTGGCAGCTGCACTGTCTCATCTGGACCTCGCAGCACTTGCAGGATTTTCTTCATCATCTGCTTTCCCACTACTACTACCCCAGGGAAGAAATTCGATATCCAGTGATATGTAGCCATACGATAAATAAATAATGCCTTATGTTCATACAAATCGGGAGACAATCAAGGACCACTAAGTTACTGTGATTAAGAATATTTACAGTTGTTATTATTAAACTAAGCTATCGGGATTGATAGCCTAATTAAGCCTCTTTCTCCGTCACAAAACAGCAAATGAAAGTAATGGCCAAGTATACACTAATACACGGTGTAACATGAGGAAACCGAATAATTTTAACAGCGTATTCCTGATCACAATTGGAGACTAAAATGTCGTATAAACTTTTCTGGAATTCGCCACCAATTAAATATAAAAAACATTTTTTATTGTGACTCAGTGCAAAACGCTTTTTCGATGGCGATTTCACTCTTTATGGGGTCTAGTCTAGACATTCTTATTGACAGATATCAAAGTGCCAAGGAATACTTTACGTAAATTATTTTTTACGAAAAAGAATGTACTAATTTATTTTAATCGACAGTTTTACCAATAACTTTTATGTTTTTATATTCAAAAGCATTAAAAAAAACGAAAAAAAGCAAAAAAGAAAAATTTTTTTTGACGAAATTGACCTAAATTCATTTATTACTCCTTATGACCTCAGGAATTCCTGGTTAAAATCTCTCGCAATGCTCACGAGCACCGTGTATATGCATATTACGATAAAGTGTCACAAACGTATGTATGTACAACGAAAATAAGAATGGCCGGTAAGGTCAATGATATTTACTATGGATGGGTTATACTCAAACAAAAAAAGCAGAAAAAATACTTCCAGAGTTATTTCGTAACCTAGCAACGGTTCTGTTATGTTTATCTATTTTGACAATCATTACATCTTTGTCACTCTCATTGTTAGAAAATTACAGTTTGTCTCTTTCTCACGCGGGTGACGGGAGCTCATTCGCACGTCCGCATCTCACGCTGGCCGGTGCGCGACTAGCTACAGTTGTTTGAATTCACTCATATTAAGTGCTTCACTTTTGGAGCGTGCATAACCCATCTGTCATTATTATATATCATAGGGTAAGGTATCTACCTTTCCCGCAGTCCTCGCAGAAGAAGCACTTGACGCCGGTGTGCACGTGCAGGTGGATGCGGTAGTGGTCCTTGCGCTTGAAGGGCTTGCTGCAGAACTTGCACACGAACACGCGCCGCGGCACGGGCAAGCCGGGGTGCTCCGGCTCCTCCGTCACGATGGGCACGTTCATTATCTGGGGGAGGGAACTGGTTAGTTTCGGGCTTGGTTTAAGAAAATTACAATTTTATAATTGAAAGAAAAATGGAAAAATTCACCGCGTCGAGCAAGATTCGAACTTTCGACCTTTCGGAACACCGGTCCGATCGCTCTGACCAACTGAGCCATCGACACTTACTCAATCTCGGTGAATCTTTCCATCAGTTTCTTCATTGATTTAAAAACATTTGCGTTGAGATAGACCGGTCGTAAATCAAATCTAGAAGGTATTTCAAATGGACGATTTTCGGTTCGGATAGTCTTCTGGAATGTAATATCACATAGAACTTGTTACGTTTTGGGTTTACATCATACAAAAACATTTCGTTAGGAGGCTATGTCAAGTGCATACCAACTAATTGCGTGTGTTTGATACTAGAAGTCCGCCTCGAACTGAGAACTCTTGCAAACGTCCTGACCATAGACAAGAGTGGTCCTGACCAATATAACAATACCCTTCTGATGATTGTTTCGCGCCTTCTAGCTCAATAACACTTTGATCAATCTTGCTCATATACGAACTCTCAAATTGTATAGGTCTCTGCTACAACCCTAACAAATTTCATAATGATAAGAAAAACGTTACTTAAGTTATCGCGGAACAACTATTCAAAATCAAAAAGCCATCGAAATGCACAGACGTCTAGGTAGCCAGCTGACAGTTCAGATGTGCCCGAAGTTGTCTGTAAGAACTCATTTCGCTTACGCTCTGCTTGTTCGAATATCTTGTCTTAAGTGTTAAACTGGTATTAAACCCCGTTCTCTTGGGACCGATCTCTCGTATACCTTGCCTTTTCCAACTACTCCTTCCTCCCTTTTTTTTAATACCACGACGGTGACAAACAAGCATACGGCCCGCCTGATGGTAAGTAGCTACCGTAGCCTATGGACACCTGCAACTCCAGAGATCACATGCGCGTTGCCGACCCTTTACAAACATGAGGATTCTCTGTGTAGACGGCTAAAGGAACAGAGGGTCCCTCATCGTGAACACACTGGGTCCTCTTTGAGCTCTTTGGCGACCTAACTCACCAGCAGGAGCACAACACTATGAGTTGTGTCTAGTGCTATTTTGCTGTGGTTTTCTGTAAGGTGGAGGTACTTCCCCAGTCAGGCTCTGCTCCAAATTTAAGCGAGATGACATTCACTGTGCTGTGCCCTACCACACACAGCGAGATGACATTTACAGTACCTAGACCTCTCTTTTGGACGTAGTTTAAAGACATACCCGGGTCCAAAACCCGGGGTTTTCGGGTCCCTTCCTTAGTACTCGTACTGTAAAGGTTTATTACCTTTACAACCTCGCACACTGTCTGACACGGTGTTCTTTTAAATTAGGAATTCTCACGTTCTATGTCAGACGAACTATGGCTGCACTTGCATGCAGACTGAAATGGAGATGGGCTGGCCATATAGTTCGAACCACCGACAACAGATGGTGTGAAAAAATACGGCATTGGTGCCCACGCCCCCAAAATAAACGAGCGGCACACCGTCCGAAGCAACGGTGGGCCGATGATATTGTCAAAGTGGCAGGACATACATGGACTCGCAAAGCCAAAGACAGAATATTATGGAAGGAGCTGGAGGAGGCCTTCGCCCAAAACTGGGTACCTCATTATAGTAGTTTATGCAACAGTTGTATAAGAGGGGGCAAAAAAGGTTGCGTGGGTAACAATTTGAGCCGTAGGCGAAAATTGTTAAGAAAAACGCCACGAACATTTTTTTACCTACTTATACGACGTTGCATACAATACTTTTTCTACGAATACACTTACTTTTACACGAAATGCGAAATTGAAAACTTCATGGATATCGCAGTTATTTTGTCAACATAATCAACAATCATTTAAGTTTTACCTTTTAAAACACTATTTTTCAATAATACTAACATTACTAACACAAATACACACCGCCTTTATTTGATCAATTATTAAAGAGCTACAGAGATTAGTAAAAATACCTAAATTACTCTCAAAGTCTGCAATTTGCCCCAACAAACGAACGGAAACGTAAAAAACTACGAAATAGGTCTGTGGTTCTTTTATTTTTTAAAGTTTTTTTTTTCTAAAAACGCTGCGTTTATTTAGGTTTCTTAGGTTGGCAGTAATTTATTTTTTCTACTCCTGCACTTTTATCTGTCATTTATACATTCGTCAACACCTTTATAAGAACATAGATAATATACTAGAAGAAAAGTCTATCTAGTCTATTGCCCAAAATAACACTTGTTCTATAAAAGCTCCAAAATAGTATCGTGTAATCGCGTGCAAGCACTTTAATATAGGACAAAATAAATTACTGCCAACCTAAGAAACCTAAATAAACGCAGCGTTTTTAGAAAAAAAAACTTTAAAAAAGAAAAAATGAAAAGAACCACAGATACTTTGCAGTTTTTATTTTACGTTTCCCGTTCGTTTGTTGGGGCAAACTGTAAACTTTGAAAGTAATTTAGGTATTTTTACTAATCTCTGTAGCTCTTTAATCATTGATCAAATAACGACGTGTGTATTTGTGTTAGTAATGTTAGTATTCTTGAAAAATAGTGTTTTAAAAGGTAAAACTTAAATGATTGTTGATTATATTGACAAAATAACGGCGATATCCATGAAGTTTTCAATTTCGCATTTTATGTAAAAGTAAGTGTAGTCGTAGAAAAAGTATTGTATGCAACGTCGTATAAGTAGGTCAAAAAAATGTTCGTGGCGTTTTTGTTAACAATTTTCGCCTACGGCTCAAATTGTTACCCACGCCACTCACCTTTTTTGACCCCTCTTATACAACTGTTGCATAAACTACTATTATATTAATTGTCGTGTTTGCACGCGATTACGCGATAGGGGGCGTCCATTAATCGCGTCATACGTTTTTGGCTTGTTTTAGACCCCCCCCTCCCCCATGGTGATCTTTGGTGATATTTTCAGGACCCCTCCCCCCCCTGTCCAATATGACGTGTAATTTTTTGCAAACTAAAGTAAGTACAGTTTTCTAACACGTGAAAGAAACTACATGTATACATATAAAATAAAATTATCTTTAATAGAAAAAAACCGGCCAAGTGCGTGTCGGACCACGCGGTTTCGTACCTACTATCGAAAAAGTAATATCAAAAGGTCGTATCTGCGTATGAAATGAGTTTTTAGGAGATAACTCAATAATTCCTAAACCGATAATGTTCTCAATTTTTTGGATCTCCGGTTCAAAAGTGACAGGGGGGACTCAAGTTTTTTAGAGTTACGGGGTGATTTTTTCTTAAGATATTCACTAAATAAATAAAAATTCTTACGGACCTTAATGTTTATTTTTTTTTATTGATGTTCAGGACAACAAGACAAGAGTTATTTTGAAAGACCTGTCGAGTGATGTGCATCATGTCGATATTTGGTAAAAAAATAATTTTTTGACAAATAATTACATGTATGGAGTAGTGCCCCTCCTTAAAATATCTTTTTCAGCAATTTTACTACAAAACTCCCTCCTTAAAATATCTTTTTCAGCAATTTTACTACAAAACTAAGTAGCGGCATACAAAAACACACCTTATATTTAAATATTTATTAAGATATACGTTTTATAGTTTCCGAGTATAATGGCTGTGATATACGGACGGACGGACGGACAGACGGACATAACGAAACTATAAGGGTTACGTTTTTGCCACTTTAGCTACGGAACCCTAAAAACCTACTTCACAAAATAATATGTCAAATGCCATTAAACATTATTTACAATCATAGTGACAGTGCAATTTTACTCTGCTTTTGACCGATTGATTCATTTAAAAGTTGATAATTTTTATTTTATTGACCATAATACAGTGTAGCACAAGGAACAAAAAAATTACACGTGATGTGTGTCCAGACCCCCCTCCCCCCTGTGGTGATCATTGGTGACTTTTTCTTGACCCCCTCCGCCCCTAAACAATATGACGCGATTAATGGACGCCCCCATACTATTTTGGCGCTTTTATAGAACAAGTGTTATTTTGGGGAATAGACTAGATAGACATTTCATCGAGTGTATTATCTATGTTCTTATAAAGGTGTTGACGAATGTATAAATGACAGATAAAAGTACATGAGTAGAAAAAAAAATAACACAACTATATGTACTAAACCGGATGAAATAATGAGGAATAAAGGTTTATGTAATGTATGTAATATAATGTTAGACGATGGAGATTCTTTCAGAAAGAATCGGGAAGGAACAGCCTTAACAGTTAGTTGAGGTGCTGTAACACGTTGATTTAAAAAAATTTTTTTTATAAAAGACTAGCTTTTGCCCGCGGCTTCGCTCGCGTTAAATTCGGGGTAACAAACCATACAAACTTCCACCCCCCCCCCCCCCATTTTAGGGAAGTGGGGGGGTTAGAAAGAGACATAAAGTAGCCTATGTCACTCTCCATCCCTTCAACTATCTCCACTTAAAAAATCACGTCAATTCGTCGCCCCGTTTTGCCGTGAAAGACGGACAAACAAACAAACACACACATACACTTTCCCATTTATAATATTAGTATGGATATCAAGTAGTATTCTTCCTGCCACCCCAACAGTTCTAGCACTTTTATTACACCTCTCTTTTATAGAAATATAGTCTGATGAAAAGTGAAATGGCGGCGTTACCTCAACATTGTCCTGAGTGGGGTAACTGTTCTCCTGGTTGGTGGGTTGCTCGTCAGGGTCGGCGCCCATACACTCGTGGCTCTCGAACTGGCTGTTGTTGAAGAAACCTGAAAAAAAAGCGGTTTTAGCGACTTCCGTTTGTAAATACAGGCATGCCAAATGCGAGTATTGTCGCTTGTAGCTTATTCAGACGAATAGTTTAGATTCTATTCTATAACTTATGTACAGTCGCCATCAAATATATCGGAGCGGCCAAGCTACTCAAAAATATCTGAAAATGCAAGAGCATGTTATGAGATAAAGATATCTTCTTGACAATAGAAGCGTTATATTGTCTTCGGTTGCCGCGATAGTTATTCATGAAATAAAACAATTAAAAACAACAATTGTTTTGTAATAATAAATAATTGTTTTTATAAAGGCCCCTCTGGCATGTGCAAACACAAAATTTGTTTAATATTTAATATGTGGGTAGGTTTGCATATTGTGATAGTCTTTGAACGGAGGTAATTGTACATTTTTCCTCAGTCGACCCGTTGACCACGAACGCTGTAAAGTGTTCGAAACGTCGGGATGTAATTTAAGCTCAATACACGCGATAAAATCCGTTTTTAATTGTTTTATTTCAATAGAGGCGTTGTTCAGATATATCTGATGACGACTGTAGAAGTAAATCGAGAGGTTGAGCTAAGTAAATCGCCTTGGCCAGAAGCACCCTTGCGATTTTTGATATGACTTGGCAGAGAACAAGTATCTGTGCCTTAATTCACATGTTGGAAAATTTAAAAAAACCGGCCAAGTGCGAGTCGGACTTGCGCACCGAGGGTTCTGTACAAACCTGTAGGTATATAACAAGTATCTATGCCTAAATTCACGTTGGAAAATTAAAAAAAAAACGACCAAGTGCGAGTCGGACTTGCGCACCGAGGGTTCCGTACAAACCTGTAGGTATATAGGGGTAGTAACTTGAAAATTATTAAAAATATTTTTATGATATGATGTAATTAAAAATGTACGGTTTTCACAATTTTTCATTTATCTGTGTTATAAGACGTTGCTTCGTACCAAATTTCAAGATTCTGAGTTCACGGGAAGTACCCTGTAGGTTTTGATTCCCTTGCGAGTTTCGAAAATTTGCGGCATAAACGGCTGTATCTTTTGATTGCGTTGGCTTTGAAGTTTGATTTTTTTGTTAGCTCCAAGGGAGAGCAGACCTGAGTATTTGATATAAATTTCAGCTTGATACCTCTACGCGTTCCCGAGAAAAAGGGTCTTGACAGACGGACGGACAACAAAGTGATCCTATAAGGGTTCAGTTTTTTCCTTTCGGGGTACGGAACCCTAAAAAATAAAAAAACATTAATAAACTAATTGGAGGGAACCATATTTATTTTCATTGTAATATTTTCGTTACAACTTGAAATTTTTTTACGATTACCGATAAATAATTTCCTCGCAATTGAAGTGAAAATTAGAATGTAAAGCTCGTCCATAAAACCCATTTTACACTCGACTTTATATTAATCCTCGCTTGCTCGGATGGATAAACGCCTCGAGTAAAATGGTGCGTTTTATGCACTTGTTGTACAATCTACTATTTATTTATTTATTTTTTATTGTCCATGTACCTTTTTTAAAAATATCAGGTTGTATTCTTTCGTGAGTAATAGACGCTAGATGAGTCAAAAGCTATGAATTAAATTCGTGATCATAGGTGCATCTTTATTAGCCCGAACTCTTTGTGATTATTATCAGCTAGCCTAATATGGTTGGATTTTTATCGCCTGTCACCATATAGCTATCACGTTCTAACAAGTATGTAAGTGCGAAAGTGATGCATGACGTGATAGGAGATAAAATGACTACCATGATATGCGTCCGGATCATGGTAGTCATTTTAGCGCCTTTTGTCTACCACTCTTATTATTAATTATAAGCTAGTTTCTCTTTTTGTGAATTATTTACTTTGGGTGAACAATAATAGTAGATTGTACAACTAGTGCATAAAACGCGCCTTTTTACTCGAGGCGTGTATCCATCCGAGCGAGCTTGCGAGCGAGGATTGATATAAAGTCGAGTGTAAAATGGGTTTTATGGACGAGTTTTACACTCTGCTTTTCACTTCAATTGCGAGGAAATTATTTATCGTTAATCATTGAACTATTTCAAGTTGTAACAAAAATATTACAATGAAAATAAATATGGTTCACGTCAATAAATTTTTTTTTGTTTTTTTTTTTTTAATTTTCAACATGTGAATAGACATAGATACTTGTTTTCTGCCAAGTCATAAAAACATTTCGGAGCCCTTTATTAACTATTATCAACTCCTATTTTATCTGGATCCTATTTACACGGAATTAAAATAATTAGCAAAACTATAATAAAAGAACAAGTTTCAGTATTCTACGAAATTTTACTGCTCAATTAAATTGTGCAATATATTTTGACTCTGGCTGTTGAGCCTCATTCTTAGTCTTAGAAGAAAATATTACGCGCCAAATATACTTGATGCACTAGAGCTTAAAGAGCGATTTTATGTCGTCCACGCACGACTTAAAGTCGAACTTTACGAGCATGAGAAGTGAAAAGAATATTGTATTGTATATTTCCTACAATACAGGATGTACCAAAACTACTGGTGATCCGTTTAAGATCATAATTGGTCTCGAACTGCGACTAAGAAAAAGTAGGAGAAAAAATGTTTAGACGCAAAAATTTTTTTTTGTATGCGACAGTCCCAGCCGGCCCACCCTCCATACAAAACCATTTTCTTTTTTCGCGAAAAAAATTTTTCTTCGTTTTTCATAATTAGACTACGATACCAATTATGCCCTTAAAAGTCATCATCATCATCATCTCAGCCATAAGACGTCCACTGCTGAACATAGGACTCCCCCTTGGACCTCCACACGTACCGGTCGGAAGCGACCCGCATCCAGCGTCTTCCAGCGGCCTAAACAAGATTCTCTGTCCATCTTGTGGGTGAAGGTCCTACGCTGCGCTTGCTAGTCCGTGGTCTCCACTCGAGCACTTTTCGGCCCCATCGGCCATCTTCTCTGCGTGCAATGTGGCCTGCCCATTGCCACTTCAGCTTGCTAATCCGGTGGGCTATGTCGGTGACTTTAGTTCCTCTACGGATCTCCTAATTTCTGATTCGATCACGTAGAGAGACTCCGAGCATAGCCCTCTCCATAGCTCGCTGAGCGATTTTGTGTTTTGACTCACATTGATTAAAGACTTTTGTCTTGAGGCCCTTAAAAGTATCACCAGCATATTTGTTACACTCTGTATGATGTGACATATATATATGTTACCTTCACTACATATGGAGCACCATATGGTCGGCGGCTGGTTCCTGAGGTGCACGTTGGCGTGGACCTTGAGATGCTGCCTCCGCTTGAAGCGGCGCCCGCACAGCTTGCACGAGTACGGCCGGTCGCCCGCCGGGTCCAGGTACGTGCGCACCTCCTCTTCTTCCATGGATATACGAGGGATCAGGAGGGGGTCCTCTTCCTGACAAGATGAATTTGAAGTTTACAGAGGCGTAGCAGGGAGGGGGAGGCAAATCGGCATTCAAAATATATCTTCTCTTTTTTTATTATTTTTTTTATTTAAGCACGTCCACATCGTATATATTACAACTTATAATAAATAATATACTTAATTATAAGGCACTTTGTTCTGATATATTACGACAATTATGGAATTATGGTGTGTATATCATTGACAAAGAATCGTAGTGGGAATTTAATATTAAATAAGGATACAAACATAAACTACTAACATATTTACAATTATACAAAATTAGACTAGTATTAACTTTGTACAGACCATAATAAAATATTTACAATTAAAAAAAAAACAACTTAAAATTTTCTCTTCTTCCTCCTAGCGTTTGTCCCGGCTTGGGGTCCGTTTGACAGCCTAATTATATGAATTTGCGTAGGCACTAGATATTAAGAAAGAGACTGCCATCTGACCTTCCAACCCAGAGGGGAAACTAGGCCTTATCGGGATTAGGTCTGGTTTCCTTACGATGTTTTCCTTCACCGAAAAGTGACTGGTAAATATCAAATGATATTCCGTACATAAGTTTACGCTACGCCGCTGAGTTTAGCCACGGCCTAATATACATAAATATATTACAATTATACTAATGATAAAAATCACTACATTATAATTAAAACAAAAAACCGGCTAAGAGCGTGTCGGGCCACGCTCAGTGTAGGGTTCCGTAGTTTTCCGTCCGTCACAGTAAGTGTCCCCACTTAAGAGTTTTTGAAAGCACGTCATTTCATTGTGATTTTATAGAAATTACAGGTACAATAAACACCTGGTTACACGGTTAAAACAAACTTAGTTCAGAAATTATTTTGTATTTTTTTTTCAAAAACCATTCAACCTATCAAGTTCAAAATAATTTTCCTAGAAAGTTTTTATAAAGTTCCACTTTTGAGATTTTTTTCATATTTTTATAACTTATGGTTCAAAAGTTAGAGGGGGGACGACGACACATTTTTTGAAGATGTTGGACCTGGGACGGCGTTGTTCATGTCTTGGATGCGAGCGACGTGCGCAGGCGTGTGGTGAGCCTTGCAGAGCTTAAGGCGATTTCGGATGCGCCAGAGCAGCCTGTGACTCCGACCCCAAGCGTTTATGCTCCTCCCAAGGCAGATAATTGCAGCAAAGCCGAGAAACCGGAGAAACAGATAAAGCCCAGACGTGCGGCTGCCAAATTGAAGCCTTAGTATGTACATAGTGTAGCTTTCTTCTGTATTTGTTCGGGTTATACTGCTTGACGCTTTTCTATTTCGACGTGTAATCACTGTTATTTGTTGTATACCCTCTTTAATAGTCTCTCGTAAATATTATAAATTAATGCCAATAACTTCATTGCTAACTTTAAATGTCACTTTGCCAAGTTCCAACTGACATTGACAGTTTGACATGTGTGCTGACGGATGGCAGGTATAGTGTTGCCAACTGTTAAATTGCGGTCCGCTTTACCAAGTTAAATATTTCCTTATTAAATTACGTTCCGTTTTTCTTAGTTAATTATTTCCTTAGTTTTGTGATTTAACTTAATGCCTGTCGAATCTGAAGCCAACATGTATTTTTAAATTGAACTTCCGTTTCTTTATAAGTGTATTTCTTTCTTTATTTGCTGCTGGCGGGTAGATTGTGGAGTTTTTGTTTAGTTTTTACTGTATATATTTTTATATTTATTGAATATTAGAGTACACTTATTATATTTTTAACTTTATATATATTTTTCAGATGCCTTTCAGTGATAACAGTGATCAGTATTTATCTTTTTCCTCCTTAGATAGTGTAAGTGAAGACAGTCTCCATAGTTTGCCTCCTTCGCTTCACGACTTTCTGGAATCTCAGTTTAATGATGTACCTAAAAATTTTAAAGTTGTGCATTTAAATGCGCAAGGTATTCCTGCACATTACAGCGATATGTTACTCTCTTTTGACGTTAAGAACATTCATGCTATTTTAATTTCCGAATCGTGGCTCAGACTAGCTTTGCCTTCAACGTCTTACTCTTTACCTGGTTTCAATTTAATTCGGCACGACCGCCTTGGAAGAGGTGGCGGTGGAGTTGCGATTTACCTTCGTTCTTACATCCCCTATTCAATTGTTAATGTATCTGCCAGTTCTTCTACTTCTGATGCCGCAGAGTATATGTTTCTCGACGTTTCCTTCGCTCATTCCAAACTTTTACTTGGCGTTTTTTATTCCCCCTCCCTTCACGTTAATTACTTTGATTCTCTTGAGAAACTTCTCGAAGACCTTATGCCTTCTTATAATCATCACATTCTTATGGGAGATCTAAATACGTGTCTTCTGAAGGATGACGAGTCGATCCCGGCGCCTTAAATCCCTGGTAGATGCATGCAATCTAACTATTCTCCCTTCAGACGCCACACACTATTTTCCAAATTGCTCGCCTTCTCTTCTTGATTTAACTTTAGTTTCTTCGACTTCTCATGTGTCTAAATTTGGACAATACTCCGCGGATGCCTTCTCATATCATGATCTGCTCTATATCTCTTACAAAATTCGTCCTCCCAAATCTAAATCAAAAATTTTTTTGCAGCGCAATTTTAGTGGATTAAATGTGGAAAAGCTTCGAGATGACGCTTTAACAATCGATTGGAGCAGTATCGCTCGAGCGGGTTCGGTAGACGATCAAGTTTCTCTCTTTAATTCGCTCCTCATACAACTTTATGACGCTCATGCTCCTGTTCGTGCAATAAAAGTCAAGCATCTCCCTGCTCCTTGGCTCACTGAGGATATTAAAGCCCTTATAGAGAGGAAGAATCAATCTAAATCTAAGTATAAGGCTAACAACTCTGAGAAAAATAAACTTAAATATTATACCCTGCGCAATCGCTGTAGCACTATATGTCGAGATGCTCAGAGGCGTCATATTCACAGTTCTGTTGAAGATGGAAATCCAGCCAAAGTGTGGAAATTTTTGAAAGGTCTCGGAGTTGGTAAATCTCAACAGGCAACCAATTTAAACAATATTAGCGTTGACCAGTTTAACCAGCATTTTTCATCGTCCACCTGTTTCAGTGGTCCTAAGAAATCTAACTCACTTCATCATCTTTCATCACTTCCTGCCTTAGATTTCTCTTCTTTCTATTTTAGCCATTTCTGTGA
Organism: Pammene aurita; assembly: GCA_947086415.1. Taxonomy (NCBI): domain Eukaryota; kingdom Metazoa; phylum Arthropoda; class Insecta; order Lepidoptera; family Tortricidae; genus Pammene; species Pammene aurita. The sequence goes on from OX352294.1 coordinate 37,905,723, forward strand.
GAGTGATGTTAGGAAGGGTATATTGAATATCACTTCTAACGCCGTTGGTGTTGACTGTGTTAGCCGAAATATGATACTCCCTCTCCTTGATTTGTTTGTTCCTATTATCACCGGTATTCTGAATTTTTCCATTTCATCAAGTACTTTTCCCAGTCTGTGGAAGGATGCCAATATTATTCCTTTACCCAAAAAATCCAACCCCAGTTCCTTCTCTGACTATCGCCCCATCTCCATTCTTCCTTTCCTATCCAAAGTCCTCGAACGGCTAGTGCATCAGCAACTAACTTCCTTCCTGAATAGAAATGACCTCCTAAACCCATTTCAATCTGGTTTTCGTCCGGGCCACAGTACTACCTCGGCTCTTGTCAAGGTTACCGATGACATCCGTTTGGGTATGAATGACCAGAAGTTTACAGTTCTTGCACTTCTAGATTTCAGTAATGCCTTTAACACGGTCGATTTTGACATTTTGCTCGCGTTCTCTTAACATATCGGCTGCAGCGATTGACTGGTTCCGCAGCTATTTGGTTGGTCGTCGGCAAAGAATAAAACTAGATTCTTCGTGTTCTTCCTGGTGCAGCACATCAGCTGGTGTCCCACAGGGTGGTGTGCTGTCTCCTCTTTTATTTTCTATCTTCATTAATTCCATAATTCTTGATCTCTCTTCTTCGTATCACCTCTATGCCGACGACCTTCAAATATATTCGCAGGGTATGCATAGCGATCTCAATTCAGTTAAAGAAGCCACGAATCTTGATCTGCTCCGCATATCAAATTGGAGTCAAAATTACGGTTTAAAAGTAAACCCCCTAAAGTCACAGGTAATTGTGATGGGTAGCGCTAAACAAATCTCCAAAATTGACTTTCTCAGGCTCCCTCCGATAGTCTTCGATGGTATCCAAATTCCTTTTTCCAACCAAGTGAAAAATCTTGGCGTAATCATGGATCGTTGTCTATCATGGGTGCCTCAGGTGAGTGAAGTGAGCAGGAAGATGTTTGCTGCCATAGGGTCTCTCAGACGGCTCCGGAATTTCCTGCCAATTGCTACTAAAATTGCGCTTGCTCAGTCGTTACTTCTCCCCCATTCTTGATTATGCAGATATCTCCTATTTAGACCTAACCGAGGAGCAACTTAATAAGCTTGAGCGTATTCAAAATGCCTGCATTCGGTTCATTTTCGGATTACGCAAATTCGACCATGTTTCTAGTTTTCGTTCTCAACTCAAATGGCTCCCTATCCGTCACCGCCGTAACTCTCACATACTTTCTTTACTCTTTTCTATACTTTTTAACCCTGCAACTCCCCGCTACCTCAAAGAGCGTTTCTCTTATCTTAATTCTATTAGATCCTCTCAAAAATTGCTCCTAAAAGTGCCATCTTCATCTTCCAAATTTTATAATTGCTCATTTACGTTCCAGGCCGTTCGTTTGTGGAATTCTCTCCCTCTCAACATAAAACGCGCGCAATCTATCGGTAGCTTTAAATCGCAACTTAAGGAATACTATTTATCTCTTCCTTAGGTTTTTAAGTTGACACTGTTGTTTCTTACTGTGTGTATTATATATGTATATATGTACGTATATGTATGTTTATTTTGTATTTATTTAAGTATGTATATTCATATGAATGTGCTGTGTTATCTATTTCGTCTCTTTTGTGTCTATGCACCACCTACTGCTTATTGTTTTTCTCTAGTCTCCACTACCCAAAGGTTGTCTGGAAGAAATCGCTCATTAGCGATAAGACCGCCTGTTGTTACCTCTACCTAAATTTATCTAATTGTAAAATTTGTGCTTGTAACTGTATGAGGTGTGCAATAAAGAGTATTTATTATTATTATTATTTATTATTATTTTTTACTTCTGGAGCGATTATTTCCGAAAATATTTACATCATCAAAAAATGATTTTAGAAAACCCCTATTATTTTTTAATACCTAAGTATCTAACAATATATCACACGTTAGGGTTGAAATGAAAAAAAAAAACACTCCCCACTTTACGTATAGGGGAGGTACCCTAATAAAACATTTTTTTCCACTTTTTATTTTACCACTTTGTCGGCGTGATTGATATACATATTCGTACCAAATTTCAGCTTTCTAGTGCTAACGGTTACTGAGATTATCCGCGGACGGACGGACGGACGGACGGACAGACATGGCGAAACTATAAGGGTTCCTAGTTGACTACGGAGCCCTAAAAACCGCCATAAAATTATAACTGTGCTGTTCTACTGCGTTAAAACCTAGCTACCTATCTAAGAAACATATTGTTTAATTGTCAAAAGAAAGACAACATGGAATTAATATACCTAATGTTCTATATTATTTGATATTTGTTATTAATTATATTAATTCAGGTTTACGACACCAGAGGTCAGGAACAGGTCTAAACGCTGATAATAACCATATTGCAACTGAAAATACAACGGCGGGGCAGGCTATCGTAGATACTTCTTTTTATTTTTTATTTATCAAACAGTAATTAATTATTTATTGGTATTACTTACTTAGTATGCATGTACCATCGGGTTCACAATTACATACCCAATTTATCAATGAATTCATTCATAAATCACATCACATGTAGCTAAGTGAGACTCAAATTTCAATTTAACATGCCTATTATATAATAGTACATTACTTACCAAGGACTGTAAAAGAAAGAAAGCCCGAAATCGCAGGTATTTGTAACCCGAGCTGCAGGAGAGGTTGTAAATTTGCGATAGAGGGCTTTCTTTTTTACTGCCCGTGGTGAGTACACAATTTTACGTCTCCACCTGGGCATAATACGAGTTTTACCGTACGCGCAGCGTGCGGTAAAACTCACATTATGGCCAGGTGTGACGTAAACTTACTTGTATGTATCCTTCGTCCATTAAGTACGACTCCTCGTTGTGAACCGGCGAGTCCAGCTTGACGTGCGTTATCATGTGGTTGTGTAGCTGCTCCTCTGTCCGGAAAGCTGCAACAAAATGTTATTTAACGGAAATTAAACTTTGTGGAATGAGGCTACATACACAACAGCAGTCGTACACATGAAACTGTCAGTCATATTAAACGTAGAATAGGCATGATGAATTTATTTCATGTATGGTATCAATCGATTCGTTTTGTCGTAAGGATCAAATATGGGGCGAATTGCGTCAAAGCAACACAAAAGTCAGAAATGAGATTCAAAATCTGTCACTCGCTTTTGTTTCTCAAAACGCTCCTAACAAAATGATATGCAACAGTGACGTCACGGTTGCATAGTCGCCCTGTTTAAAGTATGGAAAAATTATGAAATTGCTATTTTGACGGTAAAATACAATTTATTTTACGATGAAATGCTATACAATTTATTTTACGATAAAATGTAAGAAATCGGATGGTGTCATTGTTTTATGAATTTCATACTTTTTTTAAATCGTAAAATTTTAGAATTTTGAAGTCTCGTATCTTTGAACTATTGCAATAGATTTTTCTTAAATTTTACTTTATTGGGATATATTTATCATTTTGCATCCATTCTACTTAATTTTATAACAAAATTCAACATGTGTCATCATCCCTATTAACGGCCTCTAGCCCAGTCGGTAGTGACCCTGCCTACGAAGCAGGAGGTCCCGGGTTCGAATCCTGGTAAGGCCATTTATTTATTTGTGTGTTTATCACAGATATTTGTTCCTGAGTTATGGATGTTTTATATTATATAGATCGACGACTAGTACCCACAGCACGAGCCTTATTGAGCTTACCGTGGGTCTAGGTCGATCTGTGTAAGATTGTCCCATAATATTTATTTATTCTTATTTCTGTAAATAAAAGTTAGAAGTGAAACCACGGCCACAAAAAAGAATGACGAAATCAGCTTATGGTGCTTCCACACCAGCTGTTATAAATGTTATATAACAGCAACTATCTTTCTTTAACAACATAGTGCTACTTAGCCTAATCCTTGTTATATAACATTTAAACCAGCTGATGTGTGAGCACCTTTAGTAGTTCTGACGCTACAGTGGAATACACGAGACAAATATACCGCCAAAATCATCCTCTTTTTGGATTTACCGTAACCGCCTAACCGGTAAAAGTTTTCCTCTAAAATAGGGACGTTTTTTGTATAGGACACCACTGTACAGTGTATATACCTACCACGTAAGCTAGGCTACGTGTTATGTAGGTCAGGACAGGAGCAAATTGAAGCTTCGATCGACCAGCGTGCAGCGGCGGACAAACACACGGTAATCACGGTATGCATGGGGACTGTGTTGATGACTAAACGAAACTTCGGCGAGCAAAAGGGAAGCTTACTGTAGGCTGGTAGACAATAATGCGCCACTGTTATATTATAAACATATAAAATAGGAAGACGTGGTCCCACGAAGATAGAACTGTGATTATTTTTTATAACACGACGGTGGCAAACAAGCATGCGGCCCGCTTGATGGTAAGCAGCTACCGTAGCCTATGGACGCCTGCAACTCCAGAGGTGTCACATGCCCTTTACAGAGAGGAGTCACTGTGTTGACGGCTAAAGGAACAAGAGGGTCCCTCATCGTCAACACACTGGGTCCTCATTGAGCTCTTTGGCGACCTTACTCACCAGCAGGAACACAACACTAATAAGCCATATAGCTAATATTCCGTAATAACGCACACTTCGTGCACACACACTTTTGAAGTTTGAACCAATCACCGCTCGTCCACGAGTTGTATATGTGTGCGTGTCGCGCGTAAACACGAGGATATCGGCTTATTATGGAATCACAATTTTGTCTTCACTATGGTCTTCACAGCACCGCGTCTTCTTATTTCTTTTTTTATGTCTATGTTATAAACATTCAATGAGGAATCTAAGGTGTTTCCTACCGACGCAGAGTAACATTGATCCTACACGTGATCCCTGGGTGGTGCTAAAAGAGTAACAAACTTGGCAGCTGCACTGTCCCATATGGACCTCGCAGCACTCACTGGATTTTCTTCATCATCTGCTTTCACTACTACTACCCCAGGGAAGAAATGCCCATCTATATCCAGTGACATGTAGCCATACGTCAAATCTTAATGATAGTCGCGCCTTTTGACAACCGACAATCTGGTACCTTTTACGGGCTTGACAATGGTGGCATTGTCTTCGGTTTTATAGTATGGCCAGGTTCTGATTCACTTCAAGCATAGACAGAGAGAATCATATTGTCTTTTTCTTACTTTTTAGTTAGCCAGACTATATTTCTGTAAGTACTGTATGTCGGGTTGGCGCAATTAATTATTTGAGTTTATTATTAATTATTATTATTGAAGTAGTGTTAGCCCTATATGTAAAAGCCTGCAGTCAAGTTTCAATTTTTTAATCACGCGAACAGAAGGTATTCTGAGATAGAGCGGAATGATAGAAATACTATTAATATTATTTCGATTAAAACGTTACAACCCTATTATTCTGAACAATATTTAAAAAATACGACTTCAAATCCAAACGACAGTCCCCCAAAAACCGGCTCAGCAACTTCAAAAAAAATCTCCCCTACCAAGTCACCCCTCCTTAATATAAATTAGATTCCCAGAGCGCCTGTGTCCCTCATAACCAACCCTACAAGCGCACACGAAACTGACCCGTATATCGAAGACTTTAATGTCTGTATTGCCGTGTGGTATCTCGTTACCCCTACTGTCAGTTGATATTTCAATCGTGACCGAGGCGGGCGCTCAAACCAATATAAACGCGATGTTTGTCACGCATAGTCTTTAAGAAACAAAGGTTACATTTACACTGGTTTTTGAGTTCAACTTCAGAAAGAGATGGGAACATAATGGCTGCCCCCTCGCTTGGCCCATGGGGGATCTCCCCTTAGAATAAGGGGGACTGAAAGGTCGCCTAAGCTAACCCGGTCTTGGATATTAAATATTGATTTTGAGTTTCTGAGGAATTATTCGAGGGATCTTAGATGACCGTAAGATAGGGTCTTCGTAACTTGCTTGGATTTGCGTAGTAACTTGAAACGTATTCAGAGAATATTTTAGAAGGTAAAACTTAGTCCATATTACTTTCAGTCTCTTTAATTAGCTCACAAAATCAAACTGCAGAAACTTTATCGACCACTTTTATAAATCAACCAAACCAACCCAAAATCAACAATAAACGACAAGGGCTGATCTTTATCAGCACTTAACGAGTAATAAAGTAATTTCAACCTTAGTGAAGTGTCATATATTCAGGACACGAAAATACCACTGTTTTACAACGACAACTGATTAAAATCATGTCGACAGGTTTTCATACAAAATCTATCTATTTAATTTGAGTGCAATTCAAGTTGCATTGTGATATTAGTATTGAGTAAAAAGGGATGTGAATAGAAAGGTTAATCGCAACCCGATGGTAGAATACAATACAATATCTTTATTGTTTACCAATAGTAGAAAAATCCAAGAGGAAGATCCAAGAATCCCAAGAGGAGCGAGGTGTTTTTTTTCAGCGTGACATGTAGGACGCATAAGTACACTTGGCAATTAGTTAATACTCTTCTTATTATCCTGATAAATCAATTTTAAAAAAATGTATAGGAAACATTTTTTGAACCCCGTATACATATAGTCTGGTTAGCCAACGAACGCAGTAGCAATGTACAGCGAACAGAAGTATGACAACACTAAGAATCAGTGAAAAAGCAGCAATGATCATCAAATTCTATGTTTTTAATTTTAGTTGGTGTTTGCGCCTTTTTCATTTGGTGACATGTACTGTGTGTAAAAAGGAGACGGATATATTTCGTCGGATCTGTCATCAACTGCAACAGATAATCTGGTTGAGGCAATTGACATATGCCTTAAAAACGAATTTTAATTCAATTTAGAACGTTGCAGGAGTTCTGTCTCACTCGCGCTTAAGATGAGAGAGTGAAAGACACTAGAAACAAATTCAATGTAAAAGAAATGTGAATTGAAATGTTCGTTACGAATACGGTGACTCATCACAAAGGGTTGCCACATGTAGGAACGTATTTTGAATTTACCGCGTTTTTCTACTGACAGAAATGGTTTGCCAGACTATACATTGTATATTACATATTTACTTGATTCCAACAACAAGAATGAAATCACAATAAAATAAGCCTACATTATCAGGTTTAGGGGTGTGTTAAAACCAGAATAAAGATAATAAGCGTTTACCGTCTCGCATAACGCGTAATATACTATTACTAACCGCTAACAGCGTTTTCATGTTCGATCCCTTGTAATTAACCTACATCGCTTGCATAAGTACGATGCTAAAATAGGGGTTGAAATTGAGGGGGCAACTGTCTTTACTAGGCGCTATTTTGAGACCATGGCTCATGTGGCACGAATGAAACGTCGATGTAAATATGAAATACAGTTAAATGAATTATCCAACAACAAGAGATCATAAGTATCATAACTATGAATAAGAAATTTAAGTTCACGGGCTATTCAATTCTAAGTTTCGTGATTTGTTTCCCATCTACGGTTTGAATGCCGCATGCCTAACAGCTCGGCCGCCGGTACAATAGTATTTGTTTATAATCCACATTGAAAAACTAGTTACTATTAACTATGTAGAGGAACCCACGATCCTAAACTTGAAGTCACACGAGCGTCGTTAGGATCTAGACTAGACCATTTTGAAGACGAAAATGAGAAAGTTTATAATGTACAGTCGAGGGCAAAGAGATGTATACACTTTTGGACCTTATTGCGTTGTAATAAGGTCCAAAAGTGTATACATCTCTTTGTCCTCGACTGTACTAGTTACTTTCGTCGGTGGGGGTAGCATCTACAGGCTTTCAAAGATAAAAAACAAAAAAAAAAGGACACATGTAGTCACGTCTGAAAATATGGATACATTTAATGTGTCAAAAATATGTAGCCATAATTCTATTAGCAAGGCAGTCGTGGATAAGTACATGTTTTTGTCACAATAAATGTTTGTGTCAATAAATGCTCGAGCGCGTCAGATATTGAAACTGGAGGACTCCCACGTCTCGCAGATGACGAATTATCTGACAAAATTGACCTTTATTCTTAAAATTGTAACCGTCAGACAATCAAAGCATCAACTTGGACCAAAATGACCAAATCCACAATCCACCAATCAATTTTTAACAGCACACCAACCCTCCGATCAACCCACCGTCATAGCCGGCTAAAAGTGGTTGAGGGAGATCTCCACGGGTTGCAAGAATCATATCTTAATCTGACGCGCTCGAGTGACTCCAAAAATCCCCTCTCGGGCTCCCCTACTACCAGTTTTACTTTTTAGCTTAGCAGCTTCCAAACCGTAGGTCGTGGTTTTAATCTGAAACTCGAAACTTATGATCGAAAAGTCATTATCATTAGGTTAACAAAACTTGAGACCAAAATTGGTTCCAAATATAGGCATCACACAAACGTATACCTATTGACCTCTTTTTGTGTAAGGTGTACGGATTTGGCATTTCAAAAAGGATTTTTTCAAACGATCTCAGCTCCACTCCATCTATATATAAATAGTAAGAATGCAAATGATTAGTATCAGCATGTTTCAAGAACACCGTTAGTACTGCCTTTAGATACAAATAATAATATATAACCAAGTAGCTTGGATCCCCCCTTCTGTGTAAGGAGGGTCGTGCTTATCCCTTGTTAGAAGTCCGAGCACCCTTTTGGGGGCTGTAGTTATACTACGTTCAAGTTGAACCACGGAACTAAAGAGCAAGGATGTGGGATGCGATAAACTAAATACAAAGGTTACACGTATTTATAAAAGTCGGTTTAGACACACCGAAAAACATAATTTTCTCTCTACTTTTTCGTGACCATTAATCTATTGCCAGAAAAAGTATGATAGACAATGAATTTCGTGTATCAAAATTGTATTCTCAAATTGTACCTGAACCAAATAATCGGAATTTGTTAACCGAAATTCATATATTAATTGATTAATTTAAAAAGATGGTGGTAACGCATTATTTTTATACAAATCGGGAGACAATCAAGGACCACTGCGTTACTGTGATTAAGAATATTTACAGTTGTTATTATTAAACTAAGCAAGCTATCGGGTTTGATAGATTGATTAAGTCTCTTTCTCCGTCACAAAACAGCAAATGAAAGTAATGGCTAAGTATTTTAAAATATGAATTTTACGAAAAGGTGTCAAAAACATAAAACGAAAAGTATAATGGCCATTTATCTTTACATTTCCCAATCAAAGGATAATGGAGGCTAATTTATGATTTGGACTTACATCACCGAAGCTGGTCGTATCAAAGATACAAAGTATAGATATTTGTGTTATGAATGGAACTTTTGAAAACAGAAATGACAAATTAGAATCGGAATTTCATTTCATTTTGGACTTTATAAAATGTCAAATAATACACAATAATGTATGAATGCGGTATCAGTGTTCGGGAATAGTCGTTAGTACGTGTGTTAGGCGTTTGACGAGTTGTCTTTTCATATTATAAAAAATACACCATTTCCATTCCTTTGATATCCGTGGCATGAACTAACTCTGTGGTAAATATACTCCGGCGAATAGTTCCTACGGGGTTGAGAGGACTTAGCAAACATACCGACAGCAGGAGGCCGTATTACGGTCATGCTGTTGTCAGCTTGGTTTATGCCTAATCTGTTGGTTCAGTCACCGGCAATAGTATTTTCCTACACGAAGGCCGCAAAAATATGTAACACGCTCTTATTTGTAGGGTCATTTGAGCGTGTCACATATTTTTGCGGCCTCCGTGTAGGATGATACTATCAGTGTTGGCCGTTAATTTCAATTAGAATTGAAAATTGATCAATAAGATTGAAAATTAATTCCGTAACTAATCAATTACACTAACATCAATTTTTACTAAAGTTAGTTCGCATTGATTTTGTGACGTCGTCAATTACACTAACCGTCAATTAGAATTAACCTATTAGTTACACTAACGTCTCGAAAATTTAATAAGAATTACAGTTAATTAGATTAACGTTAGTGTAACTAAATTAATCCTGTCTTACACTAATAATTAATTTTAAAACTGCATCTCGGGTTCGGAAGTCGGGACCAATATCACAAGATGGAGCTCATGCTGCACCCTAGGGCTACCTACTGGATCTCGGGTTTGGCGCATCATAGACTCATGCTGTTTGGGCTCATTCGACTTGTACTGATGAGCAGATGGTACCGATATCAAAATCTGGAGCTCATGCTGGACCCTGGGGATCCCTACTGGATCTCGGGTTTGGCGCATCATAGACTCATGCTGTTTGGGCTCATTCGACTTGTACTGATGAGCAGATGGTACCAGTATCAAAATCTGGAGTTCATGCTGGACCCTGGGGATCCCTACTGGATCTCGGGTTTGGCGCATCATAGACTCATGCTGTTTGGGCTCATTCGACTTGTACTGATGAGCAGATGGTACCGGTATCAAAATCTGGAGGTCATGCTGGACCCTGGGGATCCCTACTGGATCTCGGGTTTGGCGCATCATAGACTCATGCTGTTTGGGCTCATTCGACTTGTACTGATGAGCAGATGGTACCAGTATCAAAATCTGGAGCTCATGCTGGACCCTGGGGATCCCTACTGGATCTCGGGTTTGGCGCATCATAGACTCATGCTGTTTGGGCTCATTCGACTTGTACTGATGAGCAGATGGTACCGGTATCAAAATTTGGAGGTCATGCTGGACCCTGGGGATCCCTACTGGATCTCGGGTTTGGCGCATCATAGACTCATGCTGTTTGGGCTCATTCGACTTGTACTGATGAGCAGATGGTACCGGTATCAAAATCTGGAGCTCCTTTTTACTTTTACTTTCTTAGTAAAAGTGAAAGTCAAAGTGAAAGTCAAAGTGAAAGTCAAAGTGAAAGTGAAAGTCGAAGTGAAAGTGAAAGTCAAAGTAAAGTCAAAGTCAAATTCAAGGTAAATGTCATGGTCAAGGTGAAAGTGAAAGTAAAAGTAAAAAAGTAAACGTTTATTTAATTTAATTAGATTTCTTTACAGAACTACACGAAATGGCCTTGATCCTCGTTGATGCGACTTAACAACGTGTGGTTTGAAATAATCTCTCCTGAATTGAGGTGGTCTTTCCGCTTGAACCCGTTGTGGCAGACGGGACATATGTGGCCACTTATTAACAACAATGGGGTTACATCACACGACTTACCTTTCTCGTAGTGTGGACAGAGCTTGTCTCTCGCCAGGTGCCTTACGCTGTGCAGCTTTTTTTTTTTTTATATTATAGGACAATCTTACACAAACCGACCTAGTCCCACAGTAAGCTCAATAAGGCTTGTGTTGTGGGTACTAGACGACGATATATATAATAGATAGATATTGATAAATACTTAAATACATAGAAAACATCCATAACTCAGGTACAAATATCTGTGATAAACACACAAATAAATGCCCTTACCAGGATTCGAACCCGGGACCTCCTGCTTCGTAGGCAGTGTCACTACCGACTGGGCTAGGAGGCCGTTAAAGCTTAAGCTGGACTTGTGGCAGACGGGTCATATGTGGCCATTTATTAACAACATTGGGGATCAATATTACTCTGCGTCCGTAGGACACACCTTGGACAACCCTACACGTGATCTAAGGGTGGTGCTAAAAGAGTAACAAACTTGGCAGCTGCACTGTCCCATCTGGACTTCGCAGCACTCACTGGTTTTTCTTTATCCTTCTTTCTCACTACTACATACTACCTCAGGGAAGAAATGCCTATCTATATCCAGTGACATGTAGCCATACGATCAATAACAACATTCAGGTTACATCACATGACTTACCTTTCTCGCAGTGTGGACAGAGCTTGTCTCTCGCCAGGTGCCTTACGCTGTGCAGCTTAAGCTTAAGCTGGACTTGTGGCAGACGGGTCATATGTGGCCATTTATTAACAACATTGGCGATCAATATTACTCTGCGTTCGTAGGAAACACCTTAGACAACCCTACACGTGATCTAAGGGTGGTGCTAAAAAAGTAACAAACTTGGCAGCTGCACTGTCCCATCTGGACTTCGCAGCACTCACTGGTTTTTCTTTATCCTTCTTTCTCACTACTACATACTACCTCAGGGAAGAAATGCCTATCTATATCCAGTGACATGTAGCCATACGATCAATAACAACATTCAGGTAACATCACACGACTTACCTTTCTCGCAGTGTGGACAGAGCTTGTCTCTCGCCAGGTGGCTCACGCTGTGCAGCTTGAGGTGGTCTTTCCGCTTGAACCCCTTGTGGCAGACGGGACATATGTGGGGCCGCTCGGGGTCCGCTAGCTTGCCCAGAGCCGCGACGGGGATCTAAGAAAACATTACATTTTTAACACACTGAGACGCAACACACATTTGAGCGGAATTCAGCTATCATAAACAAAATTAGCCGGAAGTCGGGAACTTCTCTATGAGCACTTTTGTATGGCGCCTAAATACATATAGACAAAATTCAGCCAAGTTGTTTTTTTCCATCTTCCGCCAAATAATTGTCTAACTAGCATTGTAGCCGAATTCCGCGCTGAATTCAGCACAAGTGTGTTTTGCGCCTTTTATTAACTTGATATATAACCATCTACATTTGTAAATAAATAAATAGGTAACGATGAAATCAAATCGATTTTAACCTACTTCTAATAGTCACGATAACAATATGAAACTGCAATATGCAAGTACAGAATAAAGATTAAAATACAATAACTTGGTACCTTACTATCGAGCCTGATGATGGAGCCAGGTGTACTGTGAAACTCTTCTATAGCGACTAGAAGACCCCTCGTGATTAGGCTCAATTAACTTGTTTTAACGAGTCCATTTCTTTGGGGGTGTATAGTACAGTAGAGTCACAAACCAGGATTATTGAGCCACTTGCCATTGTTCGTAATTTAGCCGTGTAATGAATGACCGATGTTACCAACTAGCTGTCAGATGTCAGTTAAGATCGGTCATTTATTACACGGCAAAATTACGAACAATACAGACTTGATTAAACAACTTTTTAAATATGAGACAAAAGAAGAAAGACAAGTTAGATTAGCTACAAGAAGGAAGAATGTGCATATTAATATAGTTTCATGATTAAAAATTGTACACGATGCGGCTTGCTATCAGGCAGTTCCATGACAGTTCATTTGTTCAACAAGTTGCCTGTAGAATTGAGGTCTATTTTATTAAATGCCAATGCGGTCAAGTCTGAACTGAAGCGGTTTCTTTTGAAAAAACGCTATTATTCAGTGTCTGAATTCGCGGAACCAAAATTTTGCCATAAATAGTTTCAATATTATTAACATTTTTCTTTCATTATGTTATTTAAATTTATTTACTTATGACAAATCAAGCTGCTGTTTTTGTACTTATATATTGAATTGTTTTGACATTGAATATTTTTACATGATTGATTTTGTATTTTATAATTGTATCATATACTAGACATAGAGTAAAACGTGATTATGGTTATTTTTCTGTTGTATATATTTCTTCTGATTTTTCTTGATTGTTAGGTTAAGTTCTATGTTGGGTTAAGATTATTGTAATATTCAACACAACGTATATTTTACGGAATAAACAAATTAACAATAAATAATGGCAAGTGGCTCAACAAACCTGTTCGCGATGGTTACAGTCACCGGCAATAGTATCTATCTACCTACAAATCCTACACGAAGACACCACAAAAATATGTGACACGCTCTTATGGCCCTACAGATAAAAGCGTGTCAGATATTTTTGCAGCCTTCACGTAGGAAGATACTATTGCCGGTGACTGTACGTGTGTTTTTTTAAGTAGTATTTATTTAGTGATAATCATCTGTGTTGTCTTGGCTTTTTGCTACGCTGATGTTTTTAATTTAAATTTATGTTTTTGATGGGATTATGCTTACGTAGATTTATAGTTGAGGCATGTAAAATAAGGCAGGGTTCGAAAGAATAATTATCAATGATAGTTATCTTGATAATTATCGTGATTTTTATGTCTGATAATTATCGATTTGATAATAACCCAAAATTTTAACAGGCGGAAGGCACAAAAATAATATCGCACGTGAATTTCAACATTAGTAGTTGAACTATCATAGAATAATTTTAAACAAAAAAGAACCGACTTCACTAAGCATCCACCTTTCCAACACCAAATGCTCGATCTGCTGTAAAAAATACTCAAATCACCATAGGTGTGCCTATAATAGTTGAAGAGTTCCCTCGATTTCTCCAGGATCCCATCATCAGATCCTGACATGGTTACAATGGAACCAACTGTGAAGTATACGCTTTCAAACAAAAAAAGAATTTTCCAAATCGGTCCAGCCGTCTTCGAATAATCGGTGAACATACATAAAAAAAAATAGCAAAAACAAAGATCCCGACGAATTGATAACCTCCTTCGAAATCTTGAATTCGGTTGAAAATGATCCAAACCGGGGATAATAAAATTATCCGATAAATATCAGAGATCATAATTATTTTGATAATTTCGAGCCCTTCAATAAGGATAAAACTGGTAAGAAAACTTACAATGAACAAATGATGTGGTATAACACACACTACCTGAACTCAAATACACACACAACCACAAAAACGAGCCGACAGCGAACCCCTCCTTAAAGTATTAACTACGCCCCAACGCAAAACGTCGGATCTCTGCGAGGGTTCAAGCGACATACGATGTTTCGCCTTGGGAAGGGAGTGGGGGATGACATCACCGCGGTAGGGGACTTGGGACCATTTTTTATACATTTTTGCTTGACTAAAACTTACTAAATGCGTTCTGAGAATCGGTGAGAAGTGGAATTACCTGGCCTTAATTTAACGGATTTCAAAAAGGAGGGATACTCCATTTGATTAGAGGATTTAGTGTCCCGTTAAAATTAAAATTGGATCAAGTTCATGAGATATCAACAGTGTCTGTCTGTCTGACACTGGCGTCTTTATAAACATACATACTACTACATACATACTTATATCATTTTTTTACTATTTACAATAGAATCCGTTTTCATATACGTAGTTTCTGTGTTCTTAACTTGTTACTAATGGAAGACGCTAGGCTCGTTTTTGCTTAGAAAATTCAACCCGGAGTCGTTTACTATACAAAAAAAGTCTGCCGATTTTTGCGGGGGAGGCGAACGTCAAATGTATGGCTATTCGTACATAACGTACAAATAGCTACGTCAGACAAACGTCAGTCCATACATGTATATGTCCGCCGGTCATATGTTTTTGGGCAGAGGGGAACGCCTGTCAATGGAGACTCCGGTTGGTTGAATTCTCTAAGCGTTTTTGCTCCAATATTTATCCGTTTTCACTAGAGATCAGAAAAGATAGGCATCTTATACAAGTACGTAAAAACCTAAGACATTTAACTTATCTACCTCTCTAAAAATATTCAAACGAAGATAAGAACCCGGTTCATTCATCCCACCAAGTGTCGTTGAAAGTGTTGAAACTTCAATATTTCCACTTTAACTATAACTATTATTCTTCCCAAGCGAAAACGTCGTATGTAACTTTATGATTCCTATGTTGATACGACATTTTAGCTTGGCATGGTACCCTAGCTTATGCGAGGGGAGTTTTTCCCCCATCGGTAGGAGGGGCGGACGAAAAAAGAAATTGGGCGCAAGCTACATCTAGTTGGTAAAAAATCTCCATCGACGGTCCAGTTCGGATTTCGTTTAGTTTTATTTACGAGTTTTTACTTTTTAGGGGTTGGTAAGCTCAGAGCCAGACGTCGATATTTGTAATTTTTTTTACCACGCAGTATACAGGATGTAGCAAAAATGCTGGGGATCTGTTTAAGGGCGTAATTAGTATCATATTCTAATTAGGAACGTGCATGATTATTTTGGAAGACGTCATTCGATTCTATTTCCCTGTAGATTCAAATGTCTCTAATAAACCTACTATCTATGATAGCCCTGAAACGTCAAAAATGTGAAAATACGTTAGGCGTCTGCGCCGCGCGTCAAAACGCCCCATACAAAAAGTGTGAGGTTTGTGACGTCACCGACCACAAAGCTGCAGTAAACTGTTTGGAAGGAACAAGTTTTTGGAAGATTTTTGTAATTTTAGTCACGAAAAAATGCGTTGAGCTATATAGTTGTCATACATTTTTTTTCTTGTTAGTACATAAGTAATCGAACTGAAGTTTCGAAAATACTTTTGAGGTATAAAAAAAAATGCCTAAAATTTTACGTTTTTAAACCGAAATATCTTTAAAAAACTGTTAAAAATTATTACGGATTTCCACTTATTTATATTAATTTGGGGTTGATGAACGTGTTTATGGAACAAATTCAATTAAATATTTTTCACGCATGTTCTCTATTATGAAAAACTAAGAAAAAAAATATTTCACGCGAAAAAAGAAAAAGGTTTCGTATATCAATATAAAAAAAAATTGCGCCTCCATAATTTTTTTCTTCTACTCGTAGTTTTCTCTTAGTCGAAATACGTTACCAATACCACCAATAATTATTATTAGTTAGTTAAGGGTATAATTGGTATGGTGAACGAGTATTTAAAACCATATAAATTGACGGTTCATGAATGCTGACTTGGGTGGAATATGTTCTGTAAACGTAGCGTGAAAAAAATTGTCGAAAGTCAGAGTGGATTTTTTTTCAAAAGTGCTTAATTATTTGATGACTTCGGCAATCCGGTGGGACTCTAGTTAAATTGAGGCCCTGCCAAGGGTGTCCATCTCCACTAAGTGACAGCTACGGCTTGGGAAGGTATTGGATACGTTTTAGGAGTTGTCAAAATTCCTTTCGTTTATTTGCGACATGACAACATAAGATAAAATATTTAGGTAGATTATAGTGGTAGTTTTGTACTAAAATAATAATTCGATTGGACAAATAGGGTAATAAATCTGACATTTATCTAGTTTTGTATTAAAATTACTGATAGATTAGGTAGATTGAGGCAGATTGGGGCAGGTCCAGCAATAATACTAATTGCGTACTTGTCAACCCTGGAACGTCGAAAGGTAAAATTGTATGGAGACGTCATGAGTCCACCGTTCATCGGCCAAAGTTCTATCAAACACTGATTTTGTAGGGAAGACAACCTTCTGTATGAAATACTATTATATAATTCTGTGGCCCCGCAATTGATGTTTTATGATTGTTATGATATGAAGCTATCCTTGGTGTGTAGATGATAATTTCTAAAGCACGCTGTTAACTTTACTAACCTCAACCATCACGTCGTCTCCTGGCTGGTCGTCCGTGACCTCTTGTTTAATGCCCAGCAACTCCTGGTCGGTCATCGGGAATATATTCTGTTCTATGAACATTTTGTTGTGGGTTTGTAGGTGCTTTTGAAGGTGGTCTTTTCTATAGAAAGCTGAAAGAGAAGATACTTTTAGTGCAAGATAAAAATATAGTTTTTTTAGGGTTCCGTACCTCAAAAGGAAAAAACGGAACCCTTATAGGATCACTTTGTTGTCCGTCTGTCTGTCTGTCTGTCTGTCTGTCTGTCTGTCTGTCTGTCAAGACCATTTTTCTCAGGAACGCGTGGAGGTAACAAGCTGAAATTTATATCAAATACTCGGGTCTATTGTCCCTTGGAGCTGTGAAAAAATCAAACTTAAAAGCCAACGCAATCAAAAGATACAGTCGTTTATGCTGCAAATTTTAGTTTTTCGGCACTCTCAAAACCTACGGGGTACTTCCCGTGAACTCAGAAACTTGAAATTTGGCACGAAGCAACGTCATATAGCACAGACAAAGGAAAAATTACGAAAAGTAGACATTTTTAGTAATATCATACAAAAAAATATTTTTTTAAATTATAAACTTACTACCTTATTCCTCGTCAACGCGTGTAGGTATTAAATTGAAATTCATGTCACATACTCAGGGCTATAGGACCTTTCAGATGTAGCAAAACGAAACTTTTATGTCAACGCAATCAAAAGAAATAGCAATTTAAGTCGCATATTTTGAAACTGATTACTCGCAAGAAACTCAAAACCTAAACGGTACTTCCCGTAAACTCAGAAACTTGAAACTTGGCACGAAGAAACTTCATATAGCACAGACAAAGGAAAAATTACGAAAAGTCGACATTTTTAATAAAATCATACGAAAAATATTTTTTTAAATTTTAAACTTACTTACTACCTTTTTCCTCGTAAACGCGTAGAGGTATTAAACTGAAATTCATATCAAATAATTCACAACAAAATCATTTTTTTATGTCAATGCAATGGGTGAACTTTTACTTATATACCTACAGGTTTCTACGGAACCCTCGGTGCGCGAGTCCGACTCGCACTTGGCCGGTTTTTTTTTTAATAGACTAAAAAAAGCGCTGGAAGCCTGGCAGTAGGGCGGCCTGGTTTTAATTTTGATTTTCTGTTTGTTTATTTCTACTTTATAGTGCACAATAAAGAATATATTATTATTATTTGTATGTCTTTCCCGACCACGGAACAATTGTGTTCCGGACCTTTGGGAGGCATATGCGGAGCCGAAGCCAACGCGCAGAGGCCCTTTCGACAATTTAATGAAAAGTGAGGGGTACACTACGCGGATGCTGCCCCTACCCGTATCATGGGAGGCACGCAGAGACAGCACCCGCCATGGTGTAAAGACTATTGAGAGTTAATGGAGTCTAAAATGTACTAGGCTATTGGGTGAAAAGTATGGACTAACTACTGGGCTATTGGATGAAGAACCGGACGCCTGCCTAATAAAACGGTATTCAATTTATCAAGGCGGGTTTCACACTGCTGCAGTTTCCGCGTGCAGCGTCTGTGCGCGAGCGAGATAGCGCTCTGCATGTGTATAGCATAAAACATTGTGAGGAAACCGGACCTAATTCCAATACGGCCTAGATTCGTCTTGAGGTTAGAAGATCAGATTGCAGTTGCTTTCGTAAAAACTAGTGCCGACGCCAATTGAGTCCTGGTAACATAGCCGGGACAAACGCTAGGAGGATGATTATGATTTGAAAAAAAAAACTTATACATATACTTATCTTATACATATAGGAATGAAATTCCCGTATTAATTTTATTATATAAACGAAATTAATTGTAAATTATAGACGATTTAAAGCCCCTTTGAGGTCATTTACAAAATTAAATGACGTACGTACTAATTTTGCCCTACAGTTTACTGTCATCTCCCCATTTCGGTTGAAGTAATTGTGTCACCCTACCTTGCTGACGTCATCAGCGTCATCACGTTGAAGCGAACTCACACACAGAAGGGATTTTTTTAGCTCTGTAGCCAAAATGGTAAAAATGAATCAATATTTTTGGACATACTTAGTTAAGTACACCATTAAACCAGTTGGTTTAATGTGTATGAGCAGAAATATAGTGAGTTTTTTTTTACACCATGACGATGGTAATCATACGACCTGTCTGATTGTAAGCAGCTACGTACCCTATAGACGCCTGCAACTCGAGGTGCGCGTCGTCGCTTCAATATAAAACACACAGCTCACAGAGCCATTAGGTGAATTTCACCAGTATTTCAACCAATTTATTTGTGTTGCGAATTTATGACATAAAAGTTACTAATAATTCGTGACATAAATTTTCATATGATAGATCAAAAACAATTGGGTACTTTCCAATAGACAAACTTAATTGTTCCGTTGCATTCATAAAATCAAAATTTCAAAAATACACGGAAAATTCCAGTTGTAACATGTGTTTGCGCTTTAAATGATTTTATCATTGTTGAAACTTTTATAAAGGAGATGTATTTATCATATAGTATTATGACGTCACAATATTAGTCTCCCATATAAACCATAGATATAAAATGGCGCTTGACATTTCTCTGATATAAACTCAGTAACAAATCATTTTGAAATAATCGTTTGAGCTTCAAGATGGCTGCATCGTCTTTGGAATAGTTTTTTGTTTTTTGCTAAATATACGGTATAATAAACGGTTATCCGGGGTCTCGGCCACCCACGTGTTTGTAGGGAGGCTATCGCTTTACAATCAACAAGGCCTTTACCGAACAACGTTGCATATATTTAGTACAATAAATAAGTGTAATTAACGTTTAACGTTGATATTGGCAAAATTCCCACTGCTCTGTACAGAGGGAGAAAGCCATTAAACTAAAAAAAAATCGTTTTGACGTTTCCTAAAGAGTAGCTGATTTGACTTCATAGGAAAGTAGCCTAAGGGAACGTACCCATACTACGTGACCCGTTTAGGGGGGGGGGGGGGTCGTCAAAATACTACTCATGGTCACAAGGCGGAGGGGGGGGTTTAGGTTTACGTCACGTAATCAATAATTATTATAATTATGCTCTAGGGAAATCTCGCGCAATTTTTATTTTTACTTTTTAATTATGGTTTGCACGCACCTTGAGGCGTTACGCGGCAACCGCCGTTTTAATAAATACAAATATGCGTCAAATTATGATATTTTTTACTTTCTGTTTGCAAAAAAACAATATTAAGAATTACTACGTGACAACCAGAGGGGGAGGGGGGGGTCTTGGCATATACTACGGTTGGTCACTGAGGGGGGGGAGGGGGTGAAAATTGTAAAAAAATTGGTCACGTAGTATGGGTACGTTCCCTAAGTTGAAGCTTACATTTGTCACAGAGCGGGCAGATGTGGTTCTTCTCCCCACTATGAATGGTGCGGTGTATGTTGAGATGCTCCTTCCGCTTGAACCCCTTCCCGCAGTCCTGGCAGATGTGAGGCCTGACCTCCTTGTGTTCCAGGGTGTGGCGGTCCAGGTGCTCCTTGCGTTTCAGTCTAAAAGGAGCAATGGTCAATGAAAATGGTTACAGCCTACAAAAATCTGTAAAATGTAAAGTGATCATAAATGGTTGTCAAACTTAATAGGGTTATTAAGGGTTGGGCTATGATTTTCTTAAGACTGTTTAACTAATTACTTTATCTACACTCATATTGTAAGTTCTCTAAAACGTGTTCGAAAACGGTAGGCAATGGCTAGCATTGCCACGACCGATTTTACTATGATAAGCTTTTTATCTGTGGCAGTAACGTAATTTTAACTTTACATGCTCAAATATTGATGTGCTATGAGTTTTGATAACATAATGTACACCTGCACGCGCCCTCGCGGCCGCCGACACGCGCCTCCCCGACCGCCGGCACAATCGAGTTGGCCATGGCGGTGCAATGGCGGCCATTCTATGGTTTCCGAATACGGCATTTTGGATAAATAATATATATGAGTGTAGATAAAGCAGTGTATGCAACTGTACGTAATTAGGCTTTAAAACACTCGTGTGATCTTATTATGAAACTCGCCTGCGGCTCGTTTCATAAAACCACACTCATGTTTTAAGGACTCTTATTACGTAACAGTTACATAAACTACTTTAAGCCCTTTAAATATTAATTACTTATGAGCAGTTTTAGCACACTTAGTGAAAAAAAAGCTTTTTAAAAATTCTTATAAACTTATATAGATGTCATATACAAAGGAAAAAGTGACCAAGGCCTCCTGTGCCCAAGGCTGGGATCGAACCAGCGTCTTCTGCATATTTATATAGTAACATAACATAACATAGATACTCTTTATTGCACACCTCAAATAATAGACACAAAGTATACACAAGACATAGTAGTATGTCTACTTAAGAATAAACGAATCCAAATATTTATTAAAATAATTCGATTTGTTCTTCAGTTATTATCACATTGTTGTGTAAACACAAGCATCTGAATAGAGTGAAAAATCTAGGTTAAAACAGTTTTAAGCAACTTACGCAGTCCCACAGATGCCACAAAGAAACCTGTACTCCTGGTTATGTACACTCAAATGCTCCTCCATATCACTCTTATCATTGAAACCCATCGGGCACTCCACGCAGCGGTACTCCGTGTTGCCGTGCGGGTTGCGGACTATGATGGCACGCTTGCTCCTGGCCAGCAGGCTACGTTTCATGTTAGGATCCATGGTGTCCTGGTAGTCAGGATCTGAATAAAATAATTTTTTTAGTTATTTTGTTACCTAACCTTGTGTAGTCAATGATTTTGTTGATAATTTGCACGGTAAATTGCTAGGAGGATGGTTGATGAGGTTTAAAAAAGAAATGTAGTATTATATTGTTATATATATGTATCTATGTCACAAATATGTTGATGAAGGAAATTTGAAAAACTCTAATAGAATTTTATTACTTATTTTGTTAATAGGGTAATTGCGCTAGTTTCCCGTCCAAGTCCAGTTTACCGTTCACTTGATTAAACTGCTGCAAATAAATGGGATAAACTTTTTAAGGTCAATATACTTTATATTTATAGTTTATTCTTTAGTAGATTTTTTAATTTTAAGCTTTTATTTTGGGAGAAACTTGAAGATAAACATATAAATAAGTATGGACGGAAAACTGACAAGAGGGGACGAAAAATAGCACAATCATACATCAAAAATATCTAAATTTATACATTGATGTTCAATTCTTCCTTGTCTTGTGGTATGAGCTACTAGATATAGACCCTCTGTCAGAACATGGTCACAAAATAAGCCTTATTGAGCTGTTAATGTGTGTAATATTAATATAGTCCATCATATTTATTTGTTTACAAATAGAAAAATGATAAATTAATGTACATTTCAAACTAATACACAATGTTAGAGGGTAAATAGAGAACAAATACCTTAAGAGGTTGAGCTGAAAACTATGTAGGTACTTATAAGGAAACTAGTTCTTACCTTCAATTTGCGCCATTGCGCTAAAACTCGGGAATCCCAGAACTCCTGAAAGCACGCAAGACCTTGAAACTACTTTTAAAAGTAATAAAACTTTCCTGCGCCGTGCCGTTACGTCTCGAAAAAAGAATTCGAATGGTGCTCCCCCTCTAATTCCTACCAACGTGCATCGGCACAGCTACGGCTCCCCTCCGTATAGGGGTGACTACCCTTTGTCCTGAGCATACCCTATTGGAGGGGACCCCTCCCCACTTCGGAACGACGGGGAGGGTGGGCAAACCTTACCCTTGCATTGATTCAAAATCTACCTGGGTTTCTAAACACGGACGCGACCTATCGTATGAAACTAATAATAATATTGCACAAAAATGTATTTTCGGTCTCTTGAAAAGTTTTATATGGGCAGTGTAACATTTAATCGGCGCCAAAAGTTCTAGGTTTTATTTAATTCTACAAATTAATGTTTAAATTTACATTATTGTAATTCAAAGAACTTACCGGTTTAATTACTAGCGATCATAAACATGCAGATGATTTATAGTAATTAGCCGATGTAAAAAAATAACGCAAAAGCACAAACACAACACCACCTTTCACTGACAACAAAACAACTGAGCTAAAAGAACTGAACTGAAATTGACTGAATGAGATGTGGAATGGAATGAATGAACGGTTTCAATTTGACACATGATTGCGAGTGCCGCCAGTATAAAAAAAAGGAAAACACTTTTATTTTGTAATATTGAAGAAAGAGATGCAACTCGTAAATTAGGATCTTACTATTAAACAATTCAACATGTGAATCCTCTGGAGTTACAGGCGTCCATAGGCTGCGGTAACTGCTTACCATCAGGCGGGCCGTATGCTTATTTGCACCGTCGTGGTTTAAAAAAAACATATTTTGTTTTCTGGCAGTACTGCTTACTGCTATATACTGTCACAGCACTTTTAGCAGTGTACAGACAGTGTCAGCCAGTGTTGCCAGGTCTCCTGATTTATCGGGAGATCTCCTGATTTCGGGGTATGTCTACTGATCTACTGATTTTCGTACTGATTCTCCTGATTTTTTGGATTTCACTTCTCATATCAAATATATCCGCAATTTTCAACGAACATACATTGATCATAGTACAAGAAGACAGATATAGCACTCGCTCTAGCTACATCACATACACCACTTTGATTCTAAAACTTAAAATTTTGGGGTAACTAACTTAGTGGATATGGCCTGGCCGCCGTGCAGATTGCATTACCAAATTTTTTTTGAAACGGTTGATTTCGCTCATGTATCTTTATTTTTTCAGCCATATCAAGGAAACATTTAAACCAAATACTTGTTTCCATTATAAGTGATATGTATCACTAATAATGGAATGGAAGTATGTGTTTGGTTTAGACAGTAAGAGGCAAAATAGAGGGTTTAAAAATCGTTTTCCCAGAAATCGCACGACGACATCGCACGATTTTTCTAATCTTAAAAAAACGAAGTATAGGTTCACCTAAGTTGCAGAATACAGAACCCACTAATTTAATTAAAATTATCCTTAAAGTTAAAATTCGACTCAAAGTGGGGACAGTGACGTAGTGAGTGCTATACCTGTGTCTTATTATACCGTGTAATTAATCAGTCATACGTACCAACCTTAAAGGTATGACTTAAGGGCTTAAATAAAAACTACTGTCAATGCGCAATTGCGCACTATGCGCAAAGAGATAAACTCTTTCGATACACGCCACTAAAAATCGCATGCGATTTATTTTTATGGAAACATTTTTTTTTTCTTCAAAACGATTTACCATATTTTCATGAAACGCAACGTCCATGCCAAATCGTGGAATTGATGTACTAAAATTACTAAATAATAATACATTACTTCGTTTCACTGGATATTTTCCGCAAGTCGACATCCAGCATATTTTGCGTGAAACGGAGATAGCGCTTTTACAACTAACGTCTCATTCTAAAATTTTAAATCAGACTACTTTGATGCTTTGGCAATTCATTCTCGTCTGTGGATACTTGAATCCTATTATTGAAATCGTTCTACTCTAGTAGTCTGTAATCTATACAAAATAATCAAAATTACTTAGGCGTTTCACACACTTGAGCGGAATTTAGTCAATCATAGATAAAAATCAACCGGATGTCGGGAAAAACTCAAATGAATCTCAAATGTGATTAGCGGTTTTAAATACCCGATCTGAGAAAATGCTTACTTTGCCGTTTAAATCCAATTCGTAAGAGCTCGTAAACGAATTTACAAACAACTAAAAAATCATATAAAAATGCATTTTGGTAAGTTTTGGTTAATAAAACTGATCTCCTGATTTTTTTTCCAATCTCCTGATTTTTAGACTAGTGTTCTTCCTTCTGACTTTCGCAAAAAAGACCTGGCAACACTCTGTCAGTCATCTGCCAAATTCACGTGTTGTCTGACTTGTACCTACTGAAATAAATTTTGCTTAAAAAACTTTAATTAACAATACAACTAAAAATGAGTTTTGAAAATAAACTCGAAGAATTGGCCGTGAGACTGTTCAGTATCGATGCCGTGAAATTTGGCGTCTTCATGACCAAAAGTGGGATACAAACACCGGTGTACTTTGACTTGAGGGTTATAGTCAGTTATCCCGATGTGATGGTAATTATACCCGTTTTATCGTAACGAAATTTTTCATAGTTAAACCGTATGTTTATCTCCATTATTTCCTACCTTTAGCATATGATATGTATGTAATTTAATTTTACAGGACATGATATCAACTTTACTGTATGAATTCGCTGTAAAGGGTAGCAATTGTCATCATTTATGCGGCGTCCCGTACACAGCTCTACCGGTAGCTACGCTGCTCAGTATCCTAGCTAAAAAGCCTATGCTCATGAGGCGTAAGGAAGCAAAAGGTTATGGCACAAAGAAAATGATCGAAGGACATTACAAAAATGGTGAAACCTGTCTTATTATTGAAGATGTAGTGACCTCGGGTTCCAGCGTACTGGAGACTGTGAAAGATTTGCTTAAAGAAGGTCTTAAAGCTGAAGAAGCTGTGATTATATTGGACCGGGAGCAGGGCGGAAGACAAAATCTAGAATCAAATGGTGTTCAAATGAAAGCTTTGTTCACTATGACGCAGTTTATAGATATCCTGGTGACGCACAGCAAAATTACCGTCGACACTGCTGAGAATGTAAAAGAATATTTTAGAACTATTAAAGCACCAGCTACTAGTCAGTATTTTTTTTAATCACAACTAAATTCAGATTTTAGTGTTCACAGTTCAAATGCAGGATATCAGCACGGTTAGCACAAGAGTGACGCGTCAGTATCTCGCGCGCAAGATAGTCTATCAGTCCTTTTCTGACTGTATCGGTTAAAACGAGACAGGTAGTCTATCACGCACCTGTGACTGTCGCGTCACTCTTGTGCTAACCATGCAGTTCCTTAACAAATGTCAGTAACAGTTAAAATATGTTTCAGATTTGACTACATTTGTGGCTCTTACAGTCTTTTAAATTGATATATCACTTTGTGAAAATGATAAATATTGCAACATACATATGTAAACTTAATCTTTTACTTTCAGAGGAACCTGTGGATAGGACTGCATTGCCTTATGAGAAGAGAGCTGAACTCGCTACAAACCAGATTTCAAAACAGCTGTTCCAAATAATAGCACAGAAGAAAACTAACCTCTGCATCTCAGTAGATTTGACATCCACTTCAAAAATCCTAGATCTGCTTGAAAAAGTTGGAGTACATGTCTGTCTAGTGAAGACCCACGTAGACATCATTGAAGACTTCAACTCCGATTTTATAAAACAACTCAAGCAGCTGGCGCAAAGATTTAACTTTTTGATTTTGGAAGACAGAAAATATGCAGATATTGGCAATACTGTCTCTCTGCAGTACCTTAAAGGGCTGTATAAGATTGGGGAGTGGGCAGATTGCGTGACAGTACATTCCTTGCCTGGGGAAGGCATTTTAAAAGCATTGAATGGCTCAACAAATGGAGTCGGTAGAGGTGTCTTTTTACTGGCTGAAATGAGTAGTGAGGTAAGTAACAGAGGTTTAATCTGGGGGCACGGCAGTGCTCCCGCCAGGTCCAGCAAAACAAACAATAGTATCAAGCCATTCAGGCCATTTTTTATCCCCCTCTAACTCTAAGAGGCCATAACATAAGGAAGATATATACCCAATATCATTTCTTGTTTCATTCCAACTTATATTTTAAGAATTATTGTTTTAGTTTAAGAACATAGCTGGACACCGTTAATCAAATAGTTAACTTCGTTAATCGTTAATCCGCTACAAAAAAAGTTAGCTTCGTTAAACGTTAAAGCGTTACATTTCGGATGAATTAACGCAAGTTAACGTTAATCGTTAATCCGTTAATATGTGTAAAATTGCTAAGTAATGAAATAATCAAACGAAACAAATCTCTTCGCAGTTTTCTCACTCGCACGCGCCGGCAAAATATATCTAGTTTTGTTTTTGTTTCACTCGCTGCCACGCGCCACCCGGCACTTGTCGTTCATTTCATACTTGTCTGAACCTGTTTTTCGCGCCGCGCCGCGGTACCGTGCGGTAAAGAGTAGGCATTGGATTAACGATTAACGGACTTCTGCATATTAACGGAAGTTAACGTGTCCGTTAACATTTTTAAAAGTTAACTTAAAAGTTAATCCGTTAATCAAAATGTTAACTTCGTTAATTAACGATTAACGAGTTAATGCCCAGCTATGTTTAAGAATTATTATAAAGTTCCTTAGTTTTGTCACTGATTCACTGACTCATTGATTTAAGATCATCGTATATCTATGGTAATTCTAGCAGTCTCACAAGCTCTAAATTTTAAAGTTGTCCAAGTAGTCTAATTTTATAAACCGCTCAAGTAACGTTGTAATCATATATAGATATAGTTTGACCAGGGAGTGTTCTACTTCAAGCATAGACAGATAGAATGTCTCTCTCTTATGCTAGTATCCTCACCACTAAAAACGGGATGAGTATAGCTTATTACTTCCACTGTTACTGCACTTTTTGGTCAGCCTGACTATATATGCCATTGACTATATATGACTATATATGACAACAAACTTATTTTTTCTACCCTCTAGGCTAGGTAATACCCTCGTATATAGGCATGCGTACGGGTTTGTGTGGGAATAGGTATGGAAATGTACGGGCATGAACATGGAAGGAGAAATGGGAGCCCTACTTACAAAAAGGAATGAGATCCCATGAAAAACATTACATGTACACAAACGCGCGCCTAATGATATCACATTATGTAATGCAATATTTACCCATTGATAGGACGGCTAGCGCTGTACGTGCATTTAGCCTTGCAATGGCCAGGTCATTCTATTTATTATAAAAATATTTGTACTTGTAATGTTTTTGATGGGATAATTGTTTTACGAAATAAAAGTATAGCATCCTATAGTCCTAATAAAGTACAACGTAAACTTCAATACAAGCCAAGCAGGCGGGTCCACGCAAGCCATGCAGACTCACGAGGAAATAGGCATGGTGAATTTTTTTCATGTATGGTATCAATCGATTCGTTTTGTTGTGAGGATCAAATGTCTATATGGGGCGAATTGCGTTAAAGGAACACAAAAGTCAGAAATGAGACTTAAAGTCGGAGATTTGCATTTGTTTCTCAAAACGCTCCTAACAAAATGACGTGCAAAAGTGACGTCA
This sequence comes from Pammene aurita, assembly GCA_947086415.1. Taxonomy (NCBI): domain Eukaryota; kingdom Metazoa; phylum Arthropoda; class Insecta; order Lepidoptera; family Tortricidae; genus Pammene; species Pammene aurita. The sequence goes on from OX352294.1 coordinate 37,934,084, forward strand.
CGATCACATAGTCGCCCTGTTTAAAGTATGGAAGAATTATGAAATTGCTATTTTTACAGTGAAATGTTGCGTTTATGTATATGATTGCCATACAATTTATTTTACAGTAAATTGTTAAAAATCTAATGGTATCATTGCTTTTTTTAAATTTCGCACTTTAAAAATCGTAAAATTGAGAAATTTTGCAGCTTGATATCTTTCAGTCATTTCAATAGAATTTATAAATTTTTACTTTACTTGGATATATTGATCATTTTGCATCCTATCAACTAAATTTTATTGCATAATTCGACGTGTGTTATCATGCCTATTGCCGCGCGAAGCAGCTCTGGCGGTGTAGACGCGCCTCGGCCGGCAAATGTACAAGCGGCCTCGGTTAATGAAATCGAACCTTTTTAAATTGGAACAGAGTTGCATTTGATTTGTTTCCATCAGTAGTGGGCTGCTAGAGGAAAAAAAATGTGATAATTCCTAATAGAAATATTTTGTTCCCAGGGCAACCTCATCACACCAGAATATACTAAAGCGACAGTCGAAATGTCAGCAAAGTACCCAGACCTGATCACTGGCTTTGTCTGCCAAAACAAAGACACCTTTAAAGATCCAGGTCTAATCCAGCTGACGCCTGGAGTACAGTTGGAAACGACAGGGGACAGTCTTGGCCAGATATACAATACACCGGAGAAAGTTATTTTGGAAAAGGGGGCTGATATAGCGGTTGTGGGCAGAGGCATTGTGGCAGCAAAGAGCCCCGAAACACAGGCTATAGCTTACAAGGATGCTCTTTGGAAAAGCTATATGAAGAGAATCTCTGGAAAAATCGAGTAGAATTTCTATAAAATCATGTTTTGAATCTGCAAATTAATATATGTAAGATTTAAGGATAAGTGTTATTGATACAGAATACTTTAGGTATCTGAGCAGTTAGTTATAGTTGACCATTGACCAATAAATCAAACACATTGCTGTGATAGTTAAATTATGCCTTGAAATTTGGTGCTATTTAACAATACATTCAATTAGTACATTCCTACATTTAGTAACAGTATATTTTTAGATTGTTTTTAAGATAAAGTGTTTTAGATATAGTCTGGCCAGCCAACGAACGCAGTAGCAATGTACAGCGAACAAAAGTATGACAACACTAAGAATCAGTGAAAAAAGCAGCAATGATCATTCAATTCTACGTTAATTTTATTTCGTATGACCTTCATTAGGTGACATTTACGGTGTGTAAAAAGGAGACGGATATATTTTGTCTAATCTGTCATCAAATGCAACAGATAATCTGGTTGAGGCAATTGACATATGCCTTAAAAACGAATTTAAATTCAATTTAGAACGTTGCAGGAGTTCTGTCTCACTCGCACTTAAGATGAGAGAGTGAAATGCACAAGAAACTTTAATGTGAATTGAAATGTTCGTCACGAAATATGGTGTCTCATCAAAAAGGGTTGCCACATGTACGTATTTTGAATTTACCGCGCTTTTCTACTGACAGAAATGGTTTGCCAGACTATATATAGTACGAGTACTATTTTCTATTAAAAGAAAAAATACATTCAATTATTACATTCCTACATTTTGTAACAGCATATTTTGATAAAAGTGTTTTTTATAGTATGAGTTCTATTTTCTATTAGAAAAATAAATTAGTCAAACTCAAACTCAAACATTTATTCAGTAAGTAGGCCACAAGGGCACTTTTACACGTCAAAGTAAAAGAGAGAGAAAAAAAATCAAACTACACCGGTTCTAACCCTACACCTCTGACCCGAGAAGAATTATGTCCGGCAAGAAACTCGGCGGGATTTATTTTTTCAAAACAACAGTACATCAAAACTAAACAATACATATAAGGGTGGGTTGCACCAAACCGCCTGTTAAAGTAAGCCAAATGTTACGCTAATCGGAGGTACTTAACGATTGCTAACATGAATGGGTTGCACCAAGTGCAAAATAACAGAATGTAAGAGTTACGAGGGATGCCACTGTATAAACGCATTTCTAACAACATTTTCATGGTAGAATATTATTTTCATATGGCAACCCAACCATAAGTGCCAAACTAAACTTGTCAAAATCGTCAATTCGTCACACGAAGAAAAAATCTAAGGGAAAGAAAAGAGCGCGAACTAAACTTTGCACCCTGCAGCTTGAAAATCAAGAATATTCAACAATTTTAGCCATTCCTGAACATGTTTATTACTCAGTCAAAAAGTGGGCTATCCATAGCGCCCTACGAGCAAACTTTTTCAAAGGATAATGCAACTTGTGTTGCGAGTGGTGTTTAAAGAGAAAGCCAGAGTAGTCGGCTGGTGTATTATATTTTATATTATAGTGAGTAAATTATCCTTCTACTTTATTTATTACTACTTACAGAACCCTAAGCAAGTAAAGCGGTTGATGGAAGCACGAAATGGCGAGAAGGTGCCCAGTCGCAAAACAAAGGCACCACTAGTTTTGAGAACTCTCCTTTCGAAAATTCGTAAATATAGGGCGCTGAATCCCTCCAACCTGGTTAATTATGGCTAGCATTGTAACCAACGACCAAAATATTGAACTTATTATATATGTACCTACTTATTGAAAGAGTGTTCTAAAGCATCTTTGTGAAGTATAGCACATAATTATGTTACATTCATAATACACAATGTTTTTTATTTCAGGTTTGAATTTACCTTTGGTTTTGAAGACAAGATGAAATCAAGGCTTATGCAACTCAGTGCTCAACTCAAGGAACTTTTAAAGTGAAAGTGCAGTGGTTTCAAGAAATTTGTAGAATCTCAAAGTAAAAATAAAGAATATTTTTTTAACATAATCAATACTTATTTCAATTTTGTACATAATATATTTAGTTACCCTACTTTGTTTATATATTATTCAAACTCTGGCATAGGTTTCCTTTGTAGATAGGGGCAAGACAATGACATGCAATGATTATTTTCACCATTTTTCTAGCAACTGAAGAACAAATCAAATTATTTTAATAAATATTTTGATTTGTTTATTTTTAAGTAGACACACTACTATATAAATTATAAACTTATATAGATGTCATATAAGGAAAAAGTGACCTAGGCCTCCGGTGCCCAGGGCTGGGATTGAACCAGCATCTTCAGCACGGGAGGCCTAGGTCACTTTTTCCTTTGTATATGACATCTATATAAGTTACTTTTTCTAGCAGTTGACATTAATAATCAATATGATCTCATACTTACTAAACTTGAAACTATTGAAGTATTTTAGGCCAGATCAATCTAAGATAGTATGAACCCAACCCGTGGCCAAGGTGACCCAGCTTGTTGACCGGAGAAAAAACTTCATATACTGAACCACAGATGGTTATCAACAGTGATCGGAATTGGTAGTGCCATTTCGCGGGACTTCGGTGCGTAAGCTTAGTATGGATATAACCCCAGGATTTGAAATGAAAATTTTAAAGCTTGTGTTTGGTTTAAAAAATGTTTTAAAGAACTGCGGGCCTAACATATGAAAAATGTGGTTTCAGTTAAATGCCCTAAAATTTAGATGTATAATAGATTTAAATGCCCTGAACAAAAGTCTCTATAGGTGCTTTGACATAGGTGATTGACAGTAGAAAATATTGAAAAAAAATATGGTTTGCTACTACAATTTCAAAGAAACTAAAGGAATAAAAGATGTTAAATAAATAACTAATAATTTAATAATGTTCATTTATTTATTTATTTCAATATCCATTCTCCTAGAAACTAAGAATTCCCAAGGAGGGTTGATGTCAGGCAGGCGGCCGATCGTAAAATGTATGCCAAATCTTATACAATGCACTTGAGGTCCAGAGCAGGCTGGGAAAATGGCAAGAAAAGTTTGAAAGTGTTGGACTGAAAATAAGTAGAACCAAAACTGAACACATGTTCTGTGACTTTGGTGGTCTATCCAGCTTTTTCCACATTGCCTTATATGGTGTATTCCTACCAGTTTGCTCAGAATTCCGGTACCTTGGGTCATTAATGCAAGGCGACGGCAACATCGACCGTGATGTAAGGAATAGGATAAATGGATCATAGGATTTAGTGCCTGGTGTGGCCGACAGATGACGCTAGTGCTTTAACCTGAAAACAGAACGCGATTTTGTATGGGTATTGTCCATCCATGTCTATATCATCCTTGCATCTAACCAAACACACTTTTCTTTTAAGCCTGTGCTAGCAGGACAATTTTTTTGCAATTGTTCATTATAATTTTCTAAGTATTTGTTTATTTTCTAAGTATTTGTTTATTTTCAGAACATTGCTTTTTCAGTTCTTCTTTGGAAATATTACATATTCTACAAGGGTAATTCGAAGAAAATGTTTCATTAAACCCAGTAATGGAATGTATTCCTAAATTATCACCAATTAAGAGAGCCAACGTAAAATACAGTTTACCCTGATATACGGGTACATCTATATCAACTCCAAATGTAGACAAAAAATTTAGTTCTTCTATCAAAGGACGGAATGTTACACTATTCCCAAAGGTTGTTCTATCAGATGAGTGAAATAATAAGGCTCGAAATATATTAGTTAAGGCAGAAGCACGGTGTGGGGGAATGCAAGCAACAGATACATAAACAGCCCCTAGTTTATGGATACCGGAATGACTACCAAGTACATTCCCGCTTTCATAATCATCAAAAAATAAGAATAATGGAAATACTAACTTTCCTTTAAATGTTTCTTTTACTTTCCTCCAAGAGCTACCTTGTATGCCATTTTTGATGGGGCCGTTATCTAAAGACAAATGGTTAACATAGTCAAGAGTTTCTGTCATGACATTATTCAGTGAAATTTTTTTTTGCAATACGTTCCTAAGAGAAACTAATTGGTCTTTACATTCTATAGGAACGTAAGTTACTACACCACGCTTTTTAACGTTACACATTCTTTGACCAATAACTATTTCTCTCGGGGGTATATAAGTGCCTTCTTTTTCCAGATATTCGAGACGTTTATATTACTAAATGACTTAATCGGAGATTGTACAGTAGACAAAAGCTTATCTTTCAAAGCCATTATATTTTGAACTTGATCTGTGGACATACTAATTTCACTGAAAATATTCTCTATATCATGGGATAAAGTATTACACATGTACTTATTCATACCATCTACTATATCTTGAACAACTGTTTTCGGTATTAAAGGGTTTGCATACAGAGATGACAAAAACATTGGCAATGTATAATTACTTGAATTAGACGAATTTGGAATTGTAACTGTAGCAGACTGGTCTTCTCTTTCTGGCGAGTTAGGTATGATTGGCAAGGTATAATTACTTGAATTAGACGAATTTGGAATTCTTATTGTAGCAGGCTCTTCTCTTTCTGGCGAGTTAGGTATGATATCGGTTGTGTTCGATATTACGTCGTCGTCAGAAGAGTTAAAAGTATGAGGACTATCACTGATAATAACATGATCGCGTAGTATATGTTTCTTATATGTATTTTTAAGTGAAAGGAACGATTACACCCATCTTCTACACATGGATATATGGAAAAGTTATGTCCGTCATGCCCTAAAGAAAAATGTTTAAATAATTCTTTGACATAATTATAAACTCTGAAGCACAAAAAACACTTCAGCATTTTTGCAAATAGGCAAGGTACCAATAATTAACCGTAATACAATTACTCTTCTCGAAGATTTAAATCGGTCAAAAGTGTGTTTACAGTCGTGTAAATTTTGTCAAATTTTGTTTTTAAGCCGTAAAGTGCGATTTGGATAAATTGCCAGACATTTACAGATTCTGCTTCATTAGCTTTTCCCACATTGCCTTATAAAAGAATGTTAGATATGAAAGTGGATGGGCGAAGAGCTATGGGTAGGCCAAGAAAACGATGGATGGATTGTGTAAAAGAGGACATGAGGAAGAAAGGAGTGAGTGAGGAGATGACGGGAGATAGAGGAGAATGGAAGAAGAAGACATGTTGTGCCGACCCCATATAACGTGGGATAAGGGTAGGGAGAAGAAGAAATTTAATTATAATATGTTCATTTAGTATAGTGATGTTGATGTTTTATTGTTGTATTATTGTTAATTGTAACTGTTAATCGAAAGTAATTTTAAATGAATGATGTATTTATAATGACTAAAAAATTTTACTTTTGCGGTTTGAAGAAAAATTTCTATGAGAAATACGAGTCGGAGAATCTCAAGTCTTATCCACGTTCTGTACAATGTTTACCCGGTCATTCACCCGAAATGGCACTACCTATTCCGATCACTGGTTATCAACAATATGATACAGGTCAAAGTGACTATGGTCAAGTAATGTTTTATGAAACATTACTTATCAATATAAATAGATAGTATAAATTGCTGTAGTTGCTTAGTTTGGCTAGGTGAGATTGTCCCAAAGTCATAAGAGTAAATTTCAAAAATGTTTTATTATCACTTGTATCTTTGTAAAATACATGTTACAAGTCATACAAACAGCCATATATGTATGTACTGACTGTACTATTATGTTTTATTTGTAAATAGGTACCTATCCTGATTAGTAGAGATATATGACATTGATAAAAAGAGACCTATATTATTTATTACTAATGAGTTTTTAGGTACCTACTTATGTTAGAGTACAGTAACTACATAAACTCTCATAGGATCTAACATTTTTAGCCAAAGCCCAAGGCCAGGTCTTTGCTTCCTTTTTAGCCCATCATGAAACAGATACAAAATGCAAATGCATGTATTTTGTGTACAATTTGAATGAAAAAAAGCATGTTCATAATAATGTCCGATATAAAAAATACTAATGGGGAATGGAGGAAGGCATCTATCAAAGGTTTGTCAGATGGTGCCAGCCAGGGCTTGAAATACCGGTATTTTTCGGAACCGGTATCGTGGCTTCGAACCAGGAACCTGTATATGACTTGGTACCGGTTCCGTGGTACCGGTATCCAGGGATCGAATTACAGGTATTTTTCGGAACCGGTATCGTGGCTTCGAACCAGGAACCGGTATATGACTTGGTACCGGTTCCGTGGTACCGGTATCCAGGGATCGAATTACAGGTATTTTCCGGTTCCGAGGTACCGGTATTCAGGGCTTGAATTACAGGTATTTAATGGGAACCGGTATTGTGGCCTTGAACCATAAACCTGTATTAGACTTGGTAACGGTTCCAATTCACGCATAGGTACCGGTATTACTTGTCGCCGCGTATTAAAGGATTTGTTCTCTCTCTCTGACTCGTGGCGTCGGCTTTGTCCGCTCGGCGCTCGCTCACTCGCTGCGTTCATTTGTTTCGTTCGTCAGTTGGTGATCGAACTTATGTTTATTTGTACGTGCGGAAAACCTGGACTCCCATATTGGACCCCCCAAATAACAGGGATTAGTATGTTTTTAAAGGTTTTTATTTAGTTTCACCTGTCCGTTGCCCATGGTTCAAATGACCAACTTCCCGATTTCCGATTGAGCTGAAATTTTTCACGCATATGTATATCGAGTGACAATGCAATATTTTGATAATATAAAATAATGTCCATTTAGAAATCCAAGATGGCGGTCAAACACTTTTTTGGTAAAAATCGTTATGGTAGTCATTTTCGATTAATTCAGGTGTGTAGATTTCGAAAGTAATATCCGTTTTAAAATCAAAGATGGCGGAAATGGACAATTTTGTCAAAATCGTCATGGTAGTCATTTTCGACTAATTTGGGTGTGCAGATTTCGAAAATAATGTCCATTTTGAAATCCAAGATGGCGGTCATACACTTTTTATGGTAAAAATCGTTAAATCGAAAATGAAGACCGTTTTAAAATCCAAGATGGCGGCCATACACTTTTTACTTAAAAATCGTAATAGTAGTCATTCCCGATTAATTCATAGGTGTAGATTCCGGAAATAAGGACGGTTTTATAAATAAATATGGCGGAAATGGAAAATTTTGTCAAATTGGTCATGGTAGTCATTTTCGACTAATTTGGGTGTGCAGATTTCGAAAATAATGTCTATTTTGAAATTCAAGAGGGCGGTCATACACTTTTTTGGTAAAAATCGTTAAATTGAAAATAAAGACCGTTTTAAAATCCAAGATGGCGGAAATGGAAAATTTTGTTAAAATCGTCATGGTAGTCGTCTTCGACTAATTTGGGGGTGTAGATTTCGGAAAAAAATTTTGTTTCAAAATCCAAGATGGCGGCCATACACATTTTACATAAAAATCGTAATGGACGTCATTTTTGATTAATTCCGGGAAGAAGACTTCGAAAATAAGCACCGTTTTAAAATCAAAGATGGCGGAAACGGAAATTTTTGTCAAAATCGTCATGGTTTTCGTCTTCGACTGATTCGGGTGTGCAGATTTCGAAAATAATGCCTATTTTAAAATCCAAGATGGCGGTCATACACTTTTATGGTAAAAATCTTTAAATCGAAAATAGAGACCGTTTTAAAATACAAGATGGCGGAAATGGAAAAATTTTGTCAAAATCGTCATTGTAGTCATCTTCGACTAATTTGGGGGTGTAGATTTCGAAAAAAATGTTTGTTTCAAAATCCAAGATGGCGGCCATACACATTTTACATAAAAATCGTAATGGACGTCATTTTTGATTAATTCAGGGAAGAAGACTTCGAAAATAAGGACCGTTTTAAAATCAAAGATGGCGGAAACGGAAATTTTTGTCAAAGTCGTCATGGTTTTCGTCTTCGACTAATTCGGGTGTGCAGATTTCGAAAATAATGCCTATTTTAAAATCCAAGATGGCGGTCATACACTTTTGTGGTAAAAATCTTTAAATCGAAAATAAAGACCGTTTTAAAATACAAGACGGTGGAAATGGAAAAATTTTGTCAAAATCGTCATGGTAGTCGTCTTCGACTAATTTGGGGGTGTAGATTTCGAAAACAATCTCTGTTTTGAAATCCAAGATGGCGGCCATACGCATTTTACTTAAAAATCGTAATGGACGTCATTTTTGATTAATTCAGGGGTGAAGATTTCGAAAATAAGGACTGTTTTAAAATAAAAGATGACGGAAATGAAAAAAATTTACAAATTCGTCATGGAAGTCGTTTTCGACTAATTCGGGAACTATAGATTTCGAAAATAATGTCTATTTTAAAATCGAAGATGGCGATCACATACTTTACTTGTTATTTTAGCCATTTTCGATTAATTCAGGCGTGTAGATTTCAAAAATAAAGTCCGTTTCAAAATCCAAGATGGCAGAAATTGTCATTCATTTATAAAAATCGTCGTTATTCTGATATGTAGATTTCAAAAACAAATTCTGTTTTAAAATTCGAGATGGCGGCTATATACTATTTTGTATCCCCGATTAAATCAAAAATGACTACCATAACGATTATCCGGAAAAAAGTGTATGGCCGCCATCTTGGAATTTAAAACAGACCCTTTTCTCAAAATCTAAACACCTGAATCAGTCGAACAAGATTACCATGAAGATTTTCACAAATAGGTCATCATTGCTATCTTATATTTTAAAACAGTGTTTATTGTCGGAATTCACATTGCCGAATTAATCAACAGAGACTACTATAACGATTTTTACTAAAATTGTATGACTGCCGTCTTGTATTTTAAAACAAAAATTATTTTCTAAATCTACACACATGAATTAGTAAAAATAATAATAATAAATAATAAGAATAGCTTTATTGTACATATAGACATCATGTTACGTAATAGTTACACAACAGGATTTTTGTACAGACAAGTCGGTGTGGAGTGGTCAAACTTTCGACCCCTAGACTAGGTAAAAACCAATGCCTCAGGGGGTTGAGTTCTTCTAGGTTCAATGTCATCATAACACTCATAACAATTTGAGTTTGGTGGAAAATGACTACTATGACCATTTTTACAATAATTGTCCTTTAACACCCATCTTGGATCTCAAATCGGTCCTTATATCGAAATCTACACCCCTCAATTAATCACAAGCGACTACCATAAAATTGTTTTCGAAAAAAGTGTATGGCCGCCATCTTGGATTTTAAAACATACAATATTTTCGAAATCTACACAGTATACATCCAAATGAGACAAAAAAGACTATCATGACGATTTTAATAAAATTGTCCATTTCAGACATCTTCAATTTTAAAACGGTATTTATTTTCGAAATTTAAATCCCCAAATTAATCTAAAACGACACTCATTCGATTTTCACCAAATAAGTGTGCGAGAGCTAACTTGGATTTAAAAAAAGACATTATTTTCGAAATCTGCACACCCGAATTAGTCGAAAACGACTACCATGACGATTTTGACAAAATTATCCATTTTCACCATCTTGGATTTTAAAACGGTCTTTATTTTCGAAATCTACTTCCCTGAATTAATCGAAAACGACTACCATGACGATTTTTACCAAGAAACTGTTTGACCGCCATCTTGGATTTCTAAAGAGACATTATTTTCGAAATCTGCACACCAGAATTAGTCGGAAATGACTACCATGACGATTTTGAAAATTTTGCCCGTTTCCGCCATCTTTGATTTTAAAACGGTCCTTATTTTCGAAATCTACACCCCTGAATTAATCGGAAACGACTAACATGATGACTTTTACCAAAAAAGTGTATGACCGCGGTCTTGGATTTTAAAATAGACATCATGTTCGAAATCTGCACACCCTAATTAGTCGAAAATGACTACCATGACGATTTTGACAAAATTATCCATTTCCGCCATCTTGGATTTTAAAATTGTCTTTATTATCGAAATCTACATCCCTGAATTAATAGAAAATTACTACCATGACGATTTTTACTAAAAATGTGTATGACCGCCATCTTGGATTTAAAAATAGACATTATTTTCGAAATCTGCACACCCGAATTAGTCGGAAATGACTACCATGACGATTTTGAAAATTTTGCCCGTTTCCGCCATCTTTGATTTTAAAACGGTCCTTATTTTCGAAATCTACACCCCTGAATTAATCGGAAACGACTAACATGATGACTTTTACCAAAAAAGTGTATGACCGCGGTCTTGGATTTTAAAATAGACATCATGTTCGAAATCTGCACACCCTAATTAGTCGAAAATGACTACCATGACGATTTTGACAAAATTATCCATTTCCGCCATCTTGGATTTTAAAATTGTCTTTATTATCGAAATCTACATCCCTGAATTAATAGAAAATTACTACCATGACGATTTTTACTAAAAATGTGTATGACCGCCATCTTGGATTTAAAAATAGACATTATTTTCGAAATCTGCACACCCGAATTAGTCGGAAATGACTACCATGACGATTTTGAAAATTTTGCCCGTTTCCGCCATCTTTGATTTTAAAACGGTCCTTATTTTCGAAATCTACACCCCTGAATTAATCGGAAACGACTAACATGATGAGTTTTACCAAAAAAGTGTATGACAGCGGTCTTGGATTTCAAAATAGACATCATTTTCGAAATCTGCACACCCTAATTAGTCGAAAATTACTACCATGACGATTTTGACAAAATTATCTATTTCCGCCATCTTGGATTTTAAAATTGTCTTTATTTTCGAAATCTACATCCCTGAATTAATAGAAAATGACTACCATGACGATTTTTACTAAAAATGTGTATGACCGCCATCTTGGATTTAAAAATAGACATTATTTTCGAAATCTGCACACCCGAATTAGTCGGAAATGACTACCATGAAGATTTTGAAAATTTTGCCCGTTTCCGCCATCTTTGATTTTAAAACGGTCCTTATTTTCGAAATCTACACCCCTGAATTAATCGGAAACGACTAACATGATGACTTTTACCAAAAAAGTGTATGACCGCGGTCTTGGATTTCAAAATAGACATCATTTTCGAAATCTGCACACCCTAATTAGTCGAAAATGACTACCATGACGATTTTGACAAAATTATCCATTTCCGCCATCTTGGATTTTAAAATTGTCTTTATTTTCGAAATCTACATCCCTGAATTAATAGAAAATGACTACCATGACGATTTTTACTAAAAATGTGTATGACCGCCATCTTGGATTTAAAAATAGACATTATTTTCGAAATCTGCACACCCTAATTAGTCGAAAATGACTACCATGACGATTTTGACAAAATTATCCATTTCCGCCATCTTGGATTTTAAAATTGTCTTTATTTTCGAAATCTACATCCCTGAATTAATAGAAAATGACTACCATGACGATTTTTACTAAAAATGTGTATGACCGCCATCTTGGATTTAAAAATAGACATTATTTTCGAAATCTGCACACCCGAATTAGTCGGAAATGACTACCATGAAGATTTTGAAAATTTTGCTCGTTTCCGCCATCTTTGATTTTAAAACGGTCCTTATTTTCGAAATCTACACCCCTGAATTAATCGGAAACGACTAACATGATGACTTTTACCAAAAAAGTGTATGACCGCGGTCTTGTATTTCAAAATAGACATCATTTTCGAAATCTGCACACCCTAATTAGTCGAAAATGACTACCATGACGATTTTGACAAAATTATCCATTTCCGCCATCTTGGATTTTAAAATTGTCTTTATTTTCGAAATCTACATCCCTGAATTAATAGAAAATGACTACCATGACGATTTTTAGTAAAAATGTGGATGACCGCCATCTTCGATTTAAAAATAGACATTATTTTCGAAATCTGCACACCCGAATTAGTCGGAAATGACTACCATGACGATTTTGAAAATTTTGCCCGTTTCCGCCATCTTTGATTTTAAAACGGTCCTTATTTTCGAAATCTACACCCCTGAATTAATCGGAAACGACTAACATGATGAGTTTTACCAAAAAAGTGTATGACAGCGGTCTTGGATTTCAAAATAGACATCATTTTCGAAATCTGCACACCCTAATTAGTCGAAAATGACTACCATGACGATTTTGACAAAATTATCCATTTCCGCCATCTTGGATTTTAAAATTGTCTTTATTTTCGAAATCTACATCCCTGAATTAATAGAACATGACTACCATGACGATTTTTACTAAAAATGTGTATGACCGCCATCTTGGATTTAAAAATGGACATTATTTTCGAAATCTGCACACCCGAATTAGTCGGAAATGACTACCATGAATATTTTGAAAATTTTGCCCGTTTCCGCCATCTTTGATTTTAAAACGGTCCTTATTTTCGAAATCTACACCCCTGAATTAATCGGAAACGACTAACATGATGACTTTTACCAAAAAAGTGTATGACCGCGGTCTTGGATTTCAAAATAGACATCATTTTCGAAATCTGCACACCCTAATTAGTCGAAAATGACTACCATGACGATTTTGACAAAATTATCCATTTCCGCCATCTTGGATTTAAAAATTGTCTTTATTTTCGAAATTTACATCCCTGAATTAATAGAAAATTACTATCATGACGATTTTTACTAAAAATGTGTATGACCGCCATCTTGGATTTAAAAATAGACATTATTTTCGAAATCTGCACACCCGAATTAGTCGGAAATGACTACCATGACGATTTTGAAAATTTTGCCCGTTTCCGCCATCTTTGATTTTAAAACGGTCCTTATTTTCGAAATCTACACCCCTGAATTAATCGGAAACGACTAACATGATGACTTTTACCAAAAAAGTGTATGACCGCGGTCTTGGATTTCAAAATAGACATCATTTTCGAAATCTGCACACCCTAATTGGTCGGAAATGACTACCATGACGATTTTGACAAAATTATCCATTTCCGCCATCTTGGATTTTAAAATTGTCTTTATTTTCGAAATCTACATCCCTGAATTAATAGAAAATGACTACCATGACGATTTTTACTAAAAGTGTGTATGACCGCCATCTTGGATTTAAAAATAGACATTATTTTCGAAATCTGCACACCCGAATGAGGGTTTCCGCGATTGAGATTTTCACAAGATGGCAGCACCGTGACGACAGGTCTTTTTGGCAGTAGCTGTCAAAATCCACCAATCAAAAATTATATGGTTAAACATGATTGGTGGATTGTGACAGCTAGACCTGTCGCCACGGTACTGCCATCTAGTGAAAAACTCGATCGCGGAAACCCTCATTAGTCGGAAATGACTACCATGACAATTTTGAAAATTTTGCCCGTTTCCGCCATCTTTGATTTTAAATCGGTCCTTATTTTTGAATATTTTTTTAGGAAAGTAGCCAATTGAGAACCTCCTCCTTCGAAATCATGAAGTCGGTTGATAAATACACAACAATGAACTTCCACTTTCCGCCGTGTGTTCAATTCGAACTGAATCACCGCGCATCGCTGATTCGCCTGGCATGCTGGCAACGCGCAGCGCAACGCCGCGTTCGTTTGTAGTGTAGGTATGTTACGCACCGAATATGCGTACCGCACTAAACGACAACGTCGCGTACACGTGGAAGAACCTTTATAGAGAACCGGTATTTTTCGGTGCTAATTCCGGTATTTGTTCTTTACCGGTTCTGCGGAACCGAAATGAAAAAAACTCATAAATATGAACAGGTACCTTCGGTACCGGTTTCAAGCCAGGAACCTTTATAGAGAACCGATATTTTTCACTGCTAGTACCGGTATTTTTTCTTTACCGGTACTCTGGAACCGAAATGAAAAGAACCTATAAATACCGGTATGTAACCGGTATTTTTGGTACCGGTTCCAAGCCCTGGTGCCAGCATAGCTTTGTACCTATCACTAGTTTTGTTCTATGGGATTTGGCTTAAAGGGCTATAATTAATGCCAGAAAATTCCAAGTAAAACAATAATTTGCCTCAGAAGAGCAACACACATAAAGTCAAATTAGCTAAACCATGCTATTACCAAATTTTCAGTAGATAATTATTTATTTATATGGGGTTATTGTCTCTTCAGATCTGTAAAATCTGTGCTGTGAATTTATTTCACAAATGAAACTGAAATACAGTGTAAACTATATAGCGGCACTCAAGGAACCGGAATTTTTTTCATGTTATTGCGAGTTGTCGTTAAACAGAGACCTACTGTGCTTGATTTAAGGCCTATATAAAATCAAATAAAAAAACAAGATTTAAATGAATCAGTATAATAAATTTTCATAGACATTTGAATTTGTGGATACCAAACCATTGTTGAACTATTTTTGTTCCACAACACTTGACACTCTAATTTACTTGATTGTATATTCCATATCACGCTTTATTTACATGTAGTTCTGAACATTGTTTAGTTGAGTAGAACATTGTCGAGGCTCGATTTCGGTGGTATTGGCGATAAATGTTTGGTGATATATATAATAGCACTGCTGCTATGGCATGAAATTATAATCTGGTTATCTGGCACCTTTTGAATCGTATGACTTGCTCCCATCGAGGCTTTCTACCGTGTCATAACATAAAACACGTGTTTCTTCTTGACCTGTTCACTCCACCGCGTCAGAGGTTTACGCTCCCTTTTGCTTTCTACCTTAAAGAACTTGCAGTATTCAAGTCTTGTAGTCAGTCATTCGTTATTTCCAAAGGTTTGGTCTTCATTGACAAAAACAGAGTGGTTTTTAAAATGATTATCATGATTGTTCTGCAGGTTTCGCTCGCTCTACGGCTGTCGGCTTTCATGACAATTACTGTAGGTTCTGGCATAGTTCTGGTATGTCTGTTATAACAGAAGTCTGGTCTATTTCAACCTGAAGTCACTTGGCACTCGGTTTTAACTTAAAAGCGCACTTTTTACACAGAATTATATATTTATTATTAGATACACGAGTTGAAGTGTGCACGGGCTATAATCTTCGTAGTTAGAATACCGGAGCTTAGTTATCTGTGGTGCAAGAGTTTTGACTGACATTTATTGCCACCGCTTACCTGTCAAACCTGTCAATTACCCCTGTCGCTAGATTTTGAATTTATGTTGACAACTTGTGGCAGAGATTCTACGCGACGCCATTACAACATTCATTACTGTGATATCCTTGATCGAGTGAAGTGTCGTCGATTTCTATCCGAGCTTATCCTCTCAAGTATCCAGTAATAATTGTGGGACCGTAATAGTTATGTTTAATAACTGTTAATATGTTCCGTAATTGTTGTGTTGATAATTGTGCGAGCAAACGAGGAGATGTTCCTTTGCATCAGTTTCCCGCGTCGGAGATAGGACTCCAAAAGTGGGTGCAGTGCATAAACAGTGAACGGCTTCATAGTTTAACGAATGATGAAATTCGTAAGGTGTTTGTGTGCCACAAGCACTTTGAACGAAAGTTCATCACCAGTAAAGATCGGATACGACTCGGTGGTTACCCCACTTTGATCTCTCAAGAAGACATCGAAAGTGGTACACCGAGTGTCCCACAGGCGGCCAATTTAACTGGTAAGTTTTATATTACTTTATTTACTTTCTAACTCGTGGTATTTCTGTTAAATATAACGCTGCCGTTACGCACAGCAGCGTTATTTATAAATCACAAGAATAATATGCTGATCAGATTATTTAAATAAAGAAAACACCATGCCTAAGAAAGTTCTTTACCAAATAAAAAAATATTCAGTACGGTATTAATATTGTATACTACCTATTATACAGTGGTAAAGTAACATAATTTGAAATATTTCTACTAATGCATAAAATGACTAATATAAAAATACACAAATGTTAATAGGTTCACTTCATTGAAAACGTGGTATTTTTATAATTACCTCTCGCTGTTGGAAATCTGTATTAGTGTGTTAGTAGGTCACAGGGACTCCCAGTAAAAATTAATATTTAAATATTTCCAAATTCTGGTCTGGGCTCTCCTTTCACGGTCAGATTCACAGTGTGGGCATCACTCATATTAATATACCGTTAAAGTTTTAACTTTGGATCAACTATGGTTGCAGTGATAAAATATGAGAATTTCGTCTCGTTTAGATCTAAAGTAAAAAGTAATAGTGTTCTTACTTTCTAATATGTGTGGTTTTTATTATTAAAAATATTTTTTTTGAATAATTTTCATTTTCCAGAACACATAACGTCTGATCATTGCTATGGTAGGCGTAGCCAGCATGAAGATCACACCTACTCAAAAGGGATTTTTTCGGAAGCTGCTGGTAATTTTTCATTAATCACTACTACTAAGTATTGTTATGGCCAAAGTATGTTAACCTATAACAGGGGTCGGCAAACCGCGGCTCCCGAGTCTCATGGCGGCTCTTTGAAGGGTCAGTTGTGGCTCTTCAAGTTCCCCTAAATTTCAAAAAATCTTATTATAAATAAATAATGGTAACTTGGGTATCGCCTATCTGATCGTGTCGCTTTAGGATTATATTATATAAATAAATAAAATGTAAATAGGACAATAAAATTGCGTTAAAGCAACACAATAGTCATATATGAGACTCAAAGCCAGTCCCTCACCATTTGCCGCTCAAAATGTGCCTAAAAATATTGTGAAGCTGTAAGGGACGGTTTTATAGTCTTATACATAAGTATGGCAAAATAATTAAATTGATATTTTCACTGCGAAATAATAGTTTACGTATATAGTTGGCATACAATTAATTTTTCAGTACAATGTGAAAAATAGAATGATATCATTATTTTTCAAAATTTCATATTTAAGAAGAAACCTTTCAATTTTGAAATTTTGAAGCCTAGATTCTTTGAATCAATTTAATATATATTTTTAATTTTTTTTCTTTATTTAGATATATTGCTCATTCATTTTGTACCCATTTAACTCATATTCCTATCAAAATTTAACACGTGTCATCATCCCTATTGATAGGTATAAGTTTAAGTAGTTTAAAACTCTAAAATATTTAATAGCGTCTTGGTTTTTTTTCAGGCTCATCACAGCAGCAGCCATCAGCTGTACCAGACCTACAGAACCAATCACAACCTACTGCATTAGGTACTTAATTCATTTGTTACTTGGTTTTGATTTTTATTTCTTCAAACCTTGAAACTGGGCAGAATTTTACTTATGAATAGATTAAGCGAATCTTCTAATTAATTTTTTTTGATAGAATTTTGATTCAGTAGGAATATCTCCGAATAAGAAGTCTGGGGGAAAGAAAGACGTCCTAATTTCAATCCGGAGGTCTTGTGTTCAAACTCCGGCTCGTACCCCTGAGTTTTTCGGAAGTTATGTACGAAATATCATTTCATTTTTACCAGTCGCTTTTCGCTGAAAGAATACATCGTGAGGAAAACGGACCTAACCCCAATAAAGTCTAGCCAATTAATGGGATTAGCTTGCCAAGCGGACCCCAGGCTTAATTGTGAGCCGTGGTAAAAAGCCGGGACACACGCTAGGAGGATGATGATGATATATAAAAAATGAAAAAGTTTATTGTATAAGGGCAACATTACAATATAAATCACGACTCTGTGTCCTGAGTTAGGAAACCCTGTGTTACAGGACCTATTTGTGTATTCATTTTGTTACTGTGTTGTGGTTTGTAATTAGCATTAAATTAGTAACATTCGATCTTTATTTAATGAAACAATAACTTTTTTCAGGTGCATCACTGGATCAACTACCCGGGTCAAATCCACAATGCCAACCAGAGCAGCCACCTGTATCAGGTAATTATTTTTCACGTTTGATACTCCGAATCTATAAAGCAGGTTATTTCCGTAAACGGCCGGAAGAAGTTGATATGTCGAGATGAAAACTTGAAGCAATTTGAACCTAATCATTCTATATAATTCTCGAGGTATCAACTTCTTCCCGGATTTAATCTATAAAAACCGGCCAAGAACATGTCGGGCCATGCTCATAGTGTAGTGTTCCGTACTTGCCGTCCTTTTACAAGTTCAAAAGGTCGTTTATTAAGGGATATTTTGTAGCACTTACGTCCTTTTAATTTAATATGCGTTTTGGAATTACAACTCAAACAGTTAAACCGATTTTAATCAATATTGTTTTGAAAGTACTCATTAGGCCTCACCTTCGTGAAGTTTTTAAAAGTTTTTGGACTCACTGTTCAAAAATTCAAGAGGAGCCGGAAGGCGCACTTTTTTAAACTGGTCGAGCTATATAAATATTTACGAGATTAGATAGAATTATTCTAAGAAATTATTCGTTTTATCCAAAAATTGTTTTCTGACTATTATTATTTTTGAAAGACCTATCCAACGATACCCCACATATATAGATAGGGTTGGAGCGAAAAAAAAACACTTCCCACTTCATGTGTACGTATGGACACTATGTACCCTAAAAATAAAAAATAAACAGATTTTGGTTTATCACTTTGTCGGCGTGATTACATAAAAACACATACTCATCCAAATTTCAGTTTTCTAATACTAACCGTCACTGAGCAAAACTGCGGACGGACAGACGGACTAGGTGAAATTATAAGGGTTCATAGTTGACTACGGAACCTTAAAAATGAAATGCGCTAAGAGGTTTCACATTCCAAAATTTGGTCTTATATAGATTAATTGTAAGATATTCATTCTGATATTAAACAGTCGATTCGACTAACGACGATGGTTTTATTTTTCCACTCAAATGTTTAATAAGAATTACGTCATGTTAACTAGTTAGCTAGTTTTGATATTAGATAATAAGTCAGCAAATATACAGTCCACTGGTAGGCAAAGACCTAAGCGGGTTGGGGACTTCTCTTACACCTTTGGATTTCTATTCAGGGTTCTTGACGAGGTTACATAATATTTGTAGGTACATATAAGTTGCAAACATAATATCTACCTAACTCTGTAAATAATTTATGGACCTATATTCCGTTTAAAACATATGTTGTATATTCATTGCAGGCTCATCACTGGAACAGCGGCCAGCTCTCCGAGAAATCCAAAATCTACCAGATCATCCTTCTATGTCAGGTAAATAAAAATAGTAACATCGATAGGATTATAAACTTATATTAAATATATAACTAGAAATATATAAGACTAACTCGTAGAATTTTATTTTGTTATAAACGTTTGTAAACCCTCGAGTTGGTTAAACTCATCATCATATCAGCAATGTTATTTTGGTTAGGTAGAACAGTAAATTATCTAATTATTCAGATAAAATAAAAAAAAACCCGCCCAGTGCATGTCGAACCACGCATAATGGAGGGTTCTGTACCTTCAACGGAATAAGAAAAAACAATTATCCAAAGGTCGTATTTGCCTGCGGAAGAGCTTTTTGGAGATAACTCGCAAACGCTTTAATCGTTAATGTTCAAAACAATTTTTGTTGAAAGAATATGCAAAGATGTACAGTCGCCATCAAATATATCGGAGCGGTCAGGGTACTCAAAAATATCTGAACATGCATTATATCGCCTTGACAATAGGGGCGTTGTTCAGATATTTGTGACCACCTTGGCCGCTCCGATATATTTGATGGCGACTGTACAAACAGCAACACTTAACTGTACCTTATTACAAAAGACATAAGGTCCACCGATGAGCAGTTAGCAGTGTGAGCGATGGTATCTTCTCATTTTTTTCATAATTTTTGGATCATTAAATTTACAGGGGCCCGGGACACAATTTTTTAGACTCTCGGGTAATTATTTCTGAAAAAAATAACTAAATAAAAAAATGTTCAAATCGACCTCAATGTTATTTTTAAAGACCTATCGATTGATGTGCAACATGTTGATAATAAGCCAAAAAAAATTTTTCAATTAGTTACATGTATGATGTGCTAAATATATAAAAAAATTGTTATCACCAATTTTCATAAAACTAAGTAGCATCACAAAATACACCTTTGTTAAAACTTTATTAAGATACGTCTTATAGTTTCCGAGTAAAATGGCTGTGACATACGGACAGATGGACGGGCGAACGGACGGACAGACGGACATGACGAAACTATAAGGGTTCTGTTTTTGCTATTTTGTCTACGGATGTACGATCCCTGGTTTGAAGACACATTTTTATTATTTTTCAGGCTCAACATCAGCGCAACAAACTGTACAGTTTCTCAATGAAACTCAAAACCTGCCAGACCAGCCTCTTATATCAGGTAATTATTAAAAATGTTTAACAGTAACAGTTAATTAGTTAAACGAGTATTTCAAATCTCACGCAAAGAATTAAAACAAACTTGACACATCCTTACATGACAATTTGACAGTATTAACTTCAGTGCAAAACTTTTATCAAGTTTGTTTACGTTCCTTCCGCGAGGTATCGCCACGTGAGTTGAAGTCACGTACACAACCATGTCCGTCTTCCGTCCGCGGCCTAGCTCAGTGATCGGTAGTATGTACTATAAAACTGAAATTTCGTTTGAGTATATGTATTAATTACGCCAACCAAGTGGTAATAGTTAAAAAAAAAAAAAGATTTTATGGTACCTACTGCCTAACCCTATTGTGTGAGGTGTCATCAGATATAGGGGATCTTCGTCATCAGAATAATACAATAGGGGTCTTCTGAACATTTTTTTGATAAAATCAACAGTTTCGTTAATAATAATAGCTCCGAAAGTTTAAAAAATGCGCCCTCTAAGCTTTGAACTGTGGATCGAAAATTATGTAAAAAAATCATGAATATGAGGCTTAGTGACAAATTTCAATGAAAACTATATTAAATGAAATCGGTTGAACTATTTTTGGGTTATCGCAAAAAAATATCCATTCTTACTTAATAGACGTAAGTGCCGCAAAATATTCTATAAAAACGCCCTTTTGATTAGGTTAGGTGTACTGTGATGGGCCGGCAACTACGGAACCCTACATTGAGCATGGCATGGCACATGTTCTTGGTCGGTTTTTATAAGACAGGTCACTCGTATTATATACTTTACGTACACACACACACACACACACAATGATTATCGCAACATTATGTGTTTCAAATAGTTTTATTTAAATGAGGAGCATTCTAAATAAATTAAAGTTATTGGTATATAGTTTGGTTTACTTCATTTTCGAAAATGTATCGTGCATATGTAGTAATATGTAACAAGTAATATGAGTATTTAATACATTTACTCACTCGTTCCATTTTTTTTGTAATTACTTAATGTGACTGTGTGTATTATCATTCACCTAAACTCTGGTGGCGATACCAATAAATAATAATTTAAAATGAAAGATGAACATATATAGGAGCATTCCACGGAAAAGTCCACCGTTTTCCCATACGAACACGAATTTTCTGAAAATTGGTAGGTTTTGGAGTTCCTATTTGTACGACAATAGACTCAAATTATGGTCAGAATTATAATATTCCAATTAAAATTGCAAAAATAACTCAAGTGACAGAGATACACACGCGTTTGTACGGGACAGCTCGTGGAATGCCTCTATACTATATAGTCATAACTCATAACCTACTGTATATATATAATGCATTGAAAATATACTATAACGTTTCAGGAAAAAATATTTCTATCAGGAAACGGAAATTCAAAGACATCGATTCCCAACTAGAACAAGGGAAACCGATATGTACGTCCAAAAGCACCAATCCCCAACCAAAACAACGGAAACGGATGATTCCCAAAGTGGCAGACTTACCGCCATATTGTCGAAGAATTTACGACGAGTATAAGAAGTCTAAGAAACAGTTGGACTTCATGAAACGAGTCAAGAGCGCAATGAAATTTTCAAAAACGCAATGTTTTGAAAAGCTATCTAGGAATGTAAATCCATTAGCAAAAAAAATAATGTGGATGCAGATTAGTCAATGTAACAAGAAACTAAAAGGCAGGCGTTTTACAGAAGAAGAAAAAATGATTTCGTTAGCAATCATGAAACAAAGTCCAAAGGCATATAGATTTCTGCAAAAAATATTTATCTTGCCATCAAGGAATACCTTGAATAAATTGACATCTACTTTGAATGTGCAGCCGGGCATCAACGAACAAATTTTTGATGCTATCAAGGATCAGGTAATTATAACAGTAAATAATAGCCCACTATTTTTGTGATTAGCAACTGAAACATAGTTTTAGTCACTTATTAATGCAATGTTGATTAATAACGTTTTTTTTTATTGTAGGTCAAAAATTGGACCGAAAATAAAAGATATTGTTCCCTCATTTTTGACGAGGTCAAACTGGAACCTGGTTTGGATTACGGGAAAGGGATGGACCATATTAATGGATTTGTGCATCTTAATAAAAAGACCAATGATTTTGCTGACCATGCTTTAGCCTTCATGGTGAGAGGTGCAATACACAAGTGGCAACAACCTGTAGCGTTCTACTTTTGCGAAGGTGCAACAAAAAATGAAGAGTTAAGAGTAATATTGAAACAAGTCATAGGCGCAGTGATAGATACGGGCCTGATACCCGTTGCTGTTATTAGTGATCAAGGCAAATCATTTCAATCAGCCTTAAACGCTCTCATAAAAGAGACACGGAGTGAGTCCAGGAATCCGCTTGGTAAGTTCTAATTAGTTATTTAGCAAATAATATTTAAAGTTTAACATTGTCTCTAATTATTAGTTAGGGTATCATTTGTTAGAGACCATCTTTGGATTAGTATAGAAGTTTTACATAAATTTAATGGACATCATTAATTCATCATTATTATTCTGAGACATAAGGGGCAGGACCCCCGCTCCAAGTAGTTTCTGGTGTAAAGACTGTCTAAGTGTCCATGCTGTCCAGTGTGGTAATGCCGCGAGCACATTATGGTCACTTTTGCACCGGAAGCTTCGAGGAACTGGTTTGTCTAATTATTTCATTTAATTATTTATAAAGTTTGTCTAGATTTAAGTTTGTAATGCATGAAATTAATTAATTTACCAAATGTTTTCTTATGTTTCCAGATAATGTCATAACAGTGAAAGGGCATGACATTAATGTCATGTATGATGCGCCTCACCTCATAAAGTGCATTCGAAATAATTTTTTGTATAAAAACATGAAATTCGAAGGGAAGACATGCAAGTGGGATGACATCGTCGATGTGTACCAGACGGACTGTGAGCATGCCGAGGTTCGATTGCTGCACAAACTGAACGACACGCATGTCATACCTGACAAAATTCATAAAATGAAGGTATGTCATTTCTTTAATTAAGGCATCTAAATCACTCATTCTTGAATCACTATCGACCCCTGAACCAATGTGATAATAACAGCGAGCCAATGCCTGTAAAAGTTAGTCTCTTTGCCCCTACGTTAGGGGTAAAATAGACTTTTACGCCTTATAGCGCGACAAAATTTTATTACTCTAACTATATAGTATGTAATTAAAACATTAAAAGTAACATTCGATCACATGTTTTTTAGGTCAAGACGTGCACACGAGTCCTGAGCAATACTGTGGCGGCCGCCTTATTGTATACATCCAGATTTTGTAAGTCTTTTTTACCCTATAATCTATAATTACTTTTAGTGCATGCACAACATATGATTTTTAAAAGGGAAAGATATTCAACTGAATTATGTTCACTTCCCGTGTAAGAAATATTACATTATAAACGAGTATAGTTCCGCCCTCTCGTAGAATCGTAGACACAGGATCACTCCCAAATAAAAGGAATAAGAGACCGTTGAATTATATAGGAAAAAAAAATGTTTTTGCAAAATTGTAACTTCTAAGTTCAAAATAAAAGATGTCCATAAAAAAATGTGATAATCCTCATCTCTAGGTAGTGACCCTCCTTAGTAAGCTGGAGGTGCTGGGTTAAAATCTCTGTATAATATAAAAGCATGTATCTGTGTGATGAGTGATTTATTCTTGCGTTACGATTGACTTTAGTCAAATATTTATCTGTCTGTTATAACTGACTTACAAACATTATCGAGCTTAAGGTGAGACTAGGTTAGCGATTAGTGTAAAAATTACATCAGCTGTTTTAAATTGGAACCATGCATGGTACTTCCACATTAAATTTGTTACAACTTTCACCCAGATTCAAAATTGCGAGGACAATTTACGAATTAATACATTCATGATGTGACCATGCAATTCTGAGCCTACAAGTACAAGACATGTTCGCCGTTGTGTGGCATAACGAAGGACATTTTTTAATGATATAATTGTTTTTTTTTGCAGCCCACTACTCAGACGGTAGAAAAGTGAGCGATACTTTGAAAAACACTTCGGAGGTGGTGTCATTTTTTGACAAATTATTTGACTCTTGCAACGGCGCCACTTTGAGTAACAAACAAACCGGAGGAAAATCTCTCAAAAAAGCTGTAACGGAGGCGTCTGAACACCACGAATTTTGGCGCGAGGCAATAAAAAAATTAGAGAAAATTAAATTTATTGATGAAAAACGAGGTGAAGTAACTGTTGACAGTGTTAAAAATTGGATAACAACTTTGAAAAGCTACATAAATCTGTGGCATTTTTTTAAATCTAAAAATATTAAAATATTGAGACCCCGGTATTTCAACTCTGACCCTATAGAGAACTTCTTTGGCCAGGTCCGAGCCTACAATTATCGGAATAACGACCCCACATGCCACAGTTTTATTAGTACTTTTAAATCGTTACTTATAACTAGATTTATTAAATTTCATTCGACAGGATTCAATTGCGAGGAGGATTCTGGTTCTCAATTAATAAATATAAAAAAAATTTTTGAACCAACAAAATATCATAAGGAACCAGAAACCAGTAATCCTCCTGACAATCCAACAATTGAAGTCGATCTGGAGGCTATGCAAGCACAAGTGCACCGTGAGCGACTGAATGTACACTCACGGGCATACACTGCGGGTTGGGTAGTCAGAAAGGTACTACAAAAAAATAAATGCGAAAAATGCTTCACTGATCTAACCGCGCCGCAGGAAGGATCTTGTCACGGTTGGATCAGTGAAAGGGAGTATGACTCAATTAAAAAAAAAGGCTCTCATACCCGTCAGAAAGTGTAGTAAGAATGTTTAGTGATGTTGTGAGGGAAACAAACGAATACTTGGAGAAGAAGCCCCATTTAAATTTTATTTCAGCCAAAATTAAAAGGCATATTCTCTTCAAGTATTCGTTTGATTTCCTCAAATGCGTGACTCATAAAGCAGTTGTGCTTGAGCTAATACTTACCGTAAGTGTGAAATTTAGTATATTTAACTGGTGCAATATTATAAATAAAATTTTGAAAGGCACCGACATAGCACGGTTACGCAGAACTTTGCCCCCAATGCAAAGGAAAGCCTTAAATAAGTATAAAAAAAAATTAAAAAATAAACAAAAGTAGATGTATTAAATTAATGTTGTTTTATTTATAAATTCCCTACGTAATACCTAGCCAGAAACACATGACATTTCGGCCTGCCTATACTGTGTAGGGCGAAGTATCATGTATTTCTGATTTAGAACTTAAAATTAATTTTATTAGTACAATAGGTACCACCTGAAGGCTCTTTACATTTAGCTCCTTTGCCTACATATTCACTCATAAAATTAAAAAAAAAAAACTTTGTCAGATCAATTGCTGCATTTCGCTATTGGTCAATATAGCTCTATGACAGTTGTGCGTCTGATACGTAGTATCTCTTATTAGTCTGTGGAAGTGTGAATAATACAAAACGTCAATCGTATGACCCTTTTGCGTTCAGAAACGTGCATATATTTATTACTGCGAACAATATTTTATTATTTTTCATCAAATATCGCTGTTAATCAAGCATTAATCTATGACATACGAGACATTTTTGCAAATTCTCCGCCATATTTAAACGTAGATTTGAGTTAACCAGTGCTCGACGGCTGGTTAAGGTAAACGTAACTTTCTGACTGCTAAAGTGCATGGTGCAACGGAAAAACGGACTTGACGTCTACTGTAACCATGATGAGTTCGTTAAGTATGCGTGGTGCAACCCGCCCTTGTGTATGAATTATATGTGTATTCTTAAAACCATGTGAAATAAAATATATCGTCATGTACAGTCAGCTGCAAAAATACGTATCGAAAAAATCGAATATGGTACTACGCATTTATTACAACGGAATAAGATACTATGGGACATCTTTTTGAGTAAGATGAGTACACCCATATTTTTACAGCTGACTGTACCAAACAAAAATCACTAATTGCAAAAATAAATTAAACTAAAATCAACCTTGTTTTGTTACATATACGGTTCATAACGGCTATACACTTGTGATAGTAATTAGTGAGTTTTGGTTGTCACCCGACGATATATGGAGTGATAAGGATTCCCCTATTTTAAGTGATTGGATTATGGTCAGTGATCGGAATTGGTAGTGCCATTTCGCGGGACTTCGGTGCGTAAGCTTAGTATGGATATAGTTTTTACCCCCGGGATTTGATATGAAAATTTTAAAGTTTGTGTTTGGTTTAAAAAATGTTTTAAAGAACCTCGGGCCTAACGTAAGTATGAAAAATGTGGTTTCAGTTAGATATCGGACGTCAAAAGAAATAGATTGACAGTACAAAATATTGATAAAAAATATGGTTTGCTACTATAATTTCAAAGAAAGTAATAATTTAATAATGTTCATTTAAAATAATGATGTTGATGTTTCATGTTTTATTTTATGATTGTATTATTGTTCATTGTAACTGTTAAACGAAAGTAATTTTAAATGAATGATGTACTTATAATGACATTTTTTTTTACTTTTGCGTTTTGAAGAAAATTTTCTGTGAAAAATACGAGTCGAAGAATCTCAAGTCTTATCCATGTTCTTTACAATGTTTAAGGTCATTTACCCGAAATGGCACTACCTATTCCGATCACTGATTATGGTCATGAAATATTGTCATTACCTACAGCAAAAAGTAATGAAAAATAAGTAAGATGCATAAAAAAACGCAAAGTAAAAAACAGACAGACAGAGTCGTACCGTAAAGGTTTTACCATTTTGATACGGAACCCTAATGAGTGCAACATTAGCGCCATCTAGTTCAGCTGTCTTGGTCATATAGGTATTATAAGTAGGTATAATCAAAAGGTGTATCCTTTTTTGGACCTTATTACAATGCAATAAGGAGAAAAAGTGGATACATCTTTTTGTAGTCGACTGTACATCTTATTTGCTATGCTTTAGTATGAAGTTAATTTCATACAAACGTACGTTATGTTTTATGTATTTTAAAAGATGGATTTTTTTGGGATGTTTTCACTGCAATCATTTTTTAATGCATTGATTACCACGGATACTAAAAAAGTTCCGTTAATGAGTGTTGCCATATCAATTAATCTAATCGATCTGTCAAACAAATGTGAAATGTCAAATTTGTTAACCTCCCTAAAGAAAACAAAACAAAAGATTATAGTTTATAGAAATATTAGAAATGGATAATATTGTTAAGGAATTAGGTATAAGCAATAAAAACATATTTACGACTGCCTCAGCTAATTTATTCAGTGTCGTAGTGCATAGCAGTTGGCTTAAAAAATGGTTGAAGAACTTGGAAGTAGATAACACAGTGAACAACGTAGATTTTGCACTACAAGCTGGAGAAAGTGTTCCTTATCCGTGGCGGAGTATATTCATTCGGGTACGTAACTATTCGTAAGTCGTAACAACGCATAAATGTATAGAATGAGTAACGATTAACGCCTCTTTCTTCTGTAGGTATTAAATAAGAAGGTGTCCAAAGTACTGCCCCTTCCCCGTTACAAACTCCATGAAGCGAGTCCCGAAACTCCTCTAACTTTCTCGCAGCTACTCCAATACGTCTCGCAAAACAACCACAGAAATCTATGGAAGGAGTCATATAAGAAATATTGTCAGAACAATGAGAATTTAAAGGAGAGTGCTGTTGTTAATTTACTGGAGCATGACCAGTTGTTGTCAGAGGTGCTGCTGCGGCTGTACGGGTGTAACATAATCAGGATAAAGAGTGACGGCTCCGGCAGGATCACAGAGTACAAAGAAATCATTCCTAACAAACATGTCTCCAAATCTTATGAAACCCATGTCAATTTATTAGCAGCTATGTTCGTATTAGAAACTGACAATAACTACTATATAATATACAGAGGCCACTATGAGAATAACTTGCTAGACTGTTTGAATTTTAGCCCTAATCTTATAGATATGAATTATGGGCGGGGGATGTTTTTAGTGTTTCAACTATTGAATGTTTTCAAAGCAATGAGTGACCGAGGGTTAAGTCTAGGTACTCTTTCATTACAAGATATTTATTTGACAGAGAACATGTGGCTACAGATACTGCCGGCTGTTACGAATAACATTCACACTCTAGATGCTTCATTAATCTACGAGCAAAACAGGAGTAAACAAGTTACACCTGCTGTGAGTCAAGGGAAGTGGGGGGAGGAGTGGGGAAGGAATGAGGTGGTGCAGTTTGAGAAGATATGCATGCTGTGGGTGCGGGGCCGGATATCAAACCTGGACTACCTGCTGCACTTGAACAGGCTGGCCGGGAGATCGACTAATGACCCGCAGGCACATTTCATGGTGCCCTGGGTCACGGATTTCGCATCAAGATGTGGTAAACGAATATACCTTTTCATTTTCATATGATTATTTTTACAAAAGAAGCTTGGCTGCCCTTCAAACTACACAATTCATTTATTTTTTGTTCTTCAAAAACAGAGTCTATTCTTTGAATAACTGGCTATCCTATCAGTTATTCGGTTTATTCTTTATCAGGAAATGGGTTTGTTATTCAATCAAATACAAACACTGAAAACATTGAAAAAATAATCAACCCAGCAGGATTTGAACCTCGCATCGATACGCCTAACCGGGGCGTATCGATGCGAGGTTCAAATCCTGCTGGGTTGATTATTTTTTCAATGTTTTCAGTGTTTGTATTTGATTGAATAACATACTATTGTATGAGTGGAATGCCCCACTTTAAAAAACATGTAAAATAATTAGGAAATGGGTTGTTTATCTGAGGCCTGCAACACATTCAAGTATGCAACAGCCCTGTAGTTACATTTACACAAATAATTGAGTTGTATTTTTTCCTTAACAAATCAGAGAAAGTGACACAAATTTGCAACCTGCTAGCCTAATATGGTCGGGTTTTTATCTTCTGTCACCATAGTGGTCACATTCTAACAATTATGTAAGTGCGAAAGTGACACATGACATGATAGGCGATAAAATGGCAACCATGATATATGTTCTGACAACAACCCATAAACTGAAAATTTAGGCATGAATCTAGAATTAATCATTGTTTTCATGTCTATAGGCAAGAACTGGCGGGACCTAAGCAAGTCAAAGTACCGGCTGAACAAGGGTGATCGACAACTCGATCTGACATATGACGTCACCTGCGCCGAGCAGACGCCGCACCACGTCACGGATGCTTTGACGGACATTACCTGCTACGTGTACCTGGCCAGGAGGTCTGTATCAAATGTCATGTCTCTAGGCTAGAACGGTGACCTGAGCAAGTCGAAGTACTGGCTGAACAAGGGTGATCGACAACTAGTGTCCGACCGAAGTTTCGGTTTCGGCCAATTTCGGCCAAAAAAGTGATTTCGGCCGAAGTTTCGGTTTCGGCCAGAATCCGGCCGAAACCTTCGGCCGGGCCGAAATTACTTCGCGGCCTCTCGCGGCTCTCGCATCGGGAGCGCTCGGCTTAATTCGGGCGCGCTCGGCCGGGCAGGTATAGGTAATGCATCGGCGGTCGGCCCAGCTGGGACCATAGACATATAAAATAAGGAGACGGAATCCCACGAAGATAAAACTGTGATGCCATAATAAGCCGCGAACTCGTGCACACACACTCACTTTTGACGTTTGAACCAATCACCGCTCGTCCACGAGTTGTATATGTGTGCGTGTCGCGCGTAAACACGAAGAAATCGGCTTATTATGGAATCACAGTTTTGTCTTTACGGCGCTACGTTTTCTTATTTTATATGTCTATGGCTGGGACCACTGCGACAGTAGTAGGTATGCATGCAGTTTGTGACGTTTGTTTGTGAACCACGTGGCGCGCGACAAAATATGGTGAGTGTTGTTTATTTATTAAATTATTATTTACTTTTTAGAATCTGTTACTGCATTTTATGCTGTGATTATGATTAATGAACAATACGTTTGATATTATGATTGTGAATTTAGTTTAGATGTGATAAGAATAGGTTGTTTGTTTTGAATAATATAATACCTATACCGCGAATTAGTTGAGTCTTGATAACTGCAGTAAAAGAATACCTTATTAACCCTATGACTATCCCTTTTCATAATTTACCTCTAATTATATCTATTTTCATTAAAAATAAACGTTTTTTATTATGTTTAACAAAAAAAGTAACTGTTCTCATATAAGAAATCCTTGTAATCACCTTTTTCTTACGATTTGTACAGTAATTTTGAATATTTTGATACGTCTTCAAAAATTTCGGTTTCGGTTTCGGCCGAAATCAGAAAAAAACGAATACTCGGTTTCGGTTTCGGTTTCGGCTAAAAATCGTGTTTCGGTCGGACACTATCGACAACTAGATATGACGTCATTTGTGCCGAGCAGACGCCGCACCACTTCACAGATGCATTGTCGGACATTATCTGCTATATGGACCTAGCCAGGAGGTATGTATATGAAATCTCATGTCTCTATGGTAGACCAAGTTGAAGTACCGACTGAACAAGGGTGATCGACAACTAGATATGACACGTATGACGTCACTTGCGCCGAGCAGACGCCGCACCACGTCACGGATGTATTGTCAGACATCACCTGCTACGTGTATAGTAGTAATTTTTTAAGATGTCGTAATCTTACTAAGGAGTTCTACTGACAAGTCCGACATCTTAAAAAAATCGTACTATACCTGGCCAGGAGGTCTGTATCAAAAGTCATGTCTCTAGGCTATGTAGAACCGCGACCTGAGCAAGTCGAAGTACCGGCAGAGCAAGGGTGATCGACAACTAGATATGACGTATGACGTCACTTGCGCTGAGCAGACGCCGCACCACGTCACGGATGCATTGTCGGACATTACCTGCTACGTACAGTCACCGGCAATAGTATCTTCGTACACAAAGGCCACAATAAGATGTAACACACTCTTATTTGTAGGGCTATAAGAGCGTGTAACAAATTTTTGCAGCCTTCGTGTAGGCTACGTCTACGCCAGAAGGTTCTTCTTCTTTTCATCCTTTTACCCACTGCTGCTATACAGGATGTAATCGTTAAGTGTGGCCAGGCCATAACTCCGTAAATATAACAGATATCAGAAAACTTCCAACTGATATCGAAAGTGCGTTACCCAATGAGTAAAATTACATTAATAACTTTTTTTAAATAAAAGTATTAATATTAAAAATATTAAGTTTAAACGCTCCCATACACTCACTCCCAAAGAAGAACGTCGGTGCCGTAAGAGATAAAACTGCTTGAGATTCATTATTTGCACGAATAAACTGTAATAACATGATAATTGATTGATATGGAATAAAATAAAAATTCATGAATAATTTGATAACGGTGAAATGACTAGACCGTACAAACTAGTCTTTATCCGAACGTCGGTCCGGGTTTGAAGTTAATGTTTGGGATAGTTCTGATTTTATTTAAAAAAAGTTATTAATTTAATTTTACTCATTGGGTAACGCACTTTCGATACCAGTTGGAATTTTTCTGATATCTGTTATATTTACGGAATTATGGCCTGGCCACACTTAACGATTACACCCTGTATAAGGCTCGAATTAATTTCTTCCACTAACTTCGGTTCTGTGCGGTTTCGGTCACCTCCTCCCATCTCATCCCAAAAACACCCATCTCATCTTCATGGTACGGTGCCATGTAGAATCGGGGCGGTCCTTTATATATGCAATTTATATTTTAATTTCGCTAATTATTTAGATTTTAGAAGAAACGCATTGATTTAAAAACTTTAGAGTGTTACAAAAAGTGGCTGCCGTTTCGAACTTTTAACTCACTAGACCGATTCTCTTTAAATAATAATGCTCTAATATATGATGTTATCTCAGTGTCGGAATGAAAGAGTCTCGTGGTATTGTTTACAGCCGGCAACGCGCTTGTGACCTCCCTGGTGTTGCTTGCCGGCGTTGCGGTGTTGCCGGCGGTAATTGCTTACCATCAGGCGATTCTTATGCTCGTTTGCCTCCTATGTCATAAAAAAAAACATTAATTCGATAATAAATAAAAAACTTATTTACAGAACTCCGAAAGAGATTCTCTGCAAGCACGTCCGCAACAAATGGGTGCCGGCCGAGTACCCAGCATCCATCCAGCGCATGCAGGAATGGACCCCGGATGAATGCATTCCGGAATTCTACACGGATCCCGCGGTCTTTCGGAGCATACATGAAGATTTGCCGGTATGTTGGTGGTTCGGTATAATTAATGTCCTACACAAAAGATTATTATAATTACAAAATAGTCCGACTATCTAAGAACACCGATTTCTGACAGCTGAAACAAAGGGTTTAGCAGGCTAAGGAAGGTCGTGTGGCCCCTGTGAGGAATAGTTGAATTGGTAAATGTCAATTGTTTGTCGCCTCATAACTAGTAATCACTCCAACTTTTAGCCCTCTATCTTGAACTGTCACAGAGATAATGTCAAAAATGTATTTTTTTAACATTTTTTTCAAACTCGTATATCTCCTAATCCATAGCAGCTAAAGCATTGAAACAAAATCACAGCTACGTAGTTTGAGTGGGAGTATACCCTATAATTTTATTAATATTTTATACGTGAAAAATAAACGAAATAAATGTCGATTTATTTTTTGACAGCTCTTTCCAACACGTTTTTTTGAAAGTACAATTATGAAAAAAATCATATAAATTGCTTATAGTATTAGTTACTAGCATACAAAAAACTCAATTGATTATATTTGGTGCAACATACTGTAAAAAAAAAACTAACGTAAGTATTCAAGTATCAAGAGTAGGCTTCTGAACTGAAACTTCGTTTTTAAGTTTTTTGTTTGTTGCCTAGCAACAAAGGGTGTATTGTTTTTAATTTGACGTATGACTGTCAAAAAAGATCACTGAACTACTGCTGTGTTAGCATTTGTAACTAATTTTACTAACTACTAAATCAACGAAACGACGGATGTGCTATATGTTTATTATTTTATAAACAAAATTAATTGGTTTCATTATAGTACACGTATTAACATAACGAAATAAATAACTCATTAGAGCAGATATCACAATATAAGTCACTTAGATAATGACTATCGTAATATTCGTCGTCCCAGGTATAGGACAATGTTATCCTGCAGTCATCGCAATATCCTTTTAACATAATATTTTCGTCAGAGAGCGATATCTCAATATCTGGTAAAGACTGTAAAAACAGTTGCTTCGCTATTAACTGTGGCAAGTTGAGCCGAAATATTTTTGATTTTATGATTTCCATCTGAAAGAATGTATATACATGAAGTTTCTGTTTTATTTTATTTACATTTAAAGCTTACTTTCGCCATTATGGAAAAATCGGACTCCTCTTCTACATAACGTGTTGTATATTCCCTTAAACAATCCACTATTATGTTAAATGTGCTAGCGTATAAACTAAGCGTTTGTCGATTCCGAGTAACATAACATTAGACATTATGATTTATTAGGTATGAGCTATCTTTAAATTATACAATACTATTATACAATTTATACGCTAGCACATTTAACATAATAGTGAATTGTTTAAGGGAATATACAACACGTTATGTAGAAGAGGAGTCCGATTTTTCCATAATGGCGAAAGTAAGTTTTAAATGTAAATAAAAAAAAAAAACGGAAACTTCATGTATATACATTCTTTCAGATGGAAATCATAAAATCAAAAATATTTGGGCTCAACTTGCCACGGTTAATAGCGAAGCAACTGTTTTTACAGCCTTTACCAGTATTGAGATATCGCTCTCTGACGAAAATGTTATGTTAAAAGGATATTGCGATGACTGCAGGATAACATTGTCCTATACCTGGGACGACGAATATTACGATAGTCATTATCTAAGTGACTTATATTGTGATATCTGCTCTAATGAGTTATTTAATTCGTTATGTTAATACGTGTACTATAATGAAACCAATTAATTTTGTTTACGTCACACCTGGCCATAACGTAAGTTTTGCCGCACGCTACGCGTACGGTAAAACTCGCATTATGGCCAGATGGAGACGTAAAATTGTGTACTCACCACGGGCAGTAAAAAAGAAAGCCCTCTATCGCATATTTACAACCCTCGCCTGCGGCTCGGGACACAAATACCTGCGATTTCGGGCTTTCTTTCTTTTACAGTCCTTGGTAAGTAATGTACTATTATAAAATAATAAACACAGCAAAATAGCACATCCGTCGTTTCATTGATTTAGTAGTTAGTAAAATTAGTTACAAATGCTAACACAGCAGTAGTTCAGTGACCTTTTTTGACAGTCATACGTCAAATTAAAAACAATACACCCTTTGTTGCTAGGCAACAAACATAAAACTTAAAAACGAACTTTCA
Source organism: Pammene aurita (assembly GCA_947086415.1). Taxonomy (NCBI): domain Eukaryota; kingdom Metazoa; phylum Arthropoda; class Insecta; order Lepidoptera; family Tortricidae; genus Pammene; species Pammene aurita. Next base: position 37,969,325 of record OX352294.1, read on the forward strand.
GTTCAGAAGCCTACTCTTGATACTTGAATACTTTCGTTAGTTTTTTTTTTTTTACAGTATGTTGCACCAAATATAATCAATTGATTTTTTGTATGCTAGTAGCTAATACTATAAGCAATTTACGTGATTTTTTTTCATAATTGTACTTTCAAAAAAACGTGTTGGAAAGAGCTGTCAAAAAATAAATTGACATTTATTTCTTTTATTTTTCACGTATAAAATATTAATAAAATTATAGGGTATACTCCCACTCAAACTACGTAGCTGTGATTTTGTTTCAACGCTTTAGCTGCTATGGATTAGGAGATATACGAGTTTGAAAAAATTGTTAAAAAAATACATTTTTGACATTATCTCTGAGACAGTTCAAGATAGAGGGCTGAAAGTTGGAGTGATTACTAGTTATGAGGCGACAAACAATTGACATTTACTAATTCAACTTTTCCTCACAGGGGCCACACGTCCTTCCTTAGCCTGCTAAACCCTTTATAATACACTTGGACCTTTTTATTTAAAATAAATTAGGCAAACTTTTATTGGTGGTAGATGGTGTGGTGCAACTGGGGCTAAAATAGTAACTGTATTGACTTTATAAAAACCGGTCTAGTGCATGTCGGACCACGTGCCTTTCATTGAATGTACGTTTCCATTGAAGAAGAACTAAATTAATACCAAGAGGTCGTATCTGATGCCTATGGAAGAAGTTTTTTGGAGACAACTGAAAAATGGCTGAACCGATAATGTTCAAAACAATTTTCGTGGAAAGTATGCCCTATCATATTTTTAGGGTTCCGTAGCCAAATGGAAAACGGAACCCTTGTCACATCATGTCATATTACTCGGAAACTATACGACGTATCTGAATAAAATTTACACATAAGGTGTATTTTCTATGCCGCTACTTAGTTATGTATTTAAATTGAAAAAAAAAATTGGTATTAGTTTGGTTCTTATTCCATTGAAGGTACGTAATAATTCTCCTATGCGTGGTCCGTCACGCACTTGGCCGGTTTTTTGGACTTACGCGATTACGGTTCAAGAGTTACAATTTTTCTGACTATCGAAGTGATTATTTCTAAAAATATTCACTTAATCACAAAATGTTCAAAGAAACCTCGATATTGTTTTGAAAGATCTATCTATTGATGCGCTGTGCAACATGTTGGCTTTTAATTGGCTCGCTGTTTCTACATTACCGTCTATCTTGTTACCCTAGCTGTAAGTTTTCCTATGAAATAAAATAAAATAAAAAAATAAATAAAATCTGAAATTTAGTTACCTACATGTATGGAGCGCCCCCCTAAAAATAATTTTGGCTGCAATTTATCTGCAAAACTAAATATCGGCATACAAAATACACCTTAAGGGGCGGATATATGACAACATCGTTTTAGACCTCACTTAGAACAAGGAATTTGTATAGTTAATGCTACGTATTCGCAATAATATGAATGTCTACGTATTCATAAAGAAGCCGTGCAGAGGCTCCAATTGATATTTTATTTTTTATTAGCTTTGATTATCTATAAACCGACTCCAAAAGTACCAAAAAATCAAAAAATGGCGTTCCGTTAGAACACGTCGCAATACAATTTTGTCTTCGACAGTGGTTCAATGGTTATGTTATTTTGAAAGCCAGATAACTAGACTAGTGCATCAGGGCATATTCATATTTTTCATCATAAAGACAACAAAGGAATTGGAACGTAAATATAAACTTTTGAAAAATTCCCATACATTCGCCATATCAGTCAAATTGTCATTGTGACTCAGATGCCCGACGGGCCTCGTCGCAGGCGGACGTCTTGTTGGATGAGCAGCCATGACGTTTCATTTTGGCATTTATTTTGACAGAAAATCGTATACGTACACGAAAAAGGATACCAGTAGCCAGATTGAATTCAAAATATATAGGGAAAATTACAAGGGACCGTGAGTCCCACAAAATTAGATTTTTTATATTTACACGTCGTAATACTACAAGAATACAACTAAAGATTGAATAAAAGACACTTTTCTACCGAATTCTCGTAATTAATTGCCTCAAAACCTGTTCAAAATTAAAAGAGTTTTTGGATTCCTTTTTAATTACTGGACTTTATTTTTATTACGCTGGTCATAATATTACGACATTTTAACATGACTTATAACGTCAAAATACTTGAATGACAATATTATTATAATAACTCCAATCCAATCTCTATTTTTTTAATATTAAAAGACCTTTTACTTATACAAAAGATATAATCAAATATTGAATGCAATATACGATAATCTGGCGAGGAGAGCAACCAAGTCAGTTTTTTGTGGTCATGATCATGAAGAACGTTGAACGACTCCGTCTGCAGACTATAGGTACAAATTGATACGCGCCTTAATCTTTTGTCGTATATACATTATGGTACCCCAGAGCTACAAAGGGGCATTGAGAGCTCATGATACGCCTCTTGATTCGAGCTACGCTACTAACGTCACTTCCACACATCATCGGAACAGCATCCAACTCCTACCTAATAGAGCCCCGCCATTGAAAGCACGGGAGAACCCAACCTACATACGTTCGCCTCTTGGCGATTTCCAGGCAGATTGTGTGCAGATCTATCATCGTTACACAAATGTACCCTGATCAAATAAATTACTTCCTTATATTATTAACAATGTTGTTTACTGACTTAAACTTACACAATTTTCACTCCTCATCCTCCTAGCGTTTTGCCCCGGCTTTGTGCCACGGCTCAATTAAACCTGTAGGCCTTATTGGAAATAGATATGGTTTCCTCGCGATGTTTTCCTTCATCAAAAAGCGACTGGTAAAAATATCAAATATTATTTCGTGCATGTGATATAATTTTCATAACTAGTGCAGTCACCATCAGATATATCGGAGCAGCCAAGGTACTCAAATATATCTTGAACATGCACTTTATCGCCTTGATCATAGAGGCGTTGTTTAGATATTTGTGACCACCTTGGCCGCTCCGATATATCTGATGGTGACTGTACACCAGGAGGTCGGGGTTTGAACCCGAGACCTCCGGATTGAAAGTCGGACGTGTTACCAGGTTACGAGCTCATTTAACTCATTGTTTACATTTAAACGGGACTTTTGAGTTATAACTACCTAGGTGAGACCAAGAACATAATATAATGTAGCGTTCAAATAAGAACAATGTGTTATTTCATCAATGTTCTGTGAATTTACATACTGGACGAAGCATGTACAGAACCATAATTTTAAAACTAAATATTACCCAAATATGGTAACTACAAGTATTGGAGCCATGGGTGTTTATCTAATTTCCTACTGATCGCCTTCCATATTTGTAGTGTTGTAGGAAGCGTTCTATTCATGAACACATTTTCTCATAAAGTTCTTGAAGACTAATCCAGCGAAACAATTCTTAAGGTACGTAATTATACCTGCATAGCTAATTTAGATCCATTTCAGTAGCCGGTTTGGATTTAAGACTAATATCATATTTTTAATTTAAGACAATAATCTGACAGCTCCTGGCCTACATCGTAAATCATTTTGTATGGAGAGAACTGTCAGATTACTGTCTTAAATTAATAATACGATATTAGTACAAAACTTTTGTCCCCAATTTATTTTTAAGCCTAACGTTTCTAAATTATTAGAGTACTATTTAAAATATACTAACCGAACAAAATTAAACTTTTTTAAACAAAAAAATTAGACCATTTCTGAGGCTGGTTTGGATTTTAGGACAATTTTTAAGAAATGGTTTGATTATTCCGAAAATATCGACATACTATTAATTCCATAAAAAATATTTTAACGGCAATACTTAACATACTTTGATATTCATATTTAAAGTCTTAAATTGTAAGTCTTAATGATTTGTATTAAGTCGTTAAATTGATAAAATAATCGTAAAAGTACTACGGTGTTGGGAGTCTTGAAGCACATTTTATTATATTTTAAGCTTTATTGCACAAAACTGTTTTTACTGGGTAAAACAAATATGCGTCTAGGGTGGTGGGTAAAATTTACAACATATTTATTCTTTAATCATTAAAATTGCTCAGTGATTTGTGTGATTGAAGAACTCAAAATTTTTAATGACTCTAAGGTATGTGGAATACCGTTTTAAAAGTCTTCATTACTGCGGACGTTAAGAGACAGAAATGCATGGACCCGTCTGCACATTTTAGATGACGTCGCTTAGCACGATTGGCCGTTAGGTCAAACAAAGCTGTTCAAGCCTTCTAGCTGCCAGATTAAACAGTGGCAACCTCCCAAAAAGCGGATGGAATAGCGGCTTCTGTTCTGAAAACCAATCTGTGCTACATTTGGCCTACATTTCGCTGCTAGGTTTGATAAATACAATTTTATAAAATCTACTCATAAGCGGGTAAATAGGGGGATGAAAATTTGTATGAAAGTAATAATAGAAACAATACATTTCATAATTATTTTACATGTTTTTAAAGTTGGGCATTCCACTCATACAATAGTATGTTGTTCAATCAAATACAAATATTGAAAACATTGAAAAAATAATCAACCCAGCAAGACTTGAACTTGCATCGATACGCCTTACCGGGGCTCGATCGCTTTCGAAAGCGATCGAGCGGGGGCGAAAGCGATCTAGCCCCGGTAAGGCGTATCGATGCAAGTTCAAGTCTTGCTGGGTTGATTATTTTTTCAACGTTTTCAATGTTTGTATTTGATTGAATAACAACAATACATTTGTTTTCATATTTTTTATATATTTATAAGCCTTTAACTTCCACGTGATTCAATCATATGTAAATCGCATTTGCCGCTCTATACTTTTTTTTTACGAAAAAAAAAATGAAGTTGAACATTGAAGTAGATTCTACGCTATCTCGGCCCTGATAAAAGGCGGCACATTTATAAAATCTGCGTGTTGTATATAAAGCGAAAAACAATAATGATAGTTGAACAACTAATATTTTTTCTTACGACATAGTTATACATAGTATACATACATATCAGGTCTGCAAAAAATAACTCTTACCTACTGCAATACTTTCATTGTTTTTTAAACATACACCAATTTTAGGCTTTCGAAGTGTAATTTGGTATGTGTATCGTACACAATCCTATAATTGTATGATTTCTACAATAATCGTATGTGTCGCCTCAAGCGTGTAATTATATATTCTGTTCTACAAGCTCCATTTTAGTTTCAGTTGCTTCAGAAAATCTAAATAAGTCAAAAAAGTACATTCTGAAATTTTTACTTTATGTTGCGTATTAAATATCAGAATCATCACAGCGATATCTGATGCCTTTTCTAAGTTCGTTAATTTCGTCTCAAAATCACTTTCTGCTTGTCTGATTTTTCTTAATACTTATTAATCATAATAATAAGAACCTGACGTGATTTCTTTTAATGGTTTCGTCAGGGATTTAAATGAAAACAATGAAAAAATTGTAATATATTTCCAAATTTCATTCAAATAACAAAATCATATACGTGTATATAAATCCATATATTTTTGTGCATATATAAAAAAAAATCTAAATGAATTCTTCGCACTTATAAGAAAATGATGTCAAGCTGGACCTGGTAACTAATTGTAGGCAAAAATATGTATAGAGCAGACTGGACCTCGGAAGCCGACCATTCCCCGCCACCTTTTTTGGTAGCCACTGATTGATCTATTTACAAGGGAGCTTGATCAGCTTAATTTGACACGACTGACAATCATGCAAAGCGGCGTTGCCTGAGACTGAACTGCAGATGATTTGCATGAATCAGTCACCAAATTTAAGGCCGTTTATAGGATTTGTACTGCACTGGTGGCTATATTCATCATCATCATCATCAGCCTGTATCAGTCCACTGCTGGACAGGCCTCTCCCAAGGCACGCCACTGAGCTCGCTCTTCAGCTCTCCTCTTCCAATCTGTACCCGCCACCTTACGGATATCGTCGCTCCACCTTGCTGCAGGGCGCCAAGCACTGCGTGTGCATGCCATACGGCTATATTAACCTAACCTCAACTAAATAGGTAACAATAGGTACTAGCTCAAAAACATATCTTACCTTAAGGTCAAAAACGATGTCAAGAAAAAAAGCGTACGATGACTTATGACTTTTAAATGAAATATTCAAGTATGATTGAGCTATTTTATTATAATTTTAAAAGGGATTAAGAATTTTATTATATCATGTCAGTTGAAAAACGGACGTATAAACCAAGGCGGTCACGGTTCTTTTGTTTAATAGGTCCTATATACAGTAAAAATTTGGTACAGCAGGCTCAAAAATTAATTTAGAGCTAAAGTTCGTGATTTCAACTGGTCTTAAAGTCCAAACCGGCCAAAATAATGGTTTTAAATTCGAAATGTAGGTTATTTGAAGTGCCCGATACCATGCGTTTTAAGTCTAAAGATTTGTACAACACTAAGTATGAGTATATTAATACTATAAAACTTTCGTGAGACTCTTTGTCTAAGTATACTAGCCTTTTCCCGCGGCTTCGCCCGCGTACTATAAGTACTCAAAAAGGATACGATACCCATGTTGATTTTCAGACTTTGTGACCACATTTGCCACTTTTAGGGGTTGAATTTTCAAAAAACCTGAAACACGTGTTTACTCATTTATCGTTAAGAATACTCCTGTGAAGTTTCGCGTAAAATAATCTAACAAATCTTGATTCGCCATACAAACTTTGGACCCCCATTTTACCCCCTTAGGGGGTGAATTTTGATAAATCCTTTCTTAGTGCACCCCTAGACCTTATAAGGAACCTACGTGCCAAATTTGGAATCTCTAGAACCAGCGGTTTGGGCTATGCGTTGATATGTCAGTCAGTCAGTGAGTCAGTCAGTCAGTCAATCAGTCAGTCAGTCAGTCGGTCAGTTTCTTCTTTTATATATTTAGATTATTATAAACTGAAAAAATAATAATTATAAACTGTAGATATGGAAGAGCGGTGCCTCCTAGCACAGGTTATTTTGTAAATAACTTACAAGGAGACGCCGGTCAATATAAGATATATGTACTTCATGTTAAAGAACTAAATTTTTTTTTTTTGATGTGCCAAAGTTTGGAGCGATGGGATCAAAATATATTTACGAAATTTATTTCAGCCAGTTACTGAACATATTCTCAGAGTGCATCAGTCTTGATATTATCTATTTGGAGTTATAAGCAGGAAATTATTGTAGGCATTACGCCCGCCAGTGACTTCAGTAATATTATATTCGATTTAGTATAGTATACTTTTACGGCATATCAAACGTTATGTCATGGTAATTAAATATGTATGAGTCTGCAAGTGTGTTTGGGCCATTTAAATATATTTGTGTAAGGGATTTAAAGTCATTAGCTATTTTTCATATAAAAATAAAAACAATTTTTTCTTAAAAATGGTCTTAAAATCCTAAGCACTTACCGGGTCTTAAATTCGGTATGTAGCTTATTTGAAGTGCACACCGTGTCGCAAATATTTGGAGCGGTAGACTTGAAGATAAATTACATAATGTAGTTTTAGTGTATTTTCAAATTGACGCAATATATGGGTGAATCAACTTTTAGAAAAGTATTTTTTTTTTCAAAACTAATAGATTGTTTACAATTCGGCTACATGTTTATTAAGTCAGACAATTAAACTAATACTTTACAAAATATATATTTAACAGTTTAACAAAATATATATTTTTATTTATGTGTCGTATCGTAACGTAACGTAGCAAAGTACTTTGTCCCTATATAACGCTTCATAATTAGTATCATCCTAAACTCGTCTGCTAAGTTTTTCTAATAAAAGGTAATAAGTGTCCTTCACCCACATACCTACCAGCGACCATTTAGGACCTTCAATAAATTTATAGTATGGCCGGCTCCAGTACTAAAACTAAATTCACACGAAGGTATGCAGAACATTAGTTAGTAAATAAAACCAATAAATTCAATCGTAGAATAACATTTAGATTTATTTGCATGGAAAATTGACTAAGCTAGGTATAGTATATACCTACCTAATTTACAATTCATCGAAACTCTTAAGAAGTTATTCAGACATATTTCCGTGCACTTCTACCTATAAGCGACTTCTAGTCTACAACGGGCCAACCGCGAGTTCGAAAATCGACGTTTTGTTATCTCCGTTTCTATCGCTCTTGCATATTCGAAAGAGAGTGATGCAAATAGTCGATTCGACGACCGAAGTGGTTCGCGGTTATATGCCAAGTCTATAATATGTATTTGTTCGGCTAGCTAACTTTCCAAAACGTGTATCTCGATAACGTATTACCAAAGTCATTTAATCATTTAAAATCAACCATAATACGTCATATGTGACATAAACAGGATAGACAAGGAAAGCAAGATAAAATATGTTATTTCTCTGTCTGCTTACAAAGGAAAACATTACAGTTTAAATTTCTCAAAGGTGTGATTAGTATGAAACTAATAATGGCAATCTGTAAAAAAGTATACGCGGTTAACGACCTGTCCCCCGAAAGTGTGGTAGTGTGCGTAAAGTCTGGTTGTGTGTGAATCAGGGTATTTTGACAGAATCTGAAAATTCTCCCACATATATCCGACCCTTAACTCTAAATTTTATTAAGATACGTCTTATAGTTTCCGAGTAAAATGGCTGTGACATACGGACGGGCGGACGGACCGACAGACCGACATGACGAAACTATAGGGATTCCGTTATCGCCATTTTGGCTGCGAAACCCTAAAAACTAGTCTGTTGAACTACCAGGCTCGCTTTTTATGAAGCTAACAGGTTACAATTTCGCTGTTTTGTTACTCGATTCGTATTTCGTTGTCAAAAGTGAGGTAAACAACGGAATTGTTAATTGTAGCTTTATTAGTTGCGTTTGCACACGACGTAAAAAGGTTAAATACGGCTTTTCGTGAACAAAGGATTTCCTTTGGCCTCATTATTCCTTGGGACCTAATCGAAGGATGGATTTGAGAAGTGGAGCCACCAAGATTTTTGACGTATTTTTTTAGGGAGGGAGGCTCTCAACTTTATCTCTCTTCTCACTCCTTATCAAATCCATCCTTGGGTTCTAAGGAATAATCAGGCCGAAGGAAATCCTTTGTTTACGAAAAGCCGCTTTTTTTTCTGCTACAACGGCCACCATATAAAAGGCGACCCATGAAACGCAATTAATGGTGAATGATATTTGCAGGATCTTGGCATACCGTCGTGGGCCACATGTGCCGAGGACTTTATCACGAAGCACAGGGAAGCCCTGGAGAGCGCGCACGTGTCCGAGAACCTGCATCACTGGATCGACATCACGTTTGGATACAAGTAAGTGGCAGTCGCTTTAAGTATAAGGACGTAGGTTAGCGAAAATTCTATATTCAAATATTGGTTTATAAATAAATACATGTCATAGTCTCACATTGTGATTATTGCTTACTGCCATAAGGCCCTAAGTACAATATAACTACGCGTACGGTAAAACTTGCATTATGGCCAGGTGGAGACGTAAAATTGTGTACTCACCACGGGCAGTAAAAAAGAAAGCCCTCTATCGCATATTTACTCTGCTCGCCTATGTTTCTCGTGGGCTGAAGGCTGACCACCTTCAGCTCACGAGAAACAAGATCCGCCGGATTGTCCTTCGACGGTACGTAGCTCCACGTGTGACCTACTAGTCCTTGGATTTCGTGAACTCTGTTACGAACAAAACTTCAAGATTCGTTGGTGGTGAACTTAACCACCCCAAAACAATTGTGGAGTCACACCAGAATCTACATCCTCTGATTCGTAAAGTCAATGAGCTTATGACTTTATTGCACAGTCTTGCAGCCATCAAAGCCCCACATAATTCAAGGATCGTAGTTGGTTTAATTCTCGATCCTGCTCTTGGAAGTCAACAGGTGCACTGTTTTCGGTGTTTTAAATGTCCAGAATATTGTTTCTGAATTAGGCGCTATTGGCTCCAGTATGTACCTGTTCGATTGAAATTATCTTAAATTGAACTGTGCTGATTTCAAAGTGGATGTGACACCCTTGCACAGTTTGATTATGTCTTCGATAGTTGATGAGCCGGTCAAATAATCGTCTACGTAGAAATCCGGCTTGATCGACTCCTTGACGTCACTATCGATGACACTAGATGTCAATGAAACCAAACATTTGGTTGCTAGGTTCGGTGCCTAAACTTGACCGAAACTAACAGTATTAAGAGTGTAGGTTTTCAGAGGCTGAGAAGAATTATATCGCCAAATTTTTTGTTGAAGAGAGCCTTGAGAAAGATGAAAATATCACCCAATACATTTTCTCGACATCATCGCTTACTATGTACTTGTGCTGCCTGTACCGCAACAAAATTGAGTACGAGTCTTCCTGAACTTCTCAATCGTATTGCTTTGTGTCGCGTTTTCGTGACGGTCACGTGACTTTTTTTCGCCTAGCCCCTATCCGCGAACCGTCCGATAAGGAACTTCGTTCCAAAAATAAAAAATACACTGATGTTACATTACTGGTTGCAATAGATATGGGTGTAAATGTAGATAGCCTATTATGCCCTACATCTGTAACTATACTTGTGTCTGGTGTTTCTCGCAGGATGTCCGGGCCAGCCTCGGTGAAGGCCAAGAACGTGTGGCTGTCGCTAGTGGACGGGCACACGACGCTGCGGCGCGGCGCCGGAGTGCAGCTGCTCGGCGCGCCGCACCCGCCCCGCGCGCCCCGCCCCGCAAGGCCCTCCCCCCCGGCGCTGCACTGGACTAGCCGTGAGTACTTATATTTCAGAATTTTTATTGTGTACGAGTATTAGATCTTGGTCAAAAATAGCTTGCTATAGTTATTGAGCAGTATAGAGAGTCAACGCTCACACCAACAAGTTGTGTATGATAGCACTTTCTCGAACTTATGAACCCATCATGTTTTTGTAACACGCAAGTAAACTAGTCGCCCGTCATCAATCATAATTACGCTATGTCTCTTCACAAACAGTTTACAATCGCTTTCGAATCCCTGGAGGTTCGTATTTATTTATTTAATCACAAGAACGGTTTAAACCAATTCCACTTGCTACTAATAAATATTCACAAAGTATCTTATTCTAGTCATAAATTCACTCTTTCATAATTCACGTTCACAATAGGAGAGGCATTTGAATGCTAGTGTAGGCCAGCGATCATGAAACATGTCTACTTGTGGATCTGTGCGTAAGAGTCCATTGAGGGAGTTGAGCATGTCACACAGCGGTGAGTGACGACATACACGTATGCGCCACTATAAGATGCCCTAGTGTAGACGAAACTGCCTGTAGCATTTTTATAAGCAATAAGTTCTCTACAATAAACAGAGCTCGGATTTTTCACGGCAAAACAAAACACTAGCGTAATTTAGCCAGTGCTTGAAATATTATTTTATCGATATCGATAATTAAGAACTAGAAGAAATAAAAGTCACCAAATAAAATTAATATGTAATAAAACTAATAAAAACATTTGTATAAAGTTACTATATATTAGAAACAGACGCAATTTCTTCTTCAAAATCTACGTCAGTACACACAGCAGCACAAGACATTTTATTTGGGTAATAGTGATAGGAGTAGATGATCATTATCTTTTTAACATTCTCTGGGAGTAAACAGTTGCGTTTATCACTATAAATCCATTTATGTACACTAAATGTACGTTCAACTTCAGTTGACGTCAAGGGAGCAAATTTATAGAATTCATTATCAGTTCGGGTAATATTTTCAGATATGTCTCTTAAAATTTCGTAATCAGGATTTCGTTCAAGCACGGCTTCAAATTTACGTATCACTGGTAAAAGTTTACTCCAGTTTACGTAGCAACGAACAGTATCCAGAATGAGGAAGGATTCCGCAATGGATAAAGTCGAACATTGCAATTGTTCTATTGAAGAGGCTATTACTTCGTAGTTGTCGCGAATGAAATTTAACTCCGGTCGTAGTTTGCGTGTTTGAAAACATTTTTTTGCAGCTCTTATAGCTGCCGAGTCATTAGCAAGTATGGAGACGACATCACGTATTTGCTCATAGTATTGAGCGTAATATACCGCAGCAGATATCCAAGTTCCCCATCTGGTGATAATTGGCTCGGGAGGTAGGGGAATGGACGGATATTTTGCCTTAAAAAGGCGTACACGCTCTGGAGATTTTAGGAATATCTTTTTGACATTCGATATCAACCCATCCACACCTTTGAAATTATCTCGCACTTCTTCGGCAACCCGGTGCAGACCATGAGCTAAACACGTAATGTGTTTCATACGAGGAAACGTTGCTTTTAAAATACGACCGGCTTTAAGCATATATGCGGCACTATCTGTGCAAAGTAAAAGCAAATTGTTTACGTTATCATTGAAAGAATTTTGAAACAAAAATTTTAATTGGTTTATTATTAGGTTTGCTATTGTTTCCCCATTTACCTTCTCTAAAACCTTCGACCCCAAAAGATAAAATTGCTTAGAACAATTTTTTTGCAAAGACCGAATCACCACGTTTGTCACAAATTTTCCCATGAAATCTGGTGTTTCGTCTATAGATATCCACAAATAATTGGTTTTGTTTACCTCTCTTATACCCTGTATAGTTTTTTTGTACACGAGATTTAAATAAATTTTTCGCAGGGTCGATTCGTCCGGTAAAGAAGTCATAGAGCAGTCGCAACATAAATACTTGTTAAAAAAATGACGAAAATTATTGTTGTTGACTGTTGCCCATGGTATGTTGCATGAAATAAGAAAAATAATTAAATCGAAATAAAATTGATGTTTCCTATTTGGTTGCCCCGAACGGTAATTGTGGCGGTTGCTTTTCACATGATTCTCAATATTGCATTTCTTCAGTTTTAGATGCATATCGCACATAGAGCAGTATATAGTGGAGGTCACTTCATTATAGACTAACTCAGGGTGATTTTCAATCCACGTTTTGATCCGATCTTGTACATTACTCATTTTTGTATTAATTGATACCTTGCAATATTAAGTTATTATACGTATATCCAACACGTCGGATTCAATGCGTTGCGAAATAAATAATACCTAGATGCAATTTACGTTTTATACGTAATGAAATGACAGTTAAAGTGTGAATGTCATATGTCATGTGAGATGAAATTTGCAGTCGTTTCTATCATTTTAAATGAGGTGGTATAGTTACTTCGTTCTAAGTTGTACATGCAGACCTACCTCTTTGTTGCTCGACTATGGCAAAGCTAAAATGAAAAGTTATTTTATTACTTATACAGGATGTCCGGTAATTAATGCACAACCTTCTAACCCCCAGTAGGTCACCTTAGACTGGTCAAAAATATTGATTTTGAGCTCTAGTAAGTCTCCTGTTTTTCGAAATTTTCGCACGTTTGTTAGTTTTTAAATTTTGACATTCACACTGATAGGTGTACCATCGAATAAAAAAAGAAAAAATGTACTGTGGCAATACCTGTCATATACTCTAGTAAGACTCGATAGGTGTCGATAAAATAATATTTCAAGCACTGGCTAAATTACGCTAGTGTTTTGTTTTGCCGTGAAAAATCCGAGCTCTGACAATAAAGTCTTTGTTTTTGACTCAAAATTTCTTCCAGGAAAATCCATAAAACCTGACAGCTCAGACGAAGCGTCTGACGATGAAGAGGAATCCCAGCATCTTCCCCAGCACGTGTCGCGCTTGAGCGTGCCTTCCCGTGTCCGTGCCCGGCACAAGAGTACGAGCCGCGCACGGTCACACAGCAAGGGGAGCGAGGAACATTCCAATAGCATTGACAGGTATGTTACTTCAAATGTATGGAAATCATTATTACCAATTCATCACATATTCCCACGAATCAAATGTAATTGTTGCATGGATATTTTTTTGGACAAACAGTTGTGTAATACATTAATGGTTTTGCCCCAGATAAGTATGCCATATTACAAGTTTTATGGAAACAACTATAGTACACTAGACAGACCGGTTTAACATCCTTTTTCTACTCCCGTACTTTTATCTGTCATTTATACATTCTTCAACACCTATATAAGAACACACATAATTTGCTCGAAGAAAAGTCTACCTAGTCTATTCCACAAAATAGAACTTGTGTTGTTAGACCGCCAAAATAGTACCGCGTGGTCCGCGTGCAATCACAACTTTACCACAAAATAAATTGCTACCAACTTAACAAACTACTAAATTAATACAGTTTTCAGTAAAAAGTAAAAAAAAACAAGACTAAATCCATGGCTGCCAACTTAGAAAACCTAATTTTTAATATCATTACTAGGTAATGGGTGTCGCTTAAAAACTAAAGTAGCCATAGACACATATTTTTCATTTTCTTGTTTGCCGCGCGTTTATTCTTTACTGTTCGCTTTACGTTTGTAAATACTGTAGTGTGTGTACATTATCAGGGAAATAGCGATTTATTCGTTTCAAGATAATAAAATGGATGAAGAAAACATTCCTAACACACCAGATGACATATGTGCAGCAGCCCAGGCAGTTACAGAGAATTTGCTGCCTTCAAAATCTCGTCATCTTTATGACCGAGCATATGAAAAGTTTATGGCGTGGAGAACCGAACATCAGACGTCGTCTTTTTCAGAAAAGGTCTTATTGGCGTATTTCCATGGTCTGCTAGAAAATTTTAAACCGTCGTCACTGTGGGTGGAGTATTCAAAGTTAAGGTCTACTTTGAGCATATATCACCAGACTGATATCTCGAAGTATGCCAAATTATTGACCTTATTAAAACGACAGTCCGAAGGCTTCAAAGCCAAGAAAGCAAAGACTTTTTCACCCGGTGACTTGAAACAGTTCATTGACGAAGCACCTGATCAGGTCTATCTTTTAAGCAAGGTTGCAGTCATATTTGGAATTATGGGTGCTTGTCGCAGGCAGGAGCTGCATTATTTAAAGCAACAAGATGTAATTGATGCCCACGAGTCACTTGTGGTTCACATCATGAATACTAAAAACAGAATTGATCGGATATTTACTATTACCGGGAAGTACTATACCATATGTAAGAAATATATAGAGCTTCGCCCAAGTCCCTGCAACAGTCCTAAGTTTTTCTTGAGGTACTTAAATGGGAAATGCATGTGCCAAAATATTGGTATAAATACATTTGGCCGGATTGGCCAAATTGTTGCAAAACATCTTAAACTTCCAAACCCGCAGCAATATACGGGGCATTGCTTCCGAAGAACTTCCGCCACCTTATTAGTTGATGCAGGTGGAGACATCACTTCATTGAAAAGACATGGTGGGTGGAAGTCGGCAGCGGTGGCCGAAGGATATATTGATAACTCGATTACCAGTAAGAAAAAAGTATCAAATCTTCTAATGACAACAATAGAACAGCCACTGAAAAATAGTCCATCTACATTCATAACTGAAACCGAACCACAGAATAGTAATAGTATTCCCACTTTAACTCCTGAAACTGACGTGCAGAGCAACGAACCAATACCAACTTTATCCCAAATAATTCAACAACATTCAGATATCCGTATAAACACAGCAGCTTCAACCAGCATTCCTTCCATAACAATATCAAATAATAGTATCCAAAACCTACAAATAAAAATGCAGGCATTTTTATAAATAAATAATAGTAGTTTATGTAACTGTTACGTAATAAGGGTCCTTAAAACATGAGTGTGGTTTTATGAAATGAGCCGCAGGCGAATTTCATAATAAGATCACACGAGTGTTTTAAGGCCTAATTACGTACAGTTGCATACACTGCTTTATCTACACTCATATTATATATATTATAAATTAAGTGTTCGGAAACCATAGAATGACCGCAATTGTACCGTCATGGCCAACTCGATTGTGCCGGCGCTCGCGCGGGACCAATCGAGTTGGCCATGGCGGTAACATTATGTTATCAAATTCGATGTTCCAAATTTGAAACTCATTGCTTAACAATATTTGAGCATGCAAAGTTAAAATTACGTTACTGCCGCAGATAAGAAACTTATCATAGTTAAATCGTTTGTTGTAATGCTTGTCATTGTCTACGGTTTTTGAACGCATTTTAGAGTACTTACAGTATGAGTGTAGATAAAATGTATTGTTTAATTTTGTGTTTTATTTAAATTACTTAGTCGTAGAAAAAGTATTGTATGCAACGTCGTATAAGTAGGTAAAAAAATGTTCGTGGCGTTTTTCTTAACAATTTTCGCCTACGGCTCAAATTGTTACCCACGCCACTCACCTTTTTTGACCCCTCTTATACAACTGTTGCATAAACTACTATAATTTTTCTGACATGAACACTATTATTTACTCACTCGAAATTTGCAGTTATAATAAAACCGACGATTGAATCTGATTGAGATAGCTATAACCAAAACGTGAATAATACGATTGTAATTTAATTTGATCAAATGAATTGTTGCTTGGATATTTATTCGGACGAACAGTTGTGTAATTCATTAATAGTTTTGCCCCAGATAAGTATGCCATATTACAAGTTTTATGGAAACAACTATAGTACACTAGACACCGGTTTAACATCCTTAATTTTTCTGACATGAACACTATTATTTACTCACTCGAAATTTGCAGTTATAATAAAACCGACGATTGAATCTGATTGAGATAGCTATAACCAAAACGTGAATAATACGATTGTAATTTAATTTGATCAAATGAATTGTTGCTTGGATATTTATTCGGACGAACAGTTGTGTAATTCATTAATAGTTTTGCCCCAGATAAGTATGCCATATTACAAGTTTTATGGAAACAACTATAGTACACTAGACACCGGTTTAACATCCTTAATTTTTCTGACATGAACACTATTATTTACTCACTCGAAATTTGCAGTTATAATAAAACCGACGATTGAATCTGATTGAGATAGCTATAACCAAAACGTGAATAATACGATTGTAATTTAATTTGATCAAATGAATTGTTGCTTGGATATTTTTTCGGACGAACAGTTGTGTAATTCATTAATAGTTTTGCCCCAGATAAGTATGCCATATTACAAGTTTTATGGAAACAACTATAGTACACTAGACACCGGTTTAACATCCTTAATTTTTCTGACATGAACACTATTATTTACTCACTCGAAATTTGCAGTTATAATAAAACCGACGATTGAATCTGATTGAGATACCTATAACCAAAACGTGAATAATACGATTGTAATTTAATTTTATAATTGAGCGCTGGTAGCCTGGCGGTAAGACGTCCGATTTTAAATCCGGAGAATTTGATTTGATAAATGTTCCATAATTATTTCTTTTCTAGGTCCTCACAATCACATTCCAGACACTACAGGGTCCAAAGATCAGAGTTAGGCAAAGGCGTAATCTACCTCCCTAAAGAATTCAACCCGGTCGCCTCCATTCAAGCCCTGGAAGCTCTGGACAACTTCCGAACTAACACCTTCTTCTCAAAAGCCGAGGAGAAAGAGCGTCATAAAAATGTCAACATGTTGAATTTAGTTCCTGTTGATAGAAGTGAAACCGTCGGCACTTCCAAAGATGACGATACGGCATTTACAAATCATATGTTCTTATACGACCAGGGATACATGAAGAAGTTTAACGATGGACACTTGGATGTCTTGAAAGAAAGAAAGAATAGGAGTTTCAACACTCGCTACACCACCGATGCCGCTGTTTATAAACAGTTTGTTACTGAGAGCAGAAGGCAGGACATGCTGGTGTTGGGGTGTCTTATAGTGGAGATATTTATGCATGTTCACATGAGGCCTTTGAGGACGAATAGCGGGAATTTCATAGAGCGCTACAACAGCTGCAGATCCGTGTTAAAGCATAATTTTGGCGCGTTACCGAAGTGCGTTAGTTACGTAGCGTCTTTGCTTTTAAATGTGTCACCACCGAGTTTAAGTTTCAAAAACGAAATGACCATGAAGAAAGATGAACCTCTTCAGAAGATCATAGTGACAGATAAAGGCTTGCCCCCGCCAACACCATCTCAACTCCTGCAACCACTCCTATCCCAACATTTAATCCCCTTCCCACAATCATTCTCCATCCTGTATAAGCTCTTAAGTACCCTTCACGAATACGAACTAGCTGCCCATGACTTGAACATTCTGTACATGTATGACTGCGATGGCATACAATGCGAGAAATATCAAAACGTTGACAAAACTAAGCTGTATTTCAGCCAAAGAATAGCTGAAGGAAAAGTCCAAGCTTGCGCAACGCATTTAGACGTAATGCTTAACCAAGTGACTAGCAACAATCAGTTTGATGTCTTAGACATCTTCTTGACACACTACATAGAGTTACTTAAAAATAAGGATACCTCAGTGTTGGCGGCGTGGTATCTATTTGACACGATGAGCAAAGCACTAGGCCCTGCGGCGACTCGAAGCAAACTCCTCAAACATATAATAAATCTATACGAAGATGATGAGTTTGTCGCCGACAAGCCAGACCAACACAAACTGGCTGACAGTGACACAGTTTCCACAACAGTTCTTGCCAATAAGCAGAAATTTGTAAAGCTGTATCATCATATATTCCTACTTCAACTCATGGTCAGACTAGGTCTGCAATGTTTCCTAGATAACTTTACCCAGCATTTGGTAGAAGCTGTTGGGGGTTACAAAGATGTTACGGCAGAAATCGGTTCGCCAGGACATCTATGCCATCATCGGTCTATGGCTAACAAAAAACCGAGATACTCCGATGACAACCTCAAAAGCGCGCTTTCTAATACTGACATATTCTCTCCGGATACTTCATACGGATCTGAACATGTCATGACGCCGAGCGTTGATAAGATGGAGATGAATGACTCTAAAGAGAAAGACACAGATAATAGAAGCGAGAATGACTTGTTTCACTTCGAAACTGATAAGGAAAGACTACCAAGTCGAAGTAGTAGGAGCAAATCTCCTGCAGATTCCATGGATTCCTACACTTTGAACGTTAATCATGATGGCAATTTCCATACACCGTCTCCTTCAACAGAGCTCGCTGCAAAGGACTTTAGTCCTTCCACAAATCGACCCGCTAAAGAACTGAATGTCCTAATCACTAAAGACGAAACCGTGCAAGAAACACCAACAAGAGGCCCAATGTCGCCAACAATAGAAATCCCTAAGAAAAGCATGTTCACAAGCTACTTGCATTTCGCTGATGATGACGACAAAGCAAATGATGCTCACGGTAGAAGGATAAAAAGTCTAGATTTGAATAGACAAGATGCTTCTCCAAAGAGTATAGGTGAAGATTCTCAAGAAGACGAACAAAATGTTTGTAAAATCTCAGACATGAGTTCAGAGAGTTTAATCTGGCTGGCTCATAGACTAGGTCCAGTGTTGACTTGTAGGTACATAACGAGGAATTTGTTGAAGATGTTGACGCTCTGTTATATCGGGAAGGATAATCTGGCGCCGTGGGAGGGGGACGGGCAGGACGAGTTTGATGAGATCTCGATAGCGAACAGCAAAGTGGTGGGGGACAGGAATGCTGCGAAGGTGATTAAGTGCCTCACGACCATTGTAGGTGAGTAGAGGATATAAACCGAACGATTGTAGCTTTAAAATGGACATCCATTCGCTCATAACTGGGGCTTTTATTAGTGAAATTGATTTTTGGACCATTCGGTCCAATCAAAAGCACGCGCTTATTTTAAAACAAGCTTTTTTTTTAAATCACAGTGTTTGTACTGACAAACTGTAGTTTGTTGTTTAGGTAGAATATTGCAAGCCAGATTTAAGCCAGTTCCTTATGTCCGATTGAGCTGAAATATAGCATACCTGCGTAACTTGACCAGTTAATTTGACAGCTTTACTTGTTAACGTGACACTTCCTAAGTTTTTTTTTTGTATAAATCCTTAAATTTGTTTTTAGCAATGTACGGTGAGCAACTGATCATCTTCCAATACCTTCCCCACATGGGGGAGCTCATAGCCTCGTGTAGAAGAAGACTGTCAGCTCCTCTGGAGGGGGGGGCCGTGGCCTGTCTCCAGCTGGTCAAGTACCTGGTGCCTTACATGTGCGACGCCAAGGTCATGGAGCAATTGCAGGTCAGTGATATTGTAGCAATACTTACCGCACACGGGGGAGCTTATAGTCTCGTGTAAAAGACTGTCAGCTCCTCTGGAGGGCGGGGCCGTGGCCTATCTCCAGCTGGTCAAGTACCTGGTGCCTTACATGTGCGACGCCAAGGTCATGGAGCAATTGCAGGTCAGTGATATTGTAGCAATACTTACCACACATGAGGGAGCTTATAGCCTCATGTAGAAGACTGTCAGCTCCTCTGGAGGGCGGGGCCGTGGCCTGTCTTCAGCTGGTCAAGTACCTGGTGCCTTACATGTGCGACGCCAAGGTCATGGAGCAATTGCAGGTCAGTGATATTGTAGCAATATTTACCCCACATGAGGGAGCTTATAGCCTCATGTAGAAGACTGTCAGCTCCTCTGGAGGGCGGGGCCGTGGCCTGTCTCCAGCTGGTCAAGTACCTGGTGCCTTATATGTGAAACGCCAAGGTCATGGAGCAATTGCAGGTCAGTGATATTGTAGCAATACTTACCCCACATGAGGGAGCTTATAGCCTCATGTAGAAGACTGTCAGCTCCTCTGGAGGGCGGGGCTGTGGCCTGTCTCCAGCTGGTCAAGTACCTGGTGCCTTACATGTGCGACGCCAAGGTCATGGAGCAATTGCAGGTCAGTGATATTGTAGCAATACTTGCCCCACACGAGGGAGCTTATAGCCTCATGTAGAAGACTGTGAGCTCCTCTGGAGGGCGGGGCCGTGGCCTGTCTCCAGCTGGTCAAGTACCTGGTGCCTTATATGTGAAACGCCAAGGTCATGGAGCAATTGCAGGTAAGTGATAAAACGGTATCTTTTATTACAGCTGCTCAAAAAATGCCTATTTAGTACTGGTTTAGTGAGCGGAAAGTTCAATTTCTAGCACTACTGCTTACTTTTCCAGCGTTTTTAATGCAATATTTTGAAGGTGGATTTAAAAGGCCTGTGATAATTTGATAAAGCATGGACGTTCTTGGAAGAAAAAAAAGTAAGGAAACGCAATCACCGTTCTAAAACCTGCACCAAAACCGTGGTGCAAAGGGGGTAGAGCTAATCATCGTGGTGCCCTAATGTCACGTCAAACGTTTTGAAATTGGCATGTTGTGAAAATATCAGTTTAACTAGCCATGAAATTTCGATAATATACCGCTATTATAATGCCGGCTTGCACCGTGTATTGGTGCAGGAACCACACAGCTGCTTAAAATGGCAATATTTCTTATAATCGATAAGAAAATTACGCATAAATATTCATATTTTACGTACTTGTCAAACTTGGGCGTATTTATTATACGTTAACTTGTCATTTCAACTATTTTAAAGGCAGTATGCTTTAGCCTGTCCAATAGGACGAAAGAAAAAAAAAAAAAGAAAATCAGCTATTTTAATTTGAGTATCTACTGTCCAATGAAACCTCATTGTCAAATTGATTATGACTACTCACAACACGGCAACTTTTCTTGGTGAAATAATATGCTTAAAGAATGGGTACTTGATTGGTTAACAAGACATTAAGACATTATAGTTTTGTATCAATGTTACTCTGCGTCCGTAGGAAACACCTTAGACATCCCTACACGTGATCCCTGGGTGGTGCTAAAAGAGTAACAAACTTGGCACCTGCACTGTCCCATCTGGACCTCGCAGCACTCACTGGATTTTCTTTATCATCTGCTTTCCCACTACTACTACCTCAGGGAAAAAATGCCTATCAATATCCAGTGACATGTAGCCATACGATAAATAAATAATAGTTTTGTAAAGGTGAAAATGGGTCGTGTTTTCAGATTAGCTTTGCTTAAATTTACCCGTACTTTATATTACTCGTATATGTCGAAGTGGACGTGGCCACAACTTTGAATTGAACAGACGTAAAACTTCATGTTCTTTCCAGGACACATTCCTAAAAATGATCTTACAACCGGCGCTGCGACTAGCGTCAACCACGCGCACCGCGTGCCCGAGCGGCTCCGTAGCGCGTCGTGCGCTCGCGCGCAAGCTGTTGGACGCTTTACACGCGCTTGCGCAGCGCGTGGGGCCGGAGATGACGAGGAAGCATTTATGCGTGCCGGCGTTGCAAAGGTTAGTGTCTACTGTGTCTAGTGTGAAATGTAATATACGTCTTAACAGGTTAGGAATGTAGATGATTTTAGAATCACACCCTAGCGGTTCCGAAGCGCGTCGTTCGCTCGCGCGCAAGCTGTTGGACGCTTTACACGCGCTTGCGCAGCGCGTGGGGCCGGAGATGACGAGGAAGCATTTATGCGTGCCGGCGTTGCAAAGGTTAGTGTCTACTGTGTCTAGTGTGAAATGTAATATACGTCTTAACAGGTTAGGAATGTAGATGATTTTAGAATCACACCCTAGCGGTTCCGAAGCGCGTCGTTCGCTCGCGCGCAAGCTGTTGGACGCTTTACACGCGCTCGCGCTGCGCGTGGGGCCGGAGATGACGAGGAAGCATTTATGCGTGTCGGCGTTGCAAAGGTTAGTGTCTACTGTGTCTAGTGTGAAATGTAATATACGTCTTAACAGGTTAGGAATGTAGATGATTTTAGAATCACACCCTAGCGGTTCCGAAGCGCGTCGTTCGCTCGCGCGCAAGCTGTTGGACGCTTTACACGCGCTCGCGCTGCGCGTGGGGCCGGAGATGACGAGGAAGCATTTATGCGTGTCGGCGTTGCAAAGGTTAGTGTCTACTGTGTCTATTGTGAAATGTAATATACGTCTCAACAGGTTAGGAATGTAGATGGTTTTAGAAGTACGCCCTAGCGGCTCTGTAGCGCGTCGAGAATTAGTGCGCAAGCTGTTACGTTTTATGCGTGGGACCCGAGATGACGAGGATTTACGCTGCCGGCGTTGCCAAGGTTATTTTTCTATGTAATGTATATTCATGGTCAATAAATATCTTATCCTATCTTAATCTCCCATCTTTCCTGCTAAGTGCTAAGGTTCAAAGTAATTAAGCAAAAAAGTAATAGTAATACATTTCGATTCTAGGTCGGAAAGGATGTCATTATTCCACGAGTTCCGAGACATTTTGCCACAAGCTGCGTAGGTGAGTGGCAAAACTCGGGGCGAGCGAAGAATTCCGTCCGTGTATTGAACGACGTTTTTTAATACAGTTACGAAAAAATAACAAAAAGGACAAAGTCACTTTGAGGTTACCTTAGTACTATATATCCGAACGTCCTAGCGCGGTGCGGCGCGGCGCGGTGATCATGAATCCTGAGCTGTGATTGGCTTTAAAAGTAAAACCGCTAGTGCAAGAAATCGAACTTCCCGCACCATAAACTACTACAAGAAAAGCACTTTTTTGAGCAACTGTGTTAAAAAAGGGTTTTTTTGAAGTGGAATAAAATGATTTTACCTTGTTTCAGATTTTTCTTGGCGTTCGATAAAGCAACAGGAAAATTAGATAACTGGCCAAAACAAGACGAATCCACCGTTGAAAAGGTATACTTCCCATATGTATAGGCAACGCGAGTTGCAGGCTTCCATAGGCTACGGTAACTGCTTAGCATCAGGCCGGCCGTTGTTTGCCACCGTCTAGGCATAAAAAAATATATAACCCGTGTTATGTTTGTGTCTTCTTATGGGTTAGTTTATTCTGCCAACAAACTACTATGCAGTTTGGCAGATAGATGAAATTGATTAATTGTACAGTCGCCATCAAATATATCGGAGCAGCCAAGGTACTCAAAAATATCTGAACATGCACTTATCGCTTTGACAATAGGGGCATTGTTCAGATATTTGTGACCACCTTGGCCGCTCCGATATATCTGATGGCGACTGTACCTCTCTTTTTTTACAAAATAAAGAAAAAAAATCATATGAAGTAACCCTGCTCTGGTTCCACAAGAGATGATATATGAATGAAATACAAAAAAAAAAATCCATATTGATTCACTTGTGTTTCGAACGTCAGTTAAAAATATGTTATTTTATTTGCGTTTCTCTTTTATCATTAGTCTGACATTTAATTGTAAATATGCGATAGAGGGCTTTCTTTTTTACTGCCCGTGGTGAGTACACAATTTTACGTCTCCATCGCGCGTAGCGTGCGGCAAAACTCACGTTATGGCTAGGTGTGACGTAAAATTGCGTTTAGCTATATAGTTGTCGTACATTTTTTTTCTTGTTAGAACATAAGTAATCGAACTGAAGTTTCGAAAATACATTTGAGGTATAAAAAAAAACCTAAAATTTTAAGTTTTTAAACTGCAATATCTTTAAAAAACTGTTAAAAATTATTACGGATTTCCACTTATTTATATTAATTTGGGGTTGTTGAACGTGTTTATGCAACAAATTAAATTATAGTAGTTTATGTAACTGTTACGTAATAAGGCCTAATTACGTAGAGTTGCATACACCGCTTTATCTACACTCATATTATTCATCCTAAATGCCGTATTCCGAAACCATAGAATGGCCGCCATTGCACCGCCATGGCCAACTCGATTGTGTCGGCGGTCGCGCGGGCGCGTGTCGGGCTGTCGGCGTCGACGTCGGGAGGGTGCAGGTGTACATTATGTTATCAAAACTCATTGTCATAACACATCAATAGTTGAGCATGTAAAGTTAAAATTACGTTACTGCCACACATAAAAAGCTTATCATAGTAAAATCGGTTGTGGTAATGCTAGCCATTGCCTACCGTTTTTGAACACGTTTTAGAGGACTTACAATGTGAGTGTAGATAAAATATTTATACGCATGTTCTCTATTGTACAGTCGCCATCAAGTATATCGGAGCAGCCAGGGTACTCAAAAATATCTGAACATTCACTTTATCGCTTTGACAATATATCTGATGGCGACTGTACCTCTCTTTTTGTACAAAATAAAGAAAAAAAAATCATATGAAGTTACCCTGCTCTGGTTCCACAAGAGATGATAATTGAATGAAATACGAAAAAGAATTTCCATATTGATTCACTTGTGTGTCGAACGTCAGTTAAAAATATGTTATTTTATTTGCGTTTCTCTTTTATCATTAGTCTGACATTTAATTTCATTCTAAGATTAAAAACAGCACTTTAATTAGGAACATGCATGATTTTTTTGGAAGACGTCATTAGATTCTATTTCCCTGTAGATTCAAATGTCTCTAATAAACCTACTATCTATGATAGCCCTGAAATGTCAAAAATGTGAAAATACGTTAGGCGTCTGCGCCGCGCGTCAAAACGCCCCATACAAAAAGTGTGAGGATTGTGACGTCACCGACCACAAAGTTGCAGAAAACTGTTTGGAAGGAACAAGTTTTTGGGAGATTTTTGTAATTTTAGGTACGAAAAAATGCGTTTAGCTATATAGTTGTCGTACATTTTTTTTCTTGTTAGAACATAAGTAATCGAACTGAAGTTTCGAAAATACATTTGAGGCATAAAAAAAACCTAAAATTTTAAGTTTTTAAACTGCAATATCTTTAAAAAACTTTAAAAAATTATTACGGATTTCCACTTATTTATATTACTTTGGGGTTGTTGAACGTGATTATGCCACAAGTTCAATTAAATATTTTTACGTCACACCTGGCCATAATGTGGCATGTGTAACCACGGGCAGTAAAAAAGTAAGCCCTCTATCGCATATTTACAACCGTCGCCTGCGGCTCGGGTCACAAATACCTACGATTTCGAGCTTTCTTTCTTTTACAGTCCTTGGTAAGTAATGTACTATTTCTCAAACATGCTCGGAAATGGTCGCATTTTGTTCGTAAATTGAAGACGCAAAGTGCCCAATTTTATTCTTTTCAAATTTAAAAAGTAAAAACGCAGCGGAAAAAAATGAGTTTCCATAGAATCATTTTACTCCTAGGAATAAAATGACTGTATGAAAATCCATTTTTATCCACTGCGTTAACTTTTTAAATCCTACGATTGCAAATAAATGACTAAGGAAATGTTGCATTCAGCCAAGTGAAACCTTCGTTCAACCAGACAAATGTCAAAATAATCGCAAACACGTTGTCGCGATTCGAGATGCGCGCGCATTGGCGCATGCGCGTATCG
This sequence comes from Pammene aurita, assembly GCA_947086415.1. Lineage (NCBI taxonomy): Eukaryota > Metazoa > Arthropoda > Insecta > Lepidoptera > Tortricidae > Pammene > Pammene aurita. The sequence goes on from OX352294.1 coordinate 37,995,334, forward strand.
GACGATTATTTGTCTGTGGTAATAGATTTGAAAAAAAATATGCAAAATAAAAGGCGGCAATTCGTTGTGAAATAAGCTATCGTTTTCTTTAAAATTAATTAAAATAGTAAACAGTATGAGCTCAAATGACGACAGTGAGATGGAAATAGACGGCACACCGTCTCATTTGAAAGAAGAAGCAAGCTTAATAATGAACAACTTGCTTTCTGCTAAGTCGCGGGACTTACGACATGGTACGTTCATGCTGTGGAAGGACAGCCAAAATGCTAGAAATACCTTTTCGTTCACAAATTGCCCCGGAATGTCTAATATAACATTTAACATTAACTAATAACATGCCTTATTTTTTGTATTGTACTATGTCACTTAACCCTTATTAAAAACTTATTACTTATAGTTGAAATTTAATTTGTTTGATTTCCTCACATTATTTGAGAAAAGCACTATGTATACCTCAATGGAAACAGGCATTTTCCGACTCGGACCTTTGCCAGGCCTCGGCAAGCCTCGGCCTGGCATCTAGGTACCTCGTCAGGAAATGCCTTTCTTTCCATCCCTCGGCAACAATGTACTATTATTTGCGTTTCTCTTTTATCATTAGTCTGACATTTAATTTTATTCTAAGACTAAAAGCAGCACTTTAATTGTAGCCGGACACAGAAGCGGTGGAAGGCGCGGAAGGGTTCCTGGAGCTGTGCCGCGACGGCAGCACGGCGGAGTGGACGGTGCGCGACGGGCGCGTGCTGCGCGCCGACCTGCCCGAGCCGGACCTGGCCTGCACGCCCCCCGACCTGGCCGACCGACCGCCGGATGTAACTACTCGTACTCAACCCGATAACACATCATTAGAATTTTTTTCTACTCCTGTACTTTTATCTGTCATTTATACATTCGTCAACTCCTTTATAAGAACATAGATAATACACTCGATGAAAAGTCTATCTAGTCTATTCCCCAAAATAACACTTGTTCTATAAAAGCGCCAAAATAGTATCGCGGAATCGCGTGCAAACACGGCTATTAATATAAAATAAATTACTGCCAACCTAAGAAACCTAAATAAACGCAGCGTTTTTAGAAAAAAAAACTTTAAAAAAGAAAAATAATAAGAACCACAGACCTACTTCGTAGTTTTTTACGTCTCCCGTTCGTTTGTTGGGGCGAATTGCAAACTTTGAAAGTAATTTAGGTATTTTTACTAATCTCTGTAGCTCTTTAATAATTGATCAAATAACGACGGTGTGTGTTTGTGTTAGTAATGTTAGTATTATTGAAAAATAGTGTTTTAAAAGGTAAAACTTAAATGATTGTTGATTATGTTGACAAAATAACTGCGATATCCATGAAGATTTCAATTTCGCATTTTATGTAAAAGTAAGTGTATTCGTAGAAAAAGTATTGTATGCAACGTCGTATAAGTAGGTAAAAAAATGTTCGTGGCGTTTTTCTTAACAATTTTCGCCTACGGCTCAAATTGTTACCCACGCCACTCACCTTTTTTGACCCCTCTTATACAACTGTTGCATAAACTACTATAAACCATATACAAAGATATCTCTATACTCCGCTTAGCGCGTTATTTCTTTGAAACCTAAGCTGCCAAAAAGAAGGGGTGCGGGAGGGGAACACGCAATGCTAGACAGGGAACGCGCAGTGTTCCGTGGGGCGTGAGAGAGAGAGTCAGACATTAATGGTTGCCATGTACTAAGTTTACTGTCACTTACAATATATTAGTGTCTCACTATAGGGTGAAATTACTTCGAGCGTGGTAGCGGGGGTCGCCCGGCTATGCGCGGTCTTGGGTTATTTAATTAGTCTATGTTTTAAACAAATAATTTTAAACAAGCAAACAAAAACTAAACTAGTGTGGACTACTAAGTTTCAGAAACAGTGTTTACGGTAAACTTGTTGCAAAACATGATGATCAAATTCATAAACAGTTTAATAACAAATGTTGCCTAATGAAGAATACCCGGCTTTACGCGTCAGGGGGGGGGGGGGGGGGGGGGCAAATGCCCCTGTTACCCCTCATCCCCCTGTATCCGCGCCTGACTGCGATAGCCTGAATGAAGGAAACGCCACTCTGAACGTTGTCAGTCCTCTTGTTTTATTCGTTTATGACAAGGAACGCATAAAAGCGTATACTCGTACATAAACAATGATTCAATTATATCTACTTGTATGTCCCAGGCCCAAGAAGAACTTCTAATAGTATTCAACGAGCAGCTAGCGTACCAGGCGTACAGTACCTTCGCACGGTTCATAGGCGCCGACACTATAGAGCGATGCCTCAAGAACGGAGACACCGTCCGAGGGCTCTGCAGGAAGTACGAGCGAAGCGCCTCACTTACAGTTAGGTAAGAACTAGCGTACCAAGCGTAGAGACACTATAGAGCGGTGCCTCGAGAACGGAGACACCGTCCGAGGGGTCTGCAGGAAGTACGAGCGAAGCGCCTCACTCACGGTTAGGTAAGAACTAGCGCACCAGGCGTGCAGACACTATAGAGCGGTGCCTCGAGAACGGAGACACCGTCCGAGGGCTCTGCAGGAAGTACGAGCGAAGCGCCTCACTCACGGTTAGGTAAGAACTAGCGCACCAGGCGTGCAGACACTATAGAGCGGTGCCTCGAGAACGGAGACACAGTCCGAGGGCTCTGCAGGAAGTACGAGCGAAGCGCCTCACTCACGGTTAGGTAAGAACTAGCGCACCAGGCGTGCAGACACTATAGAGCGGTGCCTCGAGAACGGAGACACCGTCCGAGGGCTCTGCAGGAAGTACGAGCGAAGCGCCTCACTCACGGTTAGGTAAGAACTAGCGCACCAGGCGTGCAGACACTATAGAGCGGTGCCTCGAGAACGGAGACACAGTCCGAGGGCTCTGCAGGAAGTACGAGCGAAGCGCCTCACTTACAGTTAGGTGAGAACTAGCGCTCCAGGCGTGCAGACACTATAGAGCGGTGCCTCGAGAACGAAGACACCGTCCGAGGGCTCTGCAGGAAGTACGAGCGAAGCGCCTCACTTACAGTTAGGTGAGATCTAGCGCACCAGGCGTGCAGACACTATAGAGCGGTGCCTCGAGAACGGAGACACCGTCCGAGGGCTCTGCAGGAAGTACGAGCGAAGCGCCTCACTCACAGGTAGTACAGACGGACACGACGAAACTATAAGGGTTCCCTTTTAGCCATTTTGGTTACGCTAAAAATTCTAGCGTTTAAAACGTATGACGCTGATACACTCCGAACAGAAAAAAATTAAAAGCCTACCTTAAATGAGCAAATCAACTTTTTAATGTTGTTTACTCTATCCTCGTTGTCCTAGGGACATCAGTTTTATAGATAATTTTTGGTTGTCCAAGAGACGTAACAAAAAATCCCGGTTCTCGCCATACAAAATCAGAGCCTGAAGCAAACATAGCAAAGAGGAGCAAAAACAGTTAGACTCTAAAGTGATCTTTGATTTCAGCTCCCCCCTTCGCAGCCGGGTGCAGTCGTCCTTCAGTGACGAGCCAATCAGCCGCAAGATCGACATCCCCCCTCGCCCCGAGATCGAGCACATGTCCAGCTCCAACAGCTTCGGATCCAACGTCACTCTCGTTGGCAATAGGTATATACGTACTGGCTTTTGCGTAAAACCAGTTATATTTCGAGTGTGAGATTTTTCAACCAGTTCTCTGTGCTGGGGAGTTCCTTTAGACCGTCAGGGAAACAGAAAAGCGGGCACTGTTCGACAATGTGGACTAAGGTGTGATCTGGGGCGTCGCTGTCACAGGCTGGGGAGTCTCTTAGCCTCGTATTTGAACAGATAGTGGTTAATGATGTGGATGGGCGTAAAATGTAATGGCAAAATTTAATTGGAGGAAGACCGACCAATCAGCGTGCGTTCGTTCCGTCGCATGCCATTTCACAATTTTACGGTTTCACGTCGATAGATCTAAAGTTGTATTTTTGACTGACAGCTCTAGCCATACAAAGTGGTTTCTACATGGATGTATATGAAGTGGGTCTAATTCTTCGGTCACAAAGTGAGGCCGAAAGAGGTTATCTAGGGGACTGTGTCTCGTTTTGACTATGACGTCATCAGGCAATCAATATATCAATATGTGTCAAATGTGACAATGTTGTAACGAGTGCGAGTGAGACACCGCCCCCTACATTATGCTCTCTATCGGACAGTTTATACTACTTTTTACTTGTCACCTATGAACGACTGTTTTACTCGGTAATAAGGTGCAACTGTGGTTAGAGGACGAGTTTAAGAATTAGATCCACTTCATGTAAATCCATGGGTTTCCAATGTATGACAGGAGCTGTCAGATTACCGTATTGAATTAAAAATACTACGCTATATAGTACCGAAAAATAATGCGTTAATCTGTAAGCAGTATGTAACGGTTTGCAATCTTTCGACAGTTTACAATCTCGCAGATTGTAATCTAATGGTATTTACAATTTTACGGTGACAACATTAGCGACATTATTAATTACAAATGTTTATTAACATTTACAAGTCACAAAAATAATATCACGCTGGTTAATAAAATGATTGAAAATTAATAAATAAATAATTGTAAACAAAAAAGAACCGACTTCACTTAGCCTCCTCCTTTAAAAAAAAGGAAAAACAAAGATCCCGACGAATTGATAACTTCCTTCTTCCAAATCTTGAAGTCGGTTGATAAATATTATAGGGACAATCTTACACAAATCGACCTAGTCCCACGGTAAGCTCAATAAGGCTTGTGTTATGGGTACTAGACGACGATATATATAATAGATAAATATGGATAAATACTTATACATAGAAAACATCCATAACTCAGGAACAAATATGATAAATACACAAATAAATGGTATACTCTTGGCTCGTCTCAATCGTTTTTTGACAAGTTCTTAAATTCGTCCCGTTCTGCTTTCGTCACCCATTCTTCCTTCGTCACTTTCGTGGGTCGACTATATCAACTTTGGTAATCTTTATTGTTTGCCTATTTCTTATTCCGGCTCATTTCGGTATTCGTCAACATCTTCTTGGGGCATGTTCGATGTTAGTCTATGTTGTTATTAGACTTACACGTTATTTGTCCTCTCGTTTTTGGTAATATTTCTAAATTCGTATATCTCTTATTTCGCCTCTTTTGGAATTTATATCTTTCATTGTTGGACTCATTCTCTAACTATTAAGCTCGTTCGATATTCGCCCCATTCGTTATTTGACTATTTAGGTTTTTGTTTTGTTTTAGGCAACTTCAACAGAAAAATTGCATAGCATAATAATAATTAAGTTGTTTCTGACATCGTGATAATAGATCGACCGCAACGCCGGGCCGTCGACATCACCATCCCCCATGATGAGAATCTCGTGAAAGCCGAGAAGGACAAGTCCAGTAAGTACCTATACTTGGCTCACGAGATAACCGCCATGTGTGATGTTGATTTGACGATCGTTGTCCCGATAGTTCAGCGAACGGTCTCATAGTGAAAAGTCTTGACCAACATCATGAGAGACTCTCGCTAGGTGGCTGGATCAAGGGTCAGATGCAGAAGTCTTAGACACGGCGCGGATAGTCCGACGGTTCCTCTCGTTAGCCCTAACCACCGGCAGCTAGGGCCTGCCCCGCTGCTGGCGGCACCCTAGGTCAGGTTTTTTATAATGTGTTTATATGTTTTTGCTTTGTAAGTAGTTTTGTAGTTTACTTTTATATTCATATTATAATATAATATACATATTTTTCAAACGGGTGCGAAATTCATATGTTAATATCAGGAATTTAAGACACGAAGTTATGTAACGACAAACAACAAATATGACCTAAGATGACAAAGACTACCAGGGAAAGTGACGAATGCAGAATGAGATGAATTAATAACTTGTCAAAAACCGAATAGGACCAACAATGAACGTGCCGAGGAAAAAATCACCAATAACGCGTGAGTCTAATAACAACATAGACTAACATCGAACATGCCCAAAGAAGATGTTGACGAATACCGAAATGAGCCGGGATAAGAAATAGACAAACAACAAAGATTACCAAAGTTGATATAGTCGACCCTCGAAAGTGACGAAGGAAGAATGGGTGACGAAAGCAGAACGGGACGAATTTAATAACTTGACAAAAAACGATTGAGACGAGCCAAGAGTATACCAAATAAATGCCCTAACCAGGATTTGAACCCGGGACCTCCTGCTTCATAGTCAGGGTCACTACCGACTGGGCTAGAAGGCCACGGAAAACAATAATCTGTTGTTTTGATCACTGCTTTCTAGAAATAATTATTAAGCATTATTAAGCATAGAGAATATTTATATATTATACAGTCACCATCAGATATATCGGAGCGGCCAAGGTCACAAATATCTGAACAACGCCTCTATTGTAAAGGCGATAAAGTGCGTGCTCAGATGTTTTTGAGTACCTTGGTTGCTCCGATATATTTGATGGCGACTGTACAGGACATATACTGTACAGGATCGACGTGGCTGCAGTAGACGATGTGCGCGCGCAGCCCTCGCACCACGACGTGGTGGCATACAAGGTGGACAACGGGAAGACTAACAGGTCGGTTTACAGTTATGTGCAAGTTGCGGAAAATTTCATAATCATTGGAAATATTCTCGGAAATTTATAGACGTTTTCATTAGAAATATAGAAAATTGGAAATTTAAGAAATGGAAAGTTTGAATACCATACAAAAATGTGAGAATTTTCCGAAATTTTCATATGTGGAAAACTTCGCAATTTTGGAAACATTCTGACGACACATCAGTAGGTCGGTTGAAGCCCCGAGAGAAAGTGATTTATTTCATGCATCTGCATTATAAGACCTGCTATGTTATAGTTTTTTATAGAATCGTGACATAATGAAGAGATTTTCATTCGAGTACCGTGTTTTAAGCTACGAAGCTTGAAATAGTAGTTTTCGATACAAGTGCGAGAAGTATGTCATTTCGCACGAGTACCGAGGTTACTTGACCCGAGCCGAGAGGCGAGGGTCAAGACTCGGGACGAGTGAAAATGACACTTCCGCACGTGTGTCGGACAACGTTTTTTAATACAATTGCGAAAAAACTACAATGAAATAGAATTATATTTATATTCTGTCAGTGTACGAAAGACAGCTTCATTCAATCGCGCGTTGTTCAAGTAATACTATTGGGTCTCGCATAATACTCCTTTATGCCCAATCGCGCGTAGTTCAGGTGGGTCATTTATAAGCGGGTTTCGCATAATACTCATTTATTTAAAATTCTGATCTGCAAATCGTGCGTAAAATCAAACTTTACGCACGATTTGCAGATCAGATTACTTTTTAGCACTAGTGCATAAAATCAAACTTTACGCACGATTTGCAGCTACATAAAGTAAACTTTTTGAGCAATTGTATTAAAAACTTAATTATGTCATTATTGTATACAATACTTTTTCTACGAGTGCTCAAAATAGGCAAGCTGGCAAGAATTGAGTTCGACGAATGCCTCACAACCTGCTGCCGTAATACGATTGAGTAACTTAGTTCAATCTTCCGGGGTGCCCGCCCGGCGCCGACACCTGAGTGTTCTATAATATTGTATGAAAATCCATTTTAGCATAGTCGGCGATGCTAAAATACTATGCTAAAATATGCGATCATTAAAGCTCCATCGAAAACTATGCGCCAATAGTTCAGTTTACAAAGTTTCAATTCAAGCATTAAAGTTTACGTGTAGTAGAAAAACTTGAAAATGAAATTAAATGAAAATGGAAATGTTTATTTGTTAATAATGTTTGCCAGGATTATGGGAAGAAAATTGAGCTGTTCCATAGAAAAGGTTGAGGATTACATTAAGTATATTTTTTTTACAAAATTAACTCCATAGTAAAAGTTGTTTAAAAGCATGAATAGATTCAGGTTTTATTATCAAGTATGAAGTTTTTGAGATTTGAGAGATTTCATAATGTATAGTTTAGTCCAGAATTATTATGTCTATAGGCGGGTCGACACCTGACGCACCGCCTCACGAGGCAGCTCGGCTATTATGGAGGCTGTGCGTCAGGTGTGGAACCGCCTTATGATTTTGATTGAATACCTATTTGTGTCATATTTTTCTCGAAAGGCTGATTATTTTGTACAGGCACCTCCGCGGCGACTGGCTGATATACTGGGAACACGAGATCGGGCGCCCGGACAAGGAGTCCCGGTTCAACCTGAAGCAGATCAAGCTGCAGACGTTCCCGGGACACACGCACTCCGTCAAGTCCATACACTGCCTCGACAACGAGCACAGCTTCCTGAGCGGCAGCAAGGACAAGACTGTGCGGCTGTGGTCCCTTAGGAACCAGGTTAGTGTAATATACTGGGAGCACGAGCCGGGCGCCCAGACAAGGAGTCACAGCTTCCTGAGCGGCAGCAAGGACAAGACTGTGCGCCTGTGGTCCCTTAGGAACCAGGTTAGTATAAGCAGTAGCACAAGAGCGCTCTTACTATGGACGCGTGCAGCTCTCTCAGGGTATACAATCGGGCGAAGACATCGGGACGTCGGGACGTTCAATTTGCGCGCTCTTACTATAAACGGCTGCGTCTCCTTTAGGGGATAAAATCGAACGAAGCCCGACAATCAAGCGCGAGAATAACTATGGACCCTTAAGGTTTCCTCTAGGTACACAATCGGACGAAGCACGCTCTTACTTTGGGTACTTGCAGCTTCTTCATGACATAAAATCGATTGACCTTCTGCGGCATCCTAGAGGACCAAGATTGAACGGAATTCGAGGATCGAGGTGTTTGTGTCGCTCTTAAACCCACTATGAAGTTGGGCCTCGCACGAAAACGGCTTTGCCTTTGGCATCGCTATTTAACATTTATTCATGTACGAGCTCCGTTCTCTTGCAGCTCGGCCTATCCTTGACACCCACAAAGACGTTTCACGTGGACTCCATAGGTTGCGTCTCTGATACAGCCCACCCATTTTTAGGGTTCCGTACCTCGAAAGGAAAAAACGGAACCCTATAAGGGATCACTTTGTTGTCCGTCTGTCTGTCTGTCTGTCTGTCTGTCAAGACCATTTTTCTCAGGAACGCGTTGAGGTATCAAGCTGAAATTTATATCAAATACTCAGGTCTATTGTCCCTTGGAGCTGTGAAAAAATCAAACTTAAAAGCCAACGCAATCAAAAGATACAGTCGTTTATTATTATAAATTTTAGAGTTTTTCGGCACTCGCAAGGCCTACGGGGTACTTCTCGTGAACTCAGTAACTTGAAATTTGGCACGAAGCAGCGTTATATAGCATAGACAATGGAAAACTTACAAAAAGTAGACATTTTTAGTAAAGTCATACAAAAAAATATTTTTAATACAATTGCTCAAAAAGTTTACTTTATGTAGCTGCATATCGTGCGTAAAGTTTGATTTTATGCACTAGTGCTAAAAAGTAATCTGATCTGCAAATCGTGCGTAAAGTTTGATTTTACGCACGATTTGCAGATGAGAATTTTAAATAAATGAGTATTACGCGAGACCCGCTTATAAATGACCCACCTGAACTACGCGCGATTGGGAATAAAGGAGTATTATGCGAGACCCAATAGTATTACTTGAACAAGACATTTTAAATTGACCAATCAGAACACTTCACTATGTTAAATCCACCAATCACAACACATATCGGAGTTAATCGGAACGCTAGATACTTTTTTGGTGCGTATACTGTGTAAATAATTTAAGTCCTTAACCTATTGACCGCCACAGTCGGCTGTGGCCGACATCAAAAAGTTGTGCCATGGACGCCAACGACGGCTACAGCCGACAGGCTTTGTATGCAATAGGGACCTACGCGGGCTTCCGCAAAGTTCAATTTCGCTTGACAAAACGCGATTACGTGGCGTCGGTGGCGCGTCATTTTTGTTCCATGCTTGGCGGTCAAAAGGTTAAAAAAAAAACCATTGTATTTAATATCAACCAATCAGAATACAGTAATGTTAAAATCGACCAATCAGGAAATGCAATTTATTTCTCAAAACATGAGGTGTTTTTTAGTTCCTACTTCACAATCATAAAAAAGATTTAAATTTTTGGGAAACGCTTTAAAGTGTGTTTAAACTGTTTAAAGATCTAATTATACCGTCGTCTGTGGCATTTATTCGCGGTATTTATATTTTGTATCTATGTCAAAGAAGTTAAAAAAATTAAAAGACCGTCAAGTTATAATTTCACCTTAGTTTAGTTATTGTGCGTAAATAAAAAGTATTTTTATGATATTTTCTCACAATCGAAGTGAAACATTGTATGCATTACTCTGATCTAAAAGCCATATTACCACTCGAACAATTTTCCCTCACTTCGGTCGGGAAAATAACCACCTGGTGGTAATATGGCCTTCTTTAGACCCTTGTCAAACAATCTACTATTATTTCATTGTAGTGTCTTCGCAATTGTATTAAAAAACGTTGTTCGACACACTACTTTTTTAATTTTAAACTTGCTACTTTTATCGTCGTAAATGCGTGGAGGTATTAAATTGAAATTCATGTCAAATACTCAGGGAGTCAGAGCTATAGGACCTTCCAGATGTAGCAAAACCAAACTTTTATGTCAACGCAATCAAAAGAAATAGCAATTTAAGTCGCATATTTTGAAACTGAGTACGCGCAAGAAACTCAAAACCTAAAGGGTACTTCCCGTAAACTCAGAAACTTGAAACTTGGCACGAAGAAACTTCATATAGCACAGACGAAGGAAAAATTACGAAAAGTAGACATTTTTAGTAAAATCATACAAAAAATATATTTTTTAATACAATTGCTCAAAAAGTTTACTTTATGTAGCTGCAAATAGTGCGTAAAGTTTGATTTTATGCACTAGTGCTAAAAAGTAATCTGAATTGCATATTGCATTTTAAATTGACCAATCAGAACACTTCACTATATTAAATCCACCAATGACAACACATATCGGAGTTAATCGGAACGCTAGATACTTTTTTGGTGCGTATACTGTGTAAATAATTTAAGTCCTTAAAAAAAACATTGTATTTAATATCAACCAATCAGAATACAGCAATGTTAAAATCGACCAATCAGGAAACGCAATTTATTTCTCAAAACATGAGGTGTTTTTTAGTTCCTACTTCACAATCATTAAAAAAGATTTATTTTTTGGGAAACGCTTTAAAGTGTGTTAAAACTGTTAAAACAGCTATTAGACATGGCAATTTGTAGGGCCCAACCTGTTGTGTTGGGAGGTGTAATAGGAGGTTGGGCCCGTAGGGAGCTGAAGGAGGGTGTGGGAGAGGCAGGGTACACAACAGGTTGGGCCCTACAAATTGCCATGTCTAATAGCTGTTTTAAAGAGCTAATCATACTGTCGTATGTGGCATTTATTCGCGGTATTGATATTTTGTATCCATGTCAAAGAAGTTAAAAAAATTAAAAGACCGTCAAGTTATACCATAATTTCACCTTAGTTTAGTTATTGTGCGTAAATAATAGGTATTTTTATGATATTTTCTCGCAATCGAAGTGAAACATTGTATGCATTACTCTGGTCTAAAAGCCATATTACCACTCGAACAATTTCCCCTCACTTCGGTCGGGAAAATAACCACCTGGTGGTAATATGGCCTACTTTAGACCCTTGTCAAACAATCTACTATTATTTCATTGTAGTTTTTTCGCAATTTTATTAAAAAACGTTGTTCGACACACGTGCAGAAGTGTCATTTTGACTCGTCCCGAGTCTTGACCCTCGCCTCTCGGCTCGGGCCAAGTAACCTCGGCACTCGTGCAAAATGACATACTTCTCGCACTCGTATCGAAAACTACTATTTTAATTTTAAACTTACTACCTTTTTCCTCGTAAACGCGTAGAGGTATTAAATTGAAATTCATATCAAATAATCTATAATACCTTTAAGTTGTAAAGGTTTGTACGGAACCCTCGGTGCGCGAGGCCGACTCGCACTTGGCCGGTTTTTGATGTGCCACGTATATCTGTAGCAAATTGGCAACCCCTGTTTCTACGAACGATGAACGCGTCCATTTCTATAGCGTCAAATTCAGATAAGAGAACATTCTGTTCTAAATAGTACTTATTCTGTATAATCTTTTTTCCTCAGGGCGATGGCAACGCTACAAGCCAATGCAACTGGACGTACACGGGCCACAAGAAAGGCGTCCTATCGCTCACGTTCCTCGAGTCCCTCCGGCTTGCCGTGTCCACCGACAGCGTGGTGCACATCTGGGACCCGTTCATGGAGAGCGTGGTGTCCCAGCTGGATAACATAAAGTCCCCTGTCAGTATAGTGCGGACGCTGCCCGGGCCGGCGACGGTGGTTATAGCGGCCACTACGGACGCCACGCTGAAGGTTATCGATGCGAGGGCGTGTAATTTTACGCACGAGTTGAAGGTAAGAAGTTGTTTAATAGTACATTACTTACCAAGGACTGTAAAATACAGAAAGCCCGAAATCGCAAGTATTTGTGACTCGAGCCGCAGGCGAGGGTTTTAAATATGCGATAGAGGGCTTTCTTTTTTACTGCCCGTGGCGAGTACACAATTTTACGTCTCCACCTGGCCACAATGCGAGTTTTTACGTATGTACGCGTAGCGTGCGGTAAAACTCACATTATGGCCAGGTGTGACGTAATAGTAGTCTACTCCCGTACTTTTATCTGTCATTTATACATTCGTCATCACATATATAAGAACATAGATAATATACTCGAAGAAAAGTCTATCTAGTCTATTCTCCAAAAAAGCACTTGTTCTATAAAAGCGCCAAAATAAAATCCTGTGCAGTCACGACTTTAGAAGAGAATAAATTATTGGTAACCTAAGAAACCTAAATAAACGCAGCGTTTTTAGAAAAAATTACTTTAAAAAAGAAAAAATTAATAGAACCACAGTCATACTTTGTAGTTTTTACGTTTCGTTGGTGGTGTGGTGGCTAACTGCAATCTTTGAAAATAATATATTTTTACAATTCAGTCGACGAATTAAATAACGACTATGTGTGCATGTGTTATTTAGTTATTTAAACTTTATTGCACAATTTAAGACATAAAAAGTACAAATGGCGGACTTAACGCCTTAAGGCATTCTCTACCAGTCAACCATTAGGCTAAACAGAAAAAGTTTGTTTGGTGCAGGATTGCAGAGTAATCATGAAGAAACACGAACACACAAGTCAAACAAAAGTAAAAATAACAATATACCTACGCAAATACAAAATATATCCACATATATCATACATATATATTATACATATATATTATGCATATATATTATACATATATATTATACATATATATTATGAATGTACCTAGTACGAGACATCGCATAGAGGTTTAGTCGCGAACGTTTTCAAATAAGTGCTTACGCAGATTTCTTTTGAATGATAACTTGCTTTGAGCCTGTCTGATAGGCAAAGGAAGAGCATTCCAGAGCCGAATAGCCTGGCAGGCGAATGAGTTAGACAAAAATCCGGATCTGGGAGGGAGGACAGCAAGCTTCAGAGTACGAGAGGTGCGAAGCTCACATCCAAAATTAGACCTGAGATAACTGGGGGTGGTTGGATCAAACAGAATAGAATAGAGAGTGCATAAGATACGCAAAGAACGGCGTTCACGAATTGGGAGCCACTGAAGCTTACGGCGACAAACAGAAACATGGTCATATTTACGAAGGTTGAAAACGAATCTGATGCAGTTGTTAAGGAGACGATCAAGCTTGGACAACAAGGCTTGTGTAATGTTGGTGCAACACACATCAGCGTAATCAATAATCGGTAGCACAAGAGACTGGACTAGAAGAGTTTTAGTGCTTGCCGGTAAGAAGTTTTTGTGCCTATAAAGTGCCCGCAACGTATTTGTTACCCTGCGACTAATGTCAGATACCAGAGGTTCCCACGTTAAACTACTGTCTGCAATCAAACCAAGGTTTTTAACATGAGCGGACAAAGGGATCACGGTGTTTTCGAACTGAATTGGTGCCATGCAAGAAGTATCAGTCAACGAAAGCAGACGGCTACTTCCCAAAACGATGGCTTGGCACTTGGCAGGGTTAACAGCGATTCCGAAATCACGAGACCAAGCAGAGATGCGTTTTAGGTCGAAGTTAATTTTTGCAATTGCACGCTCTATATCACTGGCAATCGCTTGCGTATATAGCTGCAAATCATCAGCATACAGATGGTAAGAGCAGGTAAGGCTAGATGTAATCACATTTATGAATATAGAGAACAAAAGCGGAGAAAGTATGCCTCCCTGAGGAACGCCAGATGTTAGCTCAAGCCAATCAGAACAAGACTGACCAGTGCGAACCACTTGTCGGCGATCCTGAAGGTAAGAAGAGAACCAATCTGCGACTGATGATGATATGTTTAAATGTTTGAGCGTAGCAAGTAGGATCTCGTGATTAACAGCATTGAAAGCGTTAGAGAAGTCAATCAAGACTAGTACCGTTAGCAGAGAACGCTCCATACCTTCCCTCACATCCTCGACTACCTTCAGCAGGGCCGTTGAGGTACTGTGCCCAGGACGAAAGCCAGACTGAAAAGGCGATAGTAGCTGGTTTGAGTAGATGTGGGTGGGTAATTGTCTATGGACTACTGCTTCTAAAATTTTGGACATGAACGGAAGAATTGATATAGGTCGAAAATCTTTAAGAAAAATGGGGTTAGAGACTTTAGGTAAAGGGATAACATAGGCATTACGTCAAGCCGATGGAATGACGAGTTAATTACAGAAGTAATAACTGGGAGTATGCATTCTAAGATGGAGATAATCATTAATCTGCTCAAGTCGTCATGGCCAATAGCATTGGACTTGATGGATAAAATTACTTTTCGGATCTCATCATCAGTCGCAGGAGAGAAAGAAAATGTATTAGAGTTATAAGGCGAGGTAGAAATGTATGAAATACTTAAATCTTTTATAGCAGGGTCTAAAGATGAACTCTTTGCAAAGTGTTGATTAATATCATTACTAGAAAAAGAGGAGAAGGTGTTAGTATTCTTGAAATACAGTGTTTTAAAAGGTGATACTTAAATTAATGTTGATAATGTTGACAAAATAACTGCAATATCCATGTAGTCGTAGAAAATAGTACATTACTTACCAAGGGCTGTAAAAGAAAGAAAGCCCGAAATCGCAGGTATTTGTGACCCGAGCCGCAGGCGAGGGTTGTAAATATGCGATAGAGGGCTTTCTTTTTTACCGCCCGTGGTGAGTACACAATTTTACGTCTCTATCTGGCCATAATGCGAGTTTTACCGTACGCGTAGCGTGCGGCAAAACTCACGTTATGGCCTGGTGTGACGTAAAGTATCGTATGCAACGTCGTAAAAGTTGGTCAAAAAATTTTTGTGGCGTTTTTCTTAACAATTTTCTTGTTTACAACTTGTTACCCACGCCACTCACCTCTTTTGACCCCTCTTATACAACTGTTGCATAAAATACGATTATGTAACTGTTACGTAATAAGGCCTAATTACGCACAGTTGCATACACTGCTTTGTCTAAACACATACATTAAATCCTAAATGACGTGTTTTCGGATACCAAGAGAATGACCGCCATTGCACCGCCATGGCCAACTCGATGGTGCCGGCGGTCGGGAAGGAGGGCAACCGCGGTCGGGGAGGAGGACAACCGCGGTCGGAGAGGAGGGCGGGATTTTCATTACGTTACCAAAATCGATGTTCCAAATTTGAAACTCATAACTAAACAATATTTGAGCATGTAATGTTAAAATTACGGTACTGCTACAGATAAAAGACATAGTAAAATCGGTTGTTGTGTTGCTGGCCATTGCCATTGTTTGGCATTGTTTTTGAACACATTTTAGAGGACTTACAATATGAGTGTAGATAAAAAGGCATTAATTACAAAGAATAACAGTTTTCAGGTCATCACGCAAATGTGTCTTAAGGCTGAGTTTAAGTTGCGTCAGAGGGGTCTCACTATGTCTCTCCATTGTACCCGTTTTTCCCGATGCGCTTACCGCACCGCGAGGGCTAATGAGGGAAGGGTTGTCACATCGCTTATCACCGGGTGCGTTCGGGAATATGTGACGTTTTCAAGTCATAAGTACATCATAGTCGGTTGTAAATAGAGCTTATTTTTAAATATTTTTTTATGGCAAGGATTAGTGTCTGGTGTGACCGATAGATGACGCTAGTGCTTTAACCTGAAATAAGGGAACGCGATTTTGTATGGATATTGTCCATCTATGTCTATATCATCCTTGTTGGCGGTCAAAGGGTTAAATCTACTGTCCAATGCATACATTTCATAATTGGATCACAGGTTTTATCAACAGTACAATACAATACAGTACAAATATTCTTTATTGCACACCTCAAAAAATAGAACAGTACAGTACACAGATTAAAAGTAGAGGCAGTCAACAGGCGGTCTTATCGCTAGAGAGCGATGTCGTCCAGACAACCTTTGGGTAGTGATTAAGACAGAAGTAGCAACATTATTGTTGAGGCGGGGAAGTAATGCCTTACTTTCTTACTTCAACAATTGCTGCACGTTGACAAGAGTGACGCGCGCGAGATAGACTACCCATCTCTCTTTAATTGATACAGCCAGAAAGGGACGGATAGACTATCTCGAGCGACTTATAGTTCTTTGTGTTTTAATGTGAATTTTCAATAAAACTTGATTGAAGGTTACACGTTTTCAACCGACTTCAAGATTTCGAAGGAGGAGGTTATCAATTCGTCGGGATCTTTGTTTTTGCTATTTGTTTTTTTTTTTTTTTTTTTTATGTATGTTCACCGATTATTCGAAGACGGCTGGACCGATTTGGAAAATTCTTTTTTTGTTTGTAAGAGTATACTTCACAGTTGGTCCCATTGTAACCATGTCAGGGTCTGATGATGGGATCCTGGAGAAATCGAGGGAACTCTTCAACTATAGGCACACCTATAGTGATTTGAGTATTTTTTACAGCAGCTCGAGCATTTGGTGTTGGAAAGGTGGATGCTAAGTGAAGTCGGTTCTTTTTTGTTTAAAATTATTAATTACTAAGAGTTACATAAATAGTCCCGACAATGGAGCGAGAGCGACCGAAGTTAGGTTCGTACTGCTTTGTCTTTTACTTAATGCTAGCACTTCACATTCGCCCACACACGCACATAACACGCGCACATAACACACGCACATAACACACGCACATAACACGCGCACATAACACGCGCACATAACAAGCGCGAGATACTGTCGCGTCACTCTTGTGCTAACTGTGCTGGCTGAGATAAATTTGATATGAAGCCAGCAATTAATTGGCTACTTTCCTAAAAAAATATAGATTATCAAAAAATATTGAACACGTATTTTTTATTTTGTCAATCAAACAGAAATTGGTGAAGATATAGCTCGTTAAAGTTCCGCGTGAGGTTACATTTCAGTACAATTTTTAGTATAATGTGACGTCACGCGGAACTTTAACGGGCTATATCTTCACCAATTTTTGTTTGATTGACAAAATAAAAAAGACGTCCAATATTTTCTGATAATCTAACTGACGGACTAAATAGAATTATATTTTTTTTACCCAGGAAAGTACCCAATTGCTATTACAGCCCAGTAAAATCTAGTGCTTTTGGCAAAAAAATTGAAAAATGTAAAAAAAAATACATTTCTTCCTCCTAGGGTTTGTCCTGGCTTTTATTAAGGCACAATTGAGCCTGGGGTCCGCTTGGCAACCTAATCCCATGAATTGGCGTAGGCACTAGTTTTTACAAAAGTGACTGCCATCTGACCTGCCAACTTAAGCTTTGTTGGGATTAGTTCCGGTTTCCTGAAGATGTTTTCCTTCACCGAAAAGAGACTGGTAAATATCAAATGATTTTTTGTACATAACTTTAAGTACTCAGCGGTACGAGCCGGGGTTTGAACCCGAGACCATAGAGATATAATATTTTTCGTCTTCCTTTGTATATTTTTCGGTTTTCAGCTATTGTAGCATAGTTTTCCATTATATTTTTTATTTGTCAGTTACCGGCGACCGCGAGCACGTTTATACGTTGCTTATGCGTACACACGTCCTGGATAGCCTGCGGGCTGGCCTCGGGCCACGTGGTGGTGCTGGACGCGCGCGCCGGCACGCCGCGGGCGCACTGGCGCGCTCACGACGGAGAGGTAACACTATACTACACGTGCTGGATAGCCTGCGGGCTGGCCTCGGGCCACGTGGTGGTGCTGGACGCGCGCGCCGGCACGCCGCGGGCGCACTGGCGCGCTCACGACGGAGAGGTAACACTATACTACACGTGCTGGATAGCCTGCGGGCTGGCCTCGGGCCACGTGGTGGTGCTGGACGCGCGCGCCGGCACGCCGCGGGCGCACTGGCGCGCTCACGACGGAGAGGTAACACTATACTACACGTGCTGGATAGCCTGCGGGCTGGCCTCGGGCCACGTGGTGGTGCTGGACGCGCGCGCCGGCACGCCGCGGGCGCACTGGCGCGCTCACGACGGAGAGGTAACACTATACTACACGTGCTGGATAGCCTGCGGGCTGGCCTCGGGCCACGTGGTGGTGCTGGACGCGCGCGCCGGCACGCCGCGGGCGCACTGGCGCGCTCACGACGGAGAGGTAACACTATACTACACGTGCTGGATAGCCTGCGGGCTGGCCTCGGGCCACGTGGTGGTGCTGGACGCGCGCGCCGGCACGCCGCGGGCGCACTGGCGCGCTCACGACGGAGAGGTAACACTATACTACACGTGCTGGATAGCCTGCGGGCTGGCCTCGGGCCACGTGGTGGTGCTGGACGCGCGCGCCGGCACGCCGCGGGCGCACTGGCGCGCTCACGACGGAGAGGTAACACTATACTACACGTGCTGGATAGCCTGCGGGCTGGCCTCGGGCCACGTGGTGGTGCTGGACGCGCGCGCCGGCACGCCGCGGGCGCACTGGCGCGCTCACGACGGAGAGGTAACACTATACTACACGTGCTGGATAGCCTGCGGGCTGGCCTCGGGCCACGTGGTGGTGCTGGACGCGCGCGCCGGCACGCCGCGGGCGCACTGGCGCGCTCACGACGGAGAGGTAACACTATACTACACGTGCTGGATAGCCTGCGGGCTGGCCTCGGGCCACGTGGTGGTGCTAGACGCGCGCGCCGGCACGCCGCGGGCGCACTGGCGCGCTCACGACGGAGAGGTAACACTATACTACACGTGCTGGATAGCCTGCGGGCTGGCCTCGGGCCACGTGGTGGTGCTGGACGCGCGCGCCGGCACGCCGCGGGCGCACTGGCGCGCTCACGACGGAGAGGTAACACTATAGGTTTTTTCGGGCGGTAGATATAAAACAGACACATTTGGCTCTAGTAAAATCTATTTAATATAATATCAAAATACTTACATTTGAGAAATTTTATCACTTCAAAATTTAGTTCAGCTATTAAATAAAGTCATTCATTGTTAGCAGCACTGTAGATGATCTAAATCACTGTAATTATAACTGTGCAATCCTGCTGGTGATTTGACATATCAAATAACCTCAAAGTTTATCAACACTACAAGCGATATGTCCAACCTTGTGCAAATCGCTGAGTCACAGAAGAGCCTGGAGAGCAGTGTCCGCAGGATGCTTTCCGAGTTTGAGAGGAAGTTGAACAACTCCCCAGCCAACAAGGCAACAGTTGCCAGTGTTAACGAAGAACTTGGCATCTTTAAGGAGTTCACGATGGCGGCACTCAAACTCCTCGGGGAGCAGATAAGCGCACTCAGCAAGTCTCAAGACATCATGGAGATGAGGCACAGACGGAAGTTTATCCTCATTAATGGCGTACCCGAAGCAACTGGTGAGGATGTAAGCTCCAAAGTGGCTAGCATTGTCACTGAGCACCTGAAGATCCCGGATGTTTCTGCTGCCTCAATTCGGGCTTGTCACAGGCTCGTTAGGCAATCCGAAGGACGAAATAGACCGATACTAGTCCGCTTCATCGATATGTCTTTGAAAGCAAAAGTTTGGCAAAGGAAGACGGCTTTCAAAGGGTCCACTTTTTCTCTTGCTGAATTTTTAACAGCGAAGCGACAGGCAATCTTCATTGAGGCGCGTAAGGTGTTCGGCATGAGGGGTTGCTGGTCTATCGATGGCAACATCTATGTTAAGCTGCGTAACGGTAAGCGAGAACGCATCGAGTCCGAGGATGACATCGCTCGCCTGAAGACCCTTCGAGACGAAAGGCGGCCGCAGTCAACATCGACACCTGAGCCCGCAGCTGAGGAGCCCGCAGTTGAGGAGCCCGCGGTGGACCCCGGCAGCCAGCCCGGCCGTGTTCGACGTGTCGCAAAACCGGTGACCCACTACTAGCGTGCCACGTAGTTTTTCATTTTAATTTATTTTTTGAGGTACACACTTGATAAGCAACACAAGTTCGGTTCCTTATTCTTTAATGGTTCGGCAGTTCTCATATTGTAGTACAACCTATACAGACTTTCTCAGTTTTATATTCTCTTACCCACTTTATTGAACTGTGCAACTCGATGTCATAGCTGTCACAAATGACAGTTAGACGAGTGTCAACTTAGACTGTTTGAGCTTCGTTTAATATCACCTATTTTTATTTTACCATTACATTTTTGGAACACATTCGTTTTGTATAAGAATTTGTTTGTTTGTAATCTCTTAAGGTAAACCGGCAGGATACGCAGATTTGTATGGCTTTTTGCGCTGATTATCAATGTAAAATCATATTGCTCATAGTATTAAATATTTGTGCTTAGTATATTATATATATATATTAGTTAATTATCCATAATTTATGTCCGATGATGATACTTTTTACTCCGCCAGCAATGATAGTTCAGCTTTTTTGTCTATTAGCTCATTCAACACTTCACACAGCTTAAATTCAATTTTAGCGCGCGAACTCAATTCTTCCTGTTTTAATGTTTGCCACATAAACGCTCAAAGTATACCGTCCCATTACAGTGACCTTGTTGATACGTTCCAAACTGATCTTATCCATGCAATCCTGGTGTCAGAGAGTTGGCTAAAACCTTCTCTAAATTCAACTTCATATGCTCTGCCCGGATATGTCTTAATAAGGAATGATCGTACTGGGAAGGGTGGCGGAGGCGTGGCTATTTACCTCAGGAGCTCCATTCCGTACAAGTTATTGAATTCCACACAGTCTCAGTACTCTAGTTCTGCGGAATGGGTTTTCCTAGAGGTAAATGTTAAAGGAGTCAAGGCGGTTCTTGGCGTTGTTTATTGTCCTCCCTCAATTGACTATTTCTCGGACCTGGAACAAGTTCTGGAGTCAGTCAGTACGGACTACACACATCACCTGGTAATGGGAGATCTTAACACAGACCTTTGTAAAGACTCGCCCCGTAGCCGCAGGCTGACATCGTTACTTCAGTCTGTTAACATATCTCTCCTCCCTCTTGCTCCGACGCACCATACCGCCAGTGCGGACACGTATCTAGATGTCATTCTTTCATCATCCCCCGATCTTGTAGTAAAGCATGGTCAGCTTTTGGCCCCGTGTTTCTCCCACCATGACCTTATTTATGCTTGCTACAAACTTAAACCCCCAAAAAGCAGACCTGCTCTAGTAACCATGCGCAGCTTTGCTAAGGTGGACACTGACTCTCTTTTAAGCGACGCAGCGGCCATTGACTGGTCACCCGTGATCACTGCCTCCTCGGTAGATACCAAGGTATCTCTGTTTAATGCGTCCTTGTTAGGGCTTTTTGACAAACACGCACCCGTACGCACTGTTCGTGTGAAGCGTCCCCCGGCGCCCTGGATAACTGCGGGAGTGCGCATGGCCATGAGAAGAAGGGACCGAGCTTTCCGACTTTATAAGCGAGACCGCACCGACGAGAACTGGAAGCATTTCAAGATAGCACGAAATCGATGCAATCAGATGGTGCGCGCAGCTAAACGTCGATTCATTCATCAAAATGTTGCATCCTCTTCCATGGCCGACGTCTGGAAGTTCCTGAAGTCGTTGGGTCTGGGTAAACAAGTGAATGGATATGATAGCTCGTCCTTTTCACTAAATGATCTCAACAGATATTTTTCCTCTGCTCTCTCCGTCACTGATCAAGTAAAAGTCATTACCCTCTGTATTATTTCGTCTCTACCCTCTTCCTTGACAGAATCTTTTTCTTACCACCCGACATCTCAGACAGACGTAAAAAAGATTATTCAAGCCATTAAATCGAAAGCCGTCGGTTGCGACGATGTGAGTCGTTACATGATAGTCTCGGTCTTGGAGTGTGTGCTTCCTGTAATCACTCATATCGTCAACTTCTCTCTGATTAATGGCGAATTTCCTGCTCTTTGGAGAAAAGCTTATGTCATTCCTCTCCCAAAAATCAGTAATCCCTTGTCACCCAGTAATTTCCGGCCCATATCAATTTTACCTTTCCTGTCGAAGATTGCTGAAGCGGTGGCACACAAACAGTTCTCTCACTATATTCAGGTAAATAAATTGCTGAGCCCCGTTCAGTCCGGTTTTCGACCTGGTCATAGCACCTGTACTGCATTAATTAAAGTGACGGACGATATTAGGCGTGGCATGGAGAGTCAGATGGTCACAGTACTGGTATTAATTGACTTTTCTAACGCGTTTAATACAGTAGACCACGACATTCTCCTTGCCTTGCTTAAGCATCTAAATGTATCGCAGTCAGCGCTCAACTGGTTCCATGCTTACCTTGAGGGCCGTCAGCAAGCGGTGCGTGTCGACCGGTCCCTATCGGACTGGTGCGACCTAGTCACTGGCGTACCTCAAGGAGGTATCCTTTCTCCTCTTCTCTTTTCCATCTTTATTAACTTTATAACTCCTGACTTTCGCTGCGCTCACCATCTGTATGCGGATGATCTACAACTTTACGACCAGTGCAAAGTGACAGACATATTAACCACCATTGACAAGTTGAACAGAGATCTCACGCACATACAACAGTGGTCCGAAAAGTTCGGCTTATTTGTTAACCCTACAAAGTGTCAGGCCATTGTCATTGGAAGCTCCAAACAACTTGTCAAGCTTGACTTTAACACTATTGGGCCTGTGCATTTTAACGGAATTCCCATTCCTTTTAGTCAGAGTGTCAAGGACTTGGGTGTGCACTTGGACTGCACCTTGAGCTGGAGACCACAAATTGCTGAGATCAGTCGGAAGGTCACATGGTCACTTCACTCACTAAACAAGCTCAGGCACTTCTTGCCCATTAAAACTAAGGTCTTGTTAGTTAACGCGTTGATATTGCCAATTATAGACTATGGTGATGTGTGCTATCCCGATTTGAATGAAGAGCACCTTGACAAACTGGATCGACTCCTTAATAATTGCATCAGGTTTATTTTCTGCCTCCGTAAATACGACCACGTGTCAGAGTTTCGCGCGCAACTTGGTTGGTTTCCCATTCGGCAGCGGCGAAATATCCGCTTGCTATGTACTCTCTACTCAATACTCAATGATTCGCAAGCCCCTGAGTATCTTAAAACCTCCCTTCAGTTTTATGGTGTCTCTCGCGATCGTCAACTTCGCTCTTCGGGCAATCTGTCTCTCTCCATCCCTCTTCATCGGTCTGGTTTCATGTCCAATTCATTTACCATTCGAGCAGCTCGTCTCTGGAACAGTCTTCCCCCTAAAATTAGAAAAGCACCGAGCAAGTACGCTTTTAAAAAATCTGTGCGTGATTTCTTTGCTGGTGGATCAAAGAAATTCTAAGTATCTTTTCTAACAAGATTCTTCGGATATGTATTTATATATGTATGGTCGTATGTATGTATGTATATATATGTATCTATGTATGTATGTATTGATTTATGTATTTTATGTATATTAGAATTATGTAGTTTATGTGTAAGAATTAAGGATGTAGTTTCGCATCTTTTTAAAGTTTTATGCTTCTGTCATATAATTTGTTTTCTGTATAGTTAGAAGCACCGCCTACAATCTTTCTGCTTGGCCCTAAGGTTGACTGGTAGAGAATGCCTCATGGCATTAAGTTCGCCTTTTGTACGATAAGTTTTCTTTTTGTGCAATAAAGATTAAATAAAATAAAAATAAATATACTACACGTGCTGGATAGCCTGCGGGCTGGCCTCGGGCCACGTGGTGGTGCTGGACGCGCGCGCCGGCACGCCGCGGGCGCACTGGCGCGCTCACGACGGAGAGGTAACACTATACTACACGTGCTGGATAGCCTGCGGGCTGGCCTCGGGCCACGTGGTGGTGCTGGACGCGCGCGCCGGCACGCCGCGGGCGCACTGGCGCGCTCACGACGGAGAGGTAACACTATACTACACGTGCTGGATAGCCTGCGGGCTGGCCTCGGGCCACGTGGTGGTGCTGGACGCGCGCGCCGGCAGGCCGCGGGCGCACTGGCGCGCTCACGACGGAGAGGTAACACTATACTACACGTGCTGGATAGCCTGCGGGCTGGCCTCGGGCCACGTGGTGGTGCTGGACGCGCGCGCCGGCACGCCGCGGGCGCACTGGCGCGCTCACGACGGAGAGGTAACACTATACTACACGTGCTGGATAGCCTGCGGGCTGGCCTCGGGCCACGTGGTGGTGCTGGACGCGCGCGCCGGCACGCCGCGGGCGCACTGGCGCGCTCACGACGGAGAGGTAACACTATACTACACGTGCTGGATAGCCTGCGGGCTGGCCTCGGGCCACGTGGTGGTGCTGGACGCGCGCGCCGGCAGGCCGCGGGCGCACTGGCGCGCTCACGACGGAGAGGTAACACTATACTACACGTGCTGGATAGCCTGCGGGCTGGCCTCGGGCCACGTGGTGGTGCTGGACGCGCGCGCCGGCACGCCGCGGGCGCACTGGCGCGCTCACGACGGAGAGGTAACACTATACTACACGTGCTGGATAGCCTGCGGGCTGGCCTCGGGCCACGTGGTGGTGCTGGACGCGCGCGCCGGCACGCCGCGGGCGCACTGGCGCGCTCACGACGGAGAGGTAACACTATACTACACGTGCTGGATAGCCTGCGGGCTGGCCTCGGGCCACGTGGTGGTGCTGGACGCGCGCGCCGGCAGGCCGCGGGCGCACTGGCGCGCTCACGACGGACAGGTAACACTATACTACACGTGTCATCCCGTTGATAGGCACGTCCTTGGTATCGCCTCGCTCGGCCACAAAACGTACGTTCGAAGCACTGGTCACTTTGTCGGTTTACCAATTTTTCACTAATAGATAGCGTAAACATACTCCTAAAACTACACAATATGTTTACGCTATCTATTACTCCATATCGACATAGTGGGACCTTTTTTCCTGCACTGGCACAAATGTACTCGTATGGTGGTCGCCGTTAGTGAAGAGAGTAGCGTGTGCTTCGCTTCTTTAGCTCAGAGTAAATAAACTATGTTATTGTGTAGTCAAAAAAAAATACGTGAGTGTCGTGGAACAATCGGTTGGAACGAAGTTATGTCATTTAATTTAATTTCTTTTTTGTAATTTTTGACTTTATTTCACAAATCGTTTTTTTTTTTTCGAATTTTTTGGCATTTCAACCGACTTCAAGATTTCGAAGGAGGAGGTTATCAATTCGTCGGGATCTTTAATTTTTTTGCTATTTTTTTAAATGTATGTTCACCGATTATTCGAATACGGCTGGACCGATTTGGAAAATTCTTTTTTTGTTTGAAAGAGTATACTGTACACTTGGTTCCATTGTAACCAGGTCAGGATCTGATAATGGGATCCTGGAGAAATCGAGGGAACTCTTCAACTATTATAGGGACACCTATAGTGATTTGAGTATTTTGTACAGCAGCTCGAGCATTTGCTTTTGGGAAGGCGGATGCTAATTGAAGTCGGTTATTTTTTGTTTAAAATTATTTATTGAAATTATTTTATTTTATCGTATGGCTACATGTGGCTACTGGATATAGAGCATTTCTTCTCTGGGGTAATAGTAGTGGGAAAGCAGATGATGAAGAAAATCCAGTGAGTGCTGCGAGGTCCATATGGGACAGTGCAGCTGCCAAGTTTGTTACTCTTTTAGCACCACCCTTAGATCACGTGTAGGGTTGTCTAAGGTGTTTTCTACGGACGCAGAGTTACATTGATCCCCAATTCTGTTTTGAAAAGAAATTATTTCAAGTTTAATTCATATGATTTTGTATTAAGCAGAACGTCTGCTAACGATACCACAATGCTTAGAAAAAATGGAAAAGTAGAAAAATCCACTGCCTCAGGCGAGACTCGAACTCTCGACTCTGAGATACATGCCCATCGCTCTGACCAACTGAGCTACTGAGACACACCTGATGGCTGCAAATTTCTCCACTATATCCCATATGCGTCTTAGGGGGACGCCTAGCGACATCTGCCGAAGAAGTCTTACACTTCTCAACCGGCCACCGGAGTCCCAAGTTGTATTGAGAATTCACCGATAACAATGCTCTACCCCATACTACAATTAATTTAGTAGTGGCTTTTTCTACTTTTCCATTTATTCTAAGCATTAATTCATTTGGTTTAGCGTGGCGCTATTTTTTTGTGTATGATAATTCTGGAGTGGGCGATTGCCTGATTACCTAAATAATATAAATTGACAGGTGTTACGATTGGCGGTCGTTGATAGCAACAGACTGCTCACGTCGGGGCTCGACCAAGTCACCGCTCTGTGGAAGGTCGACGACGGAGAGCTCATCGCGCATCTCAAGTGAGTTTATACTTTATTGTCTATTGCATAAGGTTCACAACAGCAGGTATTACGATAGCAACAGACTGCTCACGTCGGGGCTCGACCAAGTCACCGCGCTGTGGAAGGCCGACGACGGAGAGCTCATCGCGCATCTCAAGTGAGTTTATACTTTATTGTCTATTGCATAAGGTTCACAACAGCAGGTATTACGATAGCAACAGACTGCTCACGTCGGGGCTCGACCAAGTCACCGCGCTGTGGAAGGCCGACGACGGAGAGCTCATCGCGCATCTCAAGTGAGTTTATACTTTATTGTCTATTGCATAAGGTTCACAACAGCAGGTATTACGATAGCAACAGACTGCTCACGTCGGGGCTGGACCAAGTCACGGCGCTATGGTAGGTCGACGACGGAAAGCTCATCGTGCAGCGCATCTAGAGTTAGTTGATATTTTATCGTCTATTGAATCAGGATCAAATCAGCAATTCAGCAGGTATTACTGGCGGCCGTTGGTAGCAAGATGAGAGAGGCCGTTGCTGTAGAAAAGCTTATCGCGCATCTCAAAGTAATTTTTACTTTATTGTCTTTTGCATAAGTTATAAAATTCTTAGCATACGAGTAACAGCAAATTTCTCAGTGCTCTAGTTTGATATATTGAAACACTCGAAGCAAGCTTGGGACTCATTTCTTTTTTCGATAAATAAAAACAGCAGCTCCCACAATAACAGAGATGAATTTGCGAAGTCGATTCGTTTAATCACACTCATATATTAAGATACATTATAATGATAAATATATATACGGTCCAAATAATATACTTTCTGAGGGATGTTAATTTGTCGAAATTAAGATTTCATATAAAATGGCACGCAAGGCCTTATAGGCCTCTGGGTTACTACAGAATAGAGAATAAACTACTAAAAAATTCCTGCAGGGGGACCACGGAACCCGTCCACTGCCTCTCCGTGTTCTACAACGAGTTGGTCTCCGGCACCACCAACAATCGCATCGGGGTCCACACCTCACTAGACCAGGACGCGAGTTTCTCAAGCACCAAGCTGAGGTCTGACACGTTTAGAGGCGTGCTGACTTGTATGTCCGTCTTGCCGTTGAACAGACTACTTCTTTTGGGCAGCGATAATGGTACTATAAGTCTACTGTGCTGATTATATCTTGAACCAGGACGCAAGTTTCTCAAGCACCAAGCTGAGGTCTGACACGTTTACAGGCGTGCTGACTTGTATGTCCGTCTTGCCGTTGAACAGACTACTTCTTTTGGGCAGCGATAATGGTACTATAAGTCTACTGTGCTGATTATATCATGAACCAGGACGCGAGTTTCTCAAGCACCAAGCTGAGGTCTGACACGTTTAGAGGCGTGCTGACTTCTATGTCCGTCTTGTCGTTGAATAGGCTACTTCTTTTAGGCGGTGATAATGGTACTATAAGTCTACTGTGCTGATTATATCTTGAACCAGGACGCGAGTTTCTCAAGCACCAAGCTGAGGTCTGACACGTTTAGAGGCGTGCTGACTTGTATGTCCGTCTTGCCGTTGAATAGACTACTTCTTTTGGGCAGCGATAATGGTACTATAAGTCTACTGTGCTGATTATATCTTGAACCAGGACGCGAGTTTCTCAAGCACCAAGCTCAGGTCTGACACGTTTAGAAGCGTCTGACTTGTATGTCCGTCTTGCCGTTGAATAGGCTACTTCTTTTGGGCAGCGATAATGGTACTATAAGTCTACTGTGCTGATTATATCTTGAACCAGGACGCGAGTTTCTCAAGCACCAAGCTCAGGTCTGACACGTTTAGAAGCGTCTGACTTGTATGTCCGTCTTGCCGTTGAATAGGCTACTTCTTTTGGGCAGCGATAATGGTACTATAAGTCTACTGTGCTGATTATATCTTGAACCAGGACGCGAGTTTCTCAAGCACCAAGCTCAGGTCTGACACGTTTAGAAGCGTCTGACTTGTATGTCCGTCTTGCCGTTGAATAGGCTACTTCTTTTGGGCAGCGATAATGGTACTATAAGTCTACTGTGCTGATTATATCTTGAACCAGGACGCGAGTTTCTCAAGCACCAAGCTCAGGTCTGACACGTTTAGAAGCGTCTGACTTGTATGTCCGTCTTGCCGTTGAATAGGCTACTTCTTTTGGGCAGCGATAATGGTACTATAAGTCTACTGTGCTGATTATATCTTGAACCAGGACGCGAGTTTCTCAAGCACCAAGCTCAGGTCTGACACGTTTAGAAGCGTCTGACTTGTATGTCCGTCTTGCCGTTGAATAGGCTACTTCTTTTGGGCAGCGATAATGGTACTATAAGTCTACTGTGCTGATTATATCTTGAACCAGGACGCGAGTTTCTCAAGCACCAAGCTCAGGTCTGACACGTTTAGAAGCGTCTGACTTGTATGTCCGTCTTGCCGTTGAATAGGCTACTTCTTTTGGGCAGCGATAATGGTACTATAAGTCTACTGTGCTGATTATATCTTGAACCAGGACGCGAGTTTCTCAAGCACCAAGCTCAGGTCTGACACGTTTAGAAGCGTCTGACTTGTATGTCCGTCTTGCCGTTGAATAGGCTACTTCTTTTGGGCAGCGATAATGGTACTATAAGTCTACTGTGCTGATTATATCTTGAACCAGGACGCGAGTTTCTCAAGCACCAAGCTCAGGTCTGACACGTTTAGAAGCGTCTGACTTGTATGTCCGTCTTGCCGTTGAATAGGCTACTTCTTTTGGGCAGCGATAATGGTACTATAAGTCTACTGTGCTGATTATATCTTGAACCAGGACGCGAGTTTCTCAAGCACCAAGCTGAGTTCTGACACGTTTAGAGGCGTGCTGACTTGTATGTCCATCTTGTCGTTGAATAGGCTAATTCTTTTGGGCAGCGATAATGGTACTATAAGTCTACTGTGCTGATTATATCTGGAACCAGGACGCGAGTTTCTCAAGCACCAAGCTGAGGTCTGACACGTTTAGAGGCGTGCTGACTTGTATGTCCGTCTTGCGGTTGAATAGACTACTTCTTTTGGGCAACGATAATGGTACTATAAGTCTACTGTGCTGATTATATCTTGAACCAGGACGCGAGTTTCTCAAGCACCAAGCTTAGGTCTGACACGTTTAGAAGCGTCTGACTTGTATGTCCGTCTTGCCGTTGAATAGGCTACTTCTTTTGGGCAGCGATAATGGTACTATAAGTCTACTGTGCTGATTATATCTTTAACCAGGACGCGAGTTTCTCAAGCACCAAGCAGAGGTTGACACGTTTAGAGGCGTGCTGACTTGTATGTCCGTCTTGCGGTTGAATAGACTACTTCTTTTGGGCAGCGATAATGGTACTATAAGTCTACTGTGCTGATTATATCTGGAACCAGGACGCGAGTTTCTCAAGCACCAAGCTGAGGTCTGACACGTTTACAGGCGTGCTGACTGGTATGTCCGTCTTGCGGTTGAATAGACTACTTCTTTTGGGCAACGATAATGGTACTATAAGTCTACTGTGCTGATTATATCTTGAACCAGGACGCGAGTTTCTCAAGCACCAAGCTTAGGTCTGACACGTTTAGAAGCGTCTGACTTGTATGTCCGTCTTGCCGTTGAATAGGCTACTTCTTTTGGGCAGCGATAATGGTACTATAAGTCTACTGTGCTGATTATATCTTTAACCAGGACGCGAGTTTCTCAAGCACCAAGCAGAGGTTGACACGTTTAGAGGCGTTCTCATTTGTATGTCCGTCTTGCCTCTAAATATACTTTTGGACAGTGACAATGACACTAAAGTCTAATATGCTGATACATATATTCAAGGACTGCACCGACTTTCCAGTCCCGTCACATATTTGTCTATAGCTATATAAGGAGAAAAGCTCTTGTCTATGATTCCTTTGACTCGCGTCAAATTACCGCTCCCCGACGCGATATTGTGAGTGTTGAGTATGTTGTATATCGATTTAGGTGATAAGCGCCTTAAAAATGTATAGGGTTTGTACCGACACCTCATTAGCGGATAATAAATAAATCATCATACACAAGTTGGCAATATAAAAATCATGATAAACTAGGAACCACAATAAAATATATGAGTGGAATTATATTAACCTTAGACCGTCCGCTCGCTATCCGACTCGCCAATCGCACGCGTGTATAAATACGGCTTAAGGCTGCGTTTCCACCAGAGATGAGCGAGATGCGTTGCGAGGAATGTATTTTTAAAGAACCAATTCTAGAGCTGCGCTGTGCAAGGATAAACAAATGAAGTGATTCTATTGGTACTTAACAAACACATTCCTCGCAACGCATCCTCGCTCATCTCTGGTGGAATCTCAGCCTTAGACAAGTACCCAGGTCAGAAGGAAAGATATATATAGTTTGTTCAATTTAAAATGTTACAAACGTAATGAAATATGTGATAGTCTTATTCTTTGATTTTAGGTTTCGTGGTTTAGTGCAATGTGTTTGAAATATTAAGAATGCAGAGCTTTAATGTAAACTATGATAGTTGTAGAGTCTGATGACATTGTATAGTGATGTTAGTAATTGAGCGGAAAACGTAGTAAATAAATAGCTCATATTAACAATGATTACTTCAAAAGTATCGTTAAGATTTCTCACACTTTTTTAAATATTTTAAAAGGTTTGAATTAAACGAGAAATCGTGTCAAACTATTTTTTTTTAGTTTTTTTTTAAATATATTTTTATACTCGTACACATGATCTCAAAATCATGCAAAAAAAAAACATTTAATCATTCCTGTTTTCGTAAAGTACACAGTGATAAGGAAATAAATATTTTAAATAAAATATAGTAAAGTCCGTCTACTCTAAATCTGCACAGTGTATATAGTCGCGCTATACTTGATGTCTGGCGTGTTGACTTGACGTAAACTGACTATAGTGTGTAATAAAAATATGTTAAAAAATGTTTCATAGGTTTTTTGAACCATATTTAGGTTGATGTTTATATTTTCCTCCATTAATTGTTTGGTAAATGATGATGTACATCTTTAAGTTGCTAGAATATATCCCTGGACAGCCACGGACTTCAATTATTGAGCCATTTACGGTAGACATGTGTCGTTCACGAGTGAGTGATTTAAATGAACTATATCTTTTGATTCAACTCACTCACTCTTCAACTCACTAAAGAAATCTTTAGTAACTCATGGATATCAGTATTTACAGTGTCACTTGCTCGCTCTTTCCCACTCATGATTCGAATGAGCCGGCCGAGTCAAACGAGTGAGACGATGCGAAAATGCGAACAGATCCAATGAGCGAAATGATTGATACATATCTCCGCGAGCGAAAGATATGAATCAATCCTTTCAGTTCAGTGAAGCGTTTTGCGCATCTCTAATTTATGGTCCAAGCAATTTTCTTTTATTTAATATTTACTCGTCTTTCTCTATGAGATATCCAATGTAAAGTAAATACTAACTGGCTCAATAATTAGAGTCCGTGACAACAACACACAACTAACGAAAACCGGGGACCATACCTGGACTGCCTACACAAAATCTCTTTCCCTTTAATCAGGCAAACGCATTACCGCCATCTATCGCGTAATTAACGCAATCTATCGCGTAATTAACGCAACAAGTCTTAGTTCCATACATTTTTTTCGGCAATTTGACGCTGTCAAAGTAACTGCCATTCGTTATATGGATGGTACAATGGGGATAAAAATCTCTATGTTACAAAAGTGTCCGTCAGAAGGCGATAAACTGATGGCGCCACAATGATATTAAATTTAATAAAATTAATGTTGATATTGAAAAATAAAATCCATACATATTTACAAAATAATTATTTGCGGAGAAGAAAAACTCTCTGAATATTAATTATATTTAGAATGTCATATACGTATTAAATATCGGTAATTCATTTCCAGTGATCGGAATAGGTAGTGCCATTTCGGGTGAATGACCTTAAACATTGTAAATAACATGGATAAGACTTGAGATTCTTCGACGTATTTCTCACAGAACATTTTCTTCAAAACGCAAAAGTTAAAAAAATGTCATTATAAATACATCATTTATTTAAAATTACTTTTGTTTAACAGTTACAATTATTATTATTATAGCCTTTTTATTCCTTAATAAACAAACAGTATTTTTACATATTAGTTCGTAATTATATAATTGTATAAAATTAAATTATTATTTTTTATATACTTAATATATTTTTCGCAATTAACAATAATACAATCATAAAATAAAACACGAAACATCAACATCATTATTTTAAATGAATATAATTAAATTATTACTTTCTTTGAAATTATAGTAGCACACCATATTTTTTATCAATATTTTCTACCGTCAATCTATTTCTTTTGACGTTCGATATCTAACTGAAACCACATTTTTCATACTTACGTTAGGCATACGGTTCTTTAAAACATTTTTTATACCAAACACAAACTTTAAATTTTCATATCGAATCCCGGGGTTAAAAACTATATCCATACTAAGCTTACGCACCGAAGTCCCGCGAAATGGCACTACCAATTCCGATCACTGTTCATTTCAAATGCTCAACTATACCTAGCGACACTCGGAGATATTTGGAACTATTGTTTAGTGCTTACCGCTGGACACTTTTTCGACCGTATAAGGGAGACCGATCCTCCTTGTACCATCCATAATTCGTTAGATGGGCTGCCAGGTATTATATGATGAATATAGGTTAATAGTCACTGATTTTATATACTTTTCAAATACTAAAACTCTTTCCCTATTAGCTGAACAGATTAAAGTACAAATATCCCGTTACCAAAGTACAGTTTGATAATTATTAATATTTTAACGTATACTTGACTAGTTTTGATTACATTATTAATAAACAGTCAGTGTATTTTTGGTTTATTATCAGTTTGTTATGCCGCAGATTTTGACAGTTTTCCCATCTGTGCGACGGTATCGACACCGCGGTACCGTGCCAATGTGCAAAAGCCATTAGGTAAATAGGTGTATTCCCGTCTGTGCCCGCTGGGGACACTTAGGAATAGGTTTTTTCTTATAAATTCCCTTTAGTCCCCACCATACCGAACTGCACGCGATTCCCATTAGTCCCCGCCATACCGAACTGCACGCGACAGAAGCGGGGACAGATGGGAAAACACCATTTTTGTTAGATCTTGTCGCCTTAATCTGTAGATATGAATCATCTTTTGTAATATTATAAACATAAATGTATTGCACGAAAATTATGATACTGTGGTTTACATATCTCAAAAAACCTGTTCTAGATAAAGGTCTAGAAAACATTTGTAGATAGAGGTTTAGTTGCGCTCCTACCATGACCAACCTTTTTCTTTCCTAACTGTTAACACATTAACTGCCAGACGAAAAATGACGTCCTACTTCAGAAACCGGGCGTCCATAGCTACGTACAAAACAACCCGCCCAGCGAGTTGTCCGGCATCTGAGCAAAGTTTACGAGCGCCTACGAGGCGGGTTCTTGGCAGTGAATGTGTTAAAAGAGTGGTCATGATGGAAATGCCTGGATCATTTACTTACAGCGGTAACTAGTGGTAGGCGCAGTTAACCCTACAGGCTTTTACCCGATTGATTTTCTGATGTGATTTTTTTGGACACTTATACCATTAAGTTTTACACTGACTGTAATTTACAAAATACACATCACCGGAGATTCGTTTAATGTGATATTATGAACAATTTTTTTTAATAGTAGCACTTCAACTTTTATCTATATTAGTTCCTAAACTTTAATATACGGTTAAATGAAGTGTTTCGGTGATTTTAGTTTTAAGATAAGCCTGAATGTATTTAATTATTGATAACAAATAATGTAAAATACTATACTAGCTATCACAAAATATATGTAATTTACCGGCCAACGTACGGACGTTGCACTGTTAAACGTAACCAGTGGCACCCTTTTGACATCCTTTTTGCCTAAACCTTCTCCTCGACTCTGATAAGTCGATAAAAGGATTAGAGGTAGAAAACGTTTGGTTTATTCTCATATTTCCCCGGGCACAGAAGGGAATAGGTGTTTCTTAGAAATTATTCCCATTTGTCCCCGCCTCCCGCGAACGTAACGGGGACAAATGGAAATACACCCACGGACCTGTACAGACACGAAATTTAATTGTTCAGACATTTACGGTTCAAACTATTTTGTTTTTTAATACTTAGTCTACGAAATGTCCAATGTAAAGTGAGCCCTGGCTGGCTCAACAATTCAAGTCCGCGACCGTACTAATACAATTCCTATAAAAATCGAGATATAATGAATCACAAAACTAAATTAATATTATACTTTACCGCTGCCTACTTTAAAGTAACTTTTTTAGTTTGTGCCAAGTTTTGTGTAGTACAAATTCGGGATCAATAGAAAAGTAAAATAATGTAAACAAACGTACTTACGTTTAATACTTATTCACCTTCATTGCTTCGCAATCACGCACTTTTAAAAAACAATCATGGTTTTATTGTCAGCTTATACACATAAACTTGTTATTTATGTTCATTTTTTGTAAAAATATCCGTCAAATACTTATATTTCAGTGAAAACTAATTTCCTTAATAATATTTTGTCATGTGTCAATGCATTTTTGCCTAGAAACGCAGCCATATTTGTTTATTTTATTTTATTTTTCTAATGACGCCGAATATATGTACATCTGCCATCAGATATACTTATCGGAGCGGCCAAGGTGGTCACAAATATCAACGCCTCTATTGTCAAAGCAATAAAGTGCATGTTTCGATATTTTTGAGTACCTTGGCCGCTCCGATATATTAGAAGGCGACAGTACAGTACCTGCCTAGCAGAAAAATGATAAAGTGTTAATTTCATGCACATGTAAAGTCGCGTCTGAAAATATGGATATATTGAATGTGACAAAAATATGTGGCCACGACTCTATTACCAAGGCGTTCAGTGTTGGATGCATGTTTTTCAGACGTGTCCGTACCTACCGTATAGGATAGGTGTCTAATATTAAATACTATCAAAGTATATCAAGTCTTGTCCATATGTATGTTTGTAACTATGTAAAAATACCATGTAAAGTCACCGTAACCGTAAAAATAGTATTTTTTGTAAGTAATAAATATTTTTAAGGCCTACTGGTGTTTTATTTTACACAATTCGAGGACCACGTAATAGCCGAACAATATGTAAACATATTGTTCGGCTATTAACGACTATTAACACAGCAAGTTTCAGTTCCAACTGAGACTTGCTGTGTTAACCCTTAATTTGGCACAAAATATCCATGGTCGTGGGTTCTAGCCTCCGTGATCCTCAATAGTCTAAAAGATTCTGAGCAAGAAAAAAATACAGGAAGATGGTCATACCTTATGTTCATCAGGGCCACATTGCCAAATTAAGGGTTGACGCGATAGATGGCGGCTGGCGCTAGAGCGAGAACGAAATTGTTTTAACATTGTCAGTTCAAGTATAAGGCTGTTTCCACTGAGGCGGAGACGAGCGGTGATGGGATCAGACGTGCGGGAATCGAACAATGGGCTGCCTTTCCACTGAGGCGGAGACGAGCGTTGATGGGATCAGACGTGCGGGAATCGAACAATGGGCTGCCTTTCCACTGAGGCGGAGACGAGCGTTGATGGGATCAGACGTGCGGGAATCGAACAATGGGCTGCCTTTCCACTGAGGCGGAGACGAGCGTTGATGGGATCAGACGTGCGGGAATCGAACAATGGGCTGCCTTTCCACTGAGGCGGAGACGAGCGGTGATGGGATCAGACGTGCGGGAATCGATCAATAGGCTGCCTTTACACTGTGGCGGAGCGAGCGGTGATGGGATCAGACGTGCGGGAATCGAACAATAGGCTGCCCTTACACTGAGCCGGAGACGAGTGGTGATGGGATCAGACGTGCGGGAATCGAACAATAGACTGCCTTTACACTGTGGCGGAGCGAGCGGTGATGGGATCAGACGTGCGGGAATCGAGCAATAGGCTGCCTTTCCACCGAGGCGGAGACGAGCGGTGATGGGATCAGACGTACGGGAATCGAACAACAGGCTGCCTTTACACTGTGGCGGAGCGAGCGGTGATGGGATCAGACGTGCAGGAATCGAACAATAGGCTGCCTTTCCACCGAGGCGGAGACGAGCGGTGATGGGATCAGACGTGCGGGAATCGAACAATAGGCTGCCTTTATACTGAGGCGGAGACGAGCGGTGATGGGATCAGACGTGCGGGAATCGAACAATAGGCTGCCTTTACACTGAGGCGGAGACGAGCGGTGATGGGATCAGACGTGCGGGAATCGAACAATAGGCTGCCTTTACACTGAGGCGGAGACGAGCGGTGATGGGATCAGACGTGCGGGAATCGAACAATAGGCTGCCTTTACACTGTGGCGGAGCGAGTGGTGATGGGATCAGACGTGCGGGAATCGAACAATAGGCTGCCTTTACACTGAGGCGGAGACGAGTGGTAATGGGATCAGAAGGAATTTCCTTTTGCAGAGTTAGTCCTTTTGGCTCTAAGATTAATTTATGAAGGCGAGCCCAATTAAAATTTTTGTGCAATTTTTTGACGATTTGGGGGGTGCCCTCCAAAATTAATTAAAAATAAAATAGAGCCATATAGTCAAGTTTGATATTATTTCGTGTAAAGCAAGGATGCCGAATTCATTTTTGGTATTTTATTTATCCCTTTCCATATAAGAAAACTATGAAAACGTAAAACATATGAAATTAACGTTTGATATTTTTTTTATAAATGTTTATATTTTATTTATTTATGGTCGTAACAATATATTTTTATGATAAAGACCTGTTATTCCCCTTTATAAAAAGTATACAAATCTTATATTGGTTATAAATCTAAAAAATAATATCTTTAACGAAAAAAAATTTATAGGTCAGCTTTCAACCAGAACCTCATTAATATGTTGGAAAAACGATGTGGTTTGACCTCTAATGCATGCCTAATAATATTTTTCACAAATAATGGTCGTCAACCATTTTAAACGCTATTATTTAACTTGCCTTTGTATGCTTGTTATAGTCCGAAAGTGAAATAAAGAGTATGCTTGGGAGATACCGGAACCCGTTACCAATAAAGGGGTATTAGATCGAGTAAGTATTTGGCTATAACGCGTTACTGCCATAAAAGTTCATGTCTGAGACTTTCAAGCCAAATCTTTATTGGATTACTCTGCACTATTATGTGTTACAAATATAACAATTGTTTTCTCCACTTCCCACAAAAGTAGGAACATTCATATTTTTTACAAAAACGGTTCGAGTTACCACAAAACTATTCTTCATGAAATTCTCTACAATTCTTGCCGTGGAAGTATGTTGCTAAG
Source organism: Pammene aurita (assembly GCA_947086415.1). Classification (NCBI taxonomy): domain Eukaryota; kingdom Metazoa; phylum Arthropoda; class Insecta; order Lepidoptera; family Tortricidae; genus Pammene; species Pammene aurita. Next base: position 38,033,305 of record OX352294.1, read on the forward strand.
ACTTATAGTTTTCAATCTACGTGTCGCGCAAAAATATACCCCCCCTTTTGACCCCCACCGCACCATAAATTTAGGTGGTTCTGCTTCCTAAAATGGCCTATGGGTCCTAAAGTCGAATCTGTAACGGCTCTCCGACAGGTGATTCGACGACGGTCTGTTCGTCGACAGAACTTTTCATCTGTTTTTTTTCGTCGACAGAACTTTTCTCCGACGCACGTTTCGCCGACAGAACTATTCATCTTTTGATTTTTCGATGACACAACTTTTCGACGACGAACGTTTCGCCGACAGATTATTTCGCCTACGAACGTTCGCCGACAGTACATTTTAACGATGAACGATTCATCGACAGATTATTTCCTCGACGAACGTTTCGACCACAGATAATTTCAACTAACGCGCATCACACATTTGAGAGGAATTTTGCGCGGAATATCATAGACATCTTAGTAAAAGTGGGAAATTTGTGTATGGTAGTGGAATTTTTGTATGGAACCACAGACAATTTGCAGCCGGATATCCGTCTTGTGGCTGATTTTTCTCTATGGTAGCTGGATTTCGAAGTGTATGGAGCAACAAAAAACTCTGTTCAAAACTTAACGTCTGGCAATGGCATACGTTAAAAATCGTAAACGGAGCTCATCCGATTGAGTAACCGTATTCGGCAGCTTGTCTTCGTAATGTTTGTGTTCAGCCTAAACAAGCAACAACTAAGCTCTATCGAGACTCTGGAAGAAGGCGACAATTTTGTGCGTAGTGTATTTTTCAAAAATCCTCAGGTCTTGCATGGGTTGTCTACGTCTTCGGATTGAATTATCTCTCGACACACCGTGTCCACATACTTATGCTTTAAGTCCTGTTCACTCTTCAGCCTTTCGGTGTCAAATTTCTTCATTCTGACGGTTTTTAAGTACTTTACTCGGGATATACGAGCCCGTATTTTGCAGACTACTAGGAAGTGATCCGAATCAATGTTGGCACCTCGACGGCATCTGACATCCAGGAGATTAGTAAAGTGTCTTCTGTCAATCAAGACGTGGTCTATTTGGTTACGCGTGACTCCGTCTGCTGACACCATGTCATTTTATAAATATCTTTGTGAGGAAAACATGTGCTGCCGATTGTCATATCGAACGACGTTGCCAGATCTATTACATGCGACCCGTTATCATTAGTTTGTTACACTTTGTGCAGGCTTTGAAGCGGTCGATAAATTTCCTCTTTGCCAATTTTGGCATTGAGGTCTCCTATATGTTGGAATGTGTGTATACGCCTTAAGCAATATATATGGCAACCCCTAACCTCTGTAATCTATAGACAAAGTCTATCTTGTCTATTTCTCTTTCCTTTCGACGACCGAACAGAGCAGACGCTATGATGTGAGTTCTACAATTATAATTTAATTAATATATAATGTGAGTGGTGCACCCCCAATAAATATGTGACTCTGAAGTGATCTTTTAATACCTAGCCCAACTGAATTCTGATTGCATATAAATGAAACCCAGTGACAATCCGTCACTGGTTAAGGGCTCAGGGTTTTATTAAATTTCAAGAAGAACAACCATCAATACATATTAAGCATATTAAAAGATCGAGTGCAATTTTTTTGGGCTGGATAAAACTTCATAACTGTTATAATGGAGTCCGTCGCTACATCATCGTCGAGACATAACCTCAACGGGCATGTGCAAACTATAGAGAAGTTGATTGGTACATCGAAATACCACACGTGGAAATTTACTATGAAGAACTTGCTGATCTTGGAAGGTTTGTGGAGTGCTGTCGAGGACAGTGACGCTGATGGCGACCATAAAAACCGTGCGTTAGCACGTATCTGCCTTTCAATTAACAAAGATTTGTACCAATATGTTAGAAATGTAACTACACCTGCAGAAGCTTGGACGAAATTAGCAGACGTATTTGAAGATAAAGGTTTATACCGCAGGGTTTTGTTACTGCGAAAACTCCATGGAATCCAATTCGCTGATCATTCATCTATGTCGAACTACATAGAAAATATAACAACTATCGTGCATCAACTCCAAGACATCGGACGGACTATTGAGGATGCCGAGGTGGCCGAAATTCTTCTCAGTGGATTACCGGCTGAATATGACACTAGAATAAGAATAAAAATAAGTTTATTGCAAAAATAAAAGATTACAGGATATGTCAGGGGTCTCCGCACTAGGCTTCGCCTGTATCGCGGTGAACCAGTTACAGTTAAACTTAAAAACTAAGTTACAAAATCAAATAGAACACAATTTTTCACATTTTAAACTTTAGGTTAGATACATAGGTAGTTGTTTAGCTATTGATATATTTGACCATGACAGTCAAACATAAAGGTAATTAGGTAAATCGTGACAAATACAATAAAGTAAAAAACTTAAAACTAAGTAAGAAAACATTCATTTTGAATGTAGATGAAACTAACTTATTTTATCTAAAATATCTTCTGTCTCACAGTAATTAAGCGAGTTAAGAAATTTAAATAAGAGTTTCTTTGCTTCAGTGGTGGTGCAGTCTTTAAGGTTACAATATTTAAGCATAGCGTTGTATGTTGTAACTTTGATGCGATCCCCAAAACGTTTCCCAAAGGCGGAACGAACTTCCGGAATCGGTAGGTTGAAAATGCGTTTTTTAGTTAGCGAGTTATAGAAAGGCATTAATTTAGAGGTTTTGTGTGTATGTACTGATATTTTGTGTAAGAATAGCTGACGGACGGTTAAGACGTGAGCTTGTGCGTATAGGTCAGCGGTTGCAAATCGAAACGGTTTTTTGAGCATCACTTTTAAAACTGAGCGTTGAGCCCTTTCGATTTCCAGCATATAAGTTTATGCCGCACTTCCCCAGACTATGATGCAGTAACTGATTACAGACTGACAGAGTGTGACATAAACCATTTTTAGTAGTGAAAAATCGGCTGAGTTACGGAGTTTTTTAAAAATAAACATGGACTTTCTAATTCTCGCGGAGAGTGTGTGAATGTGGTGTTTGAAGTTTAGGTTTTCATCTACTAAAAGACCAAGATATTTTATAACATTAGCATTCTGAATTGAATTACAGCTACATGAGTTAGTAGTAGGGAAGTCTGTGCATGAATGGATTTTTATGATAGGAGTGGAAAGAGGTTTCGAAACTGAGGTTTTATGAAAACATAGAAATTTAGTTTTGTTATAGTTTAGGGTTAGAAGATTAGAGCGAAACCAGTCTGCTGCAATTTTCATGCCCTTTTCTGTGGTAGCTATAGTGTCCTCCCAGCATATGCCATTAAAAAGTATAACTGTATCGTCTGCATAGCAAAGAATTTCGGAATTAGGAATTTTGAGATTTAGGACATCATTAATGTATATTGTGAACAGAGTGGGACCAAGAATACTTCCTTGAGGAACGCCGAAGTTAATATTTTCCGTAGAGCTTTTACAGGAACCTACTCTAACAAGTTGCTTTCTCCCTGACAAGTAACTTGCGAACCAAGACAGTGGAACTCCATGAATGCCCAAATTTTGAAGTTTCCGGAGCAAAATCGGTATCGACACAGTATCGAAGGCTTTAGCCAGATCCAGGAAGACGCCAATGCATTTAAGATTATTGTCTAAGAATGATGGTATAAGGTTTATAAGAGTTGAGGTGGCGTCTTCCGTGGATTTGTTCCGCCTAAACCCGAACTGTCGATCCGATAAGAAGTTGTAGTTTTCTAGATATTTAACTAAGCGAATATTAACCAACTTTTCTAAAATTTTTGAGAAAGTACTGAGTAGCGATATTGGCCTGTAGTTACTGGGAATATCTTTTGGTCCTTCTTTATGAATAGGAGTAACGGATGCTGTTTTCCATTGATCTGGAAAATAACCAGAACCAAGGCTTAAATTTAAGATGTATGTACACTGTAGTTTCGAATTTATCTACTGCGGCAGCAGCGGACAAATTGACCAGCGAAGTGATCAAAACTCGATTGCTCCAGGAATATTCCAGGAAATCTTCAGCGGACACTACAACCGCCTTCATTAGTAAGAAGACTATCGTCTGTGATTTTTGCAAACGGCATGGCCACTCAAAGGCCAGATGTTTCAAGCTGAAGTCGAAGAATAAGAAGAAGGCTGCAGGAGGTGATGCTGACAGAACAAATCTGGTTGCTGCGTTTATGGCCAGAGATTCACAAGCAGATTTTTATTTAGATTCTGGTGCAACTAATAGCATGGTTACTGGCAGAAAGCTGTTAACAAATACAAAGTTGCAAATAGTAACACTATTACTTGTGAGGCCACAGGAAAACTGCAACTCTCATTGAAAGACGAGGTAAGCCCACTAACATTGTCTAACGTCATGTATGTGCCGAGACTCTCATGTAACTTGATTTCAATTTCTAAGTTAGTTGAGTCTGGCTACAGCGTCTGGTTTAATAAAAAAGGTTGTAGCATTTATGAGAGCAAAGCCACTAATTTTGACAAGCCCGTTGCATGTGCTACTTGTTCTAATGGTTTATATAAGTTAAATGTGCCTGTATGTGTCACTAACAAAACCTCACCCGTGGAACACTCTTTGTTCCTGGAAGCTAGCCAGGAATCATCGAGGGCCACTTTAGCTGCCGATGTCCCAGTGCAGCTTTGGCATTCAAGACTTGCGCACCTGTCCATAAAAGGTTTGAAAGGTTTGAGGGATAGTGCATGTGGTATAATGTTTCAGGATGAAGACATCAAGAGCTGCACTGCTTGTCTTGAGGGGAAGATGTCGGCCGCATCCTACCCTAAGGGACAGGCGAAGCGAGCTGATGAAGCATTACAGCTGATCCACAGTGACGTCCTGGGGCCTATGCAGGAGCCAAGCTGGGGAGGCAAGAGGTACCTTGTCTGTTTCACCGACGACTACTCAAGAAAAACCTTTGGATATCTATGAAGGAAAAGTCTGAGGTAATGTCACATTTTATTACTTTTAAATCACAGGTAGAAAAGCAGCTTGGGAAGTCAATTCGAATTTTAAGGTCGGATTGTGGTGGCGAATATGTTAATAAAAAAATCTCTAATTATTTAATGAAGGAAGGAATCATACACCAAAAGTCTGTTCCTTACTGCCAAAGTCAGAACGGCGTAAGTGAAAGAAATAACAGAATTATTATGGACAAAGTTAGGTGCATGCTTAGTGAGTCAGGTCTCTGCAATCGTTTTTGGGGGGAGGCAGTTATGACTGCTATTTATTTGAAAAATAGGTCCCCAACATCTGCTTTAGCAGGACGTTTGCCTGAAGAGGTTTGGACCGGATCCAAGGTTGATCTTCGCCACCTGCGTGTGTTTGGCTGCACTGCATATCACCTAACTCCATCACAGAAGCGACAAAAGTCAGATGCCAAGAGTAAACAGGCTATTTTTGTTGGCTACAGTGAGACCTCAAAAGGTTATCGTTTATGCGAACCTTCTAGTCCCAAGACTGTGATATTGTCTCGTTCTGTGACATTTTTAGAGAATAAATTTTATTATAGAAGTCGACCGAATAATTTTAATGATTATTATTATTTATTTTCATCTGACAATTTGATAAATGATAATAAAAATATTGAGACACATGAAAATCATAATGTTGACATTTCTAATAATAGTTTTGAAGCTAACAATGCTCTTTCTGAAATTTCAGTTGGATCTGATGGAGGTGACGAGGAGTATCAGTCATTGACCGAGCCCGACTCTGACGATTCGGCCGATGGTGGGCGCGAGGAGCAACCTACATCGTCTCGGCCAACGTCCTGTGAGGCGGAAGCGGTGCAGTGTGAGCCCTACTTCAGCGACAGCTCTGCTGACGATGAGCGCATGCAGCGCCTTACATCGTCTGAGCAGCCGTCATCTGGAGGGGAAGCATTACTGGAGGATGAAGCCTCAATTGGTACGTCCGATCGTCCTGTCCGTGTCAGGCGTCCCCCACAAAGGTATGGCGATTATGATTTTTCAATGTTAGCTCAACCTACCTCATTTGAGGAACCACAGTCATATCACGAAGCCATTGCGTCACCATATCATAATGATTGGATGAATGCAATGAAATGTGAATATGATTCGTTGGTTTCAAATAAGGTATGGACTTTAGTCGATAGACCTACTAACAAAAACATAGTCAAATGTAAGTGGGTGTATAAGTTAAAGCATGATGCCGATGGGAATTTCGATAGATACAAGGCGAGGCTTGTCGCCAGGGGCTTTACACAAAAACAGGGTGTAGACTATAATGAAACATATGCTCCCATCATTCGCCACTCGTCTATGAGAATATTGTTTTCCTTGGCCAATCAAATGGACTTAGAAATTGATCATCTTGATGTAGCCACAGCATTCTTAAATGGACACCTAAATGAGGTTATATACATGGAACAGCCTGAAGGATTCTGTAATGGAAACAATGATAAGGTTTGTTTGTTACATAAAAGTATATACGGTTTAAAACAAGCTAGTAAAATGTGGAATGAAAAAGTAAATAATGTACTTGTAAAAAATGGCTTTAACTAGTCTATATGTGAACCATGTATATACACTAAAAAGTCTGAACGTGATTTTGTCGTTATTGCGCTTTATGTAGATGATTTTTATGTCCTTTACTCTAAAAATAGCTTAATTAAAGTCCAGTTATTGAACGTTTTAGAGAAAGAATTTAACGTTGAAAATTTGGGTCCATTGAAGAATTGCTTAGGCATTAGAGTTACAAGAAATAAGTCAAAAGGTACCTTGTGTCTAGATCAAACAGAATATATTAAAAAACTTTTAATTCGTTTCAAGATGCAAGATTGTAAACCCATTGCAACGCCTATGGCTTTAAATTGTAGGCTGACTGTACCTAATAACGATAGTGCTCAAATACTAAATGAGACCTATGATTATAGGCAACTTGTAGGTAGTCTTATGTACTTATCTGTTTGTACGAGACCAGACATCTCCTTTGCTTGTAGTCAGCTAAGCCAGTTTAATAATAGCTTTGATAGGTCACACTGGATGGCAGCAAAACGTGTACTTAGGTATTTAGCTGGTACAATTGATTACTGTTTATATTATATAAAAAGTGTTAATTGGAATTTAGAGGCATACAGTGACGCAGACTATGGTAATGACCTTATTGACAGAAAATCGTATACAGGTTTTGTCATAAAGCTAGGTAATGTATTGCACAGTCGACAACTGAAGCCGAATTTTTGGCAATAGACGATGTATATAAAGATGTCTGTTTCATTAAAAATTTGCTTACCGAAATATTAAACAAACAAATAGCTTGTACCGTTTATAATGACAACCAGAGTGCTCAAAGACTTTTGGAATGTAAAGAATTTTGCCATAAACGAACGAAGCATATTGATATAAGATATCACTTTGTTAAAGATTTAATTAGGAAAGACTGTATTTCGGTTAAGTACCTTTCAACTGACAACATGATAGCTGATGTATTGACCAAACCATTGTGTACGCAAAAACATTGTAGCTTCATTTCTGACATGAATATTATTGTGAAACATGATGTCTCTCTATAGTTTAATGTATTATCATGTGTTAATGTTTGAATTTAACTGTATCATGACGATATCCTAATGAGGTTTTTTTTTTAATTTTATTATATATGTAGCCCTGACATATATTTCCATGTGAATATAAATTATACATGTTATTGACATGATGTATCTTTATTGCAGAGTTTTTTTATTTTTATTTGGAATTTATTGATAATGTCTCTAACTTAGAGATTATTGTACCTATACAAATAATATTGACACGTATAATTTTGCTATGAATGTTACGTCTCTATGATGTAGAGAAGTTTAGCCTTATATGACATTGACTTGCATTATATGGTACAAATGTTAAATAATTTAGATAAATTATTTTTCTTGACACTATTGCTGTAAGGCCTAAGGGGAAGTGTTGGAATGTGTGTATACGCCTTAAGCAATATATATGGCAACCCCTAACCTCTGTAATCTATAGACAAAGTCTATCTTGTCTATTTCTCTTTCCTTTCGACGACCGAACAGAGCAGACGCTATGATGTGAGTTCTACAATTATAATTTAATTAATATATAATGTGAGTGGTGCACCCCCAATAAATATGTGACTCTGAAGTGATCTTTTAATACCTAGCCCAACTGAATTCTGATTGCAAATAAATAAAACCCAGTGACAATCCGTCACACTATAATGATTTTTATGTTATCTTTGGGAGATTTTGAGTACGCATTTTCCACATCAAAATACCATGTCTCCTTTTCTTCTGTGTCTGTTCCTTCTGTTGGAGCGTGCACATTTATTATGGTGTAGTTTAAAAATTCGACTTTTCGACTTCGATTCGACAAATTTCCCACTTTTACTAAGATGTCTATGATATTCCGCGCAAATTTCCTCTCAAATGTGTGATGCGCGTTAGTTGAAATTATCTGTGGTCGAAACGTTCGTTGAGGAAATAATCTGTTAAACGTACTGTCGGCGAAACGTTTGTAGGCGAAATAATCTGTCGGCGAAGCGTTCGTCGTCGAAAAGTTAGTCGTCAAAAAATCAAAAGATGAATAGTTCTGTCGGCGAAACGTGCGTCGGAAAAAAGTTCTGTCGACGAAAAAAAAGATGAAAAGTTCTGTCGACGAACAGCCCGTCGTCGAATCGCCTGTCGGAGAACCGTTACAGATTCCCTAATGTCTCACTATGCAAAAGGAGATCCCATCATCACTAAAATCCGTGTAATACACGTGTAGTTGTCATGTACACCACCGACTAGACACTTATTTTTCCGGAATAACTTTAGCAGAGAGTTCTAAGCATAGAGCTTTATGAACTTAATAAAATGGTCCAGGTACTACATGGAGTTATTTTTACTGGTTTTCCCCCAAAGAGGAATATAATATAATTATAACTGACATTCTGTAGTCTGTACTGACATCACACTGACATTTTCCCCTATCTAGCTCACAAATTTCTAGAAAAGGATACGTTAGATTTGTTTCGTAGATCTGCGACAGTAGTTTGGTATTAAAGAAATAAAAGTTTATAATGCCTGACGATACAAAAAAAAGGCCACGTTCTCGTAGCGTAGGGAGACTCAGCATGAGTTCAGTGCATGTGCCTAAGGTGGAGGTGGCACATGCCATGGAGGAGACCCACCACGGAGACCACTGCCTATCGCCGGAGCAACTGGAGGAGCTCTACTGTACCAGCATTAAGGTAAAAGTCTTAGAACGAGTTGCCTTAGTAGGGGAGTGGGAGAGGTATTGGAGGGCCGAGGGGAAGGGTAGGGAACCTCTACAGGGCTCCCCTCCCCGAGGAATTGCGTTGTTTCGGAAATATTTATGCTTAAAGTTTAAGGTTATAATTGTACAGTCGCCATCAGATATGTCGGAGCTGCTAAGGTGGTCCTAAATATCTGAACAACGCCTCTATTGTCAAGGCGATAAAGTTCATGTTCAGATATTTTTCAGTACCTTGGCCGCTCCGATATATATGATGGCGACTGTACCTACCAAAAATCGGCTTCTCTGTACTCGCAACGGCTTCCCCGCGCTTCGTTCTTCAATCTTGTTACAAAGTATAACAACACAAACTTAACAAAGCAGAGTCACCCCGGCGAGGTAGGGTTTCTTTCCCTTATTGTATAATAAAAAAAGTTGGTTCTGGCGCTCGCCGGCCGGTGCTGCGGCACTCTTGCTTCGCTCGCTCGGCTTCACGCGCTGTTTGTTCGCAGTTTATCTAACACGCTCCTACTCGCTTCGCTCGTCGTCGCACCTATCTTGTCAAATGATAGTCTTCCGTGATTTTATAGATTTTCTTCGTTTTTGATTTCCTCATGCTAAACAATTGATGTTAAAACGACCCGAGGAACCAAAAGCATCAGTTATGTCGTTACTCTAAAAAACGGTGACTCGTTTTAGTTCCAACCAACCAACTTAAATTGTGTATTTCCAACTGTCCGGGCTTCCATAGCGTGTTGACTGGCGATTGTGGAGACAAAAGGGAATGATTATTTAAAAAAACTTATTTTCATATCTGTCCCCGGCGGTCCCTCGTTTTCTAAACGAAACAAAACTAGATTACGTACGAGTAGGTACTTATAGACAAATTATTTATTTACCATTTAGACATCCATGTCATAGTCAATACATAATGTTTACATATTTTTGTTGCAAAACACTTCACCTATTTCTTATTGGCTCGACTCTTATCTGCCCGTAATGTTTTTCAAGGACGGGCTCACCGACAGCAAAGCCGCCGAGCTGCTTGCGCTGCATGGCCCTAATACCCTCAAAGACCTCCACGGCACCAGCTACTGGAAGCTATTCCGACACAACTTCTTCGGCTGGTTCCAGTGCGTCCTCTGGGCGGGCGCCATCCTCAACTTCGTGGCCTTCGGCACCGCCGATCTCATCGATCCGGACCACGGCGGCGGACATTCCAAAATGGAATACCTTTACCTGGGCATCGTAATCACGGTAACCATCATCGGAACCGGCGCATTCGGATTTTATGTAGAAGTCAAAAACGTGGCCACCATGAGTGGATTCGAAAATCTAATCCCACCAGATGCTACAGTCGTTAGGGAAGGAGTTGTAAAAATTATACCTAATAGTCAGATCGTGATCGGTGACATAGTCGAGATGAAGGCGGGAGAGACTGTCCCGGCCGACGTACGCATCTTATCGTGTTCTAACTTTTCCACGGACATGTCTTCGATGACCGGAGAGTCGAAGCCGATCGTCCACCGTACCGAGTTCACGCACATCAACCCACTGGAATCTAAAAACATGGCTTTTTTCACTTGCCCAATTGTAGAAGGGAGTGCGAGAGCAATGGTCGTTGACACAGGAGAAGAAACGCAAATAGGGAAAATTGCCGGCCTCGTCACTGGTCTACAGAAAGTCGAAACTCCCATCGCTAAAGAGATCACTCGTTTTATCAAACTAATATGCCTGGTCGCATTTGGTTTTGGAATTATCTTTTTCATTATGGTGTATTGGGCCCAGAACGATTGGCTCACCGCACTACAGTATATGCTTGGAATAATACTGGCAAACGTGCCCGAAGGCCTGATTGTCACTCTGACCGTCTGCATGACTTTGTCCGCCAATCAGTTAAAGAAAAGAAATTGTCTTGCCAAGAGTTTGCAGGCTGTAGAAACTTTGGGCTCAACCTCCGTCATTTGTTCGGATAAAACGGGAACGTTGACGGAGAACCGAATGAGCGTGTCTCATTTATTTTGCGACTTCCATATATATTCCAAAACGGACCACTCACAAGTATCTGACCCTATTTATACAGAGCTATGTTTTGTTGCCTCCCTCAATCTTAGAGCTCAGTTCACTCACGACACTCTCACGTTGCCTATTGCAAAGAGAAAAATTATTGGAGACGCCTCGGAATCTGCTATATTACGATACATGGAGGATACGCGTTCGGCCACGAAAATGCAGCGGGAAAATCCCAAAGTCGCCGAAATACCGTTCAGCTCGGCTTGGAAATATCAAGTAACAATTCATCGACTGCATGAAACACGCGATCATTCGCCTTCTGCTTACTTTACTTTGATCATGAAAGGAGCTCCCGAAATAATTCTGGAGCGCTGCTCGGAACTAGCAACCAGCAACGGGAATGTGCCGTTGACCGTGCAGCTCAAGAGAGATCTAAAAGCCAATTTAATAAAACTTGCCAATATGGGCGAACGCGTCATCGGCTATGGTGAGATGAAGTTACCAATGTCCGAATATCATGTCAACTACCAATTCAATACGGAAGAGCACAACTTTCCTCTAGAGAACCTGACATTCATTGGTGCGATATCAATGATAGATCCCCCGAGAGAGGACATCCAGGTGTACATAAATATATGCAGACGGGCTGGGATCAGGGTGGTGATGGTGACAGGAGACCACCCTGTGACAGCGCTGGCCATCTCGCGGATGTGCGGCACCATCACGCAGCCCACCGCCTACGACTACGCCTTCGACCACCACATCGAGGTGGTGGACGTGCCGCCACACGTGCGCCGGCAGTTCAACGCCGCCGTCATCACCGGCGACGATCTCAGGAAAATGGGTGAATCGGACCTGATGAACTGTATGAAAAAATACAGCGAACTCACATTTGCCCGCACCAGTCCACAACAGAAGCTGATGATCGTTGAAGCCTTCCAAAAGCTTAAATACTGCGTAGCGGTGACTGGCGACGGCGTTAATGACTCACCAGCGCTGAAGAAAGCAGATATAGGCATAGCCATGGGTATCACAGGCACAGAGGTGTCTAAAAAAGCGGCGGACATGATTCTCTTAGACGACAATTTCTCGTCCATAGTGTTGGGCGTGCAAGAGGGGAGAAGAATATTCGATAATTTGAAAAAGACTATTGCTTACACGCTCACATCGAACACGCCAGAAATGCTGCCGTTTGTGTTGTATGCAATTGTAGGCATACCGTTACCGTTAACTCTGATGCTCATCCTGGTCATTAATGTGGGTACGGACCTACTCCCTGCTATCAGCCTGGCTTACGAAACATCCGAGGAAGATATCATGCATCATCCGCCTCGAGCTCTCTCGGATCACCTCGTCAACAAATACTTGTTGTATATGGCCTATTTCCAGATCGGGCTGATACAATTCTTTGCCGGCATATTTTGCTATTTTATAGTGTTTGCCGAACATGGATTTTACCCGTCGACTCTGTTCTTCATTCGTAATAAGTGGGAGTCGAAGGGAGCGGTGGTAATAGACACGATCGGCCGTATGTGGTTTTTTGATGAAAGGAAGATTGTAGAGAAACGTGCGCAAACCGCTTACTTCGTGGCTATATGCTGGGTCCAGATCGCCGACGTAATTATTTGTAAGACGCGTCGGATTTCGTTGATCAAGAAGGGTATGAGGAATCACGTGTTGAACGCAAGTATCGTTCTGGATTTGTTGGCGGCGGTTCTTGTCACGTATGTCCCCGGATTACACACAGTGTTCGGCACCGAGTACCTCGATTGGTACAACTTTTTTCTCTCGATCCCGTTCTGCTTGTTGATGATTCTTGCTGACGAACTGAGGAGATACATCATTAGAAATAACTTAAGCGATTGGGTGTCAACCGAGCTTTATTATTAGCGTAGCCAATTGTTATTCAGTTTAAGTTTTATTTTATGGTAGAATCTAATGTTTAAGTTGCAATAAAAATAAATTATGTTTTCTTCTATAATATTTTATGTGTAAATACAACGTCCAACAGAAGGTTAAGTCCAACGTAGAGACGGTAATAGTTTTTTCACACCACCTAATCGTATACGGGCTTTTTCTTCCCTGCTAGGAGGGAAGAAAGTGGCACTTTTCTGTTCTAGGACATTTAGCTTTTTTTTCAGCTAGTCCGTCATTAAAAACATATTTCCTATTGAATTAATCGATTAATTATAATCAGGAAGCACATTAGAAGCACATATAAAGTTAAAATAAATATGATTCAACAATAAAAAAAATATTTTCTCTAAGGTGGTGTGAAAAGCAGTATGTGTCACATAGGAGCAAAGCGTTTCGGATTCAATATATCGTTTGGGATTCAATACACGCCCTCGCCGTAAATATTTCATTTTGCTCCCTTGTTACACAATCTACTAATGTATTTAGACACTAAAATGTCCACCCGTATTCTTTTTCACTAACGAACAAGTGTGCAGCTAATGAAGGAGCCTAAATAATTAATTGAACTAATAGCTACTCGTACTTTTGCTGCTGACTACCTCTAGAGTTAGTTGGCGTGTTTCCTGCGACGCTGGTGTAACATTGTAATTGACCCGGCTCTCGATATGGCATGGGCAACTTTTTACCACCTCCTAAATAAGATCTTTTTAAACCCAGTTCTATAAAGCTTACTACTGCGTCTTTAAACTTTACTTGTTTATAAATAAAGTCTAATTCTAAATGAGAAAAAAAAATATAATAGGCCATTATATTTCTCTTTCGAATTGAAGCGATTTTTTGCGGGTATAAACTTTATAGGTACAGTCAACCAATTTGATTCCTAGGCCACTCTAGAACCTTGTCACAATAGCTAGTTTGGTAGCGAATATGTATGTTACGTTTAGGTATACATATCCACAGGGATCTGTCATTACTAGAGAGCGGATATGAAGTAGCGATCTCAATATTAATATGGATATGACTGGCATATTTAATTATTTTTTCTACACACAAAAATAATGTAAATTATCGTAATAAAAAAGTAAAAACCTTGTATAAAAACTCCTTTATTTAGAACAAAATACTTTTCTTCTAATGTTGTTTGTTGCAAAAATAACATTCATTTAATCTAATTATTTAGCTAAGATTGCGGTGTGCGGTGTGTAAGACTTTATATAAACAACATGACATGTATTTAACAAATTGCACTAGTTATATCCATATTCACATTGAGATCGCTACTTCAAATCCGCTCTCTAGTCATTACGACAAGGTTCTGCAGTGGCCTAGCCTAGGAATCAAATTGGTTGACCGTACTTGTATTCGGTTCGGTGTCACTGGATATGGGACATGGGGTTCCAGCAACTGATTTGTACGGGCTGCTCGTGCCACATACACCAATTATAGAATTTTCTTTGCATGATGTAATGATAATTAACTCACTAATATAGCCAAAATAAACACTTTATTTGAAAAACTTACTCCTAAGATCAAAAACCGGCCAAGTGCGAGTTCGACTCGCGCACCGAGGGTTCCGTACAAACCTGTAGGTATATAGGGGTAGGAACTTTAAAATTATTAAAAATATTTTTATTAGATGATGTGAGTAAAAATTTACGGTTTTCGCAATTTTTCCTGTATCTGTGCTATAAGACGTTGCTCGTACCAAATTTCAAGATTCTGAGTTCACGGGAAGTACCCTGTTCCAAGCGACTTATTTAATTAAGTGTTTACACCTGAAGTTTGGCCTAGAGATACACGAATAAGTGAGTGGTTTCGGAGCTTTCGTGAATCAAAAAAACCGACAAAGAAAGGAGAATAAGTTTATTGAAATTTATTATCAGAACGGTCGCGGTCTACGAACCAAACTCAATCCTTTTTTTGACCAGATTACAACAGCCACGGCTGATCTATTTGCAATTACGGAGACAGGGATGAATGAGAGCGTATCTGACGGAGAATTAGTGCCCACGGTTTCACAGTACTACGTTGCGACCGCACAGGCGGAGAAGAAAAACACTCTAAATATTAATTTTATTTAGAATGTCATAAAAGTATTAAATATCGGTAATTTATTTCAAATGCTCAACTATACTATACCTAGCGCCACCCGGAACTATTGTTTAGTGCTTACCGCTGGACACTTTTTCGACCGTTTTCCTATAAGAAGACCGATCATCCTTGTACGGTCACGTCTGAAAATATAGATACATTTAATGTGACAAAAACATGTATCCAAGACCTTACGCCTTGGTAATAGAGTCGCGGCTACATATTTTTGTCACATTAAATGTATCCATATTTCCAGACGTGACTGTACCATCCATACATCCTTGTTACATTTAGCGCAAACGACAGCTTTAGATAGTAATTAGTGTAACTACTATTAGTTAGTTTTAAGTTTGTCTGTCCTTGTTTTGTGCTAATAAATGTCTTTTCTTTCTTTCTTCTTCTTTCTCTTTCCATATACAGGATGATTTATGAGACGTGAGCAGGCTTAACATTACGGATTCAGTTAAAAATAAGCTATTGATTGATATCAGTATTAGTATGATAGGCGCAAAAAAAAAGGAAAAATAAAACTCTTAAAATTATTTACGACAATGGTCACTCTACAATTTGAATACTCCGTCGAGTAATGATATTCTCTTGTTAGGGTTCCGTAGCCAAATGGCAAAAAACGAAACCCTTATGGATTCGTCATGTCTGTCTGTCTGTCTGTCCGTCCGTATGTCACAGCCATTTTACTCGGAAACTATACGACGTATCTGAATAAAATTTACACATAAGGTGTATTCTGTATGCCGCTACTTAGTTATGTATTTAAATTTGAAAAAAAAATATATTTTAAGGGGGGGCGCTCCATACAAATAAAAAAAAAATGTTTTTACCAAATATCAACATGTGACACATCAATCGATAGGTCTTTAAAAATAATATTGAGGTTTTGTTTGATCATTTTGTGATTAAGTGAATATTTTTTTAAATTATCGCTTCGAAAGTCAGAAAAATTGTGTACCCCCCCCCCCTGTAACTTTTGAAACGTAAGTCCAAAAAATATGAAAAAATTTGAGGAGATTCGCCTTATCATATACTTACTACGAAAATTGTTTTGAACATTATCGGTTTAGCCATTTTTGAGTTATCTCCAAAAAAACTTCTTCCATAGGCA
Source organism: Pammene aurita (assembly GCA_947086415.1). Classification (NCBI taxonomy): domain Eukaryota; kingdom Metazoa; phylum Arthropoda; class Insecta; order Lepidoptera; family Tortricidae; genus Pammene; species Pammene aurita. The sequence goes on from OX352294.1 coordinate 38,049,634, forward strand.
TCAGATACGACCTTTTGGTATTTTCTTTTTGTTCTTATTCCATTGAAGGTACGGAACCCTCCTATGCGTGGTCCGACACGCACTTGGCCGGTTTTTCTGTGATATCTGTCAAATTGATGTCTGGTTACTTTGGAAACATCGTATCTCACTTAATTTGACAATTATTTTTTTCATAATCAAAGTGCTGTCATGGTTATTAAAGAAGTTTTATCTTTATTGATTTGTTAATGTGGGGTGACCATGATTACAGAGAATAAAATTTCTACGAAACAAAAAGGTAAAAAAATATTGAATGGTTTCACTTAAACATGATGGCGGCCGATTTATTATCGTTAACTAAGTGTGTAGCCAGCATATAATACAATTGCGGTCGGTAGTGGACGAGGAGTTAGTTATATATTGTAACAAGATATGTTACAATATATAACAAAATAGTAGGTATATGTAGCCGATAATATTGTGTGTCTATCTACAATATTATCCACTACATATTTTGTTACATTGCTGATCTGTGGTTCCAATTTCCGATAATAATCTGCGTAGTAAGTAAAGTAAGTTAGCCTTATTCTGACCGGCTTCTATCAACACGCGAGAGGAAGTCTTGCCCTAACCACATGCTAATACCTCGTTAGACGACGGAAACTTCACCCACAACCCACTGCACTGCAACGGCAGCGCCACTGACCAACTTGCATATGGTAAAGATAGATATATACACGCAGAATATACACCGTCAATGTTCATTTAGGAATTTTATAGAATACGTAATCATTCGTATTATAAATACCCGGCAATAATTCATATTTTTCATCACACTTTCTCATAACATAACTGAAACTCAAAACTTTATTACAAACATATTACAAGTAATATGAACCCTGTAAGGGCACAGCAATGTAGTACACAGCAAAGCTATTTAATACTTAAACTTACAAATAATAGTATTATATAATAGGCATCAATGGCATCATACGTATAATAAAGTTATGCAGCGTGAGCGTGACTTTACACGCAGGCGTAGCGGGAGTTATAGCAATAGCTTACTCCCTAATGAGTTATGGACTTTTAATTACCTCATTTAACTTTGTTCCGTCTTAAACCTTCATGTTTTCTTCGCAAATATGATAAAAAAATTGTGTGTAATTCAAAGAGAACATTAATTGATTGACTCGGCATCGCTCCACGTCATCTATTAACAGCAAAGGGATACTTAACATGGAAAATCGCAGACAGCTACACCTGGCCGGGACTGTCCGCAAAGTAATAGAATCCGAGACACCACGATATCTGTTTGAGGAACTGAAGTGGATCAAAAACATACATCATAGACCACTGAGAGCCCACAGACAACAAGAGCTAATAATTCCCAAACACAAATCAAAGTCTTTCAAGGGGAGTTTTAAATTTGCTGCAACCAAAATCTGGAATGACTTACCGCCACCCCTGAAGGAGCCGATGCATATTCTAAAATTTAAAAAATTAATTAAAACACACCTACTCAAATTGCAGCAAAGTTAAAACCCACATAAATTGAAGTAAATAGTATTTTTGTTAACCCTGCCCACCCATATCTTTAACTCTTCATTCTAAAACAAACATTCCTACTTTCAAATAATTATATGCACCACCATTTGATTTCCAAGCACACAGCTTCTATATACTTACCTAAACACGTGTTTTCATTTCATTCACCTTTCTATTGAATTTTTTTTTTGTACAGCTGATAGTTTCGTAGTGTTACGATAAACCCTGTCGCAAGGACCAGTCTGAAAATCAACGCTGGGTATCATTCCTAGCATACGTTGAGACTAGTACCTTTTACCAAATTACCATTATTTAGCCATAATTTTTTGTGGTTATCAATGGCGAGGCGTCCATAAAGTCTTACACATACTTTTTCTTTTCTTTTATCCTATTGATCAAAAAATTGAAAGAAAACCCGAATGGACTCTAGCCTGCCTACGAGAACTATGGATGCGTCGCCGTTGGTACCTAGACCTAGTATAGGATAGTTTATGTAAAGCAAATCCTTTCAGTATTGTAAAATTCTATTTGTAAATTTCTTTTTTTGGTATTGGTAATAAACATTTTTTTTTATTATTTTTATTATAGACTCTCGTTTGCAACATGTCCCTTACCCCTACGTTGCATAATGTTCATTATACACCCTTCCTACAGTTCATAGGCAACTGGAAAAGAGACACCAAGGAATGAGGAAAGAGGAAAACACAGTATAAAATAGTCGCCCCACATTAAAAACCTGTACGACCGGGTTTTTACCTAGGTTATTAGGTTTATTTTGTCTAACTACTTACCAGTACCGACCGAGTATTCTTTTTGCAATAACTTAGTCAATGTATGGATAAATTGTATATCATTATTCTATAGAGTATCGAATAATACAAATTGCAGGTAAAATAAACATTCCAATAGATAGATTTGACATATTTATCTATGGTAGGTACTATAGATAGGTATGTCCAATCTATCTTGGCTTAACGGAAGATCCGGTCCAGTTTTAATCGACCTCACGCTTAAACCTTTACCCGACTTGGTTACGGCAAGGCCAAAAGAAACGTTTCGCGGAATAAGCTTACCTACTAATTTTTATGGTTAGGACTTAGGTGTCAGTGTTTTTAATCGATTCGTTTTCTTAGCTGGATCCTGTTATTTAGGGCTAAAAGATCAATCTTCTTAAATACAACTGAAGAAAAATCAAATTATTCTTATAAATATTCTGATTTGTTTATTTTTGATTTGATTGTCGCGAATGCAGAAGATGCTGGTTCGATCCCAGCCCTGGGCACAGTGGGCACACCGCTAGATGTCATACTGCCCATACTGGAATCGACTGAAAAGGCTGAAAGTAGCCGCTCAAGAACGTGATAAGTAGAAAACTTTGGCAAGCCCTAAGCCTCATGAGGGATAACAGGAACAAATCATCATGACCAACCACTGCTAAAGAACGTCACGCCCATCACTGCATTATTTATTTAATATTTATTTCATAAAAGAAAACACAATCGTATTACCTACAGCAGGCGGACTTAATGCTATGGTGCATTCTCTAAAGCCAATTTTATTATGTGCGAGTTTTTCCTGCAGTGTATTAAAAATCATTTTATCTACACTCGCATTGTAAGTCTTCTAAAACGTGTTCAAAAACGGTAGGCAATGGCTATCATTACCACAACCGATGTTACTATGATAAGCTTTTTATCTGTGGCAGTAACGTAATTTTAACTTTACATGCTCATATATTGATACGTTATGAGTTTCAAATTCCGAACATCGAACGATCCGATTTGATAACATAATGTAAATCCTGTGCTCCTTCCTGACCAACGGCACGCGCCCGCGCGAAGGCCGGCACAATCGAGTTGGCCATGGCGGTGCAATGGCGGTCATTCTATGGTTTCCGAACACTTTATTTTGGATATATAATATGAGTGTAGATAAAGCAGTGTATGAAACTGTACGTAATTAGGCCTTAAAACACTCCTGCGGCTCGTTTCATAAAACCACACTCGTATTTTAAGGACCCTTATTACATAACAGTTACATAAACTACTATACTCACACACAGCCTTTCCCAAGACAAGCAGCCGGTTTTTACAACATCACTGTAAAAAACTCATCGATAGCAAAGTTTAGGTAAATTGTGATAATTTTTAGGTCAACTAAGTCTGCTACGCAAGTTGACAGCAATTTAAAGCTGTAATTAGTTAAGATTCCGTCAGCTTGATTGATTTATCACTCGTAACTGTTGGAAGACATCTTACTCAAATATTTAGGTTTTCCTTGAGTGATTGAACGATTAGTAGGTTAACGTCTGTGACTATAAATAACCGAGTACAGTTACTTAATAAAGCTACCTAACTCATTTAAACGTAGTTGGTATACCACTTTACGTAGATGACTACACACTACAGCATCGATTTTTGGGTACTATTTCAATTTGAAGGAAATGAAAATATTAGAAGTCAGTGCAAAACTTGCATTTATTTATTAACTATTAGGTACATTATATTTACATACGTAAACGCGTCAAGATCATGTTCGTAGGCAACAGTCAAAGCAGCTTTAAATAAATACACAATATTCGAGTCGTTCGGTCCATGGGCGAGCATTGCTGAGCAACAACCACTAAATAATACTTTTAAAACCTAACCGACAATATTCAAAACCATTCTATTCTCTCAAAACCACTCTTTCCATTCTGCGCTCGCTCTCACAGAACTTGGGCGTTTTTTCGACTTCAAACAAAACACAAACGTGTTTAAACTTTCGATAAACGTCGCTTGATGTTTGCGCAGTCGGAAAAACACCTCATGTCACGCATTTTCAAAATATCACAGACTAACCTTGCTTAAACCATTCAAGTGTCCTATAACTAGAGCGGGTGTTGGTCAACAATGCGAGGGCGGGTCGGTCGGTTAGCCCCAGGGGTGTCCGATGGCGGGGAGGGTGTAGCGGGCGGCGGGGGCGGCCACAGCCACCGGCGCCGGGGCCAGCGCCAACGGGGCGTGGGCTACGGCTACGGGAGCCTGGGGATGAAACAACGATTTTAGAAGGTTTTCACATAAAGAAAGATGTGATGTGACTGTACGTGTACACTCTACGCGAGTATGACTAATGGATGTACGGTCACGTCTGAAAATATGGATTCAAATGTCATCGACCGTCAACTTTCGGGTACATCACTAAAGAAAGAGAGCTCTCTCCTGCCTGTCACACATCTCAAGGGTGTCGGTTGCTCCAGTAATATACGGCAGAGCTCAAAAATGTTTCTTCCTGACACAATAATTATTAAACTCATCGCTGGCACCCGTACTGTTAGGGCTTGTAGAGTTCGACCAGGCTAAGTTTTCACGCTAACTGTGGATGTCACTTTCCGAGCATGGCCGTCAGGCTGTAGGTACGAGCCGCTGCATGACGCCGTTCTGCATAGTGTTGGCAGCGTACCTCGACATGCAAAACTGCGACAGGTACCCATTATAATAATAATATCCATTCGAGATACTTGTTTGACAAATGTACAGTCAAGTGCAAAAATACGTATCGAAATAATCGTCTCATAAATATGGTACTACGCACTTATTACAACGGAATAAGATACTATGGGACATATTTTTGAGTAAGATGAGTACACCCATATTTTTACACTTGACTGTACTATAATGGTTTCACTATAGTAGTATTACGAGTATTAATTGAATGCAGTAATCTGACAACTCCTTGTCATTGTAAACCACGTTGTATGGCAAGAGTTGTCAGATTACTATATTCAATTAAAAATACTACTTTAGTGATACCATATAAAAATACTGCTTTAGCGATTGTCAGTTTTCGGTTGTCGAATTGGACAGAGTCGCTCTGAGGCTGGTTGACGGACTCTACATACCTATATTATCCGCCGTGTACGTCACTTTCCGGACATGGCCGTCCGGCTCCACCAGGCTGTACGAGCCGTGCACGACGCCGTTCTGCAACGTTTCGGCCGCGTTCTTATTTGTAACTCACCGCGTGACTAGCGCCAGTCCTCTCCACCACAGCATTGAACCCATTAATCTTGTCCGCCGTGTACGTCACTTTCCGGACATGGCCGTCCGGCTCCACCAGGCTGTACGAGCCGTGCACGACTCCGTTCTGCAACGTCTCGGCAGCGTTCTTCTGGTCGCCTGTGGACGGGTCCGCTACGCCGTACGAGAAGCTGTAGGCTGGATTCGGGTCTACTGGCTCGGCGCGGATTATCTGGGTAAAATCGTCAGATGTGACACAATAATGAGAGCAATTAAACCCATTTAGTAAGATTGCAATACTATCCTTATTGCTAGATCCGGGCATGTGGCAGCTTTTAATGGGTGGATGTCAGAGTGACAGACTAGCAAAGTTTTTGAATTGGAAAAAAAACCGGCCAAGTGCGAGTCGGACTCGCGCATCGAGGGTTCCGTACGAACCTTTACAGCTTAAAGGTAATATAGACCTGAGTATTTGATATGAATTTCAATTTAATACCTCCACGCGCTTACGAGGAAAAAGGTAGTAAGATTTAAAATTAAAAAAAATATTTTTTTAATGATTTTACTAAAAATGTCTACTTTTTGTAATTTTTCCTTTGTCTATGCTATATGACGTTGCTTCATGCCAAATTTCAAGTTTCTGAGTTCACGGGAAGTACCCCGTAGGTTTTGCGAGTGCCGAAAAACTCTAAAATTTGCAGCATAAAACGACTGTATCTTTTGATTGCGTTGGCTTTTAAGTTTGATTTTTTCACAGCTTTAAGGGACAATAGACTTGAGTATTTGATATAAATTTCAGCTTGATACCTCCACGCGTTCCTGAGAAAAATGGTCTTGACAGACAGACAGACAGACGGACAACAAAGTGATCCTATAAGGGTTTTTTCCTTTCGAGGTACGGAACCCTAAAAAGTAATACCAAAATAGGCAAAAACGGCCGAAGTTATCTTATTTCTTATTTATAGAGGACGGGGCCTATATTTTAACATTAGAACAAAAAACATTGCGTAATATTTCGGAAACAGAAACAGTAGGCGACAAACTATGAATTACATTATACGTTGTTTTGGACTACTTTCCCCCATCAGAAACTTTTGTACTGTATCAAAACCAGAACTCTAGGATTTCTTTTCTTAAAGTGGTGTGCATTCTTTGACCTCCACCACTTTATAGCTGCCAGATGTCCGGATCTAGAAATGAGCATAGTATAGCAAACTATAACGAGAGGATTTTCGTCGCTCTCATTATTGTGTCATATCTGACGTGGCTAGCTCTCCGTCTATAACTAAGTACTTGAGCACTACTTCATTTGATTAAATCAGATTAAATACATTATTTATTAGAGAATGGACCATACTTAATACTCGTAAGTCACAGAATTAAATGATTTAGTCTATGTCATAGACTAATAACCCAAGACCCCGCATAGCCGGGCGACCCCCGCTGCCACGCACGAAGTAATTTCACGCTATAGTGAGACACTAATTTATTGTAAGTGGCAGTAAACATAGTACGTCTCCATGGCAACCATTAATGTCTGACTCTCTCTTCCGCCCCAGGAACAATGGCACGTTCCCTGTCTAGCATTTCGTGGTCCCCTCCCGCACCCCTTCTATTTGGCAGCTTAGGTTTCAAAGAAAAACGCGCTGAGCGGAGTATAGAGATATCTTGTATATGTAGAAACATCTGAATTTCTATTTGTCTGGCCTTGATTCAGATTAGGATATAATTAGTTAGCCCTTACCTCTATATAGGTTGGTACCTGATAAAAAAATATTGGGCAAAAATACGAATATGTAAATGTCGTTCGTCGTTAATTAAAATCTAAGGGATGGTCTCCAGAAGGGAAGACCATTTTCGCCTAGCATCATGAGATCTGGTAACATAGGTAAGCCGCCACTGACCCATTTGAAAACTCCACCTGCATATTAATGAATAGTGGTGCAAAATTGTATTTTAACCGCGAGTGTGGAATTGAAACAAGAGCTAGCGAATGGATCCTAGGGTCAAAAATAGAATCCTGAGCGTAGCGAGTGTTGCAACACACGAGATGTAAAAATAACTTTGCAGCCGTGTGTAACACAAATCTTTTCACCTCACTAGCTCGGAAAGCCCTTTTTAGGGTTCCGTAGTCAACTAGGAACCCTTATAGTTTCGCCATGTCTGCCCGTCCGTCCGTCCGTCCGCGGATAATCTCAGTGACCGTTAGCACTAGAAAGCTGAAATTTGGTACTAATATGTATATCAATCACGCCGGCAAAGTGGTAAAATAAAAAGTAGATTTTTTTTTATTAGGGTACCTCCCCTATACTTAAAGTGGGGAGTGATTTTTTTTTCATTTCAACCCTAACGTGTGATATATTGTTGGATAGGTATTTAAAAAATGAATAGGGGTTTAGTAAAATCATTTTTTGATAATGTAAATATTTTCGGAAATAATCGCTCCAGAAGTAAAAAAAATGTGTCCCCCCCCTCTAACTTTTCAACCATAAGTTTTAAAAATATGAAAAAATCTCAAAAGTAGAACTTTATAAAAACTTTCTAGGAAAATTATTTTGAACTTGATAGGTTGAATAGTTTTTTTTTTAAATTACAAGATAATTTCTGAACTAAGTTCATAATTTAACCGTATAAGCAGGTGTTTATTGTACCTGTAATTTCTACAAAATCACAATGAAATGACGTGCTTTCAAATAACATTTTGAAAAAACCGATTTTTTTAACTCTTAAGTGGGGACACTTAATGTGACGGACGGAAAACTACGGAACCCTACACTGAGCGTGGCCCGACACGCTCTTGGCCGGTTTTTATTCTTTAAAGACAGAGTGGCCTTTACATGTTATTATGTTTAAAAAAGTAATTAATAACACGTTCGAATTTCAAATATGCTTTGTACTCTTGTGAATAAAATGCATTTTTCACTTCTCATGCTCAAAAAGTGTGTCATATTATGCTTACCAAGGCGGACTAAAGTAGTACATTTAGCCTCTAGGGCTAAAATGTATACATATTTATGATTTACAAAACATTTTAAATGGACCAATCGGAACACTTCATCATATTAAATCCACCAATCACAACACACATATCGAAGTTAATCGGAACGCTAGATACTTTTTTGGTGCGTATACTGTGTAAATAATTAAAGTCCTTAAAAAAACATTGTATTTAATATCAACCAATCAGAATACAGCAATGTTAAAATCGACCAATGAGGAAACGCAATTTATTTCTCAAAACGTGAGGTGTTTTTTAGTTCCTACTTCACAATCATTAAAAAAGATTGTAATTTTTTGCAAGCGCTTTAAAGCATGTTTAAACTGTTTACACGGCTATTAGACATGGCAATTTGTCCCAATCGGTTGTGTCCAACTCCTGTTGGCCCCAACGCACTTTATTACACTTTCCCTACAAATCGCCCCTACCGACCCTACCTCACCAACAAATCGTCCCTACCGACCCTAGCTCAACGTTTACAGAGATGTCTTCAAAATAACTAAAAAAAGTATTCGGCGAAGCACGGTGATAGTACTCATAACAGTACACATTAAATAAAATCTGAAACTGTTTTTTATTATTATAGATATTTAAATGACCGCTCGAGCTGCCTGAATCTAAATTCATCTGCCCAACCCTTCTATTATTTAAATACAAAACTAGATAAATATATTAATTACCAGCGAATCTACACAATTTAACTTTTATTTTAAATAAAAAACCAGACGGAATGTGTAGGAAATGGCTTACATTATAAATAAAAAAGGTAAAATAACTCTAACGACCTCCATAAACAGCTGCGGATGTCGGGGCACTGCCGATCGCCCTAGATCGGGACTCCTACTCCCTAAGTACCATTACACCTACCAACCCGACAGGTTGGACCCTACAAATTGCAATGTCTAATAGCTACTTTAAAGAGCTAATTATACCGTCGTCTGTGGCATTTATTCGCGGTGTTTATATTTTGTATCTATGTCAAAGAAGTTAAAAAAAATTAAAGACCGTCAAGCTAAACCATAATTTAACCTTAGTTTAGTTATTGTGCGTAAATAATAAGTATTTTTATCTTATTTTCTCGCAATCGAAGTGAAAAATAGTATGCATTACTCTGGTCTAAAAGCCATATTACCACTCGAACAAATTTCCCTCACTTCGTTCGGGAAAATAACCACCTCGTGGTAATATGGCCTACTTTAGACCCTTGTCAAACAATCTACTATTTGGTATCTGTTTTTAAAGAACAAAAAAGGGCTTTCCGAGCTAGTGAGGAGAAAAATTAATTATAATCGACACTTTAATAAAATAATGTAATACTCACTGGTGCCGCGTGCGCCGCATAAGGGGCGATAGCGGGCGCGTACGCCGGCGCGATAGCGGGCGCGTACGCTGGAGCGATAGCGGGCGCATAAGCGGGCGCGAGGCCGTGCCCGAGCGGCGCGTACACCGGCACCGCCGCCGCCGCCGCCAGCACGCACGACACCACCAACAACTGCACAAACACCAAACACCTTCAGTTGAAATTAAGCCTAGCCAATGATTGATTGTCCTCCTAGGGCCGTAGTCAGACCATAACTCTTTGAACGCCAAGAGCCACTAAATGTGTCGTGCCTGCCACGCCAGCGACCACTAAAGTGGTCATGGCGGACGCTGGCAAAGCGATTGTCCTTCTGACAGATAAGGTTTATAATATATTCATTATTCACTAGTGATATTACCGTGAAGGCCACGTCTTGACGCGAGAGGATAACCGTTCAAATTAAAGTTAAGTTAGGGCAGTTTAATTTATTGCCATAGTCGTTGGTGTCCCATAATGCCGTCCCCCCCGCCCCTAGCTACGGCCCAGGATTGCGCTAATACCACTTAACTGAGACTCTGAATGATGGATTTAAAAACATTTTACCAATTTCATTAAATTATACAAGCTGTCAGTAAAACCAACGTCAAGACTTAAAGGGCTGGTAGAATAGCTGATAGACTATCAGATGAAGCATGAAGCAAATTTGACCTCAATGAAAATTGGCTTTTTTTTAAATATTTGCAAAATGCCTATATCTAATAAAAATGGCAATATAAAATTGCCAATATCTCGAAAACTAAGCTATTTTCATAGGGCCAGATTCGCTGAATCTGATAGCCCATCAGCTGTTCTGTCACTCTGTCAGTCCATGGTTTGCCAAAGGGGCACAGCACAACTGCCAGTATTTTTGGCTCTTTTGGGCCAAAATTGGTAATGGCAGTAACATGTTGTAAAATAATAAATTTGTGACCAACTACGTACTAAATTATTAGCTTGTTTTTGCTTTTAAACCAAATTATAATATAACTTTTAAAAACAATGTAATATAAGTTAAAACAGATATCGTACCTTAGCGATCATGATCTTGCGTCGAGGTAGAACACACGTGTGGCGAACCGGCACCACACATGCTATATATGTGCGCAGGAGTTTGCACTTGAGACACATTTCGCAACATACACGCAGTGTATTAAGCTTCATGCAGTAGATAAACTAACTGGGGCCATATTCTAACTTTTAAAACACGTATAGACACGATCCAACTTCAATACAACTCCAATGCATTAACAACATACTCGTAACAACGCAATACAGCTACGGCATAAACATTTGAATCAGAAATAACAGAATTTGCTTGAGAAATATTCCAACGCAACTCCAATACCTACAACTTCAATATTGGTTGAATGTGTGTTGTGTGTTGGAGACTAATTTGGAGTTATGTTTGAGATAGGTTGTATTTTTATTATATTGTTAATGTATTTTTAAATTAGAATCCGGCACCTGTACTTTCTTTGGAGTTATTTCTGTAGTCAATAAGGACAGTCTTCCCTTCGCTCGTCGTCGCACCTATCTTGACTCCGTCAAAACTTTTATTTACCTATTTATTTGGTAGTCGCTCTAGTACTATTCTGGTATGTAATATAAATCTGGTGATGAACGTTTTATATTGGTTAAAAATATCCAATAATTTGGTGTTTCAAAGTTAGACACGGGATACAAATTAGGTGGCAAATTTAAATATTGGTGGCTGAAAATATAGTTGGCATTAATTAACCCCTACCTAATTAAATGCATAGAATAGAAGTTTTACGTGTTTTTTGCGCGTATCGAAGCGTAAGTACTTATTTAGTTTCGTTACTGCATTATTATATGTACTGTGGCTTTGGGCAGCGAACGAACTCAAATGGTCGTAGGGACTGCATATTCATAAATAAATTCTACTAGCAGTTTCATTTAGGTATGTAGCAGTGTCTGTATATTGTCTGACAAAACTATGTGGCTTTTTCTTATACATACAACTTTAGCGCGGTATTTACTAATATTATTAAAGACTGTGTACGATAAAATCCGGACATGCATGATCTGGTATATCTTTTTTTCGGTACCACATATTCAAGCATTTCTTTTATTTTAATAATCTGGAATTATAGTAATATGTACTAAAAATAGAATGATATTACAATTGTATGGGCTTGTGTGAGTTTTTGCCAAATATATTCCATCATATCTTGAATTTTTTGTCCAGCATTTTTTCATAATCTTCACTCACTTCCTGCTACAATGCCACAATTGTATTTATATTTTCACAAGCTGTTTTATGCTCATTAGAATCTTATCTTGCAATAAAAATACGATTTGAAACTCTTTTCTACTTGAGGCAGTCAGGAAGACTTTCTACTCCAAGCACTAAAAGTAGTTTTTATATGGGAGGCATATTTTTGTAAAAAGTCAAGCTCACTAAAACTAGAACACATCAGAACTATTTACATCTAAGTACAATTAGAAAATGTAAGCTATTATGAAAAGATAATGTAATAAGGTATAATTTGGCTTATCTAATAAAAAATAAAAAACTATTTTTCACAGGAAAATTTGGTAAACACTGTCAGAACACCGTGGACAAAAAAATATAGGCACTGTGGAATATATAGTGCTCAAAGTCACAGATAACGTAACGTTATATTATGTTTGTAATTTTAATATGTAGCTTGATGACCACAAATTATTTAAAAGAAGTGTTGCTTGAATATGTGGTACCGAAAAAAAGATATACCAGATCATGCATGGCCGGATTTTATCGTACACAGTCTTTAGTATCTATTTAGTTCATGCCACGATGTATGTACCCACCCATGTGCCCTGAGGAATAACAAGGGAGCTTCTAGACGGAGAGCTAGCCACATCAGATATGACACAATAATGAGAGCAACAAAACCCCTCTAGTCAGTTTGCTGTACTATGCTTATTTCTACATCTGGACATCTGGCAACTGTAAAGTGGTGGAGGTCAAAGGATGCAAACCACTTCAAGAATACAAATCCTAGAGTTCTGGGTATGATGGAATATTATGAAAAATTATTCTTCATTGCCAAAAGATTCTGTTGGGGGAAGTAGTGCCCAACGACGTATAATGTAATTCATAGTTTGTCGCCTACTGTCTTTGTTTCCGTAATAAAATAATACGCAATGTTTTTTGATCTAATATTAAAATATAATATAACAGACAACTTCGGCAGTTTTTACCTATTTTGGTATTACTATTTTGATATGATTTTGAGTTTTATTGGTATGGGTGGCCATTAAAAGCTGCCTGATGCCCGGATCTTGCAATAAGTATAGTATAGCAATCTAACCAGACGGGTTGCTCTCATTATTGTGTCATATCTGACGTGGCCAGCTCTTAGTCCATTGACACCGCATCAAGCAGGGTTGCCGTTTCCTCAATACAAAAGCTTGTGCCAGGCATAAGGTGCTATGCAGATGGTTGAAAGCCTTATGGTGCTGCAACACTGCAAGTTATATAAGTGTGACAGCACCATTAAAATGTTTAATATCTAAATTAGTGGGTAGTCTAACTATAATAGGTACTTAAATTTTACGAGAATAAGCCACTTTTAAGGTTACGAGTATAGTATACTTAATCACAGCTATTTGGCGATAGTGGTGCTTAAAGTGTCAGTAGCCTAATTATAACATTTTAGTAAGAAAAAACGTTTCTTTGATTTAACATGCATCAAAGTAAAATTATAGCTTTATCACCAATGATATTTACTATGGATGGGTTATACTCTAACAAAATGAGCAGAAAAAATACTTCCCGAGTTATTTCATAACCTAGCAACGATTCTGTTATGTTTATCTATTTTGACAATCATTACATCTTTGTCACTCTCATTGTTAGAAAATTACAGTTTGTCTCTTTCTCACGCGGGTGACGGGAGCTCATTCGCACGTCCGCATCTCACGCTGGCCGGTGCGCGACTAGCGACAGTTGTTTGAATTCACTCATATTAAGTGCTAACTCACTCATATTAGGTGGTAGTTTTAACGGTCTCCTAGCCCAGTCGGTAGAGACACTGCCTACGAAGCAGGAGGTAAGGGCATTTATTTGTGTGTTTATAAGAGATATTTGTACCTGAGTTATGGATGTTTTCTATGTATTTAAGTATTTATCAATATCTATCTATTATATATATCGTCGTCTAGTACCCACAACACAAGCCTTATTGAGCTTACTGTGGGACTAGGTCGGTTTGTGTAAGATTGTCCTATAATATTTAATTTATATTATTATTTATTTATTATTTATTAAGTGCTTCACTTTTGGAGCGTGCATAACCCATCTGTCATTATTATATATCATAGTTTATCACACATTCTTTTGTTAGAGCCTGATCAGACAGCTGATAATTAGTGTTTTTCGTAGACAGGGGGGTCAATTTAACTCAAGAAAATAAAATAAGTACTCGGGTAGGTACTATTTAAGTCATAAGTAAATATATTTAGAAAAAATACATTTAATCTACTTTTTGGCGATTTTGGGGGCAGTTAAAGTTACGTCGAATTTTTGCAAACATTGCCCACGTGGATTTCGTATAGAAATACAGCTCGTAAGACGTGGATCACTTCAAAATTAAGGGTAATTATAGAATTCCCTCCAAACGTTACTTTCTTGTTTTAAATCATCCCAATTGTATCATAAGTACCATGCCAAAAGATCGGAGCGGCCAAGATGCCCTAAAAAACTGAATGACCTTTATTTTAGTAGTATTAAAACTTTCATTCTACGGCTCGGAAATATAGTCTAAATCCAAGCCGGAGAGTTTAGTTCTACATCTTAACCACGAGTCCAATAATGTTTTTGTCACATTTCATTGGTCGTCTCCCCTGACGCGTCGCCTCCAAACTACCTTATCCAACTATAGCCAATGATATTTACTATAGACGAGTTATACTCTACAAAATGAGCACAAAAAATACTTCCAGAGTTATTTCATAACCTCGCAACGATTCTGTTATGTTTATCTACTTTGATAATCATTACATCTTTGTTACTTTCATTGTTAGAAAATTACAGTTTGTCTCTTTCTCACGCGGGTAACGGGAGCTCATTTGGCACGTCCGCATCTCACGCTGGTTTAGGCTTATTTTAAGTGCTTCACTTTTGGAGCGTACATAACCTATCAGTCATTATTTTCTTTTTGTCTTTTTACAGTCTCACAGAGTTTTATGTTATGACCTACCTAATTAGGAAAACGTTTCATTTAAAATCTAATTTAATAATTAAGTACCAATAAATAAGTACCAATGCATAGACATATAAAATAAGGAGACGGAATCCCACGAAGATAAAACTGTGATTCCATAATAAGCCGCGATCTCGTGCACACACACTCACTTTTGACGTTTGAACCAATCACCGCTCGTCCACGAGTTGTATATGTGTGCGTATCGCGCGTAAACACGAAGAAATCGGCTTATTATGGAATCACAGTTTTGTCTTTATTACGGCGCTACGTCTTCTTATTTTATATGTCTATGTACCAATATAATAATATTGTAAATTGACATGTAATATTTTAAATATTATAAATAAATGACTATGACTATGACTATATATCATAGACTATAGCCAATTTTCCAACCTCTGCAACAATGTATAATATACTGCATTGCAATAAAACTAAGAAGTAGTAATAAAAATAGTTAAGAATAATAATATAGGTCTAATTATATATATAGGTCTAATGATGTAGGTGTAATTTTAGAAATAATGATATTGAAATTAATTAAGTTAAACACTAAAAAAAATACTTTTATAATTACACACAATACACAATTACTATCAACTTACTATACACTAAAATGTATGTATACAAAATTAATTTATTTTTGACATAAAATGAAATGAAATGAAGAATTCGGAATTCGGAATTCGGTGCAAAGAGAGAAAAAAATGAACTTACAAAAAAAATTTACATCAAAATGGTTGCCATCACTCAGCATGAGTCATGACAGGGTTGCCACAACGTTGATTTTCAGGGCAGCCACCAACCAGAACTCAATGTAATCTAATGTAATTTTCAATGTAATCTCTAAATAATGATTAAAACTATACATACACAATTTGTATAAATGTGAATTATGTCTAAAGCTAGTTACCTAACCACGTAGCTCTAGATCTGGATATGTTTGCAACAAATACTTGTATTGATTGCCAGCCTTTATTCTAATTTAAATATTTACAGAATATTTATAGGGGTAATAGGCTTGTGTAAATAGGTGTTGCTCTATGTAAATTACATAGAAATTGTAGATATTAAGCACACTAAACTAAAACCAAGTGCAACGTTATGTAAATCAATGTCCCAATAAGACGGATATACCTAGTTAGTATATAGTATAATATATTGTACCAGGCATAAGAGCCGTACCAATTACCAAAACGGTAAAAAAGGAACCCTTATGTTGCCACTCTGTCTGTCTGTCAAAATGTCAATTTGCTCAGACGCTACTGGACCTATTAAGCTGAAATTTTGCACAAATATACGAGTATGTAAGTCGGCGACCCAAAGGCGGAAGAAGCGTAATACCACGACGATGGCAAACAAGCATACGGCCCGCCTGATGGTAAGCAGTTACCGTAGCCTATGGATAGCCTGTAGCTCCTGAGGATTTACATCCGCGTTGAAGAAGCTATACAGTCTTTTTTTGAAGAACCTCATACTGTAGCCCCTTGGAAAAATCTCGGCAGGGTGTTCATTCCATAGCTGAAGCCTATATATTAAACACCTCGCCTTTTTATCTACTTCCGCTGGTAACTCTACAGACACCTACCTCTGAAAGCTCTAACCTATTACCTACCTACCTAAGGAAAAATCTGACTCAATACCAACCAACTTTTGCGTGCATGCCACTACAACCACATATTAGACAAGATAAACTGCACATAACATTCATGTTTGATATCATTACCGTGCGTATATTTGGTCAGGGCAACATATTCTAGTCAGAATACATAGTTTACGATCTAAATTACTACAGTCGCAATACAACTCGTTAATAAAACATTGGTCCTAGTCTACAGCTACCTCAACATATACATATATTATTGATATGCCATACCTACGCAATCGTTACGTAATATGTGCCTGTAATGTATGTAGGTAGTTGGTATGTAATAATAATAATAAAGCTTTTATTTCCTTAACTATAAATAATGTTTACAATTTAGTTAAATTACAAAGTAACTTATTAAGCTAAGGCCCCTTTCTGGGTATAGGGCCTCCTCCAATAACCTCCAAGATTTTCGATCTCCTGCTTTACTTTTCCAGTTTTTTCCGGCAGTTTTTTCGATGTCATTCGCCCACCGTTCTCTGGGACGCCCTCTGTGTCTATAGTTATAGACACAGAGTAGGTATGTACTCGCTACGAAAGTTTGATGTGAGTACTTTTTAGCGCTTAAATGGAGATGGGCGGGACATATAGCTCGAGTCCCGGATAAAAGGTGGACGAAACGGGTCACCCAATGGATAGGTCCTACCGGAAAAAAGAGGAGTAGGGAAACCTAAAGACCGTTGGGTAGACGAGATACATAGGAATAGTGGTAGGGACTGGTTGCTAAAAGCACAAGACCGAAAAAATTGGAAACGGATGGAGGAGGCCTTTACCCTAAGCGGGGCCATGTGATCATTAAAATGTTTTTTATAAAAAATGTATTTATTTTCTTTTTTATGTATCCTATCAGCTATCACAAGTAATTAATAAAGGCTTTTTTATTTTATTTTATTTTTATTTACTTCTTAGCGCAGTTTAGTGGATTACCAACAAAAGTTAGGGCGAAAGAGAGGTCTATAAGTAAGGGAGTGACGTCATTAGACAATAATGCCAATGTTTAGCGCTATACACGTGTCTAGCACCAATGCCACCAATGCACCATACTTCAGCCGTCACACTTGCAACTACAGTATTTAAAAACACGCGTCTTTAAAACTTACATAAACGGTCTTCTAGCCCAGTCGGTAGTGACACTGCCTACGAAGGGTTCGAATCCTGGTCAGTCAGGGCATTTATTTGTGTGCTTATAATGATATTTGTACCTGAGTTATGGTTGTGTTCTATGTATTTAAGTATTTATCTATATCTTTCTAGTACTATTATACGTCGTCTAGTCCCACAACACCAGCCTGATTAAGCTGTGGGACTAGGTCGGTTTGTGTAAGATTGTCTCATCACAATATTATTTATAAATATTTTTTTGTCGAAGCTATATTTTTGTTTAGAACATTTGTTCACATATTTTTCTTTACCTGAGTATACGTTTAGGTAGGCGAATTCAGATTTGAAAAATATGACGACAATTCGTTATTAATCTCATATCATATCAATCATAAGTCTGTCCAAGAGCTATACATATAAGAGCCACAGTTTGAATTTGGAATTTGTTGCGTGAGAATAGGATAAACGGATAAGTTATCCTACTGATTTAAACTCACACGATTTTCACTTATTATTTTGTCAAAAGCGGGACTTAATCGCGAATTACTTTTACTATTTTCCTGACGTTTCGAGCGTGTCGTAACGCTCGTGGTCACAGGCAGACCAAAAGTAAGTGTACCCGATTAAGTCTCGTTTATTTCCAAATAATAAGTTATGCTATATCTGTTAAGTGTTAACTGTCCTTATGCGTGGTGTCGCGGTGTTGTGACCTTTCGGAACCGATCGGACCGGTGTTCCGAAAGGTCCCAAGTCACAAGTTTGAATCTTGCTCAATGGGGTGAATTTTTCCACTTTTATTTCAATTATAAAAAACCGGCCAAGAGCGTGTCGGGCCACGCTCAGTGTAGGGTTCCGTAGTTTTCCGTCCGTTACAGTAAGTGTCCCCACTTAAGAGTTAAAATAACACCGCCATGTAGGATATGATATGAGCGTTCCACGTACAGCGACATCTATCGGCAAATTAAGTAAACTATTGCGCGCGAGATTAAAGTATGGAAGATGATTTTTATGGGATAATTCTTTATTGCGTGAACCGATTTTCACCGTTTTTACTTTATTTGAAAGCACGTTATTTCATTGTGATTTTGTAGAAATTACAGGTACAATAAACACACAAATATACGGTTAAATTACAAACTTAGTTCAGAAATTATTTTGTAATTTTTTTCAAAAACTATTCAACCTATCAAGTTCAAAATAATTTTCCTAGAAAGTTTTTATAAAGTTCTACTTTTGAGATTTTTTCATATTTTTAAAACTTATGGTTTAAAAGTTAGAGGGGGGGGGGACACATTTATTTTTACTTCTGGAGCGATTATTTCCGAAAACATTTACATTAGCAAAAAATGATTTTAGTAAACCCTTATTCATTTTTAAATACCTATCCAAAAATATATCACACGTTAGGGTGGAAATGAAAAAAAAAAAATCACTCCCCACTTTACGTATAGGGGAGGTACCCTAATAAAACATTTTTTTCCACTTTTTTTTTTACTACTTTATCGGCGTCATTGATATACATATTAGTACCAAATTTCAGCTTTCTAGTGCTAACGGTCACTGAGATTATCCGCGGACGGACGGACGGACGGGCAGACATGGCGAAACTATAAGGGTTCCTAGTTGACTACGGAACCCTAAAAAGACTATACTTTCTTAAATTCCAACAATATGTGCAATATAATAGGTATCAAATCAATATAAATTCTGTTACATCCGAATCCGGCTCCAGGTGTGAGTTAACGTTTCACGTATGTAATGCGGGCACGGCACGGTACGCGGCGAAATGCCGGGCGTTTCTGTCGGCATTTAATTGCGTCGGGAAGGCCGATCAGCCGGTCACACGTTAGGTTCGAGGGCCCAATCACATATCATTGCACGTGGGTTGCGAGTAGCGAATACTAACATACTAGTAGTCCGCCTCTAACTCAGAACTCGCGATATCCTTGCAAACGAGATGACCAATATAATTTCCTTCTAGCTCCATGACCCTGCTCATATACGATCTCTCATGTTATATGTATAAGTATCTCTGCAACAACCCCAACTTTCATGAAGATCAGAAAAGCGTTACTAAAGTTATCGCGGAACAAACTCTCAAAATCAAAAAGCCATCGAAATGCCGAGACGTCCCACTAGCCAGAAGTTGTTTGTAAGAACTTGCTTCGCTTACGCTCCGCTCGTTCGGTTACTTCGATTTTTTGAAATTAAAACACGTTGAACTCAGAAATGAAATAGGTACTTACTTAGGTACCTACAAACAGCAGCTGAAGTACCTAGCTGAACAGGCGAGAGGTGCCTAATATTGACACGACACTTTCTATCTGACTGTATAGCAGTGGCGAAACGTCCATAAAACTCGATTCTAACCGGCTTCCCTTAGTTTCAGCCGGTTGAGTATTTTAACAATGGGTCATGGAGAAAAAGAACGCGGCCATCCCTACATACATCTTTATAACACTTCTAAGTAACCTCACGTACTATATCCTAAGTGAGTTTAAAAGCCCGGACTAAAATCAATGTTATTCTGCGTCCGTAGGAAACACCTTAGACAACCCTACACGTGATCCCTGGGTGGTGCTAAAAGAGTAACAAACTTGGCAGCTGCACTGTCCCATCTGGACCTCGCAGCACTCACTGGATTTTCTTCATCATCTGCTTTCCCACTACTACTACCCCAGAGAAGAAATGCCTATCTATATCCAGTGATATGTAGCCATACGATAAATAAACCCCGGACTCGGCCTTAATATAAGATATAAGTCAGAACTTGTCCTCTTAACCTGACGATCAGGGCCGGTCGCTCTAGGAGCCATCTCCTGATCCCAAAAGGAGTGCGTCAGGGAAACGCCCTCCTCTCTTAAATTAAATAATTCCTTCCTTGACACCGAAAGAGGTTTTGATGAATTATCAAATGTGGTATTTGGGTTCGAGTACTTAAGCATTTTCTTATACCACGACACTGGCAATTTGGCAAACAAGCATAAGGCCCGCTTGATGGTAAGCAGCTACCGTAGCCTATTGACGCCTGCAATGACTATGCTAGCCCACCTCTCCGGATGCATGCGTTGCCCAATCCCAATTTGAACCTAGCGATATTTTGCCTACGTCAGCAATACGTGTTTATTGCAGTGTATGGTATTCCGGATGCGGTCGGTCCACGTCGGTCTTTTTAACACCAAGAATGCTGCGCTCCATAGCACGTTGGCAAACCTTCAGTTTGGACTACTGAGTCTCTGTGAAATACTGAGTAAATCATAATTTCATTCATGTTATAACATGGAGTCTTAAAAGATTTCTGCTTATCTGTTTCATGCGACATATCAAATTAAACTGACTTAGTTAAACCAGTAGGCAACATATTTCTAAAGAATTTCTCAATCTCGCAAACTGTATCAACTAATAATCAATCAACCTCGTATAATACTCTCGTGTAGTTCTTAGTCATTCTTAACCCATGAAGACAAAGTACATTTTCCAAAAGCAGCCTAACGACATATGAGGTAGTATACCAGTAGTGTGGTTTGTATAGAAGTGGGTCACACTCAATTCCGGTGCCACATGCCCACATGGTGCGGGTTTAAATTCATATCTGCCGCGCCCTGTAGCTGGCCAAGGATTAGTGCCTGGTGAGATGATAGTATTGCGTAGATGCGGCACGCAGGGCTCCATAATGTAAGCATTCGATTAATTTACCTCTCCTTTTCTTCATAAGGCAGATATAATACAGGTGCTTACCTGGCTGAAAATCAGGCACGCCAATGGGAGCCGAGTTCAATGCCGCTGATTTGCTGCTCACATTTCGGATACAATATCTTGCACACACACACACAAACATACACACACACACACACACACACACACACACACATTCACTCACACTCTTATACACACTTGAATGTGTCAAAAAAAAGTCTGCAGGTTCAAAAATAAACCGTTATAGAAATATAAAACAGATAGACAGAGAGCTAGCCACGTCAGATATGACACAATAATGAGAGCGACGAAACCCCTTTCGTTAGTTAGCTATACTATGCTTATTTCTAGATCCGGACATCTGGCAGCTGTGAAATGGTGGAGGTCAAAGAATGCAAACCACTTTAAGAATACTAATCCTAGAGTTCTGGTTTTGATGCAGTATTATGAAAAATTATATAAATAATTAGATCATATCATTGCCAAAAGTTTCTGATGGGGGAAAGTAGTCCAAAACGACATATAATGTAACTCATAGTTTGTCGCCTTCTGTTTCTGTTTCCGAAATATTACGCAATATTTTTTGTTCTAGTCATAAAATATAGGCCCCGTCCTCTATAAATAACATATCCTCGGCCGTTTTTACCTATTTAGGTATTACTTTTTTTCCAATTCAAAAACTTTGACATCCACCCATTAAAAGCTGCCAGATGCCCAGATCTAGCAATAAGGATAGTATTGCAATCTTACTAGATGGGTTTCATTGCTCTCATTATTGTGTCATATCTGACGTGGCCAGCTCTTAGACCAAGAGCTTTTGTTAATATCCTGCGTGATGGGGTAGCGTAAGCGAAGACAATGCAAAGTGTGGAAAAAAAGCAAGTTTTTATGGGACAACTAGGACGTCCAATACACGAGGGCGGCGATTGAAACTATTATATTTATGGACCAAGCTAATAAACTAGGCTAGACTATGGCTAAACCGACGGGTCTACATATAACATGCATCTAGCCGTATGTTGCAAGGACAGGTCCGCACCGAGCGAGTGATATGTTATCGGTCGTTCATTACATTATAGTATAGATACTTAGAGCTTTATAGGCCCGACGGAACGTACCTATAGGTCCCGTAATTCATTAATTACTTACGCAACACATTGAAGTTGATTGTGCAGTATGGCATGTAAGGAACAATCGAAATTACCACCCAAGTAGCACACAAGAGTTAGAATAAGCGTTAATATGTTGCATGCGCACATCACAACATGGTGGATAAAAAATAATTATATTATACATATAGCAGTCCTAAAGTATGTTTTTTTACTTGATTACTTGAATTATTTGTGCGAACATCAAATTACTGTCAAAGTATACCGTAATCTAGTTATATTTTTCACGCGCCTCTCGAAATCGTAAAATCTGCATTGTAAAAATATATTGAAGTGTATTGTAAAATTAAACGTAATCTTGAAATGGTTCACACATGTCAGACGTTGTGATAAGTTTATAAATCCATTATATGCAAATTCAAAGTGAGTATGTTGGAAATTATAGTGGATTATATAAGAAAAGGAGGAGGAGAAGGGGAGGCCTATGTCCAGCAGTGGACGTCTTTCGGCTGATATGATGATGATGATGATGATATAAGAAAAGTAATATATTAAATCTACATGAAAACAAATTTCATCAAAATAGCAATGGCGACTTGTTAGAACAGCTTTAAGCATCTCCTATCGCTACTATAACTGTGTTAGTGGTAGTATAGCGATAGTAATCGCTATTGTAGAGCCTAAGGATCTACTATAGCGATAGTAACTGCTTTAAGCATCTACTATAGCGATAGTAATCGCTATTTTAGAGGCTAAGGATCTACTATAGCTATAGTTATCGCTATTGTAGAGCCTTAGGATTTAAGAAGAGGTTCAAAACTCCTTTACTCTTAGAGAGAAAAATGCAGGCTATAGTTCTAAATAGGCGTCATTATTCCCAGATATACCACTTTAAGAGATATTAAGGAGTTATAATATTCTACTACGGTAAAGGTGGTAAACAGGATCTCAATATCTCTATTGTACCACTTTAACCTACGTATTAACACTCTAGTAACTCTTTGAGTGGTATAACGCAGGCTTATAAGTCTGTTGTAACGCTTTAGATTTTATAGAGTTATATGGGATCCTTATGCAGCTGATGCAGGTACAAAAGCGCTGTAATACTCTCTTATACCGTCAAAGCCGTTACTTTGACTATTGTATCGCGATTATACCACCTTAGCCTATTTGAAGTTATTTATATCCCTTATATACAGCTTAAGGAGTATACAAACTCTATTAAACCGCTGTTGTACAACCTTTAAGCGGTACAATGTCTGCTTATACCGCTAGTGTGCTACTTGGGCATAACTTAATCAGCTTACGTATTATTCCTATGGTTATTCGTATCCTGTATTTTTGTACATATTGATTTACCTTCGATCGTGTAGGTAGGGCACATGAGTTAATGCACGATATGCCTAATATGTCCATTTTCGGGACCCTCCTTAGGTAAGGGAAAACTATACCTAGGTAGGTGCATATTACATAGGGCACGATATTATAGTTAGGGTGCAAAAGTACCTGTCTGTCTCCAAATGTTAAACGTATCCCATCAAAAACATAAATGTGAAAGGCTGCCAAGTTCGATACTATGGGAATGCTTCGCCTATAAAAGAAGTGAGATCTGAATAAGTACCAAGTTCCATAAAAATACCTCAAATCATAAATAGTTATAGGAATGCACACTTGATTTCCAGCAGTTTTTAAGGTACATTTTGAATAAGTATCACGTTACATAGAAATACCTAAAATTATAATAGTCAGAGAAACGCACACCGGTTTTTTTAGCAGTTTCCTGATAACTTTTATTATTTTCAGTACTTTTTAATGATGTTACTTGGCAAGTTTTCACACACCACACACCTTTTCAATGCAATGAATCGACACCTTTGGACTGCAATGTGTCAAGTATATAATTTTCTATTAAAACTTCGGTCGAAACGGCCGGTGTGTCGCTTTTTTTGGGTGCGTAACATAATGAATACGCACTTTTGGTATAATTTCAGTTTACAAACGTTCAAAAAGTATACTAACGTTAGGTATAATGTATTAAATGTCTATTTTCAATTAGTATAATTCAAAAATAATATAACGTACATTATACATACCGTTGTTTAGTCTAACGTACATATAGACGAATTCCGTTTTGCATAATAATAGTTACGTATAATAGTTAAAATATCGACTAACATCTGAAATAACAATCTAGGTTAGGTCAGTAGGTTAAGTTAGGTTAGAACTGCGACCCCCACAAAAAGAAAACTGCAACCAGAAAAGTGGTTTAGGTTAGGTTAGAACTGTGACCCCCACAAAAAGGAAACTGCTACCAGGACAGTAGGTTAGGTTAGGTTAGAACTGCGACCCCCACAAAAAGAAAACTGCTACCATGAAAGTAGGTTAGGTTAGAACTGCGACCCCCCCACAAAAAGAAAACTGCTACCAGGAAAGTGGGTTAGGTTAGGTTAGAACTGTGACCCCCACAAAAAGAAAACTGCTACTAGGAAAGTAGGTTAGGTTAGGTTAGAACTGCGACGCCCACAAAAAGAAAACTGCTACCAGGAAAGTAAGTTAGGTTAGGTTAGAACTGCGACCCCCACAAAAAGAAAACTGCTACCAGGAAAGTGGGTTAGGTTAGGTTGGAACTGTGACTCCCCCACAAAAAAATACTACCCAGAAAGTAGGTTAGGTTAGGTTAGAACTGCGTCCCCCTACAAAAAGAAAACTACTACTAAATTGTAATTTTATAACAGACAAGAAATGCTCATTAAATTTGTCACCTTACCCACACACATTATGCATAAAATAATTTCGCAATAAATATCAGTTACAAGAGTCATTGCCTTTATAATTTATGTATGATATCTGTTTTGAACATTAGATTATTTCAACGTTATACTACATTATCACTATCGTAAACGATATTATTTGTGAAGTTCATTATACATTAGTCAATTATATATTTTGTTATTATTCAATTTGTACATTATACTTCATGCACGTTATACAAATTGAAATTATATAAATTGAATTTATATGTTACTATCAATATAGCATAAATTTGTATACGTTCTATTACTTACCCGCTTTTTTTTGCTCGAACTTGGCGGACAAACTGCCGTGTGTCTAGATAGAGGTATCTCTTTTTATAGAGCTACTACCGACCCGCCCCGGCTTCGCGCGGGATAAAAAATGGTTATTGTGGGTTATCCCTAAGAGATAGACATATACCATCGCGGACTTTTTTCTTAGACCTTTTTAAGGTGTACAATACTGTAGTACATTATTTTGATCTGTTTCGTAGTGTTCAGCCAACTTTTGCAATGTAAGCGCAAAAAAAGTGTTTATTTACGACATCACATTAGAAACCTTTAAAATTATCAGTGTTGCTCTACTATATTATGCATGTATTATACATATAAACCTTCCTTTTGAATCACTCTATCTATTAAAAAAACCGCATCAAAATCTGTTGCGTAGTTATAAAGATCTAAGCATACATAGGGACAAATAGCGGAAAGCGACTTTGTTTTATACTATGTAGTGATAGTGATTATTAGGGCTCCCGGTCGTATCCGGGTTTCGTGTACCCGTTTCGAATACCCGTTTCTGAATAACACGCTACACGGTTTTCTGGCCCGTTTTGCACGTGTAATTAAGAAACGTGTAGTTAGGATCCGTTTCTACGGGTAAACGGGTAGCCGAAGAAACGATCCTTAAATAAACGCGGATCTGTAAACGTCCTTGACGAGTAGCTGGAGGTACGGGTCGAAACGTGTCGAGTCGTTTAAAAGCTATGAATAATAAACGAATAAAATAAAAATAGACCTTATTTGAATCGGTTCTAACTACTTCGGACCCGTTCGGGCCGGTAATAACTAGGGCTCCCGGTCGTATCCGGGTCTCGTGTACCCGTTTCGAATACCCATTTCTGAATAACACGCTACACGGTTTTCTGGCCCGTTTCGCACGTGTAATTAAGAAACGTGTAGTTAGGATCCGTTTCTACGGGTAAACGGGTAGCCGAAGAAACGTTTCTTAAATACACGCGGATCTGGAAACGTCCTTGACGAGTGGCTTGAGGTACGGGTCGAAACGTGTCGAGTCGTTTAAAAGATACACATAAGAAACGAATAAAATAAATATAAACCTTATTTCAATCGGTTGTGACTACTTCGGACCCGTTCGGGCCGGTATTAACTACCCGTGTACCCGTGGAAACGTGTCTGAGAAACGTCTCCAGGAAACGTTTCCAAGAGACGGCGGTTCGTGTAAACCGGTTCCTTAGCACCGCCGGTCTTAAGTACACGGGTATTCGTCTCCGCGTGTAACACGTGTAGCGGGAGCTCTAGTAATAACTACCCGTGTACCCGTAGAAACGTGTCTGAGAAACGTCTCTTGGAAACGTCTCCAGGAAACGTTTCCAAGAGACGGCGGTTCGTGTAAACCGGCTCCTTAGCACCGCCGGTCTTAAGTACACGGGTATTCGTCTCCGCGTGTAACACGTGTAGCGGGAGCTCTAATAGTGATTAGTGCCGCGGAGGCCTTCCCACAACCTGAGCGCAAGATGTATTCATAACATCTCTGTCCCACGACAACTATATATCCTATGGAAGAGAATGAGAAAACAAATGTAAGTCTAAATCGCTTTATTTCCTTAGACCGGTATCCTATTCTGCTGCGCCCAGCGCGCGATGGGGCGCAGGATGTGGTCGGCGCGGGGCGTGCGGCTCCCGCGCAGCAGCGCCAGCGCGTCGCGCAGGTCCGTGGCGGCGCCCGCGCGGCCCGCGGCGGCGGCCTGCGCGCACCCGCACACCGCGCCGCGGAGCCCTTCCCACATCTCCGGCCCGCCGTCCAGCCTGAGGAATCATTCGCTTCGGTCAGTTTCGACAGCTCAGTTCGTTTAGCAGTGGACCAAAACAACCCAAAAATATGTTGATTTGGAATACTAAAACTCTATGGCCGTAGTTTCGACGTAAGGATCAGCGGCGCGAATTGCGGTGCGGCGAAGGCCACCACTGTCGTCCGTAACAAGTTCCTTCAAATCTATACTTTTTATCGTGACGCTCGGAGCGGGGCGGCGCGACCGAAGGTTGCCTCCGTTTCTTTTAAATTAACCTAGTTTTAAATGATTCAGGCGAGGTATTGAAGATTTCTAATAAATCTGTACTATAAGCTTCAGTTACATACTTGTCCAGCATGTGGAAGGCCTTGGCAGCCACGAGGAACTGCCCCATGCGATAGCTGTCGTTGGCCACCAGTTGCAACAAGGCAAAGCTGTCCGGAGTGCCGGCCGCCTGCAAGAAACACTTACTTTACATTACTCAGGAATAATTTTATTTTGACCGTTATGGATCCAAACATTCTATCGTTTGGTCCTTGGTTGGATGAATTTAATAATTACATAGCTAATACATACCTGTTGGAGACGAATCTGGTCTTGAAAGTTGCTGGATCTAACGTGTGCCATGTATAATAGGTGTGGCTCTATCTCAATCAATCATAAATCATAACCTACCTAACGAAGAAAAACTTAGAGGGTATATCCTTTATTTGGATGCATTAAGTATAAGAACATTTTTTAGTATGGGCCATTGTTTACGAGTTAGGTTAAGAAGAGCGCAGAAGCTGACAATTAAATTGTCTGGTAATCTCTTTACCAGATTCGCAGGTATATCGTAGTGGTCAGTTGAGTGCTTAGATTTTATAGTTCTTAAGAGCTTTTTTAATTCCGATAATGTAAACAGTAGCTGAATCAGTGCGGTTATTTGCAGAGTCAATTAGCCCCACGTAAAAATCATTAATTTTATTTGCAACTAGTTAGACCCAGTGTGTACTAGCATAAGCGCCTCAATTGGGTTCGATTTACAATGTTTTTTACAAGTTTCCGTGTTGATAATGGACCATAAAGTTTTCGAAACATTATCCGAACTTGCAACCTTTTTATTAACATATTCTTTATTTATTTATTGATAAAAATGTTTACATGACATTACAGCTAAACCAATGCGTCACGAAACTTAGACTAAAAACAATAATAATTTTAAGTACTTATTAACAATTACAGCAACAATAATATCACATTGACAAATTAAATTGGAACTGTTGAGCACCTAGCATCCATCGTCTCAGAGAATCCCAAGCATTCACTACACACTGCCGCCCATCGCCACGCAAATAGGTCACATTCATGCGTCGAGGCCAGGAGCGCATTGAGCAGTGAAAGGGCGCGGGGCAGCGGCGAGTTCCTGCGCGATACGGTGCGCACCGGCGGCAAGGCCAATAGGTCGCGTTGTCGCGGTCTGAGGGCCATCCTCGGGACGTCCGGAACAAACAGACGCACGAGACCAGAGACAACTTCGGGACAGTCCGACTCACCACGCAAGGCTCGGCATGCCGTGACGAGGAGTTGGTAATTCCGCCGGACCTCCAAGGTTTATGTTTGTCGCGTTTAGCCTTTTCTAATATCACTTTATAATTACAAACAAATTCCATACAATTTTCATTCGTAGGATGCCAGCTGACTATTAGATCATTGATGTCTTCATAAAATTGGGTCTTAAGGAAAATTTCGTCATCCACCCATACTACCTTTTTATTATTATTATTATTCTGGCGGTACTTTCTCAAGGGAAGATGCCTGTCAAATGTATTTTTAATTTAACCAGCTTATTCAATTTTTGCGATGGTTCAACGTTGGATCGCAAGATATCATAAAATGTTTTATCTACACTCATATTGTAAGTCCTCTAAAATGCGTTCAAAAACCGTAGGCAATGACCAGCATTACAACAAACGATTTCACTATGATAAGTTTCTTATCTGTGGCAGTACCGCAATTTTAACGTTTCATGCTCAATTATTGATGAGCTCTGAGTTTTGATAACATAATGTACACCTGCACGCGCCCGCGGCCGGCGACACGCGCCCGCGCTACCGCCGGCACAATCGAGTAGGCCGCGCCCGACACAATCGAGATGGCCACGGCGGTACTGTGGCGGCCATTCTTTGGTTTACGAATACGGCATTTATAATAAATAATATGAGTGTAGATAAAGCAGTGTATGCAACTGTACGTAATTAGGCCTTAAAACACTCGTGTGATCTTATTATGAAATTCGCCTGCGGCTCATTTCATAAAACCACACTCATGTTTTAAGGACCCTTATTACGTAGCAGTTACATAAACTACTATTATCTACACTCACATTGTAAGTCCTCTAAAACGTGTTCGAAAACGGTAGGCAATGGCTAGCATTACCACAACCGATTTTACTATGATAAGCTTTTTATCTGTGGCAGTAACGTAATTTTAACTTTACATGCTCAAATATTGATGTGTTATGAGTTTTGATAACATAATGTACACCTGCACGCGCCCGCGCGGCCGCCGACACGCGCCCGCGCGACCGCCGGCACAATCGAGTTGGCCATGGCGGTGCAATGGCGGCCATTCTATGGTTTCCGAATAATGCATTTAGGATAAATAATATGAGTGTAGATAAAGCAGTGTATGCAACTGTACGTAATTAGGCCTTAAAACGTAACAGTTACATAAACTACTATTATCGTAATCTCTTCCAAATATAATTATCTTCTCACGAGGCAAAAGCAACATACAGACTCGACCACTTAATTTTTACGACAGTCCATGTTTTCTTCTGGATTTTTTTTATGTTGCCCTTTCATAATAAATGAGTAGGCATGGGAGCGTCAATTAATGTGTGACCACACTGACCACGAGTCGCCTGTTTGTACGCTCCATCTAATAAGGTAGGCAAGATGTATGTGGTATGCAGTAACGATAATATATTGATGATGATGTCCTTACCTTAGCACAGATGTCCCAGGCGAGATGAGCGTCCTTATTCATGACATGGCAGCGGCACAGGCAGGCCAGGTACGTGAAGGAGCTGCGCATGGCGTCATCCTGAATAGCCAGGAGACATTCCTCGGCTTCCCTGTAGAATCCCGATGCCACTTTTGCCTGAGAAACGTTATACCATCTCTGTAATGATGCAAACAATAACATCAGCAGGGCGGCTACCCCGAACATAGAAATTCTAAGATTTATTTGCGTCCCAGTAGAATATTGCAAGAGCGGTAATAATGAAGACTGAAGATGCCGTTCCTCGAATTCTGACATTCACGGTAGCCATTGAGGTTGTCGGCAGACCTCATAATCGGACACATCTAGTCATGGTAAGGGGCACCACACATTAGAGCGGAATTCAGCTATTCATAGACAATAGCCAGAGTGCAGCACTGGTGGTGTTATTTCCTTTCCCTCGCCAACATCCAATTTTATCCTCAGTCCTCAAATCGGTTCACCAATTTAAGTACCTACACTTAATGTCTAACCTGCGCATAGTTAAAGTTGAAAGTATAAAGTAGCTCTTGATGGAGTTGAGGTACACCTGCACCTCATTGAACTGTGCGGCTAGGAAGTAGAAGGAAGCCATGCACTGCAGGCCGGGAATGGTGTCGCACTTGGACGCTGAGCTGCCGAACAGGTGGTAGCTCTGCTGGGCCAGTTTAATCTGCTCCTCCTGAGTGGAGCACACATAATTACGTAAAACACTTGTTGTCTTACCTGAGCATAGTTAAAGTTGAAAGTGTCATCGTTAACGAAGAAGCTCTTGATGGAGTTGAGGTACACCAGCACCTCCTCAAACTGTGCGGCCAGGAAGTAGGAGGAGGCCATGCATTGCCGGCCGGGAATGGTGTCGCACTCGGACGCCGAGCTGCCCACCAGGTGGTAGCTCTGCTGGGCTAGCTTCATCTGCTCCTCCTGAGTGGAGAAACCAATACATTTAATATATTATTTTACAAATACAAACATATTATTTATTGAGAAAAGTATAGTACAGTGTCTGCTCTTACGAACTAAGATTTTTTAACGACAGGTGGTTAACAAATGCCTTAACTAGTATTGCCTGTGTTTCGGGCAGCGAAGGACAATATTAGTTAATTTTTAATTATTCACTTGATTATAAACTATAAGTATTACACAATAAAAGTCTTATCACCTTAACAAAATAAGTAGGTTCTTTAGTATTAAATATCAAAGGACAGTAGGTAGTTATTATCCAGTAGGTAGTATTTTAATTCTTAACATAATAATCTACACACAAACTTTAGGTTTGTTAGAAACTAAATATTGGCTTAGAGTGTAACTGAGAGAGACCCAGATGCATTAATGTGACTTTGTAGTTTCGCAGCCACAGTAGTTACCTATGTGTGCAGAACGGATCCTCCTTGAGAATTGTGAGTCTTGCCATGAGATTTTTAATTTTGTCTTGGATTGCGAACAAGAATGAGAACAGCAAGGAAAAAAATCAAGTCGATTATGTTACGAGGGTAAACTGAGCTCCTAATGCCGTTTTGTCCTAACACCTCCTCCCTCTCGTAGTCTCCTCTTCCGAGTCCTTGCAGACGTACTTCTGGCTGGGGTTACCACTCGTATCGTATCGTATCGTAAGTTGATTGTGTTTCCGTTCCCCAGCTCTGAATGTTGCAGCTTGAGTCAGGTGCAGTACAGTATAGCCAGGTGTACTCACGTCGCCGGTATCATTGTACAGCCGCACTGCAACCACGGCGCGCAGGATGTAGTGTAGAGGCGACGTGGGCTGCAGGGGCTCGAGCAGCGCTCGCGCCTCCAGCGCGTCGCGCGCGCGCAGGCGGTGCCCGGCCAGGTTGAGGCGCGCCTCGGGGACCACGTCCACTAGCTCAGGTAGAACCTGGTGATCAGAACGGCGTATGTCCTCTTAATTTTGGCGCCTTTGAACGCCATACTCACTCACACGCCAAAATCACGAACGTAAGCGAGGTAAGTAAACCTTCCCTATTTGAATCCTACCTACAACTACGTAAGGTATTAGCATTTCTTTGTCTTATAATATAATGTATATTATCAATAAATTATTATTGTTATGAAAGTATATATACCCAGTACTAGTGGCGCTTGACTACTCATGACACCTTTAGGTGTTCTTGGCGTCCAAAATGTTAAAGTAAAACTATTAGAAATTAAAGTTCGGTATTTGCTTTTTAGGGTTCCGTTCCGTAGTCAACTAGGAACCCTTATAGTTTCGCCATGTGCGTCCGTATGTCCGCGGTCTAGCTCAGTGATCGTTAGCACTAGGAAGCTGAAATTTGGTATGAATATGAGAATTAATCACGACGACAAAGTGGTAGCAGATAGAATAAAAATTAGAAAAATATTTTTTATTAGGGTACTTTTTCGCTCCAACCATATCGTGTTGGATATCATAGGATATTAGGTCTTTCAAAAATAATAGAGGTCTTCCAAACATTTTTTAGACTAATAGTTACGTAAATAATTAGTGAAGGGACGTAGATCACGGATAGTAAAATGACCTATGCGCCGCCAAATATCCCTTAATAAACGACCTTTTGAACGGATGTGTTG
Organism: Pammene aurita; assembly: GCA_947086415.1. Classification (NCBI taxonomy): domain Eukaryota; kingdom Metazoa; phylum Arthropoda; class Insecta; order Lepidoptera; family Tortricidae; genus Pammene; species Pammene aurita. Next base: position 38,082,674 of record OX352294.1, read on the forward strand.
CAACAGGCCGGCAACTACGGAACCCTAAACTGAGCATGGCCCGACATGCTCTTGGCCGGTTTTTATCAAGAGATAAAAAACAACTATGCTGTGTATAATGCTTATACCTTCAACGCTCCTTCCCCGCTCCTAAACACGACGAGATTGTGCTTGACCAGGTCCTGCCCGAACGTGTGCTGCTCTGACGCTATCTGCTTCAACTCGTTCTCTGCTGCTTTTCCGTTGTACAGTCTATTGGATAAACCGTCGATTTAAACTATTCAATTGAAAAGATACCACCTAATACCGCCTGTACACTGTCGCCGAGACACACCGAGAGAGGCTGGGCGTAAGAGTGTACATTAGTACTCTCGCTTTGCCTCCAGAAGAAAAATCTCCTCCGCGTGCTCTCGCACGAGAGTGTACAGGCGGTATAAGGTCTTCTACAGTCACCGGCAATAGTATCTTCGTACACGAAGGTCGCAAAAATATGTGACACTCTCTTATTTGTAAGGCCATAAGAGCGTGTCACATATTTTGGCGACCTTCGTGTAGGAAGATACTATTGCCGGTGACTGTACACTTACTAGTCGAAAGGGAATGTATAAATAGAGGAGAACAGTCTAGGAACTTTTTGCGACTCCAAGTTTGATAACCTTACTAGATGGCGCTGTACGGCCCCATACATTATGCAGTAACTCTGAAGTGCCATGTGATCCCGAGTAGTACAGTACTTAATACTTAAAAAGTTAGCCTACATTACTATACGTACTATACTGTCTAAATATATAGTAGACATTAAAAATTAAGTAACGAAGGCCAACATGGCCTTTATTCCTTATATGAAATAATTTTAAACAAAAAAGAACCGACTTCACTAAGCATCCACCTTTCCAACACCAAATGCTCGATGTGCGATAAAAAATACTCAAATCACCATAGGTGTGCCTATAATAGTTGAAGAATTCCCTCGATTTCTCCAGGATCCCATCATCAGATCCTGACATGGTTACATTGGGACCAACTGTGAAGTATACGCTTTCAAACAAAAAAAGAATTGTCCAAATCGGTCCAGCCGTCTTCGAATAATCGGTGAACATACATAAAAAAAAAAAAAAAAAAAATAGCAAAAACAAAGATCCCGACGAATTGATAACCTCCTCCTTCGAAATCTTGAAGTCGGTTGAAAAGAACTCCCACGTTGAGTGCCACATTTTGAATACTACTTCGGTAACTCTAACGTAAAACAGGATTTGCAAATTTAAGAATAAATAATTTTTCTCAAACATGCTCGGAAATGTTCCTGTTACGTTAGTAATTAGAGACCAGTAGGGACTCTATTCCAAGGCAGGTTCAGCGCGACGTACGTAAAGGATTTTCATACAACATTAAATCACTCAGCCAGTAACTGAAGCACTAAACAAGTAATTTTATTTCCTTACATGTTTGAGAAAGGCACTATACATGCTTCGACCGTAATCAGCTTACCTGGCTTCGTATTGTAGCCGTCCTCGTCTTCGACTCGGACGGCTACTAAATACTCAGCCAGGAAAGCTTACTTACTGGTCTCTGCAGTAATGTACTATTTAAACGATCGTTGATTGTGCGTATTTCGAGCCGAGCTATAATCATTATTGCTGTCGCGCGTCGCGCCGCCCGAAGCGGCCCGCTTCGTGTCGCGCGAACGCTCCCGATTTATTTTTATTTATAGTGTAAATTTATATATTTAAGGGAAATTCTCTGCATTTAAAACTGTAATTTATTGCATACGGAGTGTGCCGACTTGCAGAGGCGACGTTATCTAGAATTTAAATCTAGTTAATTATTTCGTTAAGGTTTCGTTAGAGACGCGACGACGCGTCTGACTACTCTTTCATATCAGGAAATTAATATTTTTGGCGATATTAAGCCGGTCCGTCAACGGACGCGAATCCTATATAGTTTACCTCAATCAATAGTTGTATCGGTGTCATATTTGACATAGCCTATTAATGTTAAGTTTATCGAGTAAGATGTAATTTTTATATTATTGTGTAGGTGTAAGGTCGTGTACGAGTTGTTTTATTAATTTTCTCAAACATGCTCGGAAATGTTCCGGTTACGTTAGTAATTAGAGACCAGTAGGGACTCTATTCCAAGGCAGGTTCAGCGCGACGTACGTAAAGGATTTTCATACAACATTAAATCACTCAGCCAGTAACTGAAGCACTAAACAAGTAATTTTATTTCCTTACATGTTTGAGAAAAGCACTATACATGCTTCGACCGTAATCAGCTTACCTGGCTTCGTATTGTAGCCTACTACTACTAAATACTCATCCAGGAAAGCTTACTTACTGGTCTCTGCAGTAATGTACTATTAAACAAAAAAGAACCGACTTCACTAAGCATCCACCTTTCCAACAGCAAATGCTCGATCTGCTGTAAAAGATGCTCAAATCACCATAGGTGTGCCTATAATAGTTGATAAGTTCCCTCGATTTCTCCAGGATCCCATCATCAGATCCTGATATGGTTACAATGGGACCAACTGTGAAGTATACGCTTTCAAACAAAAAAGAATTTTCCAAATCGGTCCAGCCGTCTTCGAATAATCGGTGAACATACTTAAAAAAAAAACTGCAAAAACAAAGATCCCGACGAATTGGTAACCTCCTCCTTCGAAATCTTGAAGTCGGTTGATAAAATTTACCTAGCAAGAAATGTGAATTCTACCAGCACTTTAGTCTGCCGTGTTTATATTCAGTCTGCAGCTGGATATCACTCTCCGTGTCTATCAAGTACCTAGTGATAGTAGTGATCCAACTGTGATATCCACGTGTCACAGTTTGCTATGTCGAATAGTGGTCTTGTTTGGCCCTGTAACGGCACAAGATCAGTGATCACCTGAAAAGGTTGCAGGCCTTGAGGTTCCCAGCCACGGTGGAGGTGGGGTGCTGCGCCAGATACACGCCCAGCACCTCCTGCGATACATCGTAGTAGTCCAGCTTGTAGTAGCACAGGGCCACGTACACGTTCAGGGCCATGTAGGTCCTAGAAGAAAGCAGTGAAAGTTAAAGTGAAAGTTATGATAAGGTTCAATGTCAATGGGGATCAATGTTACTCTGCGTCCGTAGGATACACCTTAGACAACCCTACACGTGATCCCTGGGTGGTGCTAAAAGAGTAACAAACTTGGCAGCTGCACTGTCCCATCTGGACCTCGCAGCACTCACTGGATTTTATTCATCATCTGCTTTCCCACTTATACTACCCCAGGGAAGATCTATATCCAGTGACATGTAGCCATACGATAAGTGAGTAGGTTCAATGTAATCCTTTAATGGGGAAGGCAACTATCAACGGGTTGGCCAGATGGCACCAAGATCAGGGTTCGAAATTATCAAGATAATTATCAGAGATTTATCCCAGGTATGGGTGGTTTCTTTCTTATTCGTGCGAAAATGTATGCATACCATTGTTACTCATTTTAGAATATTATCAAATCGATAATTATCAGACTATAAAAATCACAATAATGATCAAGACTATCATTGACTTTCGAATCCTGGCCAACATCTAAGATACCTACCTGTCAATAGTATTGGGGGGGCGATATTTGAGATTCGAGCGCTCGAATATGACATTTAAAACTGTGAATAAAACGAAGAAATTATATTTTAAAAATAACAGCGATGGTAATTTTAAATCATTATTATTTATACTATTAATTTCATGCCTAAATAATGACGACAAACTTTTGTGTGCGTTTATATTCGAGGTTTTTCAATTCAATTCGAGCGCTCGATTGTCAAAAATCGCCCCCCTGTTCTATGGGATTGGGCTTAAGAGCACCCAGGTCAGAAATTAAAAAAAAAAGAATTTGACACTATTGATAGGACTGATAGGTACTTGTAAAAAATAATCTAAAATCTAAGTAATCTTGTAAAAGTCAAAAGTCAGGCAAGCAGAAGTTTATTTTCCAACTACTGTTCTTCTTATTACTTAATTATTTTATGAATAAATAAATCGCAGTTTATGTCTACGATTGGCCCTTAGAAAAGCTAAATGTGTATGGCGCGAAGTAGTTTTTATTTATTTTCGAGAAAATAACTCCATGTTTTGTTTGAACGAAACAAAACAAAACAAAACAAAACATTGAGTCATTTTCTCGAAAATAAATAAAAACTATATAGATTAACGCCATAGGGAAGGTTTTTGCCTAAGAAAAGCTTTTTGACTGTATGTATACTATAGTCTGGCAAACCATTTCTGTCAGTAGAAACGCGCGGCAAATTTAAAATACGTACATGTGGCAACCCTTTGTGATGAGACACCGTATTTCATGACGAACATTTCAATAGTGCATTTAACTCTTTCATCTTAAGCGCGAGTGAGACTCCTGCAACGTTCCCAATTAAATTTAAATACATTTTTGAGGCATATGTCAATTGCCTCAACCAGATTATCTGTTGCAGTTGATAACAGATCAGACGAAATATATCCGTCTCCTTTTTACACAACGTAAATGTCACCTAATGAAAGGGGCGGAAATACCACCTAAAATTAAAAACATTAAATTTGATGATCATTGCTGCTTTTTTCACTGATTCTTAGTGTTGTCATACTTTTGTTCGCTGTACATTGCTGGTGCGTTCGTTGGCTGGACAGACTATAGTTAAGGACCATTCATATTCTGTCTCTTTCTCTCATTGTATGTCTTTTTCTCTCATCTCTGTATGGAATCTAAGAACAGCGCCCTCTACAAAAAGTTTTCACCGGCCTTCCCCATTGACTACATCTTGATACAGACAGATATACCGACTACAGTTCGAGTAAAACAATATGTTACCCTGATTCAAACGGCAACAATTTAATCCAGTCCGTATCATCATCGTTTGGATATTTAGAGCATCTGTGAATTATAGTGATTTATTGGCATGATACGGAGCTACAATAGGTAGATGTGTGCAGTACAACATTGTATTACATAACTATTAAGTCCTTGCTCATGCAGGGCATGCACTTTCTAGACTAGACACATAATCATTGGGTACTAACAATGTCAATGTAACAACTCTGCACTCTGCGAATATGATGTCATAAAACAACCTTCGTACTTTCAAGTGCCTACCTAACTAACGACTATACAGGGCGATCAATCCAAATGGGTCAGTAGGGAGAAGTCAGAAACTATGAGATATAGCGAAATCTGTTCTTAGTAAAATCGAAGCGATGGTTCCTAAGAACAGATGTCGCTATCTCTCATAGTTTCTGACTTCTCCCTACTGACCCATTTGGATTGATCACCCTGTATTTTTACCCTGTGTAAGTATGAATGTTTTGCCTTACTTGTTTTACTATACTCAAAGGAAAACATTATATTGTAAGCAGATTTGCATACATCTACGAGAAATTTCGTTATAGGCATAAGACTGGTAAGAGGACTACATCCTGCACCCTAACTAAGATGTCCCGTGAGAGAAGATGTGTCCCCTAAATCCACCTATAAGGGAAGCTGTGCTTAGACCTTCCTTAGACCTAATAACAATAATGATGATTTGAGTCTCGGCAATTAACCCTAACGGTAAAGTACCTCTTCTCCAGAAGAAGTTTCTTATAAACATCGATGGCCTCCTGATAATGCGCGCGCAGATAGTGCACAGAGGCTAGACTGAGCTGGTCTTCGGGCACGTCGCGGAGCGCCGCGTGCGCCGTCATTAATGTCTCCTCGTCGCCGAGCTTGTGGGCCAGGTGGAACTGCAGCCGAGTCTGGAGAGTGAACATTGTTAACCTTTTGAACGCCAAGAGCCACTAAATCGGTCGTAGGCTGTCGTGCCTGCCACGCCAACGACCACTAAACTGGCTGTGGCGAACGCTGTCAAAGCAATTGTCCTGCTGACATATAAGGTTTATATTCGTTATTCACTAGTCGAGATATTGGCGTGTAGGCCACGTCTTGACGCGAGAGAGAAAGCGTTCAAAAGGTTTAATGACCCGCAGTACAACTAACGCATGTGGGGGCGTTTAGTAACTATTCAGTCGCTTTTCAGCATTTAATAATTTTAAACAAAAAAGAACCGACTTCGCCTGCTGCACTTTACCAAGAGCAAATGCCCGAGCTACTATAAAAAATACTGAAAGCACTATAGTTGTGCCTATAATATTTGAAGAGTTCCCTCGATTTCTCCAGGATACTATCATCAGATCCTGACCTGGTGACAATGGGACCAACTGTATCAAACAAAAAAAAATCCAAATCGGTCCAGTCGTCTTCGAATAATGGGTGAACATACATAAAAAAATATAATAAAATTGCAAAAACAAAGATCCCGACAAATTAAGAACCTCCTCCTTCGAAATCTTGGAGTCGGTTGTAAAGCTACGCAATTTACCCACCGTTAGGTACGAGTAGGTACTTAAACCCAGGTAGGTCTAAAAAGTAGGACTTGCTAACCCGCGATTTTTTATATGGGCAAATACCGGGATCCTAGTTTGCACACACAAAATTCCCGGGATTGGAGATAAGAACGCGCAGTTGCACATTAGAGGTATGGTAAGAATTGTACAGTTGCCATCAAATATATCGGAGCGGCCAAGTTACTCAAAAATATCTCAACATGCACTTTATCACCTTGGCAATAGAGGCGTTGTTCAGATATTTGTGACTACCTTGGCCGCTCCGATATATCTGATGGCGACTGTACCATACGATACGAGGAGTCTAAGTATGGTTTCCATGCTAATCGTTATTTTGATTAAAAGATCGATAAGTAAGGTATGGCTTGTTTACCTTAAGTGCGCAATTCGGTGCTTCCTCTACAGCTTCTTGTGACTCCTTATACATACCTACGGAAAAAGATTTGTTCATTCACTACTAATTCATACAAAATACAGCGGTTCTACCGCGACGCAACAACCTCAACGTCGCCAATCCAACGTCGAAAATCAGACAGAGACGAATATATAAAAAATTCGATTTTTGAAGTTTTTGGTAGGCTTCACGTCATTTCAAATGATCGCATGAAAACTTGAATGTTTAGCGCATTTGTTGGCTTGGCTTAACAGCTGTTTGCAGTTCCTGAAAGACATATCGTTACCGTGGCAGAACGTTCATACTTAGAACTCGATTCCCGCTTGCCTTATATTAGTCAGCCACTTACCCAAGTATCAATTTTCTCCAAGAGTCATATCATAGTAAATGTAAAAACTACTTAGGTACTTTTACTACCAACAAACTACTTAGGTACTTTTTTTAGGTGTTTGTGAAAAATGAAAACCAAAGTAGCTTCGGCTTCCCTGCGGATATTTTTGACGGGGCGCTACTGTAGCCTTGATACCAAAAAAGGTGGACTGACAATTTGGTTGACTGTAAGACACAGAGAACCTCCTTATCTGTGCTGTAAGATCACTTTATTTGCCGGCGGAGGGGCACCCTTTGGCTAAGTAATACGCGTTCCTGTACGTCCGTGCTACCGCGGAAGGACTGAAGTCTACACTAACCAGGGTAGAAGTAGCAGACCTATCAGTAGGTTTATGCGCCTAGTATAGGCTTATACGCGGATCCAGCGGGCTCCGCGCTAACACGCGCTTGTACGCGTCGAGCGCGCCCTTATACTCGCCCAGGTCGAAGTAGCACCACGCCGTCCACATGTTCGGTCACATATCCGTGCAGCCGTGAAGGAACTGATGTTTACGCTAACCCAGATAGAAGTAGCAGACGGCCATGTCCATGCGCCCTGTGTCAGTTATTACGCGGGTCTAGCGGACTCCGCGCTAACACGCACTTGTGCGCATCGAGCGCGCCCATATACTCGCCCAGATGGAAGTAGCACTATCCACGCTTACACGTCCCTACACTTGTATGCTGTCCTGTCGTGGAGGAACTGAAGTGTTACTAACCCAGGTAGAAGTAGCAAACATCCAGGTCCATGCGCCCAGTGTCGGATATAAGCGGGTCCAGTGGGCTCCGCGCTAACACGCACTTGTACGCGTCGAGCGCACGCTTATACTCGCCCAGGTGGAAGTAGCACCATCCACGCTTACACGTCCCTACACTTGTAAGCTGTCCTGTCGTGGAGGAACTGAAGTGTTACTAACCCAGGTAGAAGTAGCAAACAGCCAGGTCCATGCGCCCAGTGTCGGATATAAGCGGGTCCAGCGGGCTCCGCGCTAACACGCGCTTGTACGCGTCGAGCGCACGCTTATACTCGCCCAGATGGAAGTAGCACCATCCACGCTTACACGTCCCTACACTTGTATGCTGTCCTGTCGTGGAGGAACTGAAGTGTTACTAACCCAGGTAGAAATAGCAAACAGCCAGGTCCATGCGCCCAGTGTCGGATATAAGCGGGTCCAGCGGGCTCCGCGCTAACACGCGCTTGTACGCGTCGAGCGCACGCTTATACTCGCCCAGATGGAAGTAGCACCATCTACGCTTACACGTCCCTACACTTGTATGCTGTCCTGTCGTAGAGAAACTGAAGTGTTACTAACCCAGGTAGAAGTAGCAAACAGCCAGATCCATGCGCCCAGTGTCGGCTATAAGCGGGTCCAGCGGGCTCCGCGCTAACACGCGCTTGTACGCGTCGAGCGCACGCTTATACTCGCCCAGATGGAAGTAGCACCATCCACGCTTACACGTCCCTACACTTGTATGCTGTCCTGTCGTGGAGGAACTGAAGTGTTACTAACCCAGGTAGAAGTAGCAAACAGCCAGATCCATGCGCCCAGTGTCGGCTATAAGCGGGTCCAGCGGGCTCCGCGCTAACACGCGCTTGTACGCGTCGAGCGCACGCTTATACTCGCCCAGATGGAAGTAGCACCATCCACGCTTACACGTCCCTACACTTGTATGCTGTCCTGTCGTGGAGGAACTGAAGTGTTACTAACCCAGGTAGAAGTAGCAAACAGCCAGATCCATGCGTCCAGTGTCGGATATTTTTTTTTTTTTTAATAATGGTCTACAAACTGAGTGTCACACTACATTACAGCAAATAGACACAAGCATTAAATTTGATAACTTATGTGTGCACCCTAAAATAGCAGACACAGCATGCTTGAAAATACAAACTGTAATCAATATATAGCTAAACTACAAAAATATAGCGAAACATGATCAAGATAAGAGAAGTAACAAATAGAAAATTAAATAAATCCAAAAACCAATCTAAATAGTTAATTCCAGTTAACATGTTTGAGTTTTGTCTTCACTGAGGCCAGAGAGCAGGAAAATAAGTCAACACTGGTTCTAACGCCAGTATATGAGGCGATCATCCGATACAGAGGCGCGTGCTTGCCAATGTTAGTTCGGCAATCGGGGAAGGAAAATGTCTTTCTGTTGCACAGGCGGCTGCCCGCGAGATGGACTACGAGCTTGATATTACTAAGCAATTCGGGGCTATCTACTAGGCCATTCAAGATTTTATGTAAAAACAAAATGTCGCTAGCAGCTAGCGATATAAGCGGGTCCAGCGGGCTCCGCGCTAACACACGCTTGTACGCGTCGAGCGCACGCTTATACTCGCCCAGATGGAAGTAGCACCATCCACGCTTACACGTCCCTACACTTGTATGCTGCCCTGTCGTGGAGGAACTGAAGTGTTACTAACCCAGGTAGAAGTAGCAAACAGCCAGGTCCATGCGCCCAGTGTCGGATATAAGCGGGTCCAGCGGGCTCCGCGCTAACACGTGCTTGTATGCGTCGAGCGCACGCTTATACTCGCCCAGATGGAAGTAGCACCATCTACGCTTACACGTCCCTACACTTGTATGCTGTCCTGTCGTGGAGAAACTGAAGTGTTACTAACCCAGGTAGAAGTAGCAAACAGCCAGATCCATGCGCCCAGTGTCGGCTATAAGCGGGTCCAGCGGGCTCCGCGCTAACACGCGCTTGTACGCGTCGAGCGCACGCTTATACTCGCCCAGATGGAAGTAGCACCATCCACGCTTACACGTCCCTACACTTGTATGCTGTCCTGTCGTGGAGGAACTGAAGTGTTACTAACCCAGGTAGAAGTAGCAAACAGCCAGATCCATGCGTCCAGTGTCGGATATAAGCGGGTCCAGCGGGCTCCGCGCTAACACGCGCTTGTACGCGTCGAGCGCACGCTTATACTCGCCCAGATGGAAGTAGCACCATCCACGCTTACACGTCCCTACACTTGTATGCTGCCCTGTCGTGGAGGAACTGAAGTGTTACTAACCCAGGTAGAAGTAGCAAACAGCCAGGTCCATGCGCCCAGTGTCGGATATAAGCGGGTCCAGCGGGCTCCGCGCTAACGCGCTTGTACGCGTCGAGCGCACGCTTATACTCGCCCAGGTGGAAGTAGCACCATCCACGCTTACACGTCCCTACACTTGTATGCTGTCCTGTCGTGGAGGAACTGAAGTGTTAATAACCCAGGTAGAAGTAGCAAACAGCCAGGTCCATGCGCCCAGTGTCGGACATAAGCGGGTCCAGCGGGCTCCGCGCTAACACGCGCTTGTACGCGTCGAGCGCACGCTTATACTCGCCCAGATGGAAGTAGCACCATCCACGCTTACACGTCCCTACACTTGTATGCTGTCCTGTCGTGGAGGAACTGAAGTGTTACTAACCCAGGTAGAAGTAGCAAACAGCCAGATCCATGCGCCCAGTGTCGGCTATAAGCGGGTCCAGCGGGCTCCGCGCTAACACGCGCTTGTACGCGTCGAGCGCACGCCTATACTCGCCCAGGTGGAAGTAGCACCACGCCGCCCACACGTCCGGCCACGCATCTATGTTTCCTTCATGCTTGAGAAACTGGAATGGGATAACGTCACGGGTTTTACCTAATTCTTGAGCCGTATTTTGTGGTGCTACACCAATACGTCTTTATTTTGTTTGTATGTAAATTTTTATATAATACTAGCTTTTTCCCGCGGCTTCGCCCGCGTACTATAAGTACTCAAAAAGGATACGATACCCATGTTGATTTTCAGAGTTTGTGACCACATTTGTCCCTTTTAGGGGTTGAATTTTCAAAAAACCTGAAACACGTGTTTACTCATTTATCGTTAGAAATACTCGTCTTGATTCGCCATACAAACTTTGGACCCCCATTTTACCCCCTTAGGGGGTGAATTTTGAAAAATCCTTTCTTAGTGCATCCTTAGACCTTATAAGGAACCTACGTGCCAAATTTGGAATCTCTAGCACCAGCGGTTTGGGCTGTGTCTGTCAGTCAGTCAGTCAGTCAGTCAGTCAGTCAGTCAGTCAGTCAGTCAGTCAGTCAGTCAGTCAGTCAGTCAGTCAGTCAGTCAGTCAGTCAGTCAGTCAGTCAGTCAGTCAGTCAGTCAGTCAGTCAGTCAGTCAGTCAGTCAGTCAGTCAGTCAGTCAGTCAGTCAGTCAGTCAGTCAGTCAGTCAGTCAGTCAGTCAGTCAGTCAGTCAGTCAGTCAGTCAGTCAGTCAGTCAGTCAGTCAGTCAGTCAGTCAGTCAGTCAGTCAGTCAGTCAGTCAGTCAGTCAGTCAGTCAGTCAGTCAGTCAGTCAGTCAGTCAGTCAGTCAGTCAGTCAGTCAGTCAGTCAGTCAGTCAGTCAGTCAGTCAGTCAGTCAGTCAGTCAGTCAGTCAGTCAGTCAGTCAGTCAGTCAGTCAGTCAGTCAGTCAGTCAGTCAGTCAGTCAGTCAGTCAGTCAGTCAGTCAGTCAGTCAGTCAGTCAGTCAGTCAGTCAGTCAGTCAGTCAGTCAGTCAGTCAGTCAGTCAGTCAGTCAGTCAGTCAGTCAGTCAGTCAGTCAGTCAGTCAGTCAGTCAGTCAGTCAGTCAGTCAGTCAGTCAGTCAGTCAGTCAGTCAGTCAGTCAGTCAGTCAGTCAGTCAGTCAGTCAGTCAGTCAGTCAGTCAGTCAGTCAGTCAGTCAGTCAGTCAGTCAGTCAGTCAGTCAGTCAGTCAGTCAGTCAGTCAGTCAGTCAGTCAGTCAGTCAGTCAGTCAGTCAGTCAGTCAGTCAGTCAGTCAGTCAGTCAGTCAGTCAGTCAGTCAGTCAGTCAGTCAGTCAGTCAGTCAGTCAGTCAGTCAGTCAGTCAGTCAGTCAGTCAGTCAGTCAGTCAGTCAGTCAGTCAGTCAGTCAGTCAGTCAGTCAGTCAGTCAGTCAGTCAGTCAGTCAGTCAGTCAGTCAGTCAGTCAGTCAGTCAGTCAGTCAGTCAGTCAGTCAGTCAGTCAGTCAGTCAGTCAGTCAGTCAGTCAGTCAGTCAGTCAGTCAGTCAGTCAGTCAGTCAGTCAGTCAGTCAGTCAGTCAGTCAGTCAGTCAGTCAGTCAGTCAGTCAGTCAGTCAGTCAGTCAGTCAGTCAGTCAGTCAGTCAGTCAGTCAGTCAGTCAGTCAGTCAGTCAGTCAGTCAGTCAGTCAGTCAGTCAGTCAGTCAGTCAGTCAGTCAGTCAGTCAGTCAGTCAGTCAGTCAGTCAGTCAGTCAGTCAGTCAGTCAGTCAGTCAGTCAGTCAGTCAGTCAGTCAGTCAGTCAGTCAGTCAGTCAGTCAGTCAGTCAGTCAGTCAGTCAGTCAGTCAGTCAGTCAGTCAGTCAGTCAGTTTCTTCTTTTATATATTTAAGATTGTGTACGTCAAGAATTTTGAATCTTGAATATAGGGTTCAAGCTAATTTGGTTGTTGTTTTGTAGAGGCTTGACGGAAACTGAACAATATGTAACTATTTAACAAATATATATAATTATAAAATTTATATGTAAGGAAATTGCATATTAAGTTTTAGAATTAAGTTACGGTTTGGGGTTGAAAACCAGCGGTCTCGCTGTCTCCATCCATTTCACTACATAATTTTAGTCATTTCTTGTATTACTGTGATTTGTCGTTTGTGTAAGTGAATAAATATATATTTTTTAAATAAGGTCAGTCGGAGGTTGTGCACCTGTATGCACAACTTTTTTAGGGTTCCTTAGTCAACTAGGAACCCTTGTAGTTTCGCCATGTCCGTCCGCAGGTTAAGGGCTCGCGGTCGATTCCGGGTTTCGGGTACCCGTTTCCAAGATCCGTTTCTGAGTAACACGAACACGGTTTTCTGGCCCGTTTCCCACGTGTAATAAAGAAACGTGTAATTAAGATCCGTTTCCACGAGTAAACGTGTAGCCGAAGCAACGTTCCTTAAATACACGCGGATCTCGAAACGTCCTTGACGAGTCGCAGAGATACGAGTCCAGACGTTTAGGAGCTACTAATCAATACATGTGGTAGCTTAGGGAATTTTAGTCATGTTGAATCTTATTGCGAGTCCATAGAGTTGAAATTTAGTTAACGGTTAATTTGAACGAACCTTTTTTTCACGCAGGTAGAAGCACGGGTTTGTTTTCAATAGATAAAGGACGAATTACCTATATTAAAATAACAATTCTGCCGTTTTAGCAATATAAATATTACTTCGTTATACTCAATACTTATTCCATCGAATTAATAGTGTCTCCGTACTTTAAAATAAAGGTTCAGGTAATTATTATTTTTATACCACGACGGTGGCAAACAAGCATACGGCCCGCCTGATGGTAAGCAGCTACCGTAGCCTATGGATGCCTGCAACTAATGAGGTGCCACATGCGCGTTGCCGACCCTTTACAAAAAGGAGGATTTACTGTGTTGACGGCTAAAGGAACAAGATGGTCCCTCGTCGTCAACACACTGGGTCCTCTTTGAGCTCTTTGTATTAGTTGTTTATTGATAAAAACACTATATTTAATTAAAATTAGATAGTGGTCTGCGGCGGTGGTTAGGATGGTTTGGTTAGGTATTCAAATCCGGGCAAGAAAATTAATTTGAAACTTACAATGCACACCAGCTGTAGTATATTATTTGGACATTTTATACCCGATTTATTTACCCTAGTACAACGAACGGTTCTCTAAATTAACGCTGAAAATTGTGTTGCCTTAATCAGTTCCCAACAAATTTTCGCGTGATTTCACATCGCGGAATGATCATGTGCCAACTTATCAAAAGATTTTGTTTTATTTCTCTCAGTTACCAACTGTACGTTTGGCCTGTTTTTATAAAGTCACTTTTCTAAATGCTGCCTTTCGAGTATAGAATGGTTTAGTTTGCGTAATATTCATTTCGTATGGATGCCATTTTCACTGTGGGCAAATTATACACAGGTATTATTATTTTAATATAATAGTTTATTCATTAGACTTATTGCTTAGGATATTTTTTATATTAAAAAGTCGATTCTGGCACTCGCCAGCCGTTGCGGCGCACGCTCGCTTCGCTCGCTCGGCTTCGTGCACTGTTTGCTCACGGTAGATCTAATACGCTCCTCTTCGCTTCGCTCGTCGTCGCACCTAACTGGAGTCCGTCACATTTGAGATTTCTGTTGTTAATATACTTACTAACGAAACGTTATTCTTTTAATAGTTGCTTGGCCTAGTGATAGATTTGACAAATGATAATTTAAGTATCCCAAAAGGTTTGAGTCATTATAATAATCAGCTTTAAAACAATTCTACCAAATGAAACGTTATCATACAAAATTTTGCTAATAGTTAGTTGTTAAAGTGAATCATCAGCGAAATGTTGGTTAGCAAATGAAATTCGGCCAAAAAAAGTTCGGCGAAAAGGCAGAACACTACAACAAACATTTTCTATTATGAATTGATTACTACCATTTACTAATAAATTGTACAACTTACTATTTTAAACTTCTGAGCATCAGAAGTAACAGAACAGTCCTTTTTAAAATTATCAACCATTTGTTTCCATTTCGAAACATCCTGAAAACAGGTAATTTATTATTTTGGACACTAAATTATGTCACTATATACATTATAAATGATGTACTCATAACATGAATATCCATTATTGCTAAATACACTCCACATTACCTTGATATGTGAAAAAACTATTAACAAAACAACTAACACTATTTTAAAATGGTAAGATTAACTCGGGAAGACTGTATTATCCAACTGACCGACTAAGTGGAAAACTGAAGCCATACTAAAACTCAATATCTTAGGCATGTTTTTTTTAAATTATATTGAAAGTTCCTTCTACCTTTAAGTATCACAGTGAAATTAGGCCGCGTGGCGTCAAAACAAAAGGAAACATTTACTATGCTATAGATTAAGTAAATCCTCTTAAAATCGTGCCGCTTAAGGTCTTGTGTTTATACAGATGTGTTGACTTTATTACAACCACATTGAGCTTAAGATAAATGGCCATTATGATTTGGAAATCTACACGTTTGCACCAAAGGGTGTCGTAAAATCTGCATTTTATTTTATTACCTGAACGCTAATCTCAAAGTGACCCAAGTCAACTAGCAGTTTACCTGTTTTAGGATCTAAGCTTAATTGAATAAGTTATATTATCGCGCGATAACCAAAGTAGCATAAGTAATATTGGTTCTTTGTTAAAAACACCTGTGCATGGTACTTTGATAAGGCGTCTTAAATTGGTGGTTAGTTCTTTTTGCCGCTGCCGCTTATCTCATGGTAGTGAATACCAAGGACGAGATAAAACTAACAGTTCAATTGATGATGATGATTTTATAAACTCTTAATATAGTATAATAATGAATACCTAAGATATTTGTACAAGTTTCTAGTTTAATTGCTGTGGAGTCCACAGCAATGAAACTAGAAACTTTTACATCATTGTATACAAGATGATTCACGAGACGTGAGCAGAAACAACCCTACACAATCAATTAATACACGCTAATGAATCAGCCGCCATCGCCATCATGTTTAAGTGAAACAATAACGCCTTTCTATTTTTTTCACCTTTTGTTGTTACTTATAAATTTTATTATCTGTAATCATAGTCACCTTACACAAACAAACCAATAAAGATAAAACCTCTTTAAGAATTATGACAGAACACTTTGATTATGAAAAAAAAAATTGTTAAATTAAGTGAGATACGACGTTTCCAAAGTAACCAGACATCATTTAAACCACACCATAGAAATCTAAAGTATAAGGAGAAATGGCATGACAGCTAAAACACTGTCCCTAAATCCTGATCAACTTGATCAGAAAACTCGATCACAATGTCAGTGACATGACAACCGGTGCAGTATAAATTTAATGCAAACATAAAATAACTGTTTTCGCCTTTGTTACTTGTACAAATCGCAGTACAACTATTAATTTTGTGGTGTCAATATGAAATATAAAGCTAATATTGAAATGTTTTTGCCAGAAAAATAATTAAAAAAAACGTTTTCCTATGCAAGCTGTCAAAATGGCATCCAATGCTTGATTTGTGTGCTTATTTCTTTATTTCTTAGATGTCTACCAAGATGACGCTCAATGGACAGTGAACTTGTGATATTTGACATTAAGTCACAAAATTCAAATAATACGCCAAAATAAATTTGCACTAGTGCTGCGGATCAGTGGATATTCTTAATTTTATCTTATCGATATTTTTACGAAGACGTACATGCAATAAGTATTCGAATAAGTAGTAGGTATATTGCTAATTTATAACTATCGATTGACATACTTGAATATTAAACGTTATAGTTCAAAATCTGTAAGAATAAACTTTTGACACTTCAGTATTGACGTCATTAGTGATGGGGCTAAGACGTATCGTTTGTCAAATTTAGCGATTATTTATGAATTGTTCGAATCGATTTTACTACAACCGATTTTTTCTTGTTATATTTATATGCGTATATATTTTGTATCACAAATCTTCTCAAATTATAACAATAAGAATAAGAGAATAAGAATAATGTTTATTGACTTAAACCTAATACAAGTGTAAGTAATATTTGCACAGTACCCTAATAGCTTAAGAGAGACTTATGTATTAGGTTTGAAACAGTTTCACCGGAACTGAGCCTCTGTCTCCCGAACTAGGCGGCTGTCTGTGACTCGGAAGAGTCGAAAGTCAGTGATTCCACCAAGAATATGAGTTGAGATGAGTTGTATGCAGTTGTGCCTAATATAAAAAATAAATTAAAAAAGGAAAACGTAACTATTACAAAGCAGAAAATAATATTATTTAGGAAATGATCATTTAATAATTGTTATCTACTTATTGTGTATGGCATTATAACAATTCCATAATTAATACAATATGATAATAAAGTTTTATATTGTCTATTGATTACATAATCGATTTTATCGACTTACGGAAATGTTATATGAATCGGAACAGCAGACATGGTCACAACACTAAATTTAAAAAAAAGGAGGCGTAGACCGTAACTGTTTGCATGCTAAATTGTTATCGTAAAATATTCAATAACTAAGATATGAAAAAATTTAACATTAATTAAGTTATGTTTATAAAAAGTGAAATATTGTGTTTACGTACATGACAAGTTGTAAAATCGTTATGGGATTTTGTTTATAATTTCAAAGTGTCTTGCGCATTTACGTTCTACGGACGTTGCGATGTGTCAAAAGTTCATTCTTACAGATTTTGAACTATAGTTTGATTGTAATTTTTTCATATTTGGGGTCGTCCAGAAATCATGTGATCATATTTGGCCGATTTTTGTACCCTTACACGCTAAGCAAGTCTAATGTCGTTTCTACTGTATTGCGTATATGTTCAAGATGCTATCTCAGAAAAACACGCATCGTAAAAATCTGTTTATGACTTAATATCAAAAAATAGAGCGGATTATTTGATCTGATTAAATTTTTGAGTAAAATTCTTGCTTTTGGCTTTCCGCTTTGAAAAAATCCCATCCCATCGTGATCATTCGGGATATTTTTCTTACAAGCGAGTTCATTTTAAATTTTAAAAATATTTTATATACGGGTATATAAAATATTTTTAAAATGAACTCGACACTAGACTTTATTCTAAACAATCAAAACTATGTGTAGGAAGGTATTCATTTTGTCTTTAATACCGATGAATACCTCAATATATAATCATATCATATCTACTTATATTGTGAAGCTGGCTAAAGCTAAATAAGTAATTAAAATATCCTAGGATACCATATAACCTCATCTGTAGTCAACTGTAGAGCATTCAATAGTAACCCTTATTTGCATCGGTTCTAACTGCTTCGGACCCGTTCGAGCCGGTATTAAGTACCCGTGTACCCGTAGGAACGTTTCTCGAAACGTTTCCTTGGAAACGTTTCCTGGAGACGTTTCCGAATCCCGGCGGGTTCGTGTAAACCGGCTCCTTAGCACCGTCGGTCTTAAGTACACGGGTATTCGTCTCCGCGTGTAACACGTGTAGCGGGAGCTCTTTAGCTCAGTGATCGTTAGTACTAGAACTACTAGAAAGCTGAAATTTGGTATGAGTATGTGTATTGGTCACGTCGACAAAGTAGTGAAACATGCAACCCTGTTTTGTGGGGCGTCGTAGGAAAAGTCTTTAAAAAAAGAATAGGGGTATTTTCGAAAAAAAATGGTAAAACAATAGGTTACTAAATAATAGCTCCGAAAGTTTAAGAAAGTGCGTCCGGGGCCCCTGCTAACTTTTGAACTGTGGATCAAAAAATATGAAAAAAATCTTAATAAGTAATTTCAATGAAAACTATATTGAAAGAAATCGGTTGAGCCCTTTTTGAGTTATCGCCAAAAATATATTTTCTTACTTAAAGGACGTATAAGTACCGCAAAATATCCTATAAAAGCGCCCTTTTGATTTGGTGTATTGTGACGGGCCGGCAACTACGGAACCCTACATTGAGCATGGCCCGACACGCTCTTGGCCGGGTTTTTTTTACTAAATGGTAAGTCCAGAGAGCTCTTTCTTTGGTACCTCAAGCACCGTGAGAGCTCCGACATAATCCCGCTTCAGGACGAAGTCCTCCAGCTGCGGCACATGCTTGGCAGAGCTGCTGGTGGCTCGGCTGTCGGTCGCGGGCTTCGATCTTGACAGGATCTACGAGCAGAATCAGATCCGTTGGATGCCGTTTATTGAGAACAACGTCAGTTCTTATAATAATGTTTTTCCATACATACACCACAAAGATACAAAATAAAGCTGGGCGTAGAGTACAGTCAGCAACAGAAGTATGTAGCATGCATTTATTTCAGACTATGACCATACTTTGTTAGTCAAAACAACTTTAAATTAAAGTTATCTATGGTTAACTAGTAGTCCGCCTCGAACTGAGAACTCGCGATTTACTTGTAAACGATACTACCAATATAACCAGACCCTTCTGAAGATTGTTTTCGCCGTCTAGCTCCACAACCCCTTGATCGATCCTGCTCATATACGCACTCTCAAATTGTATTGAGCTCTACTACAACTCAAACAAATTTCATATAGATTAGCACGCCTAGCATAACTTGACGTGTGACGCGACAGTTCACACTTCAAGCGCGACTCGAAGTATGGAGTGACAGGAGACAACGTAAGATATGCTAGCCGGCCTGAAGAACGTTACTAAAGTTATCACGCGACAACTATTCAAGATCAAAAAGCCATCGAAATGCACAGACGTCTAGGTAGCCGAAGTTGTTTGAAAGAACTTCACTTTGCTAACGCTCCGCTCGTTCGATTATCAGGTCACAATCCCATCTGTCGGCCAATACGGCCAGGAGGCTGAGCTAAGCAGGTGTACTGTTCAATATAGGTATGATTCCTACCGAACGGGCGAAGTCGTCGCCCGTTTTACTAGCAGGTGCTAGCAGTAAAGGAATCTGAACCTTAGAGCAGTTACGTTTCATATTTCAATGGCAGCAGTAATGTTCGCGAACATACGCGAGCATGTCGCGTGGCGCGGAACTGTCATTCAAACGTGGAACGTTACTCCTTACATAAAGGTTAAATTTCCTTTGGTTCTAGTAAGACGCCCACCGCCTCCGCCTGTTCGATGGACTCGTACAAAAATTAGCTTTTGACAGGATAAGCAAAACAGAAGCGTTTCAACATCATTTGTTCACCTTGCCCACTAAGCCAGCGCACTTTTGTTGCAGACGGTACTGTCTTAACCGGACACCTTACCTTAGGCTTCTTGCAATAATTAACCTTTGGACTGAATTTTCACTCGTGCAAGACATATATACGTAGTTCAATTCAAGACATTATTTTTAGGTCCAAGACTAAAATAAAGTAGGTACCTATAGACATAAACAAAAAGGAAGATGAGTGAGGTTCATAGTAAACAAAACTGAAATGTGGTCCTGCACCTACACACTTGTAAAATGCTACACACCGCTATAATGTATGTGCATCATGGGCAAAAGAGATAAACCTACCTATACAGTTAACACGGGGGAGACCTCTATATTTTACGCATTGCACAAAGTATGACTGAGAGACTCTGCCACACGACTAATTCAATATAGGTGTCGGAACCTATATTTGATGGCAGTTGGCACACAATCGAGCGCCTGATACCATATCTCCCTTTTTGTATAAATCAATGCCTATAACCATTGAGTTAATATTACTGCGCAATAATAATTGTAATGATAATAGGTAAGTAATAGTAGATGAGATCGTATGCTACTTAAATGGACTTTCAAACTAATGTAGATAGGTAAGTACTTACCTACTTTTCTAAATAGTAGTTTATGTAACTGTTACGTAATAGGGGTCCTTAAAACGTGAGTGTGGTTTTATGAAATGAGCCGCAGGCGAATTTCATCATAAGATCACACGAGTGTTTTAAGGCCTAATTACGTACAGTTGCATACACTGCTTTATCTACACTCATATTATATATATTAAATTAAGTGTTCGGAAACCATAGAATGACCGTCATTGTACCGTCATGGCCAACTCGATTGTGCTGGCGCTCGCGCGGGACCAATCGAGTTGGCCATGGCGGTAACATTATGTTATCAAATTCGATGTTCCAAATTTGAAACTCATTGCTTAACAATATTTGAGCATGCAACGTTAAAATTACGTTACTGCCGCAGATAAGAAACTTATCATAGTTAAATCGTTTGTTGTAATGCTTGTCATTGTCTACGGTTTTTGAACGCAGTTTAGAGTACTTACAGTATGAGTGTAGATAAAATCATTAATATGATTATTATTACATTTAAACTTACCATTGTATTTCACAATATTCCGCATCAACACTGTGTTTCACCCCGCGACAGACATTTATTTGTTTACATACGCTGCCACCGCGTTGCCATGACAACGCTTCGCGCGAAAAGTTTTGTCAATTTGAATGCAAACAGTTGCTTGGAGACACACAATGCCTGTCGAATAGTCATTGAAAATATTTTTGATAGAATTGCGAATTATTTATTGATGTAAGCAGTTTATTGTGAAAAAAAATACATTCTTGTGTTCGTTTCAGTTGGATAGTTTGAGGTAACGAAATCATCATATCGCTTTAAGCTTATTTCGAAATAAAGTAGGTATTTATCTTTAGATGATAGGGATTGTGCTAGTTTCCCGTCCAGGTCCAGTTTACCGTCCACCTGATTAAACTGCTGCAAATAAATGGAAAAAACTTTTTAAGGTCAATATAATTATTTGTAGTTTATTCCTTAGTAGATTTTTTAATTTTAAGCTCTTATTTTGGGAAAAAAACTTGAAGTTATACATATAAATAAGTATGGACGGAAAACTGACAAGAGTGGACGAAAACTAGCACAATCACCCTACATACAATTCAGCGCTTTCCTTTTAAGTTTTTTTTATACAGTTGTAACGCTTGAAGATAAAGCAGGATAGATCGGAGACGGTAAATTTAAATTTGACAATATTTGCTATTGCTAAAATATAGGCGTCGCGAAGCACACAGGGTAGATTAAGTTTCTAAGGTTAAGTAGGTTAAGAACAAATGGGGAAGGAGAAGTATCGTAGAATGAGGATTAATGCGCAGAGTAGTGCGTAGATGGTGCTGTAATCGTAAGGTAACATTTTATACTTTAAACATATATTTATAATGTTGAATCCGTTTGTATACATACCTAGATATATTCGGCGTCAATAGAAAAATAAAATAATGTCCGAGTTTTTATCTATACCCATAAAAACCAAGACTCTTTATTACTTCTCATTCAGCACAAAATAAAAAAAATGTCTAATGTACTTCACTACGACGAGATAACTTAATGACTAGTTATATGCAGATATATACATATACGAGAAAGCATGTAAATGCCTGAAAAAAAGGCTATTTTTTATTTTTTTTTATTAACCATTGTGTACATTTAGCTAATAAGAACAGCTTTGAGGTTGTTAAGCCAGGTTATTAATAATAGTTTTCGATACAAGTACGAGAAGTATGTCATTTTGCACGAGTTCCGAGGTTACTTGACCCGAGCCGAGAGCCGAGGGTCAAGACTCGGGACGAAACTACAATGAAATAAAATTACATTTATATTATGTCAGTGTACGAAAGACAGCTTCATTCAATCGCGCGTTGTTCAAGTAATACTATTGGGTCTCGCATAATACTCCTTTATGCCCAATCGCGCGTATATAGTTCAGGTGGGTCATTTATAAGCGGGTCTCGCATAATACTCATTTATTTTAAAAGTATCAATCAGATTTTTAGCACTAGTGCATAAAATCAAACTATTCGCACGATTTGCAGATCAGATTACTTTTTAGCACTAGTGCATAAAATCAAACTTTACGCACGATTTGCAGCTACATAAACTAAACTTTTTGAGCAATTGTATTAAAACATCTTATTTCTCTTTTATACAGTTCAGCATGTCTCAGCACTCCAGCCGGGCGTCTTCACCCTCATGTGGCTGCACTCAGGAACCTCAGTCCTCTACGTCCCTGCTGTCGCCAAACTGCGTCTGCCCTAGAGACGAACTCGGCATTGTTATCCACGAAGAGCCATGTCTTATGTTCAAACATGAAACTATTATTTATCCCCACGTAAGGATTATTAGCCACGTCTCCGTCAAGGTTGTCACACACTAATAGGCTCGGCAAGGGATAGGAACCAGGGATGTTACAGAGCTCCGGTTCCGGTTCCGTTAAGGCGGAATTTTCGATTGGTTTTAAACATCCGCTTCGGTTCCGGTTCTGTTATTTTCAAAACAGAAGTTACATCGGATGTTACAGCAACGCAAGGAAATGAGCGGCGTACATAAAAAACAAAAAGGGCTCCTGTCATTTGCTCATGTCCCCGCTTGCCTCGTGCTGCTATCACTAGGGCTTCGATTCGTGTGCCGCTTCCGTTTTCGGTTCCAATTCCGTTTCTGGTTCCGATAAACTAATTTTGAATGTCTCGTCGCCCATACGCAAACCGCGCCCTTCCAATTACGTTAAGTACCTAGTCGGTTACTAAGTTCTGTTACTAGAGTTTTCACTAAATAAATAGTAATAGGTAGTAACATTTTAATTATTTATGAACATAATTTAAAAGCTTATTTAATAGTCGATAGATTATAATATATTGAATTGAAAATTATTGTCGCAGTTTTTCAGAATTCTTTATAACACTCGGAAAAAGGCGTGAAACATATACGTCAAAATTACACTCCTTGTTCATGTTGATTTTAAATCCTATTTATTTTAAATCACGTTTAAAACGCATCAGTCTTGCACAATTCGGTAGCTATATTCTTTAGCTTCAATTTGGTATATGTATAGTTCACGTGGGTCTATCTGATAAAATACTAGACTATACGTTGCAAGTCTGCTTGTTCCATAGCAGTCTAAATCTATGTATTTTGTGCAAAACTTAAAAATAGGCAATGTTTTAAATAGGAATATCTGTGTGATAAAATCGCAAGAAAATTAAATGGTGGTCACACAATTACCTCTAATATACAGGTTTCTTACAAACAAGCAATGGAACCTTCAAAACAAAGGTGCAATATTTATTTGATGCACTTTTGTAAAGTGTAATTTTCTTAAATTTACCGCGTGTTTGCGTCTTCAGGCAATCCTGTGCTTTACAAAGAATTTCAATAAATTTCCCATCTGATTTGTATATTATTAATATTATTATACCATATTATGTTCATTAGAAATTAGGCTAATAAATAATTACTTAAAATTTTTATTTAAAACTTTATTTTAAATTTTATCAGTCAGAAATCTGGTAACAGAACTTAATAACCAACTAGGTATGCGTTACAGTATGTTCCAATATAAAGAATACAGCAAGTTCCATAATAAAAAAGAATACTGCTGTCGAGGCCGTGCCTAACCCGTGCAGAGCCTATCGGTGAGCGACAATAACCTTTCATTATTCTCCTTGTAGCGTTTGTCACGGCTCCATAGATCATGGCATTTGCTTGGTAACCCCTAAGAATTGGCGTAGATACACTAGATACTAGTTTTTGTGCAAGCGACGGAACTAACATCTGACTTTCCAATCATAAAAGGAAACTAATAGCAACGTGGCATTGGTCGCTTTTATACTAAATGTAATCTCATACATTTAGTTAGGTCCCTTGCTTTATCGTGACGGAGCTGACATCTAACTTTCCAATAATAAAAGGAAACTAATAGCAACGTCTTCATTGGTCGCTCTTATACTAAAATGTAATCTCATATATTTAGTTAGGTCCCTTGCTTTATCGTGATGATATATTATCTCATATTTTTGTTTTATGTGTCTTGATTTTTCATTCATATGTATAATATTGGCGCAATCGGTAGGATATATCTATAGGACAAACAATATTTTCGCAATTTCGAGGTTGATCGATGATTTTATCACAGCTGTTTGTTTATTTACAAGAATGTGTGCAGGATTTGGAGATTAAATATGAGTTATCTGATATGCCTACCCGCAGGAGCCCGAGGTGTGCGACTGTTGCACGTGCCCGCCGGAGCAGTGCCGCTGCGGGAAGGCAGGCAGGGAGGCGGTCGATGAGTAAGTTTAATATATGTATTATAAAAACTTTTTACTTACAAAAAAGAAGATAAACCGACTTCAAAAACTCTTAGAGAATTCAACCAACAAAAACATATGCCGTCTATAAATGTATTTAGTCTGAGGTCGTTTGTCAGAGTTTTATTTAAAGTTAGCGAAATAGCTAGAAGAGTAGGACGAATGCTACGGCAAAAAACGCTTTTATCCTAAATAGGTATCGATAGATTTTAAGATTACATATTCTGATTCAGTGAAGAGCAGAAATGGTCAAATACACAAAGTAATCTCCTCTTCTTCTTCATCCTCGCTTTCTCATAGCTAAAGGGTCACGATAGTCGATCACGTGATGCCGTTGCTTTTATAATCAAGGTTCCTCGAAGCTGCACGATCTTCTACCTAAAATAATTTTAAACAAAAAAGAACCGACTTCACTGAATAGCATCCATCTTTCCAACAGCAAATGCTCGAGCTGCTGTAAAAAATACTCAAATCACTATAGGTGTGGTAATTTTCCAAATCGGTCCAGCCGTCTTCGAATAATCGGTGAACATACATAATAATAATAGTTTAAAAAACTAAAAAACACGCTTTTAGCACGCACTAAAAATTACAAAATGTATTGTCATCAGAACTCAGAGCGTGTGCAAAATTTCATCCTAATCGAAGACCGGGAAGTGGGTCAAATTAAGATTCCAAGATTTTCTTACATACATAGTTAGTTACAAGTGAAGCTAATAAAAGCGTGTTAAAAATAGCAAAAAAAAGAATACAAAGATCCCGAGGAAGTTATAACCTCCTCCATTGAAATCTTGAAGTCGGTTGATAATCTGCACATGATCTTTTTCTCTCTAAAATAAAATGTAATTATTTATTTTTCATTATACCTATACCATCTGATGATTTATTTCTGCCGATGATGATGTATAGGTTTCTAATCAGCAATAACGTATCTTCATGTGACACCAACAGATGGCGCCGGAACCGCGACGTGGGCGCCATGCCAGCTGTGCTGGAGTCCACACACCCGCTCATGCAGAAGTTCCAGGCTTCGCTCAAGCAGTTCCTCGAGAAAGAGAACGCCATCGCCGCGGATGAGATTCTAGAGCTCGTATGTTTAGCAATTTCTCCTATTATGCAGTATAGTCCAGCAAATGTACCTTAGCTGATGAGGTTTTTAAAATGACCTTGAAACTCTAAAACCATGCCAAGATCATTGTGCACACATCACCCGCTGGGGATCAATGTTACTCTGCGTCCGTAGGAAACACCTTAGACAACCCTACACGTGATCTCTGCTGGGCGGTGCTAAAAGAGTAACAAACTTGGCAGCTGCACTGTCCCATCTGGACCTCGCAGCACTCACTGGATTTTCATTATCATCTGCTTTCCCATTACTACTACCCTAGGGAAGAAATACCTATCTATATCCAGCGACATGTAGCCATACGATAAATAAAACCCGCTATTTCTGCTGCTGATTCTACACAGGAGTTGTTGAGATATCATAGTTAAGCTGTTTATTATAACTATTATTTATAACAAAGCGCACAATCTCACCGCTTTTCATCGCCGCACCGCTTGCCGCTGGGTGTTCATCCTCACACCCTGGAGCCCAAAGGGTCGCGCACAGTACGGTTCAAGAGGAATTTTCTCCAACGGACACTGCGGCTGTGGAATGAACTCCCTGCCGAGGTTTTCCCAGCGGGCTACAGTATGAGGTTCTTCAAAAAAGGAGTGAATAGGTTCCTAAAGGGTAGGCAACGCGCATGTGAATCCTCTGGGGTTGCAGGTGTCCATGGGCTACGGTAACTGCTTACCATCAGGCGGGCTGTATGCTTGTTTGGCACCATCCTGGTATAAAAAAAAATTTCATGCCATAACACATCCAGCGTACATGAACAATGAATACAATAATCCTCGGAAATCGGCGATCGCGGAACATCTGCTGGATTCATTCGTACATGCTCCATGAATCATTTATTGGTATCATTACAGTTAGAAACGCAAATTCTGGACTGATGCTGACATTTTCCTTATTTTTTTATCACCGTCCTATCTTAAGTTATTTTATATTTACCGGAACGCTGAAATGGCACTGCAATCTTACACCAAAAGATAGAGTTTTAGATTTTTGCACAACATAAAACCATTGGAGCCCAACATAAAGAACCTCCTACCTATCCGTGGAGGCCAATTATAATATGTATATGGGGTTTGAACCAGTGTGTTATTTTATAATTTACAGAAAGACAAGCTCCGCTTGAGTAAACTGCAGTACGACAATGACTTGGAAAATATATACAAAAGTGACCACGATACTAATGCTCAAAGGGTAAGGATTTATTTCAGTATGCCTCAATCTTCCAGGAGAGTATCGACAGTTATCATCAGATACATCGAAGCGGGTAATCTGCTGACAACTGACAAATATAATAAACCAAATTGAAATTGAACCCTGGCCCCACACTTCACTAAGGAACTGTAGCACTATGTAGAACGGAAAAGAAGTATTAGCTTATTTAACCCTTTGAACGCCAAGAATCCCTAAAGAGGTCTTGTGTCGTCGTGCCCAAAACAATCCATAAAGGGGTCAGAGTGAAAGTGTACCTACTGAATAAAATCTATTATGAATTTTGTTGCACAGCACTACGATATTCGTCTTTTTTGATAACGCAACAGTGCTTGGCGTGTGAGTGATCACTTGATTCAAATATGCAAGAGTTCAAAAGGTTAATAAAGCTGTAGTTAGGCTAGGTACTTTTTGCTAAGTATGCATTAAATGTGTCTGGTGTGTGTTATAAATAGACCCTGATAGAAGAGTACGAGGCTACCCTGACCAAGAACTCGGAGCTCCGTATGTCGGCTGAGAAACGTGCGCAAGACTGTACCGAGAAGTACAAGCGAGCCAAGGAGAAGTTAGATCAAAACATGAACGCGGGTACGTAATAATGGTCGCGTACAGTCGCCTTCAAATATATCGGAGCGGCTAACCTACTCAAAAATATCTGAACATGTACTCTATTACCTTGACAATAGAGGTGTTGTTCAGATATTTGTGACCGCCTTGGCCGCTCCGATATATCTGATGGCGACTGTACTTCGGTCACGAGGTGCAGCTCGAGGACGCTTTTCCAAAATATGGCCGTCGGCATGTGCCGGTGTCTGTTTACCACATGGTCAATGGCACTGCGTCGAAAGTATACGCTCAGGGCGTGTGTCTCGTGGCCCTTGTATAAGTCGCAGAAGGCGTAAAAGCTTGCCACCTACGGCAGATCTCCGCGATCAGTGCACAGCGCAGCACACACACTTTCGCTTAATAGGCTGAGCCTCCAGATCTGGATCTGACGGATCTTCCATACACTTCAAAATACTTCAAATTCCGTTTGAAAACCTTACTCTCACCTTCCACAGCTCTAATTTTCCTATACCTACATCGTGAATTTGTAAGGATTACTCCAGTTGAAAAAAAAAACAATAGGTAACAAAAAATCGCGCGCTTAGCTGCTACTAACTTTTTTTTATTCAAATACACGTTCCTTTCTAAACATAATATTTATTTTTTAATAAAGAGCGAGAAGCAACCGAAGAAATTGAGGCGCTGACATCGCTCTGTCAGCAACTGGAAGCGTGGCGCGAAGAGACCGAGTCAGAACTCACGGTGAACCAACGTATGTCCGACAAGATGCGCGCCGAGAAGAAGGCGATGGCCGATGAGAAGAGACAGCTGGTGAGTTGTACTATTTATAGAACGAGCCATCGAAGAGATGAAATCTCTGACATTGAGCTGCAGTCGTTGTAAGACAGACTCAATAGGACACGACTATTTTTATAAGGTACCGTTTCGTTAGAATCCTATGTAATCAAATCTATTTGTATTTTTTAGGACATGATGATCTACGGGCTGAGCAACGAGGTGTGGAAGCTGGAGTCCAAATTAGAGATGTTCCGCAAGCAGTTCGAAATCAAGAACAACGAGATGGAGAAGATTAACGACAGGGTACGTTTCATCACGTCATGAACCAAATCATTGAAAGACAGTACTAATATACAAAAAGGCAATAAAGTATTAATTATGCGTCAAATTAACTTTTATAGTACTAGTATTTTAGCAGTATCGTTAACACTATTACAGGATCAATCTGCACTATAAAAGTCCTTTGCACGACCATTCAGTAACGTTTTCGCTTTTTAATTGCTCCCTCAACATCGCTATGGCGCTACCCAAATCCATTAAAATATGGCTGCCGTTTTCTGAAAGTGATAGCACATTAGCACTAGCAGTACGACTAGAGCCCATGTGTGCTATAGCAGCCACAGTCGGGACAAGTCCTAATTTTATTAACTAAAATTTAGTTAAAACAGTAAAATTATGAAGGCGCATTCTCAAATTTGAAATCAGCATAATGATTTTATCAATACAATTATTTTCGCAAGTGCAAGTACCGGCAAAATTACGGTTCACAAATGTTTTTTAGTATGTACCTTTATAAGTCACTTTTAGGAACTAAAGGGACATGGCGAATGACTTACAAATATATTTGTTTAATTTCTTGTGAAATAACCTCACGACGATGACAGCACACAACACGAGGCTTTTGGTGATAAAAAAAGATCACTGGAATCGTTTACGGCGCATAATAGCACTATAAACATGTTTTGGTTACTTTAATAGTTCCTAATTGTGACATAAACATTGCAGACATTTCAATCATAGAGCTGATTTATCACAGTGAGAGCCTTTATGTAATGTTTATAGAATAAATCAGTGATAAAACTAGGGCCTATTTGGGGTTAGGTAAAGGTTTACGACACCATTATAGTGCTAATCATGAACACTAATTAGCACGTTCTAAAATGTTCTCAGGACTTTTATAGTGCCAAATTTTGCTACTTGTCCTGAGTTATGGATGTTTTCTATGAATGTAAGTATCTATCTATATCTATATATTATATATATCGTCGTCTAGTACCCATAACACAAGCCTTGGCCTCAATTCGACATGGCATAACTGACAGTAGCTATCGAGACAACTATGAGATCACACTTTTGTGACAGTTGAAATTTGGGGTGGAATCACTCAAGAGTGACATCTAAAATGGTGGCGATAGCTATAGACAAAACGCTCTAGCGAGACCTACTGACAAATTGACAGTTAGGTGTGGACACGTGTGGACAGATCGATTTCACTCTATCACCTAGCGAGACAAGTGTGAGAGCCACGTCTCGCAGTTTGGCATGTCGAATCGAGCCCTTATTGAGCTTACCGTGGGCCTAGGTCGATTTGTGTAAATTTGTCCCATACTATTTATTTATTTAATATATATTTATTTGTATCCAGGTGACGGCATACTCGACGGAGCTAGAGGACCTGGAGCTGGACAAACGGCGGCTGATGAGCCTGTGGAACTCGGTGCTCGTCAACATCTCGCAGCGGGACAAGGTGTTCGATTCCGTGCGAGACGACTACAAGTGAGTGACACCTGTGTTCAGGTGACGGCATACTCGACGGAGCTGGAGGACCTGGAGCTGGATAAGCGGCGGCTGATAAGCCTGTGGAACTCGGTGCTCGTCAACATCTCGCAGCGGGACAAGGTGTTCGATTCCGTGCGAGACGACTACAAGTGAGTGACACCTGTGTTCAGGTGACGGCATACTCGACGGAGCTGGAGGACCTGGAGCTGGACAAGCAGCGGCTGATGAGCTTGTAGAGCTCGGTGCTCGTCAACATCTCGCAGCGGGACAAGGTGTTCGACTCCGTGCGTAACGACTACAAGTGAGTGACACCTGTGTTCAGGTGACGGCATACTCAACGGAGCTGGAGGACCAGGAGCTGGACAAGCGGCGGCTGATGAGCCTGTAGAGCTCGGTGCTCGTCAACATCTCGCAGCGGGACAAGGTGTTCGACTCCGTGCGTGACGACTACAAGTGAGCGAGACCTGTATCCAAGTGACATTACATGTGTGGTACAGCACCAATAGTGTTAAATGAAGTAACTCTGAACAGAAGTGTAGTATTAGATAAATAAATTACGCCCCAATTATATGGAAAGCTTACAGTAGGTACTGTACTGCAATTTGGAACTACCAGTCTAGAGGTCAACAGTTCAACTAGCTATACCATTTTGCTACCCCACACCGCTCTCCAGTTACTCCATGAGACCGGGGCTAATAATCGCTGACTCATGGAGAAGTGCGGCACTAAGTGCCACTTCTTCCATCAAAAAATTGAAATAAGGAAGAAAACAGAAACAACTATTTAAATACAATATTTAATGGATAATCAAACATGCAAGCTCTTTGTCCATCAGAGAAACTTTACATTGACTATTCCACTTTCAGCACCTTGAAAGAGAGTTACCACACACTAGTATGCAACCTGGAGGTCACGAAGAAGGCCGCTATGGAGGAGATGGGCAAGAGCGCCGAGTTGGCCATGAACAAGGACAAGCTGATGTACGATATCGGCGGTATCACCAAGCTCGGTAGGTACTAACCGTGGCGGATTTGCCCTAAGGTGGGTATGACACTGGCGCCGTGTCCCGCTCCGGTCAACGAGACAACGCTATACAGACGCAGAGCGCTATCTCGCTCGCACACTGGCACCGCATGTGTAAACCGCAGCAGTGTGATAACCGCCTGAGGCACAGTAGGCTGATATTAGAGGTAGCTGGTGCTTAAATACCACATAGCTTCGGGCCTAGGGCTTGTAGTAAGCACCAGCAGGCTCTTTAAACCACATTAGTAGCCATTCAACCGTAAGCATGCAAAGCAATAATGTATATGTGTATATTTAATTCATTAATGCTGAAATAATATAAATAGATGGAAAATGAAATATATTAATTTCGAAATGTAGAGCATCTAGTCTGCCAAAATCATTCACGATGTTTTTTTTAATACCATGACGATGGCAAACAAGCATACGGCCCGCCTGATTGGTAAGCAGTTACCGTAGCCTATGGACGCTTGCAACCCTAGACGATTCACATGCGCGTTGCCTACCCTTTAAGAACCTATACACTCCTATATATTGATAGATTAACGAACGTGAAATTATTTAACAGCATGCATTATTTTAATGAAGCTATTGTTCTTACTCCTCAGTGGACGGGGAGGAAGCAAAACGTCTTTCTCTGGAGACGCAGATACAAGAACTCACCGAATCTATCGAGATGACTGAACGGGACCAGGAGCTCATCAAAATGGTATCATCTTATATCGTCTCTACACTCTCCCCGGGACACCGAGACAGGCGAGACAGGCCGAGCACGAGAGTGTAAATGAGTTCGCTCGCTATGCCTCGTCTATCTCGCCTGCTCTCGGTCCCATGTCGGTTTTTTGCGGCCGAGTCAAAGGGTCTCGCGTGAAACACGAGAGCGCCACTGTACACTCTCGCGTCTCCCAGTATGTCGTGATGCTGGAAATTGAAGACGTGCTGTGTCGTGGGCGGCAAAATGGCGCGGAGTATGATAATAAATTTCCTAGAAATATATTAAATGGAACCTGTTTTATGGGATCCGAGTTATATATTTCACATGCATAAAAACCATTTTTTTCGTCTATCTTCTCGGAGTTCATAGTTGTGATTGAACTAACCGAGAGTGTACATTCATATGTCTGCACTCGGACGAAAGACACGCTTAAACACAATTTATTGTTAGTTGATAGAACTTCTCTGGGCGCTTTCCCGGTTGAATCCTACTTTTTTACAAGAACCTCTGCGACTTTTTTTTTAATGTTGACTTATATTTCGCACATAAGTTCAAAGAAAGTTTACATCCAGATACTTGTAGGCACCCTTCCCTCGAGCAAATGATCTTCTCTCTCTTCTCTCGGTTTTCAAAACAGATACATATATTTACTTTGGGCCTGGATCTATCGAGAACATCGATATTTTGTGTTTTGCCTCTCCATCTCTCTTGCAAATTCAAGCGACGGAGATAACGAAATTTAGAAATATTGTCAATATCCGCTGTCTAGACTTCCAGAAGTTTTCAGTTGATAGACCTACGTTTAGCAACTACCGACCTCCGGTTCCAGGAAAACAAAACGATGCAAAACATCCTGACGTCGACAGAGAAAGACTGTGACCGCAAGACGGAGACGAAGCTGAAGCTGGAGACCGAGATCCTGCAGAACATCCAGGACTGCCTGCTGAACGACAAGGCTGTTGAGGCTATGGCTAACGGCATCAAGAAGATGAGGGAGATGTCCAGGAAACAGGTTAGTTAGATTTTCCGCTAGTTTACATCCATATTGTAAAATTTTTCGTGAAAGTGTAGGTATAGCTTCAAAGTAAGT
This sequence comes from Pammene aurita, assembly GCA_947086415.1. Classification (NCBI taxonomy): domain Eukaryota; kingdom Metazoa; phylum Arthropoda; class Insecta; order Lepidoptera; family Tortricidae; genus Pammene; species Pammene aurita. The sequence goes on from OX352294.1 coordinate 38,115,641, forward strand.
ATCTGCTTTATCCACCCGAGCTCCTCTACGATCACAGCCCCTACAAGCAATGGCGTAATATTAGGAGGTTATTAGCGTCTCGCTTTGATTCTCCGGATGGAACTTACGCTATTCCGGATATTTCCTTTCGCCTATGTACTCGTAAGAATAAAAAGAGAAGAAGTCCATATCTCTGGTTTTCATTTTCCGTTCTACTTCACAGGCAATATATTTTATAATTTCTGATGTACCGCTTCGTCTAGAGTGCTCTGACCTTCTAGGGCTACGTTTGTATATTTTCACTAGAAAAGGATATTCTTCTAAAAAAAATCTACAGCCTTCAGGCCTAACAAGCATTGAAAAGGGAAATGATCAATGGCCGTGCCCCTATAAGTATGACCGGCCATAGTATTTCTCAATCCCCATAACTTAAAGAATTTAAGATCCATGGCCATTAGCAAATATTACTTTCGTATTTCACATTTTGCATTAAAATTCAAATTCTTCTTCTTTAGTAAATAGATGAAATGTGGTCTCCTGGGAATACTCATAACCATTTAGAATTTTTCCAGGAAATAGGTCAAGTAGCGATGGAGAACGCCCACGCCAAGGTCATGCTGGATATCGAGGTGCACCGCAGCCTGACCATGCGCAACAAGCAGGTGTTAGAGGAGGTCGAGGAGAAAGTGCGCGAACGGGAGAGAGAGATCGACCAACTAGAGGAGAAGTATGAGCAGAAGGTAAGTGTTGGTTGAAATAGGTCCAATGATGGAGGACGCTCGCGCCAAGATCATGCTGGATATCGAGGTGCACCGCAGCCTGATCATGCGCAACAAGCAGGTGTTAGAGGAGGTCGAGGAGAAAGTGCGCGAACGGGAGAGAGAGATCGACCAGCTGGAGGAGAAGTATGAGCAGAAGGTAAGTGTTGGTTGAAATAGGTCCAATGATGGAGGACGCTCTCGCCAAGGTAATGGTGGACATCGAGGTGCACCGCAGCCTGACCATGCGCAACAAGCAGGTGTTAGAGGAGGTCGAGGAGAAAGTGCGCGAACGGGAGAGAGAGATCGACCAGTTGGAGGAGAAATATGAGCTGAAGGTAAGTGTTGGTTGAAATAGGTGTAGTGGTGGAGAACACTCTTGCCAAGTTCATCGAGGTGTACCGTAGCTGACCATGCGCAACATGCCTGTGTTGAAGGAAGTCGAGGAGAATGTGCGCGAGCGGGAGGGAGAGATCGACCAGCTGGAGGAAAAGTATGATTTGAAGGTTACTTACTGATTTGGTTATTTGGTTTGGTATTTGAAATTACTGATTTAAAACCATTGTAATTCTAATCACTATATCCTGATCCTTTCGTAACAGTTATATATTTTTCAACAAACCTAAATGTGTTGTCATTATCTTACCTAAGGCTTTTTTTGATATAGTGTACCTATGATGATATCCGAACTGCAATAATATAATACCTAATTTTCATCTTTTTACAGTCAATGAACCTCACAAAAAAGCAAAGAGAACTCGACATCGTCACAAAGAAATACTTTTCATTGAAGGAGATATTTGACGTAAGTTTCCTGTACTGCTAAAATTATATAAATTTTTAGGACGTTTGTACTGAACGTTAAAATTTGATGTACAGTCACCACACGGGAATGTTGAGCCACTTACCACTGTTCGCAACTTGGTCGAATAATACAAATCGGGGTCCGAACTCTTACGAGACTGGTATCACGACTTCGGCCGAACTCTGCTGACCAATGGGGCGGTCGTTGCTACAGTTACGTAAAACCAAATACGGTTAGCCAATGACCGCCCGTGTTTTCTTCGGAAGGTGGCGTTACTATGGTTACGTAATAACAAAAATATTTAACCAATGATTGATAGCGATTTTTCCGGAAGCTGACGTTACTATGGTTACATTACAACATCCGCTTTAGTCCTAGAAACGTCTATTTGACTGCTAAGCTGCTATGTAGAAATTTTCGTTCACTTTCCTTTTAACGGCAGCCATTTCCATATAATTCATAAACTGAAACTCATTTAGATAACAGCTGTCAAAAGGAAAGGAATGAAAAATATAATTATAAATAAGCAGAAGTTCATTATTTTACGAATATTTTATTGTGTTCTTTTTATTGGAATTTAAAACATTTCTTTGTAATGTTGTCTAATACCCTCATTACTGTCTCGTAAAGATCTATGTCAAAATATCTATTATTATTTAAAAAATATTTACGTTTAACTCTACTATTTAAAATGTAAAAAACATAACAAATAGACCAAAATCTGTTTATTCGTATTAAAGCAAAGAGATATCTAAAAACTAATAACTTGTATATGACCCATCGTTATCAATGACAGCTTGGAGACGCGAAGGCATGGACTCCACAAATAGAGTGCAATAATCAGTTCCTCGCAAGTCTTCCCAAACTTCTTGGCAATGATTTTCCACAGCTTGTCTTGATCGTTCATTTCGATTTTCCCATCTTTGGACCATTAAACCCCATAGATTCTCTATGGGGTTTAGATCCGCAGACTTAGCAGGCCACGGTATGACCGTTATTTCCTGTCGACGTTGATGGAGCCAGTCTTTTACAATCCTGGCCCTGTGTATCGTGCAGTTGTCGTGCACGAAATGAAAATGTGGCAATTCTTCCCGTGGATAAAATGCCCTTACGGTGGGAAGCATGCTTTCCTGTAACACGCTGAGATAACATTGAGCGTTGGTCCTGGGAGGTAAAGGAACCAGCTCACTTACACCGTCCGAACTCATCCACCCCCACAAGTTTGCACTGATGCGACCCGACTCCCTGTTTGGTATAACATGGTCTTCCGCATATCGCGTATTGTCATAACGCCAGAGATGTAAACGACCGTGGTCACTTGAATTAAACGACTTCTCATCGGAAAATATTGTCGAACCCCAATCAAAATTTCGGTACTGTTGAGCAAAATTGACTCGAGCGATTTTGTGATCTTCCGTCAAAGCAATTTTGTATGCGGGACGTCTATGGTGAAGATCCATAGAATGCAAATGCTTTCGGATGGTATTGGGGTGGCAATTGAAGCGGTCTGCGAAATAGTTGGTAGATATAAACCCATTTTCCATGTAGCTCTCTCGCATTTCATTGCGTTGTTCCATTGATAGTATCGAGACACCATGATTGCCTTGACGGTGATCATTTATATCTCCTTCTGCGGCATACCATTTACCCACAAACTGACAGTATTTCGCTAGAAAGGAATGAATAGGTTAGATATTTTCTTAATAAAATCAAAGTGTTTGGAAATTATTATTTTGTAGAACCTTATACCTGCACATTTAACGCGTTTGCTATTGCACGCATGCTTAACCCTTGCTGGTGCAAAAATATAATTTCACGTCTAGTTTCGTCGTTTATTGCCGGTGGCATATTTGATTTTTTTACTAGATTTAGATAGCTACTTTTCCGCAATTAATGTTACAGCGAAAAAAAATTGACAATACCCATTGTCAGATATTTTTTCAAAGTTAGAATTTGAGTCAGAAACTATCAAGTCTCTATTAAACATTTCTATAACTACTGACAGATTATAGGATTTTATGTAGACTATCAAAGGTTATCTACCATATTTCCACAAAGGTTACATAAGTATTCAATTAACGTCAACTAGGAGCTGTGACCTTGGAAGAATAATAAGTAAGGAAGCGTAATCAACGCTCAAAATCTGCTCCACTTTCCTGGTGCCAAAGTGGGCGGAGCTTGTGACAGCGGTGCCCTAATGTCATGTCAAACATTTTGAAATTGTCATGTCGTCAAAATATTAGTGTTTTGGGTCCATGAAATTTCGGTAATATATCGGTATTAAAATGCCGGCTTGTGCCGTGCATTGGTGCAGGAGCCACACAGGCGCCAAAGATGGTGATATTTCTTTTCATCGGTAAGTAAATCACGCATAGATATTCTCATACATTACGGACTTGGTCGATATTATGCAATATAAGTTTTGGAAAAGTAAACATAACTCATTTGAGGAAAAGTATAATGAATGTTCATTTATAAGTATTACCTAGTAGGAATAGCAGTTAGGTTTCCGTTGTTAACAAATAATCTTTTCAGTTTGTTTTTTTCGATATATGGGTCCTTGGAATAAATCTTTATCAATATTATACTACTTTGATAATAACGAAATGTCTCCCTTGTACTCATATATTGGGAATATGAGATACGTAAGTACTTAATAAACAATCTGTTTATGCCACCTCAGTCGGTTTTACTTACCTACTAAATATAATTTAAATTATGTTATAATGATGACTTCAACTGTATGTGTATGTTTAAAGTTTAATTTTTTTTCAAATCACTAATACGAGTATTAAGTAAAGTCAACGAAATCGACAAAACAAAACCCTTCGAATTAGTACCTACTATACTTACTCTGGTAAAATCATACCATTCTGGCCGTGCCATTTCTAGTACAACTGACTAATAGGTATTACTCTTATTTATCATTAATAATGAATGCTATAACTTCATAGCATAGTCTTTAATTATCAAATCAAGAGCAGAGCCCGCCTGGGGAACTACCTCTACCTTACAGAAAACCACAGCCAATTAGCACTAGACCCTACTTGTGTTCCTGCCGGTGAGTAAGGTTGCCAGAGAGCTCAGAGGATGCAGTGTGTTGACGACGAGTGATCCTATTGTCCCTTTAGCTGTCAACACAGTGAATCCTCTTTTATATGTATGAAAGCGTCGACAACGCACATGAGACACCTCTGGAGTTACAGGCGTCCATAGGCTACGGTAGCTGCTTACCATCAGGTGAGCCGTATGGCTGTTTGCTACCGTTGTATAAAAAAATGGATACAAAATGTAAATTTATCTTTGTATTTCCCTAAGCCTGCTAAAATAAATAGTAGGTACACATAAACGAACTCATCCGTTATTTTTTTAGTTCTAAAAAACCGGCCAAGAGCGTGTCGGGCCACGCTCAGTGTAGGGTTCCGTAGTTTTCCGTCCGTCACAGTAAGTGTCCCCACTTAAGAGTTAAAATAACACCGCCATGTAGGATATGATATGAGCGTTCCACGTACAGTGACATCTATCGGCAAATTAAGTAAACTATTGCGCGCGAGCTTAAAGTATGGAAGATGATTTTTATGGGATAATTCTTTATTGCGTGAACCGATTTTCACCGTTTTTACTTTATTTGAAAGCACGTCATTTCATTGTGATTTTGTAGAAATTACAGGTACAATAAACACCTGCTTATACGGTAAAATTACAAACTTAGTTCAAAAATTATTTTGTAATTTTTTTTCAAAAATTATTCAACCTATCAAGTTCAAAATAATTTTCCTAGAAAGTTTTTATAAAGTTCTACTTTTGTATTTTTTTTCATATTTTTAAAACTCATGGTTCAAAAGTTAGAGGGGGGGGGGACACATTTTTTTTTACTTCTGGTGCGATTATTTCCGAAAATATTTACATTATCAAAAAATGATTTTAGTAAACCCCTATTCATTTTTAAATACCTATCCAACAATATATCACACGTTAGGGTTGAAACGAAAAAAAAAACACTCCCTACTTTACGTATAGGGGAGGTACCCTAATAAAACATTTATTTCCACTTTTTATTTTACCACTTGTAGATGTAGATGTAGTGTAGGGACGCCCGGCCGGATTCAGGCGGGCTGTCGATCGCTGCTCGCGTTCATTCAGCCCAGTTCCCTGGAGTTGGAGCTGCAGGTTACTGTTCCGGCTGCGTTCCCACACTAGTCTCCTCGAGTCTTCTTGTCTTCCTGCAGAACAGAAGGACATCCCTGAGATTGATACCCTTTAGTTCGCATTCTTCTAACTTATCTTTCCCGAATACGTTATATCGCGTTGCCGCGTACATAACGCATTCCGCTAGTAAATGCTTACTGGTTTCCCCCTGGCCGCAGTGCGGACAGGAGGCATCCCTGCTTATGCCTATTACCTTGAGGTGTCTGTTAAGGGTGTTGTGTCCGGTGATGATACCGGTCAGCCCTCTCAGACTTTTCTTACCTATATCTATTTGTAATAACGGGACTTAACCGCGTATATATTTCTAAAAATTACCTTCGACGTTTCGAGGACGACATTGTCCCCGTGGTCCCGAAGAAAGACTGTGTACAAATAGATATGTGTAAAAACCGTGAAAGTTTAAATCAGTGTTTTCTTACCTAGTTTTAGAAGATACCTGGCTCTCCTGTGGTCTATACCTTCAATCATCATTTTGGACTGCCTGCAGCCAGTTTCTTCCTTCCACCTCTTATCTGCTTCTCTATCCTTTATCCTATTTATTACTCCCCTTGTCACTTCTGCTGACATTGGTAGAGCCGGTTCTGGACCTGTGTATTCCTTCTCAGCTCCTTCCCTAGCCAGTTCGTCTGCTTTTTCATTTCCCGTGACTCCCTGGTGCCCCGGTACCCATGCCACCGTTACTTCCCTGTATTCTTCCAGCTCATTCAGCTCCTCCTTGCACTCTTTGACTAGGGAGGAGGTGACCGACGTCTTCTTCAGTGCCTTCAGTGCTGCTTGACTGTCGGTGTATATGACTACCGTGCCAGTCTGTTGCCTGCTTTCCTTGACGATACGTACGCACTTTGTTATCGCACATACTTCTGCTTGGAACACACTTACATACCTGCCAATTGGAACCGATACCTTCTCTCCCAGTTTGGGTATGACTATTCCCGCTCCTGCTATTTGCGTTGAGCTCTTTCTCGAGCCATCCGTGAAGCAGATCGTCGTTGGATGCTCGACTACTACCTTCCAGTTGTCTCTTTCTCCGATGTGTATTCTGTATTTCTTATCGAAGATCTTCTCTCTCTCTCTTCTGTCTCTTTATGAGGTCGTTATTCACCATCAACATTTCCATGCTGGTTAGCGCCTCTCTCTGTATCAGTGCATGTCTTTTATCGACGCTGCTTCCTCTCCATTCTTTACAGGATTTCATCCTATACCATTGCTCTGTGGCCTTTTTCTCCACCTCTAACTGTAGTTGCTTCATCCCTAGCATTACCTCCAATGCGTGTGTGGGGGTTGTTCTCATAGCCCCCGTCACCATCAAGCATGCCAGTCGCTGCACCTTCGTTAGATCTTTTTGGTATTCTTTGATATGGGTTCTATGCCACCAGACTATCGCCCCATATAGCACCCTGGGTAGTATTATTGCCTTGTAGATCCAGTCGATCATTCTTGGTTTTAACCCCCACTTTCTCCCCACCGCCCTTTTACATTGGTACAGTGTTCTAATTGCTTTTGCCGACTGCTCCTTGATGTGGGTTTTGTACTTAAGCGTTCTGTCTAAGGTTACGCCCAGGTATTTTACCTCTCCCACCCTCTCTAGTTCTTCCCCTTGGAGCTTTATTGGTTTCATCTCCTCCTTCTTTCTCTTGGTTGTGAATAGCACAAGCTTTGTTTTCGACGGATTTAGATTTAACCCTCTGTCTTTGCACCATTCCAGCACCTGTCTGAGACTTCTTGTCATTATGTCTCTAATGATGTTTAGGACTGTACCTCTTATTAACAGTACTCCATCATCAGAGTACGCCTGCATATACACGCCTCCTCTGTTGATCTTCTTCACAAGTGAGTCCAGCAGTAGACACCACATGAGGGGTGAGAGGCATCCTCCCTGTGGGAATCCTCTTTTTGGACTTATGTTCTTTGATGCCCCTCCCAGTTCCGCCCTTATGGACCTGTCCTTGAGCATTCTCTTTATCCATGTCGCTACTGTCGGGTTTATCCCTTCCCTCCTTAGGCTTTCCTCTACGGCTGCAAAGGATGCTTTGTCAAAAGCTCCCTCCACGTCGAAGAAGCAGCCCAGTGCATATTGCTTCGCGTCTAGAGCCCTCTCTATCCTTACTGCAAGATTATGCAGAGCTGTCTCTGTTAACTTTCCTGTCATGTATGCATGCTGATTTCCATGTAATGGATTTCCGCTGCTTTCCATCTTCTCTCTTATAGACTTGTCTATCATCTTATCTAACGTTTTTAGTACGAATGATGAGAGACTGATACTCCTGAAAGACTTTGCCTCTTGGTAAGATTTCTTTCCAGGCTTCGGTAGGAACACCATTCTCACCTCTCTCCAGCTCTTAGGAATATTTCCAAGTGCCAAGCTTGCCCTGTATAGCTGTATCAGGTTCTCCTTTATGATTCTGTATCCTCTCTGGAGTAGTATAGGCTGCACCCCGTCCGGTCCAGCGGCCTTGAAGGGTGCAAAGGAGTTAATTGCCCACTCCATTTTCTCCTCCTTCACCACCTCCATTGCCGACCCCCAGTCCACGGTGCCTTGTCCTGTCTGCTCCCCTCTCTCCTTATCTTCCATGCCGCAATCTGTATTTTCCTTATCTTCGCAATCCGGGAAATGAGATTTCAGCATTATACTTAGTATCTCTTCTGGTTCCGTGACTAATTGTCCCTCTACTCTTAGACTGCCTAATTGACACGATCGTTCTCCTGCTAGTAGTCTTACAACTCGTGCTCCCTCTGAGTAACTGTGTATATCTTCCGTGTATCTTGTCCATCCCTCAGTCTGGTATACTGATTCCTGGTTTCTCTGTATGCGTCCCAGCTCCGAGAATCGTCCCTCTTCAGTGCCACTCTCATTGCCCTACGTGTTTTCTTCCTTAACTTTTGCATTTCTTTTGTCCACCATGGCTGACCCTTCCCCGTCCTAACCTGTCGTTCTGGGCATGCCTTGTGGTACGCTGAGATTATGTCTTCTTTTAATTTGAGTGCCCCTATCTCTAGGTCCACTGTGTTCTCATATTTCACTCCCGAGGTAGTTAATTTACTCAGCTCCTCTTCGTACTTAGTCCAATCCGTTTTCCTCGGATTCCTGATCTTCACCTTTTCTAAGCGACATTCAACACTGTACAGTATTCTACGATGGTCTGACATACTGTCCTCCTCATCTACCCTCCAGTCCATTATTTTGTCGCATATCCCTTTAGATGCTAAAGTTATGTCAAGCACCTCTCTCCTTGCCCTGGTAACAAACGTCAGTGTGTTGCCTATGTTCATGATATCCAGGTCATTGCTAGTTATAAATTCTAATAGGGACTCCCCCCTGTCGTTCGTGTCGGTGCTACCCCACACCTCGTGGTGTGCGTTAGCATCGCACCCAACGATAAGTGGTATTCTCTTACCTCTGTATCCGAGTACCAGTTCTTCCAGTTTACTTGTCGGTGCTTCCTCATCCCCCGGTAGATAGCAGGATGCCAGCGCCACCTTGTATCTCGCACCGTCGTGGGCAGTGAGGTAGACCTCCACCACCACTAGGTCTCTGTAACATAGTGTCATTAAGCAACCTATGTTTCTTATATTATTACTAACATATATGCATGATCTGGGGGGGGTGCTCACCATTCCTCTCATAATGAAGAACTCCCTCCAGATGTCCCAGGCCTGCCACCTGATTCCTCCATGCATATGGTTCTTGAAGCAGGGCTATGTCTACCTCCTCTCTCACTAAGAACTGTCCTAACTCGGACATTGCGTCCTTGCAATGTTGGAGGTTTACTTGGCATATCTTTGTGTGTTTTTTTGTGTTTGCTTGTCTGTTTTGTGTATGTGTTGTGTGATTCATTTTGTGTGTTTTGTGTGTTGTGTATTGTCTCTATCCCTCATCGTTACTCGGAGAGTTCACTTCTGACGACGTCCATACCCTCCTCTACCGTATTGACGTCGACCGGTACAGCACTCCCCTGTTCCGATGCGGGTACATCTGTCTTCTTTGGCTCTTGGTTCGCTCTTAGAATCCTAGCCCTAATTCTGGTGGCTGAGAAGTATAGGATTTTGTTTTTCTCCTCACCCCAGTTCTCATCGACACTGTCTGAGACCGGAAAGGTCAGTCGGGTCCCTAGCTCCAGTGACTCTCTTCCTGCAGCTCGCCAGGACATTATTTGTAGTTCCGGCCGCTCTGGGTTCTGAGCATAAAGGAATTCCTTTACGAACTCAGTATCCAATTCGCCCGGAATCCACACCTGTACTCTGGTCTGCTCTACCCTTTGCACGATAATCTTGTGACCGTCCAGCTCCCCGAAGTCCTGGCTTAGCAGCCACTCCCTCGACCCCGCCGTAAATGGTGTCACAAGGAAGAATCCCTCCGACACCAGTCCCGACGTAGCAAACTGAGGGGCTGCCAGGCCTGACTCCCCTGACTCCCCCTTCACCATGCTCATAACTACCCCTTCTATCATCTGTGCTAACTTTTTCCGGATGAGTCTTGCCAGGGCCTCATCTACCGAGACGCCATCCTCTCGGCACACCGCCACAGCTAGACCACGGTTTGCCTTGGCGACGTTCCGTGGTCCCTCTTCGTCTCCCTTGCCTTGATTCTGACGCTTCGGCGGAGGACGCTCCGAGCAACCCTCATCCGTACTCTGACGCTTGACCTTCTGGCTGCGTTTGCTGGGGCCTGGATCGGAGATCCCTGTGGGTGTTACCCCTTGATCTCCGATCCCCTCCCCAGCCCTCCCAGCCTTAATGGCACGTCTTCTCGCCAGTCTGGCTTTCTTCCTCTCCTCCTTCGATTGGTACTTTTGGAACCCCTCACTATCCACCGCCCTTCTTTCTTCCCTATCGGTTCCCTTCTTGGGCGACGTTTGGAGTAGCTTATCCTCTTCTCCTAGTGACAGGCCTCCTAGTCTCCTCTGGACATCTGGGGTACCCTGCCTTGAGATGCTTCGAGATGGGGGGCCTCCTAGCGGAATTCTCCCCAATCCCTCACTGTTCTGGTCGGCCGGGTTTGTATTCCCCTTCCCTTCTGCCCTTACAGGCTGCTTCTCCGCTTGCGCGGTATAAGTTTCTTTAGTTTTAGTTCCTGATTCCATTATTTAGATTTCTGTGGGAAAAAAAAACGATAAGGAACGTGGCATTGCTCCCGTACCACGTCCTAGCCATATTGACACCTACGCGGGAAGCGCCACTTTCCCCGCGCATAGTCGTCAACGACAGCGATTGTGTCGATTAGGCTCGCAGGCATGAGAGAACAGCTCCTATGGTGCCTCCTTGTGGTGAGCAGAACCCTGGCACGCGCAAGGATCTCTCCTAGGAAGTCGCTCGTGACCCCCGGAGTACCCAGTGCGCACGCGCAGGTTCCCTCAGCCACTCCAGTTTCCAGTTTGCAGTATGCTCACACTCCAGCCCGTAACCGGTCCCCAGAAACAACACAGATCCTGTTCACCCTCCCCTCGTCCGCTTGCGAGCCCAATCCACACCATCCCCCCGCTGCCCACAGCACGGGCTGTGAGGGTCCTTGGCACGTCCTCCCACCTTGACCCTGGGGGTTTACATTCATCATTCATACTTCACCTCGGCTTTGTGTCATTCATTCTTCCTTTCATCCCCTCTCTCATGCAATCTTCATTCAGCGCCGCCCGCCCCCCCTTTTGCCGGGATACTTGTAGCACCGGTAGGCAATACCTACTACTACCTACCTATTACTAGGGAATTGCCTACCGTTGCCCCCAGGGTGCACCGTCCAGAAACCTACCCTTTCCCGTGGATCAGGATCACTGGGAATTGGTAGGCCCCTCTTGGAGGTTTCCCGACCAGCACCCCTATTTTATTTTACCACTTTGTCGGCGTGATTGATATACATATTAGTACCAAATTTCAGCTTTCTAGTGCTAACGGTCACTGAGATTATCCGCGGACGGACGGACGGACGGACGGACGGACGGGCAGACATGGCGAAACTATAAGGGTTCCTAGTTGACTACGGAACCCTAAAAACGAGGAAGCAAAGAGCATTTTCACTATTTATATTTCAATATATACCTTCAGGTATGCTATTATTTTTTAGTCTGGTCATAAATAAAGTTAAAAAATAATCGTTTTTTTTTTTCATAATCAATTTTAATTGCTTAACATTATGTTGCTAGAGAAGAGGGTCTCCCTAATGTAACGGATTCATAAAATTGTAAAAAAGTTCAAAATCTTTACTATTTTATGTTAATTTATGCTTATTTTGTAGTATGTAAGTCCCTATATTTAAGCACTTTTATTAAATAAATGAAAGAAGGCTTTCATATTATTCATTATTCCAAGAACGATTAAATTTACGTATATTATATAATATGTTTTGCCGGTTATTATTTATTACGTGAACCCATCCACGTCAAACTTAGGCGTATTTATTATACGTTAACTTGACATTTCAGTTACTTCATTTGAGTATCTCCTGTCCAATTAAACTTTATTGTCAAATTGATTTTGACCACTCACAACACGGCAACTTTTCTTATTGTTGAAATGGCATGAAACCTTTGCGGAATTAAGGTTAACACAAAAAAATATGCTTAAAGAATAAGTACTTGATTGGTTAATAAGACATAAGACATTATAGTTTTGTAAACGTGAAAATGGGTCGTGTTTTCACATGAACTTTGCTTGCCTTTACTCGTCTTGATATTATATGTCGATGGCTGTGACACATTTAATGATAGTAAAGACAGCAATAGCATTTGTCCCTCTCAATGAAAAAATAATTTGAAATTGCCCGATAACATGGATATTTATATAAATATCTTGACTTGAAAAAAGATCTCGCCTATTAAATCATGGCATCCAATTTGAAAGAAATACTAGTAGATTACTAAACGGTTTTAGACGAATTCATGAAGAACTGTCGTTATCCAGTTTCCGCTAGGAACAACGACATCTAGCGTCTGATTCAAACGAGTAACTTCAAAATTTAATGGCCGTTGGCTAATCCTTTTCGTAGACGAAGGAATTTTTATTATGTCAACTAGTTTTGACATAGTGAAATTTTGACGCAACAAAGCAACCAAGATATCATCGGGTAACATCGGTCATATCGCGATCGTGCCTACTAACGAAAAATACCGAACCCATTATATTACACGACTAAATTGCGTCCATTGCCAAGTGGCTCAACATTCCCATGTGGTGACTGTATCTATACATGAGATGTACTAATACAGATTTTGTCTGGTTTTGCAGATGAAATCACCTCAAGAACGTCGCATAGAGGAGCTAGAGACGCAGATCAAGGCGCTGCGCGAGCGCACTGAGACCATGCAGCACGAGTGGCTGCGGCTGCAGAGCAACGTGGTCAAGCTGTCACAGCAGCACCAGAAGGTGGTCGCCGATGTCAACCTCATCAACAAGCGTGAGTGCACATTGACACACAACATGGGTCTTTTTGCCTTTATTATTAGTATAATATTATATTGTCTGTGCCTTTATTTAGTTTTACTTGTGCCGTTGCCTGTTTAGTTATCAAATCTTGCAAGTTAAATTTGACCCACTTTCCGGTTTCCGGTTGAGCTGAAATTTTGCACGCACATGTATAAGGTGTAACAATAATTTTAAACAAAAAAGAACCGACATCACTTAGCATCCTTTCCAAAAGCAAATGCTCGAGATGCTGTAAAAAATACTCAAATCACTATAGGTGTGCCTATAATAGTTGAAGAGTTCCCTCGATTTCTCCAGGATCCCATCATCAGATCCTGACCTGGTTACAATGGGACCAACTGTGAAGTATACTCTTTCAAACAAAAAAAGAATTTTGCAAATCGGTCCAGCCGTCTTCGAATAATCGGTGAACATACATAAAAATAAAATAAAAAAATAGCAAAAACAAAGATCCCGACGAATTGATAACCTCCTCCTTCGAAATCTTGAAGTCGGTTGAAAAGCTAGTGATCCGTTTAAGGGCATAATAAAAAAATTACGCAAAAAAAAAAGTTTTGTCTGGCTTTTGTCGGCTGGCTGGGATGACTAGTCCCATCCCGTACCTACAAAAAAGTTTCTTAGTCGCAAATCAAATACCAATTAACCCTTAAATGGATAACTACTATTTTTGTTACAACCTGTATATCGCGTGACGATGCAATTATGATGACATGGTGCTGGTCTGATGATGGAGACCGAAGGTGGCCATAAGAACTCTGTGATAAGACAATGGAAGCTCATTGTGTTTGGGTTTGTTAGAATCATCTCGATGAGCAGTAGATAACTTTACAAGAAAAGTACAGTCAGCATTAAAAACGAAATTGTAATCGGCCTGCTGATATTCTAGAAAATTCTTAGCTCTTCATTGAACTGATATGGATAGATAGAGGTGAAGAAACTTTGCAACATCACGACCGCATACTTACCTGCACTTTTTAATCAATTGTATGATATTAATTTCGTCGGTTATTGAATCAACTCATTCCTGTGCATCCAAGGCTATTGCTTTTATTTCCAGAAATACAAATCTGCGATCAAAAGTGCATGCGCGTGCAAGCTGACATCGAAACGGTAACGGCTGAGCGAGCGCGCGTGGACCGCTCGCTGCGGGAGCTGCGCGGGCGCCTCGGCGTGCTGGAGCGCGCGCGCAAGGACGCTGGCGAACGCGGAGACGCGCTCATGAGGGACCATGCCGCGCTCACTGTGGAGTACCAGGCCAAGCTCAAGGTACGTCATAGGTAGTTTAGCTACACAGACCGGTAAGTACTCCAATAAAATGCATGCCGACATCGAGACGGTTGCCACCAAGGGCGCGCGTGTGAATAGCGCAGCGATGCGCTCAAACGAGATCATTGGGCACTGACTGTAGTGTATCAGGCCAAGCTCAAGGTAGATTGTTACCATTGCTTATTTTATAGTGGGTAAGTATTTCTGAAACCATTACATCTTGTGTTTACATCAAGAAGGGCTTACACCTCCACCATTATCAAAGTTGTTTACGTAATACGTTCAGTTTTGTAAGCCTAATAAAAAAACTGACATGCCCCATCATCTTATTTTATCCTAAAAACAGAATCCTTAATTAACAAACTACACCCAATACGAATTATTATGAAATATCTTCTTGGTTATGAATTAACCAGCTCATTTGCTTACCTTCTTCAGGATGCGGAAGCTGAGGTGTTCGACTTGGAGGAATCGATAGAGACCATGGACAAGGAGAAGATCAACCTCACGCAGGACCTTGACCGCGCCCAGAGAGAGGCTCTCATTTGGCAGCGGAAGGCGAGTTATTTTATCCTGTTACAATTTTTCCCTTAAATGATACGTATGTCGGCCATCCAACCAATTGATTAATTCCGCCACGCTATAGTAGGCGTGGCGGAATTAATCAACTAGATACGTACCTACTTTTAGCAAATTCCACCTTTTGAAAATTCTAACTTAGACAAATTATGTCCAAGAAACTACTTACTTAAGTAGTTTAGGTTTTTCTACCTTGTACAGTTTACGCAATGCGTAGCTATATAACGTGTTTTTTTAACGGTTTTTGTAAATTCAGATTCAACTACCCGTGAGTCTGATGACTGTAAATACTTATAAATGTTTCATTAACAGGGTATTATGGCAGTTGAACTGAAGAAGAACATGCAAAATGCCAAGTCTGCAGCCGGAGAAATCGGTCAGATGAGGACCGAGATTCACAGGATGGAAGTAAGGCTGTTCTTTCTTTGTATCCTTCGAAACTAAAATCATCATCAACACTTACGGTATCAGGCTGGAACGGTTGGCACAGGTTGTTCTTCTTTTTTGTCATGATCACCCCATTCTACCATCCAAATTCAATTTATATCTGGACTGACAATGTCTACTAAGTACTACTAACAATGTCGAGCCCAGGAAAGGCATTTCGATGCTAGTTAAGTCCAACTGGGTTGATTATTTTTTAAATGTTTTCGATGTTTGTATTTTGATCTAATACTTAAATCGAATAACCAACTGACAATTTCTATACAAAATCGTGTTCCCCCAAAATTTACTTTATTTCGGTATGAAGAAAAAAATTTACTTTATTTCTTGACAAAGTCAAACCGAAGAATAAAATGTATGTAACTGAGACCTGCTGCTTAAGCAGCGTAAGCGACGCGATAGATGACTATATATATTATGGATATAAATAAAAATGAACACAACCCAGAAAGCCACTGACTATAATTCCGAGTAGGTTCGCCGCGAGCAACTCCGGCGCACTGCCAAGAAGCTGTCCGACGACCTGGCGCTGATGGTGACGCGGCGCGAGACCGCCATGGACAAGAGTCGCTCCCAGGCCGCGCTGGAGGCCGCGCACGGCTCCCACGGCACCACGTCCCAGTCGCACTACCACCACAAGCTGAGGCTGGCAAGGGCTGACGTGCAGCGCGTCACCAAGGTAGGACAATCACGCGTTCACCGAGAGTCGGCTCTGAACTAGAGAGAGAGAAGCTGTCCGACGACCTGGCGCTGATGGTGACGCGGCGCGAGACCGCCATGGACAAGAGTCGCTCCCAGGCCGCGCTGGAGGCCGCGCACGGCTCCCACGGCACCACGTCCCAGTCGCACTACCACCACAAGCTGAGGCTGGCAAGGGCTGACGTGCAGCGCGTCACCAAGGTAGGACAATCACGCGTTCACCGAGAGTCGGCTCTGAACTAGAGAGAGAGAAGCTGTCCGACGACCTGGCGCTGATGGTGACGCGGCGCGAGACCGCCATGGACAAGAGTCGCTCCCAGGCCGCGCTGGAGGCCGCGCACGGCTCCCACGGCACCACGTCCCAGTCGCACTACCACCACAAGCTGAGGCTGGCAAGGGCTGACGTGCAGCGCGTCACCAAGGTAGGACAATCACGCGTTCACCGAGAGTCGGCTCTGAACTAGAGAGAGAGAAGCTGTCCGACGACCTGGCGCTGATGGTGACGCGGCGCGAGACCGCCATGGACAAGAGTCGCTCCCAGGCCGCGCTGGAGGCCGCGCACGGCTCCCACGGCACCACGTCCCAGTCGCACTACCACCACAAGCTGAGGCTGGCAAGGGCTGACGTGCAGCGCGTCACCAAGGTAGGACAATCACGCGTTCACCGAGAGTCGGCTCTGAACTAGAGAGAGAGAAGCTGTCCGACGACCTGGCGCTGATGGTGACGCGGCGCGAGACCGCCATGGACAAGAGTCGCTCCCAGGCCGCGCTGGAGGCCGCGCACGGCTCCCACGGCACCACGTCCCAGTCGCACTACCACCACAAGCTGAGGCTGGCAAGGGCTGACGTGCAGCGCGTCACCAAGGTAGGACAATCACGCGTTCACCGAGAGTCGGCTCTGAACTAGAGAGAGAGAAGCTGTCCGACGACCTGGCGCTGATGGTGACGCGGCGCGAGACCGCCATGGACAAGAGTCGCTCCCAGGCCGCGCTGGAGGCCGCGCACGGCTCCCACGGCACCACGTCCCAGTCGCACTACCACCACAAGCTGAGGCTGGCAAGGGCTGACGTGCAGCGCGTCACCAAGGTAGGACAATCACGCGTTCACCGAGAGTCGGCTCTGAACTAGAGAGAGAGAAGCTGTCCGACGACCTGACGCTGATGGTGACGCGGCGCGAGACCGCCATGGACAAGAGTCGCTCCCAGGCCGCGCTGGAGGCCGCGCACGGCTCCCACGGCACCACGTCCCAGTCGCACTACCACTACAAGCTGAGGCTGGCGCGGGCTGACGTGCAGCGCGTCACCAAGGCAGGACCATCACGCCACGTTCACCGAGGGTCGGCTCTCAACTAGAGAGAGAGACGCTGTTGTTCTAGGTGTAAAAGCCGCTAGGCCATGCTTAAAAAAGGATCTTGAGATTATGAGCCTTCTCCCGTCTGAAAGTAACAATCGTAGCGAAATATTACATCATATATTATTTTTACTCAGGAATACAGGGTGTAACAAAAATAGTGGTAATCCGTTTAAGGGCGGTATCGTATTGCGACTAAGAAAAAGTAGGATAAATATTCTTTGGACGCAATTTTTTTTTTGTATGGCAAACATCATATCTAACCCTCCATACAAAATCAATTTCTTTTTCACGTGTTATTAGTTTTTCATAATTAAAATACGATACCAATTATGCTCTTAATAATCCAGCAGTTATGTCGAATCAAGTTAAGGGTAGCTGGAAAGTAATCCAAACTCAATGGAACTTTAACGGGTAGTTTGGGGGTATGCAAGGAAGACACTCATAAGTTTTCGACCACGCAGACCTTGTAGAATTTATAGGGGGGACAAAAAACATTTTTTTTTCAGTTTTTCGCTTATATCTCATAAACTAAGCACTTTTTGTCTACACCTTGTATGGCAAAGTTAAAGAGCAATAAAATTCCTGAAAGTTAGCTGTCATACCAGATTTTCAGGCCAAATATTAACGAAGATACAGTCGAAAATAAGTTATTAAAATTTAAAAAGTAGCTTATCTGTTTTTTCATCATTGCTATGTTAATTATGTCGATCAATCACCAATATTAACGTCTTTGATAACCTATAAATAAAAAAATAAATTCATTTATTTCAGACCCATATTGATCCATACATTAAAATAAAATTATTAATACTACATTTGAATTAAAATTAAACATAAAATTTTAATTAACATTAAACATAAAATAATAAATATATTAGAAGGCATTGGCTATTGTCAGACCAAGCATGCAGCACGTAGCTACTTAGCTCTGCCAATAGCCACTTCCACCCACACCTTCGTAATCGGGCAGTCGAGTCTCTCGGCCAACACCCTAAGAAGACCGTTGCTGCTGCCGCGCACTCAGCATAGAGCAGACTCTTTTTCGCCTTATGGCAAAGTAATCGTCTACTCGTGCCTCAACAAACAATCCAGACGCACTGCAATGCTTCGGCAGCCGCAACAGCATCCTCAGGATGTTATTATATTGAACGCGTAATGCATTATAGGCCCGTTGTGTAAACCTCACCCACAGGCTGCACGTGTAGAACGTCTGACAGTAGGCTCTAAAGAGCGTCAATTTTACTGATTTATTACAGCGTGCAAACCTGCGGGCGGTCATATTGCCTCTCACTGCCATCGATCTTCTCTCCCTCTCCACGTCCAGATCGTCACTCAAGTCTTCTGTGAGCATATGTCCCAGATACTTGAAGCGATCTACCACCTTTAGGGGTATACCGCACAGCATGATCCTAGGCTCAGTAGTCGGATTATACTTACGAGCTTTGAATATTAGCACCTCACTCTTGGCTGTGTTATATCTTAGACCATGCTGCTCGGCGTATCCCTCACAAATTTTGATGAGCTGTCGCACTGAGTCAACTGACGGTCCCAGGAGCGCCATGTCGTCCGCGTAGCTGATATTGTTAAAGCACACATTGCCTATATGGCAACCAACATGTACGCTGCTGAGACCCTCGATCAACTCGTTAACATAGAGGTTGAAAAGGATAGGCGCTGTCAAGCCTCCCTGTCTCACCCCGCACTGCAGCCTGTAGTCGTCTGACTCCTCTCCCGCCCATCTCACTCGGTTGACCTGGCTGCTATACCAGTGTTTAAGCAGTGCATAGTATTCAGTAGGTACTCCAGTTTTCGCAAGCTTATTCCACAGTTTATCATACACAACCAGGTCAAACGCTTTTGACAAGTCCAGAAAGCACGCATATATAGGCGTGTTTCTGTCCTTGTAGTACCTGACAGCTTGCTTAAGGCACAAGATCGCACATTCTGTAGATAGCCCTGGCCTGAACCCAAATTGCGCGTCATGCAGTTTAATATGTTTACAAAGTTGCGCGTAAGCAAGCTGTCAAGAACCTTAGTAAGTACAGTTGCCAGTGAGATGGGCCTATAGTTACTCTGGTCTGACAAATCACCCGTTTTCTTTTTTACTATAGGCACCACTACTGTTCTTGTGAGTTGCTTCGGCAAATGTGAGTGACTGAGACACAATGACAAAAACATGGCTACAACACGACAAGTGCTTTCCGGCATGCTTAAGGTGCTCAATGCTGAGACTGTCATGCCCTGGCGATTTACCTCTTTCCATGTGTTTAATTATTTTATCAACATCCTTAGAAGTAAATCTGCCACAGCTCCCACCCACGACCGTCCCAGCACCGTCCACCTCTGTCCCATGAGCCATCAAAAGTGGACTGACATTAAAGGCGCGCCTGAAGGCAATATTCCTCTGGTTACTCTCCCCACCCACGCTCACCGGGACACCTGCCCTCACATTCCACTTGTTAGTGTTCTTCCAGAAAGCTTTGAAGTCCTTGTTTCTACGATTTGTGACCAGAATATCGCATTTTATTTGTTCTTGCCTGTCCTGGCACCACTTTAACTTGGACTTGAAAAGCTTTCTGCTGTCACACATATCCCGATACACTGGGCCATGCTTGGGTTTATTATATGACACCCATAATAAAAACTTACTCCTAGCATCCCTATGCGCGTCGGCTACGTACTTATTCCAGCCGGCTACCGGACCTTTACCTCTCCTCTTCCCCCCCCCCCCCCCCCTTCGCGCCGCATCCGTCAATATGTTAACTAAGCTGTCATATATGTTATCCAGCACTGTTCTATGACTAGGGTCGTTGCAAAGTCTATCAGAACAAGACGTTAGTTCAGCCGGAAAGTCCAGTAGTTTGAGCCCATCGTCACAGATCGACTGATATAGCTCCACCTGCTGGGGGCCTCTGTTACCCCATATTACCCCCTCGCGATGCCTTTCAACCGGTATGTCCTTAACTTACAATTTATTTAAGTTACATTCTAGAATAAGAGGTAGGTGATCGGACCAGTACACGTCATACTTAACTTGAATACTACGTACAGTTTGCCGCGCTGCCTCAGTGACGATGCAATGATCCAACCACCTATTACAACCATGGGCATCGCTTGTGTAGGTATATGTTTCTGACTCGCTATCTAACATATCTAGATCCACGCAATACCAGTTTTGAATAACACAGAACTGACACAGCTCCCTATAGAACAACTCATTAGGGTGGGCATTAAAATCCCCCAAGATATAAACTGCCTCAGTGTCTGTCGATTCTTCACAAATGGCGGATATCTCACCTAAAACTTCAGTAAACAACGGTAAGTTCTCAGGCAAGTTAACTGGCATGTACACACTAAATACGAGGAGGGAAGAGCCTGGCATGTTAATTTTAATGGCCGCTAACCGAACACTAGCGCACTTTACGACCGACACATCAGGGAACACTGACTTCCTCCACAGTATTGCTACGCCGCCGTAAGGATGTCCCGATAGTAGCCCAGCCTCGGAGTCCATCGCCGAGGTTCCCGTGTAAGCAAAGTCACTGTGTATAGACCCCAGCAACGGTAAATCATGCTCAAAAAGCCATAACTCCTGTAAAGCTATAATATCAGCCGTTTCACACAACTCATTCACTCCATTAATTGACCGTTTAAGCGACTTACAATTAAAGCTAATTAGTCTACTTAAGCGCTTATTACACATTTTATTTGGTAAGCTTTATCGATCCTTCCTCACCGTTTTCGTTTGGCAAATAACTTTGCCGCTCCCTTACTGAGATAAATGGCCTGAAATAAACACCTTTAGGCCATAACTTTTCATCTAGGTACACTAGACCCGTAGCGATAAATTATGAAGTTTCGATAATATTAAAGATGCTTATTTTTCACATACAGAGTTCAGGCCATCCAACTTAGCTAATAAATTAATAATAATAATTTGTGTCATCCTAGGTTGTTGCTTAGGTAGAAACTTAGAAATTTCTTTTTTTAAACATTATTCGGTAAATAGAAAATTAGAGATCAAAATTGTTTTTTCACTGTAACAGCAAAGTTGTTACTGACGCACGCACGCGTTTTGTGTCACTTTCGTCAACGGGAAGACTGACCTTCAATCAGCACATATGTGTAGATTTTTATAAGCCTATATAAAATTAGAGTTGATCGATTAGGTACTGTGCTTTCTAAAATATCGGTATCTATTATTTGAATAAATGTGTGCCATATTAATCAATGATATTTATTAATTTTAATTTTTTTCTTGTATGACCCTGTTAACAGTAAAATAAAATATTAAAGTTATTAAAGTTTGCGTCAATATTTTTATAAAAGCGTATCGAAACAATGTTTGAAATTTGTGTCGTTATAATCAATGGATTATTTTTATTTTTCAAAACAAAAACTTGTTTTGCGTAAAGGGCATACGCGGGCGGGGTGCATGTGCCGGCCAGGGTGCCTAGCCGCTCGTTTGTTTTCTATACATTATTACTCTATACATACATATAGTAATAAGTACGACAAAGACAAACAGCGACTTATTAGTCGCTCTTCTTTATTTTTCATAGTAAAGAAAGCAGTAATATAAAACTTAAGTAAGTAAAGGATAATAAATGGTGATATAACGTATGACTACACCGTAGTCCGTAAGGCACTACGACGGCGGATCTGTGTGCCACGCTAAACCTAGTTTACCATATAAACAGTATTTTGACAAATTGTCACAGATAATTTGTTACTAATAATATGTATATTTAACGGCCTCCTAGCCTAGTTGGTAGTGACTCTGCCTATGAAGCAGGAGGTCCCGGGTTCGAATCCTGGTCAGGGCATTTATTTGTGTGTTTATCATAGATATTTGTTCCTGAGTTATGGATGTTTTCTATGTATTTAAGTATTTATCTATCTATTATACATATCGTCGCCTAGTACCCACAACACAAGCCTTATTGAGCTTACTGTGGGACTAGGTTGATTTGTGTAAGATTGTCCCATAATATTTATTTATTTTTTATGTAATTTATGCATCAAAGCGGTTTGTTTACAGAGTGCCAATCGTGAAACGCGAAAATCGAAATTTCCTTATCTGCCTCTCGGTTGGACTAGCAACATGGAGTAAAATTTGGACTTAGAAAATAAAATGGCGACGGGGTATCATTATAACATGTACTTTTTACGATTTTCCCGTCTAGAATACGCTAAAATAAGCGTGTTTTATTTGAAAAGGATTTCTCTAAAATCAAAATGGCCGAGATAATGGACTTTGAACTTGTATATAATTTGGACTTCGAAAAAAACCATCGATGGGACTTCATTATAACATGTACTCTTTATGATTTTTCCGTATAGAATATGCTAAAATAAGCGTGTTTTAGTTGAAAAACTTTTCTCTACAATCAAAAATGGCCGAGATAATGGACTCTGAACTTATATATAATTTGGACTACGAAAAAAAAACCCAGCGATGGGGTATACTTTTAATGATTTTACCGTATAGAATACGCTAAAATAAGCGTG
Organism: Pammene aurita; assembly: GCA_947086415.1. Taxonomy (NCBI): domain Eukaryota; kingdom Metazoa; phylum Arthropoda; class Insecta; order Lepidoptera; family Tortricidae; genus Pammene; species Pammene aurita. The sequence goes on from OX352294.1 coordinate 38,138,656, forward strand.
TTTTATTTGCAAAACTTTTCTCTAAAATCAAAAATGGCCGATTGGATGTAGAACTTTTATATCATTTGGACTTCGAAAAAAACCATCGACGGGACGTCATTATAACGTGTACCTTTATGATTTTTCCGTACAGAATACGCTAACATAAGCGTGTTTTATTCAAAAAACTTTTCCCTAAAATCAAAAGTGGCCGAGAAAATGGACTCTGAACTTATATATAATTTGGACTACGAAAAAAAAAACAGCGATGGGGTATACTTTTAATGATTTTACCGTATAGAATACGCTAAAATAAGCGTGTTCTATATGCAAAGCTTTTCTCTAAAATCAAAAATGGCCGATTGGACATGGAACTTGTATATCATGTGGACTTCGAAAAAAAACCATCGACGAGACGTCAATATAACGTGTTATTTTTATAATTTTTCGTTTAGAATACGCTAAAATAAGTGTGTTTTATTCGAGATTTTTTTCTCTAAAATCAAAAGTGGCCGAGAAAATGGACTCTGATATAATTTGGACTTCGAAAAAAAAACAGCGATGGGGTATACTTTTAATTATTTTACCGTATATAATACGCTAAAATAAGCGTTTTTTACTTGAATAGCTTTTCTCTAAAATCAAAAATTGCCACGATAATGGACTTTGAACTTGTATTTAATTTGGACTTCGAAAAAAAACCAGCGATGGGGTATCATTTGAAAGTATATTTTTTATGATTTTTTCGTATAGAAAACGCTAAAATAAGCGTGTTTTATTGAAAAACTTTGGTCTAAAATCAAAAATGCCCGAGATAATGGACTTTGAACTTGTACATAATAAATAATAATAATAATAAATACTCTTTATTGCACACCTCATACAGTTACAAGCACAAATTTTACAATTAGATAAATTTAGGTAGAGGTAACAACAGGCGGTCTTATCGCTAATGAGCGATTTCTTCCAGACAACCTTTGGGTAGTGGAGACTAGAGAAAACAATAAGCAGTAGGTGGTGCATAGACACAAAAGAGACGAAATAGATAACACAGCACATTCATATGAATATACATACTTAAATAAATACAAAATAAACATACATATACGTACATATATACATATATAATACACACAGTAAGAAACAACAGTGTCAACTTAAAACCCTAAGGAAGAGATAAATAGTATTCCTTAAGTTGCGATTTAAAGCTACCAATAGATTGCGCGCGTTTTATGTTGAGAGGGAGAGAATTCCACAAACGAACGGCCTGGAACGTAAATGAGCAATTATAAAATTTGGAAGATGAAGATGGCACTTTTAGGAGCAATTTTTGAGAGGATCTAATAGAATTAAGATAAGAGAAACGCTCTTTGAGGTAGCGGGGAGTTGCAGGGTTAAAAAGTATAGAAAAGAGTAAAGAAAGTATGTGAGAGTTACGGCGGTGACGGATAGGGAGCCATTTGAGTTGAGAACGAAAACTAGAAACATGGTCGAATTTGCGTAATCCGAAAATGAACCGAATGCAGGCATTTTGAATACGCTCAAGCTTATTAAGTTGCTCCTCGGTTAGGTCTAAATAGGAGATATCTGCATAATCAAGAATGGGGAGAAGTAACGACTGAGCAAGCGCAATTTTAGTAGCAATTGGCAGGAAATTCCGGAGCCGTCTGAGAGACCCTATGGCAGCAAACATCTTCCTGCTCACTTCACTCACCTGAGGCACCCATGATAGACAACGATCCATGATTACGCCAAGATTTTTCCCTTGGTTGGAAAAAGGAATTTGGATACCATCGAAGACTATCGGAGGGAGCCTGAGAAAGTCAATTTTGGAGATTTGTTTAGCGCTACCCATCACAATTACCTGTGACTTTAGGGGGTTTACTTTTAAACCGTAATTTTGACTCCAATTTGATATGCGGAGCAGATCAAGATTCGTGGCTTCTATAACTGAATTGAGATCGCTATGCATACCCTGCGAATATATTTGAAGGTCGTCGGCATAGAGGTGATACGAAGAGGAGAGATCAAGAGTTATGGAATTAATGAAGATAGAAAATAAAAGAGGAGACAGCACACCACCCTGTGGAACACCAGCTGATGTGCTGCACCAGGAAGAACACGAAGAATCTAGTTTTATTCTTTGCCGACGACCAACCAAATAGCTGCGGAACCAGCATCGACATATAATATCAAGACGAGTAAAGGCAAGCAAAGTTCATGTGAAAACACGACCCATTTTCACGTTTACAAAACTAAAATGTCTTATGTCTTAGTAACCAATCAAGTACTCATTCTTTAAGCATATTTTTTTGTGTTAACCTTAATTCCGCAAAGGTTTCATGCCATTTCACCAATAAGAAAAGTTGCCGTGTTGTGAGTGGTCAAAATCAATTTGACAATGAAGTTTAATTGGACAGGAGATACTCAAATGAAATAACTGAAATGTCAAGTTAACGTATAATAAATACGCCTAAGTTTGACGTGGATGGATTCACGTAATTAATAAAAATGCAATCAATTAACAATCAATTTTTAGTGAATTTTTCATTACTTATGTAATATACGTAAATTTAATCGTTCTTGGAATAAGGAATAATATGAAAGCCCATCATCATCTTTCATTTATTTAATAAAAGTGCTTAATTACAATATAGAGACTTACATACTACAAAATAAGCATAAATTAACATAAAATAGTAAAGATTTTGAACTTTTTTACAATTTTATAAATCCGTTACATTAGTAGGCTTAGAAAATTAGATTTTTTTGAAGAATTAATTCCCAGCAGGCTTGAAATCGTTTTAATATCTTCACGTGGTCCTAAATGCATGTGATCTGAGTTTGCCCAATCCCAGGAGGTGTGCATAACTTTTTAGCGAAATTTTTGCTCTTTGTCAGTTTTTTGCTTCTAGCTCGAAAACGGTGCGTCCGAAGGAAAATATCATGTATATCAATATTAAAGATGGTTAAATTCTACGTCGAATGAGCATCTTAACTTATAATTCAGTTCAGCGGTATAGCCAAAATCAAAAATTATAAAACGGGAAAATGTCTCATTTATTTGAAAAACTAATATTTTGTCTTACATACCACATATCTTTGAAACAGATGACTCCTGTTGAAAAACCTATAAAATAAAAGTTGAAGAGAATACAATTTCACGATATATAGACATCTCAATTTTCAAATTCAGTCAGTTTGAAAGGCTAAATTTGGCATGAATTCAAAATCGTTTTTTTTTAATCCTTCTAAGTTGCATATTTTCCATAAATATGATGTGTGAGGCTTATATTTAATCCATTGTTACAACTAAGAACATTTAAGTGCAAATTTCTAAAACGTACCCAATCAGAAAACTATTTATACACCGTGTTTTTTTATTTCCGGTAATTTCAAGGGTATATTTCTGAGCTTAACTTAAGTTTATTTCTCAAAGACGCCAGTGTCATAATTCGCTCCAGTTCTGAGGTAATCGATATTTCATTTATGTCTTTCTAATTGTGTAAACCTAGATTAAATTATTTTTTTACTCTGAGCACCCGCTACAAAATGATGCACTTGTGTGTTAAGCCAATACAATATGCTTCCTGTGTATCTCAGGCTGTTAATTTTTGAAATGGAATTACATTGACATGTCTAGTTTTCAATTGTTTGGTTTAGGGACCGATTGAGGAATACTGAACCTACTTAGATGAAACTATGTATAGAGATTGACATAGTTTGAGTCCGTAAAAAGTACATAAAAAGTAGTTTTCATCCAAAAATACCAACTCTTAAGGGGCTGAAAAGTGGGTAAAAAGTTAGTATGAAGAGTTATAAATATAGTTAAATCGATTTAGACAATATTTGGTACCTATGAAAATAGTTTGAGTTCTGGGGAGTTTTTATCCCAGAAACTATCCCCGAAGGCTGTGAAAAGGGGGCAAAAGTTTTTGTATGGGGAATCAATATCCACTGAACTGATTTAAGTCCATAGATAAAATTTGGTATGGAGATAGTTTAAGTTCTGGAAAAGGAAACAGAATAGTATTTATCTTAGAAGTTATCCCTTAAGAGATAAAAAGGGGAGTGGATTACTATCTCTATACTAAGTTTCATCTAAATAGGTTCAGCAGTTATTGATTGATTCCCCAATCGGCTCCTAATGTAAATAAGGTATATTAACTCAACCAAACAATTGAACGTTATGACATGTCAATAAAATTTCGAACATTAATAATCCGAGATACAAAGGAATCATATTGTAGTGACTTAACACACAGTTACATGATTTTATAGCGGGTTCTCGGACTTAAAGAATAATTAAATGTAGGTTTACACAATCGGGAAGACAAAAAAGAAATATCGATTACCACAGAACTGGAGCAAATTAGGGCACTGGCGTCTTTGAGAAATAAACTTAAGTTAAGCTCAGAAATATACCCTTGACATTACGGGAAATAAAAAAAACACGGTGTATAAATAGTTTTCTGATTCGGTACGTTATAAAAATTTGCACTTAAAAATGTTCTTAGTTGTAACAATGCATTAAATGTAGGCCTCACACATCATATTTATGGAAAATATGCAACTTAGAAGGATTTAGAAAAAAAAAACGATATTGAATTCATGCCAAATTTAGCCTTTTAAAGTGACTGAATTTGAAAATTGAGATGTAGATATAACGTAAAATTATATTCTCTACAACTTTTATTCTATAGGTTTTTCAACAGGAGTCATCTGTTTCAAAGATATGTGGTATGGAAGTCAAAATATGAGTTTTTCAATTAAATGAGATATTTTCCCGGTTTATAACTTTTGATTTCGGTTGTACCGCTAAACCGAACTATAAGATAAGTTGCTCAATCGACGCAGAATTTAACCCTCTTTAATATTGAAATGAATGACATTTTCCGTCGGACGTATCGTTTTCGAGGTACAAGCAAAAAACTGACAAAGAACAAAACTTTCGCTAAAAAGTTATGCACACCTCGTGGGATTGGGCGAACTCGGATTACATGCATTTAGGACCACATGAAGGTATTAAAGCGATTTCCAGCTTGCTGGGAATTAATTCCTCAAAACACTTTTTATAGATCTTGTTTGCTTGGCCTATAGGGATACCCTCTTGGTATCAAGCAACATAATGTTAAGCAATTAAGGTTGATTATGGCAAACAAACGATTATTTTTTAACTTTATTTATGACCAGACTAGAAAATAATAGCATACCTTCAATATAAATAGTTAAAATTCTCTTTGCTTCCTCGTTTTTTAGAACTAAAAAAATAACGGATGAGTTCGTTTATGTGTACTATTTATTTTAGCAGGCTTAGGGAAATACAAAGATAAATTTACATTTTGTATCCATTTTTTTATACTACAACGGTAGCAAAACGGCTCACCTGATGGTAAGCAGTTACCGTAGTCTATGGACGCCTGTAACTCCAGAGGTGTCTCATGTGCGTTGCCGATGCTTTCATATAAAAGAGGATCCACTGTGTTGACAGCTAAAGGGACAAGAGGATCCCCCGTCGTCAACACACTGCATCCTCTGAGCTCTCTGGCAACCTTACTCACCGGCAGGAACACAACACTATGAGTAGGTTCTAGTGCTAATTGGCTGTGGTTTTCTGTAAGGTAGAGGTAGTTCCCCAGTCGGGCTCTGTTCTAGATTTGATAATTAAAGACTATGAAGTTATAGCATTAATTATTAATGAATAATAAGAGTCATACCTATTAGTCAGTTGTACTAGAAATGTCATACTGTATATCGAAAAAAAAAAACAAACTGAAAAGATTATTTGTTAACAACGGAAACCTAACTGCTATTACTACTAGGTAATACTTATAAATGAACATTCATTATACTTTTCCTCAAATGAGTTATGTTTACTTTTCCAAAACTTATATTGCATAACATCGACCAAGTCCGTAATGTATGAGAATATCTATGCGTGATTTACTTACCAATGAAAAGGAATATCACCATCTTTGGCGTCTGTGTGGCTCCTGCACCAATGCACGGCACAAGCTGGCATTTTAATACCGATATATTACCGAAATTTCATGAACCGAAAAAACTTATATTTTGACGACATGACAATTTCAAAATGTGTGACATGACATTAGGGCACCGCTGTCACAAGCTCCGCCCACTTTGGCACCAGGAAAGTGGAGCACATTTTGAGCGTTGATTACGCTTCCTTACTTATTATTCTTCCAAGGGAACCAGTCAATCGCTGCAGCCGATATGTTAAGAGACTGTAAGAACGCGAGCAAAATGTCAAAATCGACCGTGTTAAAGGCATTACTGAAATCTAGAAGTGCAAGAACTGTAAGCTTCTGGTCATTCATACCCAAACGGATGTCATCGGTAACCTTGACAAGAGCCGAGGTAGTACTGTGGCCCGGACGAAAACCAGATTTAAATGGGTTTAGGCGGTCATTTCTATTCAGGAAGGAAGTTAGTTGCTGATGCACTAGCCGTTCGAGGACTTTGGATAGGAAAGGAAGAATGGAGATGGGGCGATAGTCAGAGAAGGAACTGGGGTTGGATTTTTTGGGTAAAGGAATAATATTGGCATCCTTCCACAGACTGGGAAAAGTACTTGATGAAATGGAAAAATTCAGAATACCGGTGATAATAGGAACAAACAAATCAAGGAGAGGGAGTATCATATTTCGGCTAACACAGTCAACACCAACGGCGTTAGAAGTGATATTCAATATACCCTTCCTAACATCACTCTCACAGAAATGGCTAAAATAGAAAGAAGAGAAATCTAAGGCAGGAAGTGATGAAAGATGATGAAGTGAGTTAGATTTCTTAGGACCACTGAAACAGGTGGACGATGAAAAATGCTGGTTAAGCTGGTCAACGCTAATATTGTTTAAATTGGTTGCCTGTTGAGATTTGCCAACTCCGAGACCTTTCAAAAATTTCCACACTTTGGCTGGATTTCCATCTTCAACAGAACTGTGAATATGACGCCTCTGAGCATCTCGTATGTGCTACAGCGATTGCGCAGGGTATGATATTTAAGTTTATTTTTCTCAGAGTTGTTAGCCTTATACTTAGATTTAGATTGATTCTTCCTCTCTATAAGGGCTTTAATATCCTCAGTGAGCCAAGGAGCAGGGAGATGCTTGACTTTTATTGCACGAACAGGAGCGTGAGCGTCATAAAGTTGTATGAGGAGCGAATTAAAGAGAGAAACTTGATCGTCTACCGAACCCGCTCGAGCGATACTGCTCCAATCGATTGTTAAAGCGTCATCTCGAAGCTTTTCCACATTTAATCCACTAAAATTGCGCTGCAAAAGAATTTTTGATTTAGATTTGGGAGGACGAATTTTGTAAGAGATATAGAGCAGATCATGATATGAGAAGGCATCCGCGGAGTATTGTCCAAATTTAGACACATGAGAAGTCGAAGAAACTAAAGTTAAATCAAGAAGAGAAGGCGAGCAATTTGGAAAATAGTGTGTGGCGTCTGAAGGGAGAATAGTTAGATTGCATGCATCTACCAGGAATTTAAGGCGCCGGGATCGACTGTTATCCTTCAGAAGACACGTATTTAGATCTCCCATAAGAATGTGATGATTATAAGAAGGCATAAGGTCTTCGAGAAGTTTCTCAAGAGAATCAAAGTAATTAACGTGAAGGGAGGGGGAATAAAAAACGCCAAGTAAAAGTTTGGAATGAGAGAGGGAAACGTCGAGAAACATATACTCTGCGGCATCAGAAGTAGAGGAACTGGCAGATAAATTAACAATTGAATAGGGGATGTAAGAACGAAGGTAAATCGCAACTCCACCGCCACCTCTTCCAAGGCGGTCGTGCCGAATTAAATTGAAACCAGGTAAAGAGTAAGACGTTGAAGGCAAAGCTGGTCTGAGCCACGATTCGGAAATTCAAATAGCATGAATGTTCTTAAGGTCAAAAGAGAGTAACATATCGCTGTAATGTGCAGGAATACTTTGCGCATTTAAATGCACAACGTTAAAAATTTTAGGTACATCATTAAACTGAGATTCCAGAAAGTCGTGAAGCGAAGGAGGCAAACTATGGAAACTGTCTTCACTTACACTATCTAAGGAGGAAAAAGATAAATACTGATCACTGTTATCACTGAAAGGCATCTGAAAAATATATATAAACTTAAAAATATAATAAGTATATAATAAGTGTATACTAATATTCAATAAATATAAAAATATATACAGTAAAAACTAAACAAAAACTCCACAATCTACCCGCCAGCAGCAAATAAAGAAAGAAATACACTTATAAAGAAACGGAAGTTCAATTTAAAAATACATGTTGGCTTCAGATTCGACAGGCATTAAGTTAAATCACAAAACTAAGGAAATAATTAACTAAGAAAAACGGAACGTAATTTAATAAGGAAATATTGAACTTGGTAAAGCGGACCGCAATTTAGACGTTTTACATAATTTTAGACTTCGAAAAAAAAAACATGGACGGGACGTCATTATAATGTGCACTTTTTATGATATTCCCGTATAGAAAACGCTAAAATGAGCGTGTTTTATTTGAAAAACTTTTCTTTAAATTTTAAAATGGGCGAGATATTCTCCTCCTTTTTGTAAAGGATCAGCAACGCGCATTTGACACCTCTGGAGTTGCAAGCATCCATAAGCTATGGCTTACTATCTGGCAGGCCGTATGCTTGCTTGCATAAATAAAAAATTAAAACAACATAAAAACTAAAAAAAGTGTCATGAAACACTCGGTTGGAACAAAGTAATGTTATTTAAATTTTGACTTTTTCGTAATTTTTGTGGTATAAATTTTTGAAAATTTTGAAATTTTTGAAATTTTTGAAATTTTTGAAATTTTTGAAATTTTTGAAATTTTTGAAATTTTTGAAATTTTTGATATTGTTGATTTTTTGAATTTTTTGAAATTTCAAAATTTTTATTTTATTGACTTTTTTCACTTTGTCACATCTCACTTTCACTTTTCACTACACTACACTTCACTTCACTTCACATTATTCTATTTTTTATTTTTTTTACTTTATTCCATTTTACATGTTTCTCAATCGTATGGCTTTGTTTCGCGTTTCCGTGACCTGACGCTTTTTCGTGACGTTCACGTGACTTTTTTTCGTCTTTCCGTCCGATAAGGAACTTCGTTCCAAAATAAAACAAAAGTAAAACAAAAATAAACGAAACTAAAACAAAAATTATATACGGCCTCCTAGCCTAGTTGGTAGTGACTCTGCCTATGAAGCAGGAAGTCCCGGGTTCGAATCCTGGTCAGGGCATTTATTTGTGTGTTTATCACAGATATTTGTTCCTGAGTTATGGATGTTTTCTATGTATTTAAGTATTTATATATCTATCTATTATATATATCGTCGCCTAGTACCCACAACACAAGCCTTATTGAGCTTACTGTGGGACTAGGTTGATTTGTGTAAGATTCTCCCATAATATTTATTTATTATTATTATTATTTGTAATTATACGTTGCGTTTTCTACCCATAATTCACGATGCTTGAAATCTTCGAAAATGTACTCAACAGTCTAGTCACAAACAACGCGGTAAGCTACCGCTTAAAAGGTACGTATGGGCGAGACACGCACGAGTTCATTGCCCCGTCGCCGGCTTCCCGCGCCCTGCTCCTCCTCAGTTCCTTTGTCGAGTATGTCAGCTTTGTTACCCCGCGCGCGCCTCCGTGAGCAAGTACCTACATCGTAACTGCTAAGAAGCCAGCGCCTGGTTGACCCATGGTTTAGCTTGTTAAGAAGCGAGCCGGGGGTCTACTTCTAGTAGTCACTACAGAAGCACGTCGAACAGGCGTGCCATCAAGGTCACGCGCTATAGTTAGGAAGGAAGATTTCCTCTGAACGCAAATCTTGTTTCTGTTTAATTTTTGACGAAATATCATTGATGAAAGTGACACAAATTGAAATATCTACTTTAAAGTCCCTTTTTGATTATTATATTGTGAACTCTGATGACTCTAATAATTTATTCAAACGATAACAACCTAAAAAAACGAAATTACCAAGAAACTTAAATTTTCATACATTAATTTGACACATATTGATTTTATTGACGTATTTTAAGGTGATGATATAGTTAATGTTTAATTTATGAACTCTAATTTTTTATACGTAGTTTTTTAGCGTTGTCATACTAAATCAAATTACACTCGACGTAAATGACACAAACTGGGTTTGTACAACAATAAAACTGTTCTAAATACAAAACAGTTATATTTCTTAACTCTAATATTTTGTTACTCAAGTCATGGCAAGCTAAAAAAGTTAACCTCAAATTATTGAATTACAAAAAAGCACCAATTGAATATGGCACTGAAAGATTCTCATGTACACACTGTATTTCCAACTTCAATAATAATTGACTTTAGAATTTTCGAAACTTAACCCTCAAAATATTGCCAGCGGGACGGGGCTATACGCGAGCGCACTGAACATAATAAATAACATCGGAACTTTGTGGATATATTATTTTTTGTGATGCTGTCAAGTGTCATCATACATTAATATATGATATTCTGTGGATATTAAGTAAAAGTAAAGTTAAATCCTCTCTATTGCACACCTCAGAATAAGAAAAGAGCACACCAAACCAACCAACAAACCAAGTTATTGTTTATTATGTTTTTTGTAATTGTCATGAATAAATCTTTCATTCATTCATTCATTCATTTCATTCAAACCTATGTACATATGAAGAGAGGCAAACAATTAACAGGCGGCCTTATGCTAATAAGCGATCTCTTCCAGACAACCTTTAGATGTATTATTTTTCGTTAAGCTGTCAAGTGTTATGACACTTGAAAAGACATAACTTTTCAGAATTGCTAAAAAAATTATGGTTCCGCCGCCATATTGGAATCTCAACAATAAATTGGCTGTATCTTCGTTAATATTTGGCCTGAAAATCTGGTATGACAGCTAACTTTCAGGAAATTTATTGCTCTTTAACTTTGCCATACAAGGTGTACACAAAAAGTACTTCGTTTATGAGATATAAGCAAAAAAAACTAAAAAAAAAATAGTTTTTTGTCCCCCCTCCAAATTCCACAAGGTCCTCGAGGTCGAAAACTTATGAGTGTCTTCCTGACATACCCCCAAACTACCCGTTAAAGTTCCATTGAGTTTGGATTACTTTCCAGGTGAAATGTACATAACTGCTGGACTATAAGCGGATCACAAGCATTTTTGTTACACCTTACTTGTATCAATGGCACTGACAGAAAATTGACATATTTTGATTGAAATGACATTCCGCATAATTTTATTATCTTAGGAGGCTCGATATCAGACATGATATATAGTCTGGCCAGCCAACGAACGCAGTAGCAATGTACAGCGAACAAAAGTATGACAACACTCAGAATCAGTGAAAAAAGCAGCAATGATCATCAAATTTTATGTTTTTAATTTTAGTTGGTATTTCCGCCCCTTTCATTAGGTAACATTTACGGTGTGTAAAAAGAAGACGGATATATTTCGTCTGTCATCAACTGCAACAGATAATCTGGTTGAAGCAATTGACATATGCCTTAAAAATTAATTTAAATTTAATTGGGAACGTTGCAGGAGTTCTATCTCACTCGCGCTCAAGATGAGAGAGTGAAATGCAATTGAAACAAATTCAATGTGAATTGAAATGCTCGTCATGAAATACGGTGTCTCATCACAAAGGGTTGCCACATGTACGTATTTTGAATTTGCCGCGCGTTTCTACTGACAGAAGTGGTTTGCCAGACTATACCTTACATGTCATATCTAACCTTTTTATCGCACATTAATGAATATATTAGATATTAATATATATCGACATCATTTTTATCGATAAGAAATCCCTAGAACGTGCCCCGAGTTAGCACAGGCATGTTTATTATGTATTTGAATTTGCAGGAGTTGGCTGAGGCCAATGCGAAGATGAAGAGTCTCCAACAAGAGCAGGAGCGGCTAGAGAAAGAGACGCAAGAGACCAGCGCCCTCAACGCGCAGCTTGAGGAACAAGTCGCGGCGCTGCTGCGCGACTGCCGCGCGGCACAGCGGCACAAGCAGTGGGTTAGTCACTGTATAGAAGTAGACGTAGTTGTTAACGGGCATTTTCATTCATCTTCGCAGCTCAATGGGGTCCGGTCAGCCACCTTTTTTTTTGACGCACGGAAAATGCGTTTACGCATCCCCCCGTCCGCTCAACAACCTAGCTTATCTCAAGAATTGGCGGTAGCACAATTTTTTTTTAAAGCAACTACCATTTAACCCCTGACTGGTCACATCCAAATAAAAACGGCGCAACTAAGCCTCATTGGGAATTGGGGATTACAGTCCAGTTTTCTCATGATGTTTTCGTCACCGAAAAGTGACTGAGTAATATCAAATTTCGATAATTTCAGTGGGCAGAGCTAGTTCTAATCCAATAGTCTTTGAGAAATAATAAAAAGATTTTTTTTTTTATTGATCTATTTACATTATTTAAAGTTGCACATCTTACCTGTAAGCTACCCACGCTTTGTCACATGATATATAATTTTAAACAAAAAAGAACCGACTTCACTTAGCCTCCACCTTTCCTAAAGCAAATGCTCGAACTGCTGTAAAAATACTCAAATCACTATAGGTGTGCCTATAATAGTTGAAGAGTTCCCTCGATTTCTCCAGGATCCCATGATCAGATCCTGACCTGGTTACAATGGCACCAACTGTGAAGTATACTCTTTCAAACAAAAAAATAATTTTCCAAATTCGGTCCAGCCGTCTTCGAATAATCGGTGAACATACATAAAAAAAATAGCAAAAACAAAGATCCCGACGAATTGATAACCTCCTCCTTCGAAATCATGATGTCGGTTGAAAATACTCAAATCACTATAGGTTTGCCTATAATAGTTGAAGAGTTCCCTCGATTTCTCCAGGATCCCATCATCAGATTCTGACCTAGTTACAATGGGACCAACTGTTAAGTATACCCTTTCAAACAAAAAAATAATTTTCCAAATCGGTCCACCCGTCTTCGAATAGTCGGTGAACATACATAAAAAAAAAATAGCAAAAACAAAGATCCCGACGAATTGATAACCTCCTCCTTCGAAATCTTGAAGTCGGTTGAAAATACTCAAATCACTATAGGTTTTCTTATAATAGTTGAAGAGTCCCTCGATTTCTCCTTGAGTCCACCCGTCTTCGAATAGTCGGTGAACATACATAAAAAAAAGCAAAACCAAAGATCCCGACGAATTGATAACCTCCTCCTTCGAAATCTTGAAGTCGGTTGAAAATACTTAAATCACTATAGGTTTGCCTATAATAGTTGAAGAGTTCCCTCGATTTCTCCAGGATCCCATCATCAGATTCTGACCTAGTTACAATGGGACCAACTGTTAAGTATACCCTTTCAAACAAAAAAAGAATTTTCCAAATCGGTCCACCCGTCTTCGAATAGTCGGTGAACAAACATAAAAAAAAATTGCAAAAACAAAGATCCCGACGAATCGATAACCTCCTCCTTCGAAATCTTGAAGTCGGTTGAAAATACGTTTTATCGACAGCTCCTGGAACGCGTGGTGCGCTCTCAGCGACTCGGCACTGAGCTGGGCACGGCCGTCAAACGACAGTCACTGCGAGTCAAGAAGCCTAAGGCCACCGTGCTCCAGGAATATAAGCAGGCCACTGCTCTCAACGAACGTATCAGGTAGATGCTCGTAGAACAGGCAAAGGCATTTGATTGGGTGTAACATGAAGAACATTTATGGATACTTCCGTCTTATATTTAGTAGAAACGGTGAAAATGATAAATGGGATTAAACTTTTGTGAGACATATTAACACTATTATCACTTTATGCGGCTGTACTCGTCACTTGTGTTTAGTCACTACGCGAGACATGTTTCGGAGAACTTAGGTCACTAAGATTAAACACAAAGTGATTACAGCCGCATGAAATGATACTAGGAATACTAGGATAAATGGGATTAGTCACTGAGCACAACTACATGTTGAGGTACAGTCGCCACGCCATCAAATATAACGGAGCGGCCAAAGTACTCAAATATATCTGAACATGCACTTTATCGCCTTGACAATACAGGCGTTGTTCAGATATTTGTTACTATTTTGGCCGCTTCGATATATGGCGACTGTACAGAATGTAAAGTGAGAAGTAGACTAATAAATTATCAATAATTTACAATTCAGAACGTTCCCAAGGATCTGTATTAAGAATCACTTTCTTAACAACGAATTAATTAACTGAAGTAAGTGTCTACGAAATGACTGAGTTAACTGTCTGCAAAATATTTCAAACGAATGATGGATTTATTTATTTTCCAGATTTATAGTCGCCAAGCTCGCCCGCGAGTACCCGCACTTGGAAGAGAGACTGGAGACCGTCTCCAACACGCTGAACATCTTCGAGCCCGGAGACACGCCCGAGCTCACCGGCGAGGTCGAGTGTGTCACTGCGTTGGAGGCCAGCGATGTCGCTGAAAAACCATTGTCCCCTTAACGACTCCATAATTTACCTTATGTAGCATTTAAGCTGGAGACTGTCTCCAACATGCTGAACATTTTTGAACCCGGCGACACGACAGGTCTGAGGGGAGGGAGAGTATGGCCGAACGGTAGCAATATAATATCGCTGAGAAACCTCTCTGCCCTTACTCTAAACATAACTACTTACTAAGTAGATGTAGCATAGGGCATCTCCAATGTGCTGCACATCTTTGAGCCCGAGGGCAAGTCTGAATTCTTGCGATGAGGGGAGAGTGTGCTATAAACCAGTGATGACCCTGAGAAACCACTCTGCACTTACTCTAAAAAAAATTACATACGACGGCCGCAAAAATATGTGACGCGCTCTTATGACCCTACAAATAAAAGCGTGTCACATATTTTTGCGGCCTTCGCGTAGGAAGATACTATTGCCGGTGACTGTATTAAGTATATAGATACTAGCGGCGATCTTCAACATACTGAACATATTCGGGGCCGGAAAGCCCGAACTTTTACGATGGTAGCAAGTGATAAATATCAAGTGATATTTCGCACTTAAGTTTCGAAAAACACATCGGTAAGAACCGGGATTTGAACCCGGTTCTTACTCACATTTTAAAGACTTAAAACGCTGACCTCTAAAAGGCAAAAAAAAGTAATGTGTGATTTGCAGAGCTCGGATTTTTCACGGCAAAACAAAACACTAGCGTAATTTAGCCAGTGCTTGAAATATTATTTTATCGACACCTGTCGAGTCTTACTAGAGTATATGACAGGTATTGCCTCAGTACATTTTTTCTTTTTTTATTCGATGGTACACCTATCAGTGTGAATGTCAAAATTTAAAAACTAACAAACGTGCGAAAATTTCGAAAAACAGGAGACTTACTAGAGCTCAAAATCAATATTTTTGACCAGTCTAAGGTGACCTACTGGGGGTTAGAAGGTTGTGCATTAATTACCGGACATCCTGTATAAGTAATAAAATAACTTTTCATTTAGCTTTGCCATAGTCGAGCAACAAAGAGGTAGGTCTGCATGTACAACTTAAAACGAAGTAACTATACCACCTCATTTAAAATGATAGAAACGACTGCAAATTTCATCTCACATGACATATGACATTCACACTTTAACTGTCATTTCATTACGTATAAAACGTAAATTGCATCTAGGTATTATTTATTTCGCAACGCATTGAATCCGACGTGTTAGATATACGTATAATAACTTAATATTGCAAGGTATCAATTAATACAAAAATGAGTAATGTACAAGATCGGATCAAAACGTGGATTGAAAATCACCCTGAGTTAGTCTATAATGAAGTGACCTCCACTATATACTGCTCTATGTGCGATATGCATCTAAAACTGAAGAAATGCAATATTGAGAATCATGTGAAAAGCAACCGCCACAATTACCGTTCGGGGCAACCAAATAGGAAACATCAATTTTATTTCGATTTAATTATTTTTCTTATTTCATGCAACATACCATGGGCAACAGTCAACAACAATAATTTTCGTCATTTTTTTAACAAGTATTTATGTTGCGACTGCTCTATGACTTCTTTACCGGACGAATCGACCCTGCGAAAAATTTATTTAAATCTCGTGTACAAAAAAACTATACAGGGTATAAGAGAGGTAAACAAAACCAATTATTTGTGGATATCTATAGACGAAACACCAGATTTCATGGGAAAATGTGTGACAAACGTGGTGATTCGGTCTTTGCAAAAAAATTGTTCTAAGCAATTTTATCTTTTGGGGTCGAAGGTTTTAGAGAAGGTAAATGGGGAAACAATAGCAAACCTAATAATAAACCAATTAAAATTTTTGTTTCAAAATTCTTTCAATGACAACGTAAACAATTTGCTTTTACTTTGCACAGATAGTGCCGCATATATGCTTAAAGCCGGTCGTATTTTAAAAGCAACGTTTCCTCGTATGAAACACATTACGTGTTTAGCTCATGGTCTGCACCGGGTTGCCGAAGAAGTGCGAGATAATTTCAAAGGTGTGGATGGGTTGATATCGAATGTCAAAAAGATATTCCTAAAATCTCCAGAGCGTGTACGCCTTTTTAAGGCAAAATATCCGTCCATTCCCCTACCTCCCGAGCCAATTATCACCAGATGGGGAACTTGGATATCTGCTGCGGTATATTACGCTCAATACTATGAGCAAATACGTGATGTCGTCTCCATACTTGCTAATGACTCGGCAGCTATAAGAGCTGCAAAAAAATGTTTTCAAACACGCAAACTACGACCGGAGTTAAATTTCATTCGCGACAACTACGAAGTAATAGCCTCTTCAATAGAACAATTGCAATGTTCGACTTTATCCATTGCGGAATCCTTCCTCATTCTGGATACTGTTCGTTGCTACGTAAACTGGAGTAAACTTTTACCAGTGATACGTAAATTTGAAGCCGTGCTCGAACGAAATCCTGATTACGAAATTTTAAGAGACATATCTGAAAATATTACCCGAACTGATAATGAATTCTATAAATTTGCTCCCTTGACGTCAACTGAAGTTGAACGTACATTTAGTGTACATAAATGGATTTATAGTGATAAACGCAACTGTTTACTCCCAGAGAATGTTGAAAAGATAATGATCATCTACTCCTATCACTATTACCCAAATAAAATGTCTTGTGCTGCTGTGTGTACTGACGTAGATTTTGAAGAAGAAATTGCGTCTGTTTCTAATATATAGTAACTTTATACAAATGTTTTTATTAGTTTTATTACATATTAATTTTATTTTGTGACTTTTATTTCTTCTAGTTCTGAATTATCGATATCGATAAAATAATATTTCAAGCACTGGCTAAATTACGCTAGTGTTTTGTTTTGCCGTGAAAAATCCGAGCTCTGGTGATTTGTGCCCAATATTTATGATAAATATGATACATTTTCTGCTTTTTTGTGCTTTCAGGTTTTGTTGTTTTGTGTGGCTGTGAGCGTAATGTGCAACGTTGCATTTTTTAACGAGTTTAAATAAATATTATAGTCTTGTAAGTGTTTTTTTTTATTCACAGAATTTTTTTATTAACATAAAACCGGCCAAGAGCATGTCGGGTCATGCTCAGTGTAGGTTTCCCTACGGAAGCCTACACTGAGCACTGGCAACTACTTGCCGGCTCTGTTATTATATATAATAAATCCGTTCAAAAGGGTTATTTGGCAGCGCATACGTCATATTACTATCAGGCACTTACGTCCTTTCACTTGAGTTAAGTATCATTCAGAAACGGCTCAACCGGCGATTTTATTCAATATTAGTTTTCATTGAAAATACCTACAGGCCTCATTTCCATGTTTTTTTTTAAATTGTTGGTGCTACGGTTTAAAGGGTTAGATAGGGGAGACGCCCTTTTTTGGAACTTTCAGAGCTATTATTTACGTAACTATTAATTTATCCAAAAAATGTTTTAGAAGACCTCTATTTTTTTGCAGGACCTATCCAACGATACCCAATACTTCATGTGTACGGGAGGCACCCTAATAAAAAATATTTATTCAGTTTTTATTCTACTACTTTGTAGGCGTGATTAATGCAGGTACTCATACCAAATATCAGCTTTCTAGTGATCGTCAGGTTACTGAGCTAGACCGCGGACAGGCGGACGGACGTATGGACATGGCGAAACTATAAGTAATCAGTAATCAGTAGTTTTTAGGGTTCCTAGTTGACTACGGAACCCTAAAAACTAAATTAATAATAGCGTTATATTATATCAACTCATATCAATATCATCCTTCAAGCGCTAGCTTTATTGTATTAAATTCACCCAGCTGCATGTATCGTGTGCAATAACTTTGAAAGCTTGCGGTCTACAGACATAAGCGACTAGCCAAACGATAAGAACGAGATGGAATGAGAGGTCAGCGGTAAAAAGGGTTGTGTTCTATCGAATCGCATTCAAACGGCGATCAAGTCACCGGGTTTTTCGTTAAAACGTTAAAAAATATTTTTGGAAATAAATCATTTTGTTTATTAAAAAATGCTAATTTCCTTACAATTACTTATTAGGTAATCGATATATATAAAAGTAAAAGTCCTGACTGACTGACTGACTGACTGACTGACTCACTTAAATCAACGCCCAGCCCGAACCGTTGGACCTAGAGAGCTGAATTTTTCACAATAGGTAGTTTTTATAACGTTAGTATCCACTAAGAAGGGGTTTTTCAAAATTCATCCCCTAAGGGGGTAAAAAGGGGGTTGAAAGTTTGTATGGATGGGGTTTAAAATTTTGAGTTAGAGATTTGAAACTTCGTACGTTTACTAATAATTAAAAAACAATAAAAATAATTTCAGTGTTTTTTAAAATTCAACCTCTAACAGGGTAAAAAAAGGGTTGAAAGTGTGTATAGCTATAAGTACAAATAGATTAATAAGATGGTTCGGGGATTAACAAAAATTAGTTAAGAAGATAAAATTAGATATGAAACTCTGTATGAGGAACCGTATTATACGCGGACGAAGTCGCGGGCGGAAAGCTAGTGTGTTGTTAATATTAGTTGAAAATGTGCGTGAAATTAAACGTCAAGTTGGTTGGGAGTGGTTATGGTATGGATGGTATAGGAAGGATGGAACTCTCTTCTAGGAAAACGGTCGAAAAAGTGTCCAGCGGTAAGCACTAAACAATAGTTCAAAATATCTCCGGGTGGCGCTAGGTATAGTTCAGCATTTGAAATGAATTAACGATATTTAATACTTATATGACTTTCTAAATAAAATTAATATTCAGTGTTTTTCATCTCCGCAAATAATTATTTTGGATTAAATTTTTTTTAATTTCAAAATTAATTTAATCAAATTTAATATCATTGTGGCGCCATCAGTTTATCGCCTTTTGACGGACACTTTTGTAACATAGAGATTTATATCCTTCTTGTACCATCCATAGGTTATGGAGTGGGGGATATTAACTGTGACGTCACCCGTCACCAATGTCACCATCGTGTTACGCCATATCGGGCCGAGTGTAGACCTCTGTCGTAACGAAACGCAAGCCAAGCTGTAGTTCTGTCAATTCTGTTCTGTCAGTTCTGTCACTGTCATCATTTATTTTATTGTCATTTTTGTGCTAATCGAATCAAAAATTTAATGTTGTTACTTTTAGATTTTATGCATTTTTTATCGTGATAAAAAGGGCTACATTATGAATATTTGCCGAACCTGCCTTAAAACGCCAGCCGAGAAGCATATTTCAGAGCTGGAAAAAGGCATAAAAGTGGGAAACAAGAACTGCTTCGAAATTATGATGTTTTGTTTAGATATCGAGGTAAATATTTCACTGTGATCTTTTCCAAGTATGCAATTACAATTACTACACATTGTATTTTAATTACAGGTAACTCAAGACTCTCAAATAACAACAAATGTATGTAGCAACTGCTATAGAAAAATCATATCATTTTACAAGTTTAAGGCTCTGTCTTTAAAAAATGATTCATATCTGAAATCTCTTGAGCCGGTAGTACAGTTGGAAGATCAGAAATTGTCCGTGTATGTTGATGAAGACGGGATTAAACATGAGAATTTGCTAGATTCTGATGAATTTGGTCCTAGCCTGATAGAAGACTGTGATACAGAAATTAAGATGGAAGTAGGCATTCAGTGTGACCATTTATATCAAGATATAGAAGTAAAGAATGAGATTGATGTTAAGAATGAAAACATATTAGATGGTCTGGGGGCAAATGAAGAGCCACCAAGTGTTGAACAAAATGTTAATTATAAAGATGTTGAAGAAGCCATCAAAAAAAATGGTAGGAACCATGTTTGAGAAAATATATAAAATAAAAATAAAATAAGCCTTTATTACTGATTATTCTTTTCCCATAAAGAAATTCTCTTAACATTTAATTTAATCTAATTTTGTTCCTGACATCCGAGATGTTCTGTCTGACCTTTGGCAAAGGCCTCCCCTAGAATTTATCCAGCCATTTCTTTTAATTTCATCCTCCCATCTTTTCCTTTCTTCCTCGTCTTCTTTTTCCGTTACGGGGGTACGTTCGAGTTCATAAATATAATAGTGTGAAATAAGGTGAAAAAATGTACGCACATTTTTTCACCTTATTGCAATGGATTAACACTTTGACTACCGAGAACCCGCCTGGTAGGCACTCGTAATGTTTGCTCAGATGCCGGGCACGCCGCAATGCGTTGCATGTCGTAACCCGCCTGGCGAGTTCTGTTGGTTTCTGGGGTATTGTCCAAAATTGTCTGGTTGCGAAAGTGTTAAGATGAAGAAATGTACAGATATTTATGAACTCGACTGTGTCATAGTGATATATTTTATCACTGAGAAAATAAATAGCTTGTGCTTAAATATTGCAAATTTTTTTAAAATTATAACTAAACCACATTTCTATTTTGCAGCCCCAGTTCGAGCAAGACGTGGCCGTGCCAAGAAAGCGAAATTACTAAATAAAGAAAAAAGGAAACCTGCGAGGCAGGTGTGTGAGGAGTGTGGCGTGTCCGTCCTCAACATTAGGGAGCACTCGCTCCGACACAAGTCCAAGGACGAGCGGCAGAAGTTGCACTGTGAGTTGTGCCCCAAAACCTTTCTTAGTATTGGCGGTAGAAAAAAGCATTACCGGGTCACACATTTGGGCTTGAAGTCAAAATGCGATGTTTGTGGTAAAGGTAAGTTGGTCATTAGGTGGGTCCACGCCTGACGCACCGCCTCGCGAAGGAATTGCCGCGCGAGGCGGCTCGGCTAGTGTGGACGTATCTCGCCCGAGGCATTGCGGCCGCGATTGCGTCTGCCCCGGCCGAGGCATGTCCATACTAACCGAGCGAGGCGGTGCGTCGGCCGTAGACCCGTCTATTACAGAATAAAATGTAAAACAGTTTGTACTTAGAACTTTTTTGTTTCCTTTTCTAAAAAGAAAGTAACACCAATTGTTATTCATTTATTGTTTAGCATTTGGGTGAAATTCACAAGTGTTTTAACCGCTGGTTCAAATGCATTACTAAACTATGACTTAAAAGTTGCTCGTAATTCATTCGTAACACACGTGTATGTGATTTTTATGACATATTAACTCAATTCGAATAATTTAGTTTTTTCTTTTAATTATTAGCAAGTTTTATGTCATTAATTCGTAACACAATTGAACCGGCGGTTGAAATTCACCCACATAACTAGTTAAAACATAGAATGTTTTGTAGAGGTGGCCGATGTAAAACTGCACATGAAAGTAGCGCACAACCCGGAGCAACTGCCGTACGGTTGCGTGCAGTGCTCGCGGCGCTTCGTGGCGCAGTCCACGCTGGATGCGCACATGGTCACGCACACCAAGGACCTGCGGTTTGAGTGCGACCAGTGCCGCAAGATGTTCGGTTCTAAAAACCTTTTGATGAGACATATGTAAGTTTAATAGAACTTCAATTTGTCATGCATCATATGATATTAGGCGTGTCCACACCTGACACACCGCCTCGGGAGGAAATTGCCGCGCGAGGCAGCTCGGCTAGTGAGGGCCACAATGCGTCGCGCGAGGCACGTCCACACTAGCTGAGCTGGCTATTGAAATATTTTCTTCATTAATGCATTTTGATATGCATTGATTCTGATTGCATTCAAATAGGGTTTTCTCTGAAATCTCATTTTTTGATACAAGCTTTTACCCACTGCATATCAAAATGCATTAATACCTTTTCCCACTGTACTTTTCTATGAACACTCGTCAAGATTATGAAAAACCCAAACCCATGACATTGCATTGTTTTATCACAGAGTTCCTGTACCAACTCTGGTCTTTATCAATATCATCAAATCAGCTCAACGTCATCATTATATTGCATTGTCGTCCAACTTACATACCGATACCAAATTTCAAGTCACTTTGATCAGTGGGTCAAACTTAACATGCAAGATTTGACTTGAACCAAACACGGACAGTTAATTAAAAACTTGTAAAAGTTACTCTAGTACAGTCAACACCAAAAGTATGTTTATTTGTACACTTTTGAATCTTTTCCTTTGTAATAAGGTTAAAAAATGTATAGATATCTTTGGCATTGGGCGGGCTCACACTTGACGCACCGCCTCGCGAGCAATTTGCCGCGTGAGGCGGCTCGGCTAGTGTAAACGTGCCTCGCGCGTTAATTTCCTCGCGAAGCGGTGCGTCAGGTGGAAACCCGCCTATTGACTGTACAGAGAACAACAATATAAAGTGCTAAGTTTATTTAGATACTCATTATAATAAGCAAATATGTTGTTCACAGACTACACGTCCACGAAAAAGTTAAATCGCATAAATGCCAGCTTTGTTCCAAGGCTTTCTTTAAAATAGAACGATTGCGAGCACATGTTAGGTAAGTGTCATACATAAAATAGTTATTTAAAGATGGCATACTTAGCTTTTAATTTAACTGTCCTAGTCAGTAGTTCAAATAATTGCATTAAAAAATCTCAAACAAATTTAATTTAAATACGGTAAGACGTCTGACTTTCAGTCTGAAAGCCGCGGGTTAAAACCCTGGCTCGTACCACTGAGTGTTTCCGGAACTTATTACGAAATATAATTTGATATTTACCAGTCGCTTTTCAGTGAAGGAAAACATCGTGAGGAAACCGGATCTAATCCCAACAAGGCCTAGTTTCCCCTCTGGGTTGAAAGGTCTGATGGCAATCGCGTTCGTAAAATCTATATAGTGCCTACGCCAATTCCTGGGATTAAGATTTCAATTCTCAATAGAGCAAAAACCTAGGACAAACGCTAAGAGGAAGAGAGTACTGTTGGATTGCATGCCGACTTTGTTCCGTAGGCTTCGTAGGGTATAAGTATGTGGTTATTATCATATTCCTAGTTTCATTAAAACCTAATTCCCCTTGCAGTACTCACACAAACGAGCGTCCATACAAATGCGAGGAGTGCGGCAAGGCGTTCACGACCAAAGACTACCTGAAGGAGCACCTCGTCATCCACTCCGGCGTCAAGAGGTTCCAGTGTCAGCGCTGCGACATGAGCTTCTCGAAACAGAGGTAAAATGGCCGCCGTTTGTAATTTTATGCTTGTCAAACCACCACCAAACACCCGGTTTGCATCCGAACAAACGTCCGGTTTGCATCTCAGGTCGCCGGATACAGTCACCGAATAGATGGGGCCACACCTGACGGCCGAGGCATTGCGGCCGCGCGTTTGCCTCGGCCGAGGCATCATTACACTAGCCGAGCTGCCTCGTGAGGCGGTGCGTCAGGTGTGAACCCGCCTAATCAGGTCGACCGAAAGACTCGCACACGTCCGGTTGACGTATTTTGACATGGCATTAGTATTTAGTATAGGCTCTGGTATTTAGTATAAGCAATGCGCCTTCAGACGGGCTGTGCTGGGCAGCTCTTCTGTTCACGCACGGCTAGTTTTCTATAAAAACGTAAGTTTGATCATTTGTAAATTTAAGTAATGCTTTTTCCGGGTCTACTCGTGGCTCTCCGTGAGATAAATAATGAATAATATAGAATAAATTCGCAGTAACTGTAGAAATAAAAAACTATAATCGATTAATGATCCCATTTCGAACGAGCGGAGCGTAAGCGAAGCGAAGTTCTTACAGATAACTTCGGACACAACGGAACATCCAGCTGGTTACCTAGACGTCTGTGCATTTCGATGGCTTTTTAATTTTTTATGTAATTTGGTGAGGTTGTAGCAGAGATAAGTACAATTTGAGAGTTCGTTTATGAGCAGGATCGATCAAGGCGTTATGGAGTTAGAAGACGCGAAACGATCTTCATATGGGTCTTATTATATTGGTCATTTCATTTGCAACTAAATCGCGAGTTCTCAGTTAGAGGCGAACTACTAGTAGTGGTAGCGTAAGAAGGCAGTTTGACTGTCTGTGCTTTAAGTGAGAAACTCCCTGGCTAAATTATAAAATTGGTGAAAATAGATGTCATATACTTCAGAAAAAGTGACCAAACCCTCCGGTGTCAGAGGCCAGATTTGAACTGGCGTCTTCAGCTTTCGTGGCTGACGTCCTGACCACTAGACCACCCGGTCACGGCGGAACTTGACAAATTTTCTCATGTATATGTAATCTCTGAATTTGAAACGACTAGGCGCCGTTGACCATACTCTAAGGGCATGCGCAGTAGGTGCTTGCACCTCCTATCCGAATCACTTACTTCAATCTTCTTCTTTTACTTGATTTGCTTCAAGATTTATAAAATTGGTGTTTCAGGAACATGAAGACACACATGGTCATCCACACGAAGGAGAAGCGCTACCCGTGCGGGTTCTGCGGCGTGCGCTTCGGCCGCTCCGACCACCGCAACCGGCACGAGTTCACCGCGCACCAGAAACAACGCGCAGGCGACTGACGACCTTGTCGCTACGGTATACGGCTCAAACTGGGGCGGCGGTGCTGATACAGGTGCAGATATAACTTTGTACTATTTGCAAATTTACAATCATTCGAGAAACCGAAAGTTTACT
This sequence comes from Pammene aurita, assembly GCA_947086415.1. Taxonomy (NCBI): domain Eukaryota; kingdom Metazoa; phylum Arthropoda; class Insecta; order Lepidoptera; family Tortricidae; genus Pammene; species Pammene aurita. The sequence continues at coordinate 38,163,603 of OX352294.1, forward strand.
TATATCTTAATGGTGTATTTTTACTTGTTTTAGATAATTTAATGAGGCTAAGCAGAAATATGTTACAACAGAACGTCAAGAGCGCCAATAAAGTTCAAATACAAGAAGACTATGAACATAAAAGCACCATAATTTTGAGAAATCATTTGCTTCCAAGACTAAAAAACTAGTGCCTACGCAAATTCCTGGGATTAGGTCGCCAAGCGGACCCCAGGCTAAATAAGAGCAAAAAAGCTGAGACAAACGCTAGGAGGAAGAAGATTTGCTTCCAAGACTGATCTGGTGATAGATGGCGGTTGATTGTAAGTATTTTATTGTTACCTCTTATTGAGTGGCGGACATTTAATATATCATGTGTGTTCTGTATGGGATAACTATAGGGTGTTAGATCAAGAAAAATATCACTGAACCCTGTCCTAAGATTCTGAGAAAGAACCTAACATTAGTAATAAAGTTTAAGAGGGGCCCATGAGATGAATTTGCAATTGCTTTGAATAGGCGGGTCCAAACCTGACGCACCGCCTCGCAAGGAAATTGCCGCGCGAGTCGGTGCGTCAGGTGTAGGTCCCGCCTAATACCTCACATAATACAGTTCTGGATCTTACTCGTCAATTTACCCTTACCTATAAATTAACACTTTGAATGCCAAGCTCCCTAAATTTTATACAAAATGAACACACCTAGCAGCCTGCCAGCGAAAATATTGAACTTGTTTTTTTTTTCAGGATCTTTCAAGTCGTTCACAATTCTGCCAATCATTGTGCCACGTAACTGATGAACTGTTTCACTCGATCGACTGTAAGGCGCCAATGATAATAAGCACGCAGCCACGCACATGTGTTTAAGACCTATTCATTTCGTTAAAGATTGTTGTAAGATAATGTAAAATCGGCAGCAATAAGGATTTTTGAAATAAGTTATGTTTAAATAATAATTTGTTGTTTAGCCTTGATTTCTATTATTATAAATTATGACTCAATATTATGATTTATTTACTAAATTCGAATCCCCTACTAGCTGAGTCGGTTATCTAAATAACCGACTTATTTTCGAACGACTTCAAGATTCGAAGGAGGAGGTTCGCAAATTGTCGGGCCCGGGATCTTAGTTTTTGCATTTTTTAAATGTATGCTCACCGATTATTCGAAGATGGCTGGACCAATATGGAAAAATCTTTTTTTGTTTCTATACTTCACATGATGGGATCCTGGAGAAATCAAGGGAACTCTTCAAATATTATAGGCACACATATAGTGATTTAAATATTTTAACAGTAGCTCGGGCATTTCCATTTGGAAAGGTGGAGTCGAAGTGAAGTCTTTTTTGGTTAAAATTATTGTAAGGGGTATTTTTTTGTAAATGTAAGTGGAGTTTATACACGGTGCCCGTGAGCATTGCGAGAGACTTTAACAGTGTATTCATTATCATATTTAGAGAACAAAATGTCCTTTAAACTTTTTCGAAATTCGCCATAGTTCCAGAGTAAATACTACTTACAAAAAATTGCATTTTGAATTGTTTCTCAGTGTAAAATGATTTTTTGATGGCGATCTCACCGGTATGGGGCATAGTCTAGACATCTCTTATTGACTGATATCAAAGACCTAAGAAACACTTTGCATGGACTAGTTTTTACGAGAAAAAATGTAGCAATTTACTTTTTCCGTTACTTTTTTCTAATGACATTTACTTTTTATGTAGAACAGCATTCAAAAAAAGTGAAAAAAAAAGTAAAAAAAAAAATTTTTTTTTGGCGTTTTACAACAAAAGTCATATAATGTTTTTTCATTCTTTTGACCTCAGAAATGCGTGGTTAAAATATCTCGCAATGCTCACGGGCACCGTGTATATGTATGTGAGCACTTTATTGTACATAAAAAGTAACAATACAAACATGATAAAAGAGAAAACAAAGCACAAAGGCGAACTTATTCCTGTAAGGGATTTCTTCCAGTTAACCAGTTTCAGTTTATTGATTTTTCTTTCTTTTTTAAGAAAGTTTGACATTAAATTTAGTTGAATTAATGTCGTCTTGCGATCCACTGGGCGGAACACTCTCCTAAGCTTGTTGGCGAGATTTTTAACATCGATGCTGCCCAGCCTTGTCTTCTTACAGTCATGTTGTTTTGTCATACATAGGGTGTCTTAGGGACATTCGGATTTTTTTATACTACGACGGTGGCAAACAAGCACACGGCCCGCCTTATGGTAAGCAGCTACCGTAACCTATGGACGCCTGCAGCTCAAGAGGTATCACATGCGCGTTGTCGAATTTAGAAAATTGCACTGGAAATCTTCGTTAAAGCTCGATGCTATGAGTTACTTTATAACCCAGTTAAAGTTTGTGATCACGATTTCTGTGCGCCAGCGAAAGTAAGCAGACATATTTCTTACATATTATTCCTCCCTCCCTCTTCCAATCAGTTTTATACCATAGTCAATGTATGTAGTAAATAAAACCAATTCAAATCTTCACAGCTGGGACAATTCAAAGGTTGAGAGATACCTGAAACAGAGTTCAAAACTATAACTGCGTTGCACGACTTATATACATATAACAGTCTAAAAATAGTAGATTGTTAACCAAGGGTTGAAAGTGACCCATTTCACCTAAGATTTCGTTCGTGGGAGCGCCAATAGTTCGAGGGTGAAATGGGTAATTTCACCCGAGTTAAACACTTTGCTTTTCATTTCGACTGTGAGGAAAGTACAATACTACACGCACATTTTATAAAACGGGTATATAAAGAATAATCTATAGAAATGTTAAGTAAAATTTGAAAAAGTCTAATTCAATGTTTTGCCGGTGGTCGGAGAGGAGGGCATCCTGGTGGGCACCGGATCAATCCACAATTAACACAGCTAATTACTTTCCACCCTAGGGATGAAAAATAAATTTTCCACCCGGCTATCTACCCAGGAAAATAAAACTTCGAACAGGAGCATCATCATACCCATGGGATAGTTGCACTTGATACGTGGAGTTGGTCATTTAGCTTGTAGTTGTTTCTTGGGAACTGAGCTCGTGAAGAGTTGGCATTGGAGCGGCTTCTCTATCCTGTTGTGTCAATCTTGTGAATCTTGAGGCTTCTAAAACAATACACACATTATACCAACAAATGCTAGAACAAAATGCGGAGAGAAAGCGTCCCCGAAAATAAGCTTCAATCTTTTACAAATGGGCTATTGGTCGATTAAAGGCGCTATCATTAAACCGACAAAAATCAGGGCGTTAAATGAAGGTGGAGGAAAGCCAATCGGGTCCACACACTCGTGCAAAGATTCTACCTCATGATTCACATCTTTAGCGGCGCGACATTAAAAACAATAATACAATACAAAGCATAGACAATAGAATAATAGGGACATAGTATGAACAAAGCGTCCCCCAAGTTTGATAGCTTAAATATATATCTAACGTTTGTAAGGCGCCGATGTTTTGTGGTAACTGAATAGGCGTGTCCACACCTGACGTACCGCCTCGCGAGGAAATTGCCGCGCGAGGCAGCTCGGTTAGTGTAATCGTGCCTCGGCCGAGGCTAACGCACGCGCGGCCGCAATGCCTTGGGCGAGGCGCGTCCACACTAGCCGAGCTGCCTCGCGCGGCAACTTCCTCCTAATTGTCAAAGTTAAGAGTTGACAACCAAAGCAGGGGGGTTTCACTACGCAATTTAGGTACATTTGTCCGGCGCGCCTCTCGGGCAGGCGTATGGCAGTGGGCTGCCGCTCGCACCGCACGATAGTCGTGTCACGTGGCGCTCGAGCTAAATTGAAAATACACAATGGCTTCTAAAGCTAAATCTCGATCTAATCCGTATAAAAGATGTCTGAATAAACGGAAGAACATGGAAGCAGAAAAAACATTTTTAAATTCCGGACGATATTGAAAGGTCCCGAAGTCCTTACTTAGTAATAGTTAAAATAAACAACCTTAATTTATTGAATATTGGTTTTAATTAACAATTATTAAGAACTGACTTGATTATTAGGAACTGACCGACATATTTTCAAAGGAATACGGCTGTGGCATACCTACTTCCGTGAGAATCGGACATAATGTCTGTATAAAAATTTCTATCTCCGGATAAAAAATTCATGTTTACAGAATTAACGTTTGTAATTCCTACATATTTATCTTAAAAATAATAAATCAGTAGGTATGACAAAAACTTGTCAAGTGACAACCCCGTGCCGACGCTCACAGCTCGGTCATAAAACTGCGGCGCGCAAAGAAGATTCACGGTTCGTGCGCGGTTATAAGTTTCAATTTGGTTTGCAGGCGGCGAGTATAGGTATAATTTTATACCTAAATCTGACTATTGTGAAGGAGTGAATTTTCTGTACGGTAGTACTATTAGTTATTCTGTGACCAAAATCACCACACTTTGTTTGTATGCGGCTGTACATTGCATTCCATCGTAGCTGAATTCGAGGCAGATTTTTTTCTTGTAGACTACTTACATACAAAATAGTATACCTACCTGTGTTACATCAGCTGGCCGGTTTGTGACAGTACAGCGTGATATTCACTCGTCTTTTTGTAGTTTCTTGTGCAAGCTGAACTCGTGCCGTCGGAGGTGATGGGTGCGCCTGAACCGCATGTCGCAGAACTGGCACTGAAACGGCTTCTCCTTCGTGTGGGTGAGCATGTGCGACTTGAGGCTCCTGTAGACAACAACGAAATGGAATATGATGGTTAAGTGAAAACAATTCACAAGAAAATGCATCAAATTTCTCTCGACACTAAAAGTAACGGAGTACGGAATCAAGGTGTCAAGTCTGAGAAATACCTAGTTCGCGGCGCTTTATTACGCACGAATTGGCGTAGGCGCTTGTTTTTACGATAGCGCCTGCCATCTGATAAACTAAACTGGGAAACTTGAGGCCTTGTTGGGGTTCGATCCGGTTTCTTCACGATGTTTTCCTTGACCGAAAAGCGACTGGTAAATATCAAATGATATTTCGTACATAAGTTCTGAAAAACTCAGTGGTACGAGCCGGGGTTTGAACCCGCGACCTTCGGATTGAAAGTCTTACGCCGTACCGCCAGGCCACCAGCGCATTTTGTTTTAATTTACACATTATTTAAAATAAATTATTTGCTTATTAGTGCTCAAATCACGGACTCGCATTTGAGACCAAGAACGTTAGATATCGAGGCGGGGACAAAATATTAATGTTCCTGATTTTAAAAAACCTGTTCCCATCTGTCCCCGTCGGACATAGATGGAAATACACCGATTTATATGCAATTAGGCGGGTCCACACCTGACGCACCACCTTGCCAGGAAATTGCCGCGCGAGGCAGCTCGGCTAGTGTGGACCTGCCTCACTAGCCGAGCTCAGAAGTAAACGCACGCGCGGCCGCAATGCCTCGGGCGAGGCACGGATACACTATCCGAGCCGCCTCGCGCGGCAATATCCTCGCGAGGCGGTGCGTTAGGTGTGGCCACGCCTATTGGTCAAGTATGGCTGTCAATCTTACCCTGATAATCTGAAGGTCTTGGTGCACAGAGTACAGTGGAAGTTCTTGACGCCGCTATGAACCATGCGGTGCTTCTTGAGAGTCTCTATCGTCTTGAGCGCCAGGCCGCACTGCTCGCACTTGTATAGTCGCTCCTTGGCGTGCGTCCTGCAAATATGCACCTTCACTTACAAACTGTTAAGTCCAAAATTATGTGATTACGAGTAGTGTAAAACAAGAGTTTAAACCATTATTTACGAATTTACGATATTTCATACCAGATCGATATAGATCAAGTACTCAACTTGTGTTTGTTCAAAGTTAAGTATATGGATAAATCAGTCTAAGTTTACCATTCACAGATAACTCTTAGCGGCAGCCCCTACAAAGTCAACATCAAATGCTCTTCAGTATTTTATAATTATATTTTTAATTATCTTCTTCCTCCTAGTATTTGTCCCAGCTTGTTACTCTATTGAGTCCGCTCGGAAACCTAATCCCAGGAATTGGCGTAGGCACTAGTTTTTACAAAAGCGACTCCCATCTGACCTTCCAACCCAGAGGGAAAACCAGGCCTTGTTGGGATTAGATCCGGTTTCCTCACGCTTTTTTCCTTCACCGAAAAGCGACCGGTAAATATCATATGATATTTTGTACACAAGTTCCGAAAAACTCAGTGGTCCGTTTAAACCTGAGACCTTCGGATTGAAAGTCTGATGTCTTACCGCCACGCCAGGCCACCAGCACTCTAATTATATTTTTAATACATCCTATCATATCTACATTACATTAGACATTGATGTTGCTTACCTGGAATGCTGTTCAAATGAACTTTTACCGAAAAATGTCTTAGAACAAAATTCACATTGAAAATTCTTTTCTTGCAGGTGCATTTCCCGTCTGAAATGAAAAAACAATAAACCGATATAAGTACATGGATATATTATACCCATCATTTAAGTTTAAGTCATAAAAGGAGAAAAAATTACCACTTTGTTGAAAGGAATACAGTTTCTATTTCTATCGTTTCATCAATGATCTCTGGTCAATGCTATGAAATCTGGTAAAAATAAAATTACAAAAATGAAACAACACTAAAGTATCATACCATTTCATGGTATTCATCAGTGATTCTAGTCTTCAAGAAATCATGAAAAAAAAAACAATATGAACAGACAACCTTATTATTTTTTTGGATCATTATACCAGCTCCAGAGGTGTCACATGCGCTTTGCCGACCCTTTATAAAAAGGAGGATTGACGGCTAAAGGAACAAGGGGGTCCCTCATCATCAACACACTGGGTCCTCTTTGAGCTCTTTGGCAACCTTACTCACCAGCAGGAACACAACGCTATGAGTAGGGTCTAGTGCCATTTGGCTGTGGTTTTCTGGAATGTACTTCCCCAGTCGGGCTCTGCTCCAGATTTGAGCGAGATGACTTTCGCTGTGATGTGCCCTACCACACATAGCAAGATGACATTCGCAGTACCCATACCTCTCTTTTGAACGTAGTTTAAGGACATAACCGGGTATTTGTATAAGTATCTAAATCAAACTTTTACTCACATATGGATAGAGACTTGGTTCTTGGAGCGGAACCTCTTCTGGCAGACGTCACACTCGAACGGGAGCTCGTTAGTGTGCGTTGTCATGTGTGTTTCCAGCGCGGAACGGTACAGGTAGCGGCGCTCGCAGGACACGCAGCCGTACGGCAACGTCTCTCGGTGGTGGATCATCATCTTGTGGGCTTTCACGTCGCGGACTTCTGCCAATCGAACGTACTTTGTCAAATGTAAAGTGTGCAGAGTCAACGTACGTATCGTCCACACTGTTAACTGCCCTTCGGTGGACCTTATGCCTTTTGTAATAAGGTCCACTGATGTACAGTTAAGGGGCTGACAACAGCTAAATTCCCTCCCTATCTTATTCAGCGCGATTGAAAGAGAATGGGAGCTCATTGCAAATTTTACAAAATAATGAATTAAAAAAAACGACGCATTAATTGAGAAATATAAGGCAACGAAGTTTTTAGTATTAGTGTGGTGGAATTTTGTCCTTAGTTACAGACGTATAAGTCAAGAAACTAAAGACACAACTGTTTAAAGCTAATTTTAAGATGTGACTTTGGAATTATTTTCTATCGAGCCGATTTCGTCCAATCGTGTATCGGACGCAACGAAGTTCTTCCAAATATAACGAATATTAACATACATTTTTTTTACTTTCTCAAAACAAGTAGTTATAGCTGAAACACTGTTTGAGTAAAGTCAATTTGAACGTCATCGGGTGTTGTCAGCCTCTTAAGAGTGTTGATGCGACGCGGCTGGCGGAGACACGAGAGGTCACTGCTGCAGTCCAAAATAGGTTCATAACTCTGCGTAGGGGCGGCATTCATACAAACAGAGGGTCTACCGTGAAACACGAAAATCGAAATTTCGTTACCTGTCTCTCTATCACTCTATTCGAGCGATAGAGAGGCAGATGTCGAAATTTCGGTTCTCGTTTCCCGATCATCAATGGCCACTGCATTCTTGACGGAACGGATGATTGTTGAAGTCAGGTACGATTAAAGCGACTGATGCAGCTGTGCTCTGGCCCTCTGTAAACACTAGAGATGTAACGGATATTGTTTATTGAACATTCGCGGATGCGAATATTTGCCGCTCATATTTACGAATGCAAATACGAATGTGAGGTCAAGGACCTTGGTATAAGGAAAGTGGTGGTATAGTTGAATCATATACAAGATATCTCTATACTCCGCTTAGCACGTTATTTCTTTGAAACCTATGCTGCCAAAAAGAAGGGGTACGGGAGGGGAACACGCAATGTGGGCGTAAGAGATAGTCAGACATTAACAGTTGCCATGGAGACATACTAAGTTTACTGTCACTTCCAATAATTAGTGTTTTACTATAGAGTGAAATTACTTCGAGCGTGGCAGCGAGGGTCGCCCGGCTATGCGGGGTCTTGGGTTAATTAGTCTATGAGTTGAATGATTCAGGCATGATATTTTATAACCGAACGTTAAGAAAACGAAATTTATATGGGTACTTCGTAGGTGTGTTACCATCAAAATTCTGTTAATCTGAATATATTCTAAATCATGAAACAACAAATATACTCGTATATACTATCACGAAGATAATTAAAAGACATTTGACATGAGTGTAATTTCATTTTCATTATTTTTTCTTAGATAATATGCACTAAAAATATTCGCAAATATTCGCATTGAATTTTGCGAATACGAATAATCGTTACATCCCTAGTAAACACACTGCCTCGGTACACAAATTACATATTTATTAGTTACAAATTATCTATGAAAACTTGTCAAAAAACTGTTTAAGGCCTCGTATGTATAAGTACAGAACATTGCAGTAATACCCCCCCTATTGCCTACTCAAAACAATTTAAAAAAAAATGTTTGGCTTGGTCCTTGTGTATTTTGCTGATTTCATGATTGCTACAAAACTTCGTTAATATAGGAACTTCGAAATAAATAACAAAATTGTAACTAAACACTTACCTTTATTTTAAATAAAATAAATAACAAAATTGTAACAAAACACTTACCTGTATTATAATAGTAGTTTTTCTACTCGTGTACTTTTATCTGTCATTTATACATTCATTAACACCTTTATAAGAACATAGATAATACACTCGATGAAAAGTCTATCTAGTCTATTCCCCAAAATAACACTTGTTCTATAAAAGCGCCAAAATAGTATCGCGGAATCGCGTGCAAACACGGCTATTAATATAAAATAAATTACTGCCAACCTAAGAAACCTAAATAAACGCAGCGTTTTTAGAAAAAAAAAACTTTAAAAAAGAAAAAAATATAAGAACCACAGACCTACTTCGTAGTTTTTTACGTTTCCCGTTCGTTTGTTGGGGCGAATTGCAAACTTTGAAAGTAATTTAGGTATTTTTACTAATCTCTGTAGCTCTTTAATAATTGATCAAATAACGACGGTACTTGTGTTAGTAATGTTAGTATTATTGAAAAATAGTGTTTTAAAAGGTAAAACTTAAATGATTGTTGATTATGTTGACAAAATAACTGCGATATCCATGAAGATTTCAATTTCGCATTTTATGTAAAAGTAAGTGTATTCGTAGAAAAAGTATTGTATGCAACGTCGTATAAGTAGGTAAAAAAATGTTCGTGGCGTTTTTCTTAACAATTTTCGCCTACGGCTCAAATTGTTACCCACGCCACTCACCTTTTTTGACCCCTCTTATACAACTGTTGCATAAACTACTATTATGTTTAATTAACAATCATTTAAGTTTTACCTTTTAAAACACTATTTTTCAATAATACTAACATTACTAACACAAATACACACCGTCGTTATTTGATCAATTATTAAAGAGCTACAGAGATTAGTAAAAATACCTAAATTACTTTCAAAGTTTGCAATTTGCCCCAACAAACGAACGGGAAACGTAAAAAACTACGAAGTAGGTCTGTGGTTTTTTTAATATTTTTTTTTAAAGTTTTTTTTTCTAAAAACGCTGCGTTTATTTAGGTTTCTTAGGTTGGCAGTAATTTATTTTATATTTATAGTCGTGTTTGTACGCGATTACGCGATACTATTTTGGCGCTTTTATAGAACAAGTGTTATTTTGGGGAATAGACTAGATAGACTTTTCATCGAGTGTATTATCATTATCTATGTTCTTATAAAGGTGTTGATGAATCTATAAATGACAGATAAAAGTACAGGAGTAGAAAATAGTAGTTTATGCAACAGTTGTATAAGAGGGGTAAAAAAAGGTGAGTGGTGTGGGTAACAATTTGAGCCGTAGGCGAAAATTGTTAAGAAAAACGCCACGAACATTTTTTGACCTACTTATACGACGTTGCATACAATACTTTTTCTACGACTACACTTACTTTTACATAAAATGCGAAATTGAAAACTTCATGGATATCGCCGTTATTTTGTCAATATAATCAACAATCATTTAAGTTTTACCTTTTAAAACACTATTTTTCAAGAATACTAACATTACTAACACAAATACACACGTCGTTATTTGATCAATGATTAAAGAGCTACAGAGATTAGTAAAAATACCTAAATTACTTTCAAAGTTTACAGTTTGCCCCAACAAACGAACGGGAAACGTAAAATAAAAACTGCAAAGTATCTGTGGTTCTTTTCATTTTTTCTTTTTTAAAGTTTTTTTTTCTAAAAACGCTGCGTTTATTTAGGTTTCTTAGGTTGGCAGTAATTTATTTTGTCCTATATTAAAGTGCTTGCACGCGATTACACGATACTATTTTGGAGCTTTTATAGAACAAGTGTTATTTTGGGCAATAGACTACATAGACTTTTCTTCTAGTATATTATCTATGTTCTTATAAAGGTGTTGACGAATGTATAAATGACAGATAAAAGTGCAGGAGTAGAAAAATAATATAAATAATAAAATTGTAACAAAACACTTACCTTTATTACAAATATCACATTTGAATTTCAGGCCTGAAGCATGTGCATACTTATAATGTCTGCGCTGTCTCTGTCTGGTAACAAAATACTTTGGACAGGCCTCGCATTTCACTGCTTGCTCGTCCCGGGGCTGATGCTGGATCGAGTGCTCCTTGAGGTTACGGACAGATTTGCCACACTCTTCACACACTTGCTGTTCTTGTTTTATCTTTCTCTGTTTTGGTAGTTTTGCCTTTTTGGAATGGTTACGTTTTTTATATTCTGGTGCTAAATAAAAAAAAGGAATTGAAATTAGTAGCAATTAAATAACTACAAAAATACTAATAGGCTTTGTTTTAACAGAAATGTGAAGTTTTAAACAAACTGGCACTATGGTAAGCAGTGCTACCTAAAAACTAGTATACTTGACCCAACAGACAGTACCATTGACTCATATACAAATTCTTAGCAGGGTCTAATAAAATACCTACAAAAAATGTGAATGGTAAACTAAAAACCAACTACAGCAATATTTAATTCAATCAACATAAACTTAATCCATACTAATATTATAAATGGGAAAATGTATGTGTGTGTTTGTTTGTTTGTTTGTCCGTCTTTCACGGCAAAACGGGGCGACGAATTGACGTGATTTTTTAAGTGGAGATAGTTGAAGGGATGGAGAGTGACATATGCTACTTTTTGTCTCTTTCTAACCCCCCACTACCCTAAAATGGGGGGGTGGGAGTTTGTATGGAGCATTCCGCAATTTTCAAGGTAGAAAGCTAAAAATTGGTATGCGGACTATTTGTGATTAAAACACACCATGTTACCCCGAATTTAATGCGAGTGAAGCCGCGGGCAAATGCTAGTGAATTAATAAAATTGGACAAAATTTATCTCAATGGCCAAAGTTAACCTCCTGGGCCAAAGCAATCCATCTTTACAATACCTCATACTGTTTTACTTACCATTCTCCTTCACATCATCACATTTAACTTTTTGTACAACACTCAGAGGCTCTTCATCTGACTCCGTATCTTGTAACATATCCTCATTCTTGACATCTACGTGATCATCTACAAGCGTGTAATCTTTAACATCTACTTCTATTTTAATTTCCACATTACAGTTTTCCACTAGACCAGGGCCAAATTCATCAGATTCCAAGTAATTCTCATGTTTAATTCCGTTCTCATCCACATACACAGATACCTTCTGGTCTTCCACCTGCTCAACTAAGTTTAATGACTTCAAATACGAATTATTTTTCAAAGATAAAGACTTGAATTTGTAAATTAATATAATTTTCTTGAAGCAGTTGCTACATAGGTTGGTAGTTATTTTGGAGTCTTGGATAACCTGTAATTAACACGAATAAATACGGCAGGTAATAGTAAATGCATTCTTTCTTTTGGACACTGGACAAATACTTACCTCGATATCCAGGCAATACAATATAATCTCGAAGCAATTTTTATTGCCTCCTTTAACCGCCTTTTCCAGCTGGGAAATATGCTTATCAGCTGGAGTTTTGAGGCATGTTCTGCACATGTTCATAATGTATAATATATTGGCTACGAAATTTGGTTCAATAAACTATAATCCCGAAAATAATTGGCAGTTTTCAAGCAAGTGAGAAGTGAGTGAACACAATTCTCACAACACAACACTGATTTGACAGTGACACTGACAAGTTGATTGACAGACACAAGAGGTCTACACTCGGCGCAATTTCGACGCAAAAATCGCCGTCTAGGTGCAACGAAATCAATCATCTTCGAGCAACTTGATCGGTGCAATCGATAGATAAATAACCGCAATGTATTGACAATCGCAGTTAATTAGTTGCGAGGTCAGTAGAGCGGTAGACCGCCTAAATAAATTATGCATTTGCGTTTCAAGCTAGGATAGTGAGCTAGCAAGCTAGTACCTCTGGCTTCGTGTACACAAAACTATCTTCATTTCTAAGCTAATAAGCTAGTTTACAAGCCAGGACAGTTTTTAATAGGATGGAGTTCTATTTTCAGGCTAGTAGCGTCCCCCCACCACTGATTTTACTATCCTGGCTTGTTTACTAGCTTCATGTGACCGGTGAAGCTAGTTTGCAGTTGGCTAGTAAACAGGAACCACGCGTTTGGTTTGTTTTTCTACCGCGACGAGTTTTTGAAATTTTATGATCAGACGTCATTCGCAAAATATTCTTATACTCTCCTAAATTTTCATTGCGAAATTCTTCCAAAAGTAAAGCAGATAATCCACGTTCATCTCTTCTTAAAATCCACGGTCTTGTCCACATCCGTTTTTATAATTCATCTTCTAGTTCGTCTAGTGCGAATTGGCACAGTTTTCGAAGTTTTAGTCGAATGGTGTTTTTTTTTCGTATGCAGTTCATTTTGGACGTGTGGTCACCTCATCACTCCAGTAAATACTAGCTAAAAAATAGAAGCCTCATGTAAACAGAACTAGCATGCTCCAAACTAGGTCAGCAAGCCAGAAACAGTTTTGTAAAAAACTAGCTTGCTATCCTAGCTGGAAAAACTAGCCTCGTGAAGCCCGGGCATTATAGTTTCGCCATATTTGGATGTCTGTCTGTCCGCAGCTTAGCTCAGTGAATGGTAGCACGAAAAAACTGAAATTTGGTATCAGTACGTATTTTTTTGTTACCGATAGGTATATATTACACGTGAAGTGGGGGTGAATCTTTTTTTTTTTCGCTTCAATCCTATTCAGTAAGGTGTCGTTGGACGTGGCATAAAACAATCACTGTGTCGAAGAGCCCAAAATAAACCAAAGATGAGGTATGGACGTACAGTTTTTATTATGCATTAGAAGAGGGCTTTTTTCCTCTTAGAGTACGTTTCTTGTGTGCGAGCTCGTGCCGCTTGAGGTGGTGGGGACGCCTCAATCGCATATCGCAGAATTGACACTGAAACGGCCTCTCTTTCGTGTGTGTGAGGATGTGTAACTTGAGGCTTCTGAAACAATTGAATGGAAATTGTTAACAGAAAAAAGGTTGTTATGTATCTAACTAGCGTAGCGTCGAAGTTATGTTTACATTTTTGCGGCATATTAGGTAAAAAATATTATTGACGTATACACTCGCCACGATATGGCTTAGAAAAAGCAACCAACCGGAGCGGCCATGTCTGTCATTTTCCATACAAAAAAAGTCTGCCAATTTTTGCGGGGGAGGGAAAAGTCAAATATGCCACGTCAGATAAACGTCAGTTCATACAATAAATATGACTGGTCACAATAGTGACGGCAATAGCCGGTGACTGTACTTAATTCATTTACTGTAGAATTGATTCTATATAGTTTTTGGTGGGATCAATGTTTAATGAAATGTCTAGTGAATAAGATACACTTTTTAAACTTTCGGAGCTAATATTTACGAAAGTGTTAGTTTTATCCGAAAATTGTTTTAAAAGACCCTTATTCTTGTGTAAGACACCTTTACCTACAAATACACCATTATTTCTCCTATCAGGCAGTTAGTCGTCTTCGTTCGGTGAGCTATATCAAGATGATATCAAGTCGATCAACACAACCATTTTAACAACTGACTTCTCATTCTAACTATAGTTCCATCTCATTCTAATCGTTTGACTAGTCGCTTACGTCTGTAGTGCTGGAGCCCGCCTAACTGGAAATTTATCAAAATCCTAACCAATTTTCTTCCATATAGCGTTGTAGAGCCCATCTCGGAGATCATGAAAACATAAGTCTTAAAGGACTTAAATGGCCATAAGTATGTATGGCGTCAAGTTGAAAATACAATTTTTTGGCCTAAATTTATCAACGAGCCTACCGCTCCAAATTTTGCCACATGATTTAGCCCACCTCAAATAACCTACATACCAATTTTAAGACCATTCTGGTGGGCACATAAGATTTTAAGACCAGTTGAAGTTGCAATTTTTTGGCCTAAATTTATCAACGAGCCTACCACTCCAAATTTTGACAGTAGTTAAAGGACCCATTCAACACACCAAATCTCAATTTTAAGACCATTCTGGTGGGCACATAAGTTTTTAAGACCATTTTAAGAAATAGTCGACTTCATAGAAAAAATAGCAAATTACTATAAATTCCTTAAAAAAATATATTTTGCTGGCACAAACACAACTGCATGTTCATATATAAGTGTCTTGTAATTAAAAATGCCCTAAAAGTATTCCGCAATAAGTCGAAAATTGGAGAAATTCGTCATAGCAGTACTTTAGTCACGGGGGTCTTAAATCACTAAAATTATTATTTATTTTAAACTTAATGTCACAAAATATGATTTGAAAAGCCAGACTTAATGCCTATAAAAAATTTCTACCAGTCGCTCATAAGTCTAAACTGATAAGCGTCAAGTTAGATGCACTGAGAATATATTACTAACTGAAAAATTACGTAAATTTATTTTAAATCCTACCGTTCCAAATTTTGACAAACGACTTAGCCCACATCAAATAACCTTCATACCAATTTTAAAACCAATCTGGTGGGCGCATACGATTTTAAGACCAGTTCAAGTTGCAATTTTTTGGCCTAAATTTATCAACGAGCATACCGCTCCAAACTTTGACAGTAGTTAAAAAACCCATTCAACACGCCAAATCCCAATTTTAAGAACATTCTGGTGGGCACATAAGATTTTAAGACCATTTTAAGAAATAGTCGACTTCATAGAAAAAATAGCAAATTACTATAAATTCCTTAAAAAAAAATATTTTGCTGGCACAAACACAACTGCATAGTCTTATATAAGTGTCTTGTAATTAAAAATGCCCTAAAAGTATTCCGCAATAAGTCGAAAATTTGAGAAATTCGTCATAGCAGTACTTTAGTCACGGGGGTCTTAAATCGCTAAAACTATTATTTATTTTAAACTTAATGTCACAAAATATGATTTGAAAAGCCAGACGTAATGCCTATGAACATTTTCTACCAGTCGCTCATAAGTCGAAACTGATAAGCGTCAAGTTAGGTGCACTGAGAATATATTACTAACTGAAAAATTACGTAAATTTATTTTAAATCCTACCGTTCCAAATTTTGACAAACGGTGTAGCCCACTCCAAATAACCTACATACCCATTTTAAGACCAATCCGGTGGGCGCATAAGATTTCAAATCCAGGTGAAGTTGCTATTTTTTGGTCTTCATTTATCAACGAGCCTACTGCTCCAAATTTTGACACTAGTTAAAGCACCCATTCAACAAACCAAATCCCAATTTTGATACCATTCTAGTGGGCGTATAGGATTTTAAAATAATTTAAAAAAAGAGTCGATTTCATACAAAAAATAGCAAATTACTATAAATTCGTTTAAAAAATATACTTAATTGGCACAAACACAAATGCATATTCATATTTAAGTGTCTTATGATTCAAAATGCTCTAAAAGTATTCCGCAATAAGTCGATAATTGGGGAAATTCGTCATAGCAGGAATTTAGTCGCGGGGGTTTAAATCACTAAAATTATTATTTATATTTAACTTAATGGCACAAAACATGATTTGAAAAGCCAGACGTAATTCCTATAAGCATTTCCTAACAGTCACTCACAACTCTAAACTGATAAGCGTCAAGTTAGGTGCACTGAGAGTATATTACTGACTGAAAAAATGACCTAAATTTATTTTAAATCCTACCATTCCAAATATTGACAAACGGTTTAGCTCACCTCAAATAACCCACATACCAATTTTAAGACCATTCTGGTGGGCGCATGAGATTTTAAGACCAGTTGAAGTTGCAATTTTTTGGCCTAAATTTATCAACGAGCCTACCGCTCCAAATTTTGAAAGTAGTTAAGGGACCCATACACCAAACCACATCCCAATTTTAAGACCATTCTGGTGGGTTCATAAGATTTTAAGACCATTTTAAGAAATAATCGATTTCATAGAAAAAATAGCAAATTACTATAAATTCGTTAAAAAAATATTTAGCTGGCACAAACACAACTGCATGTTTATATTTAAGTGTCTAATAAGTAGTAATTAAAATGCCTTAAAAGTATTCGGCACTAAGTCGAAAATTTGAGAAATTCGCCATAGCAGTACTTTAGTCACGGGGGTCTTAAAACACTAAAATTATTATTCATTTTAAACTTAATGTCACAAAATATGATTTGAAAAGCCAGACGTAATGCCCATATTGCCCATAGGCATTTTCTACCAGTCACTTAAAACTCTAAACTGATAAGCGTCAAGTTATAGTGCTGGAGCCCGCCTAGCTGGAAATTTATCAAAAAACTTAACTTCCATATAGCGTTGTAGAGCCTATCTTGGAGATCATGAAAACATAAGTCTTAAAGGTCTTAAATGGCCACAAGTATGTATGGCGTCAAGTTGTAAATTTTTTTTTTGGCCTAAATTTATCGACGAGCCTACCGCTCTAAATTTTGACAGTAGTTAAAGGATCCATTCAATAAACAAAATCCCAATTTTAAGACCATTCTGGTGGGCGCATACGATTTTAAGACCATTTTAAGAAATAGTCGATTTCATAGAAAATATAGCAAATTACTATAAATTCGTGAAAAAAATCATTTTGCTGGCACAACCACAACTGCATATTCATATTTAAGTGTCTATTAATTAAAAATGCCGGAAAAGTACTCCGCAATAAGTCGAAGATTATAGAAATTCGTCATAGCAGTACTTCAGTCACGGGGGTCTTAAATCACTAAAATTATTATTCATTTTAAACTTAATGGCTCAAAATATTATTTGAAAAACCAGATATATACTATAGTAATTTTCTATCAGTCGCTCATAACTCTAAACTGATAAGCGTCAAGTTAGGTGCATTGAGAATATTGACAAACGGATTAGTCCACTTCAAATAACCTACATACTCATTTTAAGACCAATCCGGTGGGCGCATGGTTGTGCCAGCAAAATATTTTTTTAACGAATTCATAGTAATTTACTATTTTTTCTATGAAATCGACTTTTTATTAAAATGGTCTTAAAATCATATGCGCCCACCAGAATGGTCTTAAAATTGGGATTTTGTTTGTTGAATGGGTCCTTTAACTACTGCCAAAATTTAGAGCGGTAGGCTCGTTGATAAATTTAGGCCAAAAAAAATTATTTTCAACTTGACGCCATACATACTTGTGGCCATTTAAGACCTTTAAAACTTATGTTTTCATGATCTCCGAGATAGGCTCTACAACGCTATATGGAAGAAAATTGTAAAGTTTTTTGATAAATTTCCAGTTAGGCGGGCTCCAGCACTATAACTTGACGCTTATCAGTTTAGAGTTTTAAGTGACTGGTAGAAAATGCCTATGGGCATTACGTCTGGCTTTTCAAATCATATTTTGTGCCACTAAGTTTAAAATGAATAATAATTTTAGTGTTTTAAGATCCCCGTGAATAAAATAATGCTATGGCGAATTTCTAAAATTTTCGACTAATAAGTCGAAAATTTTCCGCAATAGCGGAATACTTTTAAGGCATTTTTAATTACTACTTATTAGACACTTAAATATAAACATGCAGTTGTATTTGTGCCAGCTAAATATTTTTTTAACGAATTTATAGTAATTTGCTATTTTTTTATGAAATCGATTATTATGCGCCCACCAGAATGGTCTTAAAATTGGGATTTGGTTTGTTGAATGGGTCCCTTAACTACTGTCAAAATTTGGAGCGGTAGGTTCGTTGATAAATTTAGGCCAAAAAATTGCAACTTCAACTGGTCTTAAAATCTTATGCGCCCACCAGAATGGTCTTAAAATTGGTATGTGGGTTATTTGAGGTGAGCTAAACCGTTTGTCAATATTTGGAATGGTAGGATTTAAAATAAATTTAGGTCATTTTTTTCAGTCAGTAATATACTCTCAGTGCACCTAACTTGACGCTTATCAGTTTAGAGTTATGAGTGACTGTTAGAAAACGCCTATAAGCATTACGTCTGGCTTTTCAAATCATACTTTGTTCCATTAATTTTGAAAATGAATAATAATTTTAGTGGTTTAAGACCCCCGTGACTAAAGTACTACTATGACGAATTTCTCCAATTTTTGACTTATTGCGGAATACTTTTACGGCATTTTAAATTACAAGACACTTAAATATGAATATGCAGTTGTGCTTGTGCCAGTTAGTATTTTTTTTACAAATTTACAGTATTTTGCTATTTTTTGTATGAAATCGACTATTTCTTAAAATGTTCTTAAAATCTTATGCGCCCACCAGAATGGTCTTAAAATTGGGATTTGGTTTGTCGAATGGGTCCTTTAACTACTGTCAAAATTTGGAGCGGTAGGCTCGTTGATAAATTTAGGCCGAAAAATTGCAACTTCAACTGGTCTTAAAATCTTATGTAGGTTATTTGATGTGAGCTAAGCCGTTTGTCAAAATTTGGAACGGTAGGATTTAAAATAAATTTAGGTAATTTTTCAGTTAGTAATATATTCTCAGTGCACCTAACTTGACGCTTATCAGTTTCGACTTATGAGCGACTGGTAGAAAATGTTCATAGGCATAACGTCTGGCTTTTCAAATCATATTTTGTGACATTAAGTTTAAAATAAATAATAATTTTAGTGATTTAAGACCCCCGTGACTAAAGTACTGCTATGACGAATTTCTCCAATTTTCGACTTATTGCGGAATACTTTTAGGGCATTTTTTATTACAAGACACTTATATGAGACTATGCAGTTGTGTTTGTGCCAGCAAAATAATTTTTTTAAGGAATTTATAGTTATTTGCTATTTTTTCTATGAAGTCGACTATTTCTTAAAATGGTCTTAAAATCTTATGTGCCCACCAGAATGGTCTTAAAATTGGGATTTGGTGTGTTGAATGGGTCCTTTAACTACTGTCAAAATTTGGAGCGGTAAGCTCGTTGATAAATTTAGGCCAAAAAATTGCAACTTCAACTGGTCTTAAAATCTTATGCGCCCACTAGATTGGTTTTAAAATTGGTATGAAGGTTATTTGATGTGGGCTAAGTCGTTTGTCAATATTTGAAACGGTAAGATTTAAAATAAATTTAACTAATTTTTCAGTTAGTAATATATTCTCAGTGCACCTAACTTGACGCTTATCAGTTTCGACTTATGAGCGACTGGTAGAAAATGTTCATAGGCATTACGTCTGGCTTTTCAAATCATATTTTGTGACATTAAGTTTAAAATAAATAATAATTTTAGTGATTTAAAACCCCCGTGACTAAAGTACTGCTATGACGAATTTCTCCAATTTTCGACTTATTGCGGAATACTTTTAGGGCATTTTTAATTACAAGACACTTATATATGCAGTTGTGTTTGTGCCAGCAAAATATATTCTTTTAAGGAATTTATAGTTATTTGCTATTTTTTCTATGAAGTCGACTACTTCTTAAAACGGTCTTAAAATCTTATGTGCCCACCAGAATGGTCTTAAAATTGGGATTTGGTGTGTTGAATGGGTCCTTTAACTACTGTCAAAATTTGGAGCGGTAGGCTCGTTGATAAATTTAGGCCAAAAAATTGCAACTTCAACTGGTCTTAAAATCTTATGTGCCCACCAGAATGGTCTTAAAATTGGTATGTAGGTTATTTGACGTGGGCTAAATCATGTGTCAAAATTTGGAGCGGTAGGCTCGTTGATAAATTAAGGCCAAAAAATTGTATTTTCAACTTGACGCCATACATACTTATGGCCATTTAAGACCTTTAAGACTTATGTTTTCATGATCTCCGAGATGGGTTCTACAACGCTATATAGAAGAAAATTGGTTAGGATTTTGATAAATTTCCAGTTAGGCGGGCTCCAGCACTATTAGCACAATACACATCAGTCAATAGAGAAGAGAAGGAGTGAGAGCGAAAGCGAAAAGAAATATAATTATAAACATTAGGCAAACAAAGAATGCAATTACAAGCGGCGATGAGCATAGGAAGCGCATGCGTCTCGCGTCCGAGTTTATCTATCACTCCTGGGCGACCGGGCGAGTGCCGGGAACAATGCATCGCTAAGAACCGGTCGCGCGGCCGGCAACTAGATCTCTAATAACAAATTGTGTCGCTCCGTCCGCGAGTATGTTCATTATTTACATTGAAACATTTATTGACATTTAATTTTATAGAGTTATTATTATTTATTTATTCTTTATACAATTTTAATATTAGTTATAATAATTATAACTATACAAAATTATATATAAGATAATTATTATTATTAATTAATTAATGAAATTTATACAAGACTAGCTGTGCCCGCGGCTCCGCCCGCGTGGAATTCGGTCTGTGTCAGTAAGCGGCTAATTCACCCCTATTTTCTCTCCCGCTACCCTGGAGGCGGAACTTGAAGTAAAGTTGACAGATGGATACGCTAGAGGACAGTAGTCCTAATAAAATATTTTACAATTACCAATAAATGAACTACACTCAAAAATTAATACTTTTTTTATCATATATTTTTTTGGCATGATTTAAACGACATAGAGTAGTAGATGTATATCGGACGATACAGGACCACTTTTGTATTTACACGTTCATGTCCACGGCAAATATCATCCAAATCGATCCTCCCGTCAAATCAGTCTAAGCATGAAAGGTAAGAACAGGCGCAGTTGAAATTGGGGAAGGGGGGAGGGGGGGGGGCGGATTTTCGTTACGTTACCATAGGTAATGAATTTTCATACGTTTTTACCACACTGTCACAGATAATACACTGATGTTACGTTACTGGTTGTAATAATAATTGCAATGCACTAATGAACGTAAGTGAAAAATAAAATACGTGAGGGTCATGGATCACTCGATTGGAACGAAGAATGTTATTTATTTTTTGACTTTTTCGTAAATTTTATGGTTTTAATTTTTTTGTATTTTTTTTAAATTTTGGAAATTTTGAAAATTTTGGAAATTTTGGAAATTGTTAAAAATTTTTTGAAGTTTGAAGTTTTTGAAATTTTTGAAATTTAGAAATTTTGCCATTTTTTTTATATAATTAATAAAATTTTATTGAAACCAAGTCATTACATATTATATACAAAATGTCAACTTAAAACTAACTTTATTTAAGAACAATTCACATTAAATATTATAACATTATAGGTACATACAATTGCCTTTTTTGACATTTTCGACATTTTTTACTTTTAGGTTCTCGACTTTTTTCACTTTTATCACTTTGTCACTTCTCACTTTCACTTTTCACTACACTTCACTTTATTCTATTTTATATATTTTTTATTTCATTCCATTTTACATGTTCCTCAATCGTACGGGTGTCGCGTTTTCGTGACGTGACGCTTTTTCGTGACGGTCACGTGACTTTTTTTCGCCTAGCCCCTCATCCGCGAACCGTCCGATACGGAACATCGTTCTAAAACTACCACCGGTTCTAACCCTACACTTCTGGCCCAAGAAGTATTATGACTGAAAAGAAACTCGACGGGACTTGTTTTTTTCAAAACAGTAATACATTATTAGATCTTAAAGACACAAAATAATGCGTAGTTCTTTAAGAAGACATATCAAAACAGCTTGAGAGACAGATAATGTACCCATTGTTTAATTATAAAGAAAAATAAATCCTAATCTGACTGCTTCACAAAACGTTTGATATGTTTTCCTACCTAAACGGTGTCCTATAAATGTTAGATGATTTTGTGGTAGTTTTTTGGTTTGGGCCATGCATCTTTGTCCGTCATATATAGTCCTCGAACCTGCAATAACTCTTTGACATTCATGACATTTTCAAATGTTTCTTAAGAGCGGGTAAAGGTAAATTTAAAACATCGACGGGTAACATGTTATAAATATGAACACCTTGACCAAAAAAATATAAATTATTTTAATACCAAATTACATCTAAATACGTACAGCGGCTATTGGTTGTTTCTTCTTATTTCCTTTTCCAGAGCTCAAATTACCTCCATACCAAATTTTATCTAAATCGATTCTGCGGTTATTAATTCCCTATACAAATTTCCAACTCCCTTTTCACCCCTTTATATGGGTTAATTTTCGGGGTGAAAACTATCCTTTGTCCTTTCTCGAGACCCATATTATCTCTATACCAAATTTCATCTTTATCAGTTGTTCAGCGGTAAAAAAATCCTCATACCAACTTCCAACCCCCTTTTCACCCCCACAAGGGTTTATTTTCGGGATGAAAACTATTTTGTCGTTTCTCGGGACTCAAATTATCTCCATACTAATTTCTATTAAACATTCTCCATGCAAACTTTCAACCCCTTTTTAACCCCCACCAAGGTTGATTTCCGGGATGAACACTATTCTTTGTCCTTTCCCAGGACTCAAACTATCCCTACACAAAATTTCATCAAAATTCGTTCAGCCGTTTTCACGTGATGCGCGGTCAAATAAAAAGACAAACAGACAAAAATTCTAAAAATTGTTGGAACGTGTTCTGTTATCGATTGTAAGCATCCCCAGCCAACTTTTTTTCGAATACATTTCATGAACACACTTTCGACCCTCTTCAGCTTTATTATATGTGTAGATAGTTTTTATTGAAAGTACCTTTCAGGCTTCACTTCCATTATTTTTTTCAATTTTTTTGGACCTTCGGTTCTAAAGTAAGATGGGGGGGGGGGGGGGGGCTTTTTGGAAGATGAAACTATCCTTCGTGCTTTGTCGAGACCCATACTATCTCTATTCAAATTTTCATCTAAATCAGTTCAGCAGTAAAAATTTCCTCATACCATCTTCCAACCTCCATTTCACCCCCACAAGGGTTTGAAAACTATCCTATGACGTTTCTCGAGACTCAAATAATCTCCATACTCATTTCTATCTAAATCGTTTCAGCGGTAAAAAATTCTCCATACAAACTTTCAACCCCATTTTCACCCCCACCAGGGTTGATTTTCGGGATTAAAACTATATATTATCCTTTCCCGGGACTCAAACTATCTCTATACAAAATTTCATCAAAATCCATTCAGCCGTTTTCACGTGATGCGCGGTCAAATAAACAGACAAACAGATAAACAGATAAACAGACAAAAATTCTAAAAATTGTTGGAACGTGTTCTGTTATCGATTCTAAGTATCCCCAGCCAACTTTTTTTCGATTATCTTCCATGTACAGACTTTCGACCCTCTTCAGCTTTATTATATGTATAGATAAATTACAAATTATAAATTATATATTATTAGGTCAATTCATATCCCACACTTAGTATATTTTGTATGGGGTCGTAGTATTAAGTTAAGGTTTCGGATCATTATTTTAGATGTAATACATAATTTATACACGTAATAAAGGTTATACCAAATCAAATTAGTCAAAATGTCTGTTATACGAAACGACGATATGGATAACGTATGTTATATTATTTTTACGTTATAATAATTGAAAATATGTGTTTAGTGCATTATATCTTAACTTTATTATACCTTTTGAACGTTTGTAAATTGAAATTATACCATAAGTGTGTATACGTTATAAGACGCATCCTGATCATTCATTTTAATGCATAAACCATCTGTAGGTAATTATTATATATCATAGTCTAGATTTGGTATACAGTATTTTTTTTATTTAAGCTTTTGATTTACAATCTTTTTTTGTTTTCCATTTATTTGTATTTTTAATTTATTTTCGTTTCTTGTTTTTAAGGTTCCTCTGACCTCGGCTTCTTTCGAATCGCCTTCTTCTAAATGTATGTATTTATCTAACATCTTCCATTTTTGTCTATCTGTTGCTATTTCTTTACACAAGAAAAATCAGGGATTTTTTACCGGTATTTTCAAAAAAGCCCGAAATAACGCGATATATTTAATTATTTTATGGGCTTCATGAAGAACTCATAATTGTATTTAGATGATGCCTTGATGTTATTAGATTGCTTGGTTAAATATGAAATAGGTTTCGCAAAAAGTTATAATGAAACTGCTGTAGTTCTTGAAACTAAAAACTGTGAAAGTTTAAATCAGTGCAGTACATTTGGATATAAATGATATCATATAATACCTAGGTATTATCCAAATTTTTGATACTTACTCTAAATGATTTATAAATGGATTCTTATCGAAAAACGTCCTAGAACAAATATCACATTGGTAATTCTTTTCATTTTGATGGATCTTCCGTCTGAAAACAAAAACAACCAACAGTCATAAGTGTCATAACAAAAACAAGTTAAGGAGTCAACATCTCTCTTAGGGCATGTAATACCAGTATTTTTCTATGACTAATACCGATATTCCGGTATTGGCCATACCGGTATTGCATGCCCTATTCTCGTTAGTCGAACGAGCGAAGTGAGTTCTTACAAATAACTTCGGCTACTGGGACGGCATTTTAATGGCTTTTTGATTTTGAGAGTTTGTTCCGCGATAACTTTAGTAACGTTTTTCTGAACTTTATGAAATTTGTTGGGATTTTAGCAGAGATACATATAGTTTGTGAGTTCGTATATGCGCAGGATCGTTCAAGGGGTTGTGGAGCTAGAAGGCGAATAAAAATCTTCGGAAGGGTCTTGTTACATTGGTCATCTCGTTTGCAAGGAAATCGCGAGTTCTGAGTTCGAGGCGGACTACTAGTCATTAAGTTAGCTATAAGTTGAGTCCCCACTGAAAAGCAGCACCACGACTTGCAGTGGCATTACGCTGAGTGGGAGTCCTTTTTATCGTCCATTTTTATAAACCGTCATGTACAATTTAACTGGTGTGACGTAAATGTATTATCTTTCTTTCTTTCTTCTTTCTATTCTCACTCGCAAAGTAAAGCAGGGAACGTAACACTTTACAGATATAATTGTCGCAGATAGCTTAAAATTACTGTTGTTTTTGTGTAACTAGATCTACGTCAAGCATTTTCTCTATTTATACCCATTTGTTTATGATGATTTGTAATTTAATAAAGTATATAAATATCGTGTCTACATGTCTAGTTCTTAAGTACTGATTTATGTCCTAATTTTATTGATATCATGTCATAATACGCAAAATGTCTAGATTATAAGAATTTTGTACTAATTTATGAAGAAATGTCCCATATAAATATAAATTTTAACCCTCCTACAAACATGTAATACTGTAAGCTTATTCGCCAATAAATATCTGACTTACAAGGCACATACCAGCCACTAGTACGAGCACGCTAGAAAACCCATAAAAGAGGCCAGCACTCGTACTCGTTGTCCAGAAGATCCAGCCGACGCTCGACGCCCTTCCTGACTGGCTCTCCAAATGGAGACTATCAGTCAACGTGGGCAAGACGCAAGCCATTATTATTTCTAATGCAATTAAACTGCCTCCTCCTCCCTCTCTCTTAGGTCAGCCCCTTGTATGGTCGCCCACAGTGAAATATCTGGGGGTCACCATCGACAAAAGGCTCACGATGAAGCAGCACGCCGCGGAGACACGCCGCCGAGCCCTGACCGCCCGCACGAAATTATACCCCGTGTTCAACAGCAAGCTCCCCGTACGGACCAAACTCGGGCTGTACAAAGCTTACGTTCGATCACGACTTTCCTATGCCGCACCTGCCTGGTATTCTTTCTGTTGCAGGACAAACAAGGAGAAGCTAAGACGACAAGAGACGATGGCACTACGCACCCTCACCAAGGCACCGAGACGCAAGAGGAACGCCACCATCGCCGAAGAACTACAGTGGGAGGCCCTGGAGCAGTTCGTAGTCAGACTCGCGCGGGTCATGTTTGACCGCGCGGACAACTCTGGCTACGAACATCTCCAGAACATCGCGCCCCACTACATCAGGCCTCCCGAGCGCAGGGCCCGGGCTCTACCACGGGCCCTGCTACACCTCGGATAGCAGCAGACGCCAGCACCACGGCTGGGCCAGCGGGCCCGCCGCGGTCACCGCCGCCGCGGCTGGGCCATCGGGCCCGCCGCGGCTCGCCGGGACTAGAAGCAGATGACATCACCGCGGCTGGGCCATCGGGCCCGCCGCGGACACCGCCGCCACGGCTGGGCCATCGGGCCCGCCGCGGCACACCGGGACTCGCGTCGAAGCAGATGACATCACCGCGGCTGGGCCACCGGGCCCGCCGCGGACACCGCCGCCGCGGCTGGGCCATCGGGCCCGCCGCGGCACGCCAGGGCCAAGACACGAAGCAGATGACATCACCGCGGCTGGGCCATCGGGCCCGCCGCGGACCGCACCTGACACCATCGCTGCGGCAGGGCCATCGGGCCCGCCGCAGCCACACCAGACGCCAAGTCGTCCCCAAAATGACGGCGAGCGACCATCCCACCACAGTGGGATGCGACACGACACAGGAGTCATAGCAGAAATGCGGGCACTCCAACCCCTGCCCCCCATCATAAGAGGAGCAGCGGACGACACCAAAGAAAGAAGTACTCGTTGGCTGAGACAACAGTCGTCGCCGCGACACCGCAGGGAACGCACGCGCTCTGAGCTCCGTCTCAAGTGACCACGCCCCGTAGCCGTATCCGCGTTGTTGTGCTATCATTACATAGCCGACCACCGACGACTGCAGACATGGCCACCATGACGCAACGCACGCCGCCAAAGAAGAGGACATCGACGCCGCCGGAGGAGGACCTAGCAGCCAACGTGAACACCGACGCCCTGGTCGATGCCAACGCATCCGAGGGCGAGGCGGAGCGCGCTCTCCACGCAGGCGTCTGCCGGCCAGGGGCAGCTACACGGGGTCGGAGGTCTCGGACTCAGATCTCGAATCTGAAAGCGGGACCGATGACGGCCCCGTGAAGAAGCCCCCATCCGGATCAGACGACGAGGACAGCAGTGACTCCGAGTCGCCCGCGGACGTGGGCATGGACCAGGGAGACGGCGAAAAATCACCACGTGATGTTTTCTCAACACCACGTGGTGATTTACTACCACGTGGCGCGAGGTCACCCCCACCACCACCGCAGCGCCGGGCCGGCGCAAGCACCACGCCGGCCAGACCACTTCGACGCCGACGCCTCGAGTCGACCCAAGACTCGGCCGACCTCGCGTTGGACCTGGCTTCTTGGGTGGCAATCTTTGAGAAACTCAAGCGAGTGACTCGAGGATTGCTACCCGAGGACTCACTCGATTCACTCGAGGCGGCACTACTCTCAACCCTGCAGAGGCAACGAGATGAGGACAGCCCGCCGGGACAGGAGGGAAAACGGGAATGCAACCGCATTTCCCCCGTGTCCCACGGGCCCCCTCACCCCGTTGCCTGCCCACAGGAACCCCAGCAGCCAGCGACATCAGGACGAGCCGCGGAAAACGACAGCGCTGCAACACCAACCGCAGCCACGGGATTCAAGAAGAAGGCCACCAACCCCGCACCGAGAAACACCTACGCGCAAGCCATCAAGTCCCCCCCGCCAAAACCGTCCACATCTCGTAAACGCAGCGCTAACGCCGATCCCTCTCTTCCCACAGAAGCCGATACCGGAGCCCCCGCCATCACGGGCCAGCCGCCCACGATCTCGGTCGAGGTATTCCCGGACTACGAGCAGCACCTCAAGATCATCGAGGCTCAGCTCGGGTACAAGGCCCGGACTCAGACGCTGACTCCCGACGGCGTCATGTTCCTCCCCAGGACCGGGGAGGAATACAGGGACGTCATCGGCTACCTGAAGGAGGCACACGAGAAGGACAAACGCATCAAGTTTGTCCAGCACCGGAAGAAGTCACAACTATCACTGAAGGCCGCTATCCGCGGTCTTCCCGCAAGTACCACCACCCAGTCTATCACTGAGGGCTGCGCCGCCCTCGGATACAAGGTAGACCACGTAAAGCTCATCTCCATAGGTCGAGGACGAGGAGGCAGCGTGTTCTTCGTGAAGCTGTTCGGGACGGAGAAGGAGAACCCGGGCTTCATGGACATCACCGAGCTCGGCCACATCACGGAGAAGATCCGGGTGGAGCCCTGGCGAGGCAAACGCGGGCCCCCGCAATGCCATCGCTGCCAGGGCTTCCGCCACTCATCACTTGGCTGCCACCGACCAACCGTCTGCGTAAGTTGCGCAGGCAGCCACTGGTCGCACGCCTGCACGCACCCCAAGGATTAGCCAGCACTCTGTGGTATCTGTTGCGGGGACCACCCAGCCAACCACAAACAGTGCCCGGTCTACCTACAGGAGCTGCGCAACTGGCAAGCGGGAACTAGGTCTCTCTCCCGCCGCCAACGCCAGCGCCGCGGACCTGCTTATGCAATGGCCGCGGACCAGAGCATCGGACACGCCGAACCAGGTAGAGGACTCAGCTCAGGGCTCTCTCATGGCGCCTGGGAACCCTCCCAGGCCCCGGACAAGAGGACAGAGGCGACAACAGCAGCAGCAACAGCCACGCACCCAGAGGCCGCAGCGGCCCCGCAGCGAGCCTGCGCTCGCAACGGACCCGGTAAACAACCAGCAGCACGCGTTAGCTCAGCAGCTAACAAACATCACCACCGCGCTCGCCGCGGCCGTGGAGCAGTTTACAGAGGCCGTCTCCAAACTCTCCAAGTCTACCTAGTTCCAAGCCGGACCACCTCCACAGCAGCAACTGTAAGTA
The DNA here is from genome assembly GCA_947086415.1 of Pammene aurita. Classification (NCBI taxonomy): domain Eukaryota; kingdom Metazoa; phylum Arthropoda; class Insecta; order Lepidoptera; family Tortricidae; genus Pammene; species Pammene aurita. Next base: position 38,192,987 of record OX352294.1, read on the forward strand.
GTTTGCTCGCAAGCCACTCTCGATCTTTTACGGCCTAAAAGAGAAAGAGTTACGAATTGTATATTGGAACGCGAATTCCCTAACGGGAAAAACGAACGAGCTCCGTCATTTTCTCCACAGCCAGAACATCGACATCATGCTCATCTGCGAGACGATTCTGAAGCCCTCGCAGCATCTCAACATCAACGGATACCAGGTCTACCGCCTAGACCAGGCGAACCCTCTCAACGCACACACATGGAGAGGACTAGCCGTCCTAGTGAAGAGGACGATCATCCACCAACTGGTGGACCCGCCGCCGCAGCCGACTACCCTCTCCGCCTATGGGGTAGATATCAAACTAGTCGGACATGATCTGCGTTTGTTTGCTATTTACAGACCCTGCGGATACTGCGACGCCACCGACATCCGCAACGACCTCCAGGCGCTCATAGTGGACTCCCCCGTGCCGACCATCCTGGCCGGAGATTTCAACGCCGAGCATCCCGCCTGGAATTCCTCCGCCTACTCACAGCCGGGCAGGCGCATCTACGAAGCCGTGGAAGAGCTCGAACTAACAGCGGAGAGGCCCTACGAGCCCACACACTACCACTTCAACGACATGTGGCGCAGGGGTACCACCATTGACTTTGCGATCTCTCGCGGAGTCAATGCTGTCATGCGCCACGAGGTATGGCATGATCTCACGTCAGACCACCGCCCGGTGCTGCTGACTATCGCCGACGTGCCCACCACGAGGCTCACCAGAGGTCCCAGCCGCCGCTACGACTGGGAAGCGTTCGCAGAAACTTCTATATGTTTTTCAACAGGAGTTATCTGTTTCAAAGATATGTGGTATGGAAGGCAAAATACGAGTTTTTCAATTAAATGAGACATTTTCCCGGTTTATAACTTTTGATTTAGGCTGTATCGCTGAACCGAATTAGAAGTTAAGTTACTCATTCGGCGCATAATTTAACCCTCTTTAATAGTGATATGCATAACATTTTCCGTCGGACGTACTGTTTTCGAGCTACAAGCAAAAACTTGACGAAGAGCAAAAATTTCGCTAAAAAGTTATGCACACCTCTTGGGATTGGGCAAACTCGGATTACATGTATTTAGGATCACATTCAGGTATTAAAGCGATTTCCAGCCTGCTGGGAATTAATTTTTCAAAACACTTTTTATAGATCTTATTTGCTTGGCCTATGAGTGCCTATGACTGATCTGATGTTTTGAGGATTTTTGAAATGACAGTGACACTGCGTTTCGTTTCGACAGCCAGGGCCGGACCTAGGGTAGAGCGAGTGGAGCGGCCGGTCTAGGCGCCGGATGGCAAGGGGGGCGCCAAAATGGCAAAAGAGAAAAAAAAAGTTTTAAAACAAGTGAAAATATTTACGCTTGGAGTTGCGCGTTCGTTCGGTTCACGGTAAAATGACTGGTGTAATTAACCTTTTTGTATATAATTTTGTTGGTTCTTTGCCATTTCAACATTTTTTTTAGGTGTGACTTGCTGCTTTTCTCTCTTCTTCTGCTTGCGCTGATCTTGAAAGGCGCGAAATAAAGGCGCCGAAAACTTAACGTTCTTTATAATTTTCTAAGGGATTGGGTTTATCAGGATTACATATTATATTTTTTTTTATTCGCTGCATTTGATTTTAAAAGGCGTGCAATATAGACTGATAAAGGCACTGAAAAAGTAAACTTATAATTTTTTTGGTATTTTTGTTATTTCAACATTTTTTTGGCGTGACTCGCTGCTTTTAATCTTGAAAGGCGCGAAATAAAGGCGCCGAAAAAGTTACGTTCTTAATAATTTTCTAAGAGATTGGGTTTATCAGGATTACATTTTATTGTTTAAATCGCTGCTTTTGATTTTAAAAGGCGCGAAGTAAAAGCGCCGAAAACGTACAGTTATAATTTTTGTGGTATTTTGTTATTTCAAGTATTTTTAGCCGTGAATCGCTGTTTTTAATCTTGAAAGGCGCGAAATACAGGCGCCGAAAAAGTTATGTTTTTTATAATTTTCTAAGAGATTGGGGTTTATCAGGATTACATTTTATTATTTATTGTTTAAATCGCTGCTTTTGATTTTAAAAGGCGCAAAATAAAGACTGATAAAGGCGCCGAAAAAGTAACGTTTTTTTTTGTTGGTATTTTCTTAAGCGTGACTCGTTGCTTTTAATCTTGAAAGGCGCGAGATAAAGGCGCCGAAAAAGTTACGTTCTTAATAATTTTCAAAGACATTGGGTTTATCAGGATTACATCATATAATTTATTGTTTAAATCGCTGCTTTAAAAGGCGCGAAATATAGGCTGTTAAAGGCGCCGAAAACGTACAGTTATATTTCTTTGGTGTTTTTGTTATTTCAAGTATTTTTTTAGGCGTGACTCGCTGCTTTTAATTTTGAAAGGCGCCGAAAAAGTTACGTTCTTTATAATTTTCTAAGGGATTGGGTTTATCATGATTAAAATAATTTTTTGGTTTTTAAATCTCTGATTTAATTTTGAAAGACGCGAAATTAACCCCGATAAAGGCGCCGAAAAAGTTACGTACTTTATAATTTTCTAAGCTAAAATTAACCCAATTTGGGTTTATCAAGTTTATATTTTATTATTTACTTGCTTTTGCCACGACCTTATCTGTGTGGGATTAACATTCGCCATAATTAATGAATAAAACGCCTTGGTAAAATCGAATAGTAAATATTAATTTAGGGAATATGCTATTTTAAGTTAACAGTGAGCAACAATTTCATACAAACTTCCACCCTCTTAAGCGATTATTTCTGGGATAAAAACTATCCTATGTCCTTCCCCGGGACTCAAACTATATTCATACCAAATTTCATCTAAATCGGTTTAGCGGTTTAAGCGTGAAGAGGTAACATACAGACAGACACACTTTCGCATTTATAATGTTAGTATGATTTTTTTAAGTCACTTCTTTTGATCTTGAAAGGTACGAAATAAAGCCTGATAAATCCTCGCTCATCTCTGGTGGAAACGCAGCCTACGCTTAGATAAGACAGATTAATTGAACGAGCGGAGCGTAAGCGAAGTGAAGTTCTTACAAACAAATTCGGCTACTGGGACGTTTTTCTGATCTTCATGAAATTTATTGGGGTTGTAGCAGAGATACATATAATTTGAGAGTTCGTATGTAAGTAGGATCGATCAAGGGGCGTGGAGCTAGAAGAAGAAAAAAATCTTGAGATGGGTCTTGTTATATTGGTCATCTCGTTTGCAAGGAAATCGTGAGTTCTGAGTTCGAGGCGGACCACCAGTTTTTTCATTTTCATTACTAACGAAGGGCACCAAAACCCGATTTCGCTCTACCCTGATCGAGGGCTCAGGCCGGCGCTGTCGACAGCGCACAACATGTGTTGGTATTGGAATATGCGGCACGTCTACACGGTGCAAGTAATTATACAGTATTACACCAGCTGCCTAAAATAAAAACTAAAACAAAGAAAAAATAGATTTCTCTAAATTTAGTCGCAGAAAATATACATAAACGTTATCGAACATATTTATGGTATGGGCAATATTTCATTAAGTAGTTTAGTTCATTAGCATAATTAGCTTTTGTGAATTTCATGATCCACATACATATAAGCAAACGTTGCATTTTTTTTAAAAAAACTACAAACCGTATCGACGTGGGAGTTTTAGTCTGCTGTTTAAAATCATGCAAACTCTCTAGTTTTGGAAAAGGAAATGGGGTGAGACAAAAATGGGGTTCATAGGTAAGTACCTAACACGTCATGAAATAAACAAAAGTATTTCACCCCACCCTGGTGTCCCCCAGGGTGGGGTGCTCTCTCCTCTCCTTTTTTCTATATTTATTGATGGCATTGCGCAATCTTTGGAGTGCAGTTACCATCTTTATGCGGACGATTTGCAGATTTACGCAGCGGCTAACATTGACGAACTCCCTTCTCTGTTCCGTAAAGTCAATTGCGATCTAGAAAGTATTCGCCACTGGGCCTTTAATTTCGGATTAAAGGTAAACGCTAAAAAATCGCAGGGGATTGTTATCGGCAGTCCCTATTTTGTCTCCAAACTTGCTGAGGTGGTGGTACCCAATGTTATTTTTGACGGGACATTGATCCCTCTTTCCTCTACTGTGAAGAACTTGGGTATCATCTTAGACGAAACACTCTCATGGACGCCGCATATATCGGAGGTCAGTCGAAGGGTGTTTGCTTCGCTGCACTCTCTGAGGCGACTGCAGAACTTCCTTCCTCTTCCTACTAAAATCACTCTTGCTCGCTCTCTCTTACTACCTATCCTAGATTATGGCGACATTGCTTTTATAGACCTCAGGGAAGAACTGCTGGACAAGCTGGAGCGCCTGCAAAATGCCTGCATCAAGTACATATTTGGGTTGCGTAAGTTTGATCATGTGTCCGCCTCCCGTTCTCAACTTGGTTGGCTTCCAATTCGCCGTCGTAGGGATGTACATGTTCTGTCATTGCTTTTCAACGTGTTATTTAATCCTGCATGTCCTCCGTATCTGTCGGAAAGATTTAATTATTTGGCTAGTATTAGCGATCATCGCTTGCGGTCTAGTACAAATCTCTCTCTAGCCATTCCGCCAAAACACTCGCGTATTTACTCTAGGTCCTTCACTGCTTATGCAGTTAAATTGTGGAATGAGTTGCCAGTGGATGTAAGAAAGTCACAGTCTGTTTCCTCACTCAAGGATAAATTGAAAAAGTTGTGGCTAGTGGACTCTTAATGTTTTTTGCGAATTGAATATTTTATATATATATATATATAGGTATATATTTATTTAGTTATTTATTTATGAACGTCTGATATTATATGTGTATAGTAATGTTTATTATATTATTATGTATGTAGTTTAAGTATTTGTATGGTACATGAATGTACCTATATATTTATTAGTGTTTACCTGCAGCTTTATATGTGTTTTGGAACTTTTTATTTGTATCTTTTGTGCATAGTTTGTCTTTCACCATTTGTATTTAATCCTTTCTCATTTTCTCATGGGTTGGCTGGAAGAGATCCCTATCAGGGATAAGCTCGCCTTTGTGCATATCTTTTATACATGCTACTGTTGTATTATGTTATACCTACTTGTTTATGTGCAATAAAGTGATACATACATACATACATACATACATTTCTTGAATAAAATTTTAATTAAAAAACCAAATACCTAATAGTATGTAATAGTTCCATTAAAAGTAAAACTGAATATTTGCTCGTGTTTTATTAAGGGCTGCTCGCTGCTCATCTGCTCATAAATAGGCACTGGCAGATGTTAAGTGGAGTTTTATTAAACTCGACCCCGAAATTAAAATAACATCTATTTTTGTGTGGTGTCTTTGTCGTTGACAGATATGACAGGAATACTTTTCACTGGCTGAAAAGATACCTATATCTTGAGGTCTTCGTTTCAAATTTAATGTAAAGCTTGACCAGAAATATTTGATCATGCGCCATGTTGCGGAATTTCATTGGAACTAATTTCTTAAACTGGCAATAATTTTAATGACAGGATAATATGCATGTGTGAGTGCATGTGATTTGCTGTCACTGTTGTCAGCGTCGTTGTCGCGGTTTATTTGAATAATAATAATGTGTTGAATACTTTGATAAATATAAAGGGAATAGATATGGTACCAGGCGCACGATCGTGTGCCATCAAATATAGGTTCCGGCGCCTATATTGAATCAGTCGTGTCATGGCCGCCGAAGCGCATGCTTTCAAGAATAACGAATCTAGAAGACCCGTAAATCATGCCAAATTGTGCCTTTTTCGAGTGCTTTAATAGCTCAAAACATAAAAACAAAGCTCACGGAATAACTTTTCATTCGTAAGTACTGTTTTAAATACGCAAACATATTTTTTTATCAAAAATTTATCAAAAACATTTTTGTTATTGAGTAAGCGAGACAGCTAAATAGGCAGTACCCACGCGTGAAACACGTATGTCCGAGTGTCATGCTCCTTTGTGTAGCGTCAGCAAATAATATGCTGATAAAAATGCACTTGTATTTCATTCTGTTCTCCTAGTACTTGAAACCGTTACTAAGCTAAACTTTTGTACTTTATGTGTATATATATATACATAGAATTACTAAGGTTATGTCATTTTTTTATTTATACTTCTGAACAGCCTGTTGCATGACAATTTGTGAATTGTAATATTTGCTGAATGTAGGGTAGTTGCCGTGACAATACACCCAATCAAAATGTATTTTTATAGGATATTTTACGGCACTTACGTCCTTTTACTATGATATTTCAACTTTTTGAAATAACTTAAAAATCGCTCAAATAACTCAATAGTTTTTCAATATAGTATTCATTGAAAGTAATTATCAGGCGCTCTTGAATTTTCCCATATTCAAAAGTTAGAAGGAGACACATTTTTTTTTGTATTTTTGAAGCTATTATATCCGCGAAAGGCTTGACTTTATCGAAAAATAGTCTCCAAAGACCCCTTTTCTTTTTTAAAGACCTATCCAACCACACACTACACAATAGTGTTCAATCGATAATAAAGCGATAAGGAAACAACGGCCAAGCGTGCCGGACTCCGCATAATAGAGGGTTCCGGACCTTTAATGGAATAAGAACCAAACTAATACCAAACGGTCGTATCTGATGCCTATTGAAGAAGTTTTTTGGAGATAACTCAAAAATGGCTGAACCGATAATGTTCAAAACAATCATCTTCTCAAAATTTTTCATATTCTTTGGACTTACGGTTCAAAAGTTACAGGGGGCGGGGACACAATTTTTCTAACTTTCGAAGAAATTATTTCTGAAAATATTTACTTAATCATAAAATGTTCAAAAACACCTCGATGGTTTTTTTATAGACCTATCGATTGATGTGCAATATGTTGATATTGGAAAAAAAATGTTATATGTATGGAGCCCCTCCCTTAAAATTATTTTTTTTTGTAATTTCACTACATAACTAAATAGCGGCATGCAAAATACACCTTATGTTTACATTTAATTAGGATACGTCTTATCGGTCTTAACGGCCTCCTAGCCCAGCCGGTAGTGACCCTGCCTACGAAGCAGGAGGTCCCGGGTTCGAATCCTGGTCAGGGCATTTGTTTGTGTGTTTATCACAGATATTTGTTCCTGAGTTATGGATGTTTTCTATGTATTTAAGTACTTATCCATATTTATCTATTATATATATCGTCGTCTAGTACCCATAACACAAGCCTTATCGAGCTTACTGTGGGCCTAGTTCGATTTGTGTAAGATTGTCCTGTAATATTTATTTATTTTATTATTATTATTTATTATAGTTTCCTAGTAAAATGGCTATGACATACGGACGAATCGATGTACGGACGGAAGGAAAGACAAACATGACGAAACTATATGGGTTCCGTTTTTGCCATTGGCTACGGAACCCTAAAAATCACCCTATTTCATGTGTACGGGAGCGAACCCAATTTTTTATTTTATGATTTAATATATGTACCATTTTTAATACCTTTTAAGCAATTATCTTTAATATCAGAGAAAAAAAACGTTTCTAGTAAATATAATTTGTCAGGTAACGACCAAAACTGCAATATAATTATTAAACTATAATCAATCTTGTTTTATTACTAATATGGTTCATTACGGCTATAAACTTGTGGTAGTAATTAGTGAGTTTTGGGTGTTGCCCGATTAATTTAAGCAATTATCTTTAATACCCGAATTACCCGATAATGAGAACGTTTCTTGAAAGTATATTACTTAAATTTCTATTATTATTATTTGCTCTTGTTCCTTTAGCCGTCAACACAGTGCATTCTCCTTTTTGTAAATGGTCGGAAACGCGCATGTGACACCTCTGGAGTTATAGGCGTCCATAGGTTACGGTAGCTGCTTACCATCAGGCGGGCCGTATGCTTGTTTGCCACCGTCGTGGTATTTAAAAAGTTTATTTGCTGTCGCTACCTACCAAATTAGGCACGTAGCGCTGATTCCCGAGACTTACAACCTGTTCAGGATAAGTGAATCTTTTGTACCATTATAACTATGCACAATCGAAGATCACACCTTTACATTGGTTTTTTTGAGTCGTGCGCGAGGTAGGCGATGGAAATGTAAGTACTAGGACAACAGGGATCATTGCGTAGTGTAATATAACCGTCGCTTACCATGCGCGTCTCTTTTGACAAACCATTATTGCATTAAAAAGAGAAACCTCTAAATCCGTAATAGCTACGCGTAATCGTAGATGCCTTTATACTGGTTTTTTTAAACGATCGTTCGTTACCTATTTCGTTGAACACTGGAATATTCGACTAGAGCACCAGAAGTTTAGAACAGAGATTTATTCATATTTTAAAAATATAGTATGCTATTGACTTGTCATTTAATTTTCTATCTCGGTCCATCTCGCCCGCTTTCATATTGATGCGACAAGGACTTACTACGATCAATATAAATTCAAGATTTTATTTTTTTCAAACCCAAATGACTCTCTTTTTACTTCTATACGTCATTGTTAGAAATATGACGATCTTGCCTACACTACTGTAAATTATATTAGTTGGTCTCTATCACACTTTGTGCAATGCGCAAAATATGGAAATCTCGCTTACATTCCCGTGTTAAGTATATTGGTGTATCTCTTTTACCCCTGATGCACATGTACATTATAGCATTTATAGCAGTGTGTAAGCATTTACAAGTGTGTGGATGCCGGAACACATTTCAGTTTTGTCAGCTATGAACGTCAGGTATCTTCCTCTTTTTACTTTAATCAAAGGTTGAATATTAAATATTAAACGACAAAAAAATCCCAAAAATATCCATAGTCAAGAGCGAAACATTGTAAATAGTGTATATAAATAATACTGCTGTAAATAATACGCTCGGGAAATGAAACTATTTCACTGTGAAACAGTTTCAAATTAACATCAGAGCTAACAGGTAAACACATCAAGATGTCACCCACAAAACAGAAAAAACAATAGAAACGTAACGTATGCGCGGCGCGTGTGGCAAAGGTAAGAGTAGCAACTCAAACCCTGACCACAGATAGCAGTCAGTTCGTCACGGACGGCACGAGCGGTTAAGCGAGACTGATGTGCATTGAAAAGTATAGAAAAATATACAAATATGCCTTATTGTGCTATTTTAGAGTACAAAATCGAGAGCCGGAGGTCAAATCTTGCCCATGGTGGCATTTCATACCATCGTTAAGTCTTATTTTCATTATTTTTTAAATATTTATTACATATTTCGTTTTGCGGAAAACATTTCTTGATACGTTATAGAAACTTCAACTGTATCTTAAAGAAATAAGGTCGATATCTATTTAGCATAACTAAAGAACTTTCTCGAATGTTTCAACTATAGTCCGCTACTCAAGCCAGTGCGAGGAAAATGTTAGAAAAAACTTATCGATATCGATATTTATATATACGTAATGGTTTTTGATTGATGTTAACATTATGTGTTCCTAATAATTTATTTCTAACACTCACTGCATTCCAATAATTAAATAATTTGAAAAGAGGAAACGTACCAATAATAATAGTGTTGAAATTCCGTGCGTAAGTACCGTAATTCATTTATTTACTATGTATTTACGTATTTATTATTATTGTCATTCATTTATTACGTAAGACGATTCAGGGGAATAAACTTGGAAATTGACCATGTCTTACTTCTACTTATGATAGGTTTTTTTTATTATTCTTGTTTTTTCTGACATAAAGATGTCAAAAAGTGGCAAAAATTGTCTTACGTATAATATATAAATATAAATGAACGCCTTGTTGTATACTAAAACCTTCTTCAGAATGTAACAAATACTTTTTTTAAAACCGCGTCAAAATCGGTTCGGCAAAACACGAGATAATCGTGAACAAACGGACATACATACAAACATACAGGTCAGATTGAGAACCTTCTTTTTTTAAGTCGGATAAAAACGAAAAATCTTGAGTTGTGTTTCTGCCGGTGAGTAGGATTGCCAAAGAGGAGCTGTAACAGGACGAGGGATCCTCTCGTTTCTTTAGTCGTCAACACAATGAAACTCCTTTTTGTAAAAACGGCAACGCGCATGTGACACCTCTGGAGTTGCAGGCATCCAAAGGCTACGGAAGCTCCATATTACCATCCGGCGGACCGTATGCTTGTTTGCCTTCATCGTGGTATTAAAAAACGACAATATAATTTATTTATGATTTTACCTTTTTGAACAAACAAGTTTATGCTACTTATAAAAAAAATATTTCACACGTCATGTCGAAAGTCGCAACTATGTATTGTTGTATGTATCGATAAAAAAATAAGTACCTAATTTACTTGGAAAACTATACTAATTATTATTTATCGATATGACACCGACTCTTCTACATTACTATTGGATCCTACGACGTAAAGCCCTACCTCCATGTTATCTCGCTTACTCTTACTAAGACCACGCAAGTGTAAGAGAGAAAGAATATACACGATGATTTTGATATTTGTGACATCTGTTGTCGAGTTGCTGAACTGGAAATACCGTAGGTTAAGCTACTCGACGCTAGATGACGCTACTTTGTATGAAATAAGTATTACGAATACAATTTCGACTATGTGGTATTAATCATAAAGTTCAAATTATATAACCGGTCATGGCTCATATTACTTTTTAAACAAGATAATTTAGCCAATCATCTTTAAGATACTGATGTGTTTGTGTTTAAAGTAGTGTGCGTTTTGGCGACACTGGTTCTCGTACTAATCACGACGTAAGCCGCTTCTACCGTTTTTTCTGTTTTGTGATGTCACCATACCATAGAGAATAATGCTATCTATGACTATACTGAACTGTTGCCATATAAATGAGAATAATAGCGCCCACTTGACAATGATCAATCTCATATATTTCTGGTCAGGCTTTATTTCAATGTAGGTATGTTCCTTATATCTTCCTCTGCTGCCTAATAAGCAGCATTATTATCAGATGCGTTACTGCAGTCAGCTTGTTTCTTCCCCTCTCAATTACGTGTTATGAATATGGGATATAGGTATTTCATTTAGATACAGGTTTATTTGGCTTGTAGGTATTGTTTGTGTGCTGTGTACTCGTGGCGGCTGCGGTGGTGGGAGCGGCCGAACCGCACGCCGCAATAGCGGCACTCGAACCGCTTCTCCTTCGTGTGTGTCACCATGTGAACTCTCAAGTACCTGAAACGCCCAATCCAATATCACCCATCATAAAACACAGACGTAAAAAAAAGTCTAGAAAATTATTTGGGTTCTTATACATATTCGATACACTGGAATTTACAGTTACAACTTTCAAAAAGATTTATACATCAAAGATTGCCAGCAATACCCTATTTAGCAACTCCAAATATAATCCTTTCAATATCACGATTCGTAAGTCAAAACTACAAATAAAAAGTATAGGTTAATAGGCACGCCTCCACGCTCCAGCGTGCCTATTTTGAGTATAGGAGCTCCGCTTTTAACCCTTTGAACGCCAAGAACCCCTAAAGAGGTCTTGTGTCGTCGTGCCCACCATGCCAACGACCCATAAAGGGGTCGGAGTGAAGGTGTACTTTGATCATGAGTAAAATCTATTATGAAATGAATTGTTTTGCACGGTTGTACGTTGTTTTATAGACTACATTTTCGCAGAATATTGGTTCATAGAAAATGTTTCTCATATTTTCATTTCATAGAGTGATCATTTGTCAGAGCTCTTACATTGTAGAATCTGGTTTTGTATATGTTTTATTGTTCAGATAAGTAGTTTTTCGAATTTCAGTTCATTACGTTTTAAATCAAATATTATTAATCCGTATAGTATTTAGTTTGTATAACAATTGTTTTAAAGCCTGCATATTCATAGAATGTTGTTTCTGATTTTATCAAACTTAATATTTTCGTTTCATAGAAGACTCAGTTTCTCAATACTTATTGTGATATACATTAAATCCTATATGTTTTTATTCAAAGAGAATTAAACTGTAGAATTTTCATATCAATTAAGCTGATTATTAAACTTAAATAAAAAAAATCTGTGTTTTATTAATGTATTATAATGTGTTTTGTTTGTGTGTTTATCACAGATATTTGTTCCTGAGTTATGGATGATTTCTATGTATTTAAGTATTTACCTATGTCTATTTATTATATATGTCGTCGTCTAGTATCCACAACACAAGCCTTATTGAGCTTACCGTGGGACTAGGTCAATTTGTGTAAGATTGTCCCATAATATTTATTTATTTCATTTAATATATTTAATTTAGCAATATGTTTAATTTTACTATTCTAACAGTATGTTTCTGTGGAGGCCGCAGTTCTAACCTAACCTAACCAACTTTTCTGGTAACAGTTTGTTTCTGTAGGAGTCGCAGTTCTAATCTAACCTAACCAACTTTTCTCGCAACCGTTTGTTCCTGTAGGGGTTGCAGTTCTAACCTAACCTAACCAACTTTTCTGGCAACAGTTTATTTCTGTGAGGGTCGCAGTTCTAACCTAACCTAACCAACTTTTCTGGCAACCGTTTGTTTCTGTAGGGGTCGCAGTTCTAACCTAACCTAACCAACTTTTCTGGCAACCGTTTGTTTCTGTAGGGGTCGCAGTTCTAACCTAACCTAACCAACCTTTCTGGCAACAGTTTGTTTCTGTAGGGGTCGCAGTTCTAACCTAACCTAACCAACTTTTCTGGCTACAGTTTGTTTCTGTGGGGGTCGCAGTTCTAACCTAACCAATTTTTCTGGCAAAAATTTATTTCTGGGGGGTCGCAGTTCTAACCTAACCTAACCAGCGTTACGGCAACCGTTTGTTTCTGGAATTTTGTTGTGTGTGTAACAGATCTAATATCATATTCTTTGCAATAACCCCCTATAACAGAGAAACTAAAGGAAAGCAGGCTTAGATGGTACGGCCACATAATGAGACGCGATGATAATTTCTGTGTGAAGACCGTCCTAAATATCCCAACAAAATCTCTGGGAAGAGGAAGACCCCCTGAAACATGGTGGTCCACTATCAAAAGGGAATTAAAAGCGCAGAATTTAACCCCCACGACAACCCAGGATAGAGCATCCTGGCGCCGCCGTACAAGGAGGCCCGACCCCAGATAGAACTGGGACTAAGGGAAGGAAGAAGAAGAAGATATTCTTTGCAATAAGTTTCTTTGCAATTAATGTAAATGAAGTGCATAAATACTAAAATAATAATATTGGAAAAGAAAATACTGGAACCAAATATTATATAAAACAGTAACTATGAAACAACAATCTATGAAATCTGTGTCTACGAAAGAAAAATACATGAAATATGATTCTAGTGTTTGATAACTTTGTAAATTAAAAAAGTTTGATAGCAATATACATGGAACTGAATGTCTGTGAAATATGTTTTAAATAATTGAATAGTCTATGAAACAATAATATTGGAACAGAAAGTACAGGAACCAAATAATCTATGAAATAATTTCTGAGAAACGAAATTCTATGAAATTTCTGTCTATGAAAGAGGGTGACACCGTTTTGCACAGCACTGCGAGATTCGTCTTTTTTGATAACGCAACAGTGCTTGGCGTGTGAGTGATCACTTCATTCAAATATGAAAGCGTTCAAAAGGTTAAAATTGTTGCCATTGAGGCCACAAGGTGGCTGAGCTAAAACTATAAAGATTAAAATGGTAGCAAATTTTACTCTTGTCTCTTGAAGCTCTTGCTGCATACTTCACAGTGGAACTCTGTGGCATCGCTGTGGGTCTGGAGGTGTGCACTGAGCGTGCCCTTCGTCTTGAGGGCGAGGCCGCACTCCTCGCACTTGTATGGTCGCTCCTTGGAGTGAGTCCTGCGGACCAGTGCCAGGTGAAACTTGAGTCACTGATTATAAGGCCAAAACACATATACCTAACGAAATTACCTGTGCATTTACGAATTAAATGAATGATTATGAAACAAATGTAAGAGTTCTAAGGCCTTAGGAGTAGAGATTTGCCCTACTCTACAAAGTTATTTGTTTACTATGGGAAAAAATCCTCGAACGGGAACGTTTCCTATACAAAACGGGTAAACGAGTTATTATAAGTACTTACAGTCAATTTTGAATATTTTCTACGTCTATATGACATTTTAGATGCTTACCTCGAATGTCTCTTAAGTAATTCTTTGTCAAAGAAAGATTTAGCACATACATCACATTGATAATTCTTTTCGTTTTCATGAATCTTTCGTCTGAAATAAAATGAAATAGGTAATGAGACCAACTGTTAGCATTGCGCTAGCTATAATACTTACACGTATTTGTTTGCTACACAGAGAAAAGATTATGAAAGTTTTATTTTTCTCCACTAGGCTATCGTTTTTGATTATTGCAACATAACTAAGTACACTTTTTATAATGGTTTTGTCAAGAGCATATGTGGTCTTAGCCATTTGTCGTTCGTTTAAAATTCAAGGTCACTCATATTTTTTACAAATTATTTTCGATTATGTGTGTAATCTATTGAACAAACTGTTATAAAATGACAGATCATGTTGAAATAGTTGAATGCAATAGTATGGTAAAGAAAAATATATATTGTATAATCTTTCCTTGGTGTTATTTTATACCTAGCACAACGTCAAAAACTGCTAGACAAAAAAAAATCACTATAAGGAATCAACTAATCAGATTATGTTCTCTAACCAAAAAAGAAAATAGCACTTGTGAATTACCAAAGCTCAAAACTCTTCGCTATGTAGTAGGAAAGCTTAACTAGTGGAGATGGCCAATTCTAATTGAAGAATTTTAAATGTGGTTAAAGCGCATTAGATTTAATTATTAAATAGAACTCACATATGTTTCAGGACGTGGTGCTTTAAGCGAAACTTTTTCTGGCACAAGTCACACTCAAACTTCGGGTCCTTGGTGTGCGAGACCATGTGCAGGTCCAGTGAGAACTGGTTCACGAAGCGGCGCTCGCACGACACGCAGCCGAAGGGCAGCGCGGCCGGGTTGTGCACTTGCAGCTTGTGGACCCTCAGACTTCGCACCACTGCAAGTTGAACATGAACATAGGTACCACACCCAGCCAGGGACGTGCCGGCTCCGGACATTTGGACATCGCAAGTTCAGACAGCGTTTGCAATGTAAGCGCAAATAAATGTGTTTATTTACGACATCTCATTAGAAACCTCCAATATTATCAGTGTTTCTCTACCATATTATATTATGCATGTATTATACATATAAACCTTCCTCTTGAATCACTGTATCGATTTAAAAAAAACGCATCAAAATCCGTTGCGTAGTTTTAAAGATAGCGTGTCTTTACTCTTTAGTTATGATGTCATGATATCATACTAATACTTCAATATGATTGCATGTAGCTAGTGGAATAATTTGCTGTTAATACAGCTATGAAGATAAGCATTTAACATAAACGTCTTATGCTGATGAATTATACTTACAAAAAACTAATAATGATTCCATTACACTTACCTTTGTTACAAATATCACATTTAGGTATCACACCTAAATGTTTGATCTTGTAATGTGTATATCTGCCACTAAAGGTGGCAAAGAGCTTCGGACAGGCCTTGCACTGTAACATTCGCCGCTCCGCCTTGGGCTGGTGGCGGAGGGAGTGTTCCTTGATATTTCGAACAGATTTGCCGCACTCTTCACACACTTGCCTCTCTTGGTCTTGTTTTGCTTCTTTTGTTGATTTAACTTTTTTTGGACGGCTACGTTTTTTATACACTCTAGCTAAAATAAATAAGATATTGCTTTAATTACAAAGAGCAATATTATTTATAGTTTATTCCTCAAATCAATACTTACAGTGCTAGTTAGCTAGCTAGCAGGTACTTGTGATATTACCGGACAGATAAAATGAGAGAATATGTTACAAATTACTTAAAACACTAACAAACTTTAACAAATCCCAACTAAATATAAATGGAGCTTCGAGCAGAAATGGATCCTAAACTAAATAACGGTTGCTAGTGGCAGGAAAACTAGATTCGGTGGTAAAAAATATAGCTAGTGTTGCTGTCTAAAATATCATTGAGAAGAGAGAGACAGAGCACAAGTTTAGGACTGCAACAGCTGACGGCGACGTGGCCGAAGCTGAATACCGGTAGCTGGAGCCACACGCAGTGAGCTAAGTGGCTAACAATGGAGGGTTACAAGTTTGGTCACGTATTCATTGAAAGAAATATCTTATAAGATAGATATTTCTCCTGACCTCAAGGAAAGTGTAGTTCACCAACCCGAGTATATATAGAGTAGAGTTCAAATTTAGTCACAGTCAGAACAGAAATCTGCAAAATGTAATTAACTAATGATTGAGATTAAAGTACTTAATTACCAATAACGATTAATTAATCTTAGTCAAATGTGTTCCAATTAAATTAATCGTAGAAATTTTTATTCAAATAATCAATTAGATTATTTTATCTTGATTAATATTAGGAATAAATTACATATATAAAAAATTAGATGAAATCAAAATAAAGGTAAATAACTAAAAATAAAATCTTGAATCAAAAACTAAAAATAAAAGTCATCAATTTTGACCCTACACACATATGATTATTTACAAATAAAAATTAGTTATACTAAAGTCTGTTTTTCTATTCCGTAGACTAAAATGATTTTTCATGTGTTGCTTGTTTTTACGTCTTATAAACACAGATCAAATATTACTAGGGATACACAATCACCCCAAAAAAATAGCCCCACAAGAGTACCGCAAGAACGACTCGGGCGGTACTTTATTTGAGTCTTATTAGTTATTATGGTATAAAACTGGCTGGTTACAAATTTTCAGGAGCCATATTTTCAGTAAATCTTGTTTGAAACTGTATTTCCTTTACATTGTTGCTCGAAGCTTCTAAATAGTGATGTGCCACAACTGGTACTAACCGAAAATAAATTATAGGGAGATACTTATGTTTGTTGATGAAGTGTCTGTAACACAATTAATGGATAATCCGTGACATGCTAAAAGGGAACACTCGGACAAAGCTTTTTTATTGTAAGATTAATAGTCACCTCTATGCTACATATCTAATCATATAGCTCAAAATACACAAAGTTACTCATTCTATTTCTCTATGTTCCAAGTACCAAGTTTCATTTAAATGAGAACCTTACTTTGTCCTTCTCGCGACCTGTTTTATAAAGGTACAATTGAAAATTTTGCTATGTGCCTCTTTTTAGATCGAATATGTAGAAACTAATAGTAAGTAATATATATATATATATATATATATCATATATATATCATTTATTTATTCAAAGTAAATTCATTGCGAACACTTTTCGAATGTCATAACATACATGCACAATTAATACCTAAGTATTTTACAAAAAAAATAGGATTACACAATCATCTTTTATAATATACATTCATTTTTATTATTTACATTATAATATTCTCTTATTATCGTATTGTGATATTTACATTAGTATCTGACCATATGTCTTTATCTGTTAAATATTCGTCCAACCTGTAATAGGCTCTATTTGTTAAAATTTGCTTAACTTTGGTCTTAAATTTATTTTCAGGTAAATTTAAAATATGGTCAGGTAGTACGTTATAAAAACGGGTACAGAGCCCCAAAAATGACTTTCTGACTCTACTTAACCTAGTTGTCACTGCTATTAATTTAAATTTGTTTCTAGTATTTAAGTTATGAATATCGCATCCTCTATAAAATTGACCTAGGTTCTTTCTTACATACATAATATTTTCATAAATATATTGACTTGGCATAGTCATGATTCCAATAGTTTTAAACAGTGCTCTTAGGGAATCACGAGTTTTCAAGTTATAAATCCCGCGAATTGCTCTCTTTTGCAAAATAAAGATTGTTTCAATATCAGCAGCTCTACCCCACAAGAATAAACCATAACACATGACGCTATGAAAGTAACTAAAGTAAACTAGTCTTGCTGTGTTTACGTCTGTAAGCATTCTTATCTTTTTTACAGCGTACACAGCGGAACTTAGTTTTTTTGAGAGATCAGCAATATGAGGGCCCGATTGTAGCTTAGAATCCAAAGTTATTCCCAAAAATACTGTACTTTCCACTTGCTCCAAATTTTCGTTGTTTATTTTTAGGCCTTTTATTTTACTTTTAACATTAGGTAACTTAAAGTGTACATACTTGGTCTTCCGAGCATTTAGAACAAGGTTGTTGGCTGTAAACCATTCCTGCGTTTGCTGTAGGGCCTTATTTAAATAGGCTACATCCTGACAAGTTCTTTTTACTTTAAAAATTAGTGATGTGTCATCTGCAAAAAGTACAATTTTAGTAAGGTGTTCTGCCATAAACGGTAGATCATTTATGTACACTAAAAAAAGAAGAGGACCTAAAATTGATCCTTGGGGAACCCCCATCCTAACCTCAGACCCTGCTGACCGAGATCCGTTCACGAGCACTCTTTGAACTCTATTTGATAAATAAGATTTTATAAATTCTAGTGCTGTATCTTTAAATCCATAGTGACTTAGCTTAGTTAGCAATGTAAGATGATCGACGCAATCGAACGCCTTCGATAAATCACAAAATATGCCGATGGCATCTTTCTTTTCCTGCCATGCATCGAACACATTCCTAATCAAATTATTTCCCGCGTCCGTAGTAGAACGTCCCTTGGTAAAACCATATTGTTGAGGATGAAACAATTTGTTTATGTTAAAATACTTTAGAATTTGAATTGCTATCACTTTCTACAATACTTTGCTAAGTACTGGCAAGACGGAAACCGGTCTATAGTTTCCGGGGTCTTTGGTATCACCAGTTTTCAATAAGGGTATTACTCTACTCATTTTCATCAGGTCTGGAAATTGACCTTCGTCTATACATTTATTAAAGATTATAGCTAAGTGAGGTGCCAGTGTAACTATGATAGCAGTACAAGCTTTTACTGACATCCCCCATAAGTCTTCAGTAGATTTTACTTTTATCTGTTTAAAGGTCTTAACAATTATTTCAGGATTAATGTATTCAAATTCAAATTTAGTTATACAGTGACCTACATGCTGACTTAGTAGAGCTTTGGCCGTGACAGGCGATGAATTAAGTGCTTCTGTAGTTTTGATCGGAATGTTTGTAAAAAATGATTCAAATTCCTGAGCTACCTCTAAATCTGAACTAATTACGCCATTCGGTGTACTCAATGTAAGCTCATTTGATGATTGCTTGATTTTCCCGGTTTCTTTTTTAATTACATCCCAAATAGTTTTCACTTTATTGTTGGCTGTTTTTATCTTATTATTAATAAAATTTGATTTAACTGCCGAACAAATTTTTTTGAATATTTTTGAGTAGCGTCGTACATATTCAGTAAATTTTTCTGTCCGAAAGAGATTTTTAAGTTCATATAGTTCATACATTTTCTCTCTACTTTTACGGATACCATTAGTAGCCCAGTCACTGAACTTAAACTTGTATTTGACCTTTACGACATTGACTGGGAAACTTTTTTCAAATACTGCAATTAATTTGCAAAACATACTGCTGTACATGTTGTTACTGGTCAAATCTAACCTAGGTGTATCCCTTTCTGACAGTTCCTTATGAAGTCTTTCATTAAATCGCTGTAATCGGTACTGTGTTATTGGACGCTTTTTTAGCTCAATATGACTATCTAATAATTTATGTTCCAATATTATTTCTTGACCTGAGTGGTCAGATCGAACAATGTTTACAATTTTCTGTGATGATATTTTACAATTTATAAAAATATTATCTAGACATGTAGCTGTGGAAGACGTTATTCGGGAAGGTTCTTGAAATACATTTTCTAAATTAAATGATCTGAACAGACTTAATAATCTAATTGACAACAAGTTATTAGTATCTAAAATGTTTACATTAAAATCACCGCATACTATAATTTTTTTATTGGTTCTATAAATGATGGAAAGAACATCTTCCATAACCGATTCAAAAGTGCAGAAATTTTGTATATTTGGAGGCCTGTACACGCTAACTACAATGTCTACAATGTGTTCTTGTAACTCCACGCAAGACAATTCAATTATTCGTTCTACTGACATTCCTACTATGTCATGACGCTGCTTAAATTTAATAGATTTACGTACTAATATCAGTGAATCACCATGAATGGCAGTCTGTCGACTAAACGAGCTGGCCAAGCAATAAGCTTCATAGTTTAATATATTCACTTCGAATTCCTTTTGCCAGTGTTCCGTTAAACAAATAACATCGTATTGAAATTTTTCAAGACACAACTCTAATTCCAAAATTTTCGAAGATAAGCCTTGAATGTTCTGATGAATTAATTTAAAATTATGTTGCTTTACTTGTCTTTAAATAAAAGGTTTTTCTAAAAAAACACTAGGTGATTTGGGAGGGGTTGACGTTACATCTACCAGCTGATTCGCTGACGTACATGATATAAATTTACTTATATGACCCATAATATTTTTCATACCAATCTTATTAACACGTCCAGTCGTCGGTGAAAACATTTCTAACGTCAGGTCCAGGTTGGAGTCGAAGGAGAAATGCCTTTCGTTAAGTTTTACATTGTTACGTAATAATTTATTGAATATCTCAATTCTGTAATTATATAATAGTTTGCCGCAAATATACGTAGGGCATACGACAATTATATAGGTATTTGTATTTGTGATCTGATACAAAGTTTCAACAATATGTTCTACTATTTAGGGCGTCATAATTTTCGCTTTCATGAAAGTTTGCCTCACCCACTATTATGACGTAGTAGTCTGACAAGGTTAAGTTTTTTACATGAGATTCAGTTTTGTAGAGTAATTGCCTGACTCCTGCACCAGGCGATACAAAATGGCAGGAGTTATAACTGTCTAGGATTTCATTATTTTTAATGTTCGTGATATTACGATTTTTAATGTTAGTAGCTATAATTAATTTATTTTTTGGCGCGTTGTTTAGCGTAGGTCCGGTTTGTTCATATTTAACAGAATATTCAACGGAAGGCTTAGTTTTCAAAGCGCTAGAAAGATTAGATGACGTGTTCTTTGACGGGTCCAGGTGCAAGTTTTCTTGTATATTCATCCTTGTCGCTTTGTCGTCACTCCTAATCTTTGTCTGACATTTTTCAAGGTTTTTAATCGTTTCTCGAAATCTAGAAAGTTCTTTCTGTGAATTGATTAGTTCCGTTTGCAATTCTTTAATCTGCCGTTCCATTGAAGCAACTTTGATCAAGTTTTCTGATTGTTGGTCAGAGTTGGCCATCGGGCTGCATGATATGCTTTTACGGGTTTTCCTTGGTTTTTGTGGGGATAGACATATATTTTTTAAAGTGCAAATTTCCCGCGTGAGTTTTTCGTTTTGACGGATGCATTCATTTTTTTCTATTATTACATTTTGGAGTTCATTATCAGTGATAGACAGATCTAATTTTAACCTTTCGATTTCAGCTTTTAACTCGGATATAAGTCCAAAATCGTTAGTCAGTTCAAGACTTTTTGACATCGATTCATCTAAAATCAGTAGAGAGTCACTTCCTTGAATTAACGACTCGTTGGATCTCGATTTAACCAACAAGATTTCCTTATGTATGTAATTAATCGGGTCATTCTCTCCGTTTTCCATTTCTTTAGCGGCAGAAAAAGCTGTTAGGGGGCGTCCATTAATCGCGTCATACGTTTTTGGCTTGTTTTAGACCCCCCCTGCCCCATGGTGATCTTTGGTGATATTTTCAGGACCCCCCCCCCCCTCCAATATGACGTGTTATTTTTTTGCTAACTAAAGTAAGTACAGTTTTCTAACACATGAACCTACGTAACGAACGTACACGTGAAGGGTAAAAAAAATGAAACTACATGGATACCTCACCGTTTTAATTAAAATTATCTTTAATAGAAAAGAAACCGGCCAAGTGCGTATCGGATCACGCATAATCGAGCGTACCTACAATCGAAAAACTAATATCAAAAGGTCGTATCTGCCTATGAAAGAAGTTTTCTTGGAGATAACTCCATAGTTTCTAAAGGGATAATGTAATCAAAACAATTTTAAGAATATACAATGATGTATCTTTTAATTTTTTTTCATATTTTTTGGATCTCCGGTTCAAAAGTTACAGCGGGGCACAATTTTTAGACTTACGGGATGATCATTCTTAAAATATTCAGTAAATGAAAAAATGTTTAAACAGACCTCAATGTTATCAACCGACTTCAAGATTTCGAAGGAGGAGGTTATCAACTCGTCGGAATCTTTTTTTTTGCTATTTTTAAGGTTCCGTACCTCGAAAGGAAAAAACGGAACCCTTATAGGATCACTTTGTTGTCCGTCTGTCTGTCTGTCTGTCTGTCTGTCTGTCTGTCAAGACCATTTTTCTCAGGAACGCGTGGAGGTATCAAGCTGAAATTTATATCAAATACTCAGGTCTATTGTCCCTTGGAGCTGTGAAAAAATCAAACTTAAAAGCCAACGCAATCAAAAGATACAGTCGTTTATGCTGCAAATATTAGAGTTTTTCGGCACTCGCAAAACCTACGGGGTACTTCCCGTGAACTCAGAAACTTGAAATTTGGCACGAAGCAACATCATATAGCATAGACAACGGAAAAATTACAAAAAGTAGAAATTTTTAGTAAAATCATACAAAAAAATATTTTTTTAAATTTTAAACTTACTACCTTTTTCCTCGTAAACGCGTGGAGGTAATAAATTGAAATTCATGTCAAATACTCAGGGCTATAGGACCTTTCAGATGTAGCAAAACCAAACTTTTATGTCAACGCAATGAAAAGAAATAGCAATTTAAGTTGCATAGTTTGAAACTGAGTACTTGCAAGAAACTCAAAACCTAAAGGGTACTTCCCGTAAACTCAGAAACTTGAAACTTGGCACGAAGAAATGCCATATAGCACAGACAAAGGAAAAATTACGAAAAGTAGACATTTTTAGTAAAATCATACAAAAAATATTTTTTTAAATTTTAAACTTACTACCTTTTTCCTCGTAAACGCGTACAGGTGTTAAATTGAAATTCATGTCAAATACTCAGGGCTATAGGACCTTTCAGATGTAGCAAAACCAAACTTTTATGTCAACGCAATCAAAAGAAATAGCAATTTAAGTTGCATATTTTGAAACTGAGTACTTGCAAGAAACTCAAAACCTAAAGGGTACTTCCCGTAAACTCAGAAACTTGAAACTTGGCACGAAGAAATGTCATATAGCACAGACAAAGGAAAAATACTAAATAGTCTTTTTTAGTCAAATCATACAAAAAATCTTTTTTTTAATTTTAAACTTACTACCTTTTTCCTCGTAAACGCGTAGAGGTATTAAATTGAAATTCATATCAAATACTCAGGTCTATAATACCTTTCAGCTGTAGCAAAATCAAACTTCTACGTCAACTTTTACGTATATACCTACAGGTTTGTACGGAACCCTCGGTGCGCGAGTCCGACTCGCACTTGGCCGGTTTTTTTTTGTATGTTCACCGATTATTCAAAGACGTATGGACCGATTTAGAAAATTATTTCTTTGATTTAAATAGTATACTTCACAGTTAGTCCCACTGTAACCAGGTCAGGATCTGATGATGGGATCCTGGAGAAATCGAGGGAACTCTTCAACTATTATAGGCACAGCCATAGTGATTTGAGTATTTTTTACAGCAGCTCGAGCATTTGCTTTTGGAAAGGTGGAGGCTAAGTGAAGTCGCTTCTTTTTGATTAAAATTATTTTTAAATACCTATATTACCTATCGAGTGATGTGCAACACGTTGATATTTGGTAAAAAAAAATTTTTGACAAATAATTAGGTACATGTTTGGAGTGTCCCCCATGAAAATATCTTTTTCAGCAAAACTTAGTAGCGACATACAAAATACACCTTATATAATTTTTTTATTAAGATATGTTTTATAGTTTCCGAGTGAAATACGGACATACGGACGGACATAACGAAACCGGTTACTTTTTTGCAATTTTGGCTGCGGAACCCTAAAAACCTACTTCACAAAATACTATTTCAAATGCCATTAAAATTATATCTCATAAGTCATAACAATTAGTCCCAAGACGTAAAAAACCTTGTCGTGGAGGAGTTCCATTCTGGTCTTCACGAGCAGTTTTTATTTCACTAAAAAGCACTATTTAAATGCAATTGTTTGGTTTTTAGATTTAAAAAAATCGCTATACGTCTGCTTAAGGTTGCAGGAGTTCCCTTTGATTCCTCGTGGATATATCCGGGCATTCCGCCAATCCGTCATTAGAAATGGATTTTAACAAAAATGAGATCAATCTAAGAGACGACGTGCATAAAGCATAGCGACGCCCCGCCCGCTCAAATGAACGCTGAAGTGCCAACTGCGAGGCAAATTTTCGCGCGCAAATTTTACTCTGGTTTCGGCAGTTTGGTTAATTTAAAAGTTGATAATTTTTTATTTAATGAATATAATACAGTAGCACGGAGAAACACCCAACCCCCCGCCCCTGTGGTGATCATTAGTGATATTTTCTTGACCCCCTCCCCCCCTATACAATATGACGCGATTAATGGACGCCCCCTTACAAGTGGCGTACTAATGGCGTTCTTTATAGGAGAGTCACCATTTAAAGTCGCGCTGGATCTGGATTTAACCAGTGAGATTTCCTGTTGTAAGTATTTTATAGAGTCGTTTTCTACACCTTCAATCACTTTAGTGACAGGAGAAGTTAATGCTAGTGATGTACTCGTGTGCTTCAGAGGAGAGATATGACTTTCAGGTATCGTCTCGCTGGACTTTGATTCAACTAACGTGGTTTCCTGTTGTGGTACTTGTTGCGTCGCCGTAATCGTTGCGTTTTTTAGTGGAGAGTCGTTACTTTGCGGCAAAATCTCGCTGGACCGCGATTCAAGTATCGTGTTTTCCTGTCGCGGTCCTGGTGGCGTCGGCGTCTTCGTTGTGGTTTCCGGAGAAGAATCACTACTTTGAGGTAACGTTTCGCTGGACGGCGATTTAACTATAGAGGATCCCTTGGGGTTATTATCCGGGTCTTTACCTTCGTTTCCTTTTTTTGTAGCGACGGGGGAAGTTAATGATGACGGCGTACCCATTGCCTTATTTAATCGTGAATTCTTTTTCCTCGTCTTAATGGTATTATCGTCTATGCCCTTCGCTGAGCTGGCCGTTTGCTTTTTGGTGTGAGATGTGTTTGTCTTTTTTGTTCCGCGACATGTTGTGCATATCCTAACGGCCTCCTAGCCTAGTCGGTAGTGACCCTGCCTATGAAGCAGGAGGTCCCGGGTTCGAATCCTGGTCAGGGCATTTATTTGTGTGTTTATCACAGATATTTGTTCCTGAGTTATGGATGTTTTCTGTGTATTTAAGTATTTATCTATATCTTTATATTATATATATCGTCGTCTAGTACCCATAACACAAGCCTTATTGAGCTTACTGTGGGCCTAGGTCGATTTGTGTAAGATTGTCCTTATAAAAAATAAAAATAAATAAATAAAATAAATAAATATCCAGGATTTCTTATTTTCCACTGCCATGGGCTGGTGAAGCCTTGGTGATCTTATAGCGCAGTTTGAATGAAAATTATTTTTGCACTTTGAACATTGCAGCGCATCTTTTTCTTTTAAGTACTCCTTACATAAAACACAATTATGCGACATCGTGAATAAAATTTATAATAATGCAAATTTAAAAAAAATAAGAGGTACAAAAATGTTAAAAGTTGTATCGTCCACAGGGATCGAACTCGGGCACAAATTAAAAAATCGGAGGAGGAAAAATAAAAACAAGCAAAAAGATATATCGATCGCCGGATTCGAACGCACAGTCACAGTGTTTTTAACGTATAGGTTTCACTCCATTGTAACACTACACCAGATGGTTCTTATACAACTTGACGAAATTGTCTTATACATTCTTACTTAAAAGTCCGGGTTGGTAATAATTTTTTAGCTTAAGTCCGGGTTGTTTCAACTCTACCTCCTTTTTATCTGTGCGTAATTAATTATATATAACACTTTAATTTTAACACTAAAATATGATCGTGTTATGTGTCCGTTGTGAAATTATGTGCCCATGAGTAATTATTATCGAGCGACACACTATTTGATTTGCACTTTACACCATAGTTTCCGATTATCGGCAGTATCTCACATGTTTTTGTTAACCCAATCTTTATGGAATAATTGTCACTTTACACTAAGATAACAATGTCACTGTTTAATTACATTAAGTTTTTTATTATAAACTTTCACAGCATTCGAAATTACGATTATAAACATTTTTAAATTGATATAAACGCAGAGCCATTGTTTATGCGACGCGAGCGCCACCACACTCTATTATATTATAATCTAATATAAAAACAATAGTGTATGTCATCCTTTTAAATGTTTGAGTATCCAATAATATAAGTGTAGATTTTATTTAATAATTATTTCCATTGAAATTTAAAATCTAAAATTAATTTAATACTTATCAGTTATTCACAAACTGAAATCAAAGCTCAGCACTGTTTGTTTTAAGCTGGTCACATTATTTCTATTTCTGACATTTGTGGTTGTCATTTTAGTCTACGGAATAAAACAACAAACTTTAGATCAACCCAGCACATATGAATTTTTACATGTATAAATAATCGTCTTAATAGTAAATTTAGTTGATAAAATCAAATAAAATAAATGATTAAATTAATCGTGACTAATTTTGTGACGACTGATTGTTATGAAAGTAATTAGTTGATTGAAAAAAATAATGCTGATTAATCTAACCTAAGAAATCTAAGTCTAGACTAACAGGATAATTTTATCCTAATTCTTGTTTCCTTTTATAGCATGGCCATTTATTTGTTACTCGTGAGTTATAAATGAATACTGTTAATGATAAAGCAACAAGGAGGTATTTACCTTTTCTATTGATATTATCCTTACTATTTTCACTTTTAACTTTTTGTATAACACATAGAGGCAAATTCTCCGTCTCTATCACTTGTAATGTTTGTTCATTTTCTATATCTGCTTCTAAAGCCCCTGGTGGATTGTCATTCTTATCATCAAATTCTTTTTTAATATCTGCATTGCTGTCTTCAACTAAGCTTGGACCAAAATCATCAGAATCTAAGAAATTCTCATGTTTAATTCCGTTTTCATCCTCGTACACAGACAGTTTCTGGTCTTCCAAAGGCACATCTGAATTTAGGGACTTCAAATATGAATCATTTTTCAAAGACAAGGCTTTAAACTTGTAAAACGATATTATTTTTCTATAACACTTGTTGCATAAATTCGTTGTTATTTTGGAGTCGTGGGTAACCTATAATTGAAGCAATGTAAGTAATATTTGTCAATGCGACTTTGTAAAGGCTTGTGCATAAATATTTACCTCAATATCTAAGCAAAATCTCATAATGTCGAAGCAATTTTTGAGGTCTTTTATGGCCTTTTCTAGCTCCGAAATATGCTTATTTGCTGGGGCATCTAGGCAAGTCCTGCACATGTCCATTGTGTTTTAGTTCACTACGAAATTAAGTAAATTTAACTTAAATATTTCAGTAAAATATAAGATTTAGAAATCTCACAACAAACAATCAACAGTATCAACCATGTATCAACATAGACAACATTGTGAACATTGACATTGACACTTGAGTGAAAAAAAAAGAAGCATTGCGTTTCGTTACCTTCCTTTTAAATTATTGCACATGAAGCTGCTCTACGTGCACAAGCTTAGAGCACCGCTACACGATGCAAGTAACTGGAGCAAGTAAAGTGGCGCTCAACTTGATCAAGTGCCATTTTTAGATATATGCATGGCACTTTAGTCTGAGCATGGAACATAAATACGCAAGGCGGCAAACCAATATGTCAGTTGAAAAAGACGGCAATTTTTTATAATGAAAGTGCTTTTTCTTTTGCCCATTTCCGCGGCGGAGTGGGTAAAATAAAAACAGTCCGATAGACAGCATGATATAGGGAGCGGTCTCACTCGCACTGGTTACAAAATTGTCATTTTCATTGTCTGATGACGTCATTACCTCCTTAAACCGGTATTAGATTTTGCAATTTATAGGGCTCAATCTGTTGTGTACCCTGCCTCTCCTTCAGCGCCCTAACTCTTATTACACCTCCCAACAGGACAGATTGGGCCCTACAAATTGCAATGTCTAATACCGGTTTTAGTCAAAACGAGACGCAGATTCCATACAACGAGAGAAAGAGACAAAAGATGAATGGTTTAAGTTTAACCATATCTAGACACACGGCAGTGTGTCCGCCAAGTTCGAGCAAAAAAAAAGCGACACACCGGCCGTGAGTTATATTACACGAACCATTTCGGGCCAATTTCGACCACCCTATAACTCAAAACATATTTTATCTACGCATATGAAATTTCGAGTGTCTGTTGACATCCCCTTAATTGTCTAGAATACAAAATTTCATTATTCTACCTATAGCAGTTCTTGAGATATTGACGTCAGAAAATCGCTATTTTTACTATACACTCACTGACTCACTGACTCATCAAAAACCTAGACCACTTCCAATGGTCTTACTGACTTGAAATTTGGCATGGAGATAGGTCTTAAGGTCAAAGTAAAGGGAAAAATCTGAAAACGGCCAAGTGTGAGTCAGTTTTAAAAATAGCGAAGGTGTAACTTTGTTCTACTATGAAGTCATAATGAACTAAGTGGGTCTATCTTCCAATGGTCGTACCGACCTGAAATTTGGCTCGAAGGTTTGTCTTTAGGTCGAAATAAAGTAAAAATCTGAAAACGGCCAAGTGTGAGTCAGTTTCGAAAACAACGAATGTGTAATTTTGTTCTACTATAAGTAGGTATGGAGTGGAAATGAGATAAGACTTATTTAAATTTAGATACATACCGATTTAAGACAATACATGTTTGTCTTAAAGACAAGAACAATAAAATTGTTCACCACTCTGTGTGTGTCTGTTGCGGGAACCGAACCCACGATTTACGAAGTGCAAAGCAGGTCACTAGGTACACTAGGTGCGCTAAATCAGTCAAACAAAAATGAAAAGACTATTTTTTCTCGCATAGTCTAAATAATTTCTAATTTTACAACTAATAAAATCGCAGATTCAAGAACATGGAAATCATATATACTCTAAGATGGAATTATATGTATATACTACTGCCCATCTCACCCTCCGATACGCCACGGGATGAGATGGGATGGTGCACTTCTAGGGCTACATAATAGGCCACCAATTATAATACCTACTGGTAGGTAGGTATTACCAAGTTATTAATTATCTATGTAGGTAGCGTACTTACAAACAGAATAAAGTACGTTATTGATGTATGTAATTATATGTATTTAAGTAGGTACATTTTATAGGTGTAGGGAGCCAGTTTATTTGTAAAAATCACCTATAAATAAATAGTAAAGTAGAATTAGACGCTTAGTATAAAGGGTATAGTATTAAGTACATACCTAAGTGGAATGAGACATTTCCTAAAGCAAAAGTGATAAAAAAATAATAAAGAACCTACACCTAACAAAAATAAATGAAATCCCATCAAAAACATAAATGTGAAAGGCTGCCAAGTTCGATACTATGGGAATGCTTCGCCTATAAAAGAAGTGAGATCTGAATAAGTACCAAGTTCCATAAAAATACCTCAAATCATAAATAGTTATAGGAATGCACACTTGATTTCCAGCAGTTTTTAAGGTACCTACATTTTGAATAAGTATCACGTTACATAGAAATACCTAAAATTATAATAGTCAGAGAAACGCACGCCGGTTTTTTTAGCAGTTTCCTGATAACATTTATTATTTTCAGTACTTTTTAATGATGTAACTTGGCAAGTTTTAAAAGAAAATTATATACTTGACACATTGCAGTCCAAAGGTGTCGATTCATTGCATTGAAAAGGTGTGTGGTGTGTGAAAACTTGCCAAGTAACATCATTAAAAAGTACTGAAAATAATAAAAGTTATCAGGAAACTGCTAAAAAAACCGGTGTGCGTTTCTCTGACTATTATAATTTTAGGTATTTCTATGTAACGTGATACTTATTCAAAATGTACCTTAAAAACTGCTGGAAATCAAGTGTGCATTCCTATAACTATTTATGATTTGAGGTATTTTTATGGAACTTGGTACTTATTCAGATCTCACTTCTTTTATAGGCGAAGCATTCCCATAGTATCGAACTTGGCAGCCTTTCACATTTATGTTTTTGATGGGATGTAACTTAGTACAACAATATTGGGTTGACAACAAAGAATATAATACTTGACAGGATAAAATAAATACCATTATTGAAGTAAATAAATTAAATTTTTATTATAACATAACATAGGATACAGTAAGCATTAATATAATTTCTTTATCATCCTTCTCTGACCCGAACCATGGTCTTCTTTCAGCAAGGAGGAAACTCATACTTTACAGCTGTTGCATTGTCGGTTGGAAGGTAAACAGCGGTTATTGTTGGTGGGGGACTTGAGTTGCCTGAAACAGAATTCAGAGTAAGTGGCCTCAGCGGGGAGCGACCGGCGGCGTGTTCGGCGACGCGACCAGCGTTGCGTTGAGCCAAGGGTATGCATCTCTGTCAAAAAAATAGAGTTTGACAACTAGTATCCGATACGTTTGCCTAAGTGAGAAAGAGAACTTGTCATGCGTTAAGAAGGGACAACATGATTCGTAACGTCAAAAGGGACCTCTGTATATTACTATTATTTATTTATTTTTATTTTTTTATGAAATAGGACTACTATTATTTGCTCGGTGGTTGCGCTTTCTAGGAATAGGCATGATGACACATGTATTTTATGCAATAAAATTTAGTTGATAGGATGCAAAATGATCAATATATCGAACTAAAGTGAAAATTTATAAATTCTATTGAAATGGCTCAAAGATGGAAGAAAGAAGCTGCAAAATTTTACGATTTTTTAAAGTGCGAAATTAAAAAAAAACAATGAAACCATTCGATTTTTAACGTTTTACTGTAACATAAATTGTATTTCAACCATATACATAAACGCAACCTTTCACTCTAAAAATAGCAATTTCATATTTTTTTCATACTTTAAACAGGGCGACTATGTGGTCGTGACGCACGTCACGTCACGTTTTGCACGTCATTTTGTTAGGAGCGTTTTGAGAAACAAATGCAAATCTCGGACTTTAAGTCTCATTTCTGACTTTTCTTTTGTGTTGCTTTAACGCAATTGGTCCCATATAGACATTTGATCCTCACAACAAAACGAATCGATTGATACCATACATGAAAAAAATCCACCATGCCTATTGGAGCAGCGTTCACGGAGGCCACTCGCATATATTTGCAGGAATTTGCCGGTCGTCTCCGCTAGAGCGACCAGACAGTTTCTTACCTAATGAGCATGTGTCAGGCACGTCAATTAGAAGTGGTCTGCAGGCCTACCACGAACGACGATAATCGAAATTTCGTTGCCTCCCTCTCTATCGCACTTGCAAATACGAGCGAAAGAGAAGCAGATAACGAAATTTCGCATCTCAAAAATCGCGGTAGGCCCTCAGCATACATACGACGTTGTAGTCGCCATCAGATATATCAGAACGGCCAAGGTGGTCACAAATATCCGAACAACGGCTCTATTGTCAAGGCGATAAAGTGCATGTTCCGATGTTTTTGTGTATCTTAGCCGCTCCGATATACTTAAATAAATAAATAAAATAAATATTATGGGACAATCTTACATAAATCAACCTAGTCCCACAGTAAGCTCAATAGGACGTAGTTTAGCGAAAAGGATCCATCCTCAAAAATTTGTCATTGAAATGAATGGCTTACGGTATTGACATAAAGAATACATTTTATTGGCAGATTTTTGTGGACTGGATCCTTTTCCCTAAACTACGTCCGCTTGTGTTGTGGGTACTAGGCGACTATTTATGTATTAGATAGATATAGATAAATACTTACATACAGTCGCCATCAAATATAACGAAGCGGCCAAGATCTTTTTTTTTTTTTAATTTATTAAGAAACAAACAGTCTTATAAAAATACAGCTTCTCATATCTGTAAATTATCTAAAAGCTATTTTTACTATACAGACCTATAGTTTCCTGTATTTCTTAACAGTAAATAAATTATAAACATTTCGCTATGAAAAGCATTGAAGCCGTGAGTATAATAGAATCATATATTATGATCAGTTTGTTACTACCGAGCGACATCCATTCCATGTTACCCAACAAGCAACGTAAAGTATGTGTAACTAGAGTTCATTATAAAATAGTCTACAATAGTTAAGTGTAATAGAACTTGTTATCTCCATTAGTCATCAGTCTGTTACGTAACTTACGTAGGTATCTACAACTGTATATTACCTCTAATGTGTGTAAATGTAAAAATATTATTACCAATGCCTAACATAAGAAAAACATAGCGGCCGCACGGCGAGTGCCTGATTACTCTATTTGCAAATACCTACCTGTTATTGCAAATGGAGTAAACAGACACTCCCACAGCCACATAAGTACGTACCTAAATTAATAGTACAATGGTGTAGGGTAAAATAAGTTTTCTGCCAACAAACTGCAGTGCAGTTTGGCAGATAGGTGAAATTGATTAAATGTATCTCTTTTTGTGAAAATAAAGAAAAAAAAAAAAAAAAAAAAGTTAACTTACAAGAAAAAAAAAAACTACTTAGATACAATTGAATATAGTTTCCACAACTACTCTAACGAGGAATTTACAAGATTTTTAAATAATTCTAACGAACTGCCAAATAAATCTACCTGTTCACATCTTTCATCATACAACCTGCATGCGCGCTTAATGTATGAGTGCCGTGCATACTTAGTTCTGCTTCCTTCGACACTATTAGTGTTCAGTAATGTAAATGTTTATAATTTATTTACTGTTAAGAAATACAGGAAACTATAGGTCTGTATAGTAAAAATAGCTTTTAGATAATTTACAGATATGATAAGCTGTATTTTTATAAGACTGTTTGTTTCTTAATAAATTAAAAAAAAAAAAAAGATCTTGGCCGCTTCGTTATATTTGATGGCGACTGTATTTAAGTATTTATCTATATCTATCTAATATATAAATCGTCGCCTAGTACCCACAACACAAGCGGACGTAGTTTAGGGAAAAGGATCCAGTCCACAAAAATCTGCCAATAAAATGTATTCTTTATGTCAATACCGTAAGCCATTCATTTCAATGACAAATTTTTGAGGATGGATCCTTTTCGCTAAACTACGTCCTATTGAGCTTACTGTGGGACTAGGTTGATTTATGTAAGATTGTCCCATAATATTTATTTTATTTATTTATTTAAGTATATCGGAGCGGCTAAGATACACAAAAACATCGGAACATGCACTTTATCGCCTTGACAATAGAGGCGTTGTTCGGATATTGACAATAGAGGCGTTATTTAGATATTTACGACTACATTGGCCGCTACGATATATCTGATGGCGACTGTACAAATATCTGTGATAAACACACAAATAAATGCCCTGACCAGGATTCGAACCCGGGACCTCCTGCTTCATAGGCAGGGTCACTACGGACTGAGCTAGGAGGCCGTTATAATACACATGACGTTCTACAGTAGATATATCAGAGCGGCCAAGGCGGTCATAAATATCTGAACAACGCCTCTATTGTCAAGGCGAAAAAGTGCATTCAGATATTTTGAGTACCCTGGCCGCTCCGTAATATCCGATGGCGAGTGTACCTGTGCTGATGCTGGCGACTGTACAGCTGGTGGGCGGCGTGACGTCAGCGTGTAGCCGCGCGGCGTACGCGCGCTCGTGCTTGCGGCGGCTGCCGGAGCGCTTGAAGGTCAGACTGTACCTGTGCTGATGCTGGCGACTGTACAGCTGGTGGGCGGCGTGACGTCAGCGTGTAGCCGCGCGGCGTACGCGCGCTCGTGCTTGCGGCGGCTGCCGGAGCGCTTGAAGGTCAGACTGTACCTGTGCTGATGCTGGCGACTGTACAGCTGGTGGGCGGCGTGACGTCAGCGTGTAGCCGCGCGGCGTACGCGCGCTCGTGCTTGCGGCGGCTGCCGGAGCGCTTGAAGGTCAGACTGTACCTGTGCTGATGCTGGCGACTGTACAGCTGGTGGGCGGCGTGACGTCAGCGTGTAGCCGCGCGGCGTGCGCGCGCTCGTGCTTACGGCGGCTGCCGGAGCGCTTGAAGGTCAGACTGTACCTGTGCTGATGCTGGCGACTGTACAGCTGGTGGGCGGCGTGACGTCAGCGTGTAGCCGCGCGGCGTGCGCGCGCTCGTGCTTGCGGCGGCTGCCGGAGCGCTTGAAGGTCAGACTGTACCTGTGCTGATGCTGGCGACTGTACAGCTGGTGGGCGGCGTGACGTCAGCGTGTAGCCGCGCGGCGTGCGCGCGCTCGTGCTTGCGGCGGCTGCCGGAGCGCTTGAAGGTCAGACTGTACCTGTGCTGATGCTGGCGACTGTACAGCTGGTGGGCGGCGTGACGTTAGCGTGTAGCCGCGCGGCGTGCGCGCGCTCGTGCTTGCGGCGGCTGCCGGAGCGCTTGAAGGTCAGACTGTACCTGTGCTGATGCTGGCGACTGTACAGCTGGTGGGCGGCGTGACGTCAGCGTGTAGCCGCGCGGCGTGCGCGCGCTCGTGCTTGCGGCGGCTGCCGGAGCGCTTGAAGGTCAGACTGTACCTGTGCTGATGCTGGCGACTGTACAGCTGGTGGGCGGCGTGACGTCAGCGTGTAGCCGCGCGGCGTGCGCGCGCTCGTGCTTGCGGCGGCTGCCGGAGCGCTTGAAGGTCAGACTGTACCTGTGCTGATGCTGGCGACTGTACAGCTGGTGGGCGGCGTGCGCGCGCTCGTGCTTGCGGCGGCTGCCGGAGCGCTTGAAGGTCAGACTGTACCTGTGCTGATGCTGGCGACTGTACAGCTGGTGGGCGGCGTGACGTCAGCGTGTAGCCGCGCGGCGTGCGCGCGCTCGTGCTTGCGGCGGCTGCCGGAGCGCTTGAAGGTCAGACTGTACCTGTGCTGATGCTGGCGACTGTACAGCTGGTGGGCGGCGTGACGTCAGCGTGTAGCCGCGCGGCGTACGCGCGCTCGTGCTTGCGGCGGCTGCCGGAGCGCTTGAAGGTCAGACTGTACCTGTGCTGATGCTGGCGACTGTACAGCTGGTGGGCGGCGTGACGTCAGCGTGTAGCCGCGCGGCGTGCGCGCGCTCGTGCTTGCGGCGGCTGCCGGAGCGCTTGAAGGTCAGACTGTACCTGTGCTGATGCTGGCGACTGTACAGCTGGTGGGCGGCGTGACGTCAGCGTGTAGCCGCGCGGCGTACGCGCGCTCGTGCTTGCGGCGGCTGCCGGAGCGCTTGAAGGTCAGACTGTACCTGTGCTGATGCTGGCGACTGTACAGCTGGTGGGCGGCGTGACGTCAGCGTGTAGCCGCGCGGCGTGCGCGCGCTCGTGCTTGCGGCGGCTGCCGGAGCGCTTGAAGGTCAGACTGTACCTGTGCTGATGCTCGCGACTGTACAGCTGGTGGGCGGCGTGACGTCAGCGTGTAGCCGCGCGGCGTGCGCGCGCTCGTGCTTCCGGCGGCTGCCGGAGCGCTTGAAGGTCAGACTGTACCTGTGCTGATGCTGGCGACTGTACAGCTGGTGGGCGGCGTGACGTCAGCGTGTAGCCGCGCGGCGTGCGCGCGCTCGTGCTTGCGGCGGCTGCCGGAGCGCTTGAAGGTCAGACTGTACCTGTGCTGATGCTGGCGACTGTACAGCTGGTGGGCGGCGTGCGCGCGCTCGTGCTTGCGGCGGCTGCCGGAGCGCTTGAAGGTCAGACTGTACCTGTGCTGATGCTGGCGACTGTACAGCTGGTGGGCGGCGTGACGTCAGCGTGTAGCCGCGCGGCGTGCGCGCGCTCGTGCTTGCGGCGGCTGCCGGAGCGCTTGAAGGTCAGACTGTACCTGTGCTGATGCTGGCGACTGTACAGCTGGTGGGCGGCGTGACGTCAGCGTGTAGCCGCGCGGCGTGCGCGCGCTCGTGCTTGCGGCGGCTGCCGGAGCGCTTGAAGGTCAGACTGTACCTGTGCTGATGCTGGCGACTGTACAGCTGGTGGGCGGCGTGACGTCAGCGTGTAGCCGCGCGGCGTGCGCGCGCTCGTGCTTGCGGCGGCTGCCGGAGCGCTTGAAGGTCAGACTGTACCTGTGCTGATGCTGGCGACTGTACAGCTGGTGGGCGGCGTGACGTCAGCGTGTAGCCGCGCGGCGTGCGCGCGCTCGTGCTTGCGGCGGCTGCCGGAGCGCTTGAAGGTCATGTCGCACTGACGACATTGGTACGGCTTCTCCGTCGTGTGTGTGAGCATGTGGTCGTTCCTGTCCCTGAAATTATAAAGAGGTACCGTACAGGATGTATTCGATAAAATCGAATTAGATGCATATTTATCATTTGCTGCTATATCTTTTCCCCCTAGCGTTTGCCTGGGGTTCGCTCGGCAACCTAATCCCAGGAATTGGCGTAGACACTAGTTTTTACGGAAGCGATTGCCATCTGACCTTTCAACCCAGAGGGGAAACTATAGTTCGTTTTTTTTGAGATTAGAAAAATGTTGACAGAACGATGTACAGGGTTCTTTATTAGGCACGATAAATGTCACAACTGTCAAAGTGCCTACACCGTCGTTAAACATACTTAAATATATTTGTATTTATAGTAAAGCCATGCCTACGTATTTGTAAATGTTATATTGAATATTTAACAATATTTTGGTAGTAGTTATATGCACGAAATATTTTATTTTTTATCATTGTTAATGTTCTTGTGAATGTTGCACGATGAAATACCTAGAGAAGAAGAAGTTCGAAACGTATGGTTCGATTTTTTAATATTTTCTCGCGTCATCTGTCATTAGTATCTCTCAGCCATACCTGGATAGTTTTTAATGTTTAAAGCTTATTGTGATTGTTATTTAAGTAAAGGTATTTGCTTCCTCTATTATTGTGCGTTTGGTTGGAGGGTTATGGAGCAATCAGAGGCAGGTCCGAGTGGCATAGAACAAGAAAAGCCACCTCGTATTCCGCCAAATCTTTTACCATCACGTAAGACAGTTGTTTTATTATTTAGTATTATATAATAAAACTTTTAAATAACCTGTAGTAGCAATTTTATTTATGAAATTTTATTAATAAGTGCATATTATGATCGTCAATTAAATAATTCTCGTGAATACTGATAAAAAACTAAATGTTAAATTTTCGTTTTAGAACGTACGTGCGTCATTCTCAGGTCAGTTTTTCATTTTTCACGTGTCTCTAAAGTGATAATCAAAACGAAATTGTGTTTTTATTGTTGTGTTGGATTATATAATCTGCAAATTGTTATTATTTATTCACAAATATGAACTCTTAATCATGTTAACTAATCGTTTGTTGGTGTGGTTGCAGTGTGTTTGAATTGAACATTTAGAACAGGTTGGCAACTACTGTTTCTATGTTTACTCAATTTCTAATCTCAAAAAAAACGAAGTATAGGCCTTGTTGGGATTAGATGGATTCCTCGTGATGTTTTCCTTCACCGAAAAGCGACTGGTAAATATCAAATGATATTTCGTACATAAGTTCCGAAAAACTCAGTGGTACGAACCGGGGTTTTAAGGTTTTAACCCGCGACCTTACAAGCGGAAGTCTCATTCTAACCGTGTGTTGGAAAGAGATTACCGCTTCTAGCTTTATTAAACAGGCCACTGGCGTATTAGTTCAAAGTATTCATGTTGCGTCTCCTTCTAGAAAGAAATATACAGCCGCCATCAAATACATCGGAGCGGCCAAGGTACTCAAAAATATCTGAACATGCACTTTATCGCCTTGACAATAGAGGCGTTGTTCAGATACTTGTGACCACCTTGACCGCTCCGATATATCTGACGGCGACTGTACCACACGAATATTTGGCCAAATAAGGTCAAGTGTGTTGGCGCGATCCAATTAAGTGAAGCTTAGAGAATTCAAACCGGACTGAGTAGCCATGTCTGTCATTTCCGATACAAAAAAAGTCTGCCGATTTTTGCGGGGGAGGGGAACGCCCAATGTATGGCTATTCGTACGTAACGTACAAATAGCTACGTCAGATAAACGTCAGTCCATACATGTGTAAGATTACTGGTCACATGTTTTCGGCAGAGGGGAACGCCTGTCAATGGCGACTCCGGTTGGTTGAATACTCAAAGAAGTGAAGCGACGAACACATAAAATGTAAACTAAAATAAAATCAAAATGTGTCAAATTTACGAGGATCTCTTGAAGCTCTTGCTGCAAAACGCGCAGTTGTAGTTCTTAACGTCGCTGTGCGTTATGCGGTAGTGTTTCCTGAGGTAATCCATGGTCTTGTAGCTTTTCTCGCAGCCTTTGCACTTGTAGAGCCGTGCTTGAGAGTGGGACCTGCAGGCAAAAGTGAACCTTGACTCGCTGATAATTAAGTCCAATAAATATATGCGATAATAAAGGATCAAACCAGATTTCCAAGCAATTAGGCGTGGCCACACCTGACGCACCGCCTCGCGAGGAAATAGCCGCGCGAGGCAGCTCGGCTACTGTGGACGTGCCTCGGCCAAAAGGCAAACGCACGCGCGGCCGCAATGCCTCGGCCGAGGCACGTCCACACTAGCCGAAGCTGCCTCGCGCGGCAATTTGTTCGCGAGGCGGTTCTTTAGGTGCTTAGGTGTGAACACGCCTGTTAGGTGGTTTTTAATATAATAGCATATTTTCGTATTACTCAGGGTCAAAATAACATAATTAAAATGCAGAAGTAATGACACTTAGGACTCTTTAAAAATATTTTTTGATACTTACTCTAAATGTGTTTTAAGTGATGTACTGCTGAAGAAAGCTTTTCCACATATTTTGCAGGGACAATTCCTCTCCTTTTGATGAAAGCCCCGTCTAAAATAGACAACATGATTAAAACAATTGTACTAAAAAAATCGTAAACATTTAAGGAATTATATTAAGTTCTAGGTAAAGCACTGGTGGCCTAGCGATAAGCAAGACGTACGACTTCCAACTTCAAGTTGAAGGTCGCGGGTTCGAATCCCAGCCCATACCCCGCCGCACTACCATATGACCGGGAAACAAAGCATTGTTGGAATTAGAACCGGTTTCCGCACGATCTTTTCATTCGCCGAAAAGCAACAGGTAAAATATCAAAAATTATTTCGTACATACATATATTTCGAAACTCAGTTCGTACAAAAGGTTTGAACCTAAACCCTCCGGATCGAAGGTCAACGTATTACCGCCAGGCTACCAACTCCTCAAAACGCAAAACCTTATAATATAATAATAATATAAGCCTTTTTTTACAGTCACTGACTGTCCTGCTTTGCAGCATAGGCCTTCCCAAGCTTTTTCCATGCCAATCTCATCCATGTCGTTCCTGCTATGTTCCTTATGTCGACCTCCCATCTTCGATATTGGCCACCTTGTTTTCTCTTGTTGTACTTAGAACACCACTCTATCACATCTTTAGCTCATTTTTCTTTTTTAGTTCGTATAAGGTGTCATTTTCTGTACAAAAAAAGTCTTTCGATTATTGCGGGGGAGGGGAACGTCAAATGTATGGCTATTCGTACGTAACGTCCAAATAGCCACGTCAGCTAAACGTCAGTCCATACATGTGTATGACCACCGCGCGGTCATATGTTTTCGGCAGAGGGGAACTGTATAAAGCAAAAAACTTACATATGTAGCACTATAGAGTTCTTCAAGCGGAACTTCTTCTGGCAAATGTCGCACTCGTATTTCAGGTCCCTGGTGTGCACGGTCTTGTGCAAGTCGAGCTCGGTTCTTGTGCAGTAGCGGCGCGCGCACGACACGCACCCGAACGGACGCTGCTCCGGGTTGTGCACTTGCATCTTGTGCTTACTCAGATCTACCACCTCTGCAAAGGTGATGGACATTTTGCTAAATAGAATCGACTTTGAAATAAAGTTAAAATAACGGTGCGATATATATTCCCTCTGCCTTTAAAGGCAGACTTTGTTTGACTTATGAACTGAAATAGGTGACATATGCCCGAGGCATTACGGCCGCGCGTGCGTTTGCATCGGCCGGGGCACGTCTTCACTAGCCGAGCTGCCTCCCGCGGCAATTTCCTGGCGAAAGCGGTACGTCAAGTGTGGCACGCCTAATTGCAAATTATCCATACTAATATTATATTATAAATGGGAAAGTGTATGTGTGTGTTTGTTTTTCCGTCTTTCACGGCAAAACGGGGCGACGAATTGACGTGATTTTTTAAGTGGAGATAGTTGAAGGGATGGAAAGTGACATAGGCTACTTTTTGTCTCTTTCTAACCCCCCACTTCCCTAAAATGGGGGGTGGAAGTTTTGTATGGAGTCTTCCGCAATTTTCAAGGTAGAAAGCTAAAAATTGGTATGCGGACTATTTGTGACTAACAAAAAAATCGTGCATCATTTTTTTTTGGAAATCTGCACCCAACCCCTTAAAAGAGGGGGTGAAATTTTATATGGGTGTTACCCCGAATTTAACGCGAGCGAAGCCGCGGGCAAAAGCTAGTATGTTATAAAGGGCATGCAATACCGGTATTCCAAACAAAAAATACCGGTATTCAATGCCCGGATTCATATTTATTGCTAATTAAGGAATAAGGAATTCATTGATTAATGATCCATCCATCCATCGGTCCAGCATTCTGTAGTCGCGGCACATCTATCTTAGTCGCGCGTCATAGTCACTTGAATTTTTATTACATATGCATGTATGAACCACACTTATTAATATCCTATATAAAGCAGAAAATTAAGGTAAATACACCATTTTAACACATAAATATTACCTTTATTACAAACATCGCATGTAGATTTTACGCCTAAATGAGTGCTCTTGTGATGTTTTTTTAGGCTTTTTATATTGATAAAGGTCTTGGGACAGGCCTCACACTGCAGCATTGGCCGCTCCGCCTTCGGGAGGTGCTGGAGAGCATGCTCCTTGATGTTGCGGAAAGACTTGCCGC
The DNA here is from genome assembly GCA_947086415.1 of Pammene aurita. NCBI lineage: Eukaryota > Metazoa > Arthropoda > Insecta > Lepidoptera > Tortricidae > Pammene > Pammene aurita. Next base: position 38,233,906 of record OX352294.1, read on the forward strand.
ACTCCTCGCAAACTTCCCGTTTTCGTTGTCTTTTCACTAATGTAAGATGTGTAGACGGGTTAGTTTTTTTGGATACATGTGCTAGAAAGATAATATTTATAGAAGCCTTTAGTGAGTTCTTCACTAACTTCTAGATCAGTGGTTCTTAACCTTCCAGTGCCGAGGGACCACCCAATAAAATTCTACCTATGGCAGATAAGGTCAACAAAAGGGTCAATGAAACATAGCTTCGAGGACCACTTCAGGTGCGTCCAGGGACCTCCAGTGGTCCGCGGTTAAGAACTACTGTTCTGGATGCTATAGAGAGCATCATTTTAAACTTATCACTATTTTTACTTTACTTTTCTTGCTATTTGATCAACTTTATTGATTGAATAGAAAATTTTGAAAGAGTTCTTCTTAATATTCAATGCATATCCATTACATAATAGGCAAGGTGAATTTTTTTCATGTATGGTATCAATCGATTCGTTTTGTTGTGAGGATCAAATGTCTATATGGGGCCAATTGCGTTAAAGCAACACAAAAGTCAGAAATGAGACTTAAAGTCCGAAATTTGCATTTGTTTCTCAAAACGCTCCTAACAAAATGACGTGCAAAAGTGACGTGACGATCACATAGTCGCCCTATTTAAAGTATGGAAAAATTATGAAATTGCTATTTTTACAGTAAAATGTAAAAAATCGAATGGTATCATTGTTAACACACTTATATAGATGTCATATACAAAGGAAAAAGTGACTTAGGCCTCTGGTGCCCATTTATAAAAATAATTTGATTTGTTCTTCAGTTGTTCAGTGGTATCATTGTTTTTTTTAAATTTCGCACTTTAAAAAATCATAAAATTTAGAAATTTTGCAGCTTGATATCTTTGAGCCATTTTAATAGAATTTATAAATTTTCACTTTAGTTGGATATATTGATCATTTTGCATCCTATCAACTAAATTTTATTGCATAATTCAACATGTGTCATCATGCCTATTATTGAAACCAATAGAACCATACCCTGTACCCGCTTCAAACAAGTAATCTTCCTCCTAGCTTTTTTCCCGGCTTGTGGTCCGGATCAAACAACCAATCAAATATTTTATTGGACATTAATATGGTAACAAGTTCTTAAACTATTCAACACGGTCAGCACAAGTGTACAGCAAGCAACCTGATTCTGATGAACACAGTTAGAAAGTGACGGATATCAATCTCCCAGATACTGTTGCTGCACACTTGTGCTAACTGTGCAGTAATTCATGCATATCCAACATATATGTATGTATAAATTATTAACAAAAAAAAAATTATAATATGTAATTTTTGTAATACCATTTTTTTTTTCTGGAGTAGATTCAACTTTTTGTACAACACACAGAGGCTCATCATCCAATTCTACATCTTCTGATATATCTACGATTTCCTTTTTAATATGCTCTTTTATATCTTCATGCGACGTATTCTCTACTTCAATTTCTATTTTAATTTCTCTCTTACAGTCTTCTATTAGATTTGGGCCATATTCATCAGTATCTAAGATATTCTCTTGTTTAATTCCGTTTTCATCCACATACATGGACGGTTTCTGATCTTCCAACGGCGCAATAGGCTCCAGAGATTTCAAATATGCATCATTTTTCAGGGACAGGGCTTTAAAATTGTAAAATGTGATAATTTTTTTATAGCAATAGCTGCATAAGTTCGTTGTTATTGTGGAGTGATTGGTAACCTGTAATCATATTGTAATGTGTTTATATTGTAAATGTGCCTGTGCAAAAACTCATTCACAAATATTTACCTCGATATTTAAGCAAAACAGCATAATATCGTAGCTGTTTTTGAAGCCCTCATTTATGCTTTTTTCCAGCTCCGAGATTTGTTTATCAGCTGGAGTTGCAAGGCAAGTTCTACACACGCTCATAGTGTGTTTATTGACACGAAGTTAAGTAAGAAAAGCTATAATATAATCTCAGGAATCGTAAGTATCACATCACGTAAAAAATCAACATTGATTACACCCTAAAATAGAATAGACTATTTAAGTAAGTGATTGACAGTGACAGCCACACAAGTCAACGTTAAGGCGATGCGTTTAGTTACCGTACGTAGATGGAATATACTAAAAGCCCTGTTACACTTTACTTTTTTTAGTGTCGTAACTAGCTTCCTAATTAGGATCCTAACTTTTTTCAATAGTAAATTTACGTGCTAATTGCGGTTAGACTTTGACTAAATTTAGAAACTAAATCATTTAGGAAGCTAACAAGGACAAGTGTAACAGGGCTTTAAGTCTGAGACAGAGGGTCAACGTATACCCGGTAAGGGACGGATATATGTTGACACATAGCTAAATGCCTTGTCCTAAACACAAAAAAAAGTTAGGATCCTAATTAGGTTGCTAGTTGGTTCACTAAAAAAAGTAAAGTGTAACAGGGCTTTAAGACTAGGGCTAGAGTCTGACCATTGAAATATTACCCAAATATTTGGCGGGAAATTCAAAAAATCATGGGCTGGTCACACCTTGTGTAGCAGGAATAATAGTTTTGATACTAGAAAATACTTTTGACTTCTGTGCACACGTAAGGTAGGTAGGTAGGTATGTAGGTTTAGGTAAACAGACAGAAGTCAACGAAGTAAACAAGCTTCACAGGCTGTTAGAAAGATCTTTAACCGACTGCAACAAGAGAAATACATTAAGAAATTAAATTCCCCAAAACATGCTCAGAAGCAAGTAAAAAAAATCTAATAACTATGTAGGGTAATTGTGCTAGTTTCCCGTCCTGGTCCAGTTTACCGTCCACTTGATGAAACTACTGCAAATAAATAAGAAAAACTTTTTAAAGTCAACATAGTTTATATTTATAGTTTTAAGCCTTTATTTTGGGAAAAACTTGAAGATAAACATATAAATCAGCATGGACGGAAAACTGACAAGAGTGGACGAAAACTAGCACAATCACCCTACTTGCGTTCCCTATTCACTTGTTTTAAGGGATGGTTTTAGTTGGTTTACGTACTATATAGACATGTTTCGCGCAAATATTTTTATTTATATTTTTACATAAAATTACTACTGACCAGTCAGTCCACAGATTTCTCCTAAATATTGGTTTTCAGTAAATAATTTCTTACGTTCCAATGTTTTGATTGTATTGATATTTTCCAGAACTTCTAGTTTATCCGTTTCTTTACACACTTGTCCTGTTTATGAGATTCAGATTAATAAATTCACGTACTTAATCAAAGTTATAGGCAAATGTTAGAACTAGTACTTAAAGTATCAAAATATTAATAGAGCCTACCTACAAAATTGTTGACGACTTGTAAACATTGCAGTTTTTCGTTATACAACACGCTTCACGTCAACTTCGCACATCGTCGTAATTATTTACGAGCCTAAATAATAGTTTGCGGACCACTCGGTACAGTTATTTTAAATAAACCCCTTATAAACCGTGAACAATTTGAAATAATGACATAAATTGACAACAGACTTTTAGCTTTTTTTAAAATCATATACAATTGGTGATACAACAAGGAAATATCTGTCAACAATATTTGGCTAGTCAGACTCTACCAATATATAGCCAATGAATTCCCCATTCTTCTATCATTTGTAGGGTAATAATCGAAACGTTTGGAAAACGAAACGCAATTGCTTGTCTGTCACTGACTGTGTGCTTGTGATTAATTTGTAATTGGTTGGATTGTGACCTCTCTTGGTTTGTTGATTGTGAGGTTGATGTAGTTGTTGTTGTGTTTTGTGTTGTTTTTTTGGTGTGTCCTAAGTAGGCTTCTGAAGAAAAACTGCTATTTACTTCGCACTGTCTTCAACAGCGTGACACGGACCCGTTATAATGAATAGTTGCAGAACCTGCCTTAAAACTCCAACTGAAAGGGATATTTCTGACCTGGAAAATGGCATAACAAATGATAACAAAAAAAGCGTTGATATAATGCTGTTTTGTTTAGATATAAAGGTAAATATTTGTGTTCCACTTTTGCACATATATGTACATATGTGCGTATTATAAATGTTACATTCATTATTTCAATTTCAGGTTACAGGTGATTCCAAAATAACAACAAAACTATGTAATGACTGTTATAGAAAAATTATTTCATTTTACGAATTTAAGGCAGTATCTTTGAAGAATGATGCATATTTGAAATCTCTGGACCCACTTGAACAGTATGCAGATCAAAAAGTAACTATGTATGTGGACAAAAAAACAATTAAACACGAGAGTTATTTGGAATCTGATAAGTTTGGCCCAAGCGTAATAGAATATTATAATAGAGAAATCAAAACAGAAATAGACAATGATGAAGAAGAGAGACCAGGTTATGTTGAAATAACTATTAAAGAAGATGTAGAGTCAGGGGAAGAGCCTCTGAGTGTGATACAAGAAGTTAAATATGAAAATATTGCAGATAGTTCTAAAAAAGAAGGTAAGAAAGACTACTGTATGTAAAGCCTGACAGCCTCACCATGTTGCGGAATTTCGGTGGTACTGGTGGTGGTAATTTATTTTACTGGCAAGAAGCATGGACCACGAGAGAAACCGGATAGTACTTTAACTCTATTTCCCTAACCAAAGTTGAACCTTATTATGGAGCAAAACTGTTGTTCATAGGTGACTAGTAAAAAGTAGTAAAATCGGTCCGATTTCGAAATATATTTACCTCGCAAATTTGGCTAAGAGATGGAAAAAACACCTTGTGATCATGATTTTTTTTTTCAGTTACGGAACAAAATGGTGAGCAGCAAATGTTTCAGTGCAAGGCCTGCCCAAAGCAGTTCCTCTCTGTTGGTGGGCGCAATAAACATTACCGCACCACACATTTGGGCAAAAAATCCAAATGTGATATTTGTAAGAAAGGTAAGTTGGGATTTAGTGGATGAATCAACTTTGTTCATCACTTATTCTTAGGTTTATGTATCTGGGTAACCATGGTTTTATTGGATTTAAAATCACCAATATGTGTGCACACCTGACGCACCGCCTCGCGAGGAAATTGCCGCGCGAGGCAATTCGGCTAGTGTCGACGTGCCTCGCCCGAGGCAGCCCGGCTAGTGTGGACGTGCCTCGCCCGAGACATTGCGGTCGCGCGTGCTTTTGCCTCGGCCGAAGCACGTCCACACTAGCCGAGGCGGTGCGTCAGGTGTGGACATGCCTCATCATCCACTTTGTTGTATTAGCCCATACAAATGCACTACTAAGCATGTTAGTAGATTATGGTATGTACAACTTAACAATCGCCCATGAATAGGCAAACTTTATGCTTGTTTGTCACCATGGTGATATAAAAAAAAATTCAGGTGATGAGTTCAGTGTGATATCCAAAGTTACCATGAGATCAGGTCAGTAGAACAAAATGTAATCACATTCATATTTCAGAGGTTGTGTGCCTGTCGGTGCACAAGCTGCGCCTCCACAACCCGTCGGGCATGCGGTTCAGCTGTGCGATGTGCGAGCGCCGCTTCGTGTCGCAGGCTGTGCTGGACCTCCACATGTTCTCACACACCAAGGACTACCAGTTCCAGTGTGATGTATGCCAGAAGAAGTTCAGATCAAAGGGTTTTCTCTCCAAACATATGTAAGTAACTCTTGCTCCATGTAGAAATGCTACACATGTACACAACCTGGGCATGCGGTTCAGCTGTGCGACGTGCGAGCGCCGCTTCGTGTCGCAGGCTGTGCTGGACCTCCACATGTTCTCACACACCAAGGACTACCAGTTCCAGTGTGATGTATGCCAGAAGAAGTTCAGATCAAAGGGTTTTCTCTCCAAACATATGTAAGTAACTCTTGTACAATGTAGAAATGCTACACATGTACACAATCTGGGCATGCGGTTCAGGAGCGCCGCTTCGTGTTGCATGCTGTGCTGGACCTCCACATGGTCTCACACACTAAGGACTACCAGTTCCAGTGTGATGTCCGCCGGAAGAAGTTCAGGTCAGGGGTTTCTCTCCAAAAATATGTAAGTAATTCTTGCACCATGTAGAAATGCTACACATGTTCACAACCCAGGCATACGGTACAGCTATGCGACGTGCGAGCGCCGCTTCGTGTCGCAGGCCGTGCTGGAACTCTATGTGGTCTAGCACACCAAGGACTACCAGTTCCAGTGTGATTTTTGTCAGAAGAAGTTCAGCTGCCTGGGTTTTCTGACCAAAACATTTGTAAGTAACTGTTGCACCATGTAATAGTGCTATGCGTGTACACAACCCGAGCATGCGGTACAGCTGTGCGACGTGCCAGCGCCGCTTCGTGACGCAGGCCGTGCTGGAACTCCACATGGTCTAGCACACCAGGGACTACCAGTTCCAGTGCAATATCTCTCATAAGAAGTTCAGGTCAAAGGATTTTGTCTCCAAACATATACGGATAACATTTTCTTTCTAAAGTTGAGTCCAATATCTTCTATACTATTATTTTGACAAAAATATGTGTACACGATTTTAAACCGATAAAAATAAGGTTGTGTTAATATATTTATGTACAATTAATCCTATGTATATTGGAGAACTCGACTGTACATGTTCCGTTGGAAAAAAGTACATACCCTTTTTTTTAGGGTTCTGTAGCCAAAATTTCTTATTCCGTTGAAGGTACGGAGCCCTCCATTATGCGTGGTCCAACACGCACTTGGCCGGTTTTTTAACAATGGCGTTTACTCCTCGCTGATTTTAGCAAGGTAGATGTGGCAGTCAATGTTTAATTTAATCCTCTGTCACTCCAGTATAGTAGTATAGTATTAACTGTGATTATTATAACCAAATGAATGTTGAAATTGTCATTATATTTTTTGGCTTCCTCTATTTTTGTTTTAGACGGCAGGTCCATGACAAAGAAAGGAACCATAAATGCGAACAATGCTCTAAGGCATTTTTCGGCAAAGATAAACTAAAAGAACATATGAGGTAAGAATTATTTAGGTAAGATTTTTCAAAATAATCAAACGATTTAGTCACATTTTTATAACAAATTCCAAATAACATTTAAACATATCGAAATTCGGGAAATAGTTTCCACCCTTGCATCAAAACTTACTATTTTACTTGTGACCCACAGATTACACACACATGACACGAACGAAAAAAAGAATCAAATCTGCGAAGAGTGTGGCAAGTCAGTCACCAATCTCAAGGAGCACATGCTCAGTCACCAGCCCAAGGACGAGCGACACCTGGTGAGGTGCACGGAGTGCCCTAAGACGTTTTACTCTATCGGGGGCCGGAAGAAACACTACAGGACTACGCACTTAGGCAGGAAGCACGAATGTGATGTTTGTAATAAACGTAAGCCAAGTTTTATTTATCATCTTTCAGTAAAGCCGACGATTTTACGACTTCTGGAACGGTTCTCGGTAAAATTAGATCTCAAATAGCCATTTTATGAGTATGGCTGACATGTTTATTACTTCATTGGCTCCTCAGTCGTAGAAGATTATAGGACTTTGGCAAGCTCCTGAGAAAAGAACGGATGTTTAGACTTTTTGGTTGCGTGCAAGTTGAAGTCGACTTAAAGGTTGGTTTAATTGATTTTGAATTGAAGGTGAAGAAGTAAGTATAGTTTCCATTTGTGGACGGCAGAGACATGACAGGACTAGACATTTCGTCAGGAAGCCCAAGTGTTATATTTTCAATAAATATTAGTGACTGTTTACACATTCATCAGTGTGGGAGATCAAGATCTAGGTTTAGAAGTTTCAAACAGTAACCTTTTCTTGCTTACTTACAGGGTACTTACCAAAATATTTCTGAGATTACACTCTGTATCGCGTCCGATGCGCTGCAAATATCCGTCTCATTGGTAGAACGAAATGGATGTATTGAACCTGCCGAAAGCGACCCGGCATCTAAACCCACCTTATGAATTTATTACCAAACGGGTTGGCCGGTCGAAGGTATTTACAGATGTCGTAAACATAGGTTGTGCCTGTCAGTCCTGGTTAAACTGTAGCCTAACCAGTTGCCTTCCCCATTGAGCGGAAGATATCAATAAGAGAAGATACTTGAAACCAATACAATCTGTAGGTATTTTCCGCATTAGGGTGCGTTTCCACCAGAGATGAGCGAAGATGCGTTGCGAGGAATGTGTTTGTTGCGCACCAATAGAATCACTTCATTTGTTTATCCTCGCACAGCGCAGCTCTATGATTGGTTCTAAAAAAACACATTCCTCGCAACGCATCCTCGCTCATCTCTGGTGGGAACGCACCCTTAGGCGGGTACGCCCAGGCAGAGTAGGCAACTGCCTAGGGGCCCCGCGTACACAGATTTTTTTAAAATCTTTCATAGAGTGAAAATGAAATTGGAAAATTGGTATATATCGGCTAGGGGCCTCGCGTGGGCAAAGAGATATTGAAAATGTTTCATAGAATTAAATATACCTTACCGACTGAGTTAATCTATCGACACATTTTTTTTTGTCATACAACGTTTGCTAAAAAGGGGCCCCAACAATTGCATTGCCTAGGGGCCCCGAAGTGCTTAATCTGGCCCTGCTCCCAGGCCGGGCAGCCTCGCGAGGAAGTTTCCGCGAAACAGCTCGGGCAGAGACGCCTTTACATGTGTGTGTGTGTGTGTGTGTGTGTGTGTGTGTGTGTGTGTGTGTGTGTGTGTGTGTGTGTGTGTGTGCGTGCGTGTGTGTGTGTGTGCGTGTGTGTGCGTGTGTGTGTGGACCCGCCTATTGTTATTTTTGTAGTGGTGGTGAGCCTCTCGGACCACAAGAAGCGTATGCACGCGCCAGACGAGCTGCCGTACGGGTGCGTGGAGTGCGGGCGGCGCTGCGTGTCGCAGTCCCAGCTGAACGCGCACACGGTCACGCACACCAGGGACTTCCGGCACGAGTGCGACGTGTGCCAGAAGAAGTTCAGCAGGAACACTTTCCTTGCTATGCACAAGTGAGTCGCAAGTCGCAATGTTTGGACCCGGATAATCCGGGTATTTCCTTACTAAATAAATCAAAATAGTTTTTTTTTTCAGACCATGGTTGCGATCCATATTTTGTTATTAACATTTGAACCTTAAACTATGTCCAAAAGAACTAGGTATGAGTACCTACTGCGAATTTAATCTCGCTAAAGTGTGGTAGGGCACAGCTCTTCTCAGCGAATGTCATTGCGCCGAAATCTGGAGTGGAGCCCAACTGGGGAAGTACCTCCACCTTACTGAAAACTACAGCCAAATAGCACTACTAAGACCCTACTTATTGTGTTGTGTTCTTGCCGGTGACTAAGGTTGCCAGAGAGCTCAGACTATGCAGTGTGTTGACAAAGAGGGACCCTCTTGTCTCTTTAGCCGTTAACACAGTGAATCTTCCTTTTTTTATAAAGGGACGGCAAGTCGCATGTGACAACTCTGGAGTTGCAGGCGTACATAGGCTACGGTGGCTGTTTACAACTAGGCAGGCCGTATGTTTGTTTCCCACCGTCGTGGTATAAAAAATAAAGCTAAATTCTAACCCTTTGACTGCCAAAGACGTCAAATCACGCGCGCGGAAAGTCGTGCCCTCAATGCGCGTCATATCACGTCCAAAATATGACCGGTTTGCCTTACGCACGCTGGCCCTGAGGACACGATTTTTCCATCCGATGCGTGGCGGTCAAAGGGTCAACCCCTCAAAAGAATCACAGTGTTCAATATTTAATTTATTTAAATTATACTTAATTTACATATGTGTATGAAATTTCAACTTAATTGGTCCAGTAGTTTCGAAGCAAATTGACTGTGTCAGACGGATAGACAGACACAAATGATAGATGAAAGTTCCAATTTATACCTTTTAGAGATACGGAACCCTATTAGAGAGCAGACACTCAGTAATAATGACATTATTTCTCTACTCATCCGTCTCATCCTTTGTATTCATAGAAAAGGACGGGTTACAGAAATAATAAATATTATAGGACAATCTTACACAAATCAACCTAACCCCACGGTAAGCTCAATAAGGCTTGTGTTGTGGGTACTAGGCGACAATATATATAATATAATAGATAAATACTTAAATACATAGAAAACATTCTTAACTGTGATAAACAAACAAATAAATGCCCTGACCGGGATTCGAACCCGGGACCTCCTGCTTCATAGGCAGGGGCACTACTGACTAGGCTAGGAAGCCGTTTGAATAATGAGGAGGCCGTAGAAATAATGTATTTATTATATTATTGATAGTATCTGGAACACTTAAGAAATAGGTTCAGTAGGCAGGTAAATAACTTCCTCTTACTGTTTGTTTTCAGGCGGGCAGTACATGAAAAAGAAAAGAGCCATCAATGTGAATTATGTCCTAAAGCATTCTTCAATAAATATAGACTACAAGAACATTTAAGGTAGGTATAGGTGCCTATGCATAAACAATATGTGTACTGCATAATCTCGTTATGATCGAACGAGCGAGCGCAGCGAACCGAAGTTCTTACAGACAACTTCGGACACTAACACCTCTGCATTTAAATGGCTTTTTGATTTTGAATAGTTGATTGTTCCGCGATAACTTCAGTAACGTTTTTCTGATCTTTATGAAATGAAAGGGGTCATAAAGCTAAAAGGCGCTAAAGCGATCTTCGTAAGGGTCTTGTTATATTGAGCAACTCGTCAAGTAAATCGCGAGTACTCAGTTCGAGGCGGGCTAGTTTAAAAAAAAACGTTTATCTACATCCATATCATAAATCCTCTATTCTGCGTTCGGAAACCGTATGTAATTACCACCATTATTGCAACCAGTAATGTAAAATTAGTGTATTATCTGTGCCAGTGTTGTAATAATGTTCGAAAATTCATCAACACATCGATTTTGGAAACGTAATGAACATCCAGCCCTCCTCCCCGACCGCGGTTGCCCTGCTCCCCGACCGCCGGCACAATCGAGTTGGCCATGGCGGTGCAATGGCGGTAATTTTAATGGTTTCCGAACACGTCGTTTAGGATTTATAATATGTGTGTAGATAAAGCAGTGCATGCAACTGTACAGTCACCGGCAATAGTATCTTTCTACACGAAGGCCGCAAAAATATCTGACACACTCTTATTTGTAGGCGCCATAAGAGCGTGTCACATATTTTTGCGGCCTTCGTGTAGGAAGATACTATTGCCGGTGACTGTACGTAATTAGGCCTTAAAAACCAGACTGGTATTTTAAGGACCTTTATTACGTAACAGTTACATAAACTACTATACTATTATGAAATTTCACGTAAGGTCGCACACGAACGAACGGCCGTACACTTGCAACGAATGCGGGTTCGCGTTCACGAGCAAGATGTCGCTCTCTAAACACATGCTCACACACAGCGACGCCAGGAACTTCCCCTGCAAGCTGTGCAGCATGAGCTTCAAGACGTCCGGGTGAGCCGCCGTTTACTATTTGGTTGTACTTAGTCGGTTCATAAGTTCTGTCACTAGGGTTTGGACTGGTAAAATAGGAACTGTTAGAGGTTGCTTACTATTTCAATATATGGTTAAAAAGCCTATTTAACACTGATTAATTTACGATATTATTTAAGGCAAATAGTTGTGGCAGTTTTACACAATTCCCTGTAACATTCGAAAAAACGCAACAAAAAACCACGTCAAAAACACGCGCCCTGTTCGAGTTGATTTTGACCATAATTATTTTTATTCAATTTTAAGAGGCTTCATTCTTGCATACTGCATTAGCTTGATCTTTTACCTACATTTTAATATGTAATTAACATGGGTCTGACTGACAAGAAGGCTGGTATACACAATTTTGGAAGACTACCTTGATGTATGGCATCATCATCATCGTGTTTTGCTCAAAACTGAAAAATACGTTGAGGTTCAGGAGAAGAATAGCTGAAGCACAGACTTGTAAGTCAATATTGGTTTTGAAATATGCCTTAATCATCTACTAACATAAAAATAACAATTTGTAACTCTGGACAGCTACAACAATGATCTTAACCAACTTTTGTGAAGTACAATTTTCATAAATCATTGGCGTGTTTGGGTCTGACAACCAATCTTCAAGTTTATTTATAAAATACGCGATCTTGATTATAAGTTAATCATATTATATTTTAATCTGTATGAAATAAGCTTTCTAATCAGGTCTACATTTTTTAAATAAAAGCTTTGTATTATATTTTATCACTTAAAACCCTTGTGACAGAACTTAGGGACTAACTAGGTATTTAGTCGGATTACCTTCATAGACGGTTACATACTAAGGAGTATCCACTTCAAGTACACTAAATTCAATTACATTTATTATTTATTATTCAACAGCATAACAGTAAAAACCAAGGCACTATGAACTAAAAAATAAACATATAAAATAATTGTAAACAAAAAAGAACCGACTTCACTTAGCATCCACCTTTCCAACAGCAAATACTCGACCTGCTGTAAAAAATACTCAAATCAGTATAGGTGTGCCTATAATAGTTGAAGAGTTCCCTCGATTTCTCCAGGATTCCATCATCAGATCCTGACCTGGTTACAATAGAACCAACTGTAAAGTATACTTTTACAGACAAAAAAAGAATTTTCCAAATCGGTCCAGCCGTCTTCGAATAATCGGTGAATATGCATAATTAAAAAAAAAAACAGCAAAACAAAAAACAGATCCCAACGAATTGATAACCTCCTTCGAAATCTTGAAAATGACTTAATACTAGGTCGATTTAGTCAACTCAACTGCGTGGCTCCGTTGCGTCGTCTGATCTGGCGTAGGATTCGGTAGAGTGCCGCGGAATCGCCGAAACGCGACACCCTTCGGCCAGAAATCTGCACTCGCGATGATGCAATATCTGCATTAGGCGCTATGATGCCAAAAGAAAGAGACACCGGAGGGCTTAGTAACTTTTTACGAAGTATATATGACATCTAATATTTCAGTAAATAGTATAGTGTATATTTGCAGGAACCTGAGCGCGCACATGATCAGCCACACGAAGGAGAAGCGCTACCCGTGCGGGTTCTGCGGCGTGCGCTTCGGCCGCTCCGACCACCGCAACCGGCACGAGCTCACCGCGCACAAGAAACTTGGACAGGAACTGGATAGGAAGCCGGACAGCTGATGGTTAAGGAAGACCCAGAAATAATTGCCTGATGCGATCCAGCTTAGGCAAAAATTATTTCATGTAGTATCCGTCCAGCGTCTTTCCGGCTGCTCTCCTCTACAGGTCGTATTTTTCAACCGATAACACACCTGACGCACCGCCTCGCGAGCAAATTGCCGCCCGAGGCAGCACGGCTAGTGTGGACGTGCCTCGCCTGAGGCATTGTGGCCGCGCGTGCGCTAGCCGACCTGCCTCGCGCGGCAATTTCCTCGCGAGGCGGTGCGTCAGGTGTGAACACGCCTATTAAAATTTTGTAAAATAAAAGTGACTGTTTCCATATCAATGTATTTTTATTTGTAATAAAGGAAGTTCGAACAACTTTGAAGTAACAGCAGTGCGTTGTAGTTATAGTACTAGCAGTCCTAGTTTTATATCATAGGAAACCTGAAACTATCATAAAACACATTCCGATTTAAGGTACAGTCGCCATCAAATATATCGGAGCGGTCAAGGTACTCAAAAATATCTGAGCACGCACTTTATCGCCTTGGCAATAGAGGCCTTATTCAGATATTTGTGAGTACCTTGGCTGCTCCGATATATCTGATGGCGACTGTACAAAACACACTTAGCGGAATTAGCTATCGAATAGAAAAGAAATCTGTCGAAAAAACGGAGATTTGTAGTGGTCGAATTTTTGTATGGAGCCCATAAACTAAATTCAGCCGGAACTTGGATTCCGGTATTTTTGTCTATGATAGCAGAATTCTGTTGGAATTTGACCACAAACTAGACGCCTGATCTTTATATGACAGCAACGCGACGAAGCGCGCGATTGACGTGCCTCATCCTACAGGTTCTCATTTTGCCATATACAGCACGGCTAGCACGTCTTACAAGAGCGACTTAAGCCGCGAGTAGGGAAACCTTCCCGCGCCTGTCAAAAATCTCGCTTTCCGGTAGCATAACATGCTCCCGCGGCTGCAACTGACACGAAGAGAACTCAAAGTTATGCAAAGGATTTTAGTTCAAAGTCGCGAGTCACTGTCATTTTATGACACTGGCATTTAATCGCGAGTCTGTCGCTCCTTTCACGCGCAAGCATAGCCTAATTATAAAGGTCATTTAAATTTTTGACAGCTCGTCCGAAAAGACCTCACCTACGTCACATAATGATGCCATTCGTTGACATCTTCAATTCAGTCAGGGAGTTTTATTAATACACTATTCATGTTCAAAAATGTTAGCGTGCCGTTACTAAGTTTATTTTGTGTTTTTTAATTATTTTATACCTAAAATAAGCTTCACATAATTTTAGGTAATTTAATATAATACTTTTAGTTGGCAATTCATTTACGGCATGTAATTTAATGAGGACTTTTTTTAACATTGTGGCAATACAACTATTTGGCGAGTATTACACTGACAGACGGCCATATTGTATTATCTCCGTTTCTTTTAAACTTATCACGCCGTTTCATTTTTGTCTGAGATTTCCAAATATTTGATAGATATATAATGTATATAATAATAGTTGCTCGTAATAAATATTGGTGTAGTGTAACTGCGTGTAAAACTTCATACCAACGCACTGAATGTGGAATTACGCTAAAATATTTTATAAGTTACGTTGTAATTGTAATGGAATTACATTGTAATCTTTAGTAACATATTTATGAGCGGATATTTGTCTATGGTAGGCTGAATTTTTGTATGGAGGCCATAGACAAATTTCCGCTACCATAGCCCAATTTCCGCTTTTGTTTACGAATAGCTAAATTCCGCTCTAATGTGTGGTGCCCCTTAAAAACTGAATTCCGTCATAGGGACACCATAAGTAGATAATATCCAATACTGTGCGGAAAATTGTCTATGGTTTGTGGAAATTGTGGTTTGTAGAAACCGCGGATCTTCCGCATCATTTTCAAAATCCGCATCCGCCTCCGCATTAAATCGATGCGGAGCTCATGCGGATGCAGATGTGGAACAAGTCGGTACAGGAACGTCTCTGCGACGGCGCACGTGCTAGGTAAAGTAACGTAGTTAAATTTCACCATTACCCAACCGGAATATTGTTACATTTTCATGATTCGTCGATCGAGCTCTATGTCCTTGACGGATAGCAACAAGAAATGACGAGTTTGTTTTGTTTTGATTTTAGTGTTGAAATGCTATTGTAGGGCGAAGGGCTTTGTATGATGTGAGTAGTACAAAACTTTAATATTTGTTTTTTTTTGTGTACTTATCTTACATCCGCATCCGTATTCCAGGGATGTGAGCCTTTTAATATCCGCATCCGCGGATGTCAAAAAATCAGTATCCGTAATATCCCTGATACAGAGCTCCTTCTTTGACGTTACGAATTATGTTGTCCCTTCTTAACGCATGACAAGTTTTCTTTCTCACTTAGGGAAACGTATCGGATACTAAATATCAAACTCAATTTTTTTGACAGAGATGCACACTTGCACACCCTTGGTATGGTGTCGTTTAGATATACCCAATGATTTGTTTTTTAATGGCACGGCATTTAATTAGCATTCTTATTATAATGTCTAGTATAATTACTAATAATAGAGGTAATCCTCTATTAAATAATTTTCCCTATTTTAAAAGTTTGAGGACCGCATCGTTCCCTGATGACGTCAGCGTGGTCACTGACGTCACGAGGTGTCAAAAATTTAACTGACCTGTATAATTAGGCTATGCGCGCAAGTTGTGCTGCCAACTAGCGACAACGCATGAAGTGGCGCAGATCTGTCTTTTGTCACGCCAGTCGCGAGAAGACGGGCATCAAATTGCTTGTTGTTTATGGAGTTAGAAAAACATATTACGATTCACGACTTAAAATTCACCCTGCATAGGCATTTTTATTTTAATTGCCATTGACCGTCAGTTTTGTGACTAGCAACGTTGCATACAGTCTTTGTAAAAGTATTTTTATAATATATTCCTTTGATTGCCTCTAAAGGCGTATTATTTCATCAAATACTAATAATAATTAAGTTAACTCCTTGAACGCCAAGCATCAGACGGAAAAATCGTGCCCTCAGCGCCGCGCGCGAGGCAACTCGCTTATATTTTGGACGTGATATCACGCCCTGGCGCTGAGGGCACGACAATCCGTGCGCGTGATAAGCGTCTTTAGCGGTCAAAGTATTAAAATGCAGATTTATTATTTTAAATCAGGTTTTCTAGAGAGTGATTTTAGACATGTTTTAACGAAATCGGTTTAGCCGTTTCGGGGGTTTTCCGAAAATTTTAAATAATAATAGTTAACGGTTTAATGATTAGCAGTTTTATGATTTGATATTTAAAAAAATACGACGGTGCAAATGTTGTTAGTAT
Source organism: Pammene aurita (assembly GCA_947086415.1). Classification (NCBI taxonomy): domain Eukaryota; kingdom Metazoa; phylum Arthropoda; class Insecta; order Lepidoptera; family Tortricidae; genus Pammene; species Pammene aurita. The sequence goes on from OX352294.1 coordinate 38,250,288, forward strand.
ATCTGGTCTAGAGAGGAGTATCGCTGTTTAATTTTCCGTTTCAAAGACAGCAAAGACACTAAAGAGACAGGCATTGAAATTAAAAAGCAAGTGTAGTGCTTAAAAATATATTTTATCTACACTCATACTGTAAGTACTCTAAAATGCGTTCAAAAACCGTAGACAATGACAAGCATTACAACAAACGATTTAACTATGATAAGTTTCTTATCTGCGGCAGTAACGTAATTTTAACTAGGCATGCTCAAATATTGTTAAGCAATGAGTTTCAAATTTGGAACATCGAATTTGATAACATAATGTTACCGCCATGGCCAACTCGATTGGTCCCGCGCGAGCGCCGGCACAATCGAGTAGGCCATGACGGTACAATGGCGGTCATTCTATGGTTTCCGAACAATTAATTTAATATATAATTATTTTTACATATTTTTTAAAGTGTTGCATTCCACTCATACAATAGTATGTTATTCAATCAAATACAAACACTGAAAACATTGAAAAAATAATCAACCCAGCAGGATTTGAACCTCGCATCGATACGCCTTACCGGGGCTCGATCGCTTTCCAATTAAGCTATGGGTTAATTTAATATATATAATATGAGTGTAGATAAAGCAGTGTACGCAACTGTACGTAATTAGGCCTTAAAACACTCGTGTGATCTTATTATGAAATTCGCCTGCGGCTCATTTCATAAAACCACACTCATGTTTTAAGGACCCTTATTACGTAACAGTTACATAAACTACTATTTTATAACATTATTTCGTACAATGCCTTAACACTGTACATTATGCGATGAACATCTTACCAGTAGTATATGTCACTCAATTGTTAGACATGTTAGATTAACAATGGCTCAAACCAGTCATTAAAGCTAGAAAAAGAACGCGTTATCGGCGCCATGCGTTACGGGGGGGACAACCTGATTCGTAAGTTTTCTCTGTCAAACAAGGTGTTCTGTAAATACGTGGTACTTACTATCTGCACTGTGATTTTACTTTTCAACCAACTTCAAGATTTCGAAGGAGGAGGTTATCAATTCGTCGGGATCTTTGTTTTTGTTTTTTTTTTTTATGTATGTTCACCGATTATTCGAAGACGGCTGGACCGATATGGAAAATTCTTTTTTTATTTCAAAGAGTATACTTCACAGTTGGTCCCATTGTAACCAGGTCAGGATCTGATGATGGGATCCTGGACAAATTGAGGGCACCCTTGACTATTATAGGCACACCTATAGTGATATGTGGAAAAGTGGATGCTAAGTGAAGTCGGTTCTTTTTTGTTTAAAATTATTAAAGACAGCAAAGACACTAAAGAGAAGCATTGAAATTAAAAAGCAAGTGTAGTGCTTAAAGATATATTTTTTATAACATTATTTCGTGTCTAAAACATACAATGCCTTTACACTGTTTATTATGCGATGAACATTTTACCAGTAGTATATGTCACTCAATTGTTAGACGCGTTAGATTAACAATGGCTCAACACAGTCATTAAAGCTAGAAAGAGAACGCGTTATCGGCGCCATGCGTTAGGGAGAGACAACCTGATTCGTAAGCTTTCTCTCTCTAAGAAGGTGTTCTGTAAATACGTGGTACTATCTGCACTGTGATTTTACTTTTTGTGTTATTGCATGCAATGTGGACTGATTTGCGCGCTCGCCGTCTTCGATGGTTTACCGTGGTCGAACATACGCTTAGTCGCGTTTAATCAGGACAGCCCTTTTGGGCGCCATTGACGGCCAGTCACGGCATGGGCGACTGCCACTGACGCCACCGACGTCAATAGCCGTCCGTTCAAAAACTATGAAATACCTTCACTTCTATGATGTATAATACCTTTTATTTATTTATCGTATGGCAACTTTGAGAATTCATCCAACCGGAGTCGCAATTGACAGGCGTTTCCCTCTGCCGAAAACATATGACCAGTGGTCATACACCTGTATGGATTGACGTTTATCTGACGTGGCTATTTGTACGTTACGTACGAATAGCCATACATTTGACGTTCCCCTCCCCCGCAAAAATCGGCAACTTCTTTTTTGTATCGGAAATGATAGACATGGCTACTCCATCCGGGTTGAATTCTCTAAGTATGGCAAGTAGACACTGTGTTAATTATATTACTTAAAAAAATTATTCCGAATTTTACATTTCTCCAAGTAGTCAATAGCTGCGCTCGTTACGTTTTTAAAATCTTCCACTGGGCCATCATACTTTGTAAGTGGGCACTCCAAAACCGTTTTCTTTAGGCATCCACACACGCAACGTTCCTGGTCGCTCCATCCCCATTTATTGTCTCCGACTCTGGCTATTTTTTGTCTCCGCCTGAGCACGGCGAAGTATCGCCACCAGGCGGTCAAAAGGTAAAGATTGTGAAACTCGGTAGTTTCAGCAGTCCTCCTGTTTCACGGTTTGTCCAAGTTTCTTGTGCGCGGTGAACTCGTGCCGGTTGCGGTGGTCGGAGCGGCCGAAGCGCACGCCGCAGAACCCGCACGGGTAACGCTTCTCCTTCGTGTGGATGACCATGTGCGATCTCAAATTCCTGCAAATATAACCAATACTTTAACGTATTGATCTATGAGAATATTTCAAGCGGCGATTTAGGAGTTCGTGGGTTTTTTAACCTACAGCCTTGGCCAGAAGTGTTGAGCATAGTTCTTTTTTGTTTACAATTTTGATGTTAAGTATTAATTCCCTATCATATCATAACAATGTACGATGACGTACAATTTTATATTTTATTGATATATCTAGAAAACTTCACTTAATAACATTTTCAAGGTACCTACAAAATATGAAAAGTGGAGGTCCCAAAAATGCGAATTTAAGTATGTGCGACAAATTGCAAATATTCTATGCAGTTACTACTCACTTCAACAAAACATCCCTGTTCAGTTTAAATTAATTGATAAAATAACTTCAAAAAAGACAGAAACGCCGGTCTAAGCTTTCGAGTTTTGCGGTGCTCAACACTTCTGGCCAAGGCTGTATGTGTATTGTGTATACTATGGTCGCCGGCGATTAATAAAAACACGTAAGCTTGTATGTATTGTTTATATACACAACACAATTTAAACAATCGGGCTTTGATATTTTTGCAAGCTTCATGACAATTTATTTGGTAAATTATTTAATCGGAGATATACAGCCTTGGCCAGAAGTGTTGAGCACCCTTGCGATTTTCATACAAAACTCGAAAGTTTAGACCGGCGTTTCTATAATTTTTGAAGTTATTTTATCAATTAATTCAAACTGAACAGGCATGTTTTGTTGAAGTGCATAGAATATTTGCAGTTTTTTCGCACCGAGCTAAATTCGCATTTTTGGGACCTTCACTTTTTATATTTTATAGTGTAACGTTGTTACATTGTCTTTTGGTTCTAATTAGAATAGTTTCTTATCAATCAATTTCAACACCTTCGATTCGATCGGTTATAACAATGCTTCAAACAGCGCCGTTCGAATGCACCTTGTGTTTATCTGTATGGGGTTGTCATCTAATAAATTTAGCCTAAATTATGGGTTTTTCTTTTGTCATTTTTAATAACATTGGCGTTTCATAAATAGGTATATTTGGAAAATTAGTAAATGAAATGTAGTCAAAGGAAATGTATCTGGAAATTCTGAAAGCGGGTTCTGAAGTAAAGTATTTGGTTATTTAATATCATGTCTTTGACCTATTGATAGGAAAGTTGTTTCGCTGGAATCAATCAACAATAATCAGAGGGATTTATATTTATTTAATTGCCACCCTGAATTGGGTCCTCTGCCCTCTGGTTCCTCCATCTTGGGAGTCACTAGGGATGACTCGGTCATTTGATTTGCGGCCTTGTGCAAGGGGGGGCTCAAGCAGCCTGAAATTTTGCCCTTGGTGGCAGCGAAGGTGGCGGTTCAATAATCCTCGGTTACCTGCAAAGGAGAATCGTAAGTAAAGATTAATAGGGTTTTTGGCTATCACGGCGTGAAACGTGTTCTAGTTATTTTGACCATGCTTTTGGTTTTCAGATTTGAACTTGCCTGAGGGAGTGCGTGCTCTGTAGAGATGTTATAGGAATATTTTCCATTCTCCGGTAAGGTTTCTTTCTTCAGTTTTGTCAATTTATCAGGGCTGTAGTTCAGTCGACTAATGCAGATAATATATTGTACCTTGCAGGAGTCGGGTGTTGTATTTTCAACCATGTGTGTTGTATTTTCCAACCATCGTACAATGATGTTGTATTTTTCAACCAATGTGTTGTATTTGCAACCATTGTACAAAGTAGTACAAATGTTATAGTGAAGACTTAAATTGTACTCTCATATCATTATGGATCGAGCAGCGGCTCCTCCATGTGTTTCATCACCACCTTGTTCCGGCCAAGCGGTCTGAGCTTCTCGGAAGTCGGTGCCCCGCTGCAAAGTCTGTGTGAGCAGTTTCCGGACAGCGTCCTGTAGCTTTGCGACGTGGCAAGCTTCTTGCACATCAGCGACTGGCGAAGAACAGCTTCTGAGGTCGGTTCAGTCCTTTATTAATTTTAAATGGCAGTAGGAATTCTGTGGAAAAGTAAATATCATTAGTTTTGAGAACCAACATTAAGTATTTAAATTTAGAAATCTCTGATATATAAAACCATAGGGACTAACCTAAGTAGTTAAGAATTTAGATAGAAACCTGAATAAATCTCAACCTTTGAACCTTGTTAACGACCTAGCTTAACCGCTGAGCTCCTAGAAATTTTAGTTGGTGTCGAACTTAAACGAAAAGAGAGATTTATCCAGTGTTTAGATTTTAAAAGTTATTTTCAAAAGCAAGAATAGGTAATAAAGATTTAGTACAGTATCCACTTGTTTAATTTCTCACCAGCCCTACATAGAGCAAGACCCTTGCGACATCAACATTTGATTTAGTGATTTAATAATAATTTGTTTAATTGTGTTCAGGAAAAATAAGCTGTGGCATAGTTCTAGGTTATCAAAACCTAGCCTAAATTTTATCTACCTGACAATAGGTACCTTGAAAGTGTTATTAATTGAAGTTTTCTAGATATATCAATAAAATATAACATTTTACGTCATCGTACATTGTTATGATAGGGAATTAATACTTAACATCAAAATTGTAGATAATAATTTTTAAGAAAAAAAACCCGTCTTCAATGGGGGTAGCCGGTGAAGGATTATTGTAGATGGTGCACTTAGATTCCATACAATGAAATAACTTGCTTAAAAAACGCAGCGGAGAGGACAAATCGCCAAACGTGAACTATGTGTCGTTGAAGAGTTCCGTTCTGATTATCATCAGCAGTTCCACTTCATTAAATGTCACTCTTTTGAATGAAAATGCTTGATTTGTTGATAAAAATACAAAAGTCACTTTATGTATGCCTTTAAGATTTGAGGAATTCCCTCGATACCTCGTGGAACTCATCATCAGAACTTGAGCTTGACGAAAATTGGTCCTGACAATTTAACTTGCTTAACAAACATAGCGAAGAGGAAGAATCGCCAAACATGAACTATGCGTCGTTGAAGAGTTCCGTTCTGTTCATCATCAGCAGTTCCACTTCATCAAATGTCACTCTTTTGAATGAAAATGCTTGATTTGTTGATAAAAATACAAAAATCACTATGTGTAAGCCCTTAAGATGTGAGGAGTTCCCTCGATTCTTCATGGATCCTATCATCAGAACTTGAGCTTGACGAACATTTGTCCTGACAATTAAACTTGCTAAACAAACACAGCGAAGAGGACGAATCGCCAAACGTGAACTATGCGTCGTTGAAGAGTTCCGTTCTGATTATCATCAGCAGTTCTACTTCATCAAATGTCACTGTTTTGAATGAAAATGATGGTTTTGTTGATAAAAATATAAAAATCACTATATGTGTGCCTTTAAGATTTGAGGAGTTCCCTCGATTCCTCATGTATCCCATCATCAGAACTGCGTTTTGACAAAAACGGGACCAATCTGTATATATATACTTACAATCAAAAAAAGAATTTTCAAAATCGGATCAGACATGACGGAGTTATGGAGTAACAAACATAAAAAAAAACAAAAAAAAAAAAAAAACATACACGCCGAATTGAGAACCTCCTCTTTTGAAATCTTGAAGTCGGTTAAAAAAGAGCTATGCTCAACACTTCTGGCCAAGGCTGTAGCAAATCGATGGCAGGCCAGGGATCAAATACATGATTAATATCGAGAAATACCTACTCAACTATTCCTCATTGATAGCAATGACAAAAGGAAAATCTATATATTTTTTTAAACAAAAGACGCGCGCTGACTGTAGTTGCTGATGCGACACCCATGCGCTAACCCGCGTGCACTACAGACGTTGGCAGGCCTGTCGCCTGCACTATGTTTGGCAAGTCGAAAATATCGGTTTACCCGGGCGCTTTAAAGCGCATGCTTCAAAACTGTCAGTAGAAGTTCTTGACATCACTGTGCATGAGCAGATGCCTCTTGATCCCGTGCTCCAATGTGAACGACGGGCTGTATTCGCTATAGGTGAACAACAAGCATGTATCATTGCAGACTCATACTACAGCTTAGCTTACCCGGGGGATTTGAAGCACATGCTACACAGTTGACAGTGGTAGTTCTTGACGTCGCTGTGCGTGAGCTGGTGCCTAGTCAGGGAGTGCTTCATCGTGAACGACAGCCATCGTGTACGACCATTCGTACGTGGGTGAGAGAGAAAAGCAATTATAGTATTGCAGACTCAAACCGTTGTCAGCTTACCCGGGGGATTTGAAGCTCATGCTACACAGTTGACAGTGTTAGTTCTTGACGTCGCTATGCGTGAGCTGGTGCCTCGTGAGCGCGTGCTTTAACGTGTACGGCCGTTCGTACGTGGGTAAGAGAGTTGTCTAGCATTGCAGACTCAAACCGTTGTCAGCTTACCCGGGGGATTTGAAGCTCATGCTACACAGTTGACAGTGGTAGTTCTTGACGTCGCTGTGCGTGCGCAGGTGCCTCGTGAGCGCGTTATTCATCGTGAACGACTGCCCGCACTCGCTGCAGGTGTACGGCCGTTCGTTTGTATGCGATCTGTGAGAGAAACATGTAGCATTTCAGACTCGTACTACCCGACTACTGAGCTTACCCGGGGGACTTGAAGCTCATGCTACATTGTTGACAGTGGAACTTCTTGTCGACGCTGTGCGTGAACAGGTGGGCTGTGAGCGCGTGCTTCACTTTGAACGACAGCCCGCATTCGTTGCAGGTGTACGGCCGTTCGTTAGAGTGGGATCTGTGAGGAATTCGTGTAGACTTAGGCTTTGAACAGAACATTCAACTACTATTACTACTAGGTACTATTTTGGCTCAGCTATCCAGAATCTTGTCCTCCGAAACGAAAGCATGCCACCTATCCCCATCCTGCGCAACTTCCTGCCAGAACTACCTACTTCCTGAATAACTGTATTGACGTGAAGAAAATTCAAAATAAACATAATCGTACTTTATAATGTGCAGCATTCTTACCTTAAATGATCTTGTAGTTTATCTTTACTGAAGAATGCCTTTGGACAGAGTTCACATTGATGGTTCCTTTCTTTTTCATGCACCTGCCGGCTGAAAACAAGATATACAATAAAAATTGGCTATTTAAAGTGGCAATGTGAGTGTCTTTGCTATTGACGTGCTTATTTGTTGAGTGTATAATATCGCAGCATATTTCGGACATATATATAGAAACTCAAAATACGATTTAAAAACTAATAATTGAAGGGAAGATTGAGGGGAAACGAGGACGTGGAAGAAGGAGAAAAATCATGGACAAGGAACGTAAGAGACTGGTTAGACGTGGACAGTACAGAGAAACTAATTTGCATGACTTCAGATAAAATGGCATATAGGCATAAGGTCGCCAACCTCTGGGATGGAGAAGGCACTTGAAAAAGAAGTTTCCGGAATAAAATCGAAACTTGTAGGTACTAATGTAACTGATATTTATTAGATTCTTATTTTGTAGCAACTGCATTCAAACATTTTAAACTCGTCGTTTAATACTCGGGAGAATATGTCATTTATCACTCGGAACTCGTGAAGCAATAATACACTTTCCGACCTCGCATTAAAACGCACTTTCGCCTGTCAACTTACATATGTCTCTGTAGGAAAATCTGGGCGCGGAACTTCTTCTGGCAGATTTGGCACTCGTGCTGGAAGTCCCTGGTGTGTATGAGCATGTGCTCGGCCAGCACGGACTGCGACACGCAGCGCCGCCCGCACTCCAGGCACGAGTAGCGGAGCTCGTTCTGAGCGTGCATTCGCTTTCTATGTACCGCCAGGCACTGTACCTCTGGAATAGGACAAATAAGCTTAACCTTTAAGCCAGGTGGCGAAGTAATACGCCGTGCTGGAGATGAGCAAAACGCTTCACTGAATTGAAATAGTAGTTTTCGATACAAGTGCGAGAAGTATGCCATTTTGCACGAGGACCGAGGTTACGGGACGAGTGAAAATGATTTCCGCACGTGTGTCGAACGTTTCTTAATACAATTGCGAAAAAACTACAATTAAATAAAATTACATTTATATTCTGTCAGTGTACGAAAGACAGCTTCATTCAATCGCGCTTTGTTCAGTAATACTATTGGGTCTCGCATAGTACTCCTTTATGCCCAATCGCGCGTAGTTCAGGTGGGTCATTTATAAGCGGGTCTCGCATAATACTCATTTATTTAAAATTCTGATCTGCAAATCGGGCGTAAAATCAAACTTTACGCACGATTTGCAGATCAGATTACTTTTTAGCACTAGTGCATAAAATCAAATTTTACGCACGATTTCAAGCTACATAAACTAAACTTTTTGAGCAATTGTATTAAAAAGATTGATTCATATCTTTCGCTCGCTAAGATACCTCGTACAGTATCTAAGTCTGCCTGGCACTTCCAACGTTCTCTCTGAATTGCTCAAAGGTTAACTGGAAGAAATCCCTTAAAGGGATAAGTTCGCCTTTGTACGTATATGTTGTGTTATATGTATTTCGTTGTGTTTCCTTGTACAATAAAGTGTTTTACTACTACTACTACATGTATCACTCATTTCGCTCAGTGGATCTGTTCGCATATTCGCATCGTCTCACTCGTTTGACTCGGCCGGCTCATTCGAATCATGAGTAGGAAAGAGCGAGCAAGTAACACTGGAAACACTGAGATAGATGAGTTACTGGGCTCGACCCATGTCTACGCCGGGCCCCTGTCGCCAGAAAAAAGGTGAGTGGGAGTGGTTTTTTTATAGTTTTTGAACAGACGGCTATTGACGTCGGTGGCGTCAGTGGCCCGACTTGCCGATGTTGTGGCTGGCCGTCATTGGCGTTTAACACATTCATTGCCACCCAGCCAAACAAAACATCCGCGCCAGGCCACAAAAAATATATACGACCCGATAGTCGGGTACAGTTGCGCACTTATCGAACGAATCGACACTACACGCCAAGAGCCCGACAGTCGGGTACACGACAGGGTTGCACTAAAAAACATTTGTTGTTATGTTGGTTTGTTAACTTATTACGTTATACCGGAAAATTAGGCCAACGTCTATCTCCGGAATCTGATAGATAATACACATCAATATGTAATTATTAGAAACAATTAAAGTTGAAAATTGAACGCGTGACGGGGATTCTCTAATGATTTTCGTTATGACTTCGCGATCACACGCCAGATCAAAATCATCAAGTGAAAAATGGTTAAAATCGTGAATTTTTTCCGAGTATGCTGTTACCACTAATATTTTACCGACAACCCTGTTCCTCAAAAACAGTACTTACCCGATATCGGGTCCTCCGGCGTGGCCTTTAGTCATGTATAGCTAGGTATAGTACCACGATCCCGACTATCGGGTAGTGCGGCCTGGGCACGAAATCATAAAATACCCGATAGTCGGGTTTCCGGCATTGAATGTGTTAAAAGGTGTGACGCGCCACACACTTGGGTCTGAATTCAACCCAAAAAATCTGAGCTGTTCGCGTAACGCATAAGACGCCAATAACAATTACCCCTCCACCCTGTATCCGCCCTAAGAACATCTGCCTTCATGCCTTGCACTGTAGCAGTCAGTGCTAATTTAAGGTAGGGCATTTACTATATTTTCATACTGTTTTAGTTAGCCCCATGCCCCCCCCCCCTAGCTACGGCCCTGATCGAGTAATTACAAACTTCACACTTGTACTTCTTCCCCAAATGCGCGGTACTGTAATGTCTCTTTCTTCCACCGATGGTGTAGAACATCTTAGGCCACGCCTTGCACTGCAGCAGCCGGCGCTCTTCAAATCTCAACATACCCCTATTACAATCTTCACAATTGTACTTCTTCCCCAAATGCGCGGTACTGTAACGTCTCTTCTTCCCACCGATGGTGTAGAACATCTTCGGGCACGCCTTGCACTGCAGCAGCAGGCGCTCTTCAAATCTCAACATACCTTTATTACAAACGTCACACTTGTATTTCTTCCCCAAATGCGCAGTACTGTGTTGTCTCTTCCTTCCACCGATGGTGTAGAACATCTTCGGGCACGCCTTGCACTGCAGCAGCAGGCGCTCTTCAAGTCTCAACATACCTTTGTTACAAACTTCACACTTGTATTTCTTCCCCAAATGCGCGGTACTGTGTTGTCTCTTCTTTCCACCGATGGTGTAGAACATCTTAGGCCACGCCTTGCACTGCAGCAGCCGGCGCTCTTCAAATCTCAACATACCTTTATTACAAACTTCACACTTGTACTTCTTCCCAAATGCACGGTACTGTAATGTCTCTTCTTCCCACCGATGGTGTAGAACATCTTCGGGCACGCCTTGCACTGCAGCAGCCGGCGCTCTTCAAATCTCAACATACCTTTATTACAAACTTCACACTTGTACTTCTTCCCAAATGCACGGTACTGTAATGTCTCTTCTTCCCACCGATGGTGTAGAACATCTTCGGGCACGCCTTGCACTGCAGCAGCAGGCGCTCTTCAAATCTCAACATACCTTTATCACAAACTTCACACTTGTATTTCTTCCCCAAATGCGCGGTACTGTAATGTCTCTTTCTTCCACCGATGGTGTAGAACATCTTCGGGCACGCCTTGCACTGCAGCAGCAGGCGCTCTTCAAATCTCAACATACCTTTATCACAAACTTCACACTTGTATTTCTTCCCCAAATGCGCGGTACTGTAATGTCTCTTTCTTCCACCGATGGTGTAGAACATCTTCGGGCACGCCTTGCACTGCAGCAGCAGGCGCTCTTCAAATCTCAACATACCTTTATTACAAACGTCACACTTGTATTTCTTCCCCAAATGCGCAGTACTGTGTTGTCTCTTCCTTCCACCGATGGTGTAGAACATCTTCGGGCACGCCTTGCACTGCAGCAGCAGGCGCTCTTCAAGTCTCAACATACCTTTGTTACAAACTTCACACTTGTATTTCGTCCCCAAATGCGCGGTACTGTGTTGTCTCTTCTTTCCACCGATGGTGTAGAACATCTTAGGCCACGCCTTGCACTGCAGCAGCCGGCGCTCTTCAAATCTCAACATACCTTTATTACAAACTTTACACTTGTACTTCTTCCCCAAATGCGCGGTACTGTAATGTCTCTTTCTTCCACCGATGGTGTAGAGCATCTTAGGCCACGCCTTGCACTGCAGCAGCCGGCGCTCTTCAAATCTCAACATACCTTTATTACAAACTTCACACTTGTACTTCTTCCCAAATGCACGGTACTGTAATGTCTCTTCTTCCCACCGATGGTGTAGAACATCTTCGGGCACGCCTTGCACTGCAGCAGCAGGCGCTCTTCAAATCTCAACATACCTTTATCACAAACTTCACACTTGTATTTCTTCCCCAAATGCGCGGTACTGTAATGTCTCTTTCTTCCACCGATGGTGTAGAACATCTTCGGGCACGCCTTGCACTGCAGCAGCAGGCGCTCTTCAAATCTCAACATACCTTTATCACAAACTTCACACTTGTATTTCTTCCCCAAATGCGCGGTACTGTAATGTCTCTTTCTTCCACCGATGGTGTAGAACATCTTCGGGCACGCCTTGCACTGCAGCAGCAGGCGCTCTTCAAATCTCAACATACCTTTATCACAAACTTCACACTTGTATTTCTTCCCCAAATGCGCGGTACTGTAATGTCTCTTTCTTCCACCGATGGTGTAGAACATCTTCGGGCACGCCTTGCACTGCAGCAGCAGGCGCTCTTCAAATCTCAACATACCTTTATCACAAACTTCACACTTGTATTTCTTCCCCAAATGCGCGGTACTGTAATGTCTCTTTCTTCCACCGATGGTGTAGAACATCTTCGGGCACGCCTTGCACTGCAGCAGCAGGCGCTCTTCAAATCTCAACATACCTTTATCACAAACTTCACACTTGTATTTCTTCCCCAAATGCGCGGTACTGTAATGTCTCTTTCTTCCACCGATGGTGTAGAACATCTTCGGGCACGCCTTGCACTGCAGCAGCAGGCGCTCTTCAAATCTCAACATACCTTTATTACAAACGTCACACTTGTATTTCTTCCCCAAATGCGCAGTACTGTGTTGTCTCTTCCTTCCACCGATGGTGTAGAACATCTTCGGGCACGCCTTGCACTGCAGCAGCAGGCGCTCTTCAAGTCTCAACATACCTTTGTTACAAACTTCACACTTGTATTTCGTCCCCAAATGCGCGGTACTGTGTTGTCTCTTCTTTCCACCGATGGTGTAGAACATCTTAGGCCACGCCTTGCACTGCAGCAGCCGGCGCTCTTCAAATCTCAACATACCTTTATTACAAACTTTACACTTGTACTTCTTCCCCAAATGCGCGGTACTGTAATGTCTCTTTCTTCCACCGATGGTGTAGAGCATCTTAGGCCACGCCTTGCACTGCAGCAGCCGGCGCTCTTCAAATCTCAACATACCTTTATTACAAACTTCACACTTGTACTTCTTCCCAAATGCACGGTACTGTAATGTCTCTTCTTCCCACCGATGGTGTAGAACATCTTCGGGCACGCCTTGCACTGCAGCAGCAGGCGCTCTTCAAATCTCAACATACCTTTATCACAAACTTCACACTTGTATTTCTTCCCCAAATGCGCGGTACTGTAATGTCTCTTTCTTCCACCGATGGTGTAGAACATCTTCGGGCACGCCTTGCACTGCAGCAGCAGGCGCTCTTCAAATCTCAACATACCTTTATCACAAACTTCACACTTGTATTTCTTCCCCAAATGCGCGGTACTGTAATGTCTCTTTCTTCCACCGATGGTGTAGAACATCTTCGGGCACGCCTTGCACTGCAGCAGCAGGCGCTCTTCAAATCTCAACATACCTTTATTACAAACGTCACACTTGTATTTCTTCCCCAAATGCGCAGTACTGTGTTGTCTCTTCCTTCCACCGATGGTGTAGAACATCTTCGGGCACGCCTTGCACTGCAGCAGCAGGCGCTCTTCAAGTCTCAACATACCTTTGTTACAAACTTCACACTTGTATTTCTTCCCCAAATGCGCGGTACTGTGTTGTCTCTTCTTTCCACCGATGGTGTAGAACATCTTAGGCCACGCCTTGCACTGCAGCAGCCGGCGCTCTTCAAATCTCAACATACCTTTATTACAAACTTCACACTTGTACTTCTTCCCAAATGCACGGTACTGTAATGTCTCTTCTTCCCACCGATGGTGTAGAACATCTTCGGGCACGCCTTGCACTGCAGCAGCAGGCGCTCTTCAAATCTCAACATACCTTTATCACAAACTTCACACTTGTATTTCTTCCCCAAATGCGCGGTACCGTAATATCTCTTCCTTCCACCGATGGTGTAGAGCATCTTAGGCCACGCCTTGCACTGCAGCAGCCGGCGCTCTTCAAATTTCAACATACCTTTATTACAAACTTTACACTTGTACTTCTTCCCCAAATGCGCGGTACTGTAATGTCTCTTTCTTCCACCGATGGTGTAGAGCATCTTAGGCCACGCCTTGCACTGCAGCAGCAGGCGCTCTTCAAATCTCAACATACCTTTATCACAAACTTCACACTTGTATTTCTTCCCCAAATGCGCGGTACTGTAATGTCTCTTTCTTCCACCGATGGTGTAGAACATCTTCGGCCACGCCTTGCACTGCAGCAGCCGGCGCTCTTCAAATCTCAACATACCCCTATTACAATCTTCACAATTGTACTTCTTCCCCAAATGCGCGGTACTGTAACGTCTCTTCCTTCCACCGATGGTGTAGAACATCTTCGGGCACGCCTTGCACTGCAGCAGCAGGCGCTCTTCAAGTCTCAACATACCTTTGTTACAAACTTCATACTTGTATTTCTTCCCCAAATGCGCGGTACTGTGTTGTCTCTTCTCTCCACCGATGGTGTAGAACATCTTAGGCCACGCCTTGCACTGCAGCAGCCGGCGCTCTTCAAATCTCAACATACCTTTATTACAAACTTCACACTTGTACTTCTTCCCAAATGCACGGTACTGTAATGTCTCTTCTTCCCACCGATGGTGTAGAACATTTTCGGGCACGCCTTGCACTGCAGCAGCAGGCGCTCTTCAAATCTCAACATACCTTTATCACACACTTCACACTTGTATTTCTTCCCCAAATGCGCGGTACCGTAATATCTCTTCCTTCCACCGATGGTGTAGAGCATCTTAGGCCACGCCTTGCACTGCAGCAGCCGGCGCTCTTCAAATTTCAACATACCTTTATTACAAACTTTACACTTGTACTTCTTCCCCAAATGCGCGGTACTGTAATGTCTCTTTCTTCCACCGATGGTGTAGAGCATCTTAGGCCACGCCTTGCACTGCAGCAGCAGGCGCTCTTCAAATCTCAACATACCTTTATCACAAACTTCACACTTGTATTTCTTCCCCAAATGCACGGTGCTGTAATGTCTCTTCTTCCCACCGATGGTGTAGAACATCTTCGGGCACGCCTTGCACTGCAGCAGCAGGCGCTCTTCAAATCTCAACATACCTTTATCACAAACTTCACACTTGTACTTCTTCCCCAAATGCGCGGTACTGTAATGTCTCTTTCTTCCACCGATGGTGTAGAACATCTTCGGGCACGCCTTGCACTGCAGCAGCAGGCGCTCTTCAAATCTCAACATACCTTTATCACAATCTTCACACTTGTATTTCTTCCCCAAATGCGCGGTACTGTAATGTCTCTTTCTTCCACCGATGGTGTAGAACATCTTCGGGCACGCCTTGCACTGCAGCAGCAGGCGCTCTTCAAATCTCAACATACCTTTATCACAAACTTCACACTTGTATTTCTTCCCCAAATGCGCGGTACTGTAATGTCTCTTTCTTCCACCGATGGTGCAGAACATCTTAGACCACACCTTGCACTGCAGCAGCAGGCGCTCTTCAAATCTCAACATACCTTTATTACAAACTTCACACTTGTACTTATTCCCCAAATGCGCGGTACTGTAATGTCTCTTCCTTCCACCGATGGCGTAGAACATCTTCGGGCACGCCTTGCATTGTAGCAGCCGGCGCTCTTCAAATCTCAACATACCTTTATTACAAACTTCACACTTGTACTTCTTCCCCAAATGCGCGGTACTGTAATGTCTCTTCCTTCCACCGATGGTGTAGAACATCTTCGGGCACGCCTTGCACTGTAGCAGCCGGCGCTCTTCCTTGGGCCGGTGGCGGAGCATGTGGGCTTTCAGGTTAGCAACGGAGACGCCGCACTGATCGCAAATCTCTCGGTCTTTTCCATCTGTGTGTGTCCTGCGTCATAAGAAAAAAGTTCAAATATTCATATGTTTAGCTAATATAGCTATCTCATATTTGAAAGTCAGTTAAAATTGTGTCCAAAATTGAGCAGCTTCACTAGTGGCGACTGAATTGTCAAACGTTAACTTTAAACAACCAGAGTTACTGCATAATATAGGGCATCGAAAAAAAAATTATTTCGAGTTTTTTTTTTAATTTGTGAAACTTAGGCTATGCCGACATAAACATTTACCTCATATGTTCGTGTAGTTTATCTTTGGCAAAGAAAGCTTTAGGACAATGTTCACATTTATGGTTCCTTATTTTTTCATGCACCTGCCGCCTGAAACCAACGTAAAGTTTGTACGTAAAGATTAAAAAATAAAACAAAAGTTACACTTAGATTACACAAACTCCTAAATTTAATATTCCGCTGACCACATGCCCGGGTTGTGTACATTTGTAGCATTATTACATGCTGCAGTAGTTACTAACATATGTTTGGTCAGGAAACCCTGGCAGCTGAACTTCTTCTGGCAGACATCACACTGGAACTGGTAGTCCTTAGTGTGCGTGACCATGTGGAGGTCCAGCACGGACTGCGACACGAAGCGGCGCTCGCACGTCGCACAGCTGTAACTCATGCCCGACGGGTTGTGGAGGCGCAGCTTGTGCACTGATAGGCACACTACCTCTGAAATATGAACACACAATATAGAAATTTATAGTTTAACTTAAGTCTATTAGCAGACTGAAAATAGATGTCATATACTTCAGAAAAAGTGACCAAACCCTCCGGTGTCCGAGGCCAGATTTGAACTGGCGTCTTCAGCTTTCGCGGCTGACGTCCTGACCACTAGACCACCCGGTCACGGCGGAACTTGACAAATTTTCTCATGTATATGCAATCTCTGAATTTGAAACGGCTAGGCGCCGTTGACCATACTCTAAGGGCATGCCGCAGTACGAGCTTGCACCTCCTATCCGAATCACTTACGTGATTCTGGTATAGCGAGAGAGATGGTGCTGCCATCTATGAATCTTGAAGCAAATCAAATTATTTTGTTGGTGCAAGCTCGAACTGCGGCATGCCCTTAGAGTATGGTCAACGGCGCCTAGCCGTTTCAAATTCAGAGATTGCATATACATGAGAAAATTTGTCAAGTTCCGCCGTGACCGGGTGGTCTAGTGGTCAGGACGTCAGCCGCGAAAGCTGAAGACGCCAGTTCAAATCTGGCCTCGGACACCGGAGGGTTTGGTCACTTTTTCTGAAGTATATGACATATATTTTCAGTTTATATACAGTAGTGTAACTACTTAAAAAAAAAAAAAAAAAAATTGCAAATCAAAAAATATCGAACTAAATAATTTGATTTGCTTCAAGATTCATAGATGGCAGCACCATCTCTCTCGCTATACCAGAATCACGTAAGTGATTCGGATAGGAGGTGCAAGCTCGTACTGCGGCATGCCCTTAGAGTATGGTCAACGGCGCCTAGCCGTTTCAAATTCAGAGATTGCATATACATGAGAAAATTTGTCAAGTTCCGCCGTGACCGGGTGGTCTAGTGGTCAGGACGTCAGCCGCGAAAGCTGAAGACGCCAGTTCAAATCTGGCCTCGGACACCGGAGGGTTTGGTCACTTTTTCTGAAGTATATGACATCTATTTTCAGTTTATATATAGTAGTGTAACTACTTAAAAAAAATTGCAAATCAAAAAATATTGAACAAAATAATTTGATTTGCTTCAAGATTCATAGATGGCAGCACCATCTCTCTCTATATACCAGAATCACGTAAGTGATTCGGATAGGAGGTGCAAGCTCGTACTGCGGCATGCCCCCTTAGAGTATGGTCAACGGCGCCTAGCCGTTTCAAATTCAGAGATTGCATATACATGAGAAGTTCCGCCGTGACCGGGTGGTCTAGTGGTCAGGACGTCAGCCGCGAAAGCTGAAGACGCCAGTTCAAATCTGGCCTCGGACACCGGAGGGTTTGGTCACTTTTTCTGAAGTATATGACATCTATTTTCAGTTTATATATAGTAACTACTTAAAAAAAAAAAATAAATTGCAAATCAAAAAATATTGAACAAAATAATTTGATTTGCTTCAAGATCCTATTAGCAGAGCTTGAAATTGAAAAAAAATGTGCGCATCGAGAAAAAGTTGAACCCCCACAATGAATATTTTTAGTTTTGGAGGTCCGTAAATTTTTTGGACCGTCACGTCTAAATCAGGGGTCCCGTGCAATATGTTAGTACTCTCTGGTTAAGGCTGCTAGGGGTTGTGTGGTTATCATTTTCGTATAAAACATACATGCAGAATTCATTTTTGATATTAAATGTAAATTTCCATAAAAAAAATAAAAGTTCTGCAGAGAGGAAAATCACTCTGAAAAATATAATTTTTCTAAACATTATATAACTAATAAATAGACGGGGGCCAACATTTTTTACCTTGCATTAAATCCTACACTAGTGGAAGCTTCTTCTAGTTATTAAGTAGGGTAGTCAGATTCCCACTACACATTTTTCCCCAGTGACGTGATTGTGCATTTCAGGAAATCGAAAACATTATAGACAACGTCTGGAACACTACATTGACTAAATACTACACTGGAGATCTGGCACTATTGTATTTGTTTAAATAAGTGATGACTAACTCAAAGATTTCCCGAATTGCTTCTCTGAGCTTTCGTCTATAAGCTTCATTAAGTGACATTTTTTATTAATATTTATAAAAAAAGTGACTTAGAAATTTGAACACAATTCGAAAATTTGGTAGTATGGTACTAATACAGATCAAAGTGTTACAGTAATTTTTCACCACGGTGACATGTTTACATCTATTTATTATGACATTTTTTTTTAGTTTTTTTGACCAATATGATCACTTTATACGAACCTACACTTGTGAATATTTTTTCCTTAAATTGTCTATTTATTTAACATACATAATCAAAAAAATATCGTAAATATACTAAGTGCTTTACGAGCAATCGAAATAAACAACTTATAATTTAAGGTTCATATTTTAAAACTCCCGCCTCCGCGGCAAGGTTACTACGTAGCAAAGATTACTTACCTACTTGTATTAGATAGAGCAAATCAGAAGACTCGCAAGTACTACAGGTTGGTAAAGAGATATTTTATTTAAACTTTTTTCTATAATTCTGATTTCCGATATGGAAATGTCATTATGTTTGCCCCAATCAGTCATTTCAGAACAGAGCATATTGTGGTTTTAGGTTCGATGGTTAGATGGTTAGATAGATGCAATCGAACTGTTATTTTCGTACCTGGGAAGCACACTCCTTGCATTGGACAAACGTTGGTCAATATAAAGGACGATACACCAAGAGAATTTATTTGCTATACTCAAATAAAACACCAACAAAAATCGAGTTTATGAGTTAAATCATTCACATGGATTGTTGTAAATTTTGTATAGGATTTTCTGTATGGCGAGTGACGCCATTCTCAGCTCTGTATTTAGTGGTCACGTCATGAGAAACTTCATAATGCGTATTAAACACACTTATTTATTTATTTATCATTCAAAACAGTTACACAGCATTACAGTAAATCCAAGGCACTGCGAACTTCAAATTAAACATATAAAATAACTTAATACTAGGTCGATTTAGGCTTCATAATGCGTAGTCTAGTGACCAGTAATCTGTTCTTCTTGTGTGACTCGCTTGTAAGCTATGAATGAATAGGAGAGCTATACCTCCTATTTATAGCTTCTTTGCTAGGATACCCATCGGATAATACCGTTTGTTTTGATGTTTTCGGTTTATTGCGTGCGGTAATGTTCAAAACAATTTTCTTAGAAAGTATATGCTAACGCGCATCTTCTTAAATTTTTTTCATATTTTTGAATTTACGGTTCAAAAGTTACAGGGGGGACGCTATTTTTTCGAGTTTCGACGCTTCGATTATTTCTGAAACTTTTCACTTAATCACAAAATGTTCAAAGAAACCTCAATGTTATTTTTAAAGACCTATCGATTGATGTGCAATTTTTTTATTTTTTTTGTTACATGTATGGAGTGCCCCCCCTGAAAATATTTTTTTCTGCAATTTCACTACATAACTAAATAGCGACATACAAAATACGCCTTATGTCTAAATTGTATTAAGATACATCCTATAGTTTCCGAGTAAAATGGCTGTGACATACGGACGGACGGACAGACGGACATGAACAAAACTATAAGCGTTCCGTTTTTGCCATTCTGGCTACGCAATCTTAACAATGGATTGTACAGTCGACTACAAAGAGCTAGATACAGCATCTACTTTTTCACCTTAATCCGTTGTAATAAGGATCAAAAGTGGATACATATATTTGTAGTCGACTGTATAATATCACAGCTATCACTTAATAAAAATGGATGTGAATAGTATACATATCAATCATATAATTATACAGTCATCTAACTTCATAGAACCTATTTGTTTCTAGTCTTTGCCGAAGGTTCAGGGTTGAAAAAAATTTTGACAAGTTGTTTTATTTATTCTTATTCTTATTTGGTTTTGAAATTGACATACAATTAATAGAATAATTTTGTCCAGGGTTTGAATTCGAAAAAGTAGCGCCATCCTGAAATTATGTGATTAACATCAATACAAAAGGCCGCAATGTTATTTTGTTCTGTTTATTTTTGATCACTTTGAAAATCGATATCTGAGGATCCGCACGACTAATACGAATCTAACATCAAAATTGTAAAACGGCGACCATTTTAAATTTTGTACAATTTAATCCGATCATGTCGAAAATCGATGAATCGATTAATCGATCTGAGAATCCAAGAGACCTTTTAATGACAGGCATTAAATAAGCAGACAAATTACGAAGTGTCCAATCTGCAAATTACTACTTTCTAGCTTCAGTAGTTTCGGCCTCGCTTTAATAAAAAGTATTCAACGCCGTTTCAACTCCCCTAGGGTTGAAAAGTTTGTAGTACTACCCACTTAAAAGAAAAAAAACTTAAAAGGATGTTTTTTTTAATAAATAGCCATATTGTGAGAGGTGATTAAGTAAGTCTTACTAAACAACTTTTTCTATAGGACCGACCCTGAAATCCAAAAAAAATTTTGGCGTCCCCATAGAAAACGTTAACGTCGAATCGGCCGAAATGTATGAAACAGCCAAAAAAAATTTGGATTTCGGAGTTGACCCTATAGTAAAAGTTGTTTATTATGGCCTACCAAATCACCTCGCACAATATGGCTAGTTCTTAAAAAAACACCCTTAAAAGTTTTTTTTTCTTTTAAGTCCACAAACTTCGTTTTAAGTCTTTCACAAAATATCTATACTTACTTGCAACCCCTTTTTAACCCCGTTAGGAGTTGAATTAAAAGAAACGCTAAAATCACTTTTATTATTTTAAATCAGCAGTAACCAACCATACGCAGTCTCGATCTTAAAATTATAAACACCACACAAACAAGTTTTCAACGCGCTTCTAATTACTTGTACAGATTATAAAGAGTAGCCTACAAACAAAGTTTCAAGTCTGTCTTTCAAAACTTGTAATCTCTATACAAACTTTCAACTTCAATGGGGTTCAACCTCTTTTTAACCCCATTTAACCTCTTTTGAACTACAAAAACTGCTAAATTATTTTTTATTATTTTTTAATGATCAGCAAACGTACGAAGTTTTAAGATTCTAACACTAACATTACTTTAGTTTTTATTTTTAAGCGATTAGTCTATAAACGAACATTTAAGTCAGTCACGAAAAAAAACTACAGATTTGAATCCCTTTTTAACACTGTAGGGGTTCAATTAAAAAAAAACTTATATTTCTTTTATTATTTTTAATCATCAGTGACCGTACGAATTTTTAACTTTCTATATAAAAAAAAATCCTACCCATACAAACTTTTAACGCACTTTTTACTCCCTTAGCCATTGATTTATTTGAAGTCACCTCTTAGTACATACTAATTACACATGTAACCTGGTCTAACATTTTCAACTTTAAACCACTTAGCTGCAGTGGTTTCGGTCTTTGCGTTGATGAGTCAGTCAGGACAAAAGCATTTAAAGATAGACTAGCTTTCCGCCCGCGACATCGTCCACTATAATACGGCTACCTACTCATATACAGTTTCATCTTTATAAATTGTGTTGTTTGGTATTAGATTTTTTTTTGTTTATAATAATTATCATACAACTTACTTTTAAGCCATATTCATATATTCTTCATACAAATCGTCAACTTTTTTTAACCCCCTTAAGGGATGAATATCGAGACACGCTGAAATTGCTTTTCTTATTTTTTAATAAGTAGACAAAATAAGCTTCAGCAGTTTCGGCCTCGTTTTAGTACAAACTTTTCAACCTTGTTTTAACTCATCTAGGGTGGAATTTTGAAAAACACTGAAATTAGTTTTTTTTTGTTTTGAAGTGCTTACAAATGAAATTTCGAGTCTGTCACAAATAAGTAGGTATCTATATCAACTTTCAACCCCTTTTTAACCCCGTTTGCGGGGTTGAATGAAAAAAAAACGCTAAAATTACTTTCATTTTTTTTAATGTATTAAATGTACGAAGTTGCATGCCTCGAACTTAAAATTTTAACCCACACACATTTTTAACTTTTCGTTTTTACTCCCTTAGGGGTTTAATTTTTCAAATTTGTTTCTTATTACTTGTACACATATTAAAATTATAACTTTCTAGTGAAGCTAGAAAGAAGTAGTTTCGGCCTGGCTACAATCCAACTTTTCAACCCCGTTTCAACTCCTTTGGGGTGGAGTTTTGAAAAACGCTGAAATATTTTTTTTGTTTGGAGCTGAGTAGCCTACAAACGAACTTTCAAGTCTGTCACAATTTTTTTAAATATTTCGTTACAAATTTTCAACCCGTTTTTAACCCCGTTAGAAGTTATATACCAGAAAACGCTGAAATGACTTTTATTATTTTTTAATTAGCAACAAACGTACGAAGTTTCAAGTTTCTAACTTAAAATTTTAAATCCTAAACATACAAACGCTTAACCACCTTTTTACCCCCTTAGGGCTTGAATTTTTCAAAATCGATCCTTATTACTTGTACAAATTAAAAATGTAACCTTATCTGCAAATTTCAACTTTCCAGCTTCAGTAGTTTCGGCTCTGCGTGGATCATTCAGTCAGTCAGTCAGTCAGGACATAGGCATTTATATAAATATAAATTAAAATAATATTAAGAATTTAATTAAAATAATATTAAATATAATCAGTGTGATTAAAAAAATAGTGTAATACTAATAAATAAAATGAGCCTATTATTTATTCCACCCTGATTATTACTCCTAAGTAAGCAACTACGCACCATACGCTATGCCCTTCTGCGCTTCTTAGATACCTACACGGTCAATGACCTTAGGTGCACTAATCGTATCGGCCGCCGCACGTCTTATGTGTTGTAGTTTCCGCCCCGCGCCCCGCTCCAATTATGTTTATTTTTGGATTACTAATTTTACAATTCCTGAAAATGCTCATTATATTTACTGGTGAAATTTTGATATTATGTAACATATTATTAAAGCTAAAAGGAGCATCAAAATCATGAGTGTAGAATTAATGCGCGTGTTCGAAAATCATTTAAAATCCTTTAAGAAATAGTAATATTACAGTCACTGCTGTAAAAAATGTTTTAAACGAAGCGTAATAATTGTATCGACAATATAGTGAAAAATCACCATTTGTATAATTAGTGTTTGATTATTATTGAATTTTTTTAACATTTTTATTATTTCTAATGTATTCTCAACTTGACAGGTGGTGAATATTTCCAATACTGTTTTAAATATTCAGGTAGTCCCTTGGATTAAAAATCTCTTGTGTAGGATTTAATGTTTGTGGGAAATAAACATTAAAATTTTCAAATTTTTTTTTTAAAGAAAGCACAATGTATTTTTTGGGAAAAACTTAATACATATTTTCAATAAATGTTGTTTTACCTGATCCCAAGGACAAAATAGTGTAGGATTAAATGTGATCTCCTCGAACAACTTAAAGTTTAGTGACGGGACTAAAATGCCATTCTTTTGAAATAAAAAAATGTCATAAGAAAGCATATTAAATGCAGTTTTTAAATATATAAAATTTAGGGCTTTTACTAAACAAAAAGTATTTGAAAAAAAATCATGGTGTATATGTTTTCTCCACAGTAAGTATCGAAAATCAATGTGAACGTGAACTTACTTCCGTAGTGTATTATTAGTCAATTTTGTTCATAATTATTTCTACAAAATGCAGAAATGGAAAAATTGATTAATGTTTAAGTTTAGTAAGAAAAAAATGTGTTTTTTATTCGAGTACAGTTAAGAAAATGTTGATTATCTTAAAAATAGGAATGTAAAGTGTCCAAAACTGGTGTTATTATCTAGTGCAAATGTGATAAACTCACACTTTCATAAGGAAGAATTCATGATTCAGTGGAGTGATTTGACAGCAATTTACAGATTTGACAACCGCTTTGTATAATTTAATTACTCCACTGAATTATGAATTCTACCTAAGGCTTACCTTACCTTTATTGCAAACGTCGCATTTGGACCTCCTGCCTAAATGTTTGGTGTAGTAATGTCTACTCCGTCCTCCAGCAGAAACAAACATCTTTGGGCAGGCTTTACACTTCAACATTTTTTTCTCTCGATTTGGTTCTGGAACTAACAAATATATAGTTTTAATAAATAATGAGATTAATGAGTATTAGTTTAGCACTTATTATTCAATAAGGCAGTGGTGGCTCTCTAAGCAAGAGTTCTAGCATTTCTAAATTAGGGAAGCCAGTGGAAATCGAGATCTCTGGACACTCCACCACAGCTGCAATGGTCACACACTAAATCAACACTATATTTTGACCAATTACACATTGAAATGGAATAGCCAAAAGGTGGGTCCACATGGAATGAGTAGCCTAGCGAGGAATTTGCTGCATGAAGCAGCTGGGATGGTGTAGCCACGCCTTGGCCAAGACACTCACACGTTTGCCAGCCATTAATCACATTTGCCAGCAATCTACAATGCTGAATCACTTTGTTTATTGCGATTTTGGGGTTATCCGCATAAATAATGATGTTGAGTATGAACTATATAGTCACCTGTTACTTCTTCTTGCTCTTTAATGTCATCCTCAACAATTTCATATTTAATTTTTTGCACCAAACTCAGTGGCTCTTCATCTGAATCAAATGAATGGTCTTCAAATATATTTTCATCCTTAATATTACTTACGATTTCTGATTTACCTAGTCTGTCTACGTCCTTAAAATCTATCAATCTGTCTAATTCTATTTTAATTCCTCTATTGCAATATTCTCTTACATTTGGACCAATTCCATCAGATTCCAGGAAGTTTTCATGTTTAATTCCGTTTTCGTCCTCGTACACAGTTAGTTTATGGTCTTCAGACTGCTCAAGTGGGTTCAAGGATTTCAGATAGGCATCATTTTTCAAGGAATGAACCTTAAACTCGTAAAACGATATGATTTTTTTATAACAGTTATTACATAGTTTCGTTGTTATTTTGCAATCTTCTGTAACCTATAATTGGAAAAAAGAGTGTATAAATTGCAATACTCTTATATAAAAAGCTCTTAATGCTTATTTTATATTTACCTTTATATCTAAACAAAATGCCATAATGTCGATGGATTTTCTCTGGTCATCTTGTACACCCTTTTGCAGGTCTGAAATATACTTCTTAGCTGGAGTTTTGAGACAGGTTCTGCAACTATTCATTGCGATAGGTTTCTGTTTCGCGTTTTTAAATTAAAAAGCTACAATAAAATTACTATTTTCTACAATACGACAACACAAACATCAACCATTCAACTCTCGGTAATGTCAACAAGTTATGACAAACATGACAATTGACATTGACACGTGACAGCAAGAGCTTACGTTTCGTTTATGCTAATGCTGTCTACAGACGTAAGCGACTAGTCTAACGATTAGAAAGAATGAAAGTTCAGCTATCAAAATGATTGTGTTGATCAATTTATGTGCTATTTCAACCTGTGACTTTTCGTTTTACGAAATTTTTTGCAATTATTTTTATTTACAAATACTTTTTATTTACAATTATATTTAAAAAATACTAAAGAATATAATTTTCTTATAAAAACATATTAGTTATTAACTATTCGGTAATGTGTTAATATTAGATGGAAACGTGCGTGAAATGAATCGACAAGTTGGGAGTAAAAGCCCTGTTACACTTATCCTGGTTAGCTTCTTAAATGATTTAGTTTCTAAATTTAGTCAAGTGTAACCACATTTAGCAAGTAAATTTACTATGAAAAAAAGTTAGGTTAGGTAGTTAGGACACAGGGCTTTAAGGATGTCAGCTGTGATGTCACTATCCGCCTGTTGTTACCTCTACCTAAATTTATCTAATTGTAAAATTTGTGCTTGTAACTGTACGAGGTGTGCAATAAAGAGTATTTATTATTATTATTATTATCGTGTTGACGCCATATCGCGGCTAGTGTAGACCTCATTAGCGGAATACAGCTATCATAGACAAAAATCAGGCGAAGACCGGATATCCGGCTGGAAATTGTCAGTTCCATACAAAAATTCTGCTACGACAGAAAAAAAATCCGACTTTTTTTTCTATGATGTCTATGATATCTAGCTAAATTCCGCTCAAATGTGTGATGCGCCCATGGTGTAACCCCCGTCATTCACTGGCTTCAAACTACGAGAACCTGCAGGGTTGTTTTATAAAACTACAAGTTGGCTGTTTACCTCTCTTTCTGACACCATATTCTTTAGAAAGAGAGGCAAATAACAAAATGTAGCTATATAAAATGCGACTCAGGGTCAGGTGAAGGTACATTGACTACATTCGCGATTGCGATTGCAAAATGCATTTGTGAATTCATGCATACCATGCGCGAGTGCGAGTGTTACGTCATATTTTAAGGATATACTCATTGCGTCTTGGTACATTTTTTTGTATATGCTCTCCCATTCCCAACAATTTCAGTATAATTTTGTAGGCCGATTGGAAATATGGCGACAGGAATTGACTTTTGATACTTAATAGACTCCCGTTCCCCAATCGGAAAGTTCAAAATAAAACAATTTTATCCACAGACTACATGTAATTAGAAATATGCTGTACAATCGACCTCGAAGATATATTTACAGTTTTAAACCTTATTCCTTTGTAATAAGGTGCAAATATGTTCACTTCGACTGTAAACAACTACACTCAAATAGATGGGTAAACTTTTCCAGGTCCGAGCAACGCCATGCTAGTCTGTGCTGTCCTTCCATTCCTCCTTGCCTGAAATCATACAAAGTAATTAGTTCAGCTGCAAATTTCAACTTTTAAAATGTAATACAAATGGAGACATTGGAGACCGGGGCATGCTATTTTTAGCTTTAACCAGCCGTCCGATTTTGAGCTCTATTTCAGTATACGTAGTGTTTAACATGAATTCCCAAACTCAAGTTAATGTCTGGGAAACCAAAAATTTCAGTAACAATAGAAGTAATAAGCTATACTCATTCCTTTTTAGGGTTCCGTACCTCGAAAGGAAAAACGGATCCCTTATAGGATCACTTTGTTGTCCGTCTGTCTGTCTGTCAAGACCATTTTTCTCAGGAACGCGTAGAGGTATCAAGCTGAAATTTATATCAAATACTCAGGTCTATTGTGCCTTGGAGCTGTGAAAAAATCAGACTTCTAAGCCAACGCAATCAAAAGATACAGCCGTTTATACCGCAAATTTCCGCAAATTTTCGCTCGCAAAGGGAATCAAAACCTACAGGGTACTTCCCGTGAACTCAGAATCTTGAAATTTGGTACGAAGCAACGTCTTATAGCACAGATAAAGGAAAAATTGCGAAAACCGTAAATTTTTAGTTACATCATACAATAAAAATATTTTAAAGTTACTACCCCTATATACCTACAGGTTTGTACGGAACCCTCGGTGCGCGAGTCCGACTCGCACTTGGCCGGTTTTTATATTTAGTAGCGAGGGTCGCTTAAAGGTTAGCCGGAAGAGATCCCTTAAAGGGATAAGTTCTCCTTTGTACACACTCACTATATTTTTTGTTGGTCATGTCCAATAATCGTACTTGGTTATGTGCAATAAAGTGTTTACTACTACTAGCGTAAGAAAAAGATGGTATGATTCTCTCTCTCTATCTATGCTTGAAGTAACATAGACCCTGGCAAAACCATATTACTGCACTTGAATCCAATCAGATGTTTAAGTTTAAACCTTATTGCTATGAAATTAAGGTATATCCAGCTGGGAAATGTTTATGGAGCAGTATAGCTCGTTGTTTCCGGTAGACCGAGCGGCTTTGGTTAAGCCAGCCATTCGATTTTGAGCCCTATTTCAGTGAAAATAAGGTAAACTTAATTTATCATAACCAAGTTATTACTGCACCTGGATCCAACCAGTCGTCCGAATTTGAACCGTATTGCTATAGAAATAAGGTGTTCATCCGGCGGTGAGGTGTTTCTGGTGCGCGGTGAGCTCGTGGCGGCGGCGGTAGTCGGAGCGGCCGAACGCCTTGTCGCAGAACTGGCACGGGTAGCGCTTCTCCTTCGTGTGCTTGATCATGTGTGATTTCAGGTAACTACAGCAATATTTTACACAATTTACAGCAGATGACGGCCAAAACTCGCAAATTGTAAAAAATAAACTAATAGTCCGTCTCGAACTTGGACCTCGCGATTTTCTAGCAAACGAGTTAACCAATATAACAAGACACTAATATAATACAGATAAGACAACAACGCCTTCAGGGCGCTGTTGGGGTTGCCACGGTTCTGCAGTGCATCCACCATGTTTTCCGAAGCACGAGTAGACGCTTCAACTCGATTTTGCGGCAAAAGATGGCATCATTACTAAACAGAATACGTGACAGCTCAAACTGTCTCCTGAGGGCAATAGCTGTAAGAAGTGAGTGCTCTATAAAGGTGCGACCACACCGCTGCTTAAAAAACGGTGACGCTACGGAATCGCAGTGACGCATCGTATCCACATCGTTTTAATCGCATGCTCCCCACACCGCTGCTTAAAATACGCTGACGGTACGGAATCACAATGACGTGCCGTAAACGTCACGACTTTAACGCATGCTCTCCACACCGCTGCTCAAAATACGCAGACGCAACGTGTCGCAGTGACGTGCCCCATACGAAATACTTTGACGCAACTCAATTGTCTGCGTATTTTGAGCAGCGGTGTGGAGGGCATGCGATAAAAACGGTACGGATACGATGCGTCACTGCGATTCCGTAACGTCACCGTATTTTAAGCAGCGGTGTGGGGGGCATGCGATTAAAACGGTGTGGATACGATGCGTCACTGCGATTCCGTAACGTAGCCGTATTTTAAGCAGCGGTGTGGTCGCACCTTTATGCAACACTTAATTAAAAATACTTTATCGCTAGCAAATTATGAATACTAACATAGTTTAAAAAAAAATACTAACTCAAAAATGGATCATGTTGTCTGTATTAAATAAATAAATAAAATTAATATTATTTTTTCAAGCTCTCTAGCTCCATAACCCCTTGATCGATCATGCTCATGAATGGACTCTCAAATTGTGTTGAGCTCTACTACAACCCCAACAAATTTCATATACATAAGAAAAACATTACTAAAGTTATCGCGGAACAACTATTAAAAATCAAAAAAACCGTCGAAATGCCCAGATGTCTAGGTAGCCAGCTGGCAGTTCCATCGTGTCCGAAGTTGTCTGTAAGAACTTCACTTCGCTTACGCTCCGCTCGTTCGATAAACGAAAATCAACCTTGTTTTATTACTAATACGGTTAATTTCTGAGTTGGTCCCATAGAAAAAGTTGTTCACTGTGGTCTACCTACTTACGTCGCACAATATAGATATTTGTTGAAAAAACGCCCTGTATTGCGTGTTATGGATTTATATATTCATCCCGACATTTCAAGTCCTTTGCCAGCGTTCGTGGTCTATCCTATGACCACTGAATAATTAATTAATTATCGCGACACAGAAGGCAAATTTACATATTTACTAAAATATCATGGGCTAAAATGCATTATTGTTTGCATTCATTCTTGTTTTGTGGTAAGAAAATGTAAATAAATGCATACATTTTCTTGCCACAAAACAAGAATGAATGCAAACAATAATGCATTTTTTTACATTTTCTTATAACAAAACAAGATGAGCAAAACGAGGAAACTTGTAGAGTTGACACTAGTTGTTTGTAACACGTGCCGCTAGGTTATGTTCCTTTTTCGTTGCTGTGTGAGTTTTCCGTGTTATAAATTGTCTTTTTCTACTCCTGTACTTTTATCTGTCATTTATACATTCATCAACACCTTTATAAGAACATAGAAAATACACTCGATGAAAAGTCTATCTAGTCTATTCCCCAAAATAACACTTGTTCTATAAAAGCGCCAAAATAGTATCGCGTAATCGCGTACAAACACGACTATAAAATATAAAATAAATTACTGCCAACCTAAGAAACCTAAATAAACGCAGCGTTTTTAGAAAAAAAAACTTTAAAAAAAATATTAAAAAAACCACAGACCTACTTCGTAGTTTTTTACGTTTCCCGTTCGTTTGTTGGGGCAAATTGCAAACTTTGAAAGTAATTTAGGTATTTTTACTAATCTCTGTAGCTCTTTAATAATTGATCAAATAACGACGGTGTGTGTTTGTGTTAGTAATGTTAGTACCTATTATTGAAAAATAGTGTTTTAAAAGGTAAAACTTAAATGATTGTTGATTATGTTGACAAAATAACTGCGATATCCATGAAGTTTTCAATTTCGCATTTTATAAAAGTAAGTGTATTCGTAGAAAAAGTATTGTATGAAACGTCGTATAAGTAGGTAAAAAAATCTTCGTGGCGTTTTTCTTAACAATTTTCGCCTGCGGCTCAAATTGTTACCCACGCCACTCGCCTTTTTTGACCCCTCTTATACAACTGTTGCATAAACTACTATTTTGCCCGCTTTCTTCTGTTGCTACGTTGTATTCTTTTAATTATAGTCTTCTGAGTCGGATGTAAGCCACGATTTTTAGTTAGAGTGTATTGTTTTGTTTTGTGCTATGCTATGTTTCACGTGTCTGCCGTTGACGCTGGCGCTAGTGGCTAAGAAATTATAGTCTGGCCAGCCAACGAACGCAGTAGCAATGTACAGCGAAAAAAAGTATGACAACACTAAGAATCAGTGAAAAAAGCAGCAATGAACATCAAATTTTATGTTTTTAATTTTAGTTGGTATTTCCGCCCCTTTCATTTGGTTTTTTTTTTTTTATGAAATAGGAGGCAAACGAGCAGACGAATCGCCTGATGGTAAGCAATTAACGCCGCCCATGGACGCCTGCAACACCAGAGGGGTCACAAGCGCGTTGCCGGCCTTTAAGATGGGAATACGCTCTTTTCTTGAAGGTTTGAAGGTCGTATCGGTCCGGAAATACCGCAGACGACAGTTCATTCCACAGTTTTGTTGTGCGAGGCAGGAAGTCTCTAGAGAAACGCACAGTTGAGGACTGCCAACCATCTAAGTGGTGATGATGGTAATGCTGTCGCGTAGGACGATGGCGGAAAGAGGCGGCAGGGATTAATCCGAACAATTCCTCGGAGCACTCTCCGTGATAGAGGCGATAGAAGATGCAGAGCGAGGCTACATCTCTACGCAGCGCCAAGGAGTCAAGCCGATCCGTAAAATCCCGGCAGCCGACAATTCGAGTCGCTCTCCGTTGGATGCGGTCAAGAGGGAGAAGTTGGTACTGGGGCGCTCCCGCCCACAGATGAGAACAGTATTCCATATGTGGGCGTACTTGTGCCTTGTAAAGCTGGAGGCGGTGGGCCGGAGTGAAATACTGCCTCGATCTGTTGAGCACACCGAGCTTTTTTGAGGCCAACTTGGCCTTACCCTCTAAATGGCCGCGGAACTGGACTTCACTCGAAATGTCGACGCCAAGGATTCGGACACTGGCAGTGGCAGTTGAGGAAGTGCTCTCAGAACGAGGTGAAGCGACAAACGCAAGCTTTTTTGCGGTAAACGCGCAAACCTGTGTCTTGGTAGGGTTAAAATGGACTAAATTTAGTCGACCCCATTCTGAAACTTCTTTAAGGGAAGTCTCAACTGCAGACACAAGTTTGTCCCGGCTCTCAACGACATTCTCCCGAGAAATGTTGGTTCGGCCGGTGTAGTAGGCATCACCCGTACTATCGTCTGCATAACAATGAATGCCGCTAATCTGCAGCATGTCATTGATATGCAGAAGGAACAGCGTGGGTGATAGCACGCAGCCTTGGGGGATACCAGCATTCACAGACATGGAGTCAGAGCATTCACCGTCAACTACGACCTTGATGCGTCTGTCTGCAAGAAAGCTACTGACCCATTCACACAATTTCTCGGGAAGTCCATAAGATGGAAGTTTCGTTAGAAGTGCTTTGTGCCAAACCCGATCAAAGGCCTTCGCAATATCCAAACTAACTGCCAATGCTTCACCCTTTGTCTCGATCGCCTGCGCCCAACGATGTGTCAGGTAAACTAGAAGATCACCAGCCGAGCGGCCCCCACGGAAACCGTATTGTCGGTCGCTGAGCAACTGGTGGTCCTCTAGGTACCGAAGGAGCTGGCAGTTGATAGTGGATTCCATTATCTTCGAGAACAGGGAGGTAATAGCTATTGGCCTGTAGTTGGATGGATTTGAGCGATCACCTTTTTTTGGGATCGGGTGCACCAAAGCTGACTTCCACGAGATCGGGACTATGCCAGAAGAGTAAGAGAGCCGAAAAAGGCGCGTTAAAACCGGGGCCAACTCAGGAGCGCACATCTTCAGCACAATCGCAGGGATTCCATCGGGCCCACTCGACTTATGAATGTCGAGGGAAAGAAGTGCTTTACGCAGTGAGCTTTGGCGGAACTGTATATCCGGCATACTGCTCTCACACTGCGGTATGGTCGGCGGTGCGTGTCCCCCGTCGTCCAAAGTCGAGTTGGACGCAAAGAGTTTGCCTAGAAGATTGGCTTTGTCTTTTGCGTCGTGGGCCAACGAGTCATTTCCCATATTCAGAGGCGGAAAAGATTGCTTGCAGAAATTCCCTTGGATAGCTTTGGCAAGAGACCAGAACGCACGAGTTCCCGAGGGGAGGCGCTCTAATTTCTCACCAATTCTACCAATGTGCAACGACTTTGCCTTGGCAATTACTCTTTTGAGGGACCGGGAGGCAAAGTTGAACTCCTTTTTTAATGTGCTGGTTTTTTCATCCTTAGTCGCCGCTGCATTTACCCAGGCTTGGTAACATTCTTGTTTACGGCGAAATGCCTTTTTGCAGGATCGTCCAAACCAAGGTTGGGATTTGCCACCAATAGGGACCGCAGAGGATGGAATGAAGAGCTCCATTCCCTGCAGCACAACGTCAGCAACAGAATCAGCGACGACATCAGGATCATACGGCGTGAAGCAAACCTGCCGCCAAGGGTAAGAAGCAAAGAAGGACCGCATCCCGTCCCAATCTGCTGACTTGTAGTGCCAAACACGGCGGCTACAGGCAACTCGCCGACGCGGCGGGCACATGAGTGGCACCGTACTCCGGATCAGGCAGTGATCCGAAGAGCCGAGTGGAGCTACGACGGATATTTGGTATTCGGCCGGATGAGAAGTCAGCAGAAGGTCCAACAGGGATGGTTCCTGGGTCTCCACATCTGGGATTCGCGTAGGCGCTGTAATCAGTTGTGTCAAGCCATTTGCCAGAGCAAAGTCGTGAACAGATCTCCCCGCATGATCGGTTTTGCTGGAGCCAAGCCATTCGGCGTGGTGGGCGTTAAAGTCACCAAGTATCACAATCTCGGCGGAGGGAATCTGCTGCTGCACGGAGTCTGCAGCCATTTGGATCTGCTCAATGAGTCGGTCAGTTTCGGCATTACCGCTATGGGACCTATGCAGACACGAGTAAACGCGAGGATGGTCATCGCAGTCTACACGCAGCCATAAAATGGAGAGGTCCATACCTTCCAGATTGCTGAGGCGGCGAGAACTGATATCATCTCTAACGTACACGCATACCCCGGCCCTGGGTATAAAGGAGTGTTCTAGTCCGTATCCAGGGTAAGAGAGGTAAGATGTATCTGGTGGAGACGATATCTGCGTCTCGGTCAAAAAGAGCAAGGCCGGCTTTGCTGTCTCGAGGTGTTGGTGGACAGCATTTAAGTTTGAATGTAAACCCCTGATGTTGCAGAAGTCCACGGCCAGCGTAGCAGGGGGTGCCGTAGTTACTTTACTCTTGCCTCGGTCAGATTTGCAATGATAGAGCGCCGTTTTGCCCATTTGGTGACATTTACGGTGTGTAAAAAGGAGACAGATATATTTCGTCTGATCTGTCATCAACTGCAACAGATAATCTGGTTGAGGCAATTGACATATGCCTTAAAAGTGAATTTAAATTTAATTGGGAACGTTGCAGGAGTTCTATCTCACTCGCGCTTAAGATGAGAGAGTGAAATGCACTAGAAACAAATTCAATGTGAATTTAAATGTTCGTCATAAATACGGTGTCTCATCAGTCTCATCACAAAGGGTTGCCACATGTACGTATTTTGAATTTGCCGCGCGTTTCTACTGACAGAAATGGTTTGCCAGACTATATAATGTTAGGCCAAGGCATGTCCGGTCAGATAAGTGGTCACCAGATTGTTGCGGTTTAGTTATAAGTTAATATTATTTTTATTTTATTAAGTTTTTAATTTCTACTGTTCTCTTGTTTATTATATTACTGATGTTTTTTGTCATAGATTGTACTACTCAGCCACATATGTTTGTTACCTGCCGTGAATTTTTCACCGGATGGTCTTTTCGGAAGATCAGCGCTGGCGAACGCTAGCAACATGCTAAGAAGAGACCATTTCGTGACACTTGTCTTACTCTACAATTACCTGTAATTTATTTGTTTTTCCTGTAATGTCGCGAATAAAGATATTTCTATTTCTATGATCCTGCAAATATCAAACATTGTAAAATCAGCCTAACAAGCAACAAGTTGAAAACGGCGGCCGATTTTACCTGTTAGTCTTAAAACTCATGTCGCAGTATTCGCAGTGGTACTTCTTGACGTCGCTGTGGACGATGCGGTGTTTCCTCAGCGTGGTCTTGGTGGAGAACGACATGCCACACTCGCTGCACTGGAACGGACGCTCGGTCGTGTGTGATCTGCAAGCCAACTTGGGCTTATTCTAAAGTTGATTTTTATACTGTTGATGTGTTATTACGAGGGTTGCTACTTATATATCCGGAAACAAAAAAACAAACAAACGTACACGGCTGAAAATGGTTTTATTGTTTTTCAAAGTATTCCCCTTGATGATCTATGCACTTTTGCATTCGCGTGAACCAATTTTTAAAGCACTTCTGCCACTCCGCCTGAGGTACCTCCATAACGTGTTGTTTGAATGCGTCGACAGCATCTTCAGCGGTCGAAAATCGTTGACCGCGTAATTTATTCTTTATATTTGGAAATAAATAAAAATCGTTGGGTGCCAAGTCAGGGCTGTACGGCGGATGACCCGTTAATTCCACATTTTGACCCTCCAAAAATAGAGTTGTTTCGCGTGACGTATGACAGCTGGCATTGTCATGATGAAGAATGATTCTTCGTCGCTGGTTAGTTTTACGAATTTGTTCAAATACTTCCGGTAAGCAAATGGTCGTGTACCACTCTGAATTAACCGTTCTACGGTTTTCTAGTGGCACTGTAGCTACATGGCCATTAATACCGAAGAAGCAGGCCACCATTTGTTTCAATGTACTTTTTGCACGAGTAACTTTCGTAGGGTTCGGCTCATTTTGAAACACCCATACCGTTGATTGTTGCTTCGTTTCGGGATTGTATGCATAGATCCAGGATTCGTCACCTGTATAGATGTTATAAACGGCTTTTGAGTCACCACGGTTATATTTTTTTTAACATTTTATTGCACCATTCGACGCGAGCATCTTTTTGCTCTTTTGTTAAGTTGTGGGGTATCCAACGCGAACAAATTTTTTTTACAGCCAAATAATTATGTAATATGCTATTAATGCTGGTCATAGAAATACCCAGAGTCGCCTCTATCTCGCGGTACGTAACATGTCGGTCGTCCATTATAAGTTTTCGCACAGCCTCGATATTTTGTTGTACAACGACCGATTTCGGGCGACCTGCCTTAACTTCGTCCGTAAGCATACTACGTCCACGATTGAACTCACTAAACCAGTGATACACAGTAGTTTTAGATGGGGCTTCATCACCAAAAGTTGAAGTTAGTTGATCTATGCACTGTTGTTGCGTTAAACCACGCCGAAAATCATAATAAATCATAGCACGAATATTTTCACGAGTGAGTTCCATTCTTGCTGCGAGATGACATTTAAAACCCGTCAAAAACAAAACACGAGCGTTAATAAGAAAGAAAAAATATACCGGCCAGTACTTAAAAAAGTTCAAATTTTACCATGGAGGTCAAATATGCTATTTAAGAAGATTGTAATCCCGGTTTCCGGATATATAAATAGCAGCCTATGTATTATTAAATAGTTAATTTTCAAATAGAAATCGATTGTTTCCTTTTAATATTATTTAACCTCATAATGCATGCAACTCTGATAAACTTAATTGAAAAAGGTTAACATATTCTTTTAGTTAATTACAGGTATGGTAGCATTGTTGGCTTACCCTAAATGTTCTTGAAGCATATTTTTGTCAAAGAAAGCCTTTGAACAAATTTCACATTGATGATTCTTTTCTTTCACATGCACCTGCCGTCTAAAACAAACAAAGGCAAGATAAACACGCTCCAATTAAGAATACGTGAAAGTCCTTACTTTTACCCTTAAAACAAGCTTAAAACCTATCGTCGCCACTTTACTAATAGCACTTCTAGTGACTTTTCTAAAAACAATGTGCCAATAATTTGTATTTTTTACATTGGATAGTTTACTCTTATCGAACGAGCGAAGTGAGACAAACAACTTCGGCTACTGGGACGTCTCGGCATTTCGATGGCTTTTTAATTATGAGAGTTTGTTCCGCGATATCTTTAGTAATGTTTTTCTGATCTTAATGAAATTTGCTGGGGTTGTAGCAGAGATACATATAATTTGAGAGTCCGTATATGAGCAGGATCGATCAAGGGGTTGTGGAGCTAGAAGGCGAAAAAAAATCTTCAGCAGGGTCTTTTCTTTCGTTTGCAAGTAAACCGCAAGTTCTAAGCTCGAGGCGGACTACTAAATAGTTTATTTATTTTTATTTATTTATTTAATATCTATTGCACAAAAAGAAAACTTATCGTACAAAAGGCGAACTTAATGCCATGAGGCATTCTCTACCAGTCAACCTTAGGGCCAAGCAGAAAGATTGTAGGCGGTGCTTCTAACTATACAGAAAACAAATTATATGACAGAAGCATAAAACTTTAAAAAGATGCGAAACTACATCCTTAATTCTTACACATAAACTACATAAATCAATACATACATACATAGATACATATATATACATGCATACATACATACGACCATACATATATAAATATATATCCGAAGAATCTTGTTAGAGAAGATACTTAGGATTTCTTTGATCCACCAGCAAAGAAATCGCGCACAGATTTTTTAAAGCGTACTTGCTCGGTGCTTTTCTAATTTTAGGGCGAAGACTGTTCCAGAGACGAGCTGCTCGAATGGTAAATGAATTACACATGAAACCAGACCGATGAAGAGGGATGGAGAGAGACAGATTGCCCGAAGAGCGAAGTTGACGATCGCGAGAGACACCATAAAACTGAAGGGAGGTTTTAAGATACTCAGGGGCTTGCGAATCATTGAGTATTGAGTAGAGAGTACATAGCAAGCGGATATTTCGCCGCTGCCGAATGGGAAACCAACCAAGTTGCGCGCGAAACTCCGACACGTGGTCGTATTTACGGAGGCAGAAAATAAATCTGATGCAATTATTAAGGAGTCGATCCAGCTTGTCAAGGTACTCTTCATACAAATCGGGATAGCACACATCACCATAGTCTATAATTGGCAATATCAACGCGTTAACTAACAAGACCTTAGTTTTAATGGGCAAGAAGTGCCTGAGCTTGTTTAGTGAGGGAAGTGACCATGTGACCTTCCGACTGATTTCAGCAATCTGTGGTCTCCAGCTCAAGGTGCAGTCCAAGTGCACGCCTAAGTCTTTGACACTCTGACTAAAAGGAATGGGAATTCCGTTAAAATGCACAGGTCCAATAGTGTTAAAGTCAAGCTTGGCAAGTTGTTTGGAGCTTCCAATGAAAATGGCCTGACACTTTGTAGGGTTAACAAATAAGCCGAACTTTTCGGACCACTGTTGTATGTGCGTGAGATCTCTGTTCAACTTGTCAATGGTGGTTAATATGTCTGTCACTTTGCACTGGTCGTAAAGTTGTAGATCATTCGCATACAGATGGTGTCGCAGCGAAAGTCAGGAGTTATAAAGTTAATGAAGATGGAAAAGAGAAGAGGAGAAAGGATACCTCCTTGAGGTATGCCAGTGACTAGGTCGCACCAGTCCGATAGGGACCGGTCGACACGCACCGCTTGCTGACGGCCCTCAAGGTAAGCATGGAACCAGTTAGCACTGACTGCGATACATTTAGATGCTTAAGCAAGGCAAGGAGAATGTTGTGGTCTACTGTATTAAACGCGTTAGAAAAGTCATAATTATAATTATCCTGTAAGTATTAGTAAAAGATAAATATATACAAGAAAACCGTCTTTCTCATCTCACACAGTAGAACAGTAGGTAGTATAGAGTGGCTACATAGTATGTCAATAGAAAACTAAATATATAACTCACATATGCCTCGACACATGCCCTTTGGATCTGAACTTCTTATGGCAGACATCACACTCGAACGCCAGGTCCCGAGTGTGAATGATCATGTGCATGTCCAGTGCTGACTGCGACAGGAACCGTCTCTCGCATGTCACGCAGCAGAATGGCAGCGCGGAGCGGTTGTGGACTTGCAGCTTATGGACGGGCAGGCTTATCACCTCTGGAATATGTTTTGTATCATGGCATATAAGATCATTATGTTCAATCTCAAAGATGCTATAGAAAATAAGATAGGAGTTTAGATTATAAAGTGTCTAGTTTTAGATTGTATTAGAAAATAGAAATACAAATCATTTATTTATGGTAACAAGATGTTTAAACAAGTAAAAAAAAACCATAATATTACAATAAATAGCCACGAAATGTTCCCGACTTAGCATGATGGGCCATAAAAGGGTAAAATATATTTTTAATGCCTCAGAAAAAAGTTTTTTTTAAAAAGCTTATTATGGACTAAGAGCTGGCCACGTCAGATATGACACAATAATGAGAGCAATGAAACCCGTCTAATAAGATTGCAATACTATCCTTATTGCTAGATCCGGGCATCTGGCAGCTTTTAATGGGTGGAGGTCAGAGTGACTGACTAGCAAAATTTTTTAAAATAGTATTACCAAACTAGGTAATAATACGACGGTTTTCGGTACTAAGAGCCACAGAGCCATCTGTCGAGTCTGGAGTCGAGTTATTCTGTCAGCGTTAAGCGACGAACAAAGTATTAGAAACTAGGATTTAGTGTCTGGTGTGACCGATAGATGACGCCAGTGCTTTAACCTGAAGTAAGGGAACGCGATTTTGTATGGATATTGTCCATCAATGTCTATATCATCCTTGGCATTCTTTAACCTCCACCACTTTACAGCTGCCAGATGTCTGGATGTAGAAATAAGCATAGTATAGCAAACTAACGAGAGGGGTTTCGTCACTCTCATTATTGTGTCATATCTGACGTGGCTAGCTCTCCGTCTATTACAATAGTATTGTAATAGGATTTTTTCTAAGGCAATGAAATTATTCTCATTCTTATAAGGTCTTACGGCAGAAAATCATGCAGGTCTCTTTAAGTCTAGCCAGTTTAGTCTAAGACTTAAACTAAAACAGAATATTACATTTTATGTAATTCAGAATCACAGAAATTAACGATAATAATATTGTAGGATTAGAAAATCTCAACATACCTTTATTACAAATGTCACATTTATACAGAATCACAGAAATTAACGATAATAATATTGTAGGATTAGAAAATCTCAACATACCTTTATTACAAATGTCACATTTATATTTCAGACCCAAGTGTGCAACTTTGTAATGTCTCCGCCGGCCCCCCTTAGTGACAAACATCTTGGGGCAGGCCTTGCACTGCAGCATGCGACGCTCATCCTTCGGCTGGTGGCTGACGGAGTGTGCCTGCAGGTCCAGCACGGACATGCCACACTCCTCGCATATTTGCCGTTCTTGAGCCGCATTTTCAATACAAACTTTACTTTGTTTTACTTTCTTGTTTGTACACTTTTGTTTTTTACGTTTTGGTGCTGAATAAGACAAAACTTTATATAAACTTTTGTTTTTTGCTGGGATATTTTCATAGAAATATACCAGTATTCAATTTCATTATTTCAGTTATTAACCTATTGACCGCCACAGTCGGCTGTGGCCGACATCAAAAAGTTGTGCCATGGACGCCAACGACGGCTACATCCGACAGGCTTTGTAATGCAATAGGGACCTACGCGGGCTTGCGCAAAGTTCAATTTCGCTTGACAAAACGCGATTATGTCGCGTCGGTGGCGCGTCATTTTTGTTCAATGCTTGGCGGCAAAAGGTTAATGACTATTTTTTAATTTCTTGGTTGCTTTTTTACTTTATTGTGCTATAGCCTATGGTCTATTTATGAATTAAACCATAATTTTACATGGCATGGCACGATAAAGTTTAACAACCATTGTCCTTATCTAAATTGCATATGGAATATTCAGTTAATACAGTGAATGGAAGGTATTATTATGATTTTTTTGGTAAACTGGTGTTGTACCTTCTTACCTTTTTCTTTAATCCTACTGCTAATATTTTCGTTTTTAATATTTTGTATAACAATTAGTGGCTCTTCTTCAGACTCTACATCAACAAATGATTCTCTGTCATTTATCTGAACATCTCCAAATGTTTCTTCACCCTTTACCTCAACTTCTAATGTTTCTCGCTTAACATTTATTTCTAGTTTAATTTCTGAATTGCATTCAACTAAATTTGGGTCATAATCATTAGTGTCTAAGGGATTCTCGTGTTTAACTCCATATTCATCCACATATACAGTAAGTTTTTCGTCTGCCAACCTGTCGTCAGGGTCCAGAGACTTCAAATATGCATCATTTTTTCGTGAGAGAACTTTAAACTTGTAAAACAATATGATTTTTCTATAGCAGTTGTTACATAGATTCGTTGTTATTTTGGAGTCTTCTGTAACCTGTAAAAGTAACAAGTCATTTAAAAAGTGTAATAAGCCCTTACCAAAGCACAAACACGGTAAAGTTACCTTGATATCTAAACAAAACAGCATAATATCGATGCACTTTATATTGTCACCTTTTATACCCTTTTCCAGCTCTAAAATATTTTTATGGGCTGGAGTTTTCAGACAGGTTCGGCAAGTATTCATGGTTATGATTTTAAATTGAGCGCATTTAAGTTAAATTAGTCATAATAAACAAACTGCTTAGAAATACAGGGCGATAGAATTGTTTTTAAGATTTTGACAGTCAAGCATTGCGTTTCGTTATCTCATTATTAGGTAAGTGCTTTTACACGTAGCAAGCAACTTGCGCCTGTTGAAGCCCTTGCGCTGGTAGCATGCCGGTAAGATGTCACTTTCAAACTGGAGGTCTCGGGTATCCCCGGCTCGTACTACTGAGTTTTTTTGGAACTTATGTAATGTAGTCTCTTTTCGGTGAAGGAAAACACCGTGAAAGGAATCCGAACTTAATCGCAACATGACCTAATTAATAAGTAATAGTTTCCTTCCTGGGTTGGAGGTTGGCAGTCGACTCCGTAAAAACAACTGCTTTCGCTAATTTATGGGATTACGATGCCAGGCGGATCCTAGGCTAAATTGAGCTGTTGTAAAACCCAGGAGCGCTTTGCTGGCTTGCGTAGTAGCGCGCCGCATTAGTTACGAATATGCACGCAACGCAAGAGATGTACTGCAATAGAACCAGGGACATTATGCGTACGCGTTACGTGCATTAACACATTAAACACTCGCTTGTTAAGCGGGCTCTCCGTTTGATGTCGCTTCCCTCTACATCTACATACGAGTAATGAGGTAGGCCAACGAGCGTAGCGAAATGTAGTGCAGG
The DNA here is from genome assembly GCA_947086415.1 of Pammene aurita. Lineage (NCBI taxonomy): Eukaryota > Metazoa > Arthropoda > Insecta > Lepidoptera > Tortricidae > Pammene > Pammene aurita. Next base: position 38,292,283 of record OX352294.1, read on the forward strand.
AAGCGTGAACCTTAATGAATGATTTAATACAAGCCACCCACAAAAAAACAGCATTATTCACAAATAAAATATTTAATTTTAATAAGTAGGTACATAAATGACTCAACGTATATAATGATTTAATCACCTCTGTATTTTTAAAAAATATAATAAATAATAATAAGTACTTTGCTGGCTCCAAATCCATCAAGTATTCTGTCCGGCTTCGGTGATTTCTGGTATGCAGCGAAAGTATTCTCTAAAAGAAAATAAAACGTGTTACAACAACCGCTTATAGTTTATAAATTATTGGTTTAAAAAATATATAACAGCACCTGAATTTAGCCATTTAGTTTTGAGTTTAATTATAATGACAATAGGGTGGTTTCCGACGCTGCGGGCCTCCGATGGCCGGCCTCGTGGCGGCGGCAGGAGTCGGGGCGGCCGAAGCGCTTGCCGCAGTACTGGCACGAGTAACTCTTCTCCAAGTGTTTGCGCGTGTGTGACTTTACAGCGCTACAACAATACAATAGTTATTTACGTAACATCTGGCCATAATGTGAGTTTTATCGCACGCTACGCGTACGGGAAAACTCGCATTATGGACAGGTGGAGACGTAACATTGTGTACTCACCACGGGCAGTAAAAAAGAAAACCCTCTATCACATATTTACAAATACCTGCGATTTCGGGCTTTCTTTCTTTTACAGTCCTTGGTAAGTAATGTACTATTATTATACAAGGTGGCAAAGATGACGTTTAACCTTTCGTCGTCTTGAGCCAGCGAAATATTCAATAAATGGAATCTTGAGCGTACGGGGCCTCAAGGCTAGGTTGAACAGACTTTGCTGCCGAGTATAAAACAAAATTTTTCACCACACCACCACAGGAAAAATATAGTCTATAACAAAATACAATAAATCGAAGCCTTTCAAAATTATATAAATCAAAAACATCTCTTTAAAGTCTATCCTGCCAGATAACGTTAGCTGGGGCGAAAAAGATTTATTCTCAGAACAACTTCGTATTAATTTAAATCCAGGAAAGAAAATATAAAATGTACCAGTAAAATGTACCTATCTGACTAAAACGCAATGCCTTGATACTGAGATGTGCGCGATCCTTTAGATGCTCTGCGAGTTGCTGCTGCTGTTTCCCAATAATGTATCCTTACTTACTCAACCAATGTTCAAATTAGATTGTCATGCCCGTACATCATATTGGACTAACGTCAGCCGATCTAAGGGAAGCAGATACGCTATAGAGAGAGCAAGCAATATCGCGATCTCGTTTAGCCGTATTTCTAAGCCTTCCTTTACATTGGCCCAATGTGTGGTCGAGCATGGAATATCTAAATATATAAAAGAAGAAACTGACTGACTGACTGACTGACATATCAACGCACAGCCCAAACCGCTGGTTCTAGAGATTCCAAATTTGGCACGTAGGTTCCTTATAAGGTCTAGGGGTGCACTAAGAAAGGATTTTTCAAAATTCACCCCCTAAGGGGGTAAAATGGGGGTCCAAAGTTTGTATCGCGAATCAAGATTTGTTAGACTATTTTATACGAAACTTCACAGGAGTATTCCTAACGATAAACGAGTAAACACGTGTTTCAGGTTTTTTGAAAATTCAACCCCTAAAAGGGGCCAATGTGGTCACAAAGTCTGAAAATCAACATGGGTATCGTATCCTTTTTGAGTACTTATAGTACGCGGGCGAAGCCGCGGGAAAAGGCTAGTGTACAATATAGGGTTAGGGACAAAAATACTTAAGCGGAATTCAACTATCATAAACAAAAATCAGCCAGTTTCCGCCGGAAGACGGTAATTTTTTTATGGCGGTTAAAAAAAATGTATGGCGGTAAAATTTTTGTATGGCGGTAAAAAAAATTGTATGGGCAAAATTCAGTTAGAACTTGAGTTTTCCCGCCGTCCGGCTGATTTTTGTGTGTGGTAGCTGAATTCCGTTGAGATATGTGTTGCGCCTTTAAGACTGTGTCGACCGTCCAGTGGCGCCCTCAATGGGGAGGATTGTATTTCCTAATAAACGAATCAATTTATGTATAATCCCTCAGTGTTCAGTTGTAGTCCCACTGATTATGCAACTTTTGATCTTTGTCACATAGTTTCATTTTGCGTACTTTCTGCTTCATTACCTAGACGTCAAATGCCACTTTTTCCGTTTATTTAATGAAGCCACATAGATCATAAGTTGCGGAATTAGTAGGACTACAACTTAACATGATGGATTATACAGAAATTGATTAGTTTATTAGCAAACACAATCCCCCCAATGAGGGCGCCACTGGACGATCGACGCAGTCTTAACAGGTTATAAATATTTACGTAGTGGTCTTGAAGCTCATGTCACAGTATTCACACTTGTAGTTCCGAACGTCGGTGTGGACGACTCTGTGGGCCTTCAATATCGTCTTGGATCCGAACGATTTGCCGCACACCTCGCAGGGGAACGGCCGCTCCTTCGTGTGCGACCTGCGAGCGAAAGTGAGCCTTGATTCGTGGAGCGTTAGGTTCAATTTACTGTAGTCAAATGGAGTTGGCCGGTCGAAAGTGACTGATCCTTCCTTACGATGGCAATGTTTTATAGTAACACCACTGTTTTTCTGTCGGGGGTAAACCGAAAAATTCTTCTGGTACTTATTATGCGGCCTACACTACAACAGAGCAGGGATGTGACAGATGTGGTTTTATCGGAACCGAAAGCGGAATCAGATAATTTAAATTTAGTTTATCGGAACCAGAAACGGAATCGGAAGCGGAACCAGAATCGGAGCCCGAGTGATAGGTGGGCGAGATGTTAGGGGTAGGTCTAAGCCGAGTCTATTGACAGGTATAAACCTGTTTGTTTTTGATGTAAGCCGCTCATTTCCCCCCGCTGTGTTGCTATGACATCCGATATAACTTCTGTTTTGAAAGTAACAGAACCGGAACCAAAGCGGATGTTTCAAACCAATCGGAAGTTCCGACTTAACGGAACCGGAACCGGAGCTCTGTATGCAACAGAGGTATCTCATGAAATTTCTTACCTTATATGATCCTCAAGGTGTACTCTGTAGAAAAAACCTTGAGAACAGATGTCGCAAAAATAATCTCTTATTTTTAAATGGACTTGCCGTCTAAAACAAAAATATTCGTTTCATTATATAATAATATACTAATTTTAATTAGTGTCCGACCGAGGTTTCGGTTCCGGCCAGTTTCGGCCAAAAAAACGTGTTTCGGCCCAAGGTTCGGTTTCGTCCAAAAAATGGCCGAACCTTTCGGCCGCGCCGAAACTTTCAACATTACTCAGAAATATCTGAACATGCACTTTATCTACTTTATCGCCGTGACAATAGGGGCGTTGTTCAGATAATTGTGACCACCTTAGCCACTCCGATATATCTGATAGTGACTGTACAACGGCTGACATGTAACTGAAATAAATATTATGTAACACGTCTATCAAAGTTTCGGTTTCGGCCGAAACTGGACCCAGAACAGAACCTTCTGTTTCGGTGTCGGTCTCGGCAAAAAAACATGTTCCGGTAGGACACTAATTTTAATTAGCTTAAACGTAAAGTTAATATGAAGTTCTATAAAGTATAATCATTAATCACTTGCCACAATGTCTATAGTAGTGTGTCTACTTAAAAGAAAACAATCAAAATATCTAACAAAATAATTTGATCCATTCTCTAGTTGTATCTAGGTTCAAGAAAATCATAAATAACCATAATTATTCAGAGCAATGACGCGTAGTTTTAGTGTCTGCGAGACAACCGGATGGCTCGCGGTATTTAAGCTCCCTACGTGTTGTGGAACCGGCCCGTGCAATCCGAATTCTGACCTACGTCAGACTTTGTTGTGATCAAGAACGAACATGCAAATTGCCATTCACACCGGCTACTCGGTTCTCGATCCATCAGAGTTGGAAGCCGTCAGAAAAATAAGGGCGGGGGGGGGGAGATAAAAAACAAAGCCCAGCGTAGGTCAATCCAGTTGCCTCTCGGAAACTGCAACTACGCCATTGCTTTAACTAAATGTAGCACCCACTTATGTATTGTAAGATGATTCTTAGTCCGGTACTTCTTGTCGCAATCATCACATTCAAACGGTAGGTCAATGTTCTTAGAGTGAGTGAGCATGTGCGAGTTGAGAGCGGGCTGGGACACGAACCGGCGCTCGCAAGCATCGCAGCCGAACCGCAACTCGGCCGGGTTGTGCACTTGCAGCATGTGCACGGACAAGTGAACAACCTCTGCAAACAAAATTACTATTAGGCGGGGCCACACCTGACGCACCGCCTCGCGAGGAAATTGCCTTGGGCGAGGCACGTCGACACTAGCCGAGCCGCCTCGCGCGGCAATTTCCTCGCGAGGCGGTGCGTAAAGGTATGGACCCGCCTATTATAATTTAAACATTTTAAACCCCGAAACGGCTGAAACGATTTTAATAAAACATGTCTAAGATAACTCGCTAGAAAAACCTGCTTTCAAATAAAAGGCGCATTTAAATAAATAAATAATAAATAAATAAGATTGTCCATCTTACACAAATCGACCTAGGCCCACAGTAAGCTCAATAAGGCTTGTGTTATGGGTACTAGACGACGATATATATAATAGATAAATATGGATAAATACTTAAATACATAGAAAACATCCATAACTCAGGAACAAATATCTATGCATTTAAATCGGTTCAACCATTTTAGCACTACGTAGCCTCAGAAAGATAGACAGACAGATCCATAGTGGTCAAATTTCACCATTCTTAAAAAAAATGTTTGGTTGATTATTGGGCCTTAAACATAGAAAGTGTTTTATGGTGTACTGTACAAAACCTTATATTTAAGTGTAAGGTGTGATGGGGAATTTCTAGTTTTGGCTGAAAAACAACGCTGTAATGTCGCACATGTGGGATGCCATCTTTCAGCATTACGCTCACGCTAAAACTGTTTACCACACACTGATTTTAGAAATAAGTTCATAAAATAGTTTAGTTTAATTTAAATTAGTGTAGTTTATTCTGTATATAATTAATTTTGTTTTGTGGCAATAAATCATTTCATTTTCGTTTTTACAAAATTATTTGTACAGCTACTACAATTTACACAAACTGTTAATCTCTGTTTTTACTTGTATAGACTAGATACTAAAACGACAGCTCAAATTGTACAAAATCAAACAGTTGAATTGATTGGTGAGTCAGATTAGGCGTGTTCACACCTCGCCTCGCAAGGCCTTGCGTCAGGTGTGGACACGCCTATTAGGGCAGGATTAGCCATCATTTTAGTATCTGGAGAAAAAATAAACATTCTTGACTTACCTTTATTACATAAATCACACTTGGCTTTTTGTCCTAAATGCCTGATCTTATAATGCCTGCGTCGACCACCTCTGGAAAAGAACAGCTTCGGACAAGCCTTGCACTTCAATGTTGGCCGTTGATCCTTAGGCATGTGGGATAAGGAGTGGGACTTCATGTCGAGGACGGACATGCCACACTCCTTGCAGGTTTGCCTCGTTTGTGTCCCAATATTTGATTTCTGGTGTTTCGGCTTTGTGGCTGATTGGGTTTGCTTTTTCTTGGGGCTACGCTTTTTACATTGTGGTGCTATGGAATATAACAAAATTATTACGAAATAATTAGAAGTATTTTCTGTGTTCATTATGTTAGAATATATGGATGTGTCCCTAGTAAAAAACCGTTCTATTCATCATATTTTATTACATGTTGGATGGCAATTTTAGTCTATTTCATTGTAAAAAGAAGAAGGTGTGTTAAATGTTGCATATTAAGCTAAATTCATCCATGGGCGTAACCAGGTTTTAGTATCGGAGGGGGGGTTATAAAATAACCCTTATATAAGAACAATTATCTTGACTCGGTCTCAACATTGGATACTGCAAACGAAGTCGAAGGCTCACTTGTTGTCACAATTTTACTTGCGGCATGGGAACTTTTTGTTGGTCCCAAATACTCTTCTTTATGGGTAGCTGCTTGACCACACCACTTTTTCCAATACTCCAAACCTTTAAGCTTATCGCCTTTTCTTTTTCTTTTGTTTGTCTCAATTTTCTAATCCATAATAATAAAAAAATGCCATACTAAGATATAATCAAATTTACACATTCTAAGCTAACTAGTCTTCAGTCCGCAGCTTCGCCCGCGAAAAATTAAGATTTCCAGAAGGAAAATGTATTTTCTCGCGATAAAAAGTAGCCTATGTCACTTAGGAATAATGTAGCATTTTAATGGTGAAAGAATTGTATAAATTGGCTCCATACTTTTTGAGTTTATTTGTTACAAACATACAAAGCTCTCCTCTTTATAATATTAGTACAGATTACGCTAAGTAGGTAATCAGGATGAGGACAATTTATTATGATATTTAATTAATTACTTTCGATTATGGTTCCCGAAGAAGGTTTGAACCCCCAAAACCCTCCCCCTGGCTACGCCCATGAATTCATCTCCTTACCTGTTCTTTTAGCCTGTTTCCTAATATTTGCATGGTCAACATTCTGTTTCTCATTCAAATGTACTTCATCAGAAGCATTATCTTCTATTGTGTCATGCTGATCGGTACATGTCCCAATATTTACCAATGTTTCTTTATCTCTAAGCTTTACATCTTCTGTGACAATATTTCCTAATGCATATTCATTTTTAATAATAACTTGGCTATTTATTTCTGTATGGGGATCTTCAACTAATTGTGGACCAAATTCATCCGGTTCAAAGGGATTTCCATATCTGACTCCATTTTCGTCCACATAAAAAGATAGCTTCTCGTCTGTGGGCTCAATCACTGGATCCAATGATTTTAAATATGCATCATTTTTTAAGGATAGCACCTTAAAGTTGTAAAATGATATAATTTTTACATAGCAGTCTGTACATAGATTTGTAGTTATTTTGGAGTCATGTGAAACCTGTAATAAAACCCAATTATTAATAATTTTATTTATTTAAACTTTATTGCACAAATAAAAAACTGTACAAGAGGCGGACTTAATGCCTTAAGGCATTCTCTACCGGTCAACCATTGGATCAAACTTCGGTTCGTAAGTTTCGACTTGTAATTATTTAGAAACACAAATGAACATTAAATATTCTTCAGGTATAGGTGTTTATACAGACTTAAACACAAGATTATTTACCTTAATATCTAAACAAAACTTCATAATGTCATTAATGTCGATGCACTTCTTATCGTCATCTTTTATGCCTTTTTGTAGCTCGAAAATATTTTTTTCAGCTGGTATTTTTAAACAAGTTCTGCAAAAACTCATTATAAGTAATTTCCGTACAGAAAAAGTAGCTTCAATTTACTATTTAGTACTGTTAACTATCCTTGAATGCCATAATGTAACAATCAAAGAGAATATAACACTACGTTAAGAGTAACAATAATAAAATAAAATTGACAATGACATGACAAGAGACAGCTAGCAACTGCGTTTCGTTATTACATGCGCTCGCTTGCTAGGACTAATGGAGCTTACACACGGTGCAAGTAGCTTGCGTATGTTGACAAACCTCACGTGCGAAAAACAACACGCCATCAACACGCAAGGTATTTTACATTACTTACCAAGGACTGTAAAAGAAAGAAAGCCCGAAATCGCAGGTATTTGTGACCCGAGCCGCAGGCGAGGGTTGTAAATTTGCGATAGAGGGCTTTCTTTTTTACTGCCCGTGGTGAGTACACAATTTTACGTCTCCACCTGGCCATAATGCGAGTTTTACTGTACGCGTAGCGTGCGGTAAAACTCACATTATGGCCAGGTGTGACGTAAAGATATAACAGTATCATGAACGGTATAAAAAAGCGTGCGGATACAGTGACTCACATGTTCCGCATGTTCGAGTCATTGGATCCGCACGCTTCTTCACAAAGAAGCTAGTCTTGTAGGAGTAAAAGCCCTGTTACACTTGTCCTAGTTAGCTTCCTAAATGATTTAGTTTCTAAATTTAGTCAAGTCTAACCGCATTTAGCAAGTAAATTTACTATTGAAAACAGTTAGGATCCTAATTAGGACACTAAAAAAAGTAAAGTGTAACAGGGCCTTAACTCACGCATGCTGCTTTAGTAAGTAAGGTAGTCGGCATATAATTTCATTTGTACACCATACAATTTAAGTCCCCTGCCTTACGTAAGAGTGGACTTTGACTTTTGTGAATGTACTATACCAGCTATTTAATTACAGATATAAGTATATAATTTTAAACAAAAAATAACCGACTTCTCTTAGACTCTTTCCACAAGCAAATGCCCGAATTACTGTGAAAAATACCTAAATCGCTATAGGCGTGCCTATAATATTTGAAGAGTTCCCTCGATTTCTTAAGGATCCCATCATCAGATCCTGACCTGATGACAATGGGACCAACTGTCAAACAAACCTAATACATAACGAAAAATAGGCACACTGGATGTCGACTTGCGGAATAACGCCCAGGATAACTAACCCTTTCAATCAAAAAAAATAATTTCCCGAAACAGTTCAGCCGTCTTCGAATAATCAGTGAACATCAATAAAAAAAACAAAGATCCCGACGAATTGCGAATCTCCTCCTTCGAAATCTTGAATTCGGCTAAAAATTAATACTTCTACAACTACGATACTTCACTTTCCAAACCAACTCTCGTTTAGTTGAAGGAAAAAAAAAAGAATTCTTACGAAAAGTTTTATTACTTTTAAATATAAAAACAGCATCAGTCACAAACAATTTATTTAAATAATTAGGTAAGTATATACAGAGGAGCACACATAAAATAATAAGTTAACCAACTTAACAAAAAATAAAAAAAATCCAATTTTACTTCAATTGGGAAGGGTGAAGACTTACACTGCAAGGAATCTAAACATTGAACTTTGCTGCCTCCAAATGTCAGCCTCCGGCAATTCCTGGTGCGGCGATATTATCCTCTAAAACAAGTGCAAAGCTATATTACAACAACTGCCTTTGGAATTTGAATCATTATTTAGGACTTTAAAAGGTACATGGCCTCACATATCAATATATTTATATAGGAATTATATGTCGTATATTATATATCCGGTGACAATAGAAAAATAAAATAAGGTAAATAGGCGGGTCCCACCTGATGCACCGCCTCGCGAGGAAATTGCCGCGCGAGGCAGCTCGGCAAGTATGGCCATGCCATGCCGAGGCCGAGGCAAACGCACGCGCGGCCGCAATGCCTCGGGCGAGGCACGTGCACACTAGCCGAGCCGCCTTGCGCGGCAATTTCCTCGCGAGGCGGTGCGTCAGGTGTGGTGGTAAATACCCCGTTTTAAACAGTGTTTGTAAATAGAAATATCTTTCTACTATTCCGACACTGTAATAACCGTAACTATTTAAAGCCTAACTGCTTGCAAAGTTATTTACTGCACCTGTATTCAAACAGCCGTCCGATTTTGAGTCGTATATACTATATGAATAGGGTTCAGTCGGCTGCGGGCCTCCGATGGCCGGCCTCGTGGCGGCGGCAGGAGTCGGGGCGGCCGAAGCGCTTGCCGCAGTACTGGCACGAGTAGCGCTTCTCCTTCGTGTGCGTGATCATGTGCAACTTGAGGCAGCTGTAAATAAAATACTATAGTCTCATTTACGGCAAAACACAGCCAAATAGCGCCTAGACCTACTCATTATGGTGGATCGCTCATGTATGTAAAAACAATCTACTACTTACTACTATACTATTACTAATTGGCGGGCGTTGGTTTATCTTTATTTCAGCATGATTCGTCACGAAAACCCTGTTATTTATAAGATTTTTCTTTTTTAATTAAATTTGTATTTCGTTTTTATTTACCAAATTATAACATTAATACGACCTTACTTAAACTATTGTAAGTACTTTTATTTGACGAACAATGAAACCAATTGTTAACATTTTTGCTAAATTAAATGTGCTTGCGGCAGTACTCCTGCTCAAAATTTTGCAAAGTGTTCTTATAAAGATTTGATTGTGTTCCTCTAAAGTAGTCTAAAGCATCCTTCCGACATACCGCCCTTTTTGATATCAAAAATTTTTTTTCTTGATCCACCCTACTACTCATTGTATTGTGTTTTCCTGCCGGTGAGTAAGGTTGTCAGAGAGCTCAAAGAGGATGGAATGTTGACAGTGTGTGTTACGTTAAATAAACTAACACTTCGAATTAAATAAAAGCATGTAATGAAGAACGGCCCGCACCGTTATGCATCCATCCATAACGGCCCGCACAGAAAAGCAAAGTAGAGATGAGTGGAGAATAATGTGGGAGGCCATGGGGAGGCCTAAGCCGCGAAGACGACTTTCATAAATTTGATTTCTACTTATATTAAACAAATATGGCCTTTCTAGACGGAAAAAGCATTTCACAGATGACATTTCAAAATATTGTTAAAGAAATTAGTTTTCACTAAAAGTAATTAACGGATATTTTTACTGAATTTAAATAACAAAGTTTATGTGTGTAGGCTGACAATGAAACCATAGTTTTTCTTTAAATGTGCGTGATTGCGAAGCAATGAAGGTAAATGGGTTTGTTTACATTCTTTTAATTTTCTATTGACCCCCAATATATAGGATTTATAATTAGTGTTTATTTTTTATTTTATGAAATAAAGGCCTTTTTCTTTTATTTTATATTTTATTTTTGTAATGAAAATAATATGTGATACATAGTAGCTAACTAAATTGACGCGGGCCGCACTTTGTTAATAATTTGTGACATTGTCGATTGTCAATAACGACGACTTCTAATTGGAGGCTCGCGGGCCACCTGTTGCTGACCCCTGGTCTAGATCAAAAAGTACCATTAGGCGGTCGGTACTTACACTTTCTTTGCTCCAATACATTGAGTCTGTGCAACGTATAATATAAGCGCCTTCCGCCAATTAGTACTTTCCCAAAAAAGTGTCACATATAATATAAACATGGCCGCCGTATCTTACCTAGCCAACTTGAAGCTCATGTCGCAGAACTCGCACTTGAACTTCTTGACGTCACTGTGGACCAGGCCGTGTTTCCTGAGAGAGTTCTTGGTCATGAAGGACATGGTGCACTCGGCACATTGGTAAATACGCTCGTTTCCGTGCGTCCTGTCACAAGATAAACCTTAAGTCAGAGTCGGTAAGTTGAGTTTACAATAACTAAGGTATTTTTGAAGGGATTAGAGGTTAAAAGCACATGCCACACTTGGTGCACTGGCCTATAACTGTGAACCACTTCGTTCATTCGATGGTCGATTTACATCACTCTCTTTCGAATATGCAAGAGCGATAGAGACGGATATAACGAAATTTTGATTTTCGAATTTCACGGTAGGGCCCGGTGGTTCGTTTCCTTGCATCCTGTTTTAAGTCAAAGAGTTATATTCCCATCTGGGCCCGCTGGGGACAGTGGGGTAACTGTTAAAATGTTCCCATACAAATTTCCTTAACTCGGCTCTATGGCACATTTAGTTGTCAAGACTGAATACGTACCTACACAGATTATGACAAGATGATGTTTTTTAGTTAATTTCATATTCAAATATAGTACTTTTACGAGTTAAATTGAGGACGTTGCATATTTAAGCAACGATGCCCTGGTAACCAGTCGACTTAGCCCGGCTTCTACTTCCGCTCTGTAGGACAAGAGGTAACTAACGAACCTATCAAGGTTAAAAATAGCTATCATACCGTTTTTGTTTTCTAATGCGGGGGGCATTGCCCCCCGAGGCCCCCCGTCGCCCCTTTTGACTGTTTTCCCGTAATAAACTCTATCAAGATTTTATCAGGAAACCCTTTTGCTTCCGCCATACACTTTTAACGTAACCTAAATAGAGCAGAGTTAAGGAAATTTGTATGGGGAATATTTTTTCTCAAAAAAAACTATGAGGTTCCGCACTGAACTGAAGGTTATGAACTGGTATTTTGTCATAGCGTTATAAAAATCTGTGCACAACTTACAGCATATGTTCTTGAAGAGTACTTTTGCAGAAGAATCCCTTATTACAAAGTTCACAGATATGCTTTCTTTCTCTTTCATGGACTCCCCGGCTAGAACAAACAGAAACACTTCAAATTTTGTCACTTGCTAATAAACATAGTGTATAATTCATAATCACATTTGAAATAAAAAAAGTGTACACATTTAAATCCAATTTTAGTGTACATAATATAGTAGAAAAAATCGGCTTCAAGACTACTATAGGGATAACGTCGGAAACAGGGTAGAACTATTCTATTTCCAAAGTAAAAAAGATTTCAGAAGGTAGAACCAGAGAGAATGGAGTAATAAAGACGTACAGTCACGGAATTGATCAGTCACTTTAACGGCCTCCTAGCCCAGTCGGTAGTGACCCTGCCTACGAAGCAGGAGGTGTCCCGGGTTCGAATCCTGGTCAGGGCGTTTATTTGTGTCTTTTACACAGATATTTGTTCCTGAGTTATGGGTGTTTTCTATGTATTTAAGTATTTATTCATATTTATCTATTATATATATCGTCGTCTAGTACCCATAACGCAAGCTTTATTGAGCTTACCGTGGGCCTAGGTCGATTTGTTGTCCCATAATATTTATTTATTATTGATTTGTTGAGCCATGTACGGTTCAAGCTGTTTTCTTTTGTTTAATACTTTCTCTATGAAATGTCCAATATAAAGTGAACCGTACGTGCCCTGAATTTGAAAGATAAACGGCGCCCTTTAATTTGCTTGAGGTCTAGAGACTTTGTACCATAGACAGCATGTATTTGACATATCTAAACTATAACCATCAAGACGTTTGTTTCTGCACATGCCTTTGCGCGTTTATCTTGCCCACCCCAAGATGTTGGGTTACCGGTTTGAAATTCACAAAAATACTGTCAAAATAAATCACCTATTAAGTCCTACAACCGCCGATTCACTATAACCTATGTATATAGTACATTCCGTATCTACTTAATTTCAGTTTTCATTTTGTTTTATAACTTGAAGTAAATACGAAACAATTGACGGAGATTTGAATTTGGCGCCATAACGCAATACGACTAGCGAGCGCACGCGATTGGCTGCGGAACATTGGCGCGCTTTGTTAAGCCGGTACCATGATAAAAGGCATCATTAGTAGTTTTGAACAAAATCGGAACAATTTTGATTATTGTTGGACACAAATACAGCCTTGGCCTGTAGTGTTGAGCATAGCAGTTTTTTGTTTACGATTTTGATGCTAAGTATTTCCCTATCATAACAATGTACGATGACGTAAAATGTTATATCATTATTATATATAATAAAACTAAGTTGAGAAAATGTGCGTGCCGATAAAACTTAAAAAGGAGTCCCAGCACGATAAAGGGACTTATATAGTGTGATAGCCCTTTATTCCCCCTCGAACAGGAAAGTTCCCGTTTTGACCTAAAGGATGTGTCTTTAAAGATATAAGGGCTTTTCCAACCCTTCAACTCGGAAAGTAAGTGTAGTGGCGCCATCTGTTGTCGAGTAGTTGAACTTCATTCATTGTCCAAAGTGGCGCCATCTGTTGTCGAATAGTTGAATTTCATTCATTGTACACAATATGGACTTAAACGAACGATTATTCCCAAACTTTCTCGAATATCCTAGCGCCAACTTTCTCGAATATCCTAGAGCCTAGCTTTCTGAATATATAAGAGCCCGGTGTCACCCGCCAGAGTTAGTTTGATTTGAACAGCGAAACAAGCGATTTCGAAACGAAAAAGAAAGAAATTATCTGTGTGTGAGCCTTTATTTTGAAGTATCACTTGTGAGTATTTTTATTAATAGTGTGTTTAATTAATTCTCGATTTCGAAGCGAAGAAGAAAAAAGTTATCTGTGAGCCTTTATTGTGAAATATCAAATGTGAGTATTTTTAATAGTGTATTTAATTAATTCTAATGGTTTTTTTTTTCTTCTTTTAATTGTAATTTCCTTACCTTTCAAGTAGTCGCGCGGCGTTGAATCGATGCCTTCTATATACTTTGGCCGTAAACAAAATATCGCGCGACCGCTTGAAGATTAAATTTTTTTTTTCTTTGTCTCAACGTGCTCCACGTTTATGTAACAATATATTTGTCTATAAAATGTTCATTTCATTTATATTTTACAGAATACAATGCCTAGACGTAAAAGAGGTGGAGATCTTGCCAGTTCTGCAGCGAAACGGCGGAAACAAAAAGAAAATCGAAGAAATGAAACGGAAGAAGAGCGCGAAGCACGTTTACAAAATCAACGAACCAGAATGAGCACCCTGAGAAGCGGAAAAAGCGAAGAAAGAAAAGAAAATAAAAGTATTGAAGAATCGAGCATTTTAAAAGATAATCTAACAAAGGAAGCATTCCACTACGAACCGACGAAGAAATATTACGATCATAAATATGTTGTGATCGGAAAAATGAATAACATTTGCCAATTTTGCCACGCTTTTTTCGCGTGGCAAAATTGGCAAATGTCATTCAGTAAAGAAACACCAGGTCTCTGTTGCATGAATGGAAAAATTCGATTACCACCACTGGAAGCACCTCCACAGGAATTTCTACATTACATGACCGGGGAAACACCAGAATCAAAACACTTTCTTCAAAATATAAGATCATACAACTCCTGCTTTCAAATGACTTCTTTCGGTGTTACTTCGACTGACACTAATAGAGACAAATTTGAATATGTATTTTCAATTCAAGGGCAAATTTATCACAAAATTGGATCGTTACTACCAATGCCTAACGATGACTATAAATTTCTGCAAGTATATTTCATCGGAAATGAAGAAAACGAAATTGATCAACGATGTACATATTTTATTGGATTGAAACGCGAAATAATTCAAGATGTACAGAGGATCTTACACAAATACAATCAACTGATTTACATATTCAAAACAACACTAGACCGCATGATTTCTGATGACTATAAAATTGTAATTCGAGCCGATAAAAGACCACGTGGAGAACACGAACATAGATTTAATGCACCTCAGATAGATGAAGTCGCCATCGTAATTGTGGACAATGAAAATACAAGCCGTGACATAATTGTACAACGAAGAAGAAAAGGACTACAACGCATTGCAGAGACACACCGTTCATATGATGCTCTTCAATATCCGTTAATATTTCTGCACGGAGAGGATGGTTATCATTTCAATATAAAACAAATTCATCCTAAAACAGGCATAGAAACAAACAAAAAAGTCACTTCCAAGGAGTTCTATGCTTACCGCTTAATGATCAGAGACAATGAAATATACAATCACATTCTCAACACTCGCCGTTTATTCCAACAATTTCTGGTAGATATGTACGCAAAAATAGAAGCAGAACGGATGCTTTACATAAGACTGAATCAGAAGAAACTACGCACAGAAGAATACATCCACCTTCGAGATGCGATCATAAATGATGGCAATATTGACGATATTGGAACAATGGTAATCTTACCCTCATCATACATAGGAAGTCCAAGACATATGCACGAATATACTCAAGATGCCATGACCTACGTAAGAAAATATGGACGACCTGATCTCTTCATAACATTTACATGCAACTCATCATGGCCAGAAATCAAAGAACAACTAAAATACGGACAAACCTCCATGGATCGACACGACATGATAGCCCGAGTTTTTCGACAAAAACAAATAAGATTTATTGAAGTCATCACAAAATACCACATCTTTGGAACCGTTAGATGCTGGATGTATACAATCGAGTGGCAAAAACGAGGATTACCTCACTCACACAATCTCATATGGCTACACGATAAAATTTATCCCACGGATATCGACAAAATCATCCAAGCTGAATTTCCCAATCCACAAAATGATCCGGAACTATACAACATAGTAGTGAAAAACATGATTCACGGACCATGTGGACCATTAAACTTCAATGCGCCATGCATGAGTGATGGAAAATGTACAAAAAAATATCCAAAACCATACTTGGACGGTACAAAAACTGAAGATGACGGCTATCCCAAATATAGAAGACGATCACCGAAAAACGGTGGCTTCACAGCAAAAATACGAATACAAGGCAGAGACGAACTGGAAATAGATAATCAATGGGTAGTACCATATAACCCACTACTTTCCAAAATGTTCCAAGCACACATAAACGTTGAATATTGCAATTCAGTAAAATCTATTAAATATATATGTAAGTACGTAAACAAAGGTAGTGATATGGCAATATTTCAAATAGTCCAAAATAGCGAACAAAATAATAGAAATGATGAAATCCTCATGTACCAAATGGGAAGATACATCAACAGTAACGAAGCAGCGTGGAGGATTTTTAGTTTTCCCATACACGAACGCGAACCAGCTGTGCAACATCTAGCAGTACATTTGGAGAATGGACAGAGAGTTTACTTCACAAAAGACTCGGCTAGAAAAATTGCAAGCGAACCACCTCAGAACACAACATTAACAGCTTTTTTCCAACTTTGCCAAACGGATCCATTCGCAAAGACGTTACTGTATGTCGACGTCCCTATTTATTATACGTGGGACAAAACAAGGAACATTTTTCAACGACGAAAACAAGGAATGCCAGAAGAGGGTCATCCAGAAATAATGAAAACTAACGCAATAGGTCGAGTATACACTGTACATCCAAACAATGCCGAATGTTTCTATCTCCGAATGTTGTTACACGAAATACGGGGACCAACAAGTTTCTCAGATCTCAGGACTATTGACGGCTACATATGCCAGACTTACAGAGAAGCATGTCAACGTTTAGGATTATTGGAAAACGATAACCACTGGGAATTAACACTACAAGAAGCCACACTCACAGCTTCAGCTGAACAAATTCGAGAGTTATTCGCCATAATTCTAACAACATGTAACCCATCAAACCCAAAACAGCTATGGGACTCTTTCAAAAGGAATATGAGTGATGATATATTGTACCAAATCCGACAAGCTAATCCAGAACTGACTATAGAATTCAATGACGACATCTTCAATGAAACACTCATTCGCTTAGAAGATAAATGTTTAGCAATAAATAACCAGACCTTAGTAGAAATTGGAATGCCAGCACCACAAAGAAATACTTTCAGTGTGCTAAACTACGAAATTACAAAGGAAAAAAGCTACAACGTCAATGAACTACTTGAATACATTGCTCACAACAAACCACTCCTCAATGACAATCAAAAAAAAATTTACAACGTTATAATGAACCGAATAAATAACAACACTGGTGGAATTATTTACTTGGACGCACCAGGAGGCACCGGTAAAACGTTTCTAATAAATCTAATACTGGCGGAAATACGTGCTGAAAAACACATCGCACTGGCACTAGCATCATCCGGCATTGCAGCCACACTTATGGAAGGAGGACGAACTGCCCATTCTGCCTTACAACTACCGTTGAATATAGCCGAACAACAATTCCCGGTATGTAAAATCTCAGGAACATCTGGACGGGGTCAACTTCTAAAACATGCTAAAATTATCTTCTGGGATGAATGCACCATGGCCCATAAAAAATCACTAGAAGCCATGGACAGAACATTACAAGAATTGCGAAAAAACTCTGAAATGATGGGAGGAGCTCTACTCATACTCTCAGGAGATTTTCGACAAACACTTCCAGTTATTCCCAAATCAACACCAGCAGACGAGATCAATGCATGCTTAAAAAAGTCACATCTCTGGCCGCAAGTACAAATACTGCAATTAACAAAAAACATGAGGGTTGAATTATCAAAAGATGAAACAACAGCACATTTTGCTAAAATACTTTTACAAATAGGCGAAGGTACATATCCTACTGACCAAACGACCGGCCTCATTGAACTCAATAGTGATTTCTGTAACATAGCCACTACTGAAAACGAACTAATCGACAAAATTTATCCAAATATTATTCAGAACTATACCAACGTAGAGTGGTTATTTCAAAGAGCAATTTTGGCCAGTAAAAATAATATTGTTGACGATATCAATTTTAATATTCTAAAGAAAATACCTGGTGAAGAGAAAGTATGTAAATCGATCGACACGATGGTATCCATTGAAGAAAGTGTCAACTTTCCTACTGAATTTCTAAACTCTTTACAAGTACCAGGAATGCCATTACACTGCCTTCGTCTGAAAATTGGATCTCCAATCATACTACTCAGAAATCTCACCTCCCCAAAACTATGTAATGGAACGAGGATGATCGTAAAACAGCTATCGAATAATGTCATTGAAGCTGAACTTATTTCTGGAAAGAACAAAGGACACACAGTATTTATACCTAGAATACCACTGATCTCTTCTGAATTGCCATTTCAATTTAAAAGATTGCAGTTTCCAATTAAATTAGCCTTTAGTTTTACAATTAACAAAGCGCAAGGGCAAACTTTGAAATATTGTGGCATCAACCTCAAAGAATCCTGCTTCTCTCACGGTCAGCTATATGTAGCTTGCTCAAGAGTAGGAAGTTCGAAAAATTTATATATATATACCCCGGACAATAAAATGAAAAATGTTGTTTATAAACAAGTAGTGTAAATAATGAGAAAATGTAAATACATGTAAATATAGAAAATGTTTTCAAAATATATTTTTTACTTTTTACGTCATAGTATGTTTTTTTATTTCATCTACCACGTAATCTCATATCAACTCCCGAGCGAAGCCGGGTATCATAGCTAGTTTTTTTTATATATCTTAGTACCTATAGGGTTTCCTCTCAATACAAAAGTGAAAAAAATTGCGCGCATCGAGAAAAAGTTGTGAACTTTTGACGATGGATAGAGTGTCCCACGATGAATATTTTAAGTATTGGAGGTCCGTAAAATTATTGGACCTTCAAGCCAAAGTCAGGGGTCCCGTGCAATATGTTTTTACTCTCTGGTTAAGGCTGCTAGTGGTTGTGTGGTATCATTTCCTTATAAAACAGACATGCAGAATTCATTTTTGATATTAAAAAAGTAAAAATCCATATTAAAAAAAAGTTCTGCGGAGAGGAAAAACACTCAAAAAAATATTATTTTCTAGAACGTTATATACTACTACGGCTTTACAGCAGCCGTAAGCGACATCTAGGTACTAACTACTAGACTACTACTACTAAAAACTATTCATCGTGGGGCACTCTATCCATCGTCAAAAGTTCACAACTTTTTCTCGATGCGCACAATTTTTTCAATTTTAGCTCTGCTATCTAGAAAACTTCACTTAATAACAATTTCAAGGTACCTATAAAATATGAAAACTTAAGGTAACAATTTTTTTTATTTTTTATTTAACTACATAACTAAGTAGCGGCATACAAAATACACCTTATGTGTACATTTTATTCAGATACGTCGTATAGCTTCCGTGTAAAATGGCTGTGCCATACGGACGGACAGACAGACTCACATGACGAATCCATAAGGGTTCCGTTTTTGGCCATTTGGCTACGGAACCCTAAAAATGCTCTACACCTACGAGCTCACTATTTTATGGTTAGTAAATCATCTTGTGAGCCTGATACGAGCATTAAAAAAAATTGGGAGGCACTTAAAGTAAGGCATGAACAATGAACATGATTTTACTTATAATTTCAAATTATTTTTGTCATATAACTATGATACGAGCATTCACCACATTCTGTCACTGACCACTTCAGATAGTCTAGACTTCATTCGGGTACATTGGGCTCCCAATCCCAATGTATCTCAACAAGGCAGGGGCCAGGCCCCCCCCTGGAAAATATCTCTAGATACGCCAATGAAGTTGGGGCCAGACGGCAGACAACCACAGCCCTCTGCTACGAGACCTTGGCAGAAAACAGAGATTTTAAACCAGTAGTTGGTGCCAAATACATGACCTTTAAACGCCCTTGGTGGCTAGGTGTGCTCTGCCAACCATTGGCAGAAGCGGTTGGTTGGTTGGCAGCCATGTAGCCGCTCGCTTCAACCACTCGCTCCAACCAAGGTCACGTGGCAGAATCTTTAGCTATCTGCCGTCTGGCCATAACTTTAATCAGAGTTATCGCTAAAGCATCTACTAGACGGTCGCCAACAAGCCCCTCCGACCGAACAACCTTGGTCTGGACGGACCGTGTAGACAGTTGTTTCCAGCAAAATTGTATGAAGCACCAACCAACGTCAGGGTGACCTTGGACCGTCGGTAGCCTTGTTGGCGACCGTCTAGCAGACGCTTAATGTAGGGGGACCAGAGAGATGTACAGTCAATCAATTTGATTCCTAGTCCACTCTAGAACCTTGTCACAAGCTAGCTAGTTTGGTAGCGAATAGGTTGCGTTTATACGTAGTCACGGGCAACTGTCATTACGACAGGTTCTACAGTGGCCTAGGAATCAAATTGGTTGACCGTACACCAGTTACACCACCATCTCATTCAGCTTTCAGGCACATTTTTTTGACTGTTTACATCTTATGAATTCAGTAAATCTTTGGTCGAATTCACATAGGTATGTGAAGCGCTGGTCGCCGACCGGTAACGCGTCCGACTTTCAATCCAGAGGTCTCGGGTTCAAACCCCGGGTCGTACCACTGAATGTTTGTGATTTACGAAATAAACATGAGTTACATGAAGGAAAACACGACAACCGGACATAATCCCAATAAGGCCTTAGTTTCTTCCCCTTTTGGTCTAAGAGCTAGCCACGTTAGATATTACACAATAATGAGAGCAATAAAAACCATCTAGTAAGATTGCAATACTATCATTGTTGCTAGATCCGGGCATCCGGCAGCTTTTAATGGGTGGAGGCCAGAGTGACAGACAAACCAAAAATTTTTAATTGGAAAATAGTAATACCAAAATAGGTAAAAACTGCCGCAGGGCCAGGGACAGGGCCTATATTTTAACATTAGTACAAAAAACATTGTGTAATATTTCAGAAACAGAAACAGTAGGCAAAAAACTATGAATTACATTATACGTCGTTTTGGATTATTTTCCCGCATCAGAAACTTTTGGCAATTATATAATCTAATTATTTATATAATTTCGCATAATACTGCATTAAAACCAGAACTCCAGGATTTGTATTCTGAAAGTGGTTTGCACTTCCACTTTACAGCTGCCACATGTCCGGATCTAGAAATAAGCATAGTATAGCTAACTAACGAGAGGGGTTTCGTCGCTCTCATTATTGTGTCATAACTGACGTGGCTAGCTCTCCGTCTTTTTCTAAGTCAAATGACTGTTGCTACCATTTCATGGCATAAGGTTGCCGTGGCATAGAGCTGGGACAAATGCTAGGAAGGAACTCACATGTGTGCGGAAAGATGTGATTTGGCGCGGAACTTCTTGTGGCAGATCCCGCAGTCGAAGGCCGCCTCCAGCGTGTGGCTGGTCACGTGCTGGTCCAGCGCCGGCTTGGACACGAAGCGGCGCTCGCACGTGGCGCATCCGAACGGCATCGCGGCCGGGTCGTGCACCTGCATCTTGTGCACCGCCAGGTGGACTACCTCTGGAATGAACAGCCCGCGTTAACCTTAACTGCTTAACAGATCAAGATCAATTCAATATGAAGATAGTTTGAGTCCCAGGGAAGGATATAGGATAGTTTGGGTACGAAGTTCCTTATCGGACGGTTTGCGGAAAAATTTTCACGTGACCGTCATGAAATCCCGACACAAGCAAGCCATAATACGATTGAGAAACATGGAAAATAAAATGTAACAAAGGGAAGTGAGGTAAAGTGAAGTGAAAAGTGTCCAAAGTGTCTCAAACTTCTCAGTGTCACAAGTCGAACTCCAAGTAAAAGTGAAATTTAATACAAATAAATAAAATTGTATATAAAATAACATTTAATATAAATAAAATTTCATAAAAAGAAAAGATAATTATATAAAATTAAATTAAATTAGATAAATTAAAATAAAATTGAATAAAATAATAAAACTTTATTCCATCCAAGTGTTCCACGACACTCACACATTTTTTATCCCTGAATCATCCCTTAAGGGGGTGAAAAGGGAAGTGGAACTTTATGTATGGAAAATCAATAAACGCTGAACTGATTTATATAAATTTGGTACGGTATTTTGATAGTTTGAGTTGTGGGAAAGGATATAGAATAGACTTTGTCCCCAAAATCATCCCTATCACGATTAACGGGTCAAAAAGGGGGGGTGGGGGTTGTTTTACTAATTCCAACAGCAATTTATTACACATGGCTAACCACTGAACACTGGACTTTATCCCATTTCAATGTCTATTAAAATTGTCATCAACATCATTGCAATATAAAAAACGAATAAGTTAACTAGTTTTTTTTTCATAGGATAACTTACAGGGTAACAAGATAGGGCAGTAATGTAGAAACAGCAAGCCAATTAAAAGTTTCCACAGGTAGAAAAATCTTAGGAATATTGGCAACTGACTAATCTACAAAGTCCATTTTGTTGTCTCCAACCTGTCCATATTCAGTATCCAAAAGCCTTTTAGAACTACACAAGTTATGCAAACTGCAAAATCCCCAACATACCTTTATCACAAATATCACACTTTGCCTTGACACCCAAATGCCTGATCTTATAATGTCTGCGTCGTCCCCCTCTAGTGATGAACATCTTGGGGCACGCCTTACACTTCAGCATCTGCCTCTTTTCCTTCGGCTGGTGAGTGAGGGCGTGAGCCTTCAGGTCCATGACAGACATGCCACAGTCTTCACATACTTGTCGCCCTTGAGGTACGTTTTTGGTAGCTGGCTTTTCTTTCTTAGAACGGTTTCGTTTTTTACGTTTTGGTGCTATGAATTAAAGAAAAAAATGAACACATGCAGATTAATTCTCATAAGAACTTGAAATTAAAGGATAAGGTTCTTTATATGCCACATCTGCTAAAATTGGTAAAAGCTTATTAATGTTTTGTAGATGATCTGTTTTAGCAAGATGTATAGTCAAAATCATCACCTTACCACTTTTTTTAAACCTATCCCAAACATTTTTATGTTTTATATCTTTGTCTTCATCAGAAACTTCATCATCCGATGTGTCATCATCACTATCATCTGTAATGTCTGACGTACCTTCATACTCAGATTCTTTCTCTACGTCACTTAATATCTTTTCATCCTCAACATGCATTTCTATTTTAATGCAATTTTCAACTAAACCGGGACTGTACTCGTCAGTCTCCATGAGATTATTAGTAGCTCTTTCTTTTTCAATATATTCAGACAGGTTTTGGTCCACTTGTGATTGAATTGGGTCTAGAGATTTCAAATATGCATCATTATTCAATGATAGGACTTTGAATTTGTAAAATGATATGATTTTTCCATAGCAGCTGTTGCATAGGCTTGTTGTTATTGTGGAGTATTGGCAAATCTGTAATTGGAAGGAAATATGACGACTTGAAATCAAGCTTATTTAAAATAAAATTCTAAAACGTCTTTGCAACTGCAATTTGGTCTTTTACCAGATAATAAGATTCAGGAGTCAATGAGGTTTCCCAAGTGTTATAATTATAAAGCATTTACCTTGATATCTAAACAAAACAACATGATGTCAAAGCAGTTTCTGTTTTCCTCATTTATGGCCTTTTCCAACTCCAAAATATTCTTATCTGCTGGAGTTTCAAGGCAAGTTCTGCACAAAGCCATTATGATGAATTTTGTTATACGTATTCCCGAAAAAAACTTAGTAATTGTCGAAAATATGATAATACGACGTGAAGTAAGTAAAAATACAACAATCTATCAAATTAAATTACAACAACATTTACATTACATTCACAACAACAATACAATGAAGTCAAGTCAAATGGACATTGATTTGACAGTGACAGTTAAAAGGCCAGCAGAGCGCTTGCGTTTACTTCGTATTCGAGCATATATTTGTCATTTATATTGCTATCACACGGTGCTAGTAGCTGGAACAAGGCGAAGGCGTGTATGGTCTTTAGAGCATTGAATCAACATTGTATGCTCCAAGTTTATGGTGCTACCACATAATAATTTAATGGTACTACTACTTGCTCCTTTCGCTAGCACGTGCTTGACATGATCAAGCGTGACTATCATGAAATGATCCTGAGATAACCGTGTAGGAGCAGCAGTCACATTTTATAATGTTATGTTAAGTAGGGATAAAAACCTATTAATGTTGGGTTCAAATCAAGTATCTCTAGATTGAAACACGCGTTCGCCCACGAAGGACAGAATACACACAACGCGATTCACGTTTCAAAATGGCTGATAGGAGTGATAGGATAGCATACCGTAACTAGCCTACATAATTTAGTTGGTTTATTTGTTGACCTTCAAAAAAGTGGTGGACGATAACAAACGTTATATTGAACTTACGGCCTTTTGGAAGTAAGCAATCATCACAATGTGAGACTATGACAAGGACCAACGATAATAGCGCCTTCTCTGTCATACCTATTGAAAGTTTAATAAGAACCTCCCGTTTAATCTTACTATTTACAGAGAGTTCTAAACCAGGAGAGGCCTTAGGTATCATTTCCCCTCTGTCAAAAGTATTAGCAGGAAAATCTAGTACATCTATAAAAACTATTTCAATAATCGATGTCACGCACTTTCGTCATCGCTGTCGATGGATAACAAGCTCCGTGAAAATACCCTTATGCGCTGTTTTTGGATGTAAATTTTTTTATATTTCGTCTAGTTTACAAAAAGATGAAATATCATTTCAGATGTAAGTAAAGTTTTACTTTATTTATCACTAGCTGTGCCCGCGGCTCCGCCCGCGTGGAATTCGGTCTGTGTAAGTGGCTAATTTGCCCCTAATTTCTCTCCCGCTACCCTCGAGGCGGAACTTGAAGTAAAGTTGACAAATGGATACGCTAGAGGACAGTAGTCCTGATAAAATATTTTACAATAACCACTAAATGAAACTACACTCAAAAATCAATACTTTTTTTTGGCATGATTTAAACGACATAGAGTAGTAGGTGTATATCGGATACAGTACCACTTTTCCAAATCGATCCTCCCGTCAAATCAGTCTAAGCATGAAAGGTAAGAACAGGTGCGGTTGAAATTTGGGGGGGGTGTCACAAATGCAGAAATGATTTTTTGAGGGGGTCAGTAACGTTTTTTTCTATTTGAGGTGCACTTGGGGGGGGGGGGGGGGGGGGTGATCCATGCAAATTTAACTCAATCTGTAGTGAGTGTAGTGGCTGCCCCCCCCCCCCTTTTAAGCGTTTAATTTTTATAGGCTACGTATAACCTGGCTGGGGATTTCCTTGAATTCGAATTAGTAATCTTTAAGGGGTGATTTCTGGGATAACAATGCAAAAAAACCGGCCAAGAGCATGTCGGGCGATGCTCAGTGTAGAGTTTCGTAGTTGCCGCCCTGTTTGGACCCACGGTTCTACAGTTAGATGGAAGAGACGCCCTTTTTTGAACTTTCAAATCTAATATTTACGAAACTATCAGTTTCATCCAAAAAATGTATTAAAAGACCTCTATTCTTTTTGAAAGACCTATTCAATAATACCCAACACGATAGAGTTGGAGCGAAAAAAAATTCACCCCCCATTTTATGTGTACCCTAATAGAAGCATACACTGCTTTATCTACACACATATTAAAAAAATCCTAAGTGACATGTTCGGAAACCATTAGAATGACCGCCATGACCAACCTTATTGTGCCGGCGGTCGGGGAGGAGGGCGAATTTTCATTACGTTACCGTAGGTAATGAATTTTCATACGTTTTTAACACACTGTCACAGATAATACACTGATGTTACGTTACTGATTGCATTAATGGTGGTAATTACATACGGTTTCTGAACGTGGAATAGAGGATTTATGATATTGGTGTAGATCAAGATATTTATTCTTCAATGTAAGCAAATTACAATGCGCTAATGAACGTCAGAGAAAAAAAAATACCTGAGTGCGTTTCGGTTGGAACGAAGTTATGTTATTTAATTTTATTTCATTTTTGACTTTTTCCTAATTTTTGTAGTTTTTATTTTTTTGTATTTTTTTTAATTGAAATTTTTGATATTTTGTAATTTTTGATATTTTTGAAATTTTTGAAATTTTGAAATTTTTGAAATTTGTGAAATTTTTGAAATATTTGAAATTTTTAATTTTTTTGAGATATTTGTGATTTTTAAGATTTTTGAGATTATTGAAATTTTGGAAATTTTTGAAAATTTTGAAATTTTTGAAATTATTGAAATTTTTGAAATTTTCGAAATTTTTTGAATGTTTTGAAATTTTGAAATTTTTGAAATTTTTGACATTTTCGACATTTTTTACTTTCAGGTTCTCGACTTTTTTTACTTTTTTCACTTTGTCACTTCTCACTGTCACTATACACTCATTCTCACATCTCTATACAAAATTTCATTAAAATCCGTTCAGCTGTTTTCACGTGATGCGCGGTCAAATAAACAGACAAACAGATAAACAGACAAAAATTCTAAAAATTGTTGGAACGTGTTCTGTTATCGACTCTAAGTATCCCCAGCCAACTTTTTTTCGAATATATTCCATGTACAGACTTTCGATCCTCTTCAGCTTTATTATATGTATAAGATAGATTTTTGGACCTAAGATTCTAAAGTAAAATGGGGGTGGGGAGGGCTTTTTTGAAGATGAAACTATCCTTTGTCCTTTCTCGAGACCCATACTATCTCTATACCAATTTTCATCAAAATCAGTTCAGCGGTAAAAAATTCCTCATACCAACTTCCAACCCCCTTTTCACCCCCACAAGGGTTTGAAAGCTATCCTATGACGTTTCTCGAGACTCAAATTATCTCCATACTCATTTCTATCTAAATCGTATCAGCGGTTAAAAATTCTCCATACAAACTTTCAACCCCATTTTCACCCCCACCAGGGTTGATTTTCGGGATTAAAACTATATATTATCCTTTCCCGGGACTCAAACTATCTCTATACAAAATTTCATCAAAATCTGTTCAGCCGTTTTCACGTGATGCGCGGTCAAATAAACAGACAAACAGATAAACAGACAAAAATTCTAAAAATTGTTGGAACGTGTTCTGTTATCGATTCTAAGTATCCCCAGCCAACTTTGTTTCGATTATTTTCAATGTACAGACTTTCGACCCTCTTCAGCTTTATTATATGTATAGATTACTTTCGTAATAAAAGATTTAACCTAAATCGAAAATCAAGCTACGTTTACAGAATCGATTCAAAGACAATCGTTTTCTTTCTGACGGGCAGTAACTATTTGACGTTTGACACTTCTCCATATTTAACGCGCTTAAGGATTGCTGTCTTCTATATTTTGTTTGAAAATACAATCAAAAATGATCCTTGGCTTTTTTTGTTTGACATTTGCAAAGACTGCATCCAATAATGAACCATGTGTTAACAATGGTACAGTCGACTATCTATTGCTCCATTTAGTGTTATGAAGTATAAAAAGAATATGTCAAATATGTTTGGTGTTTTCAAGTCAAAGGTACATCTTTGTCTGTTGTCAATAAAGCGTTGCTGCCATAAAAAAACATTTAGAAATAAACTGTATTAACAACCGACAATGATGTACCTTTGACTTGAAAATATCACATGCGTGCTACCTCGCCCCCCTCAGATTTTGGCAGACTTTTTTGTTTGGAAAGATGAGGCGAAGCGTACTCCATTTATAGAGCTTAATGACTATTTATTATTACCATGGCAGATCTATAGATCTACCTATAGGTAGTATGTCTATGGTGTAGGTAGAGTAAAAAATAAACAAGTTTGTTGACGCATCGAAAATAGAATTTAAAAAAAAAGTTAAATAATAATTTTAATAAAAAAGTCAGTGCAGTGGGAAAAGGATTATAGACCTCATAATCAGGGCCCGTAATTTTCATGCCGATGACATCAATTTGACGTCACGCTCCATATAGGATGATCCCAAATAGTTTTATTGTAAATTATTAATCATTAGTCGTCAATCATTTTAATCATGTACAAATGACTTCAAAAGTACTCTATTTACACATGATATAAATAATAACTACTTGATACGTGAAACGTAAATAAAACTATTTGATTTGTTTTTATACATACATTTTATTACATGGTATTGCTAACAACACATTACAATTCATTAGAAAACAGAATTCCTCTCTAACGTAAAGCACGCCATCCTTCTTGCATTAACTCCCATGCAATGGAAATCTAAGTCATCTTCGCGTTCATACGGAAAGCAATATTCATAAAAATCTTTTTTTTTTGTAATCGTATTTTTGTTTGTTGTGTGGTTAATTATTCCAACTTCTCTGCTAAAATGAACATGTATAATTAATGGACACATTTTTTCTGATTTTAACAACTAAAATTAGGAAATCAGTATTTTTATTTCTCAGTGGCACTTGTAACATTTTTGACAGAACGTTTTTTTAATGAGAACGAATAAAAAAGGTTTTATTACATATTGATTTATAAACAGCCAAGGAAATTGATTTGTGTAACATTACGTACTTTGTCATAGTGACAATCAACATCTAGACGATAGAGATTTCATATTATTGTCACTGTGACAAGGTTCTAAATGGTATGCAAATCAAAGTCCTGGGCTATACCTACACGAATAACCAGATACTTAATGATATTATTTACAAACGAGGTTTTGTACATTATTATATACAAGTTAGTTTTGTACATAATTATTTACAAATTAATTTGAAACATATTTACATTTCTACTTTGTTTGCCCCTTATATTTTGATTCGAAGTTAATAATTAGAATTTGCTCAAGGTTTTTAGGGGTCATGCTGCATCGCCGGTTTGTAAAAATCCATTTTAATATTGAAAAGGACCTTTCAACTTCTACAGATGTAATAGGGGCATACTTAAAATAAGGCCATAAATCTATTTTCTCATTGCTTCCATCAAGACGAACTTCTTTATTGTCGTTTAAGTCGGCCATTATTTGCATGGTTGGTAATTCCTTGTTTTTGTGTAAGACTGTTTTATGCTTTTTATAAATAAATTTTCCTTTTTCATGCAGATTAACCCTTGATAATTTGCCTGTCACAGTTTTAACTACTTGTAGCGACTCACTCAATGTCAGCGTAGAACTCTCCATTTGCTTGGTAGCTTTTACTAAAACTGTGCAGCTTTCAGTTATGAATTTTAAATGCTTTTTCAGATGAGGTTTCCCAATTGCTAATTTAGCCCGTCTTACTTTTGCGGTATTCTGGTCATCGAGATTGTTAAGAACGTTTTTGATTTCATCGAAGTAAGTCATGTAGTAAATACAGGCCTCAATCCACGTATTCCATAACTGGACGGGGAGGTTGTGGCATATTAGGATATAACTGTTTTAACTTTTTTGTTCGTGATGGGGATTTTAAAAATGTCGTTTTCATACTACAAATCAACTCGTTTACATCCTCATACAAACCTCGAACTGTGTCAGCAACACGGTTGAAGCCATGGGCCAAGCATGTCACGTGTATCATATTTGGAAATGAATTCCGTAGAGTTTTACCTGCTTTTACCATATAGGGAGCCCCGTCAGTCAAAAATAACACCACCCTTTCATTGTAATTGTCATTTCCATCAAGATTTTTCAACGATTCGATTACTAAATTGTTTACAGTGGCATGATTAGTCCTGTCAAGGACCTTGGAAGCTATTATGTGTGGTTTACTTGCGTTAGTCTTTCTGAGTGCTCCAACGATAACATTGGCCACATTTTGGTCCAATTGATCTTTCGTCTCGTCAACACTTACGTAAATATACGAATCCGCGATATCATTCCTGATAGAATCGAAAACCTTTTTGAACATTTTAGGTAAATACTGTACTCTTAAGTTTGACTCCGATGGAACTTTTGCTGTTTTCGCATACTTGCCATCAATGCATTTTTGAAGGAAGTTACGGAAATTTTCATTTTCTAATTGAAACCATGGTATGTTTGACGCTACCATAAAATTCGTAAGATCCAGGTTAAACTCATTTTCTGTTAATTTTCCTTCTTCTCTTTCAATATGTTTAGTTGTTTGCAAATGTGCTGTGACATTGCTGACTTTTGATGTTATATATTGATCACAACAGGAACAATAAACGTTTTCGTCGTATACGATTAAAAACGGATATCTGTAGCAAAACTGGTGTAAAGATGACATTGTACCTATTTACATTTATCCAACAATACCTAACAAATAAATTAACAATAATTAAAACACAACAATATGTATTATTTTAAGCTGACAGCTATATAAGTCAATTAGACATGGTACTGATTATTTCAAGTATCGATATCGGTTACCTGCAGAGGTTGTTCAACATAGACATAAACAAAAAGGAAGATGAGTGACGTTCATAGTAAACAAAACTGAAATGTGGTCCAGCACCTACACACTTGTAAAATGCTACACACCGCTGTACTCAAACTCAAACATTTATTCAGTAAGTAGGCCACAAGGGCACTTTTACACGTCAAAGTAAAAGAGAGAAAAAAAATCAAACTACACCGGTTCTAACCCTACACTTCTGACCCGAGAAGAATTATGTCCGGCAAGAAACTCGGCGGGACTTATTTTTTCAAAACAACAGTACATCAAAACTAAACAATACATATAAGTGCGTTATTCTATAAGAAAACATATCAAACCAAGGTTAGATTAACCAACAATAGGTTATAGTTTAAGAAAAATACCAAAGAAAAGAGGTGAGTCTAAATCTGACTATTTGAAAATGAATTACATACAAGTTTGATATACTTTCTTACCTGAACTGTGTCTTCTACATACATTTCCAAATTATAATAATCCATCATCAACAGTTAGAAAAAAAAATTGAATTTAAATTTAAAAAAAAGTATGTGTGTATAAGGTCTCCAAGTGTCTTGATCTATAAATTCTATATAATAATAAAAAAATATGGATAATCAAGCACCGAATGTTGTGTCTAAAGCCAATTAAACTAAAATTAAATATGATTAATAAAAAGTTACGTGATTGTGTGGCCTCAGTTAATACATGTGTATCAAGGGCAAAAGAGATAAACCTATATATTTAACACGGCTATGCAAGCGAGACCTCCATATTTTACGTATTGCACAAAGTGTAACTGAGAGACTCTGCCACACGACTAATTCAATATAGGTCCCGGAACCTATATTTGATTGCACACAATCGAGCGCCTGGTACCGTATCTCTCTTTTTGTATAAATCAATGTTGTTAAATGATTATGACGAATTTAATTGGAATCATACTCTATGCAGCATGACTCTATGTAGCAATTGGGAAACATCATCTGAAAAATCATTTAAAATTCATACCTGAAAGCTGCAGAGTTCTAGTAAAAGCTACCAAGCAAATGGAGAGTTTTACGCTGACATTGAGTGAGTCGCTACAAGTAGTTAAAACTGTGACAGGCAAATTATCAAGGGTTAGTCTGCATGAAAAAGGAAATTTTATTTATTAAAAGCATAAAACAGTCTTACACAAAAACAAGGAATTACCAACCATGCAAATAATGGCTGACTTAAACGACAATAATGAAGTTCGTCTTGATGGAAGCAATGGGAAAATTGATTTATGGTCTTATTTTAAGTATGCCCCTATTACATCTGTAGAAGTTGAAAGGTCCTTTTTAATATTAAAATGGATTTTTACAAACCGGGGATGCAGTATGACCCCTAAAATCCTTGAGCAAATTCTAATTATTAATTTCGAATCAAAATATAAGGGGCAAAAAAAGTAGAAATTTAAATATGTTTTAAATGAATTTGTAAATAATTACGAGTATGTACAAAACTAACTTGTACAGCCTTGGCCAGAAGTATGCCCCTATTACATCTGTAGAAGTTGAAAGGTCCTTTTTAATATTAAAATGGATTTTTACAAACCGGCGATGCAGTATGACCCCTAAAAACCTTGCGCAAATTCTAATTATCAATTTCGAATCAAAATATAAGGGGCAAAAAAAGTAGAAATGTAAATATGTTTTAAATTAATTTGTAAATAATTACGAGTATGTACAAAACTCACTTGTACAGCCTTGGCCAGAAGTGTTGAGCATAGCTCTTTTTTGCTTGCAATTTTGATGTTAAGTATTAATTCCCTATCATAACAATGTACAATGACGTAAAATGTTATATTTTATTGATATATCTAGAAAACTTCACTTAATAACACTTTCAAGGTACCTATAAAATATGAAAAGTGGAGGTCCCAAAAATGCGAATTTAGGTAGGTGCGAAAAATTGCAAATATTCGATGCAGTTACTACTTACTCATTTCAACAAAACATGCCTGTTCAGTTTGAATTAATTGATAAAATAACTTCAAAAAAGTCAGAAACACCGGTCTAAACTTTCGAGTTTTGTATGAAAATCACAAGGATGCTCAATACTTCTGGCCAAGGCTGTATATAATAATGTACAAAACCTCGTTTGTAAATAATATCATTAAGTATCTAGTTATTCGTGTAGTTATGGCCCAGGACTTTGATTTGCATACCATTTAGAACCTGGTCACAGTGACAATAATATGAAATCTCTAGCGTCTAGATGTTGATTGACACTATGACAAAGTACGTAATGTTACACAAATCAATTTCCTTGGCTGTTTATAAATCAATATGTAATAAAACCTTTTTAAATGTAACCTTTTTTATTCGTGCTCATTAAAAAACGTTCTGTCAAAAATGTTACAAGTGCCACTGAGAAATAAAAATACTGATTTCCTAATTGTATTAGTTGTTAAAATCAGAAAAAAATTGTCCATCAATTATACAAAATTACAACAAAATTAACAGGGAACTTGACATACACTCAAAACCATACCACGAGTGTAAATCGCTCATCACAAAGTGGCTCAAAAGGAAATCCTATGAGGATACGGAGAGTATGTTGCGACCGCTATACTAGGAAGCACCACACACACATGTACACACACCACACACACACACACACACACACACACACACACACACACACACACACATACACTCACACTCACATACTACTATTATTCTAATATTAAGTATGTTCAAGCATGTCCCATGTATGTAGTGCCTAAGCTAAAAACCATTAATGACCTACAAAACTTTTACCCTTTTAACTTTTATAAACCTAAGGGAAGAGCGGTGCCTCCCAACACAGGCAATATTTTGCTTACCGGGTGGCCCCATCCCCTGTATCATAACCCTGTATGCATTTATGAAATAAATAATTTTGAATTTTTTTTTTTTTTTTACATTTTCTTTTTAGCAGAGAATTTGAAATAATTAACCAAATGTGTGACACAACAAACAAAAATACGATTACAAAACAAAATGATTTTTATGAATATTGCGTTAGGTACGTATGAACGCGAAGATGACTTAGATTTTCTTTGCATGGGAATTAATGCAAGAAGGATGGCGTGCTTTACGTTAGAGAGGAATTCTGTTTTCTACGTAACAATTGTAATGTGTTGTTAACAATACCATTTAATAAAATGTATGTATAAAAACAAATCAAATAGTTGTATGTACGTTTCACGTATCAAGTAGGTATTATTTATTCCATGTGTAAATAGAGTACTTATGAAGTCATTTGTACATGATTAAAATGATTGACGACTAATGATTAATAATTTATAATAAAACTATATGGGATCACCCTATATGGAGCGTGACGTCAAATTGATGTCATCGGCATGAAAATTACGGGCCCTGCTCATAATAAATTGCGTATTAATTATAATGTGACCATATTTTTTTAACTATTTGTGGATCCGATTTGAGCTTTAGGGCGTTAAGATAAGATCAGTCGACTGTCCAAGTTTCTTGTGCGCGGTGAACTCGTGCCGGTTGCGGTGGTCGGAGCGGCCGAAGCGCACGCCGCAGAACCCGCACGGGTAGCGCTTCTCCTTCGTGTGGCTGATCATATGTGCCCGCAGATACCTATAACACACAAGTTAAATTATGATGCATTGCACGTTACCATTCCAAGTTTATTCAGACAGTTAAGTCCCGGACTCGAAGCACGCGAACCGCGGCGCAAATTGCGGCGCGACGAAAGCTCCCGCTACCGCCCAAAACAGCGGGCCTACCGCGAACATGGAAAATTGGAGTGGAACGGCCTGCCCGAGTCTGTGTTTCCACTTGAGTACAATTTGGATCTCTTCAAAGCGAGAGTAAATAGGTATCTCATAGGTAAGCGTGCTCCACCGTTGACCGCATCATCACTTACCATCAGGTGAGATCGCGGTCAAACGTCTGCCTATTCACCATAAAAAAATAATAAAAAAAAACGAAAATTCGTTATCTCCGTCTTTATCGCTCATGAATATTCGAAAGAGAGTGATGCATATAGACGATTCGAGGAACGAAGCGGTTCGTGGTTAGAGGCGTTCGCGCGTGTCGATTAAAATGCATAGACTTGAATGAACGTGCTGTGGACGACAGCAGTGGCCTTCTGGTTTGATTTAATTCTAATCAGTCAAGTCGGTAAGTTGTAAGCTTGTAAGGTTCAAAATGGAAGCCAATTTTTACCCGGGCTTTATGAAGCTCTTGTCGCACAGTTCACAATGGAACTTCTTCTCGTCTAGGTGGAGGAGGCGGTGGCTGTTCAGCGTGGTGCTCCAGGAGAACGACTTGCCGCAGTCTTCGCACTTGTACGGACGCTCCTTTGTGTGCTTCCTGCAAGGCACCGGATAGTGGAGTCGAGGTCATCTGCTGGCCTAATTGAAATAGAGTTCCTTTTGACTGGTAGGCAAATAGCCAGCTATTTATTAAGGGGCTCCCTGGCACCAATGACCTTCGATCTGAATCCCTTAGTTTTGCAATGATTTTTACAGTTTATCATATTATCAGTAACGGCCTTAAACAATATAGTATCCTATATTTACTTCAATATTCATTGTCTTCGAGATATTTGACATCAAAGTCGAACAATTTTTGGCCAAAAAAGTGGTTTTCTTGTCATAACTTTCGTGTTAATTCGTTTTTAAATTTAAATCTCTCGCCAGTGTTTAGAGACGTCGAAGAGGAAATCTACATATTAGGGAATATGTAGATTTCGTATATATGTAAGATTCTTTATCTACACTCACATTGTAAGTCCTCTAAAACGTGTTCAAAAACGGTAGGCAATGGCTAGCATTACCACAACCGATTTTACTATGATAAGCTTTTTATCTGTGGCAGTAACGTAATTTTAACTTTACATGCTCAAATATTGATACGTTATGAGTTTCAGGAACATCGAATTTGATAACATAATGTAAATCCTGTCCTCCTTCCCGACCATCGGCACGCGCTCGCCCGACCGCCGGCAGAATCGAGTTGGCCATGACGGTGCAATGGCGGGCATTCTATGGTTTCCGAACACGTCATTTAGCATATATAATATGATTGTAGATAAAGCAGTGTATGCAACTGTACGTAATTAGGCCTTATTACGTAACAGTTACATAAACTACCATTATATAACTGTCAAGTCACATTCCACAGAAATGCGCACAGAATGTGCCTAATTACGCACAGTTGCATTAAACTACTATTACAGCATTCGAATATTGATAAGTGTTTTTTTAGACCATGATTTAAAAATCATAAAAAAAATAAGTGCTAATTGCAAAATCAAACTCTACAGAATGGAGATAAAAAATTCAACAACCGATAGCCGTTTGCCTTATAATTTTATCTGTAGTGCAAATGTTGGAATATCAACTCAAAACTGGTCAAGATTCGATAAAAAACGTGTGGAGCACCTTAAATGATTGAGACAATCAAACTTCAACTTTCAAATTGAATTAAAAGTTATCACGTCAACGAGTTCAAAATTCCTACGACTACAAAACATAGACTGAAAATACCCTATACCTTAAATGTTCTTGAAGTGCAGATTTCCTGAAGAAACCCTTGGAACAGAATTCACATTGGAATTTTCTCTCTTTTTCATGGACTTGGCGTCTAGAAAAAAAAAGATTATCATACACACATAGTCACGTACACTGTACACTAAATCCAGAAAATACCGATTTTAAAAAGAAGGAGAACCCTAGCCAGAGATTTTTCGTAGAACATGATATCATTGAAACCACAAGTAAAAGGCAGGTAATTGTAAAAAAGAAGGACTCACATATGCCTCGTAAGGAAACATTTAGAGCGGAATTTCTTCAGGCACACATCGCATTCATACGCATGGTCTTGCGTGTGCGACGTCATGTGCATGGCCAGCGCCGACTGCGACAGGAACCGGCGCGTACACACCGTGCAGCCGTGCGGGAGCGCGGCTTGGTTGTGGGACAGCAGCTTGTGTGCTAACAGGTTGGTTACCTCTGGAACATGTTCCGATGTGATAGTCTTGAGCAAAAGGTACCATTTGGCGGTTGGCGCTTACGCTTTATTGAATCTGTACATCGTACAACATAAGCGCCTCGCGCCTTCAAAAGTGTCAAATACGTGAAAGCAATTCGGAAAGTTTATAGTATTATTCATTATTCCAGCTGGGCATGAAATGATTATTAGGTTTGTAATGAGCAAAGTCCTTTGTCTTAAAAGTGTTTGGAATGGTGTGTAGGTTTCTTTCTCTTATTTATCAGTACTTGCACTTGCCCTATAGTACAGTAAAGATACGGTTGCGTCAAACATTAATTTATAATAGCCTGATTTTTGACGTGATAACGTCTTTAAAATCGTTTTAGTCGGGTGACATGTTCAGAAACTTGTGTCACACCAAAACCTCACGAGCGCGATCGCAGGTATAACGAGAGAGAGACGGACCGATCTCCCGTCTCATCTCGAGCGCTGCCAGTCATTCCGTGAAACTTGTCACGCGGAATCCTCACGAGCGGTTAGACGTTATCACGTAAACATCTCGATCGTAAACCTACTTTACAAACAACCAATTTTTTTTATTATTCCTTCTTATGGAATATTTATAGATAATATATGCAAAAATCCTACCAACTTTTAACCCGGAAGTAGTTAAATAGGTAAAAAAAAATGTATATTGTATATTTTTATTTAAAATAATATCAATTATTCTTATTTGTAAATATGAAGATATTTAAGTCTTCGTTTTGTTTAAAGCGAAAAACAAGAAACCGTGTCCATGTAAAACCACATAAATAACAAAATGTACGGCGCGGGCGATAAATATCCTAATTCGTTAGAAATAAATAGTATTAATTGGTAGTTTGTTCTTACACATTTTAAATGACTTAGAAACGATATATTCATTAAAATCCTACAAGAGAAACGCTTGTAATACAGTTAGGTGCATAACTGAACCAATGTGCATCACTTTGACATGTTTCTTTCATTATTTCAGAAGAGGCTAGTTATTAAGTTACTATTTTATTATTAATTGGTAACAACGCTAATAAACTTACTGACCTATTATGTTATTGTAGATAAAAATAAACATTTTCTCTATTAGATAATATTTGGTACTGACTCAGTTTTGCACCGACATCGTTAAATGAAGATAAGTCTTATCAATTATGAAAAAAATAAAAACTTTCAGGTTATATTTGTTCGTCTCGGTGTCAGCTATGTATCCATATGAAAGCCAATTTCGATTCATTGCATTCACAATCTTGATTTTTTTATTCGTCCATGATTTTGAACCAAAAACCGTTAAACTACATTTTTTTTATTTAACCCGATATTGATATTTTTCTTTTACACAACCAGGTAAGACAATTAGTTGAAATAGTACATTATATGCTCTTTAAAATGAGGTGTATGACTTTTATATCACTCACGTATTTTTATGGTTATCTGAGAATGAAGTCCGCTACAAAAATTAACTAACGAGAAAGTTGTTCGGCCATTTGCCTTGACTCAGTTTTGCACCTGACAATACATTGCCAGTAACTAATTACAAAAATAAGCCTAATTTAAATGTTTGATAACTAAAATAATGGTCGTGGAATTCCTTACTTTAAATGAGTTACTGAATTGGGAATGCCTAAGAAAAAATGAAATAATGGGAAAAATAAATTAGGTGAAATTTCACAGTTTTCGGTATGAAATTGAGAAAAATGTATAAGTCGGAAGAAAATAATTTGTG
This sequence comes from Pammene aurita, assembly GCA_947086415.1. Classification (NCBI taxonomy): domain Eukaryota; kingdom Metazoa; phylum Arthropoda; class Insecta; order Lepidoptera; family Tortricidae; genus Pammene; species Pammene aurita. The sequence continues at coordinate 38,330,199 of OX352294.1, forward strand.
AAGCAGTTTTGTAGCGGTACCCAAGGATTAATATTTTACGTTTAGAACTTTTATGTAACTTTGATTGTTATCAAATTATTTACATTTTACTAAGGTACTAATTTTGACTCAGTTATGCACCTAACTGTATGTGTGTACATATTTGTGGCGGTTAGCGAATAACGATATTTTGTAGGATTTTATTGCGTAAATAATACTTGTATCATGATATATCCGTTACACTAAAAATATTAGCTATTATTAATTATTTCCAATTCCCCATACTAGCCGCCCGTAAAATGACTGTAGTACTAAGGCTCATCTGACTGAAAGTGATAATACTGATAATATGATAATACCAGATTCACATCAATTTGTTTACCAAAATCAGACAAATTTCAACTCTAAACCCACCTTTACTACAAATATCACATTTGAACCTTAACCCTAGATGTGTACTTTGGTAGTGATATTTCTGACCCCTCTTCGTAAAGAACAGTTTGGGGCAGTCTGGGACTTTGCATGGCAGCATCTTCCTCTCCCCTTTGGGCTGGTGCCGGGCAAGGTGCTGCTTGAGGTTACGTACGGGTTTACCACACTCCTCACACATTTGGTAATCTGGTTTCGGTTTCGGTGGACGACCACGTTTTTTATGTCCAGCTGCAAAAAAATTAAAAATACAAAAATATATTGTAGGTTTAGATAGACTTATTCAAGAAGGTACAATCCATTATTTGTGACCTATTATTATGGTTGAGTATTCCAATATCTGTACACACAAACATTCAAAAATATATGAACACTACCTTATTTGTATGGGTTTAATTAAGGCAAGGTACAGATATTCGAGAACTTGACTGTACTAAAGTGAGGTACTCTATGAACTGTGTTTTTGGTTCAAATCAGTAGCTGAAGATGTAATTAATATAAAAGCTACAATAAGGTACAGTCAGCTGCAGAGAAAAATACCTCCCCTGCATATTAACTTGGTATGCAGCGTGGCAGCAGAATCACTAAAAGTGGCAGTGGGCGGGGCACATTGCTCTTAGAACCGATGGCCGTTAGGGCGGAAAGATTCTCGAGTGGCGACCACGAACCGGAAGGCGCAGCGTGGGTAGACCCCCCGCAAGGTGGACTGATGACCTGGTGAAGGTCGCGGGAGTCCGCTGGATGCGGGTGGCGCAGGACCGGTCATTGTGGCACTCTTTGGGGGAGGCCTATGTTCAGCAGAGGACATCTTTCGGCTGATATGATGATGATGATGATGATAATGATGATGATGATGATGATGCAGCGTGGGCCTTTTTCTCTGCAGCTGACCATACAAGAGAATATGAAATATGTAGAAGATAAAAAAGCCATGTTGCCATGCATATAACTCACATAGGGTAACATATGTATGCTATGGTACCTATATGGAAATATAAATAAAAAGTATCGCCTTACTTTTTACTCTGCGCTTGCTCTTAGTCTTTTCATTTTTCCTTTTTTGTACCACACTCAGCGGCTCTTTATCTGACTCTGCATCTTCCACTGTATTTTCATCTGCGGCATCTACTATAATTTCTCCTAATGGTTCTTCATTCTTAATATTTGCAAAATTGCCTTCACTTTTCACTTCTAATTCTAGTTTTATATCTGTTTTGTACTCTTCAACTATACAAGGACCATATTCATCATTTCCCAATGGATTTTCATGTTTGATTCCATTTTCATCCACATATACTGATAGTTTTTGATCATCTAACGATGTAACTGGCTTCAAGGATTTTAAATAGGCATCATTTTTTAAAGATAGAACCTTAAACTTGTAAAACGATATGATTTTTCTGTAGCATGTATTACAAAGATTCGTTGTTATTTTCGAGTCTTCTGTCCCCTGAAAATTAAGTAAGAAATGTAGTGATTATAAATACGTCATGAATAAATACGCACAGGCCACTATTCACCTCGATATCTAAACAAAACATCATGATTTCTGAGTAGCTTTTGTTATCACTCTTTATCCCGTTTTCCAGCTCTAACATAGCCTTATTGGCTGGAGTTTTAAGACAGGTTCGGCACAAATCCATCATTAATGAAACCGGTATCACTACTAGCATGAATTTAAGTAAGATGAAATTCTTAATAACTTAAATGATCATTTAGACCACGTAATATTTACAATCAATATTTGACACCGCAAACCATAATATTGTTGTATTTTTTTGATATTGACAGTTGCTTTGTTACGTTTGCGTTTCGATTCCGCTCGTTATTTTTAACAGCCGTCATTATTAAATTAAGTGCTTCCACACGGAGCATGTAGCTGAAGCAAGTAATCGTTCAGGTTACTTGCTCATACACGTTGTAAGTAGGTGCGTAAAAAAAAATACTCAATATAGTATACATGTGCGTAACCAATGGGGAAGGCCGGTAATAGTAGATTGTTAACCAAGGGTTGAAAGTGACTCATTTCACCTGAGAGTGAGAGAGGTGAGAGCGCCAATAGTTCGAGGGTGAAATGGGTAATTTCACCCGAGTTAAACACTGCTTTTCATTTCGACTGTGAGGAAAATACAATACCACACGCACATTTTATAAAAGTGGTATATAAAGAATAATCTATACAAATGTTAAGTAAAATTTGAAAAAGACAAATTCAATGTTTTGCCGGTGGTCGGGGAGCAGGGCATCCGGGTGGGCACCGACTTAATCCACAATTAACACAGCTAATTACTTTCCACCCTAGGGATGGAAAAGCAATTTTCCACCCGACTATCTACCCAGGAAAATAAAACTTTCCGATCAGGAGAGATCACGGAGAGATGAAAAAACTTTTTGTAGAGGGCGCTGTTCCAGATTCTATACAACGAGAGAAAAAGACAAAGGATGAATGGTCCATAAGATTTTACTGAAACTATATACAGTCAAGGCTTTTCTTAGGCAAGATTCTTTCCTGTCGCTTATTCTACATCATTTTAGTATCACAGTATTTCGGAAACCTGAGAATTACCTTGGGGACCAATTCGAGACGAAACAGTTAGTCATTTTCGATAAAATAAATAAGAACTACTTCCCGCCATACAAATTAATTTAGCTTTGACCTTATATTTATTTTCATCTCTTCTGTACGGAAAGATTTATTTTCCTAGGTAGATAGCCGGGTGGAAAATATTGCTTTTCATCCCTAGGGTGGAAAGTAATTTTTATTTACTTGTTACGTATAGCTGTGTTAATTGTGGATTGAGCCGGTGCCCACCCGGATGCCCTCCTCTCCGACCACCGGCAAAACATTGAATTTGTCTTTTTCAAATTCTTGAAATTTTACTTTAAATTATAAGTAGATTATTCTTTAAATACCTGTGGTGTAGTATTTTACTTTCCTCACAGTCGAAATGAAAAGCAGAGTGTTTAACTCGGGTAAAATTACCCATTTCACCTTCGAACTATAAATATCTCAGGTGAAATAGGTCACTTTCAACCCTTGGTTAACAATCTACTATTCAATGAAAGACCATTGTGACAGTTGCCTACCCCATTCCATTGATACTTGCGCCGTTTACTAGGGTGGTTGGTGATGTTACATACGGGATTCGCTGCCACCGCATACTTTAGGCTGGTATTCCACTTACCAATGTGCATTTGGTCAAAGATATTGTTGTAATAACTAAAAAGATAAGGGTCTACTAGACGGAGGGTCAGGGTGATGAGGTAGGTAAGTAAAGATCAGTGGTAGGTATCAGAGTCAGTTTAGTTTATTAAACATCCTATTTTATACATGTTTAGTTATCGCTGAGACAAGCAATATGCATTATGTCGCAGTAAACCAGAGTGTTACTGCTAAACACTAAAAGTGGCTAATTGCCATATTACACCTCCCCCGAAAGTCCGTTCACCGCCGGGGTGGCAGAAGAAAAAATTTAATGCATGTTACTTGCTTACATTTTTTTCTGAAATGAGAGTAATTGATTATAAAGACAACTTTATTAAATGACAAGTGTTAATTTTCCATTAAAGATCATGTGTACATACAAAAAAAAATATCTCTCTCTCAATAGTAATCTTAGTCTTAATCTTTATGTCGGTCCTTTTTTTAAAAAAAATATACAAAAAAAAAATTATTAATCATTGCTCTATGTATGTAATTGCGCGTTATTTTTAATCTTAATAGGAAATTATTCATTAGTCACTTGTCATGGTACTAAAATGTATTCTAAAATTTCCACTAACCCTCTTAGGTGTACCTTTTATTTACATTTATTCATTGGAAAAAAAATTCTTTGTCATTATTCATCATTACTATTCGTAGTATGGTACCTTTCATAAACCTAGTACGAATAAATAAAACTAATGCCTTTAGTCGGAGTCTTCAACTCCTAAAAATAATGGGGTTGGTTACCCAGGGCATGGTCACCCTATAACAATACATCATGGGCTACGCTCCCGTGCGTACCCGAAACTGCGCGTGGGACTGGCTACCCAAGCGCATGGTCACACTACACAATAATAGCGGCATATCAGGCCAGGCTCTTTGGCTCTGCCTGTACCTAGAGACACAAATACATTAAGACATAATAAATAAGTCTCCTTCAACTTTCACGGAGGACACGATGGGTCACACTATGATCAAGTGAAGGACTATAGCGCTCTAGCTAATAAGGTCACATTATCCGAATGTGCCTATAACTCCTTCAACAAATTCCTAAACTCGGTACCTTACTGCGCTTTAATTGTTTAAAAAAATTAATCTCAAGTGCAAATTAAATATTTAAAGTCTCAATAGAATTAATATAAGCAAAGTAATAACTTTTACTTTCAGGTGATCAGCCTAATACGTAGCTAAAGTATAAATCATTAAAATTATCAAAGTAGACGGCGGTATCAATTTTCATTCACCGTTTATTAAAATATTCTAACTCGCGGCAAAACCTTGTGACCTAGATACGTTTCTGCTGACGCGCGCGCAAATTCGGCGCGTGCGTCCGAATTACGAAATTTATAATATAGGACTACATTCGACACTAAGAATTTACAATTTAAAATATGTTTAAATAATTTACTTCAGTTAATTTTGGTTATGAAAAGATCTATGTTTTCAGCGATAACTGGGTAATTTAGTAGTGTAATATCAATGAACAAAAAAAATATAATTTAAAAATGACTACTAAAAAAATAAATTTACAATTGTACCCTTAAAGGTCTGTCGTGGGCTCCGGTGGCGTCTCGTGGACCCCTCGGAGATGGTTGGTCCACTCTCTTAGCTGCCGCATTGTGGCCTCGTGCGGCGGCCTTGGTGGCGCCAGGAACCTCGTTGCTCATGCCGCCCCTCGTCGGCTGCACGTACTCGCCGGTGCCGGTGGATGCCGGTGGGCTGGGCGCCTCTTTTGCCTGGGGTGGGAACAACCCCTATCACCCGCGCTGGGCTGGCTGCGTCGATACCGTCTTGACGTCGTTCGTTCATCGGCTGGCTCGGTGGCGGCGATGCTCGCTGGACATGCGTTGGCGGGGTGGCGGGTGTTGGTTGTATATGGACCTTACCCTGGCCCCCCTCGATGGTAATGGTGAGTCCTTCGAGGGGACCCACCAACCGGATGCTGACACCGTTCACGTTGATCACGACGGCTGCCATGTTTTTCAAAATACGGTGTTTCTTCTTCCTTCTTAGGTATCTGACTGCGTCTTGTTAGGGTTCCGTAGCCAAATGGCAAAAAACGGAACCTTATGGATTCGTCATGTCTGTCTGTCCGTCCGTATGTCACAGGCATTTTACTCGGAAACTATACGACGTATCTGAATAAAATTTACACATAAGGTGTATTTTGTATGCAGCTACTTATTAGTTATGTTATGTAGTTAAATTTGAAAAAAAAAATATTTTTAGGGGGGCGCTTCATACAGGTAGGTAACTAAATTAAAAAAAAATTTTTTTACCAAATATCAACATGTGATACATCAATCGATAGGTCTTTCAAAATAACATTGAGGTTTCTTTGACTATTTTGTGATTAAGGGAGCGTCCATTAATCGCGTCATACGTTTTTGACTTGTTTTAGACCCCCCTCACCCCCATGGTGATCTTTGGTGATATTTTCAGGACCCCTCCCCCCCCGGTCCAATATGACGTGTAATTTTTTTAACACAGTAGTTAAAGTACAGTTTTCTAACACGTGAACCTACGTAAACTACATGTAAGTACACATATCTCACTATTTTAATTAAAATAATCTTTAATAGAAAAAAACCGGCCAAGTGCGAGTCGGACTCGCGCACCGAGGGTTCCGTACAAACCTGTAGGTATATAGGGTAGTAACTTTAAAATTATTTTTACAATATGATGTAACTAAAAAATTACGGTTTTCGCAATTTTTCCTGTATCTGTGCTATAAGACGTTGCTTCGTACCAAATTTCAAGTTTCTGAGTTCACGGGAAGTACCCCGTAGGTTTTGCGAGTGCCGAAAAACTCTAAAATTTGCAGCATAAACGACTGTATCTTTTGGTTGCGTTGGCTTTTAAGTTTGATTTTTTCACAACTCCAAGGGACAATAGACCTGAGTATTTGATATAAATTTCAGCTTGATACCTCCACGCGTTCCTGAGAAAAATGGTCTTGACAGACAGACAGACAGACGGACAACAAAGTGATCCTATAAGTGTTCCGTTTTTTCCTTTCGAGGTACGGAACCCTAAAAACCGGCTAAGTGCATGTCGGACCACGCATAATGGAGGGTTTCTTACCTACTATCGAAAAAGTAATATCAAAAGGTCGTATCTGCCTATGAAATAAGTTTTTTGGAGATGACTCAATAATTCCTAAGCCGATAATGTTCTCAATTTTTTCAAGTTATAGGTAGGTCCACTATTTTTTTAGACTTACGGGGTGATTATTTCTTAAAATATTCACTAAATAAAAAAATGTTCAAACAAACCTCAATGCTATTTTGAAAGACCTATCGAGTGATGTGCATCATGTTGATATTTGATTAAAAAAAAATGTTTTTGACAAATATTTACATGTATGGAGTACCCCCCCTAAAAATCTTTTCCAGCGATTATACTACAAAACTGAGTAGCGGCATACAAAAATACACCTTATGTTCAAAAATGTATTAAGATACCTTTATAGTTTCCGAGTTAAATGGCTATTAGTCCCAAGCCGTAAAAAACTTGTCGTGGAGGAGTTCCATACTGGTCTTCGCGAGCAGTTTCATGTTTCACTAAATAGCACTATTTAAATACAATTGTTTAATTGGTTTTTAGATTTTAAAAAATCGCTATACCTCTGGTTATAATGTTTCAGGAGTTCCCTTGATTCCTCATGGTTCCCGTCAAAAAAATTACACGTGATATCTGTCCAGACTCCCGTCCCCCCTGTGGTGATCATTGGTGATTTTTTCTTGACCCCCTCCCCCCCATATACAATATGACGCGATTAATGGACGCCCCCTAAGTGAATATTTTCTGAAATAATCGCTTCGAAAGTCAGAAAAGTGGTGTAGCCCCCCCCCCCCCCCCCGTAACTTTTGAACCGTAAATTCAAAAAATATGAAAAAAATTGAAGAGATGCGCCTTATCATATACTTTCAACGAAAATTGTTTTGAACATTATCGGTTCGGCCATTTTTGAGTTATCTCCAAAAAACTTTTTCCATAGGCATCAGATACGACCTTTTGGTATTAGTTTGGTTATTCTATTGAAGGTACGGAACCCTCCTATGCGTGGTCGGACACGCACTTGGCCGGTTTTTTTCTTGATGTCTGCTTCGAAGATTCCGTAGTTGAGGTTCTACGGCAGGATCGCCATGTAATATGCATTTTGTCGCAGTAAACCAAAGTGTTACTGCTAAACACGGAAAGTGGTCAATTACCACATTACAAGCAAGATCCTGGCAAGGTCGCCATGTAATAACTAAAAAGATAAGGGTCTACTAGACGGAGGGTCAGGGTGATGAGGTAGGTAAGTAAAGATCAGTGGTAGGTATCAGAGTCAGTTTAGTTATCATCCTATTTTATACATGTTTAGTTATCGCTGAGACAAGCAATATGCATTATGTCGCAGTAAACCAGATTGTTACTGCTAAACACTAAAAGTGGCCAATTGCCATATTACATTGTATCTGTACGACTTCATCATTGTTTTTGCATGTTTTTAAAGTGGGGCATTCCACTTACACAATAGTCTGTTATTAAATCAAATACCTACAAACATTGAAAAAATAATCAACCCAGTTGAACTCGAACCAACATCGATACACCTTACAGAGCTGACGAAATTTTCAATGCCTTCAAAATTCAATCATCTTTGTGCATTTTTTGATCTACATCGGCTTTTAACTGGGTTGATTATTTTTTCAATGTTTGTATTTGATTTAATAACAAACTATCGTATGACTTTATCAAATATTTTAAAACAAAAACGTCAAATAATCCATAGAGACATGATAGAGACAGTTAGCGACATCAGCTCATATTCAAGTGCATGTGCACCGTTAATGAGCTGACTAGCCAAAAACGCCCGTGTGTTCGTAAACTGACGGGACGCCAACGCCAGTCCCGCTAACCGTTGTGTTGTACTGTCTATCCGTCGGTCAAGACAATTCTTAATTAATCACAATTAGGAACATGCATGATTTTTTTGGAAGACGTCATTCGATTCTATTTCCCTGTAGATTCAAATTTCTCTGATAAACCTACTATCTGTGATAGCCCTGAAACGTCAAAAATGTGAAAATACGTTAGGCGTCTGCGCCGCGCGTCAAAACGCCCCATACAAAAAGTGTGAGGTCACCGACCACAAAGTTGCAGAAAACTGTTTGGAAGGAACAAGTTTTTGGGAGATTTTTGTAATTTTAGGTACGAAAAAATGCGTTTAGCTATATAGTTGTCGTACATTTTTTTTCTTGTTAGAACATAAGTAATCGAACTGAAGTTTCGAAAATACATTTGAGGTATAAAAAAAAATGCCTAAAATTTTAAGTTTTTAAACCGCAATATCTTTAAAAAACTGTTAAAAATTATTACGGATTTCCACTTATTTATATTAATTTGGGGTTGTTGAAAGTGTTTATGGAACAAATTCAATTAAATATTTTTCATGCATGTTCTCTATTGTTTATTCTTTCCATCCGTCACCAGTAGGTACCCAATTAGGTATCGAGGACATTACCTTCTTCTTCTCCACTGCCCTTATCCCACGTTATGTGGGGTCGGCACAACATGTATCGAGGACATTACCATACCAACCAAAAATCTTTTATCAAATTTATTGGAATACCGGGTCTTATATCTATGTACATTTCGTCCACGTTTCATATACGTAAACTACTCTTAAGACTAGGTGTTGAACCGTGGAAGACAGCACGGGAGCGCTAAGGCGCAGTCTCAATTTAAGGTATCCATTAAAGGTGGTAAGACCACTAAGGGCTCTCAAGGGTCGGCAACGCATAGGCGGCTCCTGATATTGCTTATGTTCATGGGCGACGATGACCGCTTCCCATCAGGCGGCTCGTCTGCTCGTTTGCTATTAGTTTCATAAGAAAAAAGTCAGGGGATCTGAAATTAAAATACACAGCGATGTACTTAACATTTACTGTTTCTGTTGTACGGCGTATATGTATACATATTACCAAAACCCCATAAAACAAATTTAGGAATGCACTAGATTTATCCGTATGTACCCTTATTTCTAGCTACTAATTAATGAATATCTGATTTCTGCTCAAGTTTGAGTCTTACTGCATAGACCTAGGGTTTCCGCCGGTTTCCAATCGGCTTCAAGTTATATGTCATATCATAACTGTTGCTCAAGTTTGAGTCGTATTACCAAGACATAGGGTGCTCAGTCAACGAAAGATGCTTCTGGTGTGCCGTGACGCCTATTTCCAGCGGCGCGCGGCAGTGTTCCAGAATACAAAGTTTATGCTGCACCTCTGTCACATCAGCTGCTGAAGTTTGAATCATACTCCTACAACATAAGGCGTTCAATCGGCTATTAAATGTTTCTGGTGTGCAGTGATCTCGTGTTTCCGGCGATGGTCCGTGCTTCCGAAATGCTTGATTACAAAGTTATCGCTGCACCTCTGTCACATCAGCTGCTCAAGTTTGAATCATATTCCTACGATACGACATAAGGCGCTCAATCGGCTGTCAAATGTTTCTGGTGTGCAGTGATCTCGTGTTTCCGGCGATGGTCCGTGCTTCCGAAACGCTTGATAACAAAGTTATCGCTGCACCTCTGTCACATCAGCTGCTCAAGTTTGAATCATATTCCTACGATACGACATAAGGCGCTAAATCGGCTGTCAAATGTTTCTGGTGTGCAGTGATCTCGTGTTTCCGGCGATGGTCCGTGCTTCCGAAACGCTTGATAACAAAGTTATCGCTGCACCTCTGTCACATCAGCTGCTCAAGTTTGAATCATATTCCTACGATACGACATAAGGCGCTCAATCGGCTGTCAAATGTTTCTGGTGTGCAGTGATCTCGTGTTTCCGGCGATGGTCCGTGCTTCCGAAACGCTTGATAACAAAGTTATCGCTGCACCTCTGTCACATCAGCTGCTCAAGTTTGAATCATATTCCTACGATACGACATAAGGCGCTCAATCGGCTGTCAAATGTTTCTGGTGTGCAGTGATCTCGTGTTTCCGGCGATGGTCCGTGCTTCCGAAACGCTTGATAACAAAGTTATCGCTGCACCTCTGTCACATCAGCTGCTCAAGTTTGAATCATATTCCTACGATACGACGTAAGGCGCTCAATCGGCTGTCAAATGTTTCTGGTGTGCAGTGATCTCGTGTTTCCGGCGATGGTCCGTGCTTCCGAAACGCTTGATAACAAAGTTATCGCTGCACCTCTGTCACATCAGCTGCTCAAGTTTGAATCATATTCCTACGATACGACATAAGGCGCTCAATCGGCTGTCAAATGTTTCTGGTGTGCAGTGATCTCGTGTTTCCGGCGATGGTCCGTGCTTCCGAAACGCTTGATAACAAAGTTATCGCTGCACCTCTGTCACATCAGCTGCTCAAGTTTGAATCATATTCCTACGATACGACATAAGGCGCTAAATCGGCTGTCAAATGTTTCTGGTGTGCAGTGATCTCGTGTTTCCGGCGATGGTCCGTGCTTCCGAAACGCTTGATAACAAAGTTATCGCTGCACCTCTGTCACATCAGCTGCTCAAGTTTGAATCATATTCCTACGATACGACATAAGGCGCTCAATCGGCTGTCAAATGTTTCTGGTGTGCAGTGATCTCGTGTTTCCGGCGATGGTTCGTGCTTCCGAAACGCTTGATAACAAAGTTATCGCTGCACCTCTGTCACATCAGCTGCTCAAGTTTGAATCATATTCCTACGATACGACATAAGGCGCTCAATCGGCTGTCAAATGTTTCTGGTGTGCAGTGATCTCGTGTTTCCGGCGATGGTCCGTGCTTCCGAAACGCTTGATAACAAAGTTATCGCTGCACCTCTGTCACATCAGCTGCTCAAGTTTGAATCATATTCCTACGATACGACATAAGGCGCTCAATCGGCTGTCAAATGTTTCTGGTGTGCAGTGATCTCGTGTTTCCGGCGATGGTCCGTGCTTCCGAAACGCTTGATAACAAAGTTATCGCTGCACCTCTGTCACATCAGCTGCTCAAGTTTGAATCATATTCCTACGATACGACATAAGGCGCTCAATCGGCTGTCAAATGTTTCTGGTGTGCAGTGATCTCGTGTTTCCGGCGATGGTCCGTGCTTCCGAAACGCTTGATAACAAAGTTATCGCTGCACCTCTGTCACATCAGCTGCTCAAGTTTGAATCATATTCCTACGATACGACATAAGGCGCTCAATCGGCTGTCAAATGTTTCTGGTGTGCAGTGATCTCGTGTTTCCGGCGATGGTCCGTGCTTCCGAAACGCTTGATAACAAAGTTATCGCTGCACCTCTGTCACATCAGCTGCTCAAGTTTGAATCATATTCCTACGATGCGACATAAGGCGCTCAATCGGCTGTCAAATGTTTCTGGTGTGCAGTGATCTCGTGTTTCCGGCGATGGTCCGTGCTTCCGAAACGCTTGATAACAAAGTTATCGCTGCACCTCTGTCACATCAGCTGCTCAAGTTTGAATCATATTCCTACGATACGACATAAGGCGCTCAATCGGCTGTCAAATGTTTCTGGTGTGCAGTGATCTCGTGTTTCCGGCGATGGTCCGTGCTTCCGAAACGCTTGATAACAAAGTTATCGCTGCACCTCTGTCACATCAGCTGCTCAAGTTTGAATCATATTCCTACGATACGACATAAGGCGCTAAATCGGCTGTCAAATGTTTCTGGTGTGCAGTGATCTCGTGTTTCCGGCGATGGTCCGTGCTTCCGAAACGCTTGATAACAAAGTTATCGCTGCACCTCTGTCACATCAGCTGCTCAAGTTTGAATCATATTCCTACGATACGACATAAGGCGCTCAATCGGCTGTCAAATGTTTCTGGTGTGCAGTGATCTCGTGTTTCCGGCGATGGTCCGTGCTTCCGAAACGCTTGATAACAAAGTTATCGCTGCACCTCTGTCACATCAGCTGCTCAAGTTTGAATCATATTCCTACGATACGACATAAGGCGCTCAATCGGCTGTCAAATGTTTCTGGTGTGCAGTGATCTCGTGTTTCCGGCGATGGTCCGTGCTTCCGAAACGCTTGATAACAAAGTTATCGCTGCACCTCTGTCACATCAGCTGCTCAAGTTTGAATCATATTCCTACGATACGACATAAGGCGCTCAATCGGCTGTCAAATGTTTCTGGTGTGCAGTGATCTCGTGTTTCCGGCGATGGTCCGTGCTTCCGAAACGCTTGATAACAAAGTTATCGCTGCACCTCTGTCACATCAGCTGCTCAAGTTTGAATCATATTCCTGCGATACGACATAAGGCGCTCAATCGGCTGTCAAATGTTTCTGGTGTGCAGTGATCTCGTGTTTCCGGCGATGGTCCGTGCTTCCGAAACGCTTGATAACAAAGTTATCGCTGCACCTCTGTCACATCAGCTGCTCAAGTTTGAATCATATTCCTACGATATGACATAAGGCGCTCAATCGGCTGTCAAATGTTTCTGGTGTGCAGTGATCTCGTGTTTCCGGCGATGGTCCGTGCTTCCGAAACGCTTGATAACAAAGTTATCGCTGCACCTCTGTCACATCAGCTGCTCAAGTTTGAATCATATTCCTACGATACGACATAAGGCGCTCAATCGGCTGTCAAATGTTTCTGGTGTGCAGTGATCTCGTGTTTCCGGCGATGGTCCGTGCTTCCGAAACGCTTGATAACAAAGTTATCGCTGCACCTCTGTCACATCAGCTGCTCAAGTTTGAATCATATTCCTACGATACGACATAAGGCGCTCAATCGGCTGTCAAATGTTTCTGGTGTGCAGTGATCTCGTGTTTCCGGCGATGGTCCGTGCTTCCGAAACGCTTGATAACAAAGTTATCGCTGCACCTCTGTCACATCAGCTGCTCAAGTTTGAATCATATTCCTACGATACGACATAAGGCGCTCAATCGGCTGTCAAATGTTTCTGGTGTGCAGTGATCTCGTGTTTCCGGCGATGGTCCGTGCTTCCGAAACGCTTGATAACAAAGTTATCGCTGCACCTCTGTCACATCAGCTGCTCAAGTTTGAATCATATTCCTACGATACGACATAAGGCGCTCAATCGGCTGTCAAATGTTTCTGGTGTGCAGTGATCTCGTGTTTCCGGCGATGGTCCGTGCTTCCGAAACGCTTGATAACAAAGTTATCGCTGCACCTCTGTCACATCAGCTGCTCAAGTTTGAATCATATTCCTACGATACGACATAAGGCGCTCAATCGGCTGTCAAATGTTTCTGGTGTGCAGTGATCTCGTGTTTCCGGCGATGGTCCGTGCTTCCGAAACGCTTGATAACAAAGTTATCGCTGCACCTCTGTCACATCAGCTGCTCAAGTTTGAATCATATTCCTACGATACGACATAAGGCGCTCAATCGGCTGTCAAATGTTTCTGGTGTGCAGTGATCTCGTGTTTCCGGCGATGGTCCGTGCTTCCGAAACGCTTGATAACAAAGTTATCGCTGCACCTCTGTCACATCAGCTGCTCAAGTTTGAATCATATTCCTACGATACGACATAAGGCGCTCAATCGGCTGTCAAATGTTTCTGGTGTGCAGTGATCTCGTGTTTCCGGCGATGGTCCGTGCGACCGAAGCGCCTGCCGCAGTATCGGCAGGGGTATTTCTTCTCCTTTGTGTGGCTGATCATGTGCTTGCGAAGGTATCTGCAACAACAGCAGACATATTATACGGACCATATAGGGTAAACGTCGCGGTAAAGTCAGGCCTAAGCTCCGGTCGTTGGAGAGAAGAAGCCTTGAACAAAACAAGGAAAAAGATTCGAGAAGAAGCTATTCGATTGATATTATAAGGAAATAGTTTAAAATAGCGGACTTACTCAGCTCTCATAAAGGCCATGTCACACACTTGACAGCGGAAGTTCTTGACGCCGGTGTGGATGAGCTGATGGTTCTTCTGTGAGATGATGTTGGAGAACGTCTTCCCGCACTCCTCGCATTTGTATGGACGCTCGTTCTTGTGTGAACTGTGGGTAGAATGACGAAGAAATGAGTACAGTTGGATTAAGTGACTTCCAAGTTGGTGTAATAGGAGGTGACAGTAAGCATGAGAGTGCTACTACTTTTTTTCAATTGTTGGCACTGAGGAAAAGTTTAATTTCGAAGAAACTGTCTCAGAAACCTTCATACAAATTTTGTTAGTGTAAATCATTTGGTCTAATAAGTCACAAGAAGTCAACCTAAACAATTTACAATGACTGTTTTATATGTATCAATTTAGTTTTTTAAAAGATAAAAAAGTAGCAGCCTAAGCTACTTAAATTTCATAAATGTTTGTGTCTGGAATCGCCTAGTTTCAAGCAAACAAAGATGCAGACAAATGGCAAGTGTATCAAAACACAAGAACATGTGTGTGTGTATACGGTCATGTCTAAAGATATGGATACATTTAATGTGACATAAACGTGTATCCAAAACGCCTTGGTAATAGAGTCGTGGTTACATATTTTTGTCACATTAAATGTATCCATATTTTCAGACGTGACTGTACAGTCACGGACTTTAATTGTTGAGCCATTCACGTTTCAAGCTATATGCTTTTGTTTCATACTTACTCTATGAAACGTCCAATCCAAAGTGAACCCTAAGTAAATGGCTCAACAATTAAAGTCCGTGACCGACATGAATCATATAATATCAATCAATTTGCTTACCTTATGTGTCTTTCAAGTGCGCATTTGTTAAAGAAACCTTTTGAACAAAATTCGCATTGATACTTTCTTTCTTTATCATGGACCTGCCGTCTATAACAGTTAGAAAACACATCAATAATACGATAAAAAATATACTTAATTTTTTTTATTGCTAACTATTAAAGCCTGACCAGAAATATATGATTATTGTCAAGAGGGCGCTATTACTCTCATTTATATGGCAACAGTTCAGTACAGTCATAGAGCGTATTATTGTATGGTGACTCTATGGTATGGTGATATTTTGATTTGTTTACCTGTCAGCTCTGATGCTAATTTGAAAATGTTTCACTGCGAAATAGTTTCATTTCCCGAGCGTATTATTTACAGCTGTTTATTACATACACTATTTATAATGTTTCGCTCTTGACTATGAACAATTTTGGGATTTTTTTGTCGTTTATTATTTAATATTCAACACTTTAATGATATTGACATGATATCCTATCACATGCCCTCACACATGCATATCATTTTGTCATTAAAATTATTGCCAGTGCAAGAAATTAGTTCTAATAAAATTCCGCAACATGGCGCATGATCATATATTTCTGGTCAGGCTTTACTGTACGCCGATCAATTCGACCCAATCATATTTCTAATGATTTAAAATTTTTTGATTAGAACTATCTCTGAACACCTTCAAATCACCGTCAGATCATATCTAAGTGAGCATACTACCAGAGAGTATATATTTATTAAATAGAGTGGGACAGTCTAAGAACTTTTTGAAGCTCCAACTTTGAAGCGCCATCTGAACGAGAACAACCTAAACATACCCAAAATGTAAGAGGAAATGACATTTGCACTGCAGCGCCATCTAGTAACGAGTAGCGTACCGTAGTCACGCTAAGGGTATCTTTAAGTTGTTTTCGTTTCGATGGCGCTCAAATCTCAGCTCAATCACAACCACTCAGTTTAGTTTAAATTATTAACAGGGAAAATTAAGTTCAAAGGTTTGAATTGATTCATTCATAGTCTGTAGATATAATCCAGAGATACAATTTGTAACTAAAATGCTGGTGAAATTCAGGGACATATTTGGTATAATATTATAATAATCAAAAACTAAGAAAAAAAAACATAGGCGCGAAAAAAAAATTGGTTTTATTTATTTAATCTTTATTGCACATAAGGAAATTTAACGTACAAAAGGCGGACTTAAGGGGCTGACAACACCTAAATTCCCTCCCTATCTTATTCAGCGCGAGTGAAAGAGAAACACTGTGTTACGATTAGTATGGGAGCTCATTGCAAATTTAGCAAAATGATGAATTAAAAAAAACTACGCATTAATTGAGAAAATAATGTAAAACAACGAAGTTTTTAGTATTAGTGTGGTGGAATTTTGTCCTTAGTTACCTTGGAAGAATAATAAGTAAGGAAGCATAATCAACGCTCAAAATCTGCTCCACTTTACTGGTGCCAAAGTGGGCGGAGCTTGTGACAGCGGTGCCCTAATGTCATGTCAAACATTTTGAAATTGTCATGTCGTCAAAATATTAGTTTTTTCGGTCCATGAAATTTCGGTAATATATCGGTATTAAAATGCCGGCTTGTGCCGTGCATTGGTGCAGGAGCCACACAGGCGTCAAAGACGGTGATATTTCTTTTCATCAGGAAGTAAATCACGCATAGATATTCTCATATATGACGGACTTGGTCGATGTTATGCAATATAAGTTTTGGAAAAGTAAACATAACTCATTTGAGGAAAAGTATAATGAATGTTCATTTATAAGTATTAGAATCTTTTCAGTTTGTTTTTTTCGATATACAGTATGGGTCCTTGGACTAAATCTTTATCAATATTATACTACTTTGATAATATCGAAATGTCTCCCTTGTACTCATATATTGGGAATATGAGATACGTACTTAATAAACAATCTGAATATGCCACCTCAGTCGGTTTTACTTACATGTAAATATAATTTAAACTCTGTTATAATGTTTAGAGTTTAATTTTTTTTTTTCAAATCACAAATATTAAGTAAAGTCAACGAAATCGACAAAACAAAACCTTTCGAATTAGTACCTACTGTATTAACTCTGGTAAAATCATACCATTCTGGCCGTGCCATTTCTAGTACAACTGACTAATAGGTATGACTCTTATTTTTCATTCATAATGAATGCTATAACTTCATAGCATAGTCTTTAATTATCAAATCTAGAGCAGAGCCCGACTGGGGAACTTCTCTACCTTACAGAAAACCACAGCCAATTAGCACTAGACCCTACTCATAGTGTTGTGTACCTGCCGGTGAGTAAGGTTGCCAGAGAGCTCAGAGGATGCAGTGTGTTGACGACGGGGGATCCTCTTGTCCCTCCAGCTGTCAACACAGTGAATCCTCTTTTATATGAAAGCGTCGGCAACGCACATGAGAACTTGAGAACACCTCTGGAATTACAGGCGTCCATAGGCTACGGTAGCTTCTTACTATCAGATGAGCAGTATGCCTGTTTGCTACCGTTGTAGTATAAAAAAATTGATACAAAATGTAAATTTGTCTTTGTATTTCCCTAAGCCTGCTAAAATAAATAGTACACATAAACGAACTCATCCGTCATTTTTTTAGTTCTGAAAAACGAGGGAGCAAAGAGAATTTAACCTATTTATATTGAAGGTATGCTATTATTTTCTAGTCTGGTCATAAATAAAAATAAAAAAATATTTTTTTTTTTGCCATAGTCAACCTTAATTGCTTAACATTATGTTTCTTGAGACCAAGAGGGTCTCCCTAATGTAACGGATTTATATAATTGTTAAAAAGTTCAAAATCTTTACTATTTTATGTTAATTTATACTGATTTTGTAGTATGTAAGTCCCTATAATGTAATTAAGCATGAATAGAAGGTTTTCATATTTTTCCTTATTCCAAGAACGATTAAATTTACGTATATTACATAAGTAATGAAAAATGCACTAAAAAGTAAATTGTTAATTGATTGCATTATTATTTATTATGTGAATCCATCCACGTCAAACTTAGGCGTATTTATTATACGTTAACTTGACATTTCAGTTATTTCATTTGAGTATCTCCTGTCCAATTAAACTTCATTGTCAAATTGATTTTGACCACTCAGAACACGCTAACTTTTCTTATTGGTGAAATGGCATGAAACCTTTGCGGAATTAAGGTTAACACAAAAAAATATGCTTAAAGAATGAGTACTTGATTGGTTAATAAGACATAAGACATTTTGGTTTTGTAAACGTGAAAATGGGTCGTGTTTTCACATGAACTTTGCTTGCCTTTACTCGTCTTGATATTATATGTCGATGTTAGTTACAGAAGTATAAGTCAAGAAACTAAGGACATACGACTGTTTAAAGCAAATTTTAAGATGTTACTTTGGAATTCTTTACTATCGAGCCGATTTCGTCCAATCGTTTATCGGAATCAACGAAGTTTTCCAAATATAACGAATAATAACATATATTTTTTTTACTTTCTCAAAACAAGTAGTTATAGCTAAAACACTGTTTGAGTAAAGTCAATTTGAAGGTCATCGGGTGTTGTCAGCCTCTTAATGCCATAAGGCATTCTCTACCAGTCAGCCTTTCGTTTTGTGTGGTGGGTTGGCCGGCTAGGACGACATTTCCCATAGAAAAAAATTTTTTTTTTCCCGGCCCAAAATTTTTTTACAACTTTTTCTTACTCGAATTACGATACCAAATATGCCCTTAAACGGATCACAAGTATTTTTGTCACACCCTGTATATTTAAAGAAGTTAAACTTTAAGGAAAGGATGTTAAAATGAGTTGAAGCCACAGCTAATTAAAACCGGCCAAGTGCGTGTCGGACCACGCATAGGAGGGTTCCGTACCTTAATGGAATAAGAACCAAACTAATACCAAAAGGTCGTATCTGATGCCTATGGAAGAAGTTTTTTGGAGATAACTCAAAAATGGCTGAACCGATAATGTTCAAAATAATTTTCGTAGAAAGTATATGATAAGGCGCATCTCTTCAAATTTTTTCATATTTTTTGAACTTACGGTTCAAAAGTTACGGGGGGGGCTACACAACTTTTCTGACTATCGAAGCGATTATTTCAGAAAATATTCACTTAATCACAAATTAGTCAAAGAAACCTCAATGTTATTTTGAAAGACCTATCGATTGATGTGTCACATGTTGATATTTGGTAATTTTTTTTTTTTTTAATTTAGTTACCTGTACCTGTATGTAATTTTGTTTCAAATTTAACTACATAACTAAGTAGCTGCATACAAAATACACCTTATGTGTAAATTTTATTTAGATACGTCGTATAGTTTCCGAGTAAAATGCCTGTGACATACAGACGGACAGACAGACAGACATGACGAATCCATAAGGGTTCCGTTTTTTGCCATTTGGCTACGGAACACTAAAAATTAGAACTTACATGTGTTTTGACATAAACCCCTTACGCGCAAACTTCATATGGCAGACACCACACTCATGTACATAGACTTCTGCGTCTTTTGTGTGTGTGATCATGTGAGTGGCGAGCGCCGACTGCGAGAGGAAGCGCCGGCCACAAGAGACGCAGCCGTGCTGTAGGGCCTCCTTGTTGTGGGATATAAGTTTGTGCTTTGACAGGTCCGTTACCTCTGGAAAATGTTTAAGTGAAAATTGTACGTACAGTGTGTATAATAAGCTAAAGCGGACCCTGGCATAATAAATTAATACTGACTGTAGGTTCAATAAAGGTAAGGGACATGGTTGACACATACTAAAGAAAAACAGTGAGAAAGGTGGCACTGTGTGTGATAGCTGAGGGGTTAAGATGTTAATTCAAATTCAACCTCAGTCAGTATAGGGCTCCAGGGAGACCTCTGTCATTCTGTTAAGTATATCATAACAAATTTATTTATTTCTTTTATTTGGGATGCTTACTGCATAATATACATAGGTTAATAGACTTATCAACTAAATGCAAATTACAAGCTTCTACATACAGGATGTAATCGTTAAGTGTAGCCAGGCTATTACTCCGTAAATATAAGAGATATTAGAAAATATCTAACGGATATCGAAAGTGCATCACCTAATGAGTAAAATTACATTAACAACTATTTTGTAATAAAATCAGAACTATCCCAAACATTAACTTCAAACCGTCCCATACATTTAGTACAACGTTCGTTGAAAGACTAGTTTGTACAGTCTAGTCATTTCACCATTATCAAATGATTCATGAATTGTTTTATTATTTTATTACAGTTTATTCGTGCAAATAATGAATCTCAAGCAGTTTTATCTCTTACGGCATCGACGTTCTACTTTGAGAGTGAGCCGCCGTAGGTACTAAGTGTATGGGAGCGTTTAAACTTAATATTTTTAATATTAATACTTTTATTTCAAAAAAGTTATTAATGCAATTTTACTCATTGGGTAACGCACTTTCGATATAATCGCCTGGCTACACTTAACGATTACACCCTGTATATAATGCTAAATAATATTGACATAAAAGTCTCTAAATAGTATTCAGGTTATCTATGAACCCAAAGTATGTATTTAATTCTTAACCTCTATGGTGGTATGACCCCAGAGGTACAGAGGGCCTTTAAATGTTCATGCAACGTCTCAAATTGTTATAGGTACAATATAATGACATTGGTGGTTTTAGTTCAATGAGAAAACAAAAATCATATATTAAAAAATAAATTAATTTAATCTGTTAGATTTGAATTTACCTTTACTACAAATATCACATTTAGATTTAATTCCTAAATGTGCAGTTTTGTAGTGAACTCTCTGTGCACCTTTGGTGCAGAACACCTTTGGACAGGCGTCACACTGCACTGTCTTACGATCACTAGCAGGCACATGCTGCGCCGTATGCTGCTTTAGGTTCCGGACTGACTTGCCACACTCCTCACACACTTGATATCCCTGTTTAGCATCTTCTGATTGGTATATTTTCTTGGGTCGGCCACGTTTTTTACGTAGTAGTGCTAAAATACAGTGATACAACAATAGTTAATATGTAAACAGATTATTATACGTAATGAAGACTTAGGCTTTGGTGTAGTTTTCAGTGCTCGTTTAAATTTTCTTGTGTGTAGTTTTATTGTGCTATAGTGTTTAGTTTTAGTTTCATTTTAGTTGTTCGAATAATTTGTTATATTAAAATGCTTACACTTTGTTTTTGTAATAATAATAATAAATATATACTTTTTTAGATTATAAAAAAAAAAATAATAATAATGAAGACTAAAATATGGCCCGTAAAGTGCTAGATATTCACACTGGTCCAAGCGGTCCCGGAAGGCTCTGTCTCACATGGCTATTAGACCCAATGACTACTCAGCACAGAACAAGCTGGCGAAAAGCGATTAGGAGAGCCAACCCTAATTGAACATGAGATAAGGCCGGAGAATAAAGAAGAAGAATGAAGACTAAAATAAAACCATATTGCTGCAAACAAAGTTTTCCTTACCATTTACCTTGGTCCCATTTTTAATATTCTCATTTTTAAATTTTTGTATCACACTCAGTGGCTCTTTGTCCGACTCTACGTCTTCTAGTGCGTCCTCATCGTTCACATCGCTTTCACCGTCTCCTGATGTGTTCTCTTTTTTTACTTCAATTTCTATTTTAATTTGACTATCTCCTTCAACCAAACATGGACCATATTCGTCAGTATCTAGCTTATTCTCGTGTTTAATTCCGTTTTCGTCCATGTACACAGATGGTTTTTTGTCCACTATTGATACAAGTGGGTGTAACGACTTCAAATAGTTATCATTTTTTATGGATAGAATCTTGAACTTGTAGAATGATATGATTTTAACATAGCATGCACTACATAGATTCGTAGTAATTTTGGAGTCTGGAGTAACCTGTGATTGGAGGAGGATGATAAACATATGTATTAGTAATAGTTAAACAATTCAAATACGCTCTATACACAATTATTTACCTTGATGTCTAAACAAAACATCATGATATCGGAGTAGCTTTTTTTGCTCTCATTTATGCCAATTTCTAGCTCAGAAATATCCTTATCCGCTGGGGTTACGAGGCATGTTCGGCACAAGACCATTGTTATAAAATTATGTGTCACGTATTATTGGAAAACAGCTAAAAAATGTTCAAAACAATAAGTATTTCCTTGGATGGAAACATGGAATGGAAATGGATGTGACACTTGACATGACAGAATATTGCGTTTCATTACGGCATATGTAAATTCTAATTCTGAGCATGAAATATTAGGAGCACCTGATAAGAAAAACAGACCCCTGAACAATTTTGAGCACCACAGTGAGTATTATATTCTTTGAGCACAACTCTATGAAATTTGCTCAGATTGTAGCAGAGATCAATATAATTATATAAAGTTTTGGTATCATAACACTTAAAGTAAAGGACGAGATACTGAACCATAAAAACGTCTCTTTCCCTAGAATCCAAGGTAGACTCTCAATTGTAAAAAAAACAAACGTCAAAAGTGTCAAAACAATGTGACGTTGACGTGTTTGGAGTTCGGAGTACATCAGTACAGTAGTTTATTGTTTTTATAATATTATCTATTTTTTGCTTATATACAAGGTACGAAACACCATCATAATGAATATTTGCCGAACCTGCCTCAAAACTCCGGCCATTAAGAATATATCAGAGCTGGAAATGGGTGTAGGAGTGGATAACAAAAACTACCTCGACATCATGAAGTTTTGTTTAGATATCAAGGTAAATAATAAGTATGTATGCTTGTTTAAAGACTTGTTATGGTTTACTATATGTCTCACTCTAATTACAGGTTAAGAAAGACTCTAAAATTACAACGAGGCTATGTAATAACTGCTACAGAAAAATCATATCATTCTACAAATTTAAGACATTATCTTTAAAAAATGATGTCTATTTAAAATCTCTTAATCCAGAAGTTACTCTAGCTGATCATCAAGTATCCATATACGTGGACGAAAACTGTATCAAACACGAAAGTTCACAATATTCTGATGAATATGGGACAAGCAGTGATAATTGCCACATTGAAATTAAACAGGAATTAGATGTTAAGTACGAAGACACGTTCGGAGCTGCAGAATCAGATGAAGAGCTGCTCAGCGTGATACAGAGAGTTAAATATGAAAATATTAAGGATGAGACCAAAGAAAATGGTAAAATGCATAATAACAATCCAAAGTTTCTATAGTCTGAAACATTATCTTAGCACATACACACATACACATAACTAATTTGCTTAAATATCATCCACATCATTTTTGCAACAAAATTCTATTTGTAATAGTTTTGAGTAGTTAAGTTTAAGCAAAATGATGTAAGAAAAGAATCAACAAAATTTATGAAACTTTTTACACTGCAATTATCTTTAGTTTACGATTGACACATGATTTTTATACATTTGATTTTCTACCTTGTTGTCCTGATCATAAAGTCAACATTACAAGCATTACACTATTTGGTGCCGTGTTTTAAATATCGATTTTATTTTGTTCGCGATTAGGTAGAATTACAAACGGATAAAAACTATCTGTCAAGTTTTAACTAGCTTTGCAATACCTGTAAAATCAGTAATAATTATTTTTTATTATTTTTAGCACCAATACATAAAAAACGAGGCCGTCCAAAGAAATTAAAATTAGAAAATGGAAAACAAGAGAGGCAAGTATGCGAGGAGTGTGGCAAGTCAGTCCGTAACCTCAAGGAGCACTCACTGCAGCATCTGCCTGAATGTGAGCGGCGGAAGCTGCAGTGCAAAGCTTGTCCGAAGCTGTTCTCGACATACGGAGCTCGGACCAGGCATTATAAGGTCAAGCATTTAGGAATCAAGAATGAGTGTGATATATGTCATAAAAGTGAGTATAACTATTACACAATAAATAATGGTATAATAATATAGGACCAGCGGTATAACTACACAAATTGGCCCCTGTTGCAAATTCATTGTATGGGGCCCCTTTTACAGAATATCTTAGAATACTCCTATTAATGGTTGTTTCCTCTCAGGCCTTTTGGGCCATGGCCTCAACCTTTGGCATTTTGCCTGCTCTGCACTCTGTCACCCTATAGTTACACCACTGTATAGGACCTTTCCATTTTAATTAATTTTTCTTGCTTACCCTGTATAATTGATGCAGGTTGGGACCTTTTAACCCTTAAATAAATAAATATTATTCGAAACGGGATATTTACCATGTATATTTGAGTTTATGAGCACCCGATATTTCGGCGCAGTTGCATGCACCATCATCACGGAGTAACTAACGTTGAGCGAGTTTTAGTGGTCTACCCACACACCGTAGCGATCTACCCTCTTTCGAGTTCGCTTTTTTCGTCCATTGTCACTGCTACTACTACTACTGTCCGCGTTCTCACTTGTAACTCGATCACGATTACGACACACAACACTTACAGTGTCAACTCGCGCGTTTTTTTGCGAAACAGTATATTTTGGATTAGAGAACTTCCGGATCACTGGATACCAGACACTTGATAGACGAAACCCATCCTCCCGGTTAAAATTCTTATATTTAAAAATTTCAATGGCCTCTTTGACCATCCTGGGTATGTAGTGCCCACGGACTTGATAAATACTATGGACACGGTAATGAGCCGGGCGCGCGTTACATGGTTTATGATCAGATGCGCATAAACTTGTCGAAACCTCATGCCGCGCGGTTCAGTCGTCGTTCGACCACGTGTGACGAATTTAGTGCCAAAAAACATGTAAAAATGCCGTGTTGTACAATTTTGTCGTATCGTATACGAAGCAACGAATTAAAAGAGGCCACTGGAGTAGTTGCTTTCCACCGGTAAGTATAAAAACCGAGTATTTCACATTTTTTCCAAAAATTGTAGGCTTTTATTACGACATTCACCCATTATCTGATGGTACAACAGTATTCACATCAATTGCTCGCTGGCTATTGCTGGCGGTCGCAGGATTACGCGAGTGACGCGCAATGTATTTGGAAATACGAACGTCGCTCGTCAGTCTCGTCACACGATCGGCAGCCACGTTGCTGGGCAACATGGCTGACACGAGGCAATGGTAGTGGTTACGTATTTTCGAGTGTACGCACACATCAACACAGCGAGTGAGAGACTGACATTTCTTTGTGTGTATCACCTCGTGCATACTTTAATGAGAATGTGTGCGTGTAAATACCGGCTACGCTGGTTTTGGAACAAACTACGGTTGATACCGTCTCCATATACTCCGTGGTAGTGCCTTTCGGTCGAAAGTATCTGAGGGTTATGTAACTCAATCCAATGATTTGTTCCCGCCTCCAGTAGGTGTTCCGCGATCGCCGACTTCCGAGGATCATTGTTCCTGTACGCTCGGATGTGTTCCTTTATACGGCATGAGATTGTGCGCTTCGTTTGACCGATGTAAGAGCTACCACAGCTACAGTCTATTATATAAACACCTGGACGTTCAAGTGGGAAACTGTCTTTAGGTGTGCGTAAATATTGGGACAGTTTTCTATAAGGGGTGAAGACAGTAGTGACAGAGAACTTCTTTAAAATATTAGCAACCTTATCTGTCACACCCTTTATATATGGTAAGTACGCCGGTTGTCGCTCCACTTTATAGTTCAGGCGCTTAGGGGTATCGGCGTGTCGAGGTGGCCTTATCCGCCCATTATAACCATTCCTCTGTAGGACGTCCCTTAAATGTGTCAGTTCCTTATTTAAATGCTCCTCATCGCATAGGTTGTATGCACGGTCGGTAAGTAACGTCACTACAGAGTACGAATAATATTTATAATGTGAATGACCATGTGAGCTTGAAATCATATACTTAAATAAAGTTCAAAAATGGTGAGAAATATAATCACTCTGCCTATAGGGCTTGAACATATATTTTGAGTTCACAGCCTTTTTTTCATAACTAAGTCGAATGGTTAGGAACTACCCATTGCTCCCTTGATATAAATGCTTGTTGCTTCAAAATGAAAGTGATCAGTCTGAAGCCCTTTACACATCTCGGCGGCAGCGGAATCGAACGCTGCACGATTTTGCCGAGTTATCCGTTGTTTGAAGCGCAAAACCGACTGCTCTAACGCGCATATCTACCTTCACGGTGAAAATATCGCGGAGATGTGATCGTGCAGGGTGTTGATTCCGCTGCACGAGATGTACAAATGGCGTCAATCAAGGTGAACTGTTTTGTTTTATTATACACCGTGGGCCCTTATAACTAGAAAGATTTTAACAGTGTATTCCTGATCATATTTAGATACTAAAATGTCCTATAAACTTTTCTGGAATACGCCTAGCTTCAGAGTTAATACCAATTTTTAAAAAATACACTTTTTATTATAACTCTCCTTTCTGATGGCGTTGTTGCCACTATTGGGCATAGTTTACACATCCTTATTGACGGATATCAAAGTGACAAGGAAAACTTTGTAAAAACGAAGTTTTACCAAAAAATGTACCAATTTGTTTTAGGCGATAATTTTATTAATAACATTGACTTTTCATGTTTAATAAACATTAAAAAAATAGAAAAAATATTTTTTTTGTGCGAAATTGACCTAAAGTCACATAATCATTTTTCCTTCATTTGGTCTCAGAAATTCGTGGTTAAGATCTGTCGGGTTATTCGTGCCCACGGTGTATGTATGTCCTAGTACTTGTTGTTTTATCATATTTTTCCTCGTCCAGAGGTGGTGTGCCTATCCACGCACAGGCTGCGGGTGCACAACCCGTCCGCCTTACAGTTCGGATGCGGGTCGTGCGCGCGCCGCTTCCCATCTCAGTCCACACTGGACGTGCACATGACTACACACACTAAGGACCGCGCCTTCGAGTGTGAAGTGTGTGAGAAGAAGTTCCGGTCCAGGCTGCATGTTAACATACATAAGTAAGTTGTATACGGCGAAACATAAGACCATTGCCGATGTCAGCGTAAAGACAAATAGCTACATAGGGCTCGCTAGGGGAGTCCAAAGGCACACTCAATGCGTAAATAACCCTGACTCGCTAGGGGCTAGGGGCTTGGTATAGACACATATAGCACATGTAATTTTTTGTTCCTCCGTGCTATACTGTATTATAGTCAATAAAATGAAAATCATATTTCTCTGCTATTATTTTTTAAATTATCAACATTTAAATGAACCAAACTGTCAAATCCAGAGTATTTAAAATTCGCGCTCGGAAATTTGCCTCGCAGTTGGCACTTTTACGCGGTTCATTTAAGCGGGCGTGGCGTCGTTACGTTTTATGCACGGCGTCACTCAAATTGGTCTCATATTTGTCAAAATCCAATTCTAATGATGAGATCAATGAGGAATCAAGGAAACCCTTCTAACCTTATAAGCAAACGTATTAACACAATCAAAATACGACAAATAGGACTATATTAAAGCTCATTAAATAAATAAAATAAAATTACCTTACTTACTGTTTTTGACGCAGTCGGTTAAAATGTTGATATTGGGGTAGCTGACATACAAAACTATAAATAATCGTTAACTTTGTATTCTTACAAGTTTCATATCATGAGAATATCCCCTGGAAAGGCATTGACGATACACTTCACTTCCTCAAGTGATATCTCTAAGGAGGTGCATTTTTCAGCAAAAGAGTATGCATGTTTCTATGTAGAATTTAATGAGCTTTAATATTGTCCTAGATCATATTTTCATAGAGTGCGTAGATTCTGAGGGAAAAGCGAATCTCTTCTGGATGGAGGACATTTTCCAAGGTGCTGGCTATTCCTCGAGGTCCTCAAATGTCAAATGGTGTGAACAATAAAACGGGAACTCTAATCAACATACACACCAAATTTCAAATTTCGGCGGATTTCGAGTTTTGTCGTATTTTGATTGTGTTATATAGCATTTTTTAAAATCTAAACCCCAAAAATTTAAACTGCTCATGAAGACCAGAATGGAACTCCTCCACGACAAGTTTTATTACGACTAATTGGTATGAGGTTCACTATAGTTGTGAATAATTTTAATGGCATTTGAAATTGTTATTTTGTGAAGCCGGTTTTTAGGGTTCTGTAGCCAAAATGGCAGAAAGGAACCCTTAAAGTTTCGTTTAGTTAGTCCGTCCGTCCGTCCGTATGTCACAGCCATTTTACTCGGAAACTATAGGACAAGATACGTCTTATAACAACATTTCGTAGTAAAATTGCTGAAAAATATATTTTTAGGGAGTGCCCCCATCCATACATTACATGTAACGAATAGGGATGATGACACATGTTGAATTATGCAAAAAAATTTAGTTAATAGGATGCAGAATTACCAATATATCCAAATAAAGTAAAAATTTTAAAAATCTGTTGAAATGGTTCAAAGATATCATATATGCTTCTAAATTTCAAAATATTTCAATTTTCTAAAGTACGAAATAAAATAAAAAACCGGCCAAGAGCGTGTCGGGCCACGCTCACTGTAGGGTTCCGTAGTTTTCCGTCCGTCACAGTAAGTGTCCCCACTTAAGAGTTAATAACACCGCCATGTAGGATATGATATGAGAGTTCCATGTACAGCGACATCTATCTGCAAATTGAGTAAACTATTGCGCGCGAGCATAAAGTATGGAAGATGATTTTTATGGGATAATTCTTTATTGCGTGAACCGATTTTCACCGTTTTTACTTTATTTGAAAGCACGTCATTTCATTGTAATTTTGTAGAAATTACAGGTACAATAAACACCTGCTTATACGGTTAAATTACAAACTTAGTTCAGAAATTATTTTGTATTTTTTTTTCAAAAACTATTCATCCTATCAAGTTCAAAATAATTTTCCAAGAAAGTTTTTATAAAGTTCTACTTTTGAGATTTTTTTCATATTTTTAAAACTTATGGTTCAAAAGTTAGAGGGGGGGGGACGCATATTTTTTTACTTCTGGAGCGATTATTTCCGAAAATATTTACATTATCGAAAAATGATTTTGGGAAACCCCAATTCATTTTTAAATACCTATCCAATAATATATCACACGTTAGGGTTGAAATGAAAAAAAAAATCACTCCCCACTTTACGTATAGGGGAGGTACCCTAATAAAAAAAAAATTTTCACTTTTTATTTTACCACTTTGTCGGCGTGATTGATATACATATTAGTACCAAATTTCAGCTTTCTAGTGCTAACGGTCACTGAGATTATCCGTGGACGGACGGACGGACGGACGGACGGGCAGACATGGCGAAACTATAAGGGTTCCTAGTTGACTACGGAACCCTAAAAAGATTCTATTCGATTTTTAACATTCTACTGTTAAATAAATTGTATGGTAACCATATACATTTCACTCTAAAAATAGCAATTTCATAATTTTTCCATACTTTAAACAGGGCGACTATATGATCGTGACATCACTTTTGCACGTCATTTTGTTAGGTGCATTTCGAGAAACAAATGCAAATCTCAGACTCAGACTTTAAGTCTAATTTTTGACTTTTTTGTTGCTTTAACGCAATTGGCCCCATATAGACATTTGACCCTCACAACAAAACGAATCGATTGATACCATACATGAAAAAAATTCACCACATTTTTTGGCGGCACTAGGACAGGTGAGAGCGAGATATGGCGGTTCAATATTTCGTTCTCGCCGCTGCTTCTTCCACGCGACCACGTGGCCAGGCCATAAAATGTAACATTTTCAAGTCAAAGGGACATCATAGTAGGTTATCAAAAAGGCGTTACTGCCATAAAAATTCATTTAGAAATAAACTATTAACAACGACAATGATGTACCGTTGACTTGAAAACGTCACAAATAACCCAACTCCTTATAAAATATTTGTTTATGTAATATGCGTCTAATAATTTAAGTTATATTTGCTTCAGGCGACAGGTCCACGATAAGGAAAAAACACATCTTTGTCAATTTTGCTCGAAAACTTTCTTCAAGAAGTATCATTTGCAAGTACATTTAAGGTAAGAAAAAATTGAATTAGTTTTATGTGAATTATTATTATTATAAGTTGCTTTAAAGTTGATTGAACTTAAGTTTAATTTATTTCTTCAGAAATCATGGTAAATCCTGGTAGCTTAAACCATGAACTAAATAGTTGTATGTTATTTTCGGAAAATAAACCTTATGAACAGTTGTTTGTACAAGCTATTCAAGCTATTCACAACTTTACACCTACGCATTAAAGTGCAATTTAGGCCGCTGAAAACACCACCCACATTGCCACATGGCCACATTTTAGTATAAGAGCCCACGACACTAAACCTAGTTCGATAAGACTAGATGATATATATAATTAATTAGTTACGTCTTTAATGGGGGAACACGCAATGGCGATGCTGCAATGCAAAAAAACCTGACGGCGTGTTTTTTTTTTAATCCCACGACAGTGGCAAACAAGCATGCGGCCCGCCTGATGGTAAGCACCTATCGTAGCCTATGGACGCCTGCAACTCCAGAGGTGTTACATGCACGTCGCCGACCATTTACAAAAAGGAGGATTCACTGTGTTGACGGCTGAAGGAACAAGAGGGTCCCTCATCGTCAACACACTGGGTCCTCATTGAGCTCTTTAAAAAAATATTTAAAATAATAGGCTATTACTGAACCGGTGAGCTCCATCTTAGGCCCTGTCTTCACTTTCCATCAGGTGAGACTAAGGCCAATCGCTGGTCAGTCCCATAATAAAAAATAAATAAATAACAAATCAGGTTTCTAGTATGATAAGATAAGACTCCCAGGTGTTCTTTGTTCTTCGAAGCAGGGGAGGGGTAGGGCTATACGATAATGCAGCGCTGCAAGCCCAAGTGCTTGGCCTTATCAGTGGCAGCAGCATCATAAGATTGTAGATGTACGCCAAAACCTAGCTCCTATATTTTTAGTCTGTCCCAGGGAGAAGTGACCGGCTAAAGTGGGTTGATTAGTTACGTAAAATTATCGATAAAAAACATTAGTTGAGAGGTATATCGACAAGAGATTTTTTTTTACAGTATTTTCTTTTTTTTTGGCAGAAACGGCCGACTTGTTGCACTATTTTTGAAATATTTTGGTTGTTTTGAGTTTATTTCCCATTCTGATTTTTTTATTTAATTGTTATTAGTGTTATTACTGTAACTTATCCGCTCAAACTCTAAAAATAAAAACGGCACCTCCGTTTTAATGCTAAGGATAAACTTGAAATTTAAACAAAGAAATGGTCAATTTTTTTTTTTGTTTAGCTCAAAACTCCGAAAAATGTCCGATAAACATTATTATTTTATGTGTTAATATTAAAGGGCATGGTATTTTCTAAAACAATTAAACAATGCTGTAATAATGGAAAGAGATGGTGGTGGTTCTGGATGGAAGGACAGGCAGAGTCAGGGAGACGGCGTAGTATTGAAACACCTTACATGGTAGTCGAGTATAGAGTTCCTCTTTATTAATGAATGCCTACCTATTTGTACACATAAGTTGTCGCTGACACAAGCAATATGCGTTATGTTGCAGTAAACCAGAGTGTTACTGCTAAACACTGAAAGTGGCTTAATTGCCATATTACAATGCTTTAAGTTATTACTAATACTATAATAGCAACGGTTCGTTTTTGTTTAAAATTATTTTAAATTTTAGACATATTTGGTTAAGAGGACGTAGTTTAGGGAAAAGGATCCAGTCCACAAAAATCTGCCAATAAAATGTATTCTTTATGTCAATACCGTAAGCCATTTATTTCAATGACATTTTTTTGAGGATGGATCCTTTTCGCTAAACTACGTCCAAGAATAAACGTGATATATGTACATTTACATATAACAATCAAGATAAAATTTGTTACCTATACTAATTTAGCTATTACCATACAAGTCAACCTTCACACATGTTATTATGAACCCAATCAACTAAGCCTTACGGTTCATATTTCCCCGCAGATCGCACACCAAAGAGCGGCCGTATGAGTGCACGGAGTGCGGGAAGTTCTTCTCGTCCAGCAGCACGCTGAAAGACCACCGCCTTATCCACGGCGACGTCAAGCAGTACCACTGCAGTCTGTGTGACATGAGCTTTATGAAAGCAGGGTAAAGATCGCCTTTTATTAACTTAACTAACATGACCTTGTCTCGTCGAACGAGCGGAGCGTAAGCCAAATGATGTTCTTACAGACAACTTCAGACACAACGGAGTGTCAGCTGGCTACCTAGACGTCTGTGCATTTCGATGGCTTTTTGATTTTGAATAGTTGTTCCGCGATAACTTTAGTAACGTTTTTCCGATCTTCATGAAATTTGTTGGGGTTACCACAACTCGGTGTGGTTATAGCAGAGCTCAAATTATACAATTTGAGAGTTCGTTTATGAACAGGATCGATCAAGGGGCTATGGAGCTAGAAGGGTCGAAACAATCATCATTAGGGTCTTGTTATATTGGTCAACTCGTTTGCAAGGAAATCGCGAGTTCTCAGTTTGAGGTGAACTACTAGTTGTAATAAGGTTTACGAATATTGACACCGCAGCGTAGACCGTGTTTTGTTTTCTACTAATCACTCTGAAAGACCACCGCCTTATCCACGGCGACGTCAAGCAGTACCACTGCAGTCTGTGTGACATGAGCTTTATAAAAGCAGGGTAACAATGCCGCTTTTTCGACCTTTTGCTTATTTTACCGATCGGTTTTATAACCTATATTTCCGCCTTGTACTGGTATCCTAACGTGATCAGTTTCGTGTTACAAGATAATTCTAAAGGCCACACCGGCTGCGTATGCGTAGAAGTGCACGTTCCACTGTGTTGTAAAATAATAATTCTCGTAACACATGTCACACCTCATGCACACGTCACGCACGTCACACAAGTGGTGTGACATGTCTAATGAAAATTCTTATTTTACAACAAGTGTTTACAACGCAGTGGAACGTGCATGTCTATTTGCACGTCTACGCATGCGCAGGCAGTGTGGCTCGGTCTTAAAGGTTGGGTAAAATTTTGGGCGCCATTTTTACAAGCTTTTATTTAGTTTCACAGTGTTTCACGTATCCCGTTCTCTGTAATCAAATCTTGCATGTTAAATGCGACCCACTTCCCGGTTTCCGATAGGGCTGATATTTTGCACACATGTATCGCGCGACTATGCAACATAATGATGATGACATGGAGCTGATCTGATGATGGAGGTGGAAGGTGGCCATAGGAACTCCTCAACTATTCAACATTATCCCCTCGTGTTTGGGCTCGTTGCATTCGTCTTGGTGAGCACTTAGGGATTGTACAAAGAAAGGTACAGTTAGCAGTAAAAGCTTGTATCAAAAATTATATTTTTGAAAAAAAAAAACATTTAGGTTTACTCTCGTGATCAGTTTTATAACCTAATATAGGTTATGCGTTAGTGGTATTAGACCTCGAAGCCGACTTAAGCGAGGTAAACTGTAATTATTTTTACATGCTTTTAAAGTGGGGCATTCCACTCATACAATAGTATGTTATTCAATCAAATACAAATATAGAAAACATTGAAAAAATTATCAACCCAAAAGGACTTGAACCTTGCATCGATACGCCTTACGAAATCTATAAATATATAAAAGAAGAAACTGACTGACTGACTGACTGACATATCAACGCACAGCCCAAAGCGCTGGTTCTAGAGATTCCAAATTTGGCACGTAGGTTCCTTATAAGGTCTAGGGAAGCACTAAGAAAGGATTTTTCAAAATTCACCCCCTAAAGGGGTAAAATATACGCCTTACGAAATCTATAAATATATAAAAGAAGAAACTGACTGACTGACTGACTGACATATCAACGCACAGCCCAAAGCGCTGGTTCTAGAGATTCCAAATTTGGCACGTAGGTTCCTTATAAGGTCTAGGGAAGCACTAAGAAAGGATTTTTCAAAATTCACCCCCTAAAGGGGTAAAATGGGGGTCCAAAATTTGTATGCCGAATCAAGATTTGTTAGACTATTTAAATCGAAACTTCACAGGAGTATTCCTAACGATAAATGAGTAAACACGTGTTTCAGGGTTTTTGAAAATTCAACCCCTAAAAGGAGCAAATGTGGTCACAAAGTCTGAAAATCAACATGGGTATCGTATCCTTTTTGAGTAAGTACTTATAGTACGCGGGCGAAGCCGCGGGAAAAGGCTAGTTCTCAATAAACGCAAAAAGATGATTGAAGGCATTGAGAATTAATTAGTAAAGCGATCGAGCCCCGGTAAGGCGTATCGATGCAAGGTTCAAGTCCTGCTGGGTTGATTATTTTTTCAATATTTGTATATGATTGAATAACATACTGAGGTAAACTGTGATACTTACGCATATGTAATTGCTTCTACAGCTACCTGAAGGTCCACATGATCAGCCACACGAAGCAGAAGCGCTACCCGTGCCAGTTCTGCGGAGTGCGCTTCGGCCGCTCCGACCACCGCCGCCGCCACGAGTTCACCGCGCACCAGAAACACTTGCGCGCCGACTGACGACGTTATGTCTATGGGATAAGGCTCAAAATTGAAGGGATGTTTTAATACAGGTGCAGAGGTAAATTTGTAAATGTCTTCATGGCTGCAGGGATTATTTTGCCGCGTAGGTACATGGAGTCTGCTGGCTAATTGTCGACCTTATTTATCAGTATATAGCTCAAATCAGCGCAATTATTAAACTCGAAATGCGATGATTTGGTCTAATACGTTTATTACACTATACGGGCTTCGCGACCTCGCAGAGAATTTTTATTTTGCTGTAGCCATCGGTGATGATTCGTTTTCAACCTCACATACATGTGTATTTAAGGTTGAAAACCAATCATCACCGATGGCTGGTCTTAGGGTTGTAATTAGAACATTTTTTTTTCTATTAAGTTTTTTACCTCTACTATTATTTCTTAGATCTAAAACGTACGCCAACAGCATTGGATTACTCGATATTATGCAGGTTTCTTTTTCTTGACAGGGTTTACCCATAACAGTAAAAAGCGTACATCGCTAGTAACTGATCACCTTTCAATAACAGGCCCCCTCATTCTAAAACTGAACTCTATTCACCTACAAACAGAATTCATTTTAGTATAACTTGGTCAGTTATTGCAAGGTGGCCAGTAATTAAAACCTTACACTAAAATGAATTTGTTTGCAGGTGAACAGAGTTCATTATTAGTAGAAGGTGGCCAGTTATTGAACGGTGGCCAGTTACTGGCGATTTACCCTACTTTATGCCATGAGCATGGTACAAATAAATGTTCGCGATAAAAAATCAATTTTTAGTTCAAAGGGTTATACTTTGAGTCGTTTGTACATCTCTATACGACAAGAGTGGAAAACAAGCTACCGTAGCCTATAGACGCGTGTAACTCCAGAGGTGCCACATACAGCCCTGGCCAGAAGTGTTGAGCATAGCTCTTTTTTGTTTAAAATTTTGATGTTAAGTATTAATTCCCTATCATAACAATGTACGATGACGTAAAATATTATATTTTATTGATATATCAAGAAAACTTCACTTAACACTTTCAAGGTACCTATAAAATATGAATAAGATGATAGAAAAGTCGGTCTAAACTTTCGACTTTTGTATGAAAATCGCAAAGGTGCTTAACACAGGCTGTACATGTTGCCGACCCTTATAAACAGAGGATTAACTGTGTTGACAGCTAAAGGAACAAGAGGATGCCCCGAGGGTGCTTCAGCTCTCAACCATTTGACCATTAAGTGCAATTTTGTTAAAGTAATGTAATACGTAATTATGTTGTGATTAATGTTAGGTTAGGTTATGGACAATTTAGACTACACCCTTACAAATTATAAGTTGAAACGTTTGCGGGTGTGCACTTAATGAGTTATTTTATATTATACCTAAATCTTATATTTTTGTTTAGATTTACTTACTTTTATTTACAAAATGTTATATTTCTACCATAGACATATAAATTAAGAAGACGTAATCCCACGAAGATAAAACTGTGATTCCATAATGAGCCGCGATCTCGTGCACACACACTCACTTTTGACGTTTGAACCAATCACCGCTCGTCCACGAGTTGTAGATGTGTGCGTGTCGCGCGTAAACACGAAGAAATCGGCTTATTATGGAATCACAGTTTTGTGTTCACGGCGTTACGTCTTCTTATTTTATACGTCTATGATTTCTACATGAAACATGAAAGAGGCCGAATCAAAATATGTAAAAAAAAATACATTGTGTGGTTTTATGAAACCACGATGCAAGTGAAACTTTGCTACGTTAGTATGGCGCTTAGAAATTGGTTTGTAGCAATCCAAGCATTGAAACAATAAGCGGCCTTGACTTGACCATAATTTTATTGAAATTCTTATTTGAGTAACCGGCTTGTACGCTTTTATATATTTTAAAAGATTAGTACTAGACCGTTAACACATTCAGTGCCGAAAACCCGACTATCGGGTATTTGATGATTTCGTTCCCAGGCCGGACGACCCGATAGTCGGGATCGTGGTACTACAGCTTTATATGACGAAATTTTTGTGGCCTGGCGCGGATGTCTTGTTTGGCTGGGTGGCAATGAATGTGTTAAGGCACATTTGCCTTAATTTTGGTGTAATATGTAATAATTACTTTGGCGGCTGTTTGTGTTTAAAAAAAACGAGAAATGGCAGCTCTAAGGCTTCCGCCAGACTTCAGTAAAATAGCATGTTGTACGGTAGATAGAGGCTTGCTTTTTGTAGGGAGGTAGCTACTCCCTACAAACAACACGCTCCGCCCGTGGGCGGTATAACCGGGTGTGACCCAAAAAGTGGTTACACGCGTTTTGAGACTAATTCTTCATTACCTGCACATTTGTTCGTTAGGTCACCGCACAATAAGCTATATATTACACACTGAACAACGAAAATGAACAAAAAACAAAAAAAAACTATTCTCAAGACACAGGCGCCGTGTTGGCGTCACAAGCGGCTATCTCAGTTTTCAACCGACTTCAAGATTTCGAAGGAGGTTATCAAAAACAGTCGTTCATAGGTGACTGTTTTGCTCGATTTTTAAAGTGAACCTTCTATTAAATCGGCTCAAATTTTTTCGTCCGTCTTTTGCATGTCGTATTACATGCGTGTAATGCGAATGCGAATAATAAAAAATAATATGCGTTAATAGAAGTTTCACTTTAAAAATCAAACCGTAGGTACACCCGTCCATCCTGATATTGTAGATGTCCCCATACATGTTTTTGTTGTAAATATACACTGGCGAAAACCTTACACATGGCATAGCATGGTTAAAATAGTTATGTAAATTTATTACGTGAGCAAAGTAAGCTTGTAATTATTTTAACCTTTTGACCGCCAAGCATTGACCAAAAATGACGCGCCACCGACGCCACGTAATCGCGTTTGTCAAGCGAAATTGAACTTTGCGGAAGCCCGCGTAGGTCCCTATTGCATTACAAAGCCTGTCGGCTGTAGCCGTCGTTGGCGTCCATGGCACAACTTTTTGATGTCGGCCACAGCCGACTGTGGCGGTGAAAGGGTTAAATACCTCTTGACTTCTATTTAACTTGACTTATATTTGTGTTATATTTTAAGCTAATGTTAAAACAATTTTATTATAAAATCTATATTTTGTTGATATTACTATTGTAAGAATGTGATAAAGTAAAGCTCTTTTATTAAATTTCTATTTATATTTGTTATACTATGTTTTATTTAACCATCTTATTATATCATATCGGGGGTTTCACTGTTTCTCCATTGTACCCGTTTTTGGCGTTGCGTTTACCGCATATGAGGGCTAGTGAGGGAAGGGTTGGAACATCGCTTATCAAGTTATAACTTTATGGGTGCGTTCGAAAATAATTTCTGATCAGCTAGTGTTTATGATATGCGTATGACGTTAAACACGGCGATATATGAAACACGTTGAAAACTCTATTTTTTTTAAATGCGCATGACAGCTAACGTGTCTGTAGCTAAATGTCAAATTCAGGACGGAGACTCTTCTGTACTTGTACTATTAATTATTCTGTGATCATATCTGATAATATGTAACATATCTAACATAAGACGGCCAAATTAAACAATTTGACGATTGCTTTAAAAACTATTTCTATCTGCAGTGGACAATAGTAATATTTTAATTGTAAGGGAGCGTGGGGTTAAATAAAAACAAAATTAAATTAAATCTTAGCATTTATTTTGCGTAAGAACATTGGATACAAATTGCCGTATCAAATATTTAAAAATGCCATGCTAGATAGAAGATTGTACCTACAGTAAAAAAGCTGTTCCGCTATATTCATCACGTAATTAAGTCATTATTAAGTTACGCTACAAATAAAGATATACTTTAAAAAGCTCAACCCTTATCACAAGTTGTGATGTTGTCTCGCTCGCGCGCGCCAGCTGCCTCGCTCGGCGCTCTTCGCACGGCCGCGCATAGTATCGCCACTTTGTAAGTCACAATAATGGATACCTATTAATCGTTGCCGCAATATCAGTTTAGCCAATCGCAATCGGCACAAATGCACTATCTAGGTGCGAAACT
The DNA here is from genome assembly GCA_947086415.1 of Pammene aurita. Classification (NCBI taxonomy): domain Eukaryota; kingdom Metazoa; phylum Arthropoda; class Insecta; order Lepidoptera; family Tortricidae; genus Pammene; species Pammene aurita. The sequence continues at coordinate 38,368,923 of OX352294.1, forward strand.
CTAATATTGGTCACCACGATAGATCTTTCAGCACTAACTTAACATAAAATTGTTGTACTGTAAACGCGCGACCGTGCACTACGACACCGAATCAAGTCGTATAAGGTACAAAGTGTTAAAATCGCAAAACAGTATAAAATTAAAAAATCTACAAAAAAGTTTAAAAAATATTGCATAAAACTTTCCATTCATTATAATTTAATAAAATTATTATTTACTGAATATACACTCGAAAGTAAACGCTATGTAAAAGCCTAAGTTTAAAAATTGACAATAAAAACGTGGTTTTGCTCTGATTTGACATGGGAACTTAAACGCTAATTATAATAAAATACTCTAGTCATTACCTATTTGTCAAAAACCTTTATTACTATTCACCTAAATATAATTCTCATTATAAAAAAGAAATAAATAGGCACATCGCATTCACTCTGAATGTCTGAAAGTGTAACTTAATTAGATTGGTACATCAATTCACATGTCCTTAACTATAAATATTAGACAATCCACAATCTCATTGCAGGTTGCAGTACAACGTACGTTGCTATGGCTCGGCTTTGTACTCAAATAAACGTCCAACCGTGTTTCGGGGTAAATTCATAACTCATAAGTAACCTGTCTCAGGTTTAATAAAATGTTAAGTACAAGTTAAGAGTGTATTTTGGAATTCTTTTCGTAAATGCCGTCTACACGAAGAATACACCGAGAGCTTAACAAGAAACACACAGGCTAAAACAGGCATAGTATAACTATACATTGCGTTAAATAATACTCGCGATAATATACAAAACAATAATAAACAACGAGTCGAAATTTTAAATAAAAAAAAGGGGAAATTCTTAAGAACAGTCCTAAATATCGGTAGGCAATTATTTTAGAAAAAAGATACAACATTGGCAGTACAAGCAGCAATCAGTTAATGTTTACTGGAAAACAGAAAAGAAAAAACACTAACATTGTAATAACACAATTTAAAAAGACGAATATTGTTATTAAAAACCATAAAATGAATCGGCATTTGCTTAAAAACATGCCTCTAAAATGTTAAAATTTGAAATAATTATAAATAAATTAGCTATAAATCGATATTTATCTTTACTTAATTTGACCATTTTATGTTTATTTTTGCAATAACAATAATTGAAGCATGCAACCATTTTGAAATGGCAGATACTATTATAAAATATAGTAGTTGATCTTTTATAATATAACCAGATTAACATCTAGAAATCACAAATATGGTTAATGTTACTTACTACATACGTACTTACATTTTTATCAATATAAACAAACTGATAATTAAGCAAGTAACGTAAATTTTGTTTTTTTTTATATTTGTTTGGTTATATTATAAAAATTGAACGGGGGTTCAAAAATTTTCTTGACCATTAAGCCCCGCCGTTACATCACTTTCGATTAGATTAAAATATTGAATATGATTTTCTCTCACGTCCTTTATCCATTTTGTATATAATAAACATCGACCCTGAATACATATTTTAAGCGTCCATCGATACACGCGGCTTGTATTCATTCCCTACTTTTTTTTCAATCAAAATGTACGTGATAAGTACCTAGTTTGAGTCTGATCTTTTGTACTATACACGGTGCCCACGAGGAAAGGGAAAGATTTTAACAATATATTCTAGATCCTATTTAGAGACAAAAATGTCATATATTTTTTTTTTAAATTCGCCTAGTTTCAGAGTTAATACCAATTTATAAAAAATACACTTTTTATTATAACTCAGCACAAAACGCTTTTCTGATGGCGTTGTTGCCACTATTGGGCATAGTTTACACGTCTTTATTGACAGATATCAAAGTGACAAGGAAAACTATGCAGCAACTAAATTTTTCCAAAAAAAAAATGTACCAATTTCTTTTAGACAATAATTTTATTAATAACATTTACTTTTCATGTGCAAGAAACATTCAAAAATTAGAAAAAAAAAGAAAAAAATTTTTTTTTGGCGAAATTCACCTAGTCATATAATTTTGTTCCCTTTCCTCGAGGGCACCTTGTATATACTTCGTCTTTTTTTAATATTAGAAATATCGTGCGATTTCTAAGAAATCTATTTAAAAAGAAGCATATCTGTAATAATAGACATAAGTAAATTTATTTTAATATTTCCCTGAGGTGGCTGCAATAAAAAATAAAACGTGGGCATAGTTGTAAACGATGTACAGGCTTCTGTTTCCGTCGACGTGTATCTCGTGTGTTATGTCAGTGTTCAGTTGGTGTGTGCGCCGGCGCCGGCGCCGGCGGGCGCGACGGGCACGGCGAGCGGCTCGCGCTGGCGGTCGAACATGTCCAGGATGAGCTTGGGGTCAGTCCCGGCCGGCACGGTCACGGTGCCCGTCTGTGCGGGCGGAGGGGCTCATGAGTACCAGCGGACGTTCTTCTCCGGCGCCCGCGACGTGCCCGGCTCTGGACGATTGTATGTTCATATAACATTTTTGTAGTTTTAGACTGTTATTTTATACATGTAACAGTTGTAATGATATCGATGGGTGAAATCGTCGAGTACGGACACATTGCGGACGCCACAATATTACTATATCGTCATATATATATAAGTTAGAAGACAAAAGTTACTTGTTATATTATATACACAGATTAGCTTCTAGGCTTCTACACAAGTGTGAAGAAAGACGGTTGAGTAAAGAAAACTTTTAAAGCTTTTTAATATTAAAACTATTGGTCGGTCTTTCTTTAATACAAACATCTAAAAAGTATTTTTTTAATTAAGAAATACGCATTACGCATTAGAAACTTCATATTAGCCAAAAAAACTGTATTTTAGTTAAATCAACTCAACATGAATAAAATCATATTGTTCATGCCAAATAATTAATTAATTTAAACATCATGCAAGGAAAATTAAGCTTTAAAATTTGGATAATAAGGTAGATATTAAAGCAAAGTGTGGGATACCTCGATACGGGTGATGACTCCTTCCTCGCGATTGTGTTCTAGGACTACAAACAAAAACATAAAGCGCCCGTCAAACATACAAACAAACATTAAACACAAATAATATATGGTGTATGAAGCAAGTTACATTGGCTACGCTTTTAGCATTACAGCTTGGTAAAAGTACAAGATACATTATCATATCATATATGATAACTGAAACATGAGGAATATACTCCCTTATTTGATAAGCTATATTTTTTTGAATATATTATGTTGACGAATGGTCACCTCCTTATTTGGACTGGCATAGATTTACTTCTATGAAGCCTGACTTTGAATGCGTGGCCGATATAGCTTTGACACAAAATTAATATATTTGAATGATATTTTTAATAATAACAACATATAAAATAAACAGTAAATGGTAAATAGAATAAATATCTAGCTTGAAAGAATTGCTAGGGTTAAATAAAAAAAAACTATATAAAGCCATTGCAAGGCGAATATGCTCATGCGAATTTCGTATGGCTCTATATCTTAGTAGTTATAGGGGCACAAGCTCCTTGCAAATTGCATAGAGAAATCAGTGCATACAAAATATACTAAGTAGGTACGGAGCGTTTTGTTTCCAATATAGTGGTCTGTGACAATTGATAAAACTTATTTATTATTTCATTAAAAAAAAATGTTGCTAGGACTTTCCGATGTCCATTTGTATTTTACTAACTGCACAAACAACATTTTGAAAAGCCGTATATGTGTTATATAGCATTTTTTTAAATCTAAACCCCAAAAATTTAAACTGCTCATGAAGACCAGAATGGAACTCCTCCACGACAAGTTTTATTACGACTAATTGGTATGAGGTTCACTATAGTTGTGAATAATTTTAATGGCATTTGAAATTGTTATTTTGTGAAGCCGGTTTTTAGGGTTCTGTAGCCAAAATGGCAGAAAGGAACCCTTAAAGTTTCGTTTAGTTAGTCCGTCCGTCCGTCCGTATGTCACAGCCATTTTACTCGGAAACTATAGGACAAGATACGTCTTATAACAACATTTCGTAGTAAAATTGCTGAAAAATATATTTTTAGGGAGTGCCCCCATCCATACATTACATGTAACGAATAGGGATGATGTGATGACACATGTTGAATTATGCAATATAATTTAGTTGATAGGATGCAAAATGATCAATATATCCAACTAAAGTAAAAATTTTAAAAATCTGTTGAAATGGTTCAAAGATATCATATATGCTTCTAAATTTCAAAATATTTCAATTTTCTAAAGTACGAAATAAAATAAAAAAAGATTCTATTCGATTTTTAACATTCTACTGTTAAATAAATTGTATGGTAACCATATACATTTCACTCTAAAAATAGCAATTTCATAATTTTTCCATACTTTAAACAGGGCGACTATATGATCGTGACATCACTTTTGCACGTCATTTTGTTAGGTGCATTTCGAGAAACAAATGCAAATCTCAGACTCAGACTTTAAGTCTAATTTTTGACTTTTTTGTTGCTTTAACGCAATTGGCCCCATATAGACATTTGACCCTCACAACAAAACGAATCGATTGATACCATACATGAAAAAAATTCACCAAATTTTTTGGCGGCACTAGGACAGGTGAGAGCGAGATATGGCGGTTCAATATTTCGTTCTCGCCACTGCTTCTTCCACGCGACCACGTGGCCAGGCCATAAAATGTAACATTTTCAAGTCAAAGGGACATCATAGTAGGTTATCAAAAAGGCGTTACTGCCATAAAAATTCATTTAGAAATAAACTCTATTAACAACCGACAATGATGTACCGTTGACTTGAAAACGTCACAAATAGCCCAACTCCTTATAAAATATTTGTTTATGTAATATGCGTCTAATAATTTAAGTTATATTTGCTTCAGGCGACAGGTCCACGATAAGGAAAAAACACATCTATGTCAATTTTGCTCGAAAACTTTCTTCAAGAAGTATCATTTGCAAGTACATTTAAGGTAAGAAAAAATTGAATTAGTTTTATGTGAATTATTATTATTATAAGTTGCTTTAAAGTTGATTGAACTTAAGTTTAATTTATTTCTTCAGAAATCATGGTAAATCCTGGTAGCTTAAACCATGAACTAAATAGTTGTATGTTATTTTCGGAAAATAAACCTTATGAACAGTTGTTTGTACAAGCTATTCAAGCTATTCACAACTTTACACCTACGCATTAAAGTGCAATTTAGGCCGCTGAAAACACCACCCACATTGCCACATGGCCACATTTTAGTATAAGAGCCCACGACACTAAACCTAGTTCGATAAGACTAGATGATATATATAATTAATTAATTAGTTACGTCTTTAATGGGGGAACACGCAATGGCGATGCTGCAATGCAAAAAAACCTGACGGCGTGTTTTTTTTTTTAATACCACGACAGTGGCAAACAAGCATGCGGCCCGCCTGATGGTAAGCACCTATCGTAGCCTATGGACGCCTGCAACTCCAGAGGTGTTACATGCACGTCGCCGACCATTTACAAAAAGGAGGATTCACTGTGTTGACGGCTGAAGGAACAAGAGGGTCCCTCATCGTCAACACACTGGGTCCTCATTGAGCTCTTTAAAAAAATATTTAAAATAATAGGCTATTACTGAACCGGTGAGCTCCATCTTAGGCCCTGTCTTCACTTTCCATCAGGTGAGACTAAGGCCAATCGCTGGTCAGTCCCATAATAAAAAATAAATAAATAACAAATCAGGTTTCTAGTATGATAAGATAAGACTCCCAGGTGTTCTTTGTTCTTCGAAGCAGGGGAGGGGTAGGGCTATACGATAATGCAGCGCTGCAAGCCCAAGTGCTTGGCCTTATCAGTGGCAGCAGCATCATAAGATTGTAGATGTACGCCAAAACCTAGCTCCTATATTTTTAGTCTGTCCCAGGGAGAAGTGACCGGCTAAAGTGGGTTGATTAGTTACGTAAAATTATCGATAAAAAACATTAGTTGAGAGGTATATCGACAAGAGATTTTTTTTACAGTAATTTCTTTTTTTTTGGCAGAAACGGCCGACTTGTTGCACTATTTTTGAAATATTTTGGTTGTTTTGAGTTTATTTCCCATTCTGATTTTTTTATTTAATTGTTATTAGTGTTATTACTGTAACTTATCCGCTCAAACTCTAAAAATAAAAACGGCACCTCCGTTTTAATGCTAAGGATAAACTTGAAATTTAAACAAAGAAATGGTCAATTTTTTTTTTGTTTAGCTCAAAACTCCGAAAAATGTCCGATAAACATTATTATTTTATGTGTTAATATTAAAGGGCATGGTATTTTCTAAAACAATTAAACAATGCTGTAATAATGGAAAGAGATGGTGGTGGTTCTGGATGGAAGGACAGGCAGAGTCAGGGAGACGGCGTAGTATTGAAACACCTTACATGGTAGTCGAGTATAGAGTTCCTCTTTATTAATGAATGCCTACCTATTTGTACACATAGGTTGTCGCTGACACAAGCAATATGCGTTATGTTGCAGTAAACCAGAGTGTTACTGCTAAACACTGAAAGTGGCTAATTGCCATATTACAATGCTTTAAGTTATTACTAATACTATAATAGCAACGGTTCGTTTTTGTTTAAAATTATTTAAAATTTTAGACATATTTGGTTAAGAATAAACGTGATATATGTACATTTACATATAACAATCAAGATAAAATTTGTTACCTATACTAATTTAGCTATTACCATACAAGTCAACCTTCAGACATGTTATTAATGTTATTATGAACCCAATCAACTAGGCCTTACGGTTCATATTTCCCCGCAGATCGCACACCAAAGAGCGGCCGTATGAGTGCACGGAGTGCGGGGAGTTCTTCTCGTCCAGCAGCACGCTGAAAGACCACCGCCTTATCCACGGCGACGTCAAGCAGTACCACTGCAGTCTGTGTGACATGAGCTTTATGAAAGCAGGGTAAAGATCGCCTTTTATTAACTTAACTAACATGACCTTGTCTCGTCGAACGAGCGGAGCGTAAGCCAAATGATGTTCTTACAGACAACTTCAGACACAACGGAGTGTCAGCTGGCTACCTAGACGTCTGTGCATTTCGATGGCTGTTTGATTTTGAATAGTTGTTCCGCGATAACTTTAGTAACGTTTTTCCAATCTTCATGAAATTTGTTGGGGTTGTAGCAGAGCTCAATTTATACAATTTGACAGTTCATTTATGAACAGGATCGATCAAGGGGCTATGGAGCTAGAAGGGTCGAAACAATCATCATTAGGGTCTTGTTATATTGGTCAACTCGTTTGCAAGGAAATCGCGAGTTCTCAGTTTGAGGTGAACTACTAGTTGTAATAAGGTTTACGAATATTGACACCGCAGCGTAGACCGTGTTTTGTTTTCTACTAATCACTCTGAAAGACCACCGCCTTATCCACGGCGACGTCAAGCAGTACCACTGCAGTCTGTGTGACATGAGCTTTATAAAAGCAGGGTAACAATGCCGCTTTTTCGACCTTTTGCTTATTTTACCGATCGGTTTTATAACCTATATTTCCGCCTTGTACTGGTATCCTAACGTGATCAGTTTCGTGTTACAAGATAATTCTAAAGGCCACACCGGCTGCGTATGCGTAGAAGTGCATGTTCCACTGTGTTGTAAAATAAGAATTCTGGTAACACATGTCACACCTCATGCACACGTCACGCACGTCACACAAGTGGTGTGACATGTCTAATGAAAATTCTTATTTTACAACAGTGTTTACAACGCAGTGGAACGTGCATGTCTATTTGCACGTCTACGCATGCCCAGGCAGTGTGGCTCGGTCTTAAAGGTTGGGTAAAATTTTGGGCGCCATTTTTACAAGCTTTTATTTAGTTTCACAGTGTTTCACGTATCCCGTTCTCTGTAATCAAATCTTGCAAGTTAAATGCGACCCACTTCCCGGTTTCCGATAGGGCTGATATTTTGCACACATGTATCGCGCGACTATGCAACATAATGATGATGACATGGAGCTGATCTGATGATGGAGGTGGAAGGTGGCCATAGGAACTCCTCAACTATTCAACATTATCCCGTCGTGTTTGGGCTCGTTGCATTCGTCTTGGTGAGCACTTAGGGATTGTACAAAGAAAGGTACAGTTAGCAGTAAAAGCTTGTATCAAAAATTATATTTTTGAAAAAAAAAAAAACATTTAGGTTTACTCTCGTGATCAGTTTTATAACCTAATATAGGTTATGCGTTAGTGGTATTAGACCTCGAAGCCGACTTAAGCGAGGTAAACTGTAATTATTTTTACATGCTTTTAAAGTGGGGCATTCCACTCATACAATAGTATGTTATTCAATCAAATACAAATATAGAAAACATTGAAAAAATAATCAACCCAAAAGGACTTGAACCTTGCATCGATACGCCTTACGAAATCTATAAATATATAAAAGAAGAAACTGACTGACTGACTGACTGACATATCAACGCACAGCCCAAAGCGCTGGTTCTAGAGATTCCAAATTTGGCACGTAGGTTCCTTATAAGGTCTAGGGAAGCACTAAGAAAGGATTTTTCAAAATTCACCCCCTAAAGGGGTAAAATGGGGGTCCAAAATTTGTATGCCGAATCAAGATTTGTTAGACTATTTAAATCGAAACTTCACAGGAGTATTCCTAACGATAAATGAGTAAACACGTGTTTCAGGGTTTTTGAAAATTCAACCCCTAAAAGGAGCAAATGTGGTCACAAAGTCTGAAAATCAACATGGGTATCGTATCCTTTTTGAGTAAGTACTTATAGTACGCGGGCGAAGCCGCGGGAAAAGGCTAGTTCTCAATAAACGCAAAAAGATGATTGAAGGCATTGAGAATTAATTAGTAAAGCGATCGAGCCCCGGTAAGGCGTATCGATGCAAGGTTCAAGTCCTGCTGGGTTGATTATTTTTTCAATATTTGTATATGATTGAATAACATACTGAGGTAAACTGTGATACTTACGCATATGTAATTGCTTCTACAGCTACCTGAAGGTCCACATGATCAGCCACACGAAGGAGAAGCGCTACCCGTGCCAGTTCTGCGGAGTGCGCTTCGGCCGCTCCGACCACCGCCGCCGCCACGAGTTCACCGCGCACCAGAAACACTTACGCGCCGACTGACGACGTTATCTCTATGGGATAAGGCTCAAAATTGAAGGGATGTTTTAATACAGGTGCAGAGGTAAATTTGTATATGTCTTCAGGGCTGCAGGGATTATTTTGCCGTGTAGGTACATGGAGTCTGCTGACTAATTGTCGACCTTATTTATGTCAGTATATAGCTCAAATCAGCGCAATTATTAAACTCGAAATGCGATGATTTCTTCTAATACGTTTATTACACTATGGCTTCGCGACCTCGCAGAGAATTTTTATTTTGCTGTAGCCATCGGTGATGATTCGTTTTCAACCTTACATACATGTGTATTTAAGGTTGAAACCCAATCATCACCGATGGCTGGTCTTAGGGTTGTAATTAGAACATTTTTTTTTCATTAAGTTTTTTACCTCTAAAACGTACGCCAACAGCATTGGATTACTCGATATTATGCAGGTTTCTTTTTCTTGACAGGGTTTACCCATAACAGTAAAAAGCGTACATCGCTAGTAACTGACCACCTTTCAATAACAGGCCCCCTCATTCTAAAACTGAACTCTATTCACCTACAAACAGAATTCATTTTAGTATAACTTGGTCAGTTATTGCAAGGTGGCCAGTAATTAAAACCTTACACTAAAATGAATTTGTTTGTAGGTGAACAGAGTTCATTATTAGTAGGAGGTGGCCAGTTATTGAACGGTGGCCAGTTACTGGCGATTTACCCTACTTTATGCCATGAGCATGGTACAAATAAATGTTCGCGATAAAAAATAAATTTTTAGTTCAAAGGGTTATACTTTGAGTCGTTTGTACCTATAAAATATGAAAAGTGGAGGTCCCAAAAATGCGAATTTAGGTCGGTGCGACAAATTGCAAATATTCTATGCAGTTACTACTCACTTCAACAAAACATGCCTGTTCAGTTTGAATTTATTGATAAACTAACTTCAAAAAAGATAGAAAAGTCGGTCTAAACTTTCGACTTTTGTATGAAGTTCGCAAAGGTGCTTAACACTTCTGGCCAAGGCTGTACATGTTGCCGACCCTTATAAACAGAGGATTAACTGTGTTGACAGCTACAGGAACAAGAGGATGCCCCGAGGGTGCTTCAGCTCTCAACCATTTGACCATTAAGTGCAATTTTGTTAAAGTAATGTAATACGTAATTATGTTGTGATTAATGTTAGGTTAGGTTATGGACAATTTAGACTACACCCTTACAAATTATAAGTTGAAACGTTTGCGGGTGTGCACTTAATCAGTTATTTTATATTATACCTAAATCTTATATTTTTGTTTAGATTTACTTACTTTTATTTACAAAATGTTATATTTCTACCATAGACATATAAATTAAGAAGACGTAATCCCACGAAGATAAAACTGTGATTCCATAATGAGCCGCGATCTCGTGCACACACACTCACTTTTGACGTTTCAACCAATCACCGCTCGTCCACGAGTTGTAGATGTGTGCGTGTCGCGCGTAAACACGAAGAAATCGGCTTATTATGGAATCACAGTTTTGTGTTCACGGCGTTACGTCTTCTTATTTTATACGTCTATGATTTCTACATGAAACATGAAAGAGGCCGAATCAAAATATGTAAAAAAAAATACATTGTGTGGTTTTATGAAACCACGATGCAAGTGAAACTTTGCTACGTTAGTATGGCGCTTAGAAATTGGTTTGTAGCAATCCAAGCATTGAAACAATAAGCGGCCTTGACTTGACCATAATTTTATTGAAATTCTTATTTGAGTAACCGGCTTGTACGCTTTTATATATTTTAAAAGATTAGTACTAGACCGTTAACACATTCAGTGCCGAAAACCCGACTATCGGGTATTTGATGATATCGTTCCCAGGCCGGACGACCCGATAGTCGGGATCGTGGTACTACAGCTTTATATGACGAAATTTTTGTGGCCTGGCGCGGATGTCTTGTTTGGCTGGGTGGCAATGAATGTGTTAAAACACATTAGCCTTAATTTTGGTGTAATATGTAATAATTACTTTGGCGGCTGTTTGTGTTTAAAAAAAAAGAGAAATGGCAGCTCTAAGGCTTCCGCCAGACTTCAGTAAAATAGCATGTTGTACGGTAGATAGAGGCTTGCTTTTTGTAGGGAGATAGCTACTCCCTACAAACAACACGCTCCGCCCGTGGGCGGTATAACCGGGTGTGACCCAAAAAGTGGTTACACGCGTTTTGAGACTAATTCTTCATTACCTGCACATTTGTTCGTTCGGTCACCGCACAATAAGCTATATATTACACACTGAACAACGAAAATGAACAAAAAACAAAAAAAAACTATTCTCAAGACACAGGCGCCGTGTTGGCGTCACAAGCGGCTATCTCAGTTTTCAACCGACTTCAAGATTTCGAAGGAGGTTATCAAAAACAGTCGTTCATAGGTGACTGTTTTGCTCGATTTTTAAAGTGAACCTTCTATTAAATCGGCTCAAATTTTTTCGTCCGTCTTTTGCATGTCGTATTACATGCGTGTAATGCGAATGCGAATAATAAAAAATAATATGCGTTAATAGAAGTTTCACTTTAAAAATCAAACCGTAGGTACACCCGTCCATCCTGATATTGTAGATGTCCCCATACATGTTTTTGTTGAAAATATACACTGGCGAAAACCTTACACATGGCATAGCATGGTTAAAATAGTTATGTAAATTTATTACGTGAGCAAAGTAAGCTTGTAATTATTTTAACCTTTTGACCGCCAAGCATTGACCAAAAATGACGCGCCACCGACGCCACGTAATCGCGTTTGTCAAGCGAAATTGAACTTTGCGGAAGCCCGCGTAGGTCCCTATTGCATTACAAAGCCTGTCGGCTGTAGCCGTCGTTGGCGTCCATGGCACAACTTTTTGATGTCGGCCACAGCCGACTGTGGCGGTGAAAGGGTTAAATACCTCTTGACTTCTATTTAACTTGACTTATATTTGTGTTATATTTTAAGCTAATGTTAAAACAATTTTATTATAAAATCTATATTTTGTTGATATTACTATTGTAAGAATGTGATAAAGTAAAGCTCTTTTATTAAATTTCTATTTATATTTGTTATACTATGTTTTATTTAACCATCTTATTATATCATATCGGGGGTTTCACTGTTTCTCCATTGTACCCGTTTTTGGCGTTGCGTTTACCGCATATGAGGGCTAGTGAGGGAAGGGTTGGAACATCGCTTATCAAGTTATATATATACTTTATGGGTGCGTTCGAAAATAATTTCTGATCAGCTAGTGTTTATGATATGCGTATGACGTTAAACACGGCGATGTATGAAACACGTTGAAAACTCTATTTTTTTTAAATGCGCATGACAGCTAACGTGTCTGTAGCTAAATGTCAAATTCAGGACGGAGACTCTTCTGTACTTGTACTATTAATTATTCTGTGATCATATCTGATAATATGTAACATATCTAACATAAGACGGCCAAATTAAACAATTTGACGATTGCTTGAAAAACTATTTCTATCTGCAGTGGACAATAGTAATATTTTAATTGTAAGGGAGCGTGGGGTTAAATAAAAACAAAATTAAATTAAATCTTAGCATTTATTTTGCGTAAGAACATTGGATACAAATTGCCGTATCAAATATTTAAAAATGCCATGCTAGATAGAAGATTGTACCTACAGTAAAAAAGCTGTTCCGCTATATTCATCACGTAATTAAGTCATTATTAAGTTACGCTACAAATAAAGATATACTTTAAAAAGCTCAACCCTTATCACAAGTTGTGATGTTGTCTCGCTCGCGCGCGCCAGCTGCCTCGCTCGGCGCTCTTCGCACGGCCGCGCATAGTATCGCCACTTTGTAAGTCACAATAATGGATACCTATTAATCGTTGCCGCAATATCAGTTTAGCCAATCGCAATCGGCACAAATGCACTATCTAGGTGCGAAACTCTAATATTGGTCACCACGATAGATCTTTCAGCACTAACTTAACATAAAATTGTTGTACTGTAAACGCGCGACCGTGCACTACGACACCGAATCAAGTCGTATAAGGTACAAAGTGTTAAAATCGCAAAACAGTATAAAATTAAAAAATCTACAAAAAAGTTTAAAAAATATTGCATAAAACTTTCCATTCATTATAATTTAATAAAATTATTATTTACTGAATATACACTCGAAAGTAAACGCTATGTAAAAGCCTAAGTTTAAAAATTGACAATAAAAACGTGGTTTTGCTCTGATTTGACATGGGAACTTAAACGCTAATTATAATAAAATACTCTAGTCATTACCTATTTGTCAAAAACCTTTATTACTATTCACCTAAATATAATTCTCATTATAAAAAAGAAATAAATAGGCACATCGCATTCACTCTGAATGTCTGAAAGTGTAACTTAACTAGATTGGTACATCAATTCACATGTCCTTAACTATAAATATTAGACAATCCACAATCTCATTGCAGGTTGCAGTACAACGTACGTTGCTATGGCTCGGCTTTGTACTCAAATAAACGTCCAACCGTGTTTCGGGGTAAATTCATAAGTAACCTGTCTCAGGTTTAATAAAATGTTAAGTACAAGTTAAGAGTGTATTTTGGAATTCTTTTCGTAAATGCCGTCTACACGAAGAATACACCGAGAGCTTAACAAGAAACACACAGGCTAAAACAGGCATAGTATAACTATACATTGCGTTAAATAATACTCGCGATAATATACAAAACAATAATATAGGTACAACTAGTCGAAATTTTAAATAAAAAAAAAGGGGAAATTCTTAAGAACAGTCCTAAATATCGGTAGGCAATTATTTTAGAAAAAAGATACAACATTGGCAGTACAAGCAGCAATCAGTTAATGTTTACTGGAAAACAGAAAAGAAAAAACACTAACATTGTAATAAAATAACACAATTTAAAAAGACGAATATTGTTATTAAAAACCATAAAATGAATCGGCATTTGCTTAAAAACATGCCTCTAAAATGTTAAAATTTGAAATAATTATAAATAAATTAGCTATAAAACGATATTTATCTTTACTTAATTTGACCATTTTATGTTTATTTTTGCAATAACAATAATTGAAGCATGCAACCATTTTGAAATGGCAGATACTATTATAAAATATAGTAGTTGATCTTTTATAATATAACCAGATTAACATCTAGAAATCACAAATATGGTTAATGTTACTTACTACATACGTACTTACATTTTTATCAATATAAACAAACTGATAATTAAGCAAGTAACGTAAATTTTGTTTTTTTTTTATATATTTGTTTGGTTATATTATAAAAATTGAACGGGGGTTCAAAAATTTTCTTGACCATTAAGCCCCGCCGTTACATCACTTTCGATTAGATTAAAATATTGAATATGATTTTCTCTCACGTCCTTTATCCATTTTGTATATAATAAACATCGACCCTGAATACATATTTTAAGCGTCCATCGATACACGCGGCTTGTATTCATTCCCTACTTTTTTTTCAATCAAAATGTACGTGATAAGTACCTAGTTTGAGTCTGATCTTTTGTACTATACACGGTGCCCACGAGGAAAGGGAAAGATTTTAACAATATATTCTAGATCCTATTTAGAGACAAAAATGTCATATTTTTTTTTTAAATTCGCCTAGTTTCAGAGTTAATACCAATTTATAAAAAATACACTTTTTATTATAACTCAGCACAAAACGCTTTTCTGATGGCGTTGTTGCCACTATTGGGCATAGTTTACACGTCTTTATTGACAGATATCAAAGTGACAAGGAAAACTATGCAGCAACTAAATTTTTCCAAAAAAAAAATGTACCAATTTCTTTTAGACAATAATTTTATTAATAACATTTACTTTTCATGTGCAAGAAACATTCAAAAATTAGAAAAAAAAAAGAAAAAAATTTTTTTTTGGCGAAATTCACCTAGTCATATAATTTTGTTCCCTTTCCTCGAGGGCACCTTGTATATACTTCGTCTTTTTTAAATATTAGAAATATCGTGCGATTTCTAAGGAATCTATTCAAAAAGAAGCATATCTTTAATAATAGACATAAGTAAATTTATTTTAATATTTCCCTGAGGTGGCTGCATTAAAAAATAAAACGTGGGCATAGTTGTAAACGATGTACAGGCTTCTGTTTCCGTCGACGTGTATCTCGTGTGTTATGTCAGTGTTCAGTTGGTGTGTGCGCCGGCGCCGGCGCCGGCGGGCGCGACGGGCACGGCGAGCGGCTCGCGCTGGCGGTCGAACATGTCCAGGATGAGCTTGGGGTCAGTCCCGGCCGGCACGGTCACGGTGCCCGTCTGTGCGGGCGGAGGCGGAGGGGCTCATGAGTACCAGCGGACGTTCTTCTCCGGCGCCCGCGACGTGCCCGGCTCTGGACGATTGTATGTTCATATAACATTTTTGTAGTTTTAGACTGTTATTTTATACATGTAACAGTTGTAATGATATCGATGGGTGAAATCGTCGAGTACGGACACATTGCGGACGCCACAATATTACTATATCGTCATATATATATAAGTTAGAAGACAAAAGTTACTTGTTATATTATATACACAGATTAGCTTCTAGGCTTCTACACGAGTGTGAAGGAAGACGGTTGGGTAAAGAAAACTTTTAAAGCTTTTTAATATTAAAACTATTGGTCGGTCTTTCTTTAATACAAACATCTAAAAAGTATTTTTTTAATTAAGAAATACGCATTACGCATTAGAAACTTCATATTAGCCAAAAAAACTGTATTTTAGTTAAATCAACTCAACATGAATAAAATCATATTGTTCATGCCAAATAATTAATTAATTTAAACATCATGCAAGGAAAATTAAGCTTTAAAATTTGGATAATAAGGTAGATATTAAAGCAAAGTGTGGGATACCTCGATACGGGTGATGACTCCTTCCTCGCGATTGTGTTCTAGGACTACAAACAAAAACATAAAGCGCCCGTCAAACGTACAAACAAACATTAAACACAAATAATATATGGTGTATGAAGCAAGTTACATTGGCTACGCTTTTAGCATTACAGCTTGGTAAAAGTACAAGATACATTATCATATCATATATGATAACTGAAACATGAGGAATATACTCCCTTATTTGATAAGCTATATTTTTTTGAATATATTATGTTGACGAATGGTCACCTCCTTATTTGGACTGGCATAGATTTACTTCTATGAAGCCTGACTTTGAATGCGTGGCCGATATAGCTTTGACACAAAATTAATATATTTGAATGATATTTTTAATAATAACAACATATAAAATAAACAGTAAATAGTAGATAGAATAAATATCTAGCTTGAAAGAATTGCTAGGGTTAAATAAAAAAAAACTATATAAAGCCATTGCAAGGCGAATATGCTCATGCGAATTTCGTATGGCTCTATATCTTAGTAGTTATAGGGGCACAAGCTCCTTGCAAATTGCATAGAGAAATCAGTGCATACAAAATATACTAAGTAGGTACGGAGCGTTTTGTTTCCAATATAGTGGTCTGTGACAATTGATAAAACTTATTTATTATTTCATTAAAAAAAATGTTGCTAGGACTTTCTGATGTCCATTTGTATTTTACTAACTGCACAAACAACATTTTGAAAAGCCGTATGCGGCTTATTCGTGTTATACGATTGGCATCTTTATGTAATGAGTACTACGTGTTAGTTCGGCGTGTACTCACTGTTCTCCGAGATGGTGGTGGTCGTGGTGTTGGTGGCGGTGCCGTTGTTGTCCGTGTTGTTCTCGTTCACCGCCGTCCGCGTCGTGGTCTTCACTACCATTGAGCTGGTGTTTACTTGCGAGTTCTGTTGCCGAAAGTGTTAAGTTTATTCATGTATAGAGGTGAGCTAAACCTATATAAAAAAATTGGTTGTTTGTAAAGTAGGTTTACGATCGAGATGTTTACGTGATAACGTCTAACCGCTCGTGAGGATTCCGCGTGACAAGTTTCACGGAATGACTGGCAGCGCTCGAGATGAGACGGGAGATCGGTCCGTCTCTCTCTCGTTATACCTGCGATCGCGCTCGTGAGGTTTTGGTGTGACACAAGTTTCTGAACATGTCACCCGACTAAAACGATTTTAAAGACGTTATCACGTCAAAAAAATGTAAGGACTTTCACACGAGTTGAATCAAATTATTGCAATAATAACTCATATTCACGGCTCATTTATTATTGTATGATCTCGTTGTTTAAGCGCACACGAGGACATGCACAATGTCAGGCTGGCCGTGTCGATGATATTCAGTTTTTTATGGTTTAAATGAGAGTCTTCCTACACAGTGTAGATATTATACCTTACAAATAATTTATTGTACGAAAGTGAGTGCTCATAATGTTATTATGTTACATGTAGTGCATCACTATCAGCCAGTGTTTGGCGTACAATTTGTCGTTTCTATTGCATGTCATTGAATATCTAGTTAATAATAAGGTTCAAGTTGAGCTTCGGCACAGGTTTATCTCAACTTAACTATGAATGGAATGATTGCGTTAATGAGTTACCTCCATCTTTACGTGTACGCGAGGACATGTACCATGTCAGGATGGCCGTATCGAATACAATATTAAGTTCCGTTATACGCTCCTAAGCTGCTTTTTTTATTTTTTATTAGGAGAACAAACATAGTTAAATGTACACAATGCTTAAGATTAATTATTAATTATATAACAAACATGCAGTTAGCTCCTCAACAGTCCTCACTGAGATGTGTAGATTAGTTTACTTATTCTACTTAAATATGTACTAAGGTTTTACAAATATTGTTTCTATGGTACACTGAAATTGTAATACTATTCAGCAAAACATTAGATGACAGCGTAAATGTAAATGTACAATACAATAAATTATATGAGTATAGTGATAACACTGATAACTTGGCTACTACCTAACTTATTTTAAATTTTTTTAATGATATGCAAAAAAAAGGTCCAATCTAGGCTTACTTATTATTTAAATATGTATTTGTTGTATGTTTTCAACCGACTTCAAGATTTCGAAGGAGGAGGTTATCAATTCGTCGGGATCTTTGTTTTTGCTATTTTTATTTTTTTATTTTTTTATTTTTTTATGTATGTTCACCGATTATTCGATGACGGCTGGACCGATTTGGAAAATTCATTTTTTGTTTGAAAGAGTATACTTTACAGGTGGTCCCATTGTAACCAGGTCAGGATCTGATGATGGGATCCTGGAGAAATCGAGGGAACTCTTCAACTATTAAAGGCACAACTATAGTGATTTGAGTATTTTTTTCAGCAGCTCGAGCATTTGGTGTTGGAAAGGTGGATGCTAAGTGAAGTCGGTTCTTTTTTGTTTAAAATTATTATATAAGGAGTGTTTTAAGCGTAAACAATGTAAGTACCTGCAGGTTGATGTTGAGCTCGGGCTCGGCGTGGTCGCGCACCGAGTCCGCGGTGATGTCGGCCGACGCGGCCGTCACGTCGAGTGGCGCTTCCACGGCTTCCTCCTACCGATACGGATTCAAAATACAAGATATTTATTCATGACCTACACAATGTTACATACAAAATTGCATACAAACTAAATAAAGACGTATAGGTGTAGCACCCACGAAATGGACCCTGCTCAGCAAAATGCTAGCTAGGATGATGAGTTGATGACACATGTTGAATTATGCAATCAAATTTAGTTGATAGGATGCAGAATTACCAATATATCCAAATAAAGTGAAAGTTAAAAAAATCTATTGAAATGGATCAAAGATATCATGCTTCAAGATTTTACATTTTTTAAATTTTTTAAAGTACGAAATTTAAAAAAAACAATGATACCATTCTATCTTTAACATTTTACTGTTAAATAAATTGTATGGTAACCATATACAATAAACGCAACATTTCACTGTAAAATAGCAATTTCATAATTTTTCAATACTTTAAACAGGGCGACTATATGATCATGACGTCACTTTTGCACGTCATTTTGTTAGGAGCGTTTCGAGAAACAAATGCAAATCTCAGACTTTAAGTCTAATTTCTGACTTTTGTGTTGCTTTAACGCAATTGGCCGCATATAAACATTTGATCCTCACAACAAAACCAATCGACTGATACAATACATGAAAAAAATTCAACATGCCTATTCCGAGCGAAGGTTTATAATAGCTTTTATTCTATTATTTATTACCTATATGCCACATCAAGAAGAATGTAAAACAATAAAGAAACAGAGCCAGATGAAATTCCGGTGGAGGTCTGGAAGCGACTGGGCGACGTATTTAGGTGTGGTCAACCTGTTCAACATGGTAATGGAAGAAGGTAGAATGCATGACCACTCAAACCCAGAACTCTAGGATTCGATTTCTTTAAGTTATTTGCATTCTTTGACCTCCACCACTTTACAGCTGCCAGATGTCCTGATCTAGAAATAAGCATAGTATAGCAAACTAGAGGGGTTTTGTTGCTCTCATTATTGTGTCATATCTGACGTGACCAGCTTTCCGTTTACTACGGTCGCGCATTTGCATCGATACTGAAGCGCGTTGCAAAGTTAGGTCGCGATGCAGCCGCGCGTTGACGGAACGCAAGACTGTATCGCTACAAAAAGCACACTTACTAGAGGGGTTTCGTTGCTCTCATTATTGTGTCATATCTGACACTGTCTGACACATTATTGTGTCATATCTGAAGTGGTCAGCTCTCCGTCTATTAGCTGGTTTTAGGAAGAGGAAGAAGAAGATAAAGATAGTCGATTTGAATGTTGCGTTTCCCATTGATGTCAATAAAAAGCCATATACAACTGACCCTGTGTTCTCCGTTAGTCAAGGGCGCCTCCTCGGCAGGTCCCCGCAGCTCCACGGCCCACGGAGCAAGCAAGACATGGCATTGCGCTATCGTCACCTAGAACAAACAAATAAATATTACAAATTTGTCCAATCTACAAATAAAAAATGCTGCACCTCGATGAGTAGAGCATTAAACGAGAAGATTATAACCTTCAAAATGATTTAATTTTATACCACGTCGGAACAGAATGAATAATAGTATTTCATACAGAATGGTCACGCTACGCCCCGCCCTGATTGGAATTAACTCACCCCGCGGCGGCCGATTGGTAGGAAACAAGTAGGTTAAAAATATCAGTCAGGTTGAAGGTAACAACTCACGCACACATTTCCTGTTCGAACGTGCCGTGCACACACAAGCGCTCAAACGAGTTTTGTAGTATCCTCGTAAGGCCCAGTCCTATTTTTAGGACAAGTGAAATAGTGACCCAGTGTCCTATAAATAGTACATCATATTATAAACTTTCAGCTTCTGGACCAAAATCTAATTTTGAACAAAAAAGTTGACCTCGTGGGCCATTAGGACTAAATTTTACCGTCCTAAAAATAGGCCATTGGGCCTTACGAGGGTATAGCATACCGCCCTGTGACGTCGGTCCGCTTACATCCATTACGTACACAGTCCGCTTCATGGTAAGCGGTTACCTATGGACGCTTACAACTTGAAAGGTGTTACATACGCGTTGCCAATGATTCATAAACGTGTACCTACACTCCTTTTTTAAATATACCACGGTCCAGCGAAAAAATCACGTCAGGGAGAAAATCAATTATGACAAAAAAGGATTGTGTTACTAAAGAACCAATCAAATTATTTTAATAAATAATCTGATTTGTTTATTTTTAAGTAGACACACTACTATATAAATTATAAACTTATATAGATGTCTGCCGCGAATGCAGAAGACGCTGGTTCGATCCCAGCCCTGGGCACCGGAGGCCTAGGTCACTTTTTCCTTTGTATATGACATCTATATAAGTTTAAGGATTGTCTTCTTTCAAATAAATACCGAAGAATCAGTTGTTACTGCAAAAGACCTCGTGCTTTCTAATACAACATCTGGCAAATTGCACTCAGACTCACTCATTTTCGAAAAGTACTTAATTACGAGTATTTTAAGGAAAAATAAGTTCTGTAACGGAATTGCGACAGTTTTCCGGATGCTGTGCGAGAGTTATGCAATGAAGGATCGGCGCGCGCATCTTTATGTGTTAGTCAATAACTCTCCAGGTTGTTTACAAACAGGACCACGCTTGATGTACGTCACGGTCATTGACCAACTGTCCCAACGGGTCCGATCAGCAGTAATAAGTGGGCTTGTTCTTCTAGTGTTTTCTATTGGAAATAGTACTCGTTAGCCACATAAAAAATTCGACCGGTGCTGCTGTGACCCGGGTGGCCAAGTGGTTAAGGCGTCTGCCGCAAATGCAGAAGACGCTGGTTCGATTCCAGCCCTGGGCTCTGGGGGCCTAGGTCACTTTTTCCTTTGTATATGACATCTATATAAGTACATAAAAAGTTCTGTTTTGTTGAACGTTTAAAAACAACAGATGTAACGATCTAGAGCCTGACCAGAAATATATGATTATTGTCAAGAGAACGCTATTATTCTCATTTATATGGCAACAGTTCAGTATAGTCATATAGCGTATTATTCTCTATGGCATAGTGATGGTGACATCTTGATTTGTTTACCTGTCAGCTCTGATGTTAATTTGAAAATGTTTCACTGCTCAATAGTTTCATTTCCCGAGCGTATTATTTACAGCTGTTTATTACATACACTATTTACAATGTTTCGCTCTTGACTATGCACAATTTTGGGATTTTTTTGTCGTTTATTCTTTAATATTCAACACGTTACTATTATTCAAATAAACCGCAACAATGACACTGACAAAAGTGACAGCCTATCACATGCCCTCACACATGCATATCATCCTGTCATTAAAATTATTGCCAGTGCAAGAAATTAGTTCCAATGAAATTCCGCAACATGGCGCATCATATATTTCTGGGCTGGCTTTATACACGGTGCCCGTGAGCATTGCGAGAGACTTTAACAGTGTATTCATGATCATATTTAGAGAACAAAATGTCCTTTAAACTTTTTCGAAATTCGCCATAGTTTCAGAGTAAATACTACTTACAAAAAATTGCATTTTGAATTGTTTCTCAGTGTAAAATGATTTTTTGATGGCGATCTCACCGGTATGGGGGTCTAGACATCTCTTATTGACTGATATCAAAGACCTAAGAAACACTTTGCATGGACTAGTTTCTACGAGAAAAAATGTAGCAATTTACTTTTTCCGTTACTTTTTTCTAGTGACATTTACTTTTTATGTAGAACAGCATTCCAAAAAACTGAAAAAAATAAATAAATAAAAAATATTTTTTTTGGCGTTTTACAACAAAAGTCATATAATGTTTTTTCATTCTTTTGACCTCAGCAATGCGTGGTTAAAATCTCTCGCAATGCTCACGGGCACGTTGTATATAATCAAAATGTTTTTAACGTCATTAGGCAAGACAAAAGTTTGTGCAAAAATCGTTAATCAATAGTCGCATTAGTGAGTAACGCTTACCTTGGTGGCGGAGAGCGTGATCCGCTGCAGCTCCGACGAAGAGTGTAAGTAGAGAGCTTCACCTCGCTTCGAGAAGCACAGGCTCGAAATGCCGCTGAAACAAAAACACAATCAATAAGTCGGTTAACTTAGTTTGTTTCCAGACTATATCCAACATCTAAATATATAAAAGAAGAAACTGACTGACTGACTGACTGACTGACATATCAACGCACAGCCCAAACCGCTGGTTCTAGAGATTCCAAATTTGGCACGTAGGTTCCTACTCTATAGGTCTAGGGATGCACTAAGAAAGGATTTTTCAATATTCACCCCCTAGGGGGGTAAAATGGGGGTCCAAAGTTTGTATGGCGAATCAAGATTTGTTAAGACTATTTTACGTCACACCTGGCCATAATGTGAGTTTTACCGCTCGCTACGCTTACGGTAAAACTCGCATTATGGCCAGGTGGGGACGTAAAATTGTGTACTCACCACGGGCAGTAAAAAAGAAAGCCCTCTATCGCATATTTACAACCCTCGCCTGCGGCTCGGGTCCCAAATACCTGCGATTTCGGGCTTTCTTTTTTTTACAGCCCTAGGTAAGTAATGTACTATTATTCGAAACTTCACAGGAGTATTCCTAACGATAAATGAGTAAACATATGTTTCGGGTTTTTGAAACTTCAACCCCTAAAAGGGGCAAATGTGGTCACAAAGTCTGAAAATCAACATGGGTATCGTATCCTTTTGGAGTACTTATAGTACGCGGGCGAAGCCGCGGGAAAAGGCTAGTTTTATAATAAACTAGCTTTTGCCCGCGGCTTCGCTCGCGTTAAATTCGGGGTAACACGGTTCCCCTTTCCTGATTTAAAACACAGAAGAGAACTCGGAACAGAATATTATTAAAATTTCACCCCCTCTTTTAAGGGGTTGGGAGCAGATTTCAAAAAAAAAATTATGCACGATTTTTTTGTTAGTCACAAATAGTCCGCATACCAATTTTAGCTTTCTACCTTGAAAATTGCGGAATGCTCCATACAAACTTCCACCCCCATTTTAGGGAAGTGGGGGGTTAGAAAGAGACAAAAAGTAGCCTACGTCACTCTCCATTCCTTCAACTATCTCCACTTAAAAAATCACGTCAATTCGTCGCCCCGCTTTGGCGTGAAAGACGGACAAACAAATACACACATACACTTTCCCATTTATAATATTAGTATCGATGTCGATATTAAAGACAAAATAGACTATAGATCGGCACCCCGGGCACAGAATAATTACAAGTACAGAAGATTCACCGTCCTGAATTTGACATTTAGCCACAGAGACGAAAACGTTAGCAGTAAGGTGCTCTTCAAAAAATAAAATAGGGTTTTCAACGTGCTTCATATATATCCGTGCAGGTTTGAGACATGTCATAAACACTGGCTGAAATGGTTTTCAATCAAAGGTACACATCATTGTTAGTTGTCAATAAGACGTTAACTGCCATAAAAATGGCAACACAATATCTGAATAGATACAAGATAATTAAAAGCAAAACCCCAAACTTTGCGATGTGCGAAAGCGGGATACAACGCACTTCTTGCAGCTTGGCTACTGGGACATACATATAATTTGAGAGTTCGTATGTAAGCAGGAACGATCAAGGGGTTGTGGAGTTAGAGGGCGAAAAAAAATTCATAAGGGTCTTGTTACATTAATCTCGTTTGAAAGTAAATCTCGAGTTCGAGGCGGATTACTAGTATCATTGGTGAGGGTGTGCGCGTGGTCCGACGGAGCACAAGGTTAGGTGCACACTGTTAATACAGTAAAGATACTGTTGCGTCAAACATTAATTTCTAATAGCCTGATTTTTTGATGTTTCATTCTTATGTGACATTTATAGGTAATATATGCAAAAATCCTACAAACTTTTCACCCGGAAGTAGTTAAATGGGTAAAAAAAGATCTATAAAAAAATTGTATATTTTTATTTACAATAATATCAATTATTTTTATTTGTAAACATGACGATATTTAAGTCTTCTTTCTGTTGAACGCGACAAACAAGAAACCGTGTTCATGTAAAACCATATAGTTTACAAAATGTACGGCGCGGGCGATATATATCCTAATTCGTTAGAAACAAATAGTGATAAGTGGTAGTTTGTTCTTACACATTTTAAAAGACTTAGAAACGATATATTCATTAAAATCCTACAAGAAAAACGCTTGTAATATGTGTGTACATATTAGTGGCGGTTAGCGAATAACGATATTTAGTAGGAATAAAACAATTAAAAACGGATTTTATCGCGTGTATTGAGTTTAAATTACATCCCGACGTTTCAAACACTTTACAGCGTTCGTGGTCAACGGGTCGACTGAGGAAAAATGTACAATTACCTCCGTTCAAAAACTATCTCAATATGCAAACCTACCCACATATTAAATATTAAACAAATTTAGTGTTTGCACATGCCGGAGGGGCCTTTATAAAAACAAATTATTTTTTATTACAAAACAAATTATTAAACAAATTATTTTATTATTATTAATTATTATTTTAATTTTTTTTTAAATTTTTTTTTTTTTAAATTTTTTAATTTTTTTTTTTATTTAAAAAATAAAAAATAAAAATGAAAATAATAATTAATAATAATAAAATAATTTGTTTTTATAAAGGCCCCTCCGGCATGTGCAAACACAAAATTTGTTTAATATTTAATATGTGGGTAGGTTGCATATTGAAATAGTTTTTGAACGGAGGTAATTGTACATTTGTCCTCAGTCGACCCGTTGACCACGAACGCTGTAAAGTGTTTGAAACGTCGGGATGTAATTTAAACTCAATACACGCGATAAAATCCGTTTTTAATTGTTTTATTTCATGAATAACTATCGCGGCAACCAAAGACAATGATATTTAGTAGGATTTCATTGCATAAATAATACTAGTATCATGATATATCCGTTACACTAAAAATATTAGCTATTATTAATTATTTCCAATTCCCCATACTAGCCGCCCGTAAAATGACTGCAGTATGTGCATAGTATAGTATGTACTGACTTGATGTCCTCCTTGCGCACGGCGGCGGCGTTGAGCTGCCTCCGGAGCTCGGGGCTGAGCACGAGGCAGTCCCCGAGGTTGGTGAGGCACAGCAGGCACCACTCGCGGTGCGTCTCGTGCGTCCCCCCCGCCCCCCCCGCCGGGCACGAGAACCACGCGAACGCTGTCCGCCGCACCTGGACAAAACAAACATTTATCAACCGACTTCAAGATTTCGAAGGAGGAGGTTATCAATTCGTCGGGATCTTTGTTTTTGCTATTTTTTTTTTTTTTATGTATGTTCACCGATTATTCGAAGACGGCTGGACCGATTTGAAAAATTCTTTTTTTGTTTGAAAGCGTATAGTTCACAGTTGGTCCCATTGTAACCATGTCAGGATCTGATGATGGGATCCTGGAGAAATCGAGGGAACTCTTCAACTATTAGAGGCACACCTATGGTGATTTGAGTATTTTTTACAGCAGATCGAACATTTGGTGTTGGAAAGGTGGATGCTTAGTGAAGTCGGTTCTTTTCAACCGACTTCAAGATTTCGAAGGAGGAGGTTATCAATTCGTCGGGATCTTTGTTTTTGCTATTTTTTTTTTTTTTTTTTTTTGCTTAAAATTATACAAACTGCTATAACGCTTGGGTGCGTGAGTTAGTGTCGACTGTCAGTATTCTGTGAATGGCCAAAGGTGAACGGACCTATACGTAAATCCACGCAAGACGACGACGTCGTGAGTAAATGCCGCTTGACGTCAAACAATGCTTGAGAAAAAGTACGGAAATTGCTAAACGACATACCAAAACGGCGACATCGCATAGGTTGAAAACTACCGTCTCGCCCTAACCCACCTGTGTCGATTACCTTAGAGACACCCCACACTAGCGTCTTTTGAGCGTCGGCGAGTAAACAGCGCTATGGCAAATGGAGTTGCGTCAGTCATAGAGCTGATTAGACGCCGACGTTTGGGAGATGCTAGTGTCGGGCTAAGAATACACAGATTAAGCAGCCTCGCGGGAGGTTATGTTATATGTCAGTGTGAGCACTCACCCGGGCGCCCTCGTGCGCCGTGAGCTTGTACTTGTGGTGCGGCTTGAGCGAGGGCAGCGTGAACACCTTGAACTGCTCCTCCGACGTGATGCACACGCGGTGCGTGCCCGGCTCCGGCAGGGACGCCACGCCTCGTTCCACCTGACAGTGACAGATCAATAATACGGTTTTTGAACGCTTTTATTGTGGCACATTTGTTTCTGCATATTGTTTGACATGCATTAACAATGAATCTTGAAGCAAATCAAATTATTTTGTTCAATATTTTTTGATTTGCAATTTTTTAAGTAGTTACACTACTATACATATATAAAATGAAAATAGATGTCATATACTTCTGAAAACGTGACCAAACCCTCCGGTGTCCGAGGCCAAATTCAGAGATTGCATATACATGAGAAAAATTGTCAAGTTCCGCCGTGACCGGGTGGTCTAGTGGTCAGGACGTCAGCCGCGAAAGCTGAAGACGCCAGTTCAAATCTGGCCTCGGACACCGGAGGGTTTGGTCACTTTTTCTGAAGTATATGACATCTATTTTCATGCATTAACAAGTTTGTGTCCAAATAAGACCAAACGTTGATTAATAATACGTATTTTTCTGTACTAAAAAATCTCAAAAGTTTGTTTACGTGGGCCAGGTTGGGCGCCAAATGTAATGTGTGTCACTAAGCACTGTCAGAATCATTCGAATATGTAAATTGCAACCTAAAGAACATTGTAAAGATTTACAAACTATATAAACGTTTAAAAAAGTTAGCAGTTTAAATGCAGATTGAAGTGGGACACAGATTAAAAGGGGTCTTTTAGTTGTCTGTAGAGATGAAAGTGGAAAATGTACAGTAAACTACAAAAATGCATACCCCCATTATTAATGAATCCATTTATAAATTGGGTACGCAATTCTGCAGCTGATAGTACCTCTAAAGGATCGGGCAGCGGCACGGCGGCTCCGTCGAGGACCGTGATACCTATGACGGGCGCGCGATGCTTCAGTTGGATCTCTTTCGCCAGGGTGCAGGTGACCTGATGAACAATATATTAGGTTAGCCACAACAGTCAATGGTAAAAATAATTTAAAACAAAAAGAACCGACTTCACTTAGCATCCACCTTTCCAACAGCAAATGCTCGAGCTGGTGTAAAAAATACTCAAATCACTATAGGTGTGCCTATAATAGTTGAAGAGTTCCCTCGATTTCTCCAGGATCCCATCATCAGATCCTGACCTGGTTACAATGGGACCAACTGTGAAGTATACTCTTTCAAATAAAAAAATAATTTTCCAAATCGGTCCAGCCGTCTTCGAATTATCGGTGAACATACATAATTAAAAAAAAATAGCAAAAACAAAGATCCCGACGAATTGATAACCTCCTCCTTCGAAATCTTGAAGTCGGTTGAATAACAGAAAAACGTTAACCAAACTGCATAAGAACTTTCACCGACTGATTAGAATGTAATTTACGTGTCAACTTTACAGAACACTGAAAAAGCGTCAAACTAAGTACTGCGGAATACAGTTAAATGTACCTGTTCCTCTTTCCTCTTGTTGGTGCTGGGGACGCTGAGTGTGAACGCGTACACGGTGCCGTTGTTGGTGCCAGCCCACAGCGTCGGCGTCGAGCTTTGTGCTTTGTGTGGAATACATTACATTATTAGTAAGCATTACTATATTTCGACCTAAAAAATGTGGCAACACAAGTAGCTAAGTTTAACAGACACCTTAGACAACCCACACGTGATCCCTGTGTGTTAAAAGAGTAACAAATTTGGCAGCTGCACTGTCCCGTCTGGACCTTGCAGCACTCATTGGATTTTCTTTATCATCTGCTTTCCCACTACATACCCCAGGGAAGAAATAGCTATCTATATCCAGTGACATGTAGCCATACCATAAATACATAAGTATAGCACGTACTGTTGATGAGGAAGGTCCGTGCGAAGTACAGACAGCGCACCATGGAGCCGTAGCCGTCGTCGGTGGAGCGCGCCTCCACCGCGCGCTCCACGGGCTTCACGTCGGCCTCTTCTGCCGGGGACGGTATGGGCTTCTTGGCGGGCTGACTCAAACAATATTCAGGTTAAAATCCATTCAAAATTAACAAATGCGTAACGATTTATTCAAATTTATAGTACATTACTGCAGAGACCAGTAAGTAAGCTTTCCTGGCTGAGTATTTAGTAGCCGTCCGAGTCGAAGACGAGGACGGCTACAATACGAAGCCAGGTAAGCTGATTACGGTCGAAGCATGTATAGTGCTTTTCTCAAACATGTAAGGAAATAAAATTACTTGTTTAGTGCTTCAGTTACTGGCTGAGTGATTTAATGTTGTATGAAAATCCTTTACGTACGTCGCGCTGAACCTGCCTTGGAATAGAGTCCCTACTGGTCTCTAATTACTAACGTAACAGGAACATTTCCGAGCATGTTTGAGAAAAATTAATTATATAGTCATCAGTTGTCGCGCTGATCACACAAGACATGATACAACATAGGTACAGTCACGGACTTTAATTTGTAGACCACTTAAGGTAAAATATCGTATAGCAAACTAAAGTAACCTAGAGCTAATACTGCGTTAACTGATTTGTTAACATTGACAATGGCATAGTTACATTTATACGTACGCTAATATTAACGAGAAATGTCACAAAACCCTCGCCCGCCATCTTCGAAAGAACACGACAGGCTAGTTTGATAATGAATGCCAGTCAAATCAGTGAATGTTTTTTGAAAACGAATGCTTACTATGAATTATAAACCATAAAATTACAATAAATCCACCTCCTCTTTATATAGATACTGCCAAACAAATGTTTAAGCCCATGACTACGTCACTTTCAGAAGGTTAGCGAGCGCTATCGAAACTTTTGCGTATATGTATTTACAGCGGAGTTGCTTTGATCAAAATTTCATCGGCTCTTAGTGCATTCGATTGATTTATTTTTGTGGATTTCTGTGGATGAATTTATTCAAAAACGCTATACAAAAGGAGAAAAGTTTCTAAAAATATGTGGAAAAAGTGATATTATTCTGGTAAAGGTACCATTCAGCGGCAGACGTTTATGATTTTATTACTCGAATACAATATTGGATCTGTACAACGTAAGACGTAAGCGCCTTCTTGACAGGGAGTTCTTGACCGACTTGCGCCGCTAGAGGGCGTGTCGGCGCCGGAGTGATCTATAAACAACCTTATGTGTTGGGCGTAGAGTGTAGTGTCACCTGCACGGGCGAGGCGGGGCTGGCGGCGGTGGTGGCGCGGCGCTGCGAGCGGCCCTTGCGGAGTCTGCGGAACGACTCGCGGAGGGACTTCTTGAACGACTTGCGCCGGGAGATGGGCGTGTCCCCAGCTCCGGAGTGATCTACAAATAATGTATATGTCTATAAAAATCTAATAGTATTTAATGGTAGAAATCATAACTGAAAACAATCAATTTGTTTGATAAACTAAATAAAAGTATTCTGAAACCATATTAACTTTTTCATACACGCTTGGCCTCTGAGAATATCGAGTTTCCCAAAATTTAGTTTGAAAGCGAACAGATCGGTAAGTAAAAAGTTTTAAAAGGCGGCCACATTTTTAATCAACTTCGTCTAATTTGGATACCTTGATGGTTTAAACTGCCTACTTGATGCTTTAAAGCCTCACTGTAGAAAGAATATGGCGTCAACCATAGACTAAATAAACCACTAACCGTGCGGGTTGAGCGTGCACTTGACGGCCAGCGAGCGCGCCTGCACGGCGTCCACCGCGCACAGCCCGTGCGCCGTGCCCGCGCACACCACGCCCCACTCCCACTGCGCGCCCAGCGCCGTCACCTGTACCACTGACCGTGCGGGTTGAGCGTGCACTTGACGGCCAGCGAGCGCGCCTGCACGGCGTCCACCGCGCACAGCCCGTGCGCCGTGCCCGCGCACACCACGCCCCACTCCCACTGCGCGCCCAGCGCCGTCACCTGTACCACTGACCGTGCGGGTTGAGCGTGCACTTGACGGCCAGCGAGCGCGCCTGCACGGCGTCCACCGCGCACAGCCCGTGCGCCGTGCCCGCGCACACCACGCCCCACTCCCACTGCGCGCCCAGCGCCGTCACCTGTACCACTGACCGTGCGGGTTGAGCGTGCACTTGACGGCCAGCGAGCGCGCCTGCACGGCGTCCACCGCGCACAGCCCGTGCGCCGTGCCCGCGCACACCACGCCCCACTCCCACTGCGCGCCCAGCGCCGTCACCTGTACCACTGACCGTGCGGGTTGAGCGTGCACTTGACGGCCAGCGAGCGCGCCTGCACGGCGTCCACCGCGCACAGCCCGTGCGCCGTGCCCGCGCACACCACGCCCCACTCCCACTGCGCGCCCAGCGCCGTCACCTGTACCACTGACCGTGCGGGTTGAGCGTGCACTTGACGGCCAGCGAGCGCGCCTGCACGGCGTCCACCGCGCACAGCCCGTGCGCCGTGCCCGCGCACACCACGCCCCACTCCCACTGCGCGCCCAGCGCCGTCACCTGTACCACTGACCGTGCGGGTTGAGCGTGCACTTGACGGCCAGCGAGCGCGCCTGCACGGCGTCCACCGCGCACAGCCCGTGCGCCGTGCCCGCGCACACCACGCCCCACTCCCACTGCGCGCCCAGCGCCGTCACCTGTACCACTGACCGTGCGGGTTGAGCGTGCACTTGACGGCCAGCGAGCGCGCCTGCACGGCGTCCACCGCGCACAGCCCGTGCGCCGTGCCCGCGCACACCACGCCCCACTCCCACTGCGCGCCCAGCGCCGTCACCTGTACCACTGACCGTGCGGGTTGAGCGTGCACTTGACGGCCAGCGAGCGCGCCTGCACGGCGTCCACCGCGCACAGCCCGTGCGCCGTGCCCGCGCACACCACGCCCCACTCCCACTGCGCGCCCAGCGCCGTCACCTGTACCACTGACCGTGCGGGTTGAGCGTGCACTTGACGGCCAGCGAGCGCGCCTGCACGGCGTCCACCGCGCACAGCCCGTGCGCCGTGCCCGCGCACACCACGCCCCACTCCCACTGCGCGCCCAGCGCCGTCACCGCGGCCGGCGGGGACAGCTGTACCACTGACGTCGCCTAAAGGACCAATATTACATTACGCACCGACGTCAAATAAACAACGGCTCAGATCGCGACCATGTGTGCCATAATCAAGCGACCTGAGGCCTTCATTCTACCGCACGTGGTGGCTACACAATGTTACGTCTTCTCCTGGGTGTGAAGTGAGATGTGCTGCTAGGCGCTTGGAGTGACGAATCACTACAAGAATCTAAGCTTAAGCCTCATGATAAATTGGATAGATACTGTAAAGACGAACTGTTCTGGTGAACTGTTCAATCATTCAAGAGTCACTTTTAAGAGTTAATTTACCTAAGAATGAATTTCATCGAATGTTCTTCTGTTTGATAAGCCGTATGCAACTGATAAATTTAATGTGCTCACAAGCCTCTAATTGACAACTAAAAGAGGTTGTAACGGGAAAGTAAATTTGAAGACTTTGAACTTGATAGATTTTATCCATTTGAAATTCTACCTTAGCAAAAAAACAAAATGTAAGTATGTATATTCACAACACGGCACTAAATGGATCGATGGTTGTAATGTTGACTTTGTTATTATGACAACAAGGTAGAAAATCATATGTATAAAAATCATCTGTCATTGGTGAGTTCTACCCAGGTACCGGAAAAGCCCTCTATTTGATTAATCTTTTCGATAACCCTATTAAATGGTTACCCAATCTTTGGGTAACTCTAATGATACGGTAACCGTTATAAACAAGGTAAACAACGAACAATAAAAAATAAAATTAAATAATTAATGTAATGTAAGTTTTCTGCCAACAAACCGATGCCTATGCAGTTTGGCAGATAGGTGGAATAATTAATTGTAACAATTTAAAAAAAAAAAAAAAAAATTGTTTTCCCTATTGAATGTCTTAGAAACAGAGATAAGAGATGCAACGGATATCCGGCCACTATCCGGTATACGGCCTATCCGGCCACAATTTTACTATTCGACCGAATACTGGATAGTTGCGTACTATCCGGCCAAATACAGAATAGTATAATGAATGACACATGGTTAAGTTTAACAACAGGATGAATACATAGTAAACCACTAAATAAATTACTTATCAATATGAGTTTATTACGTCACGTGACTTCCATTCAATAAAGGGGATAACTGTAGCTTATAATTTTTTGAACAAGTTGCACCTGCATGGAGTGGCACCCACGTGTTCAAATTAGCCAACGGATCCGTCGGATATCCGGTATCCGGCCAAACAACTGTTGCATCTCTAATAGATATTAAAATAGGTTGATAGGGAAACGTCATTCGGGATTTTGATTTTGGTAACCGCTTACCTTTGGGCAAGTCAACGATGTGCTTACCAAAATGATAGGGTTTTCAAAAACAACCCTATAAAATAGCCGATCTAGTTTATTGGTAACCGGTTCCGATCCCCGAAACTAACTTTGATTTCAGGCAGCAATGAAATTATTTGGATACTTGTCAACCCTAGAAAGTCGCAACACAAAGTACTATGAAGACATCACGTGTCACCCTTCATCTGTCGAAATGCTGTCAAATATATATTTTGCAGGGAAGATAATCTTCTGTACGTAGGATTATTAAATTATTATGTGCCTGTATCCATAATTTAATTCAAAAGGCAACTTCAACCTATTTGACAAAATAGAATAGAAAAGAATATAATATAGTTTATTCGTAGACACACACACATACATAAAACATTGGGAAAGAAGTACAAAAAAAGAGAAAGTGCCACGAAATGGAACTACTAAATGTAACTCGAAATAGATAACAAAAATCACTTACCTGGTAACCCTGTGGGAATGTGAGT
The DNA here is from genome assembly GCA_947086415.1 of Pammene aurita. Taxonomy (NCBI): domain Eukaryota; kingdom Metazoa; phylum Arthropoda; class Insecta; order Lepidoptera; family Tortricidae; genus Pammene; species Pammene aurita. The sequence continues at coordinate 38,402,371 of OX352294.1, forward strand.
GAGCCGGGCCGTAGCGTGAGCTGGTCGTGACCCTTCCACACGAACCCGTCGCGGTCCGACACGATGTTTACTGACACCGACTGTAATACAAGCACCCGTGTGACTCATACATATTTACTATAACGAGGAGATTTTAACTAGTAGTCCGCCTCCAACTGACAACTCGCGATTTACTTGCAAACGAAATGACCAATAATAATAATTTTAAACAAAAAAGAACCGACTTCACTAAGCATCCAGCTTTCCAACACCAAATGCTCGAGCTGCTGTAAAAAATACTCAAATCACTACAGGTGTGCCTATAATAGTTGAAGAGTTCCCTCGATTTCTCCAGGATCCCATCATCAGATCCTGACCTGGTTACAATGGGACCAACTGTGAAGTATACTCTTTCAAACAAAAAAAGAATTTTCCAAATCGGTCCAGCCGTCTTCGAATAATCGGTGAACATACATAAAAAAAAAAAAAAAAAATAGCAAAAACAAAGATCCCGACGAATTGATAACCTCCTCCTTCGAAATCTTGAAGTCGGTTGAAAACAAGACCCTTAAAGATTTTTTTCACTTTCTAGCTCCACAACCCCTTGATTGACCCTGCTCATATACGAACTCTCAAATTATATTACATATGTCTGCTACAACCCCAACAAATTTTATAAAAATCAGAAAAACGTTACTAGAAATAGTAAAGCTATTGCGGAACAAACCATCAAAATCAAAAAGCCATCGAAATGCCGAGACGTCCCAGTAGCTGAAGTTGTTTGTAAGAACTTCACTTCGCTTACGCTCCGCTCGTTCGATAATAATAAATGGGTTCTAGCAGGTGCACTATACAGCATTTTTCATCTTTCCAGCGTGTTTCGTAACACGCTGAAACAAAATACAGTGGCAATTGGCAAACTTGTTTTCAACCGACTTCAAGATTTAGAAGGAGGAGGTTATCAATTCGTCGGGATCTTTGATGTATGTTCACCGATTATTCGAAGACGGCTGGACCGATTTGGAAAATTCCTTTTTTGTTTGAAAGAGTATACTTCACAGTTGGTCCCATTGTAACCAGGTCAGGATCTGATGATGGGATCCTGGAGAAATCGAGGGAACTCTTCAACTATTATAGGCACACCTGTAGTGATTTGAGTATTTTTTACAGCAGCTCGAGCATTTGGTGTTGGAAAGGTGGATTGCTTAGTGAAGTCGGTTCTTTTTTGTTTAAAATTATTAAATGAACTTGTATGTTGCAAGTACGGTTCATATAATACTTTAAATATTTCAACATTGTCAGGGAACAACTTGATTGCGTCAAAGAAAGTTTATAATTCATTCCTTTGTGTGGAATTTAGCTGATACTTGATTTTGGACTTTATTGCAACGAGATAAGATCTACTCGTACCTTAACTTCGGCGGTGTTGGAGGAGGTCTTGAGGCTGGCGATGACGATGTGTCCGGCCGCGCCGCCGATCGTCAGCATGCCCGACAGCGGACACAGGATCACCTAGACATTTAAACAAGGTTTTAACATATTTTTCTTTATTTTGACAAAAAGAGAGATACTTTTCATCAATTTCACCTATCTGCCAAACTGCATAGCAGTTGGTTGGCAGAAAACTTATTTTACCCTCCACCATGGTACTAATCATTTAGGTACGTACTTATGTGGCTGTGGGAGTGTCTACTTACTCCATTTGCAATTACAGGTAGGTATTGGCAAGCAGAGAAAGCAGGCGCTCGCCGCGCGGCCGCTGTTTAGGAGTTGTTTCGGTTAAACAGAAAATAGGTGTGACACTTTTGAAAATCTTGGGCATTCAATTATAGTTTATCTACACTCATATTGTAAGTCCTCTAAAATGCGTTCAAAAACCGTAGGCTATGACCAGCATTACAACAAACGATTTCACTATGATAAGTTTCTTATCGGTGGCAGTACCGCAATGTTAACGTTTCATGTTCAATTATTGATGTACTCTGAGTTTTGATAACATAATGTACACCTGCACGCGCCCGCGGCCGGCGACACCCGCCCGCGCGTCCGCCGGCACAATCGAGTTGGCCGCGCCGACACAATCGAGATGGCCGCGGCGGTACAATGGCGGCCATTCTATGGTTTTCGAATACGGCATTTATAATAAATAATATGAGTGTAGATAAAGCAGTGTATGCAACTGTACGTAATTAGGCCTTAAAACACTCGTGTGATCTTATTATGAAATTCGCCTGCGGCTCATTTCATAAAACCACACTCATGTTTTAAGGACCCTTATTACGTAACAGTTACATAAACTACTATTATACTCAATATACTTATTATATAATGTTTGTAATTGGAATGTATCACAGATGAGATTGTAACACCGTGCGCTTGCAAGAGATGTACAGTGAGATTCAAAATTGTCCATGTAATTTTGAATCTGGGTGTACACTGACGTTATCACGATGTCACACCGACGATCATGTCCGTATTGAATTACGTGAATGTGCGCGTCTTTTTTTTTTAAATGAAAAAACAACATAACTTTAAGTAATTTTCTCACTGCCCCCACCTTGACGCATTTCTATTTGGCCCTATGGTTGACTGGTAGAGGATGCCTAAAGGCATTAAGTCTGTCCTTTGCACTTTTTTTATGTGCAATAAAGTTTAAATAAATAAGTTCAGAAAAAAAAAATTAAATAAATATGTTGCTTTGTTATTATCAGGTAGAAACTCTGCTATGTACATCTGTCTTCTGCCACAAACATATAAGACGGGTTCGTCTCCAGCTCCGGGCGCTAGAGGCCTTGGTCACTTCAACCGACTTCAAGATTTCGAAGGAGGAGGTTATCAATTCGTCGGGATCTTTGTTTTTGCTATTTTTTTATTTATGTATGTTCACCGATTATTCGAAGACGGCTGGACCGATTTGGAAAATTCTTTTTTTGTTTGAAAGCGTATACTTCACAGTTGGTCCCATTGTAACCATGTCAGGATCTCATGATGGGATCCTGGAGAAATCGAGGGAACTCTTCAACTATTATAGGCACACCTATGGTGATTTGAGTATTTTTTACAGCAGATCGAACATTTTGTGTTGGAAAGGTGGATGCTTAGTGAAGTCGGTTCTTTTTTGTTTAAAATTATTATTTTACATATGACATCTACAACGGCCTCCTAGCCCAGTCGGTAGTGACCCTGCCTACGAAGCACGAGGTCCCGGGTTCGAATCCTGGTCAGGGCATTTATTTGTGTGTCTATCACAAATATTTGTTCCTGAGTTATGGATGTTTTCTATGTATTTAAGTATTTATCCATATTTTATATATTATGTATATCGTCGTCTAGTACCCATAACACAAGCCTTATTGAGCTTACTGTGGGCCTAGGTCGATTTGTGTAAGATTGTCCTATCCTATTTATTTATTTATTTGAGTGTAATATTGAGTTACCCGTTTGACGGCCAGCCTCGGGTCGTCGCTGTACGGGTCGAAGGTGCCCACTCTCTTGAAGGGCGGCCATTCCTCCTCATCCGTCTGACTGTCGTTCGTTTCACCTATTTCTTCACCGCTGCAAGGAAAACAGACTTTGATTAATTTCCCTATCTCTAATATTATATATTCAGAGATTATATTGAGATTTCTAACAAAACAATATTAAAACACATTTAGAAGAAGCAGTTGGCTGCTAAATCGCAACTAAAATCATAAAAATAAAACAAAAGTATAAATTTAAAAAATGCCTATCGCGCAAATAATTGTAAATATAAAAACCGAGTAATCAAGGACTTAAATCATGCTTACAGAATGGTCGTATTACCTCGGAGACGATCTTTTCAGCCCGCTTTGTAGCAAATGATAAGCAAAAGTTTGGTTAGCCGACACTGACATTGCGTAGTTATTCAAAAGAAGCTGATTTTTATTTTATTTTCAAGGATAATTAAGACATGGATTGACAATGCCTATACAAAATCGCGTTTCCTTTTTTCAGGCTAAAGCACCAGCATCATCTATCGGTCACCACAAACACTAAATTCCTACTTAACCTTTCTGTTAAGCCCATTGGTTGACTGGTAAAGAATGCCTTATGGCATTAAGTCCGCCATTTGTACCATCTTATTTTGTGCAATTAAGATTAAATAAATAAATTCTAGTTTCTAATATTTTGTTCGGCGATTAACGCTGACAGAATAACTCTACTCCAGACTCAACAGATGGCGCTGTGGCACTCAGTACCGAAAACAGACGTATAGCCTGAAGGTTCGAGGAACGCGATTTTGTATAGGCATTGGCCATCCATGTTTTAATCATCCTTGTTTATTTTATACAACAAAGTGAATCAGTTTTGTCCAAAAGGCGAATTAGGTCCCGCTTATTATATCACAATCAGAAAATCGGATTCTTTTAACACAGCGCACAGTTACAAATTCACACATATTAATTACTAATTTTGGCTTAGAGCATTCAACCGACCGGAGTCGCCATTGACAGTCGTTCCCCTCTGCCGAAAACATATTACCGGCGGTCATACATTACGTCATTTATTGGACTGACGTTTATCTGACGTGGCTATTTGTACGTTACGTACGAACAGCCATACATTTGATCGGACAGCCATACCAAAATCGGCAGACTATTTTTGTATAGAAAATTACAGACATGGCTACTCCGGGTTGAATGCTCTAAGAATTTTGGTATAGCGCTTTATCATATGATCCAGATATGATCCGGATATTTTATATAGCTGAGCAAATTATTCAAACTAGACTTAAGCGTCCAGACTGTCCGAATGCACCGCTCGCTCGCATGTCTGGTTTACGTTAAGTTGTTTTTAAGTTTAGAAAAATTATGCGATTGTCGTCGTGCGATTTTTGGGATGACTTTAAAACTTGTTAAGTGTATCACTGGTAATGAAAACAAGTAGCCAAAAAAAAAGAATATTTTTTCTTAACCTTTGACCGCCAAAGATGTCAAATCACGCGCACGGAAAGTCGGGCCCTCAGCACCAGCCTGTGATAGCACCAGGGGGGTGTCACTACGCAGTTTAGGTACATTTGGCCGGCGCGCCTCCCGGGCAGGCGTATACCAGTGGGCTGCCGCTCGGCTCGCACGATACTCGTATTACGTGGCGCAAAATTGAAAATACACAATGGCTTCAAAACCTAAACCTCGATCTAATCCGTATAAAAGATATAATATTGGTTGCCCAGAAACAATATAAGGAACTGACCGACATATTTTAAAAGGAATACGGCTGTGGCATACCTACCCCTACTTCCGTGAGAATCAGTCATACCATCTCCGCATAAAAATTGTATGTTTACAGAATCAACGTTTGAAATTCCTACATATTTATCTGTAAAATTATTAATCAGTAGATATAGGTACAAAAACTTGTCAAGTGACAAACCCGTACCGACGCTCACAACTCTGTCATAAAACTGCGGCGCGCAAAGAAGATTCACGGTTCGTGCGCGGTTATAAGTTTCAATTTTGCTTGCAGGCGGCGAGTATAGGTATAATTTTATACCTAAATCTGCCTTTTGTGAAAGAGTGAATTTTCTGTACGGTAGTACTATTAGTTATTCTGTGATAGCACGTCCAAAATATGACAGTTTTTTTGCTTCTTAATATGGTAAAAAAAAACGATATATGGGAGAAACAGACCGTTATTTTTCTACTCCTAAAAAACGAGGTATGGGCGCATATGATTAGCGAGCGTGCAGCGTATTTGTACCGAGTAGCACAATTACAGCACAGTTGGATACATTTGTAGCTTAGCATATAACAATATAGATTTAGCATTTTGCTTAGCATACAACAATAATTCACAATACTGCATTGTAATTTATAATAATAGTTTTTTAAAGCGAACATCAAGTTAACATTAACAATACAGATTTGTCCATGTTAAGCGATTGCGCCGCTGAAGCGACATTACGATTTGTAGCGTAAATGAGGGACATTCATTGTTTTCAACCGACTTCAAGATTTCGAAGGAGGAGGTTATCAATTCGTCGGTATCTTTGTTTTTGCAATTTTTTTTTATGTATGTTCACCGATTATTCGAAGACGGCTGGACCGATTTCGAAAATTATTTTTTTGTTTGAAAGAGTATACTCACAGTTGGTCCCATTGCAACCAGGTCAGGATCTGATGCTGGGATCCTGGAGAAATCGAGGGAACTCTCCAACTATTATAGGCACACCTATAGTGATTTGAGTATTTTTTACAGAAGCTCGTGCATTTGCTTCTGGAAAGGTGGATGCTAAGTGAAGTCGGTTCTTTTTTGTTTAAAATTATTTTAGGCGTTTTTGGACTATCCGATCCGATATCTGAAATCGGATGGCCCCAGGAGAAAGGCAAGGTGTTAGAGTGCCCAACCTCTATAAATAAGACCTTATTTCTGCTTTTTCAACCGACTTCAAGATTTTGAAGGAGGAGGTTATCAATTCGTCGGGATCTTTATTTATGCTATTTTTTTTTTATGTATGTTCATCGATTATGCGAAGACGGCTGGACCGATTTGGAAAATTCTTTTTTTATTTGAAAGAGTATACTTTACATGGGATCCTCCAGAAATCGAGGGAATTCTTCAAATACTATAGGCACACCTATGTTGACATGACAGATATGTACATGTTTTATAGTCGACTTCTTTGTGGTCCTATCCGAAAACCGATATCGGGAACCGGATGGGATAATGTAAAAACGCTCTAAATCCCCCATAAGACACTTACTCTAGTATAGAAGTTGTCGTAAGTGACCAACCTGAAGAGCTGCGCGGTGGTGTACTTGTAGAGCGGCGTCATGGCGACGCCGGTGACGTCCCAGAAGCGCACGGAGCCGTCCTCGTGGCCCGTGAGCAGCAGCTGCCGCGCGCCCGCCGCCTCGCCCGCCACCACGCCGCCCGACACCGGCCAGGCGCCCGGCGAGTACACGTTCGAGGTCTGCTGTTGCCCTGGTAACGGTCATATACATATCAATATGTGATGACACACACCACCGCGCCGGCGCCGCAACACGGACATCAGAGCGACGCATCGAGCCAGCGCGCCACGCGAGCGCGCCGCGCCGCGGCCGGCGGACGACTGAGAGCAGCCGCCCCCTCCCGCGACCCGCGCTCTGATCCGTATATAACATGTTACTTGAGCCACCCGGTACCGCCGCATACCGGATAGAGTCACCCCGACAGTCGTCGGGCCTAGCTGAGTTTCTTGCTGGAGTCTTCTCAGCTAGGCTAGGAGTAGCGAACCAGCGACAAAACTCCCACTGGCTCGATCCCCCCCAGTCACCCAGATCAAGTTGAACTAGCTTCAACTGATCTCGCTGGAAGCGCAAGCTCGGTAGGAGCATTCCAGCGTAGCAACCACGTCACGTCTGGTCGCGGAAGGGTCCTGGATTTTCCCCGGCAACCATCCCACCAAACAGCCCGCCCGCCCAAGTCAGGTTAAAAAAAAAAAAAAAAAGACCCCAGACACCCCAGATGATTTGTATTATTGCTAATTAATCTAGAGTATTTATTTTTAAATCAGTTAATTATTTCGAAAGATATTCGTATGCTTAGTTTTCCTTGCAATTCTATTCAATTGTTAACTCTACATTTCTTGCGTTGTTGTCACATCTCTACACGTGTCATGTCACGTCAACCTATCAACCTACTTTGTCAATTTCTATGACATGATATAAGATGACATACTTTGACAATGACAACCTACATGACGGTACAGTGCAAAAATAAATTTGTCAAAGCTGCCAGCCATTATTAAATATTCAACCTCTATCATAACCTCTCGGTGGAATGGTAAACTGTAGTGTTAGAAACTTTTAGACTCGACACGTAAAAAACTGGAAAATTAAAGAAAAAATATACCCATGTTAAGATATACTGCAATCGATTCCACTCTCGATTCTGAACAAACAGTTTTCAGGTTTTTAGTCTTGGGTGTAACAACGTTGTATAAACGCTCGCGCGCCGTACATCGGAGCAGTGCTTCTCACCGCCTTCCGCTGCGAGGATCGCTCCAGTATGAACAGGCCGGCCTGTTCATAGACGAGTAGGCACTCCGGTCGCCCCTCTGCCTTCCCCTTCCGTCATCCCTTATTTCATAGTGCCGGCCTGTTTTCAAAAGTGCTACTAACCACTCGGGAGTCGATCCCGCACCGTACCTAGCTTAGGGCACCTAGACATACTCGTAGACAAATAGTTGTAATGTGTTCGTAATTCGTGTTTCTCTTGATCACCGTGCAACCCCTCTCTCCTCCGAGTTAACTATGAAACCAGGACTAAGGGTGTTGTATAAGGTTACACCCACCCCGGTGCGCGTGACCCCATCACAAATATAATGTTGAAGATACTTTGTGTCATTATTTTGGTAAAGGTGCCATTTGGCGCTTACGCGTTTATAATTCATATAGGTACCATTTTGAATCTGTACTACATACAACGTAAGCGTAATTTAACTGCTTCCTAGAGAAATTAGTTAGCTAAACTTACTGCTTAACTTGGGCCCAATGCTGTACGTATCATGATAGCCGCCGGCACTATTTTTAACGTTGATCAATTCTATTAATCAATCGTGTGATACATCTCAAGCCAACTTCACCCAATTTCTTCTTTAATATTAGTAGTTGGTAAAAGCAAATATGGTAACAAATAAGGGTTGATTAAGTGAACCAGTACCTAAAATTTTAGTTGGTGAATCAATAGTAAAAGTTTATATGACAAACAATTTTACGTCTCCACCTGGCCATAATGCGAGTTTTACCGTACGCGTAGCGTGCACACGAGTGTTTTAAGGCCTAATTACGTACAGTTGCATACACTGCTTTATCTACACTCATATTATTTATTCTATATGCCTTATTTGGAAACCATAGAATGGCCGCCATTGCACCGCCACCATGGCCAACTCTCGTGTGCCGGCGGTCGCGCGGGCGCGTGTCGGGCTGTCGGCGGATCCCCGGGAGGGATTATGTTATCAAAACTCATAGCACATCAATAATTGAGCATGAAAAGTTAAAATTACGTTACTGCTACGGATAAAAAGCTTATCATAGTAAAATCGGTCGTGGTAATGCTAGCCATTGCCTACCGTTTTCGAACACGTTTTAGAGAACTTACAATATGAGTGTAGATAAAACGTATTGACTCACCGGCCGCTACGATGTTGTCGTAGACGTTCGAGGCGACATTGTCGACGAGCTGTGCCGTGGTGACGGCCGACGCGTGTATGGACACCAGGTACGGCAACCGGAGCGGCCGCCAACGGGCGTCGCACAGGTCGATTACCACCAGTTCTTCCTCTGCTAGCACCACCTAAAACGTATCGCATTATTGAAATATTGTAGCAATTGGTTTGAACTAAACGACCAGCCTTACTGGATAACTGTAAAACTTGAGGTCCTGTACGAATTTTGCAGTACAAAATCTATGTGATACCAGTATTCAATTGGGGCTCATGTTGCTCTAGTCCGGAAGAAACATTGCATAATTTACTAATTCTATATTTTCAAATCAGCAAAGAGCTTTAGGCCGCATATTGGACGTAAAACAGGCTCATACAAGTCTATACATTCTGATCGGGCCGCTCGGAGCGGTGGGCCCGCGCGACTCGATTAAAAGCGTCGAGTCTGCAGCCTTATTGTCTACAAGTGCATCATAGACAGTGTTATACCTACACTTGATATTTCTACCATAACATAAACAAAATAAATGGTAATAAACATACCAGAGCAGCAGCGACCTGGTTGACGGTCTGCGCGAACAGCTGCGCCGGCGTGTCGGGCCGCGCGTACTGCAGCGGCGCGCCGTCGGGCGGCACGGCGGACGTCGTGAACAGGTCTAGTACCTGCAGTATAAACATACCAGAGCTGCAGCGACCTGGTTGACGGTCTGCGCGAACAGCTGCGCCGGCGTGTCGGGCCGCGCGTCCTGCAGCGGCGCGCCGTCGGGCGGCACGGCGGACGTCGTGAACAGGTCTAGTACCTGCAGTATAAACATACCAGAGCTGCAGCGACCTGGTTGACGGTCTGCGCGAACAGCTGCGCCGGCGTGTCGGGCCGCGCGTCCTGCAGCGGCGCGCCGTCGGGCGGCACGGCGGACGTCGTGAACAGGTCTAGTACCTGCAGTATAAACATACCAGAGCTGCAGCGACCTGGTTGACGGTCTGCGCGAACAGCTGCGCCGGCGTGTCGGGCCGCGCGTCCTGCAGCGGCGCGCCGTCGGGCGGCACGGCGGACGTCGTGAACAGGTCTAGTACCTGCAGTATAAACATACCAGAGCTGCAGCGACCTGGTTGACGGTCTGCGCGAACAGCTGCGCCGGCGTGTCGGGCCGCGCGTCCTGCATCGGCGCGCCGTCGGGCGGCACGGCGGACGTCGTGAACAGGTCTAGTACCTGCAGTATAAACATACCAGAGCTGCAGCGACCTGGTTGACGGTCTGCGCGAACAGCTGCGCCGGCGTGTCGGGCCGCGCGTCCTGCAGCGGCGCGCCGTCGGGCGGCACGGCGGACGTCGTGAACAGGTCTAGTACCTGCAGTATAAACATACCAGAGCTGCAGCGACCTGGTTGACGGTCTGCGCGAACAGCTGCGCCGGCGTGTCGGGCCGCGCGTCCTGCAGCGGCGCGCCGTCGGGCGGCACGGCGGACGTCGTGAACAGGTCTAGTACCTGCAGTATAAACATACCAGAGCTGCAGCGACCTGGTTGACGGTCTGCGCGAACAGCTGCGCCGGCGTGTCGGGCCGCGCGTCCTGCATCGGCGCGCCGTCGGGCGGCACGGCGGACGTCGTGAACAGGTCTAGTACCTGCAGTATAAACATACCAGAGCTGCAGCGACCTGGTTGACGGTCTGCGCGAACAGCTGCGCCGGCGTGTCGGGCCGCGCGTCCTGCAGCGGCGCGCCGTCGGGCGGCACGGCGGACGTCGTGAACAGGTCTAGTACCTGCAGTATAAACATACCAGAGCTGCAGCGACCTGGTTGACGGTCTGCGCGAACAGCTGCGCCGGCGTGTCGGGCCGCGCGTCCTGCAGCGGCGCGCCGTCGGGCGGCACGGCGGACGTCGTGAACAGGTCTATTACCTGCAGTGTAAACATAACATGTTGTATGACTTATCAACAGACTTCAACATTTCGAAAGAAGTTCTCAATTCGTTGGGGTCATTGTTTTTTTCACCGATTATTCGAAGACGGCTGGACCGATTTGGAAAATTCTTTTTTTGTTTGAAAGAAACTTCACAGTTGGTCCCATTGTATCCAGGTCAGGATCTGATGATGGGATCCTGGAGAAATCGAGGGAACTCTTCAAATATATTAGGCACACCTATAGTGATTTGAGTACTTTTTAGTGTTCTGTAGCCAGAATGGCAAAAACGGAACCCTTATAGTTTTGATCACGTCTGTCTGTCCGTCCGCCCGTATGTCACGGTCATTTTACTTAGAACTATAAAACGTATCATAATAAAATTTAGAAATAAGGTGTAGTATGTATACCGCTATTTCGTTATGTAGTGAAGTTGCAGAAAAAAATATTTTCAGGGGGGGGGGGCGCTCCATACATAACTAAATAAAAATAAAAATTACCAAATATCAACATGTTGCACATCAATCGATAGGTCTTTAAAAATATCATTGAGGTTTCTTTGAACATTTTGTGATTAAGTGAATTGTTTCAAAATAATCGCTTCGAAAGTCGGAAAAATAGCGTCCCCCCCCTGTAACTTTTGAACCGTAAGTCCAAAAAATATGAAAAACATTGAAAAGATGCGCGTTATCATATAATTTCTCAAAATTGTGTTGAACATTATCGGTTTAGCCATTTACGAGTTATTTCCAAAAAACTTCTTTCATAGGCATCAGATACGACGTTTTGGCATTAGTCTGGTTCTTATTCCATTGAAGCTACGGAACCCTCCATTATGCGTGGTCAGACACGCACTTGGCCGGTTTTTTACACTGATGGCGTAATTACTGATTATCGATTGCATTTATGAGGTTACAGGTTACATACCCGGCTAGTGAAATCGAACGCGACGTGTTTTTCTCCCTGCTGCACTGTGACTGTGTATTTGTCTGAATAAGACGCTCTTGGCATGCCACCTGTGGAAAATAAATAATAAATAAATACAATGCTCGTAATATATTTGCGAAAATATTTATATGGTAATCGCAGTTCATTCAAATCGTCATACGCGCCTGCTGGGGTAAAAACAATAGTAATGGTAAAAATAATATACACTCAACTGTCTCAGTCAGAAATAATCAAACGAACTAGATTATTTATTGAGTATCTAAATCCGGCTGTAATGAAGTGCAGACCCTACTAGTAAGTACTCGTTGATGTCTTTTGTTCCGTCGTTTGATTTTGTCATGTTATTGGTCAAATTCGAGCCCTTGTCGTGTAACCTTACCGGAATAAATAGTAATGTCTAACTATCGTATCGGTTTTGGATCACAACCCTATTTTATTACAACTTCCGTGACACTTAGGGCAACACTAGTCCATTTTCCGGTAGCCATTAATCCTTCTCGTTACTTTCGGAGAGAGTGCACGTTGTCCGGCGCTCAATTGTGAAAAACTAGATTAAAAGTCGCTTCTTTGCCTTAACCAAGTAGAGAAACAAGTTAAAATCAGTGCAAATCACTTGTGGATTGTGGAGAGTTCAAGGCGGAGCTTTTAGGTTAATCCAGGTGAAAGAGGATTCGGTAAGACTGGCCAGCACGTTTCTCCCACACCGGAGACCCTTAGAAGCTTGCCTAATTCAACGCAGACCTTCGGATTGCAAGGTATGTGATTTGTGCACTTTCGATTGGTATTTACTTGTTTCGCGAGTTCTTATTGGAATATAGTATTAATGTGTGTGTAAAGTTCATTTAAACATTTTTAGCAAGTACAGTCCATTAAAATCAATCTTATAGTTATTGCATTCCAAAACATTTGTTCCTTCGACCCGATAATTGTGAAAAGTTCCCTATTTTAAGCTAAAAATCATATTTGTCGCGTTGTAAAATTAAGATTTTTCATTGGAGGGTAAACTTTTTAATTGGTTGGTTAATGGCTGCCCGGAAGTTCGACTTGGTAGTTTTGTAGAATTTAGTAGAATTTTTGTTGGCAGCATTGTGACAGTTACGTCTCATTTTCCATTCTTGAATTGTCGTTGCCTTATAAGTTAATTGTCAAACCAAGTGACAGCTGCGTTCCGTTTGTCGTTGCTTTGTCACTGTCACTGCTGTCAGCGTATTTCTGTAAACAAAACACTTTTTCGTTTTCGTTCCGTGTTTTCTTGTATATTACGCGGATTTTCGTTTCGGTTTCTGTTTATTACGCGGAGATACAATGGTTTCGGACAGTGAAAGGAGTGTTCACAGTGTCAAGGTGGATTCGAATCTAATAGAGCGTAATTATGCTGTCATGAGAATAGAACTTTTGTATGACTCTGAAGACCTAGAAGGTTATGTAGATTCAGATTTAACGGACATCACTTCCTCTTTTCATCGTTCTCAAAAGCTTATTTTAGCTAAGTGTCAAGATATTAACGCAGAATTTTCAGTGACAGTTGACTTTGAACGCAAAGTGAAATCAATATTGAGTAGGTTACGGCGACGCGCTCCCGTTATAAAGAGTGATGCAGATTGTTTCAAAACAACAAAATGTGAAAGTATTTCAGCCAAATTACCCAAAATTCAGATTAAACCCTTTGATGGTAAATTAGAGAATTGGTTATCATTCATTGAATTGTTTAATTCATTGATACACAAACGGGATATAGCAAACATAGAAAAGTTGCATTATCTATTAACATGCGTTCAAGGTAAGGCGTTAGATTTGATCAAAAATTACCCAATTTCAGACGAGAGTTACATAGATGCTTATAATGCACTCAATGACTTCTACAATAAGAAACGACAAATAGCTTTTAGTTATTATGAAAGAATATTGTTTTGTGAGCAAGTCAAATCAAAATCTGCAGTAGAGTTGGAAAAAGTAAGTCGCACATTTAAGGAAACCTTACAGGTTTTAGAAAAATTTGATTTACCTGATAAAAACTTTATGCTATTTCATTTAATGTGGTCAAAATTAGATAAATCAACACGTGAGGCCTTTCAACTTGACTTTAATTCAAATGAAATTCCTCAATTTGAAGTTTTGCAACAATTTCTTGAAAAGCAGATTCGTGCATTAGAAGCGACGGACACTAAGTCTGTGGTAGGTGGCAATTCTGCAAATAAGTCACAAAATAATTTTACTTTTAATCAAAAAAAGACGAAGGTAACTCTTGTGGCAGCGCCAGTAGTATGTGACTTCTGTACTGACCCGCATCATTTGGAAGCTTGTGACAAATTTAAAAATTTAGATACCTCTGCCCGATTTAAATTCGTAAAAGGGAAAGGTTTGTGTGTTTCTTGTTTTTCGAAAAACCATAAAGTGAAGCAGTGTCAAAACACATCTCGTTGTAGTATTTGTGGGTATTCACATAACACTTTATTACATTTTAATAAAAAGGAAGATGGACCATCGGAAACTGTTTCCTCTACGCAACCAATGGAGAGTGGTTCATCGAACAGTGCTGTGAGTTTGACCACTGTCTCCGATAAGGGCACAGTTGTCTTCGCTACTGCTCGAGTAGCTGTTAAGGATTGCTCGGGCCAGTATCAGCTAGTTCGTGCGTTGCTGGATCCTGCTAGTGCAATTAACTTCATGTCACAAGACTGTGTTGAGCGACTTGGACTGCACATTAGTCAATCAGCTGAATCAATAACCGGCATTGGACACACCGGGGTTAAGTCTTGTGGTTCTTTAGTGTGTTCTGTTAAACCCAATAGAAAAAATGTTAAGGGTTTTGATTGTCGAGTAGCATTACTTCCTTCCATAGTCCCAGACCAGCCATGCTTTGCAATTAATTCGTCGCAATGGCCGCATATTAAATGTTTGCCTCTCGCTGATCCTGACTTTGCTACTCCGGGACCAATTGATTTACTTCTTAATGCTCAGATTTTCGCTTCGTCTCTTCTGAGTGGTCGAAGAGATGGAAAGCCGGGTCAACCAAGGGCAATAGAGACCACTTTTGGTTGGGTCCTTATGGGAGATTGCAGTGATTGTTATGCACAATCCTTCACAACTTGTCGGAAGGATTGTTTTTTCGTGCCGAACCCTTCGCAATCAAATTTGTCGTTGGATAGTTCTCTGAAAAGGTTTTGGGAGTTAGAAAATATTAGTAGTCCCGGTAAACCTGTGTTGTCGAAAGAGGACCAACTTTGCGAAGATACTTTCGTTAATAATTTTTGTCGTACGAGTGAAGGCCGTTTCGAGGTACCCTTACCTTTCGTCGATCCTACGAATAAGCCTACATTTTCGAACACTCGTGAAATCGCATTGCGAAGACTTTTCTCTCTAGAACGCAAGCTAGCTAAGCATGCGGATTTTCGTAAAGCTTATGTCTCTTTTATGGAAGAGTATGAAACCAGCGGTCACATGGAACAGGTAGAGTCTCCTCCAAGTAGTGTCGGAAAATTTAACTACGTTCCACATCATGCTGTGTTGCGTCCAGAATCTGTCTCTACACCTCTTCGGGCCGTTTTCAATGCAAGTTCTCGAGACAGCAACGGTATATCGCTGAATGATACCCTTCTGGCAGGGCCTAAATTACAAACTAATATATTTGATGTCCTTACTCGATTTCGGTGGCACAAAGTAGTTTTCACAGGTGACATCAAAGCCATGTACCGTCAGATTCTCGTGCCAGAAGAAGACTCGGATTACCAGCGGATTTTGTGGCGTGACTCTACCGATGGCCCAGTTAAAGACTATAGATTGCGCACAGTTACTTATGGGGTAAAGTCGGCTCCGTACCAAGCTTTGCGGACTATAGCGCAGCTGGCTAAGGAGACTGAAACCGTCTATCCTGAAGGTTCGCGTGTACTAGGTAGAGATATTTATGTTGATGATATTGTCACGGGCGCTGACTCTATTGAGCAAGCTTTACAAATCAGATCAGACCTTTCTAAAGTTTTGTCGTTCGGTGGGTTCCATTTGAGAAAATGGACCTCCAACCAGAAGGGCTTTATCGCTGATCTTCCCTCCTCGGAGTTATATTCAAGTGAATTCAAACACTTTGACGAACTCTCTGACTTGTCGCTTAAAATACTAGGTTTGTCGTGGCGTCCACAGACAGATTCGTTCCAATTCGAGGTAACGACACCCACTCATCAAAGATGCACCAAGCGCATTATTCTGTCGAACATAGCACGCATCTATGATCCGTTAGGATTCCTCTGTCCTGTCGCTTTCCATGCGAAATATTTAATGCAGGTCCTGTGGTCATCCGGGGTCCAGTGGGACGATGATGTGCCCGAAGCAGTTGCCTTAGAGTGGACGAGACTCAGATCTCAATTGTCGTTGTTGAAATCCGTAGTCATTCCTCGTCGCATCATCCACTCTTTTGTTTCGTTACAATTGCATGGATATTGTGATGCCTCAGAGCGTGGCTACGCCGCTGTTGTTTACTGTCGTGTTGTTACTGCAGATGGCTCTATATTTGTAGAGTTCTGCTGTGCCAAATCGAAGGTTGCGCCCTTGCGTAAACAATCTATTCCTCGATTGGAGCTTCAGGCTGCCGTCTTGCTGTCGGATCTGATGCAGTCTGTCCAAGAAGCGTTGAAACCTCTGCATGTTGTAGAGGAAATATTTGCCTGGTCTGACTCCAGCGTCACTTTGGCCTGGATTCAGTCATGTCCATCGCGCTAGAAAACCTTTGTGGCTAATCGGGTTAGCCATATACAGGATATAATCGCTCCTGATCGTTGGCGCCATGTAAGCACCCATCATAATCCTGCTGACGCAGGATCCAGAGGATTGTTGCCAGGAGACCTTGTCGATTGTGATCTTTGGTGGAAGGGCCCGTCATGGCTCCTTGAGAAGGAAGAAGATTGGCCTGGTGCAGCTTTGGACGTTTCAGCCAACGATGCTATCGCCGATGAGCAACGGATTTGTAGTTTAGTCGTTACAAGCGACCCTAACTTGATTGATGAACTTCTTATCAGGTTCTCCTCGCTTTTCACATTAAAGCGTGTGTTAGCCTACTGTTTTCGTTTCTTACGGTCGTCTAAGAACGAGAAGGTTGTCGGATCTCTACAATCCTCTGAGACGACAGCAGCTCTCATGTTTTTAGTAAAACATGTGCAGCTCACTTCGTTCGGTGTAGAGATCAACCACTTGAGAGAGGGTCGTTCAAATTCATTGCCGAAATATTTGCGCAAGCTCTCTTTATTTATTGATAGTGCGGGTATTGTCAGGGTGGGCGGTCGCTTGGCTAATTCCCCTATTAAATATTCGGTCAAGTATCCTATATTATTGCCTCGCTCCCACCGGTTAACAGTCTTATTAATTGACGAATATCATAGAAGATTCTTACACCCAGGTGCCCAAACTTTACAAAATTTACTTGTGCAAGCCTTTTGGATTTTGTCGCCCAAGCGAGCGATCCAGGCAGTGATTGGTGGCTGCGTCAAATGCTTCCGCGCCAATCCCTCCCCGGCTTCTGCGCCGCTTATGGGAAATTTGCCCATATATCGGGTTTCTCAAATAAAACCTTTTTCGAGTGTCGCCATAGATTATGGCGGACCTTTCGACATCGCCTTTGGACGCGGTCGCGGTGTTAAGACGTTCAAAGGGTATATTTGTGTCTTTGTCTGTACCAGCACTAAGGCCATCCACATCGAACTTGCTTCAGAGTTGTCGACTGAAGCTTTCTCGCTCGCCGTGGTCGGTGTAGCCATATTGTCTCTGACCAAGGTCGAAATTTTATTGGAGCTAGTAATTACCTCGGTTCGCTCATGAAAGGCGTCGCTGATGCGCAAGAAATAAAATTCTCATTCAACCCACCGGGTAGTCCGCACTTCAATGGCTTAGCTGAAGCTGGGATTCGTTCCGTAAAAACGCATCTAGCGCGAGTTATCGGAAACCAAAGGTTGACCTTCGAACAGCTTTTAACGGTGACCACAATTATTGAATCTTTACTGAACTCTCGTCCTTTGACTCCCCTCAGCTCGGACTCAAATGACCTCGCGGCACTCACGCCAGGTCATTTTTTAACTTTAGAACCTCTGTCGATCATTCCTGAGGAGAATTTCGTCGATCAAAAGATAAGCCCCTGTCATCGCTGGAAGCTAATCCAAAGGATGCATCAGGACTTTTGGCGCAGGTGGCATGCTGAGTATGTCCATACCTTACAACAGAGGACTAAATGGACTAAAGAGAGCACAAACATTGTCGTCGGTTCCTTAGTTCTGTTGTTAAATGAACAGACAAGTCCTTTGAAATGGCCGCTTGGCCGCATTGTGGCTCTACATCCTGGAGCTGACGGTGTGTGCAGGGTTGTCACAGTCCAGACAGCTACTGGTCAGTACAAAAGACCCGTCGTCAAGCTGTGCCCACTGCCACTCTCTGACTAATATCGCTATGTTTAGTATCGTCACTTAGTATAGTCTTAGTTTAAGTTTGTCGTATTTCAATGCTATTTGTAGAGTAAATATTGTATATTTAGGTAGGCGGTATGTCTAACTATCGTATCGGTTTTGGATCACAACCCTATTTTATTACAACTTCCGTGACACTTAGGGCAACACTAGTCCATTTTCCGGTAGCCATTAATCCTTCTCGTTACTTTCGGAGAGAGTGCACGTTGTCCGGCGCTCAATTGTGAAAAACTAGATTAAAAGTCGCTTCTTTGCCTTAACCAAGTAGAGAAACAAGTTAAAATCAGTGCAAATCACTTGTGGATTGTGGAGAGTTCAAGGCGGAGCTTTTAGGTTAATCCAGGTGAAAGAGGATTCGGTAAGACTGGCCAGCACGTTTCTCCCACACCGGAGACCCTTAGAAGCTTGCCTAATTCAACGCAGACCTTCGGATTGCAAGGTATGTGATTTGTGCACTTTCGATTGGTATTTACTTGTTTCGCGAGTTCTTATTGGAATATAGTATTAATGTGTGTGTAAAGTTCATTTAAACATTTTTAGCAAGTACAGTCCATTAAAATCAATCTTATAGTTATTGCATTCCAAAGACTTCAAAGATTCTCCAGTGACACTGGTCCTGCTGAGGATCTTGCTGATGGCCTTGCAGGGGTAAGTGCGGTAGGGTGTGACGGGTTCTTTCAGTGGTCGTTTCGATTGGTCGCCGCCACCGAACCCCCAGGTGATATTGGAGCCGTCGTCGTGTAAAACTTACCGGCGTAAATAGTAATCTCTTCTCCAGTGACACTGGTTCTGGTGAGGATCTTGCTAATGGCTTTGGAAGGGTAAGTTCCGAAGGGCGTGACGGATTCTTCCAGCGGCCGATTACTCGCCGCCACCGAACTCCCACGTGATATCTGAGCCGTCGTCACGTACAACTCACCGGCATAAATAGTAATCTCTTCTCCAGTGACACTGGTTCTGTTAAGGATCTTGGTGATGGCTTTGCAGGGATATGGGCCGTAGAGTGTGACGGGTTCTTTCAGCGCTGGATTGCCAGCCGCCACCGAACTTCCACGTGATATATGAGCCGTTGTCGTGTAAAACTTACCGGCGTAAATAGTAATTTCTTCTCCAGTGACACTGGTTCTGGTGAGGATCTTGCTGATGAATTTGTAGAGATATGGGTCGTAGGGTGTAACGGATTCTTTCCGAACTCCCGCGTGATATATTATCTGAGCCGACGTCACGTACAACTTACCAGCATAAATAGTAATCTCTTCTCCAGTGACACTGGTTCTATTGAGGATCTTGGTGATGGCCTTGCAGGGATATGGGCCGTAAGGTGTGACGGGTTCCTTTAGTGGTCGGTCGCTGGCACCGCCTCCAACTTCCCATGTGACGTATGAGCCGTCGTTGTGGGATGATGTGAAGTGGTCACCTGTAAACCAAAAGTGAATAAATATCTAACAAAAAAAGTGTTTAAAAAACCTTTTTTTGTCATAGTGCATCTATTAACAAATCGCCCAAATACGGCTACAGGATACAGTGTATGTTTACTGTGTTCAGTTAATAGCATTTCAACGAGTAATGTACACAAATTACTACAAGTGTCGCTATATTCAAAGAATTCCCACGACTTCTCTAGGATCCCAACATTAGGTATAATAGGTAAGATCCTGCTGACATTTTCACAATGGGATCAACCGAGAATATATATTTTCCAACAAAAAAAAACCTCCTTTATTCCTTCAGCCTTCTTCTATTCGAAAATGGGATATTTACCGTCGTCGTTCCAGCATAAGCTCTCAAGCTGTTGATTGGAGACGAACGTGTGTGTGGGCACAGAGGTGGCGCGGTCCCACAGCACCACCAAGCCTCTGCTGTAGCCTATGAGGATCCGCGCGGGCGTCTTTGGGTGCTCGCAGACGGCTTCCACTGCGCCTGGGTTCACTTTGAAGTCCTCTGGACAGCTGGAATAGATGAAGGAAATGTTGATTAGGGTATAAGAGCTTTTGGTTGGGGTATAGCAAAGGGGGCCCGATCCCAGGACTTCATTTTTTTATAAAACTTTTTTTTTCGTATTTTTGTTACTTTTTGATTAGAACTGTAAAGAATATATTAAACTAAGCATCTTTTATTGATTACTATTTTTTGCTTATCTTGCCCGTTTAAGATCTAAAGCGGTCCAAAGTTGCGAATTAAGCCATATAATTACTACGGAGCCAGGGACTGGCTTTGTCTGATGGGTTGAGTCCCAGTTCTAACCTAACGTAACCCACTGTATTTGTAGCAGTTCGGGTCGGTTGAGGGTCACAGTTCTAACCTAACCCACTTTATTTGTAGCAGTTCGGGTCGGTTGAGGGTCACAGTTCTAACCTAACCTAGCCCACATTATTTGTAGCCGTTCGGGTCGGTTGAGGGTCACAGTTCTAACCTAACCTAGCCCACATTATTTGTAGCCGTTCGGTATGTTTTTTTTTACTTTATAGGACAATGTTATTATTAATTCTAAATGTATGTTCCCGCCCCCCTGCCGAGCAGTAGGTTCTTGACGGAAGACTCGACGTTTAGCTCTGATGTCCAGTTATTGCTTTCGATGTAGGATTTGAGCTTTATATTTAGGACGATAGTACTCACTTTTGCATGACGACCTCCTGGTATATCACATCCTCGTTGATCTCGAGCGTGTTCAAGTCCATCATGTATATGTTCCCGCCCTCCGTGCCAAGGAGCAGGTTCTTGCCGGAAGACTCGACGCATAGCGCTGAGACCTTCTTGTTCTTGCCCTCGAGGAGATGTGACTTGAGCTCCACCAGGGATTTCTCGTTGATCTCCCATAGGTGGAGACTGTTGTCATCGCATAGGGATATTAGACGACCCGTGCCTGGAAGAATATACCATAAAATCATTGTGAGGTTAAATATGGGATGAAGAATATTATGGCACAAGTTTTGGAGAACAATGAAAGTCCCTGTGGTGAAAGTCCTGGTGGTCTTGCTTTTGTATGGCGATAACTGCAGGATACTGGGAGTATGTCCTTCCGAAAAGGAAATGTTGTTTGTCAGGTTTCTGGACAGAGATGCGGAAAAAAGCATTTTTTCCACTCTTTACTTCTGTATACTTACTTCCATCACGCACATCGTGAACATTTTCATTGAAGGGTGCCTTACCGGGTATAAACTGTATGGCGATGACGGTCACGTCTGGGTTGGTGTGCTGTCCATACAGCTCGACACCGGGCCGGCCGTACACCTTGAGCGCGCCGCTGGCGGTGCCGAGGGCTGCGAGCCGTAGGAGAGGGTCCCACGCGAGGGCGGACGCTCTGTGTGGGAAGCCATGTTGCACTGTCTGTGAACAAGAGAAGTAGTCTTTTAATTTTTCACGCTACTGTTCGGAAATGTGACTAAAGATGGTCAAAATCCAAGCTGGAAAGTAAGCATTTGCTGTAGCACCTGAATCACCACTACAGCAATTTTATTGTAGCGATGAAATGTCATTAGTTGGAAAGTAAAGTGTCCAGTTATGTCATTGCATTCATTGAAAACATTAAAAGGTCTTTTTTGGCACAACTTTATGTTTCAAAAATAAAATAAGGTTGTTTATCGGGCCAACTACCTGTTTAAAAAAAAAGGAAACGTCAAAAATGTATTCACCCTTAAGGCGTTTTTACTTTTTTAGCCGTTTGTGGTTTTCTATCAAAAACGCCTCTAAGTAATGAGTCGGTTTGAAGCAAACAACAGAAAAACACTTCTTGAAAGTGAAAAAAAAGTAAAAGGGCGGGAATGGAATACTGAATTGTATATTCTATTAAAGCATTTATATTATTATGAAAAATGTTTTTTTTTTAATTTCCTCACAGTAGTCGTGAAAAGCACTATGTAATATCTCGGCCGAAAGCGCTATAGGTGGACTCGTATCTTCGAGGGCCTCCCCTGGCGGGTCGGCCCTCGAACTAACTCGATCCACCTATAACTTACTTTCAAGCCTCTACAACAATGTGCTATATTGTCTACTGACTCATTACACGCTGTTAACGCCTAAACTTGTCATCGGAAGTAGGGTGTTGTTACTTTTATAATATTTGTTGAGAAAGCGGTACCGACGGTTAGAGATAGAAACAGATTAACTTTTTAAATTGACACATTTTGGAACAAACAGAAGCTCAGGCTTTTATTGTAATTGGTGTTAATGGGTTATATAGACAGCTATATAACCCATTAACACCAATTACAATAAAATTTCGTTCTTTCTACATCGCAATTTAGTATATGTCATCTAAGATTGAGAATGAGAATTATCATTTCACGGTAAGAGGAGACTGGATTGCTTTAGTACCCTTATTGGATTCATAAAAGTAATAAAGATGTGCAACATTGATGTATGCTTCTTTCATAAAGTAACAATAATATTAATAGAGCGTCAAATATCTTTAATATCAGCCATATTTCAGATTTCAGATGGTTTATTGATAAATGTACATCTCATTTACATGTCGGATAAAAATACAAAATATTCAAGATACTTATTACATAGCTTACACGATACATAGCTTATCATATCTCGAAATATACACAAAGCAACAATGTTACGAACTTACAAACGCATTCACGCAAAAAGGTACCTTCTTACGATTGTCATTAGGGCATAATTGTCATAAAGATGCCACGAAAAATCGTTCTTACGGCGAACTGACAAAGTGGTACGGTCGGCTTCGGAATGTCAATTTCGGACAAGTGCTAACAACGCTAAAAGGCTGGCTATCGAAACGATAAAAAGCTCTTATTGTTGCCAACTTGACACCTCGGATCCCCCATACAATGAACGATTATGATGTATATCAAATATATGACTCAGCGGAGTCTTTGCCAGGCTATTTGAAACCTTAAACAGTAGGCATATGGTTGAAGCTTGATTATAAGTAAGGGTCAGGTTCCGTCTTAGACATGATAGCCGTAACGTTATGAAGACTTAAGGTTAATGTTCTTACTGCTACTTTATTTTCTTTTTTACGGCGGTTATCTTAGTTAATAGTTCCTAGAGAGTCTAGAGACTTTGCCAGTTGAGTTAAGAGATCCTGAATATAAGTCAAAACCATCAGGTTTTCATGAAACCTACAGATATCTCTCAAATAAGATTTAAATTTCGCTGCACAGAGCAACACCTTTGCCTCAAGTAGGATGGATATTGAGTATTTTCGGTCAAAATTATTTCATCCAGTATAATGTACTTACCTGTGAGATATTTTAATCATAAAGGGAAGAAGTCAACGCTTAATTTTACAACTGCACGCTTCGGTACTATAAACCATAATAATAGACGGCCCGTTAAGTCCGTTTATTTATTTAGAGTCTGACTAGCCAAATATTGTTGACAGATATTTCCTTGTTGTATCACCAATTGTCTATGATTTAAAAAAAAAGCTAAAAGTCTGTTGTCAATTTATGTAATTATTTCAAATTGTTCACGTTTATAAGGGGTTTATTTTAAATAATATTTAAAATAACTGTACCGAGTGGTCCGCAAACTATTATTTAGGCTCGTAAATAATTACGACAATGTGCGAAGTTGACGTGAAGCGTGTTGTATAACGAAAAACTGCAATGTTTACAAGTCGTCAACAATTTTGTAGGTAGGCTCTATTAATATTTTGATACTTTAAGTACTAGTTCTAACATTTACCTATAACTTTGATTAAGTACGTGAATTTATTAATCTGAATCTCATAAATAGGACAAGTGTGTAAAGAAACGGATAAACTAGAAGCTCTGGAAAATATCAATACAATCAAAACATTGGAACGTTAGAAGTTACTTACTGAAAACCAATATTTAGGAGAAATCTGTGGACTGACTGGTCAGTAGTAATTTTATGTAAAAATAAAAATATTTACGCGAAACATGTATATATAGTACGTAAACCAACTAAAACCATCCCTTAAAACAAGTGAATAGGGAACTCAAGTACATACATAGTTATTAGATTTTTTTTACTTGCTTCTGAGCATGTTTTGGGGAATTTAATTTCTGAATGTATTTCTCTTGTTGCAGTCGGTTAAAGATCTTTCTAACAGCCTGTGAAGCTTGTTTACTTCGTTGACTTCTGTCTGTTTACCTAAACCTACCTACCTACCTACCTTACGTGTGCACAGAAGTCAAAAGTATTTTCTAGTATCAAAACTATTATTCCTGCTACACAAGGTGTGACCAGCCCATGATTTTTTGAATTTCCCGCCAAATATTTGGGTAATATTTCAATGAAATAAAACAATTAAAAACGGATTTTATCGCGTGTATTGAGTTTAAATTACATCCCGACGTTTCAAACACTTTACAGCGTTCGTGGTCAACGGGTCGACTGAGGGACTGGGGAGGTTTTCCTCAGTCGACCCGTTGACCACGAACGCTGTAAAGTGTTTGAAACGTCGGGATGTAATTTAAACTCAATACACGCGATAAAATCCGTTTTTAATTGTTTTATTTCATGAATAACTATCGCGGCAACCGAAGACAATATTAATATTTCAATGGTCAGACTCTATCAGTCGGTATAATAATCCGACAAAACCATCCAAACAATGCAACAAAACAGAGAACAATCAATTACAGTAATGGCATTACCGCTCGGATCCAGTTCCGCATTAGCATGAATGGACGTATTTATATAATTATTTAATTAGCTCATCTAACATATGAGCGCTGATTCATCGCTAGTGGGTAACAATAACAACGAGAAACTTTGTAAACTGTCTACTTTATTTAGGGTGTAAAATTGTTGCGAGTGTAAAATTATTACTAAGTAATATTCAAAGGCGGTAGCCAAAGAATGTTCATGTCGTTCATATTACAATATAAAATAGCCTATTTAAGAATTTCGAAATAGGGGTTTTCCAAGAACACTAAAAGCCAAGCTTTACAAGTTCAAGAGCATGAAAACGCAATTTTGCCCGGTTGACCTTATACTCTAATGAATGGACATGTAACTTGTGTTTACCTAACTAATCCAACAGATGACAAGATGACTCACCGTGTGTCTGTGTTATACGTAATTACATCATTTGATAGGTCCCGCGCGAGCGCCGGCACAATCGAGTAGGCCATGACGGTACAATGGCGGTCATTCTATGGTTTCCGAACAATTAATTTAATATATATAATATGAGTGTAGATAAAGCCTTAAAACACTCGTGTGATCTTATTATGAAATTCGCCTGCGGCTCATTTCATAAAACCACACTCATGTTTTAAGGACCCTTATTACGTAACAGTTACATAAACTACTATTAGCTGGTTGATTTTAAGGTCATAATTAGAACCGTTTGTTACGCGTAAGAAATATAGGAGGTATCAATTTGTAATGTAAATTACATCTAGTGAATATTTTTATGAGTTGACTGCATTTTATTGGCGATTCCGGCCTTTGAACTTTCGCAACGCTCTGTATCCAATTTGAAAATTTTCGCTTAGCTTATAGTATGAAGCACTCGCGGTAAATAGCAATTTGCAAGCTTGCATAACAAATAACTATCTGCAAGGCGTGCACCCGCCAAGCGGAGTTAGCGGAGCAAAAGAAACAACAAAGCCCGAACCACCCTTTTCCGAAAACAATTCAGGGCATTTTAAACCCCCTTTTTTTATATACCACGACGGTGGCAAACAAGCATACGGCCCGCCTGTTGGTAAGCAGTTATCGTAGCCTATGGACGCCTGCAACCACAGAGGATTCACATGCTTCTAGCTTCATTGTAAATGAAATCCCAATGACCAACCACACTACACACAACTACAGAGGAAAACATCGGGAGATACCGGGATACCTTAGCAACACTATTAGTAACATGGATTTACTAGATTTGAAAGCAGGCTTGGCAAAATCAATTAATCTGAACTAAATCTGCCTGAGAACACTAACGGTGCGCGGAACCGGTCCAGCCGCAAATAGCTGAGGTCTAGCCTGAATCAGTGCGAAGACGCATAGGTGAACTTTGTAATCTTTAGCTCGTTGCAGTAAGGTTCATAATCTTTTAACTAATACATTTGTTTTGATAGGTTTTTTTAGATGCAGTCCTTAAGTAATGACAGTAAGGTTTTTATAATACTTTGTTACAGTTAACCAATCTTAAAACGCATGTCCCTGCGCCAATGTATATAAGCTCACATTGAAATGTGTCGCTTAGTGGTGGTAAGGGTTCCATCCGGATCGAAGTAGTGTCAAATTATCCGGATTTGGATCCATATCCCACAGATAATTTGTATGATTTGGAGCCGAATTACGGACCCTACTGCATACAACACAGGAGCCTGTGCATTTAACACGTTCGTTGTTAGCTACGGCAAAAAAATGAAGCCTATTGCATCGGGTCGAATTGCCTTTACGTAGAGTAAAGACTTATAAGACTTTTCCGCTCTTGTGATGAGAATAAAGTCGGGTCACTTTGAATACCTCTCTCGCTTAGCTGCTCCTGTTGCTGGCTGTACTGTACTTTTAAATCACAGAATTTAACAACTCGATTAAGTTTTCAGTGAGTATACCAGCCTTTTTTCCTTTTCATGCAACTTTGGGCTTTATAACCATCCCTTTAGGCTTATAATTGTATGCGTCGACAGATAGGTCAACAGTCACGGTCGTGCCGCCGCGGAATGTGCAATGATTCTGTCGATAGTGGAACGCGCTCACTTCGATTCACCATATTCTAAACCTAGTTTGGTATAAAGCTACGGGACTTTAAAAATGTCAGTAGAAGAAAAATTTGGTCAAAATAATCTCAGCACAAAAGCTTATAATGAAAACTTTGAGCTGGCTTTCTGAACTTATGTTTCACAACTGCAGATGCTCTGAAGATTCTTTTATCGAAAAATAGGCGAGAGATTATGTTGTTATAATGCTTCTGATAGTTACTGAATCTTTGAAAAGTACGACTAAACATTCCTTACATTAGATATCATGTATAATTTGCAATTCTAATACTGCGATGAATAAAATATGCTATACACTGATAAACAACCCTGACCGGTACCTCGGTCCTAATGACAGGTACGGGCAACTACAAGGGTAACGGGATACAAATCTGTACCGAGGAAGATCACTTGCAAGTATTTATAAACCAACCAGAAAACGTGTACAAAAATAAGAAGATTTCAGTTAGAGCCTAACGAAGTCGACTTCCCAAAACTGTTTAAAATGCCACCATTCTACGGTCCTCACCAGCAGTTACATTTCACTCAGCTTTCCGACTACAAATGCACGAGGTGCTATAACAATAATTTTAAACAAAAAAGAACCGACTTCACTAAGCTTCCACCTTTCCAACACCAAATGCTCGATCTGCTGTAAAAAATACTCAAATCACCATAGGTGTGCCTATAATAGTTGAAGAGTTCCCTCGATTTCTCCAGGATCCCATCATCAGATCCTGACATGGTTAAAATGGGACCAACTGTGAAGTATACGCTTTCAAACAAAAAAAGAATTTTCCAAATCGGTCCAGCCGTCTTCGAATAATCGGTGAACATACATAAAAAAGAAAAAAAAAAAAATAGCAAAAGCAAAGATCCCGACGAATTGATAACCTCCTCCTTCGAAATCTTGAAGTCGGTTGAAAAAGGACCGACTTCAATTAGCATCCACCTTTCCAAAAGCAAATGCTCGAGATGCTGTAAAAAATACTCAAATTACTATAGGTGTGCCTATAATAGTTGAAGAGTTCCCTCGATTTCAGCAGGATACCATCATCAGATCCTGACCTGGTTACAATGGGACCAACTGTGAAGTATACTCTTTCAAACAAAAAAAGAATTTTCCAAATCGGTTCAGCCGTATTCGAATAATCGATGAACATACATAAAAAAAAAGCAAAATAAAGATCCCGACGAATTGACAACCTCCTCCTTCGAAATCTTGAAGTCAGTTGAAAAGAACCCATTCACAAAAGGCGCGACTATAATTATCAAGAGTTCCTTTGATTTTCATAGATTCTATCATCAGATCTTGACTTAATGACACTGGGAAGCAAACCCTTTATAAAATATTAATCCAAATCGAACAAATAGTTAAAAAAAAAACCCAAGAAACATTGTTACATAAAAAGTCTTGGTTAATTTGAAAGGTTCTTTCTTACGAAGTCGCAAAGATTTACTCCTAACGACAAATAAAAGAGCAAAGTTTCGAATTATATAAGTACCTAACTGACCCGAACCGAGCTCTAGTTAAAGTCTTATAACTTTTATACTGCAATCAGGTCACACAAACTTTTACCATTGTTCTCATAGCCGAACCATTAATAACTATACGTATAGGTACGCAACGCATCCGGAAACCGTAATTACTACACGAGTAGACGCACCGTTACATTCCGGCTTGATTAAGAATGCGAGGTTATGTTGTATGAGCATACTTCATTAGATATGTGTACGTGGAATATGCGTGTACAGTAAATCATCTATGTATTTAAAGATAGGGCATCGGTGGTTTTAGGGTTAAATCCTTTGATAGTGGGAACATGTTTCCGAACATATTCATTTTTTTAAATATTTCTGATATAGTTAAAAACCTTTAATATTTGGCACTCTTGTGCCCGTTAAAAAAGGAGTAGGGCCTTTTTATACTGGTATTTGACTTGATTTGCTCTGAAATTAATTTAATTTTGCCGGTCAAAACGCAAGAGTGTTTGTTAATGCTTTATCAAATTATACATGGATATATTAGGGCTACTTATAGTTACGCATAGTATAATTTAATTTCTCTATGAGAGACCGAATGTGTAGGTAGATACAAGTACGGTATAAAGGATATGATTTGGCACATTTCCAATAGCCGCAGCATCGCTTGCACATTTTGTGGGTGAAACTTCGTTGGCATTGGAACATTCAAGCGCTTTACCCCCTTATCCCCTTTTGCTTCCAAGAAGACTTTACCGATGTACACGGATGTTACCGCATATTGCTGCCAAAGCAAACCTTCGCTTTTGAAATTTTCTAGAGGAACGTAACTCAAAGAACACTTATCTTGACCTAAAACTATCTTTGCTCGCGACTGCTTATTAGCAATTTGAAAAATGGGATGGCAACCGAAAAGTGAAAACCGGCCAAGAGCATGTCGGACCATGTTCAACTTAGGGTTCCGTAGTTACCGGTCCGTCAGAATAAACCTACTCAAATGGTTGTTATTTATAGGATATTTTGCGGCATTTGCGCCCTTTTACTATGGGTTGTTGATTAACCTATAACTCAAAAACGGCTCAACCTATTTTATTCAATATAGATTTCATTGAAACTACTTATTAAGCCTCACATTTACGAATTTTTTCATAATATTATGGACCACGGTTCAAAAGTTAAAAGGGGGGGGAGTTATTATTTACGAAACTATTGATTTAATCCATAATTTGTTTCAGGAGACCTCTATTGTTTTTGAAAGTCCTATCCGTCGACATTCCACACTATTGTGTTAAAGCGAAAAAAAATCACCCCCCCACTTCCTACGGGAGGTACCCTAAAAATAAAATATTTTCCGATTTTGTTTTACCACATTGTCGGCGTGATTAATACATATACTCATACCAAATTTCACTTTTCTAATACTAACGAGCACTAGCTGAGCTAGCCGCGGATAGACGGACATGGCGAAACTATAAGGGTTAATTCCTAGTTGACTACGGAACCCTAAAAAAGATTACCACTGGGGTGAGTCCATTGATGATATAATAGTTGTGAGACCATTCAACATTATTCAAACACAAACTATCCGGTTAATGTATGTGACAGCGGAAGTCCAAACTATCCGTACCTCGCTCAAATATTTATGTGGGCTAGGTAAATAGGTGGACAGTGACCGACTGTATGTCATCACAGCGTAATGGCCAGGGGCGTTTATATAGGCAACGCTAACGAAATAGTCAAAAATGTGTGACAGATGGAACCGAAGTCCCATTTCAGCATGATTGCCACTTAGCTAGACCCCCACCCCACGTGTACATACCAGTGCAGTGTGTCGAAAATTTAAAATTGATCGTGTTAGCCCCCTAATATAGCTCGAGCATATTAGCAAAAAGTAGCTAAAGTTAGGAATATCGTCAAGGCAAAAAACTGGCTTCCTAGCATTTTAGATCGTCCACTCTAGTGAAATTCTCCAGATGCTACGGATTTTGAGGTCACGTTACACTGGTTTCATCTCGGAGCTCGACTGCCAGCGCTCGCCACAGAGGTTTGTACACGGTCAGGTCAGGTAGTCATGATGTCATCCGTGACAGGCGTGACGTCATTTTATATCATCGCAGGGAGCGGTCATTCGAGTCGGTGTGCGGTTGAATTGACTTGCGTGTGGAGATCGCTATCGGTGTTAAATTTTTATTTGTTTATGTGAAATGAACAAGGCTACAATCTACATCCAAATTGGTATGCCTAGGATAGGGTATTAAATATAAATACACAATTTTTATAATTTTTATGCATACTTCACCTTTCCGCGGGCGATGCCTCGCCACGCGTGCCAAAAACAAAACAAAAACGCTGTCATTCGATAAAAAACTGGACTTACACAGAGTGCAGTCCTTAGAGCGTACAGTGCGTAGGCGCATCGTACTGTGGCGTTTATAAATACATGCAGATTCAATAAGAGTTGTATTTTATGGACTTTGGCAATACATTTCTTCGAATGCATAGGTACCTCAAGTCATCCTGGAATGCGACACTGCGGGCAAAATCCTTGAAACACCGAGGTAAAAGATTACGAGAAACCTACAGAGACACAGTGCAGAAACCGGAGCACTTGTGGATTTACCTAGTTCCCGATAGTACAATTTCGCTTTACCGTGGGTTTCGATATAATTAAGTTACATAGCATATGAAGCAAGGCATGGAATGATTTTATTAACAGATGTTCAAATTGGAGTGGTGGACAAAAGGCCATATTAGGTCCCACCAGTTTGTCGGTCAGACGACATTTTGGTAGTCCACGGAGAACATGGATCAGTCTAGAAAAAAACCAGGCGAAGTAGAGGTGAACCCAGCAAAGGGTGAATGTCCGGTGTTATTGCGTAAGTTACAGGTATAGATTTTACAGCTATGTATGTACCCTTATGTAACTAGTGCTATAGTAAAAGATGCGAGAGACTCTAGATCGAGCGACTTGCGACTTAACGAACAGTCAGCAGCAGATGTTGCTAAGCGGGTGAGGTGTTCAAAATGAGCTTAACACGACTTTATTGGTAAAAGAATAAGAGCTACTTCTTCTGCTGACTGTTCTTATACCTAGTCATGCTAGCCTCATAGGTTTATGTGATACTATATTTTATACCTCAACGTTTATATATGGCGATGACGTTCCTAAACTTAGGTACTTACGGTCCTAAAAGTTTATATAAAGTAGGTATGTATTTTCTTCATAATGTACCTACCTATTTCCTTCACAACCCCTACAAGCCCTATAAAGGCAAGCAGGGTAAATAGGGTTACGCGACAGGAGCAGAACCAATACGGCTTCCAAGTTCCCGACTCGGAAACCTTATTATAACTTAGCACCGGGAACGGGGTTTATTCGCGAAACTTATCGACTGGAATACAGGCGGACCGGAGGTGTACGATTGATCTATGATTGCTTGCAGAGTAATCGAATTAGAGCTTTAACTGTTTATTTGGAACCATTTATTTATTTATCTACACCCACATCATAAATCCTCTAATCTAATCTGCGTTCGGAAACCGTATGTATTACCACCATTATTGCAACCAGTAATGTAACATCAGTGTATTATCTGTGCCAGTGTTGTAAAAATATATGAAAATTCATAACCACATCGATTTTTGTAACGTAATGAAAATCTAGCCCTCCTCCCCGACCGTTCGCACAATCGAGTTGGCCATGGCGGTGCAATGGCGGTCATTCTAATGGTTTCCAAACACGTCATTTAGGATTTATAATATGTGTGTAGATAAAGCAGTGTATGCAACTGTACGTAATTAATTAGGCCCTAAAACACTCGTGTGATCTTGGTGTGAAACCACACTCGTATTTTAAGGACATTTATTACGTAACAGTTACATAATAGTACATTACTGCAGAGGCCGTGAAGTAAGGGATTTAAGGACGAGATTGCGGTAGACGGCCGAGTCGTAGACGAGGCCGGATAAAGCGAGTCCTGCAATCCCTGTTCCGGCCAAGGTTTGTATAGTGCTTTTCTCAAACAATGTAAGAAAATATTATTATTAAAATAACTACTAAGTAATCAAGTAAATAAGTTTAGATTGCCGCCTTTTTTATTTTTTAAACTTGACATTTGAAAAAGCTATTCGAGCACCATGTTTAACCGCTTATAAATTTAGTACCATAGATTTTGTTTTTTCTTTTTTAATTTTAATGTCGCAAGGATACTCACAGAGAGAGTAGTCGTTGGCTGTATGTAATATTTCCTTTGTCAGTCTAACCTTAGTGAGCAAATTTAAAAAGTCAGAGCAGCGGACAATAATGTACGTTTCATACTAACACCCTACATTACTTCTAGGCCTACGGCCAAGAAGCAATGTAAGGAGCCATAAATGAGCAACTTCATGTCTTCATTTCGTGACATTAACGCATACATTTCGGAGTATGTTTGAGAAAACTACTATTATTAATCTTTATTGCACAAAACAAAATATTATCGTACAAAAGGCGAGCTTACATAATTTCAACAGGCAACCTTTTTACCGGACTTTCAGAAGCTTCGTTTAAGAGCTCTACTAATCTCGAGGTCAAAACATTATTAAGATTAGTACAATGTTTTGCGAATAGGCTTCCAGTCCAGCACACCTGTTGGGTTCCTGTGAGAAATCCATTCGCTAGATGCTATTTCGTTTCTTGTGTATTTTAAAGTCGGAGTTGTTTTTGCCTTTGAATAAGTTTAATAAGGTAAAACTCGCGTGTTGAAAATGCTGATATGGGCAGGAGGTGTGACAAGACTTTATAAAGTGCAGAATGAATATAATCACTGAAAAAGTTACAGAGAACCGCCTCCGATGGTGTGGGCATGTGAAAAGAGGAAACGAAGACCATGTAGTGTAAATTGCTCTGAACCTACCAGAACCAGAGAAAGTGGTAAAGGCTGTCCGCCATATACCTGGTGGTATGGTGGTGGGACCTCAAGAAAGCCCAAATGCCAGAGGCGACAACCCAGGACAGGTCGTCCTGGCGCAGAAGAGAGGAGACCCGACCCCAAATAATAGGAAAAGGGAAGGACAAAGAAGAAGAGAAGGTGGAACTTGAGTATGGAGTTTCTAGAAACATTCCCACGCCCGGATATATATTGTAAAGAGATGTTTAGTACGTACAAATTAAAAATAAAGTCTAAGATGAAATGGCGCGTCTATGAAAAGATGACACCTAATAATCCTAATATTAAGGGGCTTAACAACAGCTAAATTGCCTCCCTATCTTTTTCAGCGCGAGTGATAGAGAAACACTGTGTTACGATTACTATGGGAGCTCATTGCAAATTTTGCAAAATGATGTATTAATTGAGAAAACTACGCATTAATTGTGAAATATAAAACAACGAAGTTTTTAGTATTAGTATGGTGGAATTTTGTCCTTAGTTACAGACGTATAAGTCAAGAAACTAAAGACATACAACTGTTACATACAGATTAAGAGAATAAGACATACAATTTTAAGAGTTAATATTTGAATTATTTTCTATCGAGCCGATTTCTTCCAATCGTGTATCGGAATTACGAGTAACAAAGTTCTTCCAAATATAACGAATATTAACATATATATTTTTTATTTTCTCAAAACAAGTAGTTATAGCTAAAAATCTGTTTGAGTAGTCAATTTGAAGGTCATCGGGTGTTGTCAGCCTCTTAACTTCACATACTCGCGCGATCGCTCAAACTCCTCCGTATTATCCACAACGCACTTGTGACTCATGTACAAATCGCTAATTCCCTCTCAGACTAATTGTTCTCATTATCATAGTCTCACTATCCGCGCCTAATACGGCATAATTAAGATCGCTACACACGACGCGACACGCAACGCAAGCGCCGTCGTCGTCGTCATAAATAGCCATGGTGTCATTACAATCGCCTACCGAGTCAAGATTCAGTAAATATACTCATGTTATGAGTCATGACATAACTACGAATCGCAAACTCCCTCATCGGCTAATTGTTCTCTTTATCATATTCGCACTATCCGCGCCTAATACGGCATAATGGTTTCACACGACGCGACACGCAAGGCAAGCGCCGGCGTCATCATACATGGCCAGTTGCGCAATACAAACTTTGCCGTTATCTCATTTACTGTCTCCCACCCACCCAGCATATCCTCCTCCTCCAAAACAATACCTCTGTTGCTCGACATCTAGTAATTTTTAACCATTTTCATGTTGTCTCTTACACACTTTACCGCCCTTTTCCTTGGTTTGTCTTTCTTCCTATATACAAGTGCTATCTCCGAGGATGGATAAGGATCTCAATCTTCAGGTTACACTGATTCTCATAGAACTCTACAGTAAGGTTACAGATTGCTAGAAAACTCAATTTACATATATTTTCAAAGGGAAAAGTTATAAGAATAATGCGTATAAAATTGTCTTGTAAGTTTTCATCATTGTAAAAACTCACACTGCCTTATATTAGTTGCAATATCGATTTCAATACGATGCAGTTTGAGTAAAAATTTTCTCAGACTCCAGTGTGCAACAATGTTGATTCCTTACGCTTTCTCGCTTGTAATATCTACCTTAAGCCGACCAAATAAAGTCGATATTGCTAGATGAGTTTCATATGTGTAAATAGCGGAGTCAATTTCCCCTATTAGGTTTAAGTGAACGGTTTGCGTTCACTACTGTGATTTACTGAGCGTTTATGTTTATTGGCTGTCTATATGTTTATGTTCTTAGAACTATGTTGTAGCAGGGGGGTTTCACTACGCAGTTTAGGTACATCTGGCCGGCGCGCCTCCCGTGGAGGCGTATGGCAGTGGGCTGCCGCTCGGCTCGCATGATAGTCGTGTCACGTGGCGCTCGCGCAAAATTGAAAACACACAATGGCTTCGAGACCTAAACCTCGATCTAATCCGTATAAAAATATAATATTGGTTGCCCAGAAACAATATTAGGAACTGACCGATATAGGATATTCAAAGGAATACGGCTGCGGCATACCTACTTCCGTGAGAATCAGACATATTATTTCCGGATAAAAATTTTATGTTTACAGAATCAACGTTTGTAATTCCTACATATTTATCTTAAAAAATAATAAATCAGTAGGTATATGTAGGTACAAAAACTAGTCAAGTGACAACCCGTGCCGACACTCACAGCTCGGTCATCGCGCAATGAAGATTCACGGTTCGTGCGCGGTTATAAGTTTCAATTTTGCTTGCAGTCGGCGAGTATCGGTATAATTTTATACCTAAATTTGACTTTTGTGAAGGAGTGAATTTTCTGTACGGTAGTACTATTAGTTATTCTGTGGTTGTAGTTTATAATAAGTGAATCAGTTGCGCAGCAATGTAAAATACATACATAAATGTCAGTTATAATAATACAAAAATCTGTTTGTAGCCTAAGCTGCCGATATATCAAAAATGTCATGCCGAAGCTAATTTGGTTTTCCTTTATCGTAGCCGTTTCACAAGCCGTAGTAAAAATACTCAACTGGCTTAAAATTAAAGTCGATGATGTGAATCGATTTCTAAAATTATGTGGCTATAATTATGTATTGGTCCTTACCCAATGTCATCTAAATCGGTTCAGCGGTTTAAGCGTGAAGAGGTCTCAGACAGCCAGAGATATGTAATGTGAATTCATAATATTCGTATTAGTAAGCAAATAGCAGGGATATAATATGTAGTTAGAGTTTAATATTCGCACGGTCACCGAAAGAGCGACCGGCGCCCGCGCACCGGAAATTTCGCAGGAAACGACGCGCGGCACCTGCGTTTGTGTCGATGGTGACCATATAAAGTCAACATCATAGAGTTGTTCTACAGTTTGCCATAAAACTATCCACACGTTGGTGCTACTTAGATATTGTATAGGTTTACTAGCCACTTCATAGTAGGTTGTTGTATGTTCTTAATGTACTAGTAACGTAACATAGTCCGCCTGTCGTACGTGTTGAATTACACGATAAAGCCGTGTAGAAGACGAAGTAAACTGCATATTGAACGAAACTACGTAATACATGACACACCACAGTTGTCCTCTTTTGTCTCTTGTTACATTAGTTAGGAAATTATTGAATGCACAAGACGTCAGGAAATGCGGGTGTCAGCTGCTTAGTCACCCCTATAGTTTCACCAATAAAAATATACAAACAACTTTCTGACATAACATCTCTACATATCGATCTCAATATCTAACACATTTATCTACGCAACCACATTTTTTATCATCCCATACACGCTCAATCGTATATATCCGAAAGAGCCCACATGTGTTCATCCGAGTATCAACCGATGTGAGCATGGAATGCACATAAATCTGTATGGATCTGCGCGCGATCACGCTGAGAAAAAATGTGTTATGTCAGTGGTACGTGCGCTGTTGATAATCACCGGCGCGGCACGATTGTTGTGAGATTTACATGGGAAGTTAAACAACGAGTTGTACACGTTGCGATTGCATCTTCGAGCTCCCAGTGAGTTTGTTTTTACCACGCAGAAGAGAGAAGTGTAATGGCCGTCTGATTACCGTATGAACGTCTGCTATTTACTTGACGGTATTCACATATAAGCGAGTTTATGTCAGTAAGTATTCAATGTGTCGCTGTGTCATTTTTACTAGTGTACGGACAAATGGGTGGCCCTTAACGTAGTTTACAGCTGGCACAACGCTTCCTCAGAGTTTGTACCGGCTTTTACCTACCTAACAATAATTTTAACAACACGTTTTTACTTTATATAGGTATAACATTCACATGAGTAGTGTAGTGTAGCAAATCTGATCCGTATCAGTTATCGTGAATTTCTGGTAAATGACATCAACGTTCGAGTGAGCTGGTCAAGTGAAACGGAACTGATAAGTTTTCAATTATAAAAACATTACTTTAAATAAGCAGACATTGCAGTAATCCATTTTAGGTGCCATTGGATGAAACTAACTTTTATCCGCGACTTTGTCCGCACAGAATACAATAAAATGAATGGTACTTTAATAGAAAATTCCTAACCCCTATCCCACTTGAGGATGTATTCTGGGATAAAAACTACCCATTTATTAATACACTAAGCCTTTTCCCGCGGCTTCGCCCGCGTACTATAAGTACTCAAAAAGGATACGATACCCATGTTGATTTTCAGACTTTGTGACCACATTTGCCCCTTTCAGGGGTTGAATTTTCAAAAAACCTGAAACACGTGTTTACTCATTTATCGTTAGGAATACTCCTGTGAAGTTTCCAATAAAATAGTCTAACAAATCTTGATTCGCCATACAAACTTTGGACCCCCATTTTACCCCCTTAGGGGATGAATTTTGAAAAATCCTTTCTTACTGCATCCCTAGACCCTATAAGGAACTTACGTGACAAATTTGGAATTTCTAGAACCAGCGGTTTGGGCTGTGCGTTGATATGTCAGTCAGTCAGTCAATCAATCAGTCAGTCAGTTTGTTCTTTTATATATTTTAGATAAAATTACAGTAGAACAACTTTGCCACACCAGATTTCATCCCTTATAGTTTTGCAGAAACGCACCTGTTTAATCTACGCACTGTTTAGATAGCGGACAAACTAGCACAACTTCGGCACAGAATAACTAATAGTACTACCGTACAGAAAATTCACTCCTTCACAAAAGTCAAACTTAGGTATAAAATTATACCGATACTCGCCGCCTGCAAGCAAAATTGAAACTTATAACCGCGCACGAACCGTGAATCTTCTTTGCGCGATGACCGAGCTGTGAGTGTCGGCACACTACTACATATACCTACTGATTTATTATTTTTTAAGATAAATATGTAGGAATTACAAACGTTGATTCTGTAAACATAAAATTTTTATCCGGAAATAATATGTCTGATTCTCACGGAAGTAGGTATGCCGCAGCCGTATTCCTTTGAAAATCCTATATCGGTCAGTTCCTAATATTGTTTCTGGGCAACCAATATTATATTTTTTATACGGATTAGATCGAGGTTTAGGTCTCGAAGCCATAGTGTGTGTTCAATTTTGCGCGAGCGCCACGTGACACGACTATCATGCGAGCCGAGCGGCAGCCCACTGCCATACGCCTCCACGGGAGGCGCGCCGGCCAAATGTACCTAAACTGCGTAGTGAAACCCCCCTGACTTCGGTCATCAGTCGTTGATCGTTTCCGGTCTGCCATACCAAATCATCGAGCAACTGTTTACGTCAAGCCACGTCAAACGAAACGTCAAATTGTCTGACCTAATCAATCGATCTCACACCTCGAATGTTTATAAACACAGACATATCATCTTTTCTTCATGAATCAAATAATAATGTATTTATATAAATAGACTTTGCAGTCAATTATATCTTTTGTAATTAAGGTTTATAAAACGCGTGTGACGTCATGTCAGATTTGACTATTATTCTGCAGATTTTCTTAGCGCAATGCCTTTTTTATCTCACTCACTAAGTTTATTTTTATTTGCGGAAATGATACGTTCAGTATAATACCTTAAGCTCGCTCGTTCATATCATATAGCGAAAATTGAGACTGCTGTATAATTGTCACCAGGATGTCGTGATTGTATTATCCGCCGTCCATCATATATTATTTTCCATTTATCTCAATCTCGAGCGGCTTCCTCGAACTCTTTCTTGAGTCCAACTGAGCCAGCATGTTTATAACGTTCTCATTCAGCGAACTTCTGTTTCCAGTAACTAAGCTATTGCTACTTTAATTGTAATTTTAGTGTGTTAAAAAGTGTACTCAGGGTATCTGAGTAAATATGCAGGTAAATCCCAAGAACTGTCGATATTTCTTGTTTAACCGATAACGCAGCAAAGAGCCGTCGAAGCTCGCAGGTGATTGCGCGATGCGCGTGAGTCACCATCATTGACATTCGCTACTCGTACTACACCGACTTATTATTTAAATGACATATGTCACATACAACTCCTACGAAATAATATTGAATGTCATATCCGCTATACAACTTTTCAGCACATACGACTTTTAATTTTCCAGTACATATATGGATTTTATGAAGACCTTAATGCAACAAAATAAAGTGCAGTATCGTTTGACATGGTTATTTTCATGGTTACAAATTTTAAACGGGCTTTGCAAGGATTCCTTTAATTTTAACGTCTGGAATACTAAAGCCAGACATTTTCATTAAAAAATTGTTAGGGGTCCTATTATACAATTTTTTTTATTCAGAGTGTATCTTAAAATTGGAAGTGAATATAGAGTGCTCCTACTTAACCAATTTTCTCTCCTCCCTCCTCCCTTCGTTCTGATTAAAATATGTACTCAAATAAAAATTCAAACAAATCTCTCATTAGAGTATATAGGTCAAGAGTAGACCGTAGGCAACCCTACTGCAACGAGTAACAGAATTCGGCTTATGATTGTGTATTTTATGTATGAAATGTTATGTATTTTAGTACCTGGTAGCCTGAGCCACAAAGAGTCCACAAAATATGACCTGTTTTTCGACAAAAACTACTTGATTGACTAGCAAGTAGGCACGTGCCCCATTCGATAACGCTCATCGAGAAGTGAAGTTGATGCGTTTTTTCGAATGGCAAAAGTTGCATCTTCTACTAGGTTAAATATTTCAATATTTTTTAATAAGGAAGAATCATGAAATGGCCAGTTTTGGGCAATGCAACTTCTTATTTTTTGGCACTTGATGATAAACAGTTTCTTATATAACGCGTATAACTGCATTTAAACCACCCCTGGAACTCATTTGCACATCGTACTTGCATTAGTCGATTTTTACCTTAAAACATAAAACATTGCTGAATACCAAAAGCTCCAGGTAAGGTCAGCTATCATTTTTTCAACCGACTTCAAGATTTCGAAGGAGGTTATCAATTCGTCGGGATCTTTGTTTTTGCTATTTTTTTTTTTTTTTTATGTATGTTCACCGATTATTCGAAGACGGCTGGACCGATTTGGAAAATTCTTTTTTTGTTTGAAAGAGTATACTTTAGTCCCATTGCAACCAGGTCAGAATCTGATGATGGGATCCTGGAGAAATCGAAGGAACTCTTCAACTATTATGCACACCTATAGTGATTTGAGTATTTTTTACAGCAGCTCGAGCATTTGCTGTTGGAAAGGTGGATGCTAAGTGAAGTCGGTTCTTTTTTGTTTAAAATTATTATTATTATATACCAGGTTGATGATTTGAATGGCATAATGTAAAATGTACAATTTGCTACTCGATGAAGTAGATTTTATAATGATGTTTTTGCTGACTGTACAATTTGCTCCAAGTTTAGCTGAGGCTAGCAAGTACTTAAAATACATAACTTTTCACCGTGCATTGCCCTACATAAGCCGAATTCTGCTACTCGATGAGGTAGGGTTGCCTATGGCCTAGTCTTGATCTGGCGGTACTGTAGAATACGAGACATGACGCTGGAAGAGCTATTGTGAAGCAATATAAACAAGGGATAAAGAGAAATAAAGTAAAAGGGTTTAATGTTTTACAAGTAGTACCTATTTGCACAGCTCGCCACATCAAAAGAAATAAGTGTCTTAAGTTAGTCTGTTTGGTAAGCAACACAAGTATAAAGTAGGGGCTTTACTATAAGGAAAAGGATATCATGACTCAAAAGAGATAATCACGATTAGTAATGCAGGTAAGTGACTTCTTGCAAGTGACTATGACTACTCAGTGAACGTTCTATTTTGGTGAACTGATCTTTGTTCAAGTAAAATTAAGGTTTAATTTAGAATGACGCAAGAAGAGTTTTAGAAGGACATTGTTATCATTGCACGCGGTTTTTATACTTATTTCATAGAATAAACTGATTCAGTATAAGAATTAATCTCTAATGTCCTAGTTAAAGTTGTAACAACTATTATCATATTAAATTAAACCTTTAGCTTGAAAAACACTAAATTTTATTCCATATGCATTTTTTAAGAATGTATACAATAAAGCACGTGTACAAAAGGTTGTATATCATTGGCCAAATGACCAAGTTAGTTGTTTTACTGTTGGTGAACTAAAGACTGCACTAGAATAAGGCGGCCACTTTGTACTCGCTTACTCCTCTTAAAAATAAAAGCCTCTTACTTGGTTCTTACCAACTGAAATATTTGCCTTCCAAGTGCAAATATTGGTTTGCAGTAGTAGTGTTTGATTTTTCCCGAGCCTCGAGCGATAACGTCTACTTAAGCTCGAGTTTGGATTTGCAATAAGACGGGGAAGACGTGGAAGTTTTAGCGATGCTTTAGAAGTGTTGCTAACAAGATGGTCTTTAAAGTAGGTAAGGCGTGGTCCGGAAAAAAAGTAGCCGTGCCTTTTCTGATTTATCTTTTTATTTTGTGCCGATTTAGAAGCAGTGATTGTATTTAAATAATCTGTAGATACAATCATACAAAACATAAATACAATCATATTTAAATGGAACAGCGTTTGGAAGTTTTCGCCTTTTGTATTCCATCATCCACATAGCTTTTTGAACAGCGTCTTCTGACAGAATTTTTGAGGTGTTTCTCAAAAACATGTTTTTTCTTATAGTTTGATTTGATGAGCTATTTTATACCTTAATAAATTGTCTTTCTTTAAGGTAGTTACACTAAATTTTTAATTAAATGTATTTGCCTTTTTTTTTATAGAAAATTGTCTCCCATAGAAAAAACTTTGTCAGAGGTTAGATTAGAGAGTCT
Source organism: Pammene aurita (assembly GCA_947086415.1). NCBI lineage: Eukaryota > Metazoa > Arthropoda > Insecta > Lepidoptera > Tortricidae > Pammene > Pammene aurita. Next base: position 38,444,600 of record OX352294.1, read on the forward strand.
TCCTGACTATCCTAGTTAAAATACAGTTAATTAATGTAGCTTCTTGGTAAGATGAAATTCTGAAAAGCATAAAACGGGTTGTGAAAATGGAAATACAATTGTGGCGTTGTAGCAGATGTCGATTGAAGATTGTCAAATTATGTTGTTCAAAAAGTTACAAAGTATGTTGAAATAAAAACGCGAAAACTTATATATGTTAAAACGCGCGCAATCTATTGGTAGCTTTAAATCGCAACTTAAGGAATACTATTTATCTCTTCCTTAGGTTTTTAAGTTGACACTGTTGTTTCTTACTGTGTGTATTATATATGTATATATGTACGTATATGTATGTATGTTTATTTTGTATTTATTTAAGTATGTATATTCATATGAATGTGCTGTGTTATCTATTTCGTCTCTTTTGTTTCTATGCACCACCTACTGCTTATTGTTTTTCTCTAGTCTCCACTACCCAAAGGTTGTCTGGAAGAAATCGCTCATTAGCGATAAGACCGCCTGTTGTTACCTCTACCTAAATTTATCTAATTGTAAAATTTGTGCTTGTAACTGTATGAGGTGTGCAATAAAGAGTATTTATTATTATTATTATTATGCTCACATATTTTATTATGATTGTATATTTATTTATTAGTATTGTATCTACGGATTAATAAAATAAATGTACTGCTTCAAAATTAGCACTAAATTAAAAAATACACAAGATTGTACACGGCTACTTTATTTCAGGACCACTCCTTATAAAGTGTAAGTCATACTAAACAGTAGAAAAGTGAGGGATTCAGATCGAAGACCATTCGCAGTATCTGATGTAGGCTGTGTTTCCACCAGATATGAGCGAGGATACGTTGCGAGGAATGTGTCTGTTAAGAACCAATGCTAGAGCTGTGCTGTGCGAGGATAGGTAAATGAAGTGATTTTATGGTTCTTAACAAACACATTCCTAGTATCGGTAACGCATCCTCGCTTATGTCTGATGGAAATGCAGCCTTATGTAGAAAAGGTTCTCGCTATATAATATTCCCCACATTATAGGTTGATTCACTTGCGACCCATTGACCCGGCACCGCGAAGCATATTGAGCGACGGTTTTGAAAAAGACAGCGACAGCTGTGGTTTGAAAAAAAATCTGTTGAGTGCTTTATCACATTAACTAAGCGTTGATGGTATTAAATAATGTGACAGTGATGCTGATGTGTTATTGCTACGCGTTACTACGCATTCTAAACTTGTATTTCTAATTGAGTGAAGTAATCAGACAGCTCCAGACATACAAAATGGTCTACAAAGTCATGTAAAGTGTTGTCAAATTACTAAATTAAAAATACTACTTTAGCAGACTTGACGATGAGTAAAAACAACGTCTAAATCGATGTCTTATTTCAATGTGAACGGCCTCCTAGCCCAGTCGGTAGTGACCCTGCCTACGAAGCAGGAGGTCCCGGGTTCGAATCCTGGTCAGGGCATTTGTTCGTGTGTTTATCACAGATATTTGTTCCTGAGTTATGGATGTTTTCTATGTATTTAAGTATTTATCTATTATATATATCGTTGTCTATATATATATACCCATAACACAAGCTTTATTAAGCTTACTGTGGGCCTAGGTCGATTTGTGTAAGATTGTCCTATAATATTTATTTATTTTATTTAATTTCGTTCCATCTTCGCGCCGGCTCGGCTGTGGCCTATAAAAGGAGTGCCCTGTAGAGGTTTTGACCGACGTTGTACAAAATAGTGGTTTAATCTTAAGCTTAAATAATTGTGCAATCATCCCGAGTTATGCTTCCCTTGGCCGTTTCCGCCTGTCATTTGTTCCGTTCTTTATTAATCTCCTGGAGGCTTAGATTTATGATGTAGGCACAATAGTGCATTTAGGATTAACTACCGTGACTCGACCAATGATTTACACATCAATGCATACTTAGCTGCATTAGCAGAGAAGGCATTTATAAGTGTAAAAACTGTAGTTAATGACGCACAGGGTGGGCTGGATTGGACAGGGCCTTACTCTCATTTAGTGACATATTGGTTGACAGAATCATATTTTCACTTTGCAACAAAGCCAGTGGTTTGGATACGGTCCTAATAAGGCTGCATGTACCCATACTGTATATCTGTTCAATGCACCGACCCACAGAAAGTTCGTGCAAGGAGGCGTGTACCGTTACCCTACATACGGGTACCATCTCAGTTCACAACAATCACGTACATTATATGCAGCGGTTTGTTAGCCAAGTTAGTAAAGTAAAGCTTCATAATATGAAACTTACTTTATGATTATTATACATAATACGGAGGTAGTATAATGAAATTAACTTCTAAGCTAGTGTTTTTACGGGGATATCCAAGTATGTGGTCGGAAAATTGGCGATAGGTAGTTAGAATTTGATATATAATTAACGACAATGAAAACGGGTAATCCGTATAGAAATTTCCATGCATTTAATTGTGCGAAAGTTTTTAGCGAAATAACCCGTAAAAACTTAATATGTAGCATACTTAATAATTCAACATCCGGTTAATTGATATGCATACCTAGATATCGGACCGTCACATTAGTTGGAAACAGAGGGAATAAATAATTAAGACTGATTCTTGACTCAGCAGCCCCTAAATTGACACCAATCATTTTTTTTACAGTTTGGTCCCGGCGTTTTGTCACGGCTCAAATCTAATTTGTAACCCATAGGGAAACCCCAACCCATGAGCCATAGGCCTTATTGGGACGTGGTTCGATTTTTCCTTAATAAAAAAGCGTCTTATAATTATCAAATGATATTCCGTTTATGTCAAAAAATTCGTTCGCCCGAGCCGGGGTTTAGTCCCGTTACCATCGGATTCAAAGTCATGCCGCAAGGCAACCAGCGCTTCTGTAAGTCTCACAATTTCTGATGTTCTTCTAATTTTCTGAAATCGGTTAAAAGACAAATGCCTAACTCACGCAGGATCTAGCAAAACCGGCGTTACGCGGCGCGGGCGCCGGGCTCTGCTCTATTTCCCGCGTTGCATAATTCAGGTGCACATGCACAACGGCATCGATTTTCACTTTCAACCGTTGACAAATTACATGGAAAAACTGCCGTGAGCGAATCGCTTAGGCTATTACAAATCGAAGTAGCTTGGCAGGCGAAGTTTTTAAAATGAACTTGATATTGATACGACTTTATGGTTAAGGGAATAAGATCATTAAATGCCATTCTAAACACCTCGCGCGTTCAGCTACTTCTGTACTAAAGGTTGAACACGCCAAAACTTGGGCACGCAAAATTTGTTTTTAAACCAGTTTGAAAATAAATAACTACATTATGAATACCACATTTAATGACAAATTTAATGAATTCTAAAATCACATTTTTAATTTTAATTAATGTTTACACAGTAAGCCATAGATCGAACTTTTCTACGCACACGGCACATAAGACTTTGCACGATCTCTTTAGAAAAGATTTTTGTCGCCCAGGTCCATATTTTTTGTAGCTCAGGGACCGATTTTACTTCTCCGCCTTTCTTTTTTAGAATTCCTTTCATAATACTCCAGTACTCTTCAACAGGCCGCAGTTCCGGACTATTTGGCGGATTGCATATTTTGGGTACCACCATTATCCTGTTAGCGTTGTACCATTCCATAACTGATTTTGCGTATTAGCAACTGGCTAGATCTGGCCAAAACAGCGGTGGTGAGGCATGCTGTCTTATAAAAGGCAACAAACGCTTCTGTAAACAATCTTTCTGATAAATATCGCCGTTTATTGTCCCGGTGGTAATAAACGAGCGACTTCTTTTACCACAGCTACATATTGCCTGCCAAAGAAGGTATTTTTTTGGAAATTGCCCTCATTTTTTTAATTCAAAATCTTCAGGAGTATCTGTTCGAGTTTTGCTAGTATAAAACTATTGACCAGGTATTTTCTTTACAATCCAATTTTATATATGTCTCGTCGTCCATCACCGCGCATTTAAATTTTGTAAGATCTTCATAGAGTTGTCGCGCGCGACCGTATCTTTGCGGATAAGTTCTGTTTTGAGTCTCGATCTGGTGCGGCCTGGGCTTTATAACTCCTCAGTCCTGCCATCTGTTTCACTTTTTGGACAAAGGACTAAGACATTTTCACTTTTTTAGCAACATCACGAGATGAAATCGTATGATTTGAGGCAAAAATCTTTAAAATACTCTTTCCTGTTTCTTATTCTTGACTCATCGCAACCCACCACTTCCTGGCTTTCTATCTATTGTCCAGCGTTCACGGAAACTTTTTAATACGTGACCAACAGTAGATTGTGGATATTTCAGCCTTTTCGCGATATCTATGTAGCTTAACATGAGATTTTTTACATGTTCGTGCAAAATGCGTTCACGTTTTTGATATTGTACGCTCGACATTTTGCCAACGAATAAATAAAAGAAAATAAAACTATCATCATTTTATAGCCCAGTTCTTTGTGAGAAAATTGTTGTTTCAAAAGTTTAAATATCTCCATTTTTCGAATAACTATAGCTATTTTTATATGCCCAGGTTTTGGCGTGTTCAACCTTTATACTGACTAACATACGACTATTTTGAAATGAACCATGCCAAAATGCACTAACACACACCATATAGGCATTCACAGGGACATTTTGCAAAGCTTGGATACAGCAACAGAAGGACATAGTGTAGAATTGTGAAGAAAATAAGAGTGTCAAGATCGCTTAGTAACATCTGCTACCGATTGTGCGTCTGTTAAGTTTATTCCAAATTAGGTTAAATACTTAATGACGTTCAGAAGGTTAAGGAACTCGTGTTTCCTAGATTTTCTCCCTATCATAATGGGTGTGAAGATTAGGCGGCTAATGTGCCTGACTTAATCGCAAGTTAATTCTGTAAAGATACGGCTTGTTTTAAAAACACACGGCAGTGCGCTGTCACAGATCTTACTGCTACTTAGCTGATCGATATGTGTAACTTCATCTCCTTAGCCTATCCGTCGATAGTGACCCTGCCTACGAAGCTGGGCTGGGGGTCCTGGGTTTACATCACGGTACGATTGTTTTCCATTAAGTAAATGGATACACATATTTACATAGTTTCTATGGGAAAAATATAGTGCAAAGGCTAAACTATCTCCCATTTCTGGAAAGGTCCGTCGTCACCTTCCACGGTGTATATAATATCTTTGCTTAGTGCCCATAGTACTTGTACAGTCGCCATCAGATATATCGGAGCGGCCAAGGTGGTCACAAATATCTGAGCAACGCCTCTATTGTCAAGGCGATAAAGTACATGTTCAGATATTTTTGAGTACCTTGGCTGCTCCGATATATTTGATGGCAACTGTACTATGCCTTGCTGAGCTATGTCGATATGTGCAATAGAGATTTATTTATTTACCTCATAACTATGTGTGTGATGGCAACTGTACTATGCCTTGCTGAGCTATGTCGATATGTGCAATAGAGATTTATTTATTTACCTCATAACTATGTGTGTTAGAAAAATGCTAAGACGTTGTTTGTCGAAATTCTATAGTTTCTGTGACCCGCCACAATAATGCAAATAACTCCGCCCCCACTTCCTTAGAATAACGTGTTAAGAATATCAAGTTCACACTAAAATTACGAAGGAACTTTTTAACGTCGGCTGTTGGTAAGAACTCGTATAAGACGACGAAGTTTTGGTGAATCTTATAAGAAGCATGTGTAAAGAATAAGCAACTTTGTTACAAAGAAATAAAGTTAAAGAAAGTAAACAATATTCATATTGCAGATTGTATAGTCAAAGAAATGCCAAGTTTGTCAATTTTCGACAACACTGCAACGTCGTGACTGGTTTCAAAAATAAGTTACACTAGCTATTATTCGGATTTTCAAAACGAAAATCTAGTAAATATATGTGAGGTAAATATTTGCTTATGCTCTTTTACACTCCTCGGATAGGTACTAAGTTATTACGCTTGTTTAAGTTTCCGACATTCCAACTAAATTATTGTTATTACTCAACTTACAGTAAATCATTTCTCCCACAACACCCGTGGATAAGTTTTTGTCGCGCTTTGACTTACCTGTGAACAAAAAAACAGTTAAAAACGATAACGATAACATTAACATAAGAATGTATACTAGTTTAAGATCGATGTTATAAACAGCAAAAAAATTAAGTAACACAATTTCAGAAAAACCGATTCTTATTTCGTATGTAGGACAGGCATTGGTTCGAAAAAGGGAAGTGAAAAGCTGGTAAAATTGTGTGATTTACCGTCCTGGGCCCAATATAGAGACCGTGTCGTGCTGTTCAAATACAAATATTGACCTGGGAAGTAAACATGGAGGTTTAGCCATCAATGACAAGTTCCCACAGTTGTGTGACATTGGGCATATAAATAGCCCTAGGACGGCTAACGGAGGTTGACAACTAAAAACTTGGCGGGAGTTCTTTTACTCCTCCTTCTTCGGCAGAATTCACCTCGCCGATTTTGGCGAGGTGAATTCTGCCAATGTCGAGGTGTATACTTTTGATTTTATTAATCTTGAGTAATATAAATAAAAGCAACGTTGTTCGGTTGAGGCCTTGCTGATTGTAAGGCGATAGCCTCCCTACAACACGTGGGTGGCCGAGACCCCGGATAACCGTTTGTTCAACTAAAGGGAGGTTACGCGCGTTTTGAGACTAATTAGTCTCAATTCATTAGCTGCACACTTGTTCGTTAGGTCACCGCACAATAAGCTATCAATATTACACACTGGACTACGTAACTGAGCAAAAAACTATTTTAAACACGCTGTCACCATCTTGAGCTCAAACGGGTATCTCCAAGAATCAGGCTGGGAGTTGATGAAGAAGCAAAATTGGCGGACGCGCGAAATGGAAATGTGGCTATTTAATCATCACGTTAGAATTGCCATGTGCTGGGGATGATTCTCTTGGAAGTATAGTCCCGTCACTAAACTTTAAGTTGTTCGAGGAGGTCACATTTAATCCTACACTATTTTGTCCTTGGGATCAGGTAAAACAACATTTATTGAAAAGATGTATTAAGTTTTTCCCAAAAAATACATTGTGCTTTCTTTAAAAAAAAAATTTGAAATTTTTGATGTTTATTTACCACAAACATTAAATCCTACACTAGAGATTTTTAATCCAAGGGACTACCTGAATATTTAGAACAGTATTTGAAATATTCACCACCTGTCAAGTTGAGAATACATTTGAAATAATAAAAATGTTTAAAAAATTCAATAATAATCAAACACTAATTATACAAAGCGTGATTTTTCACTATATTGTCGAGAAAATTATTACGCTTCGTTTAAAACAAATTTTACAGCGGTGACTGTATTATTACTATTTCTTAAATGATTTTCGAACACGCGCATTAATTCTACACTCATGATTATGATGCTTCTTTTAGCTTTAATAATATGTTACATAATATCAAAATTTCACCAGTAGATATAGTGAGCATTTTCAGGAATTGTAAAATTAGTAATCAAAAAATAAACATAATTGGAGCGGGGCGCGGGGCGGAAACTACAACACATAAGACGTGCGGCGGCTGATACGATTAGTGCACCTAAGGTCATTGACCGTGTAGGTATCTAAGAAGCGCAGAAGGGCATAGCGTATGGTGCGTAGTTGCTTACTTAGGAGCAATAATGGGCTCATTTTATTTATTAGTATTATACTATTTTTTAAATAACACTGATAAAATATAATTCTTAATATTATTTTTATTTATATTTATATAAATGCCTATGTCCTGACTGACTGACTGAATGATCCACGCAGGGCCGAAACTACTGAAGCTGGAAAGTTGAAATTTGCAGATAAGGTTACATTTTTAATTTGTACAAGTAATAAGGATAGATTTTGATAAATTCAAGCCCTAAGGGGGTTAAGCGTTTGTACGGTTAGGATTTAAAATTTTAAGTTAGAAATTTGAAACTTCGTACGTTTGTTGCTAATTAAAAAATAATAAAAGTCATTTCAGCGTTTTCTGGTATATAACCTCTAACGGGGTTAAAAAGGGGTTGACAATTTGTAATGGAATATTTAAAAAAAAATTGTGACAGACTTGAAAGTTCGTTTATAGGCTACTCAGCTCCAAACAAAAAAATAATTTCAGCGTTTTTCAAAACTCCACCCCATAGGAGTTGAAACGGGGTTGAAAAGTTGAATTGTAGCCAGGCCGAAACTACTGAAGCTAAAATGTTATAATTTTCATTTATAATGTATACAAGTAATACAAAACAAATTTGAAAAATTAAACCCCTAAGAGAGTAAAAACGAAGAGTTAAAAATTTGTATGGGTAGGGATTAAAATTTTAAGTTCGAGTCTTGCAATTTCGTACATTTAATACATTAAAAATAATGAAAGTAATTTTAGCGTTTTTTTTTCATTTAATCCCGCAAACGGGGTTAAAAAGGGGTTGAAAGTTGATATAGATACCTACTTTTTTGTGACAGACTCGAAAGTTCATTTGTAAGCACTTCAAAACAAAAAAAAAACAAATTTCAGTGTTTTTTCAAAATTCCGCCCTAGATGAGTTAAAACAAGGTTGAAAAGTTTGTACTAAAACGAGGCCAAAACTGCTGAAGCTAGAAAGTTGTAATTTGCAGATTGGCTACTTTGTACCTATTTTATCTACTTATTAAAAAATAACAAAAGCAATTTCAGCGTGTTTTGATGTTCATCCCTTAAGGGGGTTAAAAAACGTTGACGATTTGTATGAAGAATGTATGTATATTAAAAGGCTTAAAAGTAAGTTGTATGATAATTATTATAAACAAAAAAAATATTCTAATACCAAACCACACATTTTATAAAGATGAAACTGTGTATGAGTAGGTAGCCGTATTATAAGTGGACGAAGTCGCGGGCGGAAAGCTAGTCTATCTTTAAATACTTTTGTCCTGTCCTGACTGACACATCAACGTAAACACCGAAACCACTGCAGCTAAAGAGTTGAAAATGTTAGACCAGGTTACATGTATAATTTGTATGTACTAAGAGGTGATTTCGAATAAATCAATGGCTAAGGGGGTAAAAAGTGGGTTAAAAGTTTGTATGGGTAGGATTTTTTTTATATAGAGACTTAAAAATTCGTACGGTCGCTGATGATTAAAAATAATAAAAGAAATATCAGTTTTTTGAAATGCAACCCCTACAGTGTTAAAAATGGGTTGAAAATCTGTAGCTTTTTTTCGTGACTGACTTAAATGTTCGTTTGTAGGCTAATAGCTTAAAAGTAAAAAAATTGGTTGTTTGTAAAGTAGGTTTACGATCGAGATGTTTACGTGATAACGTCTAACCGCTCGTGAGGATTCCGCGTGACAAGTTTCACGGAATGACTGGCAGCGCTCGAGATGAGACGGGAGATCGGTCCGTCTCTCTCTCTCGTTATACCTGCGATCGCGCTCGTGAGGTTTTGGTGTGACACAAGTTTCTGAACATGTCACCCGACTAAAACGATTTTAAAGACGTTATCACGTCAAAAAAACGTAATTTTAGTGTTTTTTAAAATTCCACCCCGGAGGAGTTAAAACGGGGTTGAAAAGTTTGTATTAAAGCGAGGCCGTTACATCGGAAGCTACAAAGTTATAATTTGCGGGTGGGGTACATTTATAATATGTACAAGTAATAGGAAGGAATTTTGAAAAATTCAAAAAGGGGGTTCAAAATTAGTATGGGTAGAATTTAAAATTTTAAGTTAGAATCTTAAAACTTCGTACGTTTGCTGATCATTAAAAAATAATAAAAAATAATTTACCAGTTTTTGAAGTTCAAAAGAGGTTAAATGGGGTTAAAAAGAGGTTGAACCCCATTGAAGTTGAAAGTTTGTATAGAGATTACAAGTTTTGAAAGACAGACTTGAAACTTCGTTTGTAGGCTACGCTTTATAATCTGTACAAATAATATAACGCGATTTTGAAAAATTCAACTCTCAAAGGGGTAAAAAGAGGGTTTAAAATTTGTATCGGTAGAATATTTTTTTTAAGTTAGAGATTTAAAACTTCGTACGTTTGCTGATTATTAAAAAATAATAAAAATGATTCTAAAGACTTTTAAAATTGTACCCCTAATGGAGTTAGAAAGGGGTGGAAGCTTTCAATCGCATTGATGTTGAAAGTTTATATAGAGATAACAAGTTTTGAAAGACGGACTTGAAAGTTCATTTGTAAGCTACTCACTTAAAACCAAAAAAGTCATTTAAGCGTTTTTAAAAATACCACTCGAGTTTAAACGGGGTTTAAAAGTTTGTATTAGAAAGAGGCTAGAACAACGGAAGCTAGGAAGTTGTAATTTGCAGAGCGGGTTATATTTATAATCTGTACAAGTAATAAGAAGCGCGTTGAAAACTTGTTTGTGTGGTGTTTATAATTTTAAGTTCGAGACTGCGTAAGTTTACTGCTAATTTAAAATAATAAAAGTGATTTTAGCGTTTCTTTTAATTCAACTCCTAACGGGGTTAAAAAGGGGTTGCAAGTATGTATAGATATTTTGTGAAAGACTTAAAACGAAGTTTGTGGACTTAAAAGAAAACAAAAACTTTTAAGGGTATTTTTTTACGAACTAGCCATATTGTGCGAGGTGATTTGGTAGGCCATACTAAACAACTTTTACTATTGGGTCAACTCCGAAATTTAATTTTTTTTTGCTGTTTCATACATTTTGGCTGATCCGACGTTGACGTTTTCTATGGGGACGCCAAATTTTTTTTTGGATTTCAGGGTCGGTCCTATAGCAAAAGTTGTTTAGTAAAACTTACTTAATCACCTCTCACAATATGGCTAGTTATTAAAAAAACATCCTTTAAAGTTTTTTTTTCTTTTAAGGATAGTACTACAAACTTTTCAACCCTAGAGGAGTTAAAACGGCGTTGAATACTTTTTATTAAAGCGAGGCCGAAACTACTGAAGCTAGAAAGTAGTAATTTGCAGATTGGGCACTTCGTAGTTTGTCTGCTTATTTAATGCAGCAAAAGCTGCTTATATAAAGCATGCATTAAAAGGTCTCTTGGATTCTCAGAAATCGATTTTCGACATGATCGGATAAAATTGTACAAAATTTAAAATGGTCGCCGTTTTACAATTTTGATGTTAGATTCGTAAGTATTAGCCGTGCGGATCCTCAGATATCGATTTTCAAAGTGATCAAAAATAAACAGAACAAAATAACATTACGGCCTTTTGTATTGATGATAATCACATAATTTCAGGATGGCGCTACTTTTTCGAATTCAAACCCTGGACAAAATTATTCTATTAATTGTATGTCAATTCAAAACCAAATAAGAAAACGAATAAATAAAACTTGTCAAAATTGTTTACAACCCTGAACCTTCGGCAAAGACGAGAAACAAATAGATTCTATGAAGTTAGATTACTGTATAGATTATATAATTGATATGTATACTATTCACATCCATTTTTATTAAGTGATAGCTGTGATATTATACAGTCGACTACAAAGGTATGTATCCACTTCTGAACCTTATTACAACGGATTAAGGTTAAAAAGTAATACAGCTTAGCTCTTTGTAGTCGACTGTACAATCCATTTTTAGGGTTCCGTAGCCAAAATGGCAAAAACGGAACCCTTATAGTTTCGTCGTGTCCGTCTGTCCGTCCGTCCGTATGTCACAGCCGTTTTACTCGGAAACTATAAGACGTATCTTAATTCAGACATAAGGTGTATTTTGTATGCCGCTATATAGTTCTGTAGTTAAATTGCAGAAAAAAAAAAATTATGGGGGGACGCTCCATAAATGTAACAAAAAAAAAATCAACATATTGCACATCAATCGATAGGTCTTTAAAAAAAACATTGAGGTATCTTTGAACATTTTATGATCAAGTGAAAAGTTTCAGAAATAATCGCCTCGAAACTCGAAAAAATAGCGTCCCCCCCTGTAACTTTTGAACCGTAAGTTCAAAATTATGATAAAAATTATAAGAAGATGCGCGTTAGCATATACTCTCTAAGAAAATTGTTTTGAACATTATTAGTTTAGCCATTTTTGAGCTATTTCCAAAAAAACTTCTTCCAAAGGCATCAGATACGACCTTTTGGCATTAGTCTGGTTCTTATTCCATTAAAGCTACGGAACCCTCCATTAGGCGTGGTCCGACACGCACTTCGCCGGTTTTATTATTAGTCTTTCAGCGCCGTAACCATCAAAAAAACAAACGCAATAAACCGAAAACATCAAAACAAACGGTATTATTCGATTGGTATCCTAGCAAAGAAGCTATAAATAGCAGGTATAGCTCTCCTATTCATTCACTAGCCTTTTCCCGCGGCTTCGCCCGCGTACTATAAGTACTCAAAAAGGATACGATACCCATATTGATTTTCAGACTTTGTGACCACATTTGTCCCTTTTAGGGGTTGACTTTTCAAAAAACCTGAAACACGTGTTTACTTATTTATCGTTAGGAATACTCCTGTGAAGTTTCGAATAAGATAGTCTAACAAATCTTGATTCGCCATACAAACTTTGGACCCCTATTTTACCCCCTTAGAGGGTGAATTTTGAAAAATCCTTTCTTAGTGCACCCCTAGACCTTATAAGGAACCTACGTGCCAAATTTGGAATCTCTAGAACCAGTGGTTTGGGCTGTGCGTTGATATGTCAGTCAGTCAGTCAGTCAGTCAGTTTCTTCTTTTATATATTTAGATAGCTTACAAGCAAGTCACATGAAGTCTGCGAACAGATTACTGGTCACAAGACTGCGCATTATGAAGTTTCTCATGACGTGACCACTAAATTCAGAGCTGAGAATGGCGTCACTCGCTTCTATCCTATACAAAATTTACAACAATCCATGTGAATGATTTAACTCATACACTCGATTTTTGTTGATATTTTATATGAGTATAGCTAATAAATTCTCTTGGTATATCGTCCTTTATATTGACCGACGTTTGTCTAATGCAAGGAGTGTGCTTCCCAGGTACGAAAATAACAGTTCGATTGCATCTATCTAACCATCGAACCTAAAACCACAATATGCTCTGTTCTGAAATGACTGATTGGGGCAAACATAATGACATTTCAATATCAGAAATCAGAAATATAGAAAAAAGTTTAAATAAAATATCTCTTTACCAACCTGTAGTACTTGCGAGTCTTCTGATTTGCTCTATCTAAAACAAGTAGGTAAGTAATCTGTGCTACGTAGTAACCTTGCCGCGGAGGCGGGAGTTTTAAAATATGAACCTTAAATTGTAAGTTGTTTATTTCGATTGCTCGTAAAGCACTTAGTATATTTACGATATTTTTTTGATTATGTATGTTAAATAAATAGTGTAACACCACAACTACTCGAGACATCTAGCGGCTAATAGCTGCGCGCGCAAGGCGCGCACGGTGCAAGCGCAACCGCTGGATCGATGTACAGATATACTAACTACACCGCGGATAGTGGTTTCACCGGTCGCCAAAAGATGGCGCCGCGATCGAGATAGAACGCGCCAACGGTAGTTCATCGTAGAAACATGACCCTCGGGGACTGTCCGAGGTTTGTTTGAGATTCGCAGGAGCTATATGAGTACGCACGCTATGTGACCCAACCTTTGATTGAGCATTTTAGTGTCGTCACTCTTAGCGCGGTCTTGCTAGAAACGTAAGCGTCTACCTAGATAGGTCTTACGCGGCTAGTAAGCACTGGAAAGCCTAGGTCTAAGTCAAGTTAGTTCCATGTATATCTCGTCCCGTATTAAACTGTGTTTACCATCCACGGCTTTTCGTCTTCGTCCCCCGCCACCCCGCTCTACAATAGACAATTTAAGGAAAAAATATTCACAAGTGTAGGTTCGTATAAAGTGATCATATTCGCCAAAAAAACTAAAAAAAATTCATAATAAATAGATGTAAACATGTCACCGTGGTGAAAAATTACTGTAACACTTAGATCTGTATTAGTACCATACTACCAAATTTTCGAATTGTGTTCGAATTTCTAAGTCACTTTTTTATAAATATAAAGAAAAAATGTCACTTAATGAAGCTTATAGACGAAAGCTCAGAGAAACAATTCGGGAAATCTTTAAGTTAGTCATTACTTATTTAAACAAATACAATAGTGCTAGATCTCCAGTGTAGGATTTAGTCAATGTAGTGTTCCAGACGTTGTCTAGAATGTTTTCGATTTCCTGAAATACACAATCACGTCACTGGGGAAAAATGTGTAGTGGGAATCTGACTACCCTACTTAATAACTAGAAAAAGCTTCCAAAAGTGTAGGATTTAATGCAAGGTAAAATTTTTTGGCCCCCGTCTAGTAGCACAACAGCTTCTTTCAACCGAATTGAACGTTGCTACCTGCCTACGCTACTTTCAATAAAATAATCTCGCTTAGAGGCAACACACTAAGCATGGACGAACATACTCTTCCCCAATTAAGTTAGGGACCAGGGACTCTCCATTTGGTAGGTTCAGGCCATTAGTGTGATGGCATATATATTACATTATTACGTCCGAAAGTTAATCAAATTAACTATTTGTATGCACAAATCATCACGTCGGTTTAACCACAAAATTTAACGGTTTTATAATATTTTAGCATTAATATACGCCAAAATCTCTTTAAATGCTCTTTAAAAATAGCACATTTTATGTTTTGAGCAGGATTGTACTTGGTCTCGAAATTTGAACGGTTGCTAAGAGACCATGGGTCAGGATACCTGGCTCACGGTATGGTATTTACAATCGATCGGCAGAAGGGCGAGGCAGACCACCGAGATAACGATATGATAGCGATAACGTTATCCGATAGACGGGACACGTCAACGGTAAGTCGTTATTGATGCAGGATTAAGTATATGGTGTTCTGGGAAAGTTAGTTGCCATTGAAGTGTCACCAGTCATACTTATATGAATACTTTGTTTTATTGATTGTCACCACATGAGTCAAGATATTGCTGTCACCTAGTTCCCCGTTGCCTTGAAGTCCTTGAACCCTCATTTCACCCGTTTATGGATTCAATTCGGGGATAAAAAGTATCCAATGTCCCTTTCCATCCAAAATTCATTCATCCATTTTTTTAGATGTAAAGGAGGAACAAACATCCAGACATTTAAACAAACAAATGTTTGTAGTGTAGTAATTAACTCATACATTATGTTCTGTACGCAAACATTAGTAACCCGAAATGTGCCAGGAATGCATCAGATTGTGTAATAACTGTAATTCCACGCGTGACGCAGCCCGGATACATTCCTCCTCATTATGTGGGATTAATGTGTTTCTAACTCACCACAATGTTATCAAATGTATGCAAAATGTAATATTATAAACAACTCTGTGATAGGCCTAGGAAATGCATGCTATTGGAGATCTGACTGCAGACACATCTAAGCCAAATTTCTCCCATACACTGACTGATTTGTCGCCTGACAGACACATCTGTACGTATACGTATATGGCAAGGTAATAGTCGAGGGACCATCATAGAAAATAATCGTAACTTCGAGATGATGAACTAACCTAAACAAATACGCTGTTTGGCTAAGAATACTTCGTAATAAAATAAAATAAATAACGTATTTTTAATTCAAGACAGCAATCTGACAATTCTCTCCATGTGATTTACAATGTAGGGCAGGACCTGTCATATTACAATATTAAATTAAAAATAAGATATTAGTGAATGGTGCCTATATGTGACATGCTGTGACTACATGAACGTAAATGTGTGCTACTAAGTTATATTGTACGTAAGTTGATGTAGCGTTAAACGACTCCCATTAAATAAGGGATTTTGTATTTAGGTTTTATCAAAACAAAAAGTGACCTAACTCCAAGTGATAGTTTACGCCATTCTAAACCGTGAAGACTCTGCTAATTAGATATATAATCAAATGAAAACAAAAGGAAAGAGCAGTCATTTTGGTTCGCAGATAGAGCCATGGGCGGCGCCATTCGTTCCGCTAAACGCATAACGTTCTAACGTAATAGGTAGAGACGTGGGAATCGTAAAACAATCGTAAAATGATGTTTACTTAGTAAATATGTAAGACTTTTAGTATACGCAGGCCTAGAAATTAAGGTCCTATGTAAAATATAATAAAGTTTGCTCAGTCTGGTTCTCAGTCAGCCATTACGGATATATTTACTCGTATGACAATAGTCCCGCATTATACGATTGACAAAAAAAAAGTATTTTCTTCTAAGAATAAGGACCAACACCGTAGGTACGTAATTTAAAATATTTTGTCTGTTATGTTATAATGTAGGTGTGTAAAGCATTATATGTAAGATTGCATGATCAATTACCTAATATTAATAAAACTTTTACGATGGGCTTTATGATGTCATCGACAGTTGGGAAAGCAATTTGGCATTTATCGCCAACTAGATACCTACTTATGTAAAACTTATTTCTAATCCTAAGTATTATATGTAATTGATTCCTGAAACAGTAATAATGGTCCATTGAATTGCCTTACATTAAATCAGGTATGGCTCATTTTTTTACATGTTAATAGTGATGAAATACTTATGTTAGACAAGAGTTTTCGACCTCATAATCACACCGGATGAATGTCAAATAAAACAAAAACTAATCTTTTCGGATTATTTTTGGTTTATAACAAATGACGCATATTACGGCAAAAGTTCCCAAAGACACTTTATAGTAAACTATATTCGCAATAATAATATATTGACCATAATTATGTTTACAAACACGCCATAGTTCTGTATTAGATGATTCTGATTTTGATGCCCAAAGATCTAGATCCCCAAAATACAAATTTAGTTAATTAAAGCGCTATATTGAACAGCTAAGCATAAGTACACTCGCGATCAAAAAAATCGACTCAAACTAATTTTTAATTTCATCGTTTAATATCTCAGGAACCAATCATGAGATCAAAAAAGCAACGGTACCATTTTAGAGCTAACAGTGTCAGCTTTCAATACGAGCATGTTTTTCAGGCGAAAAAATTCAGTTCATGAAAAACAAGCTAGCATACCAAGGAGGTGTAAAATTTGGGTGCAAAAATGACCTTAACAACGAAAGAAAAAACATTTTCATGAACGAATAACAATTTATTTTTATCTTTAATACCTGGTGTTACCACCAAAAACCTTTTTCACACATGCCATGCATCTCTTCATTGACCTTATCAGCTTCCTGATGGTATCCTGGGGGCATGCTTCCCACTCTTCGACCAAAGCTTCTTTCAGGGCCAAAATTGTCTCCGGAGCAGGATTCGCTCGGGAAGGCTCGAACCTTGCGTTTCAGGTAATCCCATAAGTGCTCGATAGGATTTAAATCAGGACTCAGAGGTGGCCACTTCAGAGTCGGGATGCCAACTGCGTCAAGGTACTCCTTTGTGACGCGGGCGGTATGACAAGGGGCGTTGTCTTGCATGAAATGGAACCCCTCGTCAAAGAACCCGGCGTAGGGGACGACATGGTCTTGCAGGATGTCGGTGATGTACCTGTCTGCATTCAAACCACCGCCTCGACCCCCGCCATCAACAAAAACCAGCTCGGTCCGCCCCTCCATGGAAATCCCCGCCCACATCATGACGGAACCTCCACCGTAGGCGACTGTTTCAGCGAAGCAACACTGGGCGAACCTCTCTCCAGGTCTTCGGTACACCCGTCCTCTTCTGTCGCTGCCATGGAGACACACTCTGCACTCGTCGCTGAAGAGTACGCGGCTCCATTGGTCGTAGGTCCAATTTTCGTAGGTCGCCACGAATTCCTTCCGAGCGTCCCGATGCCTCTGAGTCAGTTTGGGCCCAGTAGCAGGTCTTCTTGGGGTAAGGTTGGCTTCCTTGAGTCTCCGCCGAACTGTTGAGGTGCTAACAGGCACAACCCGGTTCCGCATCAGGTCTTGCTGGATGGCAACAGCGGTACGGTGGCGATTACGAAGACTGGAGGTGGCGATGAAGCGGTCATCCCTCTCCGATGTGCACCGCTGACGGCCAGATCCTTGTTTCCGTTTCAAGGTTCCAAACCGACAAAACCGACGATAAACTCTGGAGACAGCAGACTGGCTTAAATTCAGCTGCTCAGCAACAGAACGCTGCGAGAATCCTCGATTCACCAAGGTGACGACTTCGGTGGCTTCAGCTTCGGTGGTATCCATTTTTCGAAGGTGATTCCGGTGTAAGATTGCGAGGAGATGTGCACTGGTCAACTTCTGATAAGCGAATGATAAGAAATAACCGGTTACACCGGTTTTTATTGGTCTCAAGAGGGCACAACTCGTGCATATCATAACCATGTAAAATGCCATTTTGTACAAAAACTGCGATAACCTAAAAACTACGCAACTGAGATCGATGTCTTTTACTGTTTTTTGTAGCTGAATAAATTTGTAATAAAATTGCATTCAAAGTTTTATTAAAATATATCCCGCTTTCCGGAAATACGACCAAAAGTAAAAAATGTTGCTTGAGTCGATTTTTTTGATCGCGAGTGTAGATATTCTTATCTTCATACTTTGGCCATCATAAATGTGACCACGAAATTTCTTGTCCTGATACTAAGTAGAGGCAAATAAAGGCATCTCCACGATTTATAAGGATTAGCAGTGTTAGGGGGAACCTTAGTAGTGCGATATCAGAACACACCGCTGCATTAGAAGCCCCGCGGTCGTCGCACTATCGATTGCTAACACCCGTCTATGCATTTTTTTATCACACAGACTTGCCAACTAAGCTGGCATTTTGCTTGTTTTCCTTTAGAACGTCTATAATTTGGAGCTGCCTCCTACTACCGTCTTGGCGTCTTTGCTTTATGACATACATGGGGTTCTTCATGGAATGGGTATACGGGCTCTAAAAGGTCTGTAAAGCATAAATGCTCTTTTGATGTTCTTTATATTCATTGGCGACGATCGATGACCACGTCCCATCACAACCCACGGCCTCCGGGTTACCAGCTTGCTAGTTAATTCTAGTGCTGTTTCTAAAATAGGTAGTAGGTACACGGATGGGTACTTGATACAGGAGTATCTTTTAAGAATTGTGTTAAAAAAATCGTTGATAACTCAAGAAAACCCCATTTACTGTGGCCCCTCAGTTCCAAGGCACAACCCTTACAATGTCAGGGAGTATTGGGATCCTCGGTGTGGACATTTCCAGTGACGTCCAATTCCGTAGTCACCTTGAAGCGAAGGCCAAGCTGGCATCCAAAAAGCTCGGTGTGCTCAATAGAGCGAGGCGATACTTCACTCCGGGGCAGAGACTGCTCCTATACAAGTCGCAAGTCAGACCCCACATGGAGTACTGTTGTCACCTTTGGGCGGGAGCACCTGGACACCAGCTTGGGCCCTTTGACTCGGTGCAAAGGCGCGCTGTGCGGATCGTCGACGATCCCAAACTCACGAGCGATATTGAACCTTTGAGTCTTAGGAGGGACTTTGCCTCCTTATGCGTGTTCTATCGCTTGTACAATGGGTTGTGCTCTGAAGAACTGTTTGATATGATGCCCACGGCAGCTTTTTATCACCGCACCGCTCGCCGCCGGCAGGGTGTTCATCCCCACACCCTGGAGCCCAATGGGTCGCGCACAGTACGATTTAAGAGGAATTTCCTCCCACGAACGCTGCGGCTGTGGAATGAACTCCCTGCCGAGGTTTTCCCAGTGGGCTACAGTATGAGGTTCTTCAAAAAAGGAGTGTATAGGTTCCTAAAGGGTAGGCAACGCGCATGTAAATCCTCTGGGGTTGCAGGCGTCCATAGGCTACGGTAACTGCTTACCACCAGGCGGGCCGTATGCTTGTTTGCCACCGTCGTGGTATAAAAAAAAAAAAAAAAAAAAACAGGTAACTCAGTAGTTTGTTTAGTAGTGTGTAAGTTTGTCAGTACAAACTTTAGTAAAATACCTAAATAACAATGGAGTACGCTATCAGCAGTATAAAAGACACGAGGTTTCCACACACGACCTTCGAAAGGTGAGTGGCCGATCACAAAGGCGCGAGGCACCGACTACTTCTATTAATCATTGGAGAAAAAACTTAGACGGCGTGCTAGGGTAAAAAGATACTAGTTTAAAGCTACTAATGTATACATGAACTTTGAATATTAAATAGTTTAAACAGATGATAGGGATAATAGGTGCCGTATATCGGTAGTCTGATTAGGAAAACGTTAAATTATCTTTCTTGACGCTTAAAATTACCTTGTATGAAGTAGGTAGCTACTATACTACTCAAAACGAAACGTGGTTTCTAAGAAAACAAACCAAACCAATTTACTTCTGGTTTTCCAATTTCTAATCGGTATGTTTGACACCTCGTTTCTTTTACCGTTATACTACGATCCCTAAAATCCCTGAAGTGTCTGCATCCCGATTTTAAATTGGTAAGGTTTAAGGCACTGTTAGCCGTGTCGCCGTCGCTTCACCATCCAATATATATAAGGTGCTAACAAATTAGTCACGGATATTTTAAGAGATAATACATTACATTAAAACAATTAACTTTTAACTGTAATTAAGGAACCTTTGTATATAATTTTTTTGTTTTCATTTACCGAAGAAAAAAAATATTATAATTAATTTTTAAAATAACCATCCCCTATAATGTACAATCGGGTTCATAATTGCATACCCAATTTATCAATGAATTCATTCATAAATTGGGTATGCAATTATGAACCCGATGGTATCTGCCAAGATGTTTAACACTGTCTGTCATTTCACGTCAAAAGTTTTTTTTCTTAAATGTCATTATGATTCGGGTCTAAAGAGGTCTCATTAATTATCTTATTAACAGGTTGTTTTAACGTAGGAAAGGAGGTTGGGCAAATTGGCCTATATGACCAATAAGGTCAAGCGATATGTCACTGGATAGCTTATACTAAGTTCTAAAACTTTTACTATGACAGGTAGCCCCAAATCTTTGTGTAAAAAAAGTTAACGAGGCATAAAAGTAGTTAGAGTTGAAACGTTACTATGTAGGTTTTGTTATACTAAGTTCTTGTATCGCTCTACAGATTATGAAGGTTTTATAACTGTCGATGATTATATGTCCTGGTTTTGTTTTTTATGCGTTTTCATGTTTTTTTGTGTCATTTTGGTTAATTTATCACACAGCGATTCGAGATTTTCCGCCATACAAAAAGTTGTAGAATATGAAAAAACCTTTCCAATGATAAATGGCTTGTTATTATTGGTTTCTAGGCCAGAGTCCATACAAATCTGCCCATCCTCCTTTGTTTCCTAGTTTTCTCCAAAAAAACATAACAAAATCTATGATGTTTCATACTTAAATATACTCCGAGAACCGATTACTATCAGCTGTCAAAATATACTTGACTAATTTGTTAGCACCTTATATACATAACATGGAATCGAAAAAGGGACCTATTAAAATTTAAACTCTCCTACCAAGTTCCAAATTCAATAAAGAAAAAGTGCCTAAAGAGGACACTTTCGGTTCGATATCAAAGTTAAACATCGGCCATGCTGCATTCGTGACGTGACTTTCCATAAGTTGACTGCATTAGGAACCCGGGTCGAATGGCATTAGTGGCATTATAACAGAATTGATGAATGGATGAATTGGGAGTTTTATTTATTATTACCGGTATTTTTGCAGTAGGTATTTAAGCTTCACGTGACTGTGGATAAATTCATTAGAGTTGGTGCGAATCTATTTGATTATTTCACTATTTCCACACCTTGAGTCACTCATTTCTTTAAATATGTACCCTCTAATCTTATATGAATATCGAATTAGTACTGAAAGCACAGAATAACTTTACCGTACTGAAAGGCCAAAAAAACGCTACATTACCAATGTATGCAACATTTTGTTTTGTCCATAACAAATATTTACAGGCTGTAACACTTTGTTGACAACCGACACGACCTTTTGCCTGAAAACCGCATATACATACTTATTAAAAGACAAGACACTGCTGCCTTTCTCACAGGTCTAGTGACCAGTTCAGCGAGCCCTTTATAAAACTTGTATGATTCTCGGTTATCTAAATACTGTAAGGCACTTTTTAGAAAAGCCTCGAGCAAATATTGAGGTTTCGCGAGATAAGGCAGGTATGTAATGTAGTAACGTCAGTCATTAGGTAGTTTAGTCCCTTTAGTTGCGTGGGCGCAGTCGCGACGGTTGGGAGTGAATGACCCGCTCAGTCTGATGTCGGTTGCGGAAACCAATGCAAATACTATCAATCTAATTGTTGTTTGATCGTGATAAGATTAAAAAATGTAACAAATTATTTTCAGAAAACCGTTATATTTTGCTACTATTTTTGGTTAAGGTCATTGAAATATGGCTGGAATTTGTAACTAAGGTTAGAATTATTTTGTCTTCGATGTTCTCAGAAGTTAAGAATATTGGTAAAACAAAATTGTCACAATCTATCTTGACGCGCATGCTAAAACTATGTCGCGGGCTGTTTGATATTTAATCACAATCAGAAGTGCGACGCTTTAGTATTCGTAACTCTCGAGCAAAAAAAAATCTATCTGTGTATACAAGTACCCAAGTTTGTACCAATTTAAATATGTTGTTGTATCCTAAACGAACCCTCTTAAACCATTTATTCAACAGGAAAAGCACCTAGGTCACCTAGGACAATAAAATAAAACCTAGTCTAGACCAAATGTCAAGTAGGAAGTCGTGGGAGGCGCCTATTCTGGCAGTGACGCCATTCGTAATGGAGGTTAAGTTGTGCCCCGAGACACGAGCTTGTTTGACGGCCAAATTGGACGACGAGTTATATTTGAGATAGGGATTGCTATTATGTATAACAAGGAAAAGCCGGTTTGTTACTATGTTATATTCTTAAATGTGAAGCAGTGGAGGCTCAGTACCTAATTCGGTTCCAAATGACACTTGACACCCTTTGAGTACGTATGTATACAAAACCTTAAAAACGCAGCAGAATTCATGTCCTACAAGACTTTCCAGAGAGATTTTTCTAAGGAATTATATCTTATCTAAAAATAGGAATTAAAACAGATTTGCTGAAAGTAACCTAAGGACTCTCAAAGGCAATGAAAATGGGTAATTTCTTATAGAAATATCCTGACAAGGTGACCGGTTTGCATTGTCCATAAGTGTATACATATGGATGTAGTGTTTACCAGTATACCAAACAAGTCGTTCCACCAATCATCTAGCCATCCAATCACCGAGTGTGACCCACAACAAAACGAATTCAAAATGACTCAACAACAATTATGTGAATAGATTGTATCCTTGACGAAACTACGAATCATCTTACTAGATGCATCAGCATCATATAGGTTATGTGGCGCGTGATAATATAACATTCTGGTCAACAAATAAATTAAGAGAATCGGAGTGTGTGTCGTAGTCATCATGAACACAAATTGCATTGATGATTGACAAATTTAAGAGTCAAACAAATAATTCCATCATCACGGTCTTCGGCAGTTTCTGACAGATGAGGCAATCTAAAATTCACGTTGATTTCAAGATGGCATGCTATTTTGCTTGCCACCGTTAAGTCATTGTACATGTGTTCTCTTGTAAAAAACCGGCCAAGAGCGTGTCGGGCCACGCTCAGTGTAGGGTCCCGTAGTTTTCCGTCCGTCACAGTAAGTGACTTTATTTGAAAGCACGTCATTTCATTGTGATTTTGTAGAAATTACAGGTACAATAAACACCTGCTTATACGGTTAAATTACAAACTTAGTTCAGAAATTATTTTGTAATTTTTTTTTCAAAAACTATTCAACCTATCAAGTACAAAATAATTTTCCTAGAAAGTTTTTATAAAGTTCTACTTTTGAGATTTTTTTCATATTTTTAAAACTTATGGTTCAAAAGTTAGAGGGGGGACACACACATTTTTTTTACTTCTGGAGCGATTATTTCCGAAAATATTTACATTATCAAAAAATGATTTTACTAAACCCCTATTCATTTTTAAATACCTATCCAACAATATATCACACGTTAGGGTTGAAATGAAAAAAAAAATCACTCCCCACTTTACGTATAGGGGAGGTACCCTAATAAAACAATTTTTTCCACTTTTTATTTTACCACTTTGTCGGCGTGATTGATGTACATATTAGTACCAAATTTCAGCTTTCTAGTGCTAACGGTCACTGAGATTATCCGCGGACGGACGGACGGACGGGCGGACATGGCGAAACTATAAGGGTTCCTAGTTAACTACGGAACCCTAAAAAAAGAGTAAATAGAGAATCAAATTTTGAATCTCCAATTCGGTATAATGTAGAGCATGCCATCACACTTCCATCATCACGCGTCTTCGACAGTTCTTGACAGCTGTAGCAATCTAAAGGCTTGGCCAGACACACGCGTTTTGTTAGCGTGGCGGTAGCGGAGCGCGATCGAAGCGCGATGCGAGCGGCGCCGGCGGACGCTAGCCGGAAGCTCGCGTCGCGCCAGAAAAACGCTTTCGTCGCGCCCGCATCACGCTCGCATCGCGCCGGCATCACGCTAGCGTCGCGCCAGTATCACGCTCGCGGCCCGCCAGCACCGCGCTCACAGCCCGCGCACTTGATCAATTAGCTTTCATTGAAACTCTTATTTCTAAAGATATATCAAATGGTTTATTGTATAATGTATCATACCTGACACTGGTCCAGTTTAATTGATTTTGAGGGTTCCGTAGTCAGATTCAATATAATTTTCAAGTAATATATAAGACATCAAAATGTTTATGTAAATTATTAATTTGGGTGAGGATAGTGGCAGAATCAAAGAGACATTTTTTAAAATAATTTTCAATTATTATTAAAATAAGTCACGAACTTTTCGCGTATCATGAAGGCTTCCCGAGATGCTTGAGCTTGACTCGTGGCGCGACAATATTTATTATTGTTTAACAATTACGTATTGTTCACCACAGGGAATAAAACACTTACATAAATACACATACGATAGTACCTATCCTATACCGGCTATACCTACACGCGCTTATGATGCTTTTGATTAGGTATCACTATTTGGCTGAGGCACAGATTATATAATAGTTCTTACGAACAGATATGAATCACTCATAGAAAAAGCAAATACCTACGGTTTACGTACCTACGCAATAATACAATGGAGCGACCTTCAACGCGGGGCACCCCGCACCTCCCGCGCACCCGCACAATTGCTCGCCTAGCCTATGTTTGGAAATATTTTATAGTTAAGGAAATAGGTATTTTGCATTGATTTGGTGTTTAAGTGGTTCGCATGGTGCATAACAATTATAGTTACATAAGTAATATT
Organism: Pammene aurita; assembly: GCA_947086415.1. Lineage (NCBI taxonomy): Eukaryota > Metazoa > Arthropoda > Insecta > Lepidoptera > Tortricidae > Pammene > Pammene aurita. Next base: position 38,469,785 of record OX352294.1, read on the forward strand.
GATTGATATTTTGTTGCCGCGATGAGAGTATGATTAATCTTGACAGATTTGCCACACACTGTCAAAATTAATATGGATTGACAGCTATATCAATCTTATTCTAATCGCCTTTTAGCAATTTCATCATAGTTATTTGAGAGATTAATAAAGATAACATGTCTATTATTATTATAACATAAGTGTTTCCTCCTTTTTTGTAAAGCGTCGGCAACGCGCATGTGACTCTTTTGGAGTTGCAGGCGACCATAGGTTACGGTAGCTGCTTACCATCAGGCGGGCCGTATGCTTGTTTGCCACCAACGGGGTATATAAAAAAGTTTGTACCTTTTCCCATCCGTCGGCAAAGCGAAAAACGATAAGTTTTTATTAGTTTTGCTATTTTTACATCCAACCACAACGCAATATTTTTTTTTTTCGTGATGACATTGTTCCGAGTTCCGAGTAGCGTCGCGCGCGGTAAGACGTGCGTTCAGTGAGCGCGTTGGTAGCCCACTGAGTTTAGCTCCCTCGAGGGAGGCGCAAAACGTAGGTATATAACTCGCTCGCGCGGGCATGATTCATAGGCATGGCTGAGGACTACAACAATGTCCTCCGTCCTCCATCATCTTTGTGAAATGAAAAGTTTAAAAAATAAACAAATTAAAAAGAGAATATCTATGCGCACCATCCAAGTTTAATTCCCGGCCTATCTTCTCCCATGCTAGATTTTTTACCAATATATTTTTGTAATTTATATTTTTTTAATCGTATATACACGCGTTACTTTTAACTAAACTGATTAGCTTTTCAATGTCCATACGCTCCATCGTGTCCGCTCGCTAGCCGCGCTGTGTTGTGTCTGACTGCGCGGGCGCGATCAAAGCGGGTGGAAGCGCGCTACGCGCCGGCGGGGCGCTGCGTCCAAGCGCAGATCACGCGTCCATCGCGCTCGCATCACGCTTTCATCGCGCTTTCGTCGCGCTCTCATCGCGCTCCCATCACGCTCCGCTACCGCCACGCTAACAAAACGCGTGTGTCTGACCAAGCCTTAAAAGCCACTGTTGTTTAAAGATAGCACCAAGGAATGCTATTTCGATTGCCACTGTTAAGTCTGCGCACACGCAGGCCTTGATACTGACCAGATACAGCATTGATTACACCTTTCGGCATTTTAATTCGGCGATCTAAAACTCGTAACAAGCGGTCGGGTATTTGTGAAATGGTTCGAGGTTCTCGAGACTGCTTTCGAGCTACGAGTATATTTAGCCGAGTCTCTAAGGTATTTAATTCTCTGAGGCGAAGAAAAACTACTAGAGGTTCAATATATTGAAATAAAAGGTAATCAATTGGCATAAAAAATGCTACCTACAAAGGAAAGCGTATAAAAATAACAAGCATGGAAAATTTACGTAAATTCGCTTCTACGAGTAGGTGCTTATTATGTTAACATTATGTACAAGCCAAAATAAGGTCTACAAAACCTGTAACTTCTGTTTTTTTTGTAACTGTCTTTTTATAACTAAACAATTGCCCGTGAATTTCAAACTAATGGGTCAGCAGGTTTACTGGGATCAAACCCAACCATTGGAACCCAAAAGGGGGTAACATACACGTACATAAACCTTTTCTTATTTAACAATACGACGCGTGCCAAGCTTCGTAAAGTCTCACTAATTTGTTATTGCACTATAATTAATTATTAAAAATAAACCTTACAACTCACGTAACAAAGTTCAAATTAGAAATTATTGTATTGGGAGATACAAGACAAAACTGGTATTCCGATCGCATCGCATCAACTAGCCACTTGTGTCTGTCATCTTCGGCTACGCAGTACGCATATTGTTACAAATCACAAAAGATCACACATATAGTGGTTTACTGCTAGTTATACGCCCTTGGTAAAAGGTGGGAATGAATCGAGATAGCATTATACAAACTACGGGTAAGGAATGCGGTCTGGCATATAATTGATACAGATTAGAATATCGCTTGAGAGAACTAATATGTATTGACAGGTTCTTAATAAAAAATACGGCAGTGATCATTTTGTTACATTGCATTTAATCTACTCGTAAATAAAAATAAAAAAGAGACACAGAGTACCTGCTTAAACAGCTGAATACATAAATAGATACATAGAAACTTTCCACAACTTAACTAGAAATATTTGTAATAAACCCATAAATAAAGCCCTTCACAAATAAATCTGCGATACCCTATGTTTTCCATATCCATTTTTGTGCAGTATCGGTTAAGGCAAGGGACCGTTCCTGGAAATATTGTTTGACCTTTAGGAGGACATTCAGGTAGCCCAGTCAGACCATTTGAACGGCTGAGAGCGAAAGAAGAATTTGACAAGCTTAATTTGTAACCATTTAATTTCACTAAATTCTTTAACAGTAGGTTGTATACCATATTACCCACCTAAGTATTCAAATAAAGTAAATGAAATATAAGTATAATAAGCCTATCGATTCATTATTATTATTAGATTCACACCGTACCTGTCCTAAGTAACACAATGACAAACATCACTAGAATACTATGTTTAGTAGTAAAATGTTCTAACAACACACCAAATGTATAGCACATAGTTCTTTTTGTTACTAGAGCAATATGTTCCCGTTCAAGGTGCGGTTTAACTAGGACAGGCTGTCTAATCATACGCTAATTTTACAAAGCTCATTTCTGTTGGACGCTTGCAAAAAGCGACCCATTTGTAAGGGAGGTAGAGTCCAAATTGATGTAATATAGATACATGTGCGAGGTTGCGAAAGTAACTTGGAGAACACGCGAAAGAATGGAATTAGAATGTTGAGGAGTGGTGAATTAATCTATGTTAATTCACATTTGACCACCTCCGATAATGGAAATGGTACAGAAACAGAAAAAAAAGCTATACACAGCGGTGCATGCTACGCATGAATAAAACGGTGTATTCTCACGTCCCCTCCCCACGTCGGAGACACGCAGTATGGGAATTATTACTCTGAAAAAACCTATTCGTAATCAGTCCCCAGAGGGCACAGATGGGAATACAGCACAAAATCCACGTGGGGTACTATGAACGGGGAAGTACTGGGGTGGGGACCTAACGCATGCTGGCTTGGAAATGGCGTTTAGTCACTCACTCACTCGCCCTCTCTTTTTCTAGGAGCAGATAACAATTTTTTTTGAAGATAACTATCTTCAAAAAAAATTGTTATTATTGCGCCGCTGTAGATATGTAAATGTCGATCTTCATTTTGATTCGAGCAGATTGGGCTTTGGAAAACTGACTAAATACATTTAAAATGCATCTGACTCTATTACTCACACTTACCGTGAATGGAATTGCAGTTGTAAAGTAGTCCATTTCTACGGGCATCGCATGTAGGTACGTAGGTATACGTTTCATGTAAACCAGCCTAACTCTTAATACTTTAGGCAATCAACAGACTAGAAAAGATTAGTTGCTAATCCATCCGCTGAACCGTATTAAGCTATGTTTCTCGGATTACACGGATCTCATTCATTCATGAATGGGGAACTAATTCATTCACTGTAAGAACACTTAAGAACAAAGTCTAACGCGTTCAAAACTTTTTCGACGCCGAAATTTCCGTTAAGTTTTAATTTACAATTTTTACCGAATCAGTCGGTCGATTAGATTGCCGAGCGGATCCAAGGTTCAATTGAGCCGCTGAAAAAATCGGGACAAACGCTAGAAGGATGATGATAACTGCGTATTTCTATGATTTCCATACGGCATGACAAATTGAGAAGTCAAGAGCCGATGTTTCAATAGACAATACACAACATTTCTTCGACAGCTATACATGTATGGATTCAATCGCGTGTCCTCTTAATATTTCATTCATACCGTTCATTGTTTACGGTCTTGTAATAGTCAAGTAAAACGCAGTACATTAACGTTAAAATCATAAATATCATAATTTACATTTCAATATTTTATTAGAATTATGTTGTCAAAAATACATCATAAATACATCACAATAAGTAACATTACAGCATAGCCAACATTTGGTGTAACCAGTAAAAACAGTAGAAGACGACATTTCATAATAGGCCCATTTAAACTTCAGGTTAGTATTTAAAGGCAATACAAAAAAAAACATAACCTAACTATTATACTGACTTGTACATATGTACAGCAAAAATATCCGAATTCACATAAAACTTTGCTGTGCATTCAGGCAGGGATCGGATACCGGTATTTGCTACATACTAAAAATACCGGTTAATTTCGTTTTTTTGTTTCCTAGTTCATTTTTAACGAGGCAATCTAATAACACCAAGGCCATACATAAATACAATATCGAGTTCTACAAGAAAATAATTAAATATTTCACATTATTTCAGGGTTTTTTTTAAATACCGGTTAAGATCCCTGAATTCAGGTTTTTACGCTGTGTACGTCAGTGTTTTCAATGTGTTGTCAGTGTTTTTTATATGAGGAACTAGCTGACCCGGCGAACTTCGTACCGCCAACTTCCACAGACTCCCGTCGACCTCAAGTCCACTCCTACGCCAGTCCTACCGTATCCCACCACTCTCCCACTGTCGTCCAACCATCTCCCACTCTTCTCTCACTCTCTTCCACCACCCTTCTCCCACCGACTCCTACTTCACTCCCATCCCATCGACTCCATTCCCACTGACTCTTACACTACGTCAGTCTCATCGTCTCCACCTCCTCCCATTGTCTTCATCCACTCCTATTAACGGACTTACACTTTCTTAACTTCCATATAGGGTTGCCAGGTGTTAGCCGGACATGTTTGGCTTTTTACCAGTGTGTCCGGCCAAATAATTCCTCGTCCGGCCTGTCCGGCTTTTGGTAGGCTTCTGTCTGACTTACGCTACGCGCCAGTCACGCCAGTGGCACGATTCGAAAGACCAGCGTAGCGTATGCAAAAAAGGCATGTCCGGCTTTTGGGATCAAATGTCCGGCTAAATTAAGCGGCTTTTTCATTTTTGGGCCTGGTAACCCTACTTCCATAGATTATGTTCCATTTCTTTTTAGTTTCTCCAATATTTTAATAGTTATTCTGTTATTCGGGGTGGAGATATGTACATCCAAATATTTTTTAAGAAAAAAAACCCGACTTCAATGGGGAAAGCTGGTGATTCTGGTGAAAGATTATTATGTAGATGGTATACTCTTAGACTCCATACAATGAAATAACTTGCTTAACAAACACAGCGAAGAGGACAAATCGCCAAACGTGAACTATGCGTCGTTGAAGAGTTCCGTTCTGATCATCATCAGCAGTTCCACTTTATCAAATGTGACTCTTTTGAATGAAAATCTTGATTTGTTGAAAAAAATACATAAATCACTATGTGTATGCCCTTAAGATTTGAGGAGATCCCTCGATTCCTCATGGATCCCATAATCAGAACTTGAGGTTGACGAAAATTTGCCCTTACAATCAAACTTGCTTAACAAACACAGCGAAGAGGACAAATCGCCAAACGTGAACTATGCATCGTTGAAGAGTTCCATTCTGATCATCATCAGCAGATCTACTTCTTCAAATGATCTTCTTGAAAAAATGGTGAAATAAAAACTGAAGTTAACATTTTTTTTGGGTAAGGTTCACATGAAGTAGGGGTAATTTTTTTTGATCGGCTTCTAGTTTCTACCCTATTATATTTTAATACACAAATATGAAATTATAAAAGATGGTACAATTAATAATAAAACAGCTTTAAAAATAAATAAATAATTCTTGAAATGATTCACTGTTTTGAATGAAAATGATGGATTTCTTGATAAAAATATGTATATGTATGCCTTTAAAGTTTGAGGAGTTCCCGAGATGATGGGATCCATGAGGAATCGCTCATGGATCCCATCATCTGAACTGCGTATTGACAAAAACGGGACCAATCTGTAATATATATATAAACTAAATAAAAACATACACGCCGAATTGAGAACATCCTCTTTTGAAATCTTGAAGTCGGTTAATAATCAAAGATCATGAAAATCGGTTCAGCCGTGCTTGAGTTATAAATGGTATATAGCGTTTTGTTATACCACGTTTTATGTCACGTTCCGCGGGAATGGGATAAAAAGTATCCTATGTCCGTCTTCTTGTTCTAAGCTACCGCCCCACCAATTTTCAGCCGTTCTTGTGTTATAAATAGTGTAACAAACCGACTTTCTTTTATATATATAATATAAAAGATTGTCTACGGACATAAGACATACAGCCTTGGCCAGAAGTGTTGAGCACCCTTGCGATTTTCATACAAAACTCGAAGCTTCAGTCCAGCGTTTCTATATTTTTAATTCAAACTGAATAGGCATGTTTTGTTGAAGTTAGTAGTAACTGCATAGAATATTTGCAATTTATCCCACCGACCTAAAGTCGCATTTTTGTGACCTTAAGTTTTCATGTTTTATATTTACCTTGAAATTGTTATTAAGTGAAGTTTTCTAGATATATAAATGAAATGTAACATTTTACGTCACCGTACATTGTTATTATTGGGAAATAATACTTAACATCAAAACTGTAAACAAAAAACTGCTATGCTCAATACTTCTGGCCAAGGCTGTATACAGCGAAAGGACAACGTCGTTGCTAACGCTTTATCTAGAGTTGAGATAGTCGATTTTCAAAATATTGCAATAGACTTTTCTTTGATTGCGAAGGCACAACACAAATATGACGACTTGTAAACATTATTACAATTCACCATTAAATTATGAGTATGACAGACAATGACAACAAACAGTCAAACACAAAAATAAAATAAAAGTTTATTTAAACTCGGTAAATAATGGTAATACAAACTCGGCTACCGGCGTTTATGTATTGATCTTGAACAGACTCGTCGTGCCAATGTTACGAATGCTTCAATTCAATTTTATAACTACCCTCATTTAAATATTGAGCTGCTACCCACTTTTAAATATTGAGCTCGAACAGGCTTGTCATATCAATGTCAATAAACAAAATGGCCGACATGGCCGGCTTTTAATTATGGTCATATTAGTTCTTTGAAATCAAGGGTTTTGTGACTTTTTAATACTTATTCTGTTAACCAGGGCTGTGACCATTCAAACCAATCCGAAATCATCTAAATCGGTTTAGCCGTTCTCGAGTTATAAACGGTCTTACTAACACCACTCTCTTTTATATATTTAAGATATTATTTCCTTTAAACTTATAATGCATATTGATGTCAATTAAATCAAATATTGTCAATTTTCCTCCAGCCCTCCCTCCAAAACGCTATGTCAGTTTTCGGAGAAAATCAAAACATTTTAGTACATTGTACTTATACATCATTAAATTAGAACAAGACTCTCACGCCAGGATTACGACGTTTATAAGCAGTCAATATACTGTCGTCCTTTAACTATGGCGTTGGTGGTCTTGCTTTTATGTTCAGTTTATGCAGAACAGTCTACGTAACAACGGTACATCACGGCATGCACGCGTAGTGACTCAGAGGTAGTCAGTGACTCGCTTTTCCTATTGAGGTTCAAGAGTCTGTCAGAGTGATTAGAAAACTAAGGTAGTTTTGAGTACCCAGTTTTGAGTAACTGCAGTGTCTGCGTAAAGAAAGGTATAGGTAAGGCGTAGAGGTATTTATTATTCAATTGAGGCACAATATAATGCACTTATGAATGTAAAAAAAATATCACTGGTTCTAAACCCGTGAAGATTATTATCGGTAAACAACTTTTTCGGTCGGTAATGTTTTTCGATCAGTAATGATAACTTAAAATTTCTAAAATACTAAAAATACCTACATGATAATTGTTTGTACCAGAAAACACGTGGCAAGCTTTCATAGTGACCAAAGGTAAACTTTTCTCCATATCTTTACGCTTTCGCGAGAAAAGCTAATAAATAATTGCCTGAAAGAAGGAAAGCTACAAACATCCAATATCTAAACCTAATAGGTTTTATACTGTAATTCAGCAGTATTGGATTCTGTACCCTAATACATTAATATAAAAACGAAAATCGCAAACCCCCGTAGATACCGCTGTTAATACAATAAAGTTGACAATAATTATGGCCCAATCACCTTCCCCGACTTTTTGTAGTATTCGCCTATATCCAGAATTCAAGATAAAACCAACCTTATGTCATCCGTATTGGGGTTAACTTTCCCAAACAAACACATGGGGAGATAGAAGCCTTTGATTGACATGATCAGACGACACGATCCTTTTACTTCATGAACACAAGGGGCATAAAAGGATCTCAAAATATATCTGTCCTAAGGGAGAGATAAAATATAGGTACATATTTGTAACAAAAAAAACGGATCCTTCTTGTTTAGACTTTTCCCGTTTAATTTCTTTTGAGTTTATTTACGAATTTGTATGCACTAATCAATCAATCTAACGGCCTCCGTGGATATGTGAGAAGTGATGCCTCATATATAAAAAGCTGAACGTCTTGGGTTTGAATCCCGTTAGGGCAATTCAGGTTTTATCCGAATGTATGTATTATATAGCGCTTATTATAGTTGTTATTCACAACACAAGCCTTATTAGAGGTTATTGAGGAACTATGACGATTCATACATATAAAATTGACTCATTGACAATGTCAAAACAATGCGTCCATTTAGTTAAACAGACAGTAATTATCATGATCTATTTAGAGACGTCTAGACTACCTCAATTTAAACACAAACAGTTAAAGGCTCATTGATTGATTTGCTTGTAAATAAATTCCCACCAGCCGTCAGCTGCGCATGAGTCGATGGGCCGTGAAATCTGAGCAGACCACGGCAATGCCGTCACGGTACATTGGGCTAATTGGAAATGGACCTGGATTTAAAAACGTTTACATTGGAGAGGGTGAACAAGAAAAAATACAGTTTCCTGCCGGTCATAATACTTCTCGGGTCAGAGGTGTAGGGTGTGACGTTCATATAAGTAATGTGCCTAAATTGAAGAATAAATAAATTTTATCTTTTTTATCTTTTACATGTTCTCTGATAGGGTCTTTAAACTTAGGGTCAGAAAATATAGAGAAAAGAGCGAGAGCAAGTATGAAAATCATAATCATCGAATGTTTAACAAGCGGAATACATATTTTTATACCGAAGAGAAAACTAAAAAGAGATGGTCGCATTGGTCGCCTATCTGCAAGTTTTAAATTAGGGTAAGCTAGTATGTTAGTCCGCCTTGAACTAAGAACTCGAGATTTCTAAATGAACGTGTAATAGTAAAACAATAAGAACTCGAACCATGGAACAAAACAAACTAAGTAACTTTACAGGGTAGCCAAAAAAGAACTATATTCCCGTTGGCTGTAAGGTTTTGGGACCCAACCAATGCTCCCTAGATGGATTTGGAACAATCTGAGATCATATATTGATTTGATTTTTGGATTTTTGGAAGGGGCCATTACCCACCTCCGCTCAATGGCCTTACAAAAATCAAATCAATCTGAGGTTACAAATCCATCTAGGAAGGATTGGTTGGGTCCCAAAACCTTACAGCCAACGGGAATATAGTTCAGTTTTGGCTAACCTGTATCTATAAAATCTAAAACTTCGAAATCCACGGCCGTGTCGAAAATAGTAATTTCATTATCTCCCTCTATATCGCACTTGCTTATTCGAAAGAAAGAGACGAAGATAACAAAATATTGATTTTCAAGGTATTTTCTGTGTTCCGAGTTCAAAAGTATGAACTCACATCGCTACGCATCGCATGCTCATTCGGTTACTGTAGTGTCAATTTGTCAGTATTCCACCATTTCTACCAATGTTTGGTCGGTCTGCCTTATTACCTACCCGGACAGCAGTGGTGGCTACAAAAATATGCCAATTACTGGTTCAAAGCTAATAATTGGGCAGTTAATACTCCAGTCGTTTAGAATGATAGAATAGAAAACAACGGAACGTTCAGATCGCTCGCCAAGGTGATAGGGCTATCAGACAATATAGATTATCAACAGGCGAGCTGGGTGCGGCTTGTGACTACGTTAGATTACGAACCGGTATAACTTGTAGTTTGAGTACTGATTTGATATTGTGTTAACGCTTACACAAAGGTATTCTAGAGGAAAACATTTGGCACAGGTTAGGGGACATTAAATAATAGAATACTAAAGTTTACATTGCTCACCATGGTGATAGATCTCACAATAATAGTCTTAGATTATCAACAGGCGAGCGAGCCTGGGTGCAGCTTGTGGCTAGTTGACTACAATAGCTTACAAACCGGTATAACTTGTAGTTTGAGTACTGATTTGATATTGTGTTAACGCTTACACAAAGGTATTCTAGAGGAAAACCTTTGACACAGGTTAGGGGACATTAAATAATAGAAAACTAAAGTCTACATCGCTCACCAAGGTCTCACAATAATAGTCATAGATTATCAACAGGCGAGCCTGGGTGCGGCTTGTGGCTAGTTGACTACAATAGCTTTACGAACCGGTATAACTTGTAGTTAGAGTAGGTACTGATTTGATATTATTTGAAACAGAAATGTTTATAAATAGATGTTCTAGCTAGAGGAAACCCTTGACAAATAATAAATAATTAATAATAAGCTATTAATAAAACATTTGTGGCTAGATGCGGCTTATGAATAGTAAATACGATAGCATATTCTTACTCATACAGTCAGGACCAGAAGTATCTAAGCAGGCGATGGACTAAGAGCTGGTCACGTCAGATATGACACAATAATGAGAGCAACAAAACCCGGATCCGGACATCTGGCAGCTTTTAATGTGTGGAGCTAAAAGTGACAGAATAGCAAAATTTTTGAATTGGAAAATAGTAATACCAAAATAGGTAAAAACTGCCGAAGTTGTCTCAGTTATAATCGGACCTATATTTTAACATTAGAACAAAAAACATTGCGTATTAATACGGAAACAAAAACAGTAGGGGACAAACTATGAATTACATTATACGTCGTTTGGCACTATTTTACTTTTGGCAATGATACAATATAATTATTTATATAATTTCTCATAATATTGCATCAAACCTGACGTGTCTGCCAGGGGCTACAAATGATCCTTACACGCATCTTTTGACAATAAAGTCGTCTCAAGATCATTTAGACGCTCCGCTTAGCTACTTCTCCTCCTGACTGTACGCAGAACCGGTATAACATGTAGGTATTAGTTTGAGTATTGATTTGATAACCTGTTATACTAGTCTGTGTTATGACTTACAAGTAATGGTTTAGTTTTGTAGGTACACCTTTGACACAGGTCAGGATATATGTAAGCTTTTACGCAATTCATTAAAATTAAATGAGTACAGTACTGCATATGACAGTTGTTTATCCTAGAGTAGACCATTCTGGATGCCACTGTATCGTGTCGACGTCAAAGATATGTACTTATACATTTTTTCACCTTAAGCCTTTGAAATAAGCTGCATAAGTGCACTGAGAAAATTTAAGTCCAACTAAGATGATTTTTTTAGTTGCTAATAAAATGTTTGGAATAAAAATATATTTATTTACTATATCTAACATTATGAATATTATGATAACTTTTACTAAGTTCTCTTAGCTTCAACAGACAAGATCTTATTAGGCTCATATGCAGTCAAGGTGCGTGTTACATTAAATAAGATCTTCATTGAAGCAAACTTTTTTTTTTTCAGTGTGTAGTATCTTTGACGTCGACTGTACCTACTGCATGTTAATATCTATACTAATATTATAAATGGGAAAGTGTATGTGTGTGTTTCTTTGTCCGTCTTTCACGGCAAAACGGGGTGACGAATTGACGTGATTTTTTAAGTTTAAGGGATGGAGAGTGACATAGGCTACTTTTTGTCTCTTTCTAACCCCCCACTTCCTTAAAATGGGGGGTGGAAGTTTGTATGGAGCATTCCGGGGTGCAATCAGGAAAGGGGAACCATGTTAACCCGAATTTAACGCGAGCGAAGCCGCGGGCAAAAGCTAGTTGTTAATAAACTTATTCATAAACGTCTCTCAGGCGTAAATTAGTTAATTTATGTTTTGTCTGTTTCTAACAAACACAACTGTCAAAGTGACAGAAAAGGACAAAACATTAAAAAAACTAATTGAGGTCTAAAATACGTTTATGAATAAGCCCCAAGAACACCTAAGTAGGTAAGCATTATCAGACCATAATAATAAACCGTTAATCTTTTAAATGTAAATAGGCATACCATATGTAATAGTATATGTATGTATGAAGATCCTGAAAGCCGGTGCAACCGTTATCAGCTATCAGCGAGCGATAATAACGTATCGATAACTGTCAATATGTCCTCAAGAACAGGTGTATGACATCTAAACTTTCATATACTTCATATCAACTCAATAACATCATTTTCATTTCATTCATTCATTTATTTCATTTTCATCCCTAGACGTAAAGAGGGCGTTATATTGGACTAAGAGCAGGCCACGTCAGATATGGCATATCTGACGTGGCCTGCTCTTAGTCCAATATAACGCCCTCTTTACGTCTAGGGATATGAATATCTGACGTGGCCTGCTCTTAGTCCAATATAACGCCCTCTTTACGTCTAGGGATATGACACAATGAGAGCAACGAAAGTCAGATTGCAATACTATCCTTATTGCTATATCGGGGCATCTGACAGCTTTTAATGGGTGGAGATCAGAGTGACAGACTAGCAAAAATTTTCAGTTGGAAAAAAGGAATACCAAAATAGGCGAAAACTGCCGAAGTTGTCTTATTTATAAAGGACGGGGCCTATATTTTAACATTAGAACCAAAAACATTTCGTATTATTTTGGAAACAGAAACAGTAGGCGACAAACTATGAATTACATTATACGTCATTTTGGACTAATTTCCTCCATCAGAAAGTTTTAATTATTTAAGCCAGAACTCTCTCTCTCTCTCTCTCTCTAGGATTTGTATTCTTAAAGTGGCTTGCATTTTTTGACCTCCACCACTTTACAGCTGCCAGATGAACCTAGATAGGTTCATCAGGCAGAATAGCTGGGAATACAGAGATCTGTATTCCCAGCTATTCTGCCTTAACTTTAGAGCTTGAATGTTACAAACTGTCCCGACAAATATAATAATTTAAATTTTACGATCGCCCAAATGAGCAGCAGAGCGAGACGCACCCAATTGGAGCAACTGGGAATCAAGGACATTCGCTATCCATGAAACATTATTAATTCCACATACCATGGACCTGTGAATGACAGCAACTGGCAAATCCGTGCTAATATTAGCGGCCTGTTAGCCTAAAGTAGAATTCTTAATTGAATGGAGCAATTTGACAGTTGAGACTTTCAATTTGGAGGTCTCGGGATCAAACCCCGGCTCGTACCACTGAGTTTTTCGGAATATCATTTGATATTTACCAGTCGCTTATCGGTGAAGGAAAACATCGTGAGGAAACCGGATCTAACCCCAACAAGGCCTAGTTTCTCCTTTGGGATGGAAGGTCAGATGGCAGTCGCTTTCGTAAAAATCTAGTGCCTGCGCCAATTCATGGAATTAGGTTGTCAAGCGGACCCCAAGCTGGGACAAACGTTAGGAGGAAGAAGAGTACTTTGACAGCACTTAAAATACATTCAGCGTCAATAGAAAACTTAACACATGAGAAAATATTATTAAAGAAATTCGTTTTCACTGAAATATAAGTAATTAACGAATATCTAAATATATAAAAGAAGAAACTGACTGACTGACTGACTGATTGAATGACTGACTGACTGACTGACATATCAACGCACAGCCCAAACCGCTGGTTCTAGATATTCCAAATTTGGCACGTAGGTTCCTTATAAGGTCTAGGGGTGCACTAAGAAAGGATTTTTTTAAATTCACCCCCTGAGTGGGTAAAATGGGGGTCCAAAGTTTGTATGGCGAATCAAGATTTGTTAGACTATTTTATTCGAAACTTCACAGGAGTATTCCTAACGATAAATGAGTAAACAAGTGTTTCACACGTGTTTGTGTAAAGGGGCAAATGTGGTCACAAAGTCTGAAAATCAACATGGGTATCGTATCCTTTTTGAGTACTTATAGTACGCGGGCGAAGCCGCGGGAAAAGGCTAGTTTTAACATAAAAATTCAATGAACATAAATAACAAGTCTAATATATGTATATAAGCAGACAATAAAACCGTGGTTGTTCTTTAAAAGTGCGTGATTGCGAAACAATGAAGGTAAAACCGGTATTAGACATTGCGATTTGTAGGGCCCAACCTGTCAGGTTGGGAGGTGTAATAAGAGTTAGGGCCCTTAGGGAGCTGAAGGAGGGACAGGGAGAGGTACTTGATCAAGAATATTTGATCCAATTATGGATGTTTTCTATGTACATATTGAAGTATTTATCCTTAATATCCTTATCTATCTTCTAGGTATATCGTCGCGTTTAACGCTATCTAGACAATAAATGGAGTTAGTGGAGGTAATGAACCTATTAAACGGAGGTCTGGTCTGGATAATAATGCGCTAAAACAATGATAATACAGTACTTTATGTAACTGTTACGTATTAAGGCCTAATTACGTACAGTTGCATACACTGCTTTATCTACACACATATTATAAATCCTAAATGACGTGTTCGGAAACCATTAGAATGACCGCCATTGCACCACCATGACCAACTCGATTGTGCCGGCGGTCGGAAAGGAGGGCAGATTTCCATTACGTTACCGTAGGTAATGAATTTTCATACGTTTTTACCACACTGTCACAGATAATGTTACGTTACTGCTTGCAATAATGATGGTAATTACATACGGTTTCCGAACGCGGAATAGAGGATTTATGATATTGGTGTAGATAAACAATATTATAATGGCCAGGAACGCGATTTTGTATGAAGGTTTCAGTCTTCATTATTTCCTCGTCCCTGCTCATACTCGGGCACATACACTTGTAGGGGTCATTGACCCAATCAATGTTTTTTGCTCACAGCAATTACAACATCAATCAGGTTCACTATAAGAAAACGATTACTCTAGCAAACTCGTTTTTCGTTCAATTCTTTGATAGAAAATTCAACCATGTTACATGGAGTTAAAGACTACTTTAGTGTACATAGCAGAGCTATGCGAGATTCCAGTGGTTCTGGATCATACATGTTTCAAATTGGGTGAAGAAAAGAAAATAATTCTAGCAAGCTCGTTTCTCTTATTAAGTGTTATTAGAAAACCGATCTTACTGTATGGCGTTATAGTTCACTTTAGAGCAAATGGGTGAAGTTTGGACACGTTTTATAAAATCGGGGTAAAAAATAGTTATGCCACCTGTGTGCTGCCAAGTTGTCAAGGTTGATCATTGGTCATTGGAGCAAGTGTACTTACAGGAATCTTAATTGATCATGGGTGGACCTTATTTGATTTACAATAAGGGTTAAAATTGTTAAACAGTATCGAGACACTATTAACCATATTAGATATAATGTGGGTTATAAGTACATACATTAATTTTTTATTTCACTATTTTGCATACCTAATTTATCATTAAGTAACCTGAACTCATAATTATTTATAAGTATAAAATGGAAATAATAGTATATATAATATTAGTATACCATTCTGTAAAAAAACTAACATTTGTTTTATATTACCAGATAGAGAATCTTGCTCTGAATTCAGTTGCACCTGTGATGAATTCAGTTGCACCAACCACAGTTACAACCTTACTTAGCAGAGAACTATTTATACGTTTTCTATGCAATAATAGTAGTTTATGTAACTGTTACGTTTTAAGGCCTAATTACGTACAGTTGCATACACTGATTTATCTACACACATATTATAAATCCTAAATTAAGTTTTCGGAAACCATTAGAATGACCGACATTGCACCGCCATGATCAACTCGATTGTGCCGGCGGTCGGGTGGGCGCGTGCCACCGGTCTAAGCGGAGGGCATATTATCGTAGGTAATGAATTTTCATACGTTTTAACCACACTGTCACTGATATTACGTTACTATTTGCAGTAATGATGGTAATTACATGTGGTTTCCGAACGCGGAACAGAGGATTAATGATATTGGTGTAGATAAAGTTTATTGTCAAATGGGCCACCACGGGCCGTCATGGGGATGCAGCTATGCATTAGGTCTGGCGGTTTACACACCGCTGCGGTGTCCGCGGCACCGGAGCGCGAGCGAGATAGCGCTCTGCATATGTATAGCGCTGTTACGCTTGCACACCGTCGCCGCATGCGGTTGCGGCGCCAGTGTGACAATCGCCTAAGAGGGAGCAAACGATATTGCGATCTCGCTCCGTCGTATAGCGCCCCTTACACTAGGCCATGATGGCTCATGGTGGAGAGCAGCTTTAAGAGTTATATATGTTAGTTATATTTGCAAATTAACCATCGTATACATTAATATTGCCTCTTGAGAGCTTGCCAAGAGGCTGCAAAAGAAAAAGAGGAAGGCAGTTCAAACGGTGGGATGATGACATCAGACCTGTTGCTGGTGCCACATGGAGCAGGGTTGCCAGAGACAGGAATGAATGGAGAAGACTGGAGGAGGCCTATGCCGACTTGCAAGCGGGCACCCAAAACATATAACAACAAACCAGATAAGAAACAGGAAAGCAATCAATCAGCATTTGGGTGCCATGACAAAAGGCTATTATAATAAAAATAACCTCGTAGCTAGGATTATACACCAGCAGCTTGCTCTCCTATACGGTCTTGTGGACCACGAAGTGCCGTACTACAAGTACACACCTGCGCCAGTTCTCGAAAATGGTCGTGCAACGCTCTATTGGGATCGATCTATTATCACGGATAGGACTATTGTAGCCAATAAGCCTGATATCGTGGTAATAGATCGACCGCAACGCTGGGCAATGCTCGTCATCACCGTCCCATGACGAGAACCTCGTGAAGGCCGAGAAGGACAAGTCCAGCAAGAACCTGAACTTGGCTCACGAGGTAACCGCCATGTGGGAGGTCGATTCGGCGATCATTGTGCCGATAGTTTTATCTGCGAACGGTCTCATAGCGAAGAGTCTCGACCAACATCTAGAGAGACTTTCGCTACGAGGTTGTGGTTGGATCAAGGGTCAGATTCAGAAGGCGGTAATCCTGGACACGGCGCGCATAGTCCGAAGGTTCCTCACTCTGCGGCCCTAACCACCGGCAGCCTGGGCCCTGCTCCGTTGCCGGCGGCGCCCTAGGATATGTTTTTATTGTTTTTGTGTGTTTTAGATGTATTTTACTTTTATAAAAATATTGTAAAAACCTAAACCTAAGAAAGAAAATGAATAAAGAATATAATAATAATAAAAAAAACATTAATATTGCAAAACAAAGTAAGATATGGAAAGTGTATGGTTTCTTTACATTTGATAAAAACTGTAAAATTCCTCTGACCATGGCCCATTTTAGTACACTTAAAACACTCGACATCAATAAAAACTGGTTACAGAGTATAAAAAAACCTATACTAAATGATCCATTTTGTTGATGTTTAGTGTATTTCACTGAACACTGTTAAAATGAACTGACAACTCTATCTAATCAGCTCAAACACCGTAGGGCGGATAAGATAGTGCAAAATAAACATTTTCATATTAAGGCTACATTTATCAGTGTATGGATTAATCATTGTTCAATAAAAAAAATAGGATTACAGGTATTTATCGGTTAATTACAAAAATATGTTCTAAGATTTCTGAGGACAAGTTCTAATTATAACAGCACTAGCTTTTGCCCGCGGCTTCGCTCGCGTTAAATTCGGGGTAACAAACCATACAAACTTCCACCCCCCATTTTAGGGAAGTGGGGGGTTAGAAAGAGACAAAAAGTAGCCTATGTGGATGGAGAGTGCTCCATCCCTTCAACTATCTCCACTTAAAAAATCACGTCAATTCGTCGCCCCGTTTTGCCGTGAAAGACGGACAAACAAACAAACACACACATACACTTTCCCATTTATAATATTAGTATGGATTGTATAAGATTTTTGTGGTGGGTAAATCAACTTTTTCTTGTCACTTCTTGGTTGGTTATATTCCCCTGGGTAACTCTTTAAGCCTGGGTTTTATACATTTTAATGGGGTTGGCCGGTCAAAGGTTTATAGTTTTTACACATGGCATCTGCATAGGTTGAACCTATCAATAGTGTCAAATTCTTCTTCTCCTTCCTAGCGTTTTTCCCAGCTTTTTTTTTTTTTTGCTCTATTGAGCCTGGGATCCGCTCGGCAACCTAATCCCAGGAATTGGCGTAGGCACTAGTTTTTACGAAAGCGAGTAGTAGATTTAAACTGATTCACATTTTGTGCCGAAATCAAATCTTTTGGGAGTTTGTTCCAAACCCTCACTACTACTAGACTGTTTTTATCAACATTCTTGAATCCAATTTAATCTCTTGTAACTAAAATAAATTGTATATCAAGGTACAGTCAGCGTCAAATAGTCAGTAGCACCCAGAGTAACCAAATATATTGGTACAGATCTTTATTTGTATGGCAGTAAGGATGTGTTACGATATATTTGGCGACTTAAGACTGCTAAGAACTCTATTTATTTATTTATTTATTTTTTCTTTTAATTAATGGTTGGCTTTTACTCCTCGCCTATTTTGGCGAGGTGAATTCTGCCAATGTCAAGGTACACTTATGATTTTATTAATTTTTGGAAAATAAAATAAAAGCAACGTTGTTCGGTTAAGGCCTTGTTGATTCTGTTGAAGAACTATATGATGCTGACTGTACAAGAAATAAGTGTTGAGTAGAAACAATTTTTTTTGGGCATCTCAGTTATGATAATGAAAATGGCCATTAACTTGCATGGTTGCCAATCCATTCAGAACCTGTTAAAATAGCTGGCTCTTGTATTTATAGCTTTCGATTAAGATTGCGTATATTGTTGTTGCCGTTTCCACCGAAAGCTGATGTGTGCCGGATTTTTATTTGTCAAATTGTAACCTAGCAACAACATACATAAGGTACATTAATTAAATTAAAGACAGCTTTTGAAAGCGCAACAACAATATATATAAAACTTTTTTGGAAAGGTACCATTTAATTGTATATTGTACAGATTCAATATTAAATCAATAAAAATCAGAGCAATAAAAGTGTAAGCCCTGCCAAAAAGTATCTTTTGGTTTAGATTATCACATATACATACATGCAATTAACTATAACATATGTTTGTATTTTTATGTAATTACTTCAATATAATTTATGTTCGTATTTATTTATTAATGTATATCTGATTAGTATTTCTATGTTTGTGTTTTCATAATAAGTTTATTGCACCTCTTATTGACTTTTTCTGCATTATTTTCTCCGCTAACCTAAGGTTAACTGGAAGAGATCGCTTGTTAGCGATAAGACCGCCTGTTGTTTGCCTTTTTTTAAGTTCATCATGTATTTTCTGGTGTAATTTTTGAAGTGTGCAAGAAAGAATTGATTCATTCATAATTTTGGTACATCTCTTGTATTCAATACTTTTACCCTGACTCTCACTTGATGCTCACCAAACTTTAAACACTATTGTACCACATAAAAATAGTAAGAAACATGTTTTTCTTAACTAGAAAGTGTATTAGATTGGTAATTATACATGTAGCAGGATTCACTAAGAAACGAAATTAATACAAACAATGTGCACATCCATAAGCTTATAACAAGTTAATAACAAAACCACTATACATTTGAGAAATATGAATGCCATCCTATTTATAATATCCATAAATACAACGGCCAATTCAATCATAAAGGCAAAACAAATGTGGAGTGTAATTAACATTCCTATACCTACTTACTAAAATAGTCATGAAGTAACGCTTGTTCCAGTCTACCGAACTTGCACAAAAACTAAAAACAATACTTTTTATGCTTGCAAACAATGTGCACTTACCTTGCGGAAGGCGAACAGTTCATTTTGGAGCTTCTGTCTCTCGGCGGAGGGCTGCTGGCCCTTCCCTCGGATGAACTTTAACATCCTGCCGGCCTGCAACAGAAACACCACTTAGCACCACACTAGAACCACGAGCTCACAGTCATCACCCCACACACCAGCCTACCATTATTGAACGCTACGCACGACACTGCCACACCGACCGGCATCGAGCTGCCGACTGACTAAGCGCGGCCCAAAACATCGCTTGCCTAGCCTTTGCGATAAACACTTCATTTCCAAAGAATCACCAGATAACTGAGATAACCAACTCACCGATAAAGAAATCGATACACCGTACACTTTTAAAACATGGAAATTCGGGAATACCAAAATCCGTACGAGATAATCATCGGTACTGAGACAACGCCTGTCTGAGGTTATATGCAAGACATTAGATCCCGTATACGGGGTACTCCACTCACAAAGACGCACGTTTGAAGAAAACACCACTTTACGTACCTGGAGACGACAGTTTGAAGAGTTTTAGTGATAAAATCCAAAATTAGAGGAATGACAACTCACAAGCGGCGTCAGAAATACACACAAACATGAATATAATATGCATTTACGATTCACGACGCACGCACGCGACGCATAACACCCACACTAGCGAAGTGACGTGACTGACTGGTTTGGAATGTTGCCATACACATATCCCATTTTGCAACAATTGCAGCCCAGAAAAAAAAGAAAGAGGCCATGGAACATGTTGTTATACCCCGGTTATATGCTCGAACACAGGTTTGTGAGGCGTGCCGGAGTATGTATGTACGCTCGGCAGGATGTCTGTTGTCGCCGCCTCCATGCTTATGAAGACAGGGACCTGTCAGTGATGTGGGTGCGTGTGGACTTCGGCGGCCACACCCGCGTCTACGCGTGCCTTTACAGGTCTCACAGCGGTGACACGGACACAAAACGGCTCTTCGAGCACCTACAAGTGACGACCGACAGAGTTCTCGAGCAGTACCCATCCGCTGAATTGGTGATTTTGGGGGATTTTAATGCCCACCACATTGAGTGGCTAGATTCTCGGTCCACCGATTATGCGGGGAGGTCTGCTTACGAATTTTCTCTGGCCTATGGTCTCTCGCAATTGGTACGTTCTCCCACGAGAATACCAGACATCGAGGACCATACAAGCTCTTTACTGGACCTCCTGCTGACCACACGTCCGGACGGATATTCCGTCTCAGTGAATGCACCTCTCGGCTCGTCCGATCACTGCCTCGTCCGGACGCTGGCACCTTGCGCGCGGCCTGATCCACCGCGGCCAACTAGCTCGCGACGCGTGTGGCAGTATACGTCAGCAGATTGGGATGGATTGCGTGAATTCTACGCGTCATACCCGTGGAGGCAGCTCTGCTTCACATCAGATGATCCTGACTCCTGTACAGCCGAAGTCACCGAGACTATACTGGCGGGAATGGATTGCTTCATTCCCAACTCGGTAATAGCTGCAGGAGCAAAGAAACGACCTTGGTTTAATCGGTCCTGTAGAGAAGCTACAATTCGCAAGCAGGCTGCTTACAGGACTTGGACCAAGGCCGTTACTGATAAGGATCCCAACGTATCTGATGTGAAACGCAAATTAAACGCGGCCTCGAGGTCCAGTAAAACAACCATTGCCAGAGCCAAATTCGATTTCGTCGGCAGAATTGGTGAGAAGCTAGCGGGCTACCCCACCGGGAGTCGTGCCTTCTGGTCACTCGCTAAAGCTGCCGAGGGAAACTTTTGTCGGTCGTCTTTACCACCACTGCGAACTGCTGATGGTAATCTGGCCCATAGTGCAAAAGAGAAAGCCGATCTTCTTGGTACTCTTTTCGCCTCGAACTCGACCCTGAACGATTATGGCAGCACCGTACCGCCTTCCATCCCATGGTGCGCGTCCTCGATGCCGGAAATTACCATCAAGCAAAGTGATGTCCGGCGGGAGCTGCTATCATTAAACGTTCACAAGTCGAGCGGGCCAGACGGCATACCAGCAGTTGTGCTCAAACGGTGTGCTCCTGAGTTGTGTCCCGTGCTAACGCGCCTTTTCACACTCTCTTACCACAAACGGCAAGTGCCGTCTTCATGAAAGACTGCCCTCGTGCACCCTGTGCCTAAAAGGGGCGACAGTTCGGACCCGTCGAATTACAGGCCTATCGCTATAACCTCCCTTCTCTCTAAGGTTATGGAGCGCATAATCAATGCAAAGCTCCTGGGATACCTAGAAGAGCACGACCTGGTCAGTGATCGCCAGTATGGCTTTCGCCACGGTCGCTCGTCTGGTGACCTTCTAGTGTATCTCACTCACCGCTGGGCTTCAGCCATAGAGAGTCAGGGAGAGGCCTTGGCAGTCAGCCTTGATATAGCTAAGGCGTTCGATCGGGTCTGGCATCGAGGTCTTCTGTCGAAGTTGCCAGCTTACGGCCTGCCCGAGGGATTGTGCAGATGGGTTGCCAGCTTTTTGTCCGGCAGGAGCATACGAGCCGTAGTCGACGGAAGTTGCTCCGAAAGCATGGGCATTAACGCTGGTGTCCCGCAAGGCTCCGTGCTATCCCCAACGCTGTTTTTGCTGCATATCAATGATATGTTGTCTATCGGCGACATTCATTGTTATGCGGACGACAGTACTGGGGATGCTTGTTACACGGGCCGTGCCAATATCCCTCGATCCGTTGTGGTAGAGAGTCGTGAAAAACTTGTGTCCGATATCGAGAATACTCTTTCTGGAGTCTCGGTGTGGGGTCAGGACAACTTAGTCAGATTCAACCCCACAAAGACACAAGTTTGCGCGTTCACCGCTAAGAAAACCCCATTTACTGTGGCCCCTCAGTTCCAAGGCACAACCCTTACAATGTCAGGGAGTATTGGGATCCTCGGTGTGGACATTTCCAGTGACGTCCAATTCCGTAGTCACCTTGAAGCGAAGGCCAAGCTGGCATCCAAAAAGCTCGGTGTGCTCAATAGAGCGAGGCGATACTTCACTCCGGGGCAGAGACTGCTCCTATACAAGTCGCAAGTCAGACCCCACATGGAGTACTGTTGTCACCTTTGGGCGGGAGCACCTGGATACCAGCTTGGGCCCTTTGACTCGGTGCAAAGGCGCGCTGTGCGGATCGTCGACGATCCCAAACTCACGAGCGATATTGAACCTTTGAGTCTTAGGAGGGACTTTGCCTCCTTATGCGTGTTCTATCGCTTGTACAATGGGTTGTGCTCTGAAGAACTGTTTGATATGATGCCCACGGCAGCTTTTTATCACCGCACCGCTCGCCGCCGGCAGGGTGTTCATCCCCACACCCTGGAGCCCAATGGGTCGCGCACAGTACGATTTAAGAGGAATTTCCTCCCACGAACGCTGCGGCTGTGGAATGAACTCCCTGCCGAGGTTTTCCCAGTGGGCTACAGTATGAGGTTCTTCAAAAAAGGAGTGTATAGGTTCCTAAAGGGTAGGCAACGCGTATGTAAATCCTCTGGGGTTGCAGGCGTCCATAGGCTACGGTAACTGCTTACCACCAGGCGGGCCGTATGCTTGTTTGCCACCGTCGTGGTATAAAAAAAAAAAAAATATTCCCAATATCATTGAATTTCGATATATACTTTTAGAATAATTTCAAAGTTCCTTAATTTTGTCACTGACTCACTCACTGATTCAAGATCATTGTATATCTAAGGTACTAGCAGTCCCACAAGCTCCAAATTTTGAACACTTCTAGTGTTTAGGCTATACAGCCACTGAAAACCTGAACATGCGGCTATATCAGCAAGTAACATTGTAATCTCATATACATATAAATATACGATAGCAAATATTTTTTTTGGCGATAACATTTTACGTTTTTTAAACTACCTACTAGGTTAGGTACTAGGTACCTAAGTAATGTACCCTCTAGACATTAAATGTACAGTCGACTACAAAGAGATGTATACACTTTTTCACCTTATGGCGTTGTAATAAGGTATTATTTAGTACCAAAAGTGGATACATCTCTTTGTAGTCGACTGTACAAAAATGCCAGTCACGCAAAGCAGTTCTCTTACTGTAAAAAGTATTGAGATCTAATGTAAAACCAAGCCGGTGTCCATAGAATTCAATCCCCACTGGAGTTTACTAACAACATGTCATTGTGATCCTTTGAATATTAGATGTCTATATTTTTATTTTATAATAATGACTTGGCAATCGCACATGACAATAAATCATCTGATATATCTAACATTATGTAATACAATATGGAAACATTGATAAGCCGGCTTATGCTGGGATGGGATTCATATAAAACAGCTATTAGACATGGCAATTTGTAGGGCCCAACATGTTGTGTACCCTGCCTCTCCCTCACCCTCCTTCAGCTCCCTACAGGCCCAACCTCCTATTACACCTTCCAACACAACATGTTGGGCCTAGACGTGTGCGCCGCCATAAAAATCCGCGGCGGCGGCGTGCCGAGGATTTTTGGCGGCGTGGCTGGGCCACGCCGGCGTCAAGGTCACTTTTGGCTACACTCGCAAGGCTCATTAAAAATATGTTAAATATCAAAAACTTTTTAAGTACAAGGAACATAAAACGATATATAAGGCCGGTTGCTTATTTAAGGTTTTTTTTTATCTAGTACACTTCAGTCCTGCCTATTTTTCGGAAATCGCTTTTATGTTGATGTTTTTCATAATTGTGATAAATTAAGATCCTTTTAAAGCCAACTCCATCTATCTACATCTAAAGCGTGTACCAAGGCCAGCTACCAAGAAATATCTTGCGGGAGCTCGCCAGAAGGTTGCCCCTCAAGATAAAGGACGTTATAAGGGATCCTTTTGAATATACAGAGACTGCGGCTGTTTCAATGCGGTTGTGTCCGAAACAGCGAAAGAAGTGATCCCCACTCCTGGGAGCCAAGCAAGACGGAAACCCTGGATTTCTGATGCTACCTGGGAACTTATTGAGGGACAGAGGACTCTCAAAGAACAAGGCCTTAACACAGACATAGCAAGAAAGGAGTATTCCAGGCTACACACTTGCGTGAAAAGGGCATGCAGACGCGATAAGAATAATTCAATCCATTCTTTGCGTGAAGAAATCTAAAACCATGCTGCAACTGCCCATTCTAAAGACTTGCTCCAGAAAGTCAAACTTCTTACCCGCGACTATAAACCTAGAAGCTGGCAGATAGCGGATACTGATGGAAACATTTTATCAGACCTGGGAAAAGTGTTGGCTAGATGGAAAGACTATTCGGAACAACTCTATCGCGAAGTTCCGGAACATCTTTTAGTGCGAAATGACGCTGTGCATCCACTAGAGTCGGACATATTTATTTCCGAAGTGGAAGACGCTATCAGACGTCTGAAAGTTAATGCCGTCGGTACTGATGGTATATGCGCTAGTCTCCTAAATAATCTAGGTGGCAAAGATACACAGTTCTTACACCAGATTTGCTGCAAAGTGTGGAGAACTGGCCAGTGGCCGAGAGACTGGACTGAATCCATGGTTATACCTCTCCATAAAATAGGCTTGACGCTAAAATGTGACAACTATAGAACTTTGTCTATTATATCGCATGCCAGTAAAGTATTTCTTTACATCATGAATTCGCGATTGACAAAGTTCCTGGAGCGGCAAATACTTGCAGAGCAAGCTGGCTTTGTATCTGGGCGAGGGACACGGGAGCAGATTTTCATCGTGCGCCAGATCATCGAGAGATGCCGTGAATGGAACAAGCCATTAGTCCTATGCTTCATAGATTACGCCAAAGCATTCGACTGTGTTAGATGGAAAAACATGCTGTACGTGCTCCTGGAGATGGGTGTCCCTGCTCATTTAGCTCACCTTAGTGAGTTGAGAACTTGTACGCCGAAAGTACTGCCAGAGTGCGCATCGACACCACCTTGTCGGACCAGTTTAAGCCGGAAAGAGGAGTAAGACAGGGCTGTATATTGTCTCCGAAGTTCTTTAATATCTACGGCGAATATATCTTACGTAAGGTCACCGAGAACTGGGACGGTGGCATATCAATTGGCGGCAAAACGATCAGCAACCTATGTTGACGACACAACGCTCTTGGCTACCAATGAGGAAGAGATGTGTCTTTTGTTCCGCCGAATATAAGCGGAGAATATCGAATTAGGACTTAGGACTTCACGTCAACCATGTCAAAACCAAGTTAATGTTCGTACACCGGAAACAGTCTCCTCCACGAAGCCTAGCACTGAAAGACCTAGAATGCGTCAGCGCCTTCAACTACCTCGGTTCACTTCTATCTAGCGATGGTAGGTGTGAATGTGAAATCATCCGGAGGATTCAAATAGCGAAGGGTGCTATGACTCGGTTAGATAGGATCTGGAGAGATCGCGGCATACAGAGGCAGACTAAAGTTAGACTTATGCGTTCCATGGTGTTTCAAATTTTCCTATACGGTTCTGAAACTTGGATTTGAGATGTGGTGTTGGCGATGCGTATTAATCAATCCATACTAGAGGAGCTACGCATAAAACGCTGGTTGTCTACGACGTGCCTGGACCACTTACTTCGGACTGAGGATCATCATAACGGGAAAAGTTGAAGGCACAAGACTAAGAGGCCCTACCCCTGCAAGATGGTGTGCCTAAATCACTGCACCCATGCAATTAAAACCGCAAGAAGCTATGCGCTTAGCGAGGGATAGAAGCCTGTGGAGGTACCTGGTCTTCAATAGAAGGACGTGATCCTCAGCTCTGAGGGAACGACTAGTGATGATGAAGATCCTTTTTTGACTCGCAGTAGGTCCAAACATACTGTTCGGTATTAAGTATCAATCCTGCCACCGAAAACACTTCTTTACTCAGTATAATTTAGTTGGTGGTACAATTTTAATGGCAGATTTATTATTTTCGTTACCAATCTTATTAATAAGGCCATCGACTTCATATTTGTTAGGTGAGCGGTTAAATACTTATTTATTAATCCCCCGGAAGAGAAGGAATTGACCAAACCCAAACTATTTCAATGTGTAGATGTTTTCATGGTTTAATTCGTCTATACACGTTGTTAAATTTTCAACTGACTTTCCTTCATCGGTAATTTTCATTGGCTAATTTTTGCCGAATTCTGAAATTTTGGCCAACGGCGTGGATTTTGAAATCCGCTCCGCTGCGGAGGCGGCGGCGTGGGTCCCACGGCGCGGCTACGCCACGCCGGCGCGGCGCACACGTCTAGTTGGGCCCTACAAATTGCCATGTCTACTAGCCGTTTTGCTCTAATCTCCCTAATTTGTGGAAATCTTTTTACGCTGGCAGCACTTCTAATGGGAGCGTTCTGAAACTGTTAAGCGGTCTATAGACGTCAGCGACTAGTCAAACGATTAGAACGAGATGGTACTATAGTTAAAATGAGAGGTCAGCGGTCAAAATGGTTGTGGTGATCTTTGATAAATATAAAGGGAATAGATATGGTACCAGCATAAAGCTCTATAAATGGAGTACGCTTCGCCTCATCTTTCCAAACAAAAAAGTCTGCCAAAATCTGAGGGGGGCGAGGTAGCACGCATGCGATGTTTTCTAGTCAAAGGTACATCATTGTCGGTTGTTAATACAGTTTATTTCTAAATGATTTTTTATGGCAGCAACGCTTTATTGACAACCGACAAAGATGTACCTTTGACTTGAAAACACCAAACATATTTGACATATTCTTTTTATACTTCCTAACACTAAATGGAGCAATAGATAGTCGACTGTACATATGTTAACATATGGTTCATTATTGGATGCAGTCTTTGCAAATGTCAAACAAAAAAGCCAAGGATCATTTTTGATTGTATTTTTAAACAAAATATAGAAGACAGCATCCTTAAGCGCGTTAAATATGGAGAAATGTCAAACGTCAAATAGTTACTGCCCGTCAGAAAGAAAACGATTGTCTTTGAATCGATTCTGTAAACGAAGCTTGATTTTCGATTTAGGTTATAGTAGTTTATGTAACTGTTACGTAATAAGGGTCCTTAAAACATGAGTGTGGTTTTATGAAATGAGCCGCAGGCGAATTTCATAATAAGATCACACGAGTGTTTTAAGGCCTAATTACGTACAGTTGCATACACTGCTTTATCTACACTCATATTATTTATTATAAATGCCGTATTCGTAAACCATAGAATGGCCGCCACAGTACCGCCGTGGCCATCTCGATTGTGTCGGGCGTGGCCTACTCGATTGTGCCGGCGGTAGCGCGGGCGCGTGTCGCCGGCCGCGGGCGCGTGCAGGTGTACATTATGTTATCAAAACTCAGAGCACATCAATAATTGAGCATGAAACGTTAACATTGCGGTACTGCCACAGATAAGAAACTTATCATAGTGAAATCGTTTGTTGTAATGCTGGTCATTGCCTACGGTTTTTGAACGCATTTTAGAGGACTTACAATATGAGTGTAGATAAAATCTTTTATTACGAAAGTAATGATAAATAAAGTAAAACTTTACTTACATCTGAAATGGTATTTCACCTTTTTGTAAACTAGACGAAATATAACATTTTTTACATCCAAAAACAGCGCATAAGGGCATTTTCACGGAGCTTGTTATCCATCGACAGCGACGACGAAAGTGCGTGACATTCGATTATTGAAATAGTTTTTATAGATGTACTAGATTTTCCTGCCAATACTTTTGACAGAGGGGAAATGATACCTAAGGCCTCTCCTGGTTTAGAACTCTCTGGGTACCAGGCGCACGATCGTGTGCCATCAAATATAGGTTCCGGCGCCTATATTGAATCAGTCATGTCATGGCCGCCGCAGAGCGTGCTTTCAAGAATGACGACTAAAATACCCGTAAATCATGCCAAATTGTGCCTTTTTTGAATGCTTTAATAGCTCAAAAGATAAAAACAAATCTCACGGAATAACTTTTCATTCGTAAGTACTGTTTTAAATACGCAAACATATTTTTTTATCAAAATTTATCAAAAACATTTTTGTTATTGAGTAAGCGAGACAGTTAAATAGGCAGTACCCACGCGTGAAACACGTATGTCCGAGTGTCATGCCCCTTTGGGTAGCGTTAGCAAATAATATGCTGATAAAAATTCATTTTTATTTCATTCTGTTCTCCTAGTGCTTGAAACCGTTACCAAGCTAACGTTTGTACAAATTATTTATGTATAGAATTGCTATGGTTTTGTCATTTTTTTATTATTTATACTTCTAAACTGGAGCCTGTTGCATGACAATTTGTGAATTGTAATAATTGCTGAATGTAGGGTTCCGTAGTTGCCGTCACAATACACCCAATCAAAATGTATTTTTTTAGGATATTTTACGTCCTTTTAATATGAAATTACAACTTTTTGAAATAACTCGGAAATCGCTCAAATAACTCAATAGTGTTTCAGTATAGTTTTCATTGAATTTACTCATATTAAAAAGTTAGAAGGATTTTTGGAGCCATTATATCCGCGTAAGTTTCAATCGGGACGCGATGACCATTTTTTTAAATTGATTGAATCGCTGCCGTTCCTCAACCCACCAACGGAGAGGCAGCTTAACCACTTGACAAGTTATCGCCTGGGACGCGATGACGAACAGAATTTGTTCCTAGCTTACGGTCTATAGAGACTTATTACTTACTTAAGTCTAATAGGTATTATAAATTATTATTTTACTTGAAACATCTGTCAATGAGAAAACATGCATACCTATAGTTTTCTAGTGTAGACATAAATTTCTATTTACATGTCAAAACCTTTTAAGCAATTATCTTGAATACCAGAGAATAAATACGTTTCTAGAAAATATAATTCGTCAGGTGACAACCAAAACTCAGTAATTGCAATAAAATTATTAAACTAAAATCAACCTTGTTTTGTTACTAATATGGTTCATTACGGCTATAAACTTGTGGTAGTAATTAGTAAGTTTTGGGTGTTACCCGATTAATGTAAGCAATTATCTTTAATACCCGAATTACCAGATAATGAAAACATTTCTAGAAAGTATATTACTTAAATTTCTAACAGTTTTATTTGCTCTTGCTCTTCTAGCCGTGAACACAGTGAATCCTCCTTTTTGTAAAGGGTCGGCAACGCGCATGTGACACCTCTGGAGTTGCAGGCGTCCATAGGCTACGGGTAGTTGCTTACCGTCAGATGAGCCGTATGCTTGTTTGCCACCGTCGTGGTATTAAAAAGTTTTATTTGCTAACGCTACCGTACGAAATTAGGCACCTAGCGCTGATTCCCGAGACTTACAACGAGTTCAGGATAAGTGAATCTTTTTTACCATTATAACTATGCACAATCGGTGGTCACACCTTTACATTGGTTTTTTTGAGTCGTGCGCGAGGTAGGCGATGGAAATTAAAGTACTAGGACCACACGGATCATTCGTAGTTTCTGCGTAGTGCAATATAACCGTCGCTTACCATACGCTACTCTTTTGGCAAACCATTATTGCATTAAAAAGAGAAACCTCTAGATCCGTAATAGTAGATGCCTTTATACTGGTTTTTTGAGACGATCGTTCGTTACCTATTCGTCGAACACTGGAATATTCGACTAGAGCACCAGAAGTTTAGAACTAGAGATTTATTCATATTTTAAAAATATGTATGCTATTGACTCGACATTTAATTTTCTATCTCGGTCCATCTTGCCCGCTTTCATATTGATGCGACAAGGACTTACTACGATTAATATCAATTCAGTACTTTAATTTTTTCAAACCCAAATGGCTCTCTTTTTACTTCTATACGTCATTGTTAGAAATATGACCATCTTGCTTACACTACTGTAAATTATATTAGTTGGTCTCTGTCACACTTTGTGCGCAGAATATGGAAATCTCGCTTACACGCCCGTGTTAAGTATATTGGTGTATCTCTTTTACCCCTGATGTACATGTATATTATAGCATTTATAGCAGTGTGAGAGTATTTACAAGTGTGTGGGTGCCGGAACACATTTCAGTTTTGTCAGCTATGAACGTCAGGTATCTTCCTCTTTTTACTTTAATCAAGGTGTTGATCAATCGAATGTGCATTCATCCGGCGACTTGATATGGGTTTTTCGTTTATCGAAATATTTGAAATTATTTTAGGAATTAAATAATTTTGTTTATTTACAATTTTTATTCAAAGAATACTAAATAATAAAATTTGCTTACAAAACTTATTAGTTATTAACTATTAGGTAATGTGTTAATATTAGTTGAGAACGTGCGTGAAATTAAACGTCAATTTTATAATTGAAAGAAAAATGGAAAAATTCATCGCGTCGAGCAATATTCGAACTTGCGACCTATGGATGGTATAGGAAGGATGGAACTCTCTTATAGGAAAACGGTCGAAAAAGTGTCCAGCGGTAAGCACTAAACAATAGTTCCAAATATCTCCGGGTGGCGCTAGTATAGTTCAGCATTTGAAATGAATTACCGATATTTAATACTTATATGACTTTCTAAATAAAATTAATATCCAGAGTGTTTTTCATCTCCGCAAATAATTATTTTGGATTATTTTTTTTTAATTTCAAAATTAATTTAATCAAATTTAATATCATTGTGGCGCCATCAGTTTATCGCCTTTTGACGGACACTTTTGTAACATAGAGATTTATATCCTTCTTGTACCATCCATATTGCGACCTTTCGGAACACCGGTCTGACCGCTCTGACCAACTGAGCCATCGACGCTTACTCAACCGCGGTAAATCTTTCCATCAGTTCTTTCATTGCTTACGTCAGAGGGTGACGTGTAGCGATATCTACCGTAAGTGTATATACACGTTAACGGCATCGAAGTTCCAAGTCATATTGGAATAACATCGATAACAATGCGTTAATCCATACTAAATTAATTTAAATCACGTCACCATCGTGTTGACGCCATATCGCGGCGAGTGTAGACCTAATTATTCGCGCTAGATTTTACATATTTGGGAGTTTATAATATAAACTAATATAATATTATTATATTAGTTTATTTTGTTAACTTTCGTAGTTCAGTGTGTAATATTGATAGCTTATTGTGCGGTGATCTAACGAAAAAGTGTCCAATCAAAACCAAAATTGGTTTGCCTGATTGTATGTAGGAGGCACATAGTAGCCGAATTCCACACTTGAGCTGAATTCGGCATACAGATAAATAATTAGTAGTGCTCAATTTAGTTGGGAGAGGGGAATGCCAAAGTACCTAAGTAAAATGTGCCTAATTAGTCTAATTACCCTTAATTACCTGTTTACGATGTTTGCTGCCATAGGGTCTCTCAGACGGCTCCGGAATTTCCTGCCAATTGCTACTAAAATTGCGCTTGCTCAGTCGTTACTTCTCCCCATTCTTGATTATGCAGATATCTCCTATTTAGACCTAATCGAGGAGCAACTTAATAAGCTTGAGCGTATTCAAAATGCCTGCATTCGGTTCATTTTCGGATTACGCAAATTCGACCATTTCTAGTTTTCGTTCTCAACTCAAATGGCTCCCTATCCGTCACCGCCGTAACTCTCACATACTTTCTTTACTCTTTTCTATACTTTTTAACCCTGCAACTCCCCGCTACCTCAAAGAGCGTTTCTCTTATCTTAATTCTATTAGATCCTCTCAAAAATTGCTCCTAAAAGTGCCATCTTCATCTTCCAAATTTTATAATTGCTCATTTACGTTCCAGGCCGTTCGTTTGTGGAATTCTCTCCCTCTCAACATAAAACGCGCGCAATCTATTGGTAGCTTTAAATCGCAACTTAAGGAATACTATTTATCTCTTCCTTAGGTTTTTAAGTTGACACTGTTGTTTCTTACTGTGTGTATTATATATGTATATATGTACGTATATGTATGTTTATTTTGTATTTATTTAAGTATGTATATTCATATGAATGTGCTGTGTTATCTATTTCGTCTCTTTTGTTTCTATGCACCACCTACTGCTTATTGTTTTTCTCTAGTCTCCACTACCCAAAGGTTGTCTGGAAGAAATCGCTCATTAGCGATAAGACCGCCTGTTGTTACCTCTACCTAAATTTATCTAATTGTAAAATTTGTGCTTGTAACTGTATGAGGTGTGCAATAAAGAGTATTTATTATTATTATTACCTATTGCGTAAAACTCCAGAACTTTATAGGTAACTTCTTTCTTTAAGTGGTACGCTTTCTCTGACCTCCACCGATAAACAGCTGCCAGACGCCTGGATCTGGTAAAGGGCCAGTTGCACTAACCACTTTCAACGGACTCATTAGCGTCACCCGGCAGAGTACTATGAAAATTTATACGAGTAGCGAACGTTTTAATGGCGAACAGACCAACAGACGGTTTGGTGTAACCATAGACCAAAGAGTATTTCGCTTGTCTCTCGCTCACACATGGGCATTGCTGGTCTGTGCGTGTAACCCATAGACATACTAGCCATAGACCTGTCATGGTAATAATAATACCAAGATTGAACGGGATGGTCTTATTAAACTTTCAATATGTATGACAGAGAAGGTGCTATTATCGTTGGTTCTTGTCATAGTCTCATATTGTGATTATTGCTTACTTCCAAAAGGCACTAAGTACACTATAAACGTTTGTTACTCTCCACCGTTTCTTGAAGGGAAAGGAAACGACCAAATTATGTAGGCTAGCTACGGCATGCTATCAGCCATCTTGTGATACGTTTCCAAATTAGTCGAAACACGTGTCGAGTTGTGGTATTATTGGTATTTGTTTGCGTATTTGTTTTTGCGGCGGGAGGGTGGGAACATTAATGCATGCAAAAAATACGCAAATAAGTATAACGGGTAGTCACTAATCAACTAGCACGTTATTATACCGCGGAATAGCAAAGCAATATTATTGTAGTTGATAAAAAAATTAGTTAAATTAATTTAATCCAAAATACTGTTTTGATTGTTTCTAAACCTTTCATAAATAAGTACGTAAACTTGACCTCTTTTGATTTTCAGTCGGTCGAGTCCCTTAATCTCCTCCACGGGACAGGCATTCTCTAGTGTGGTCAGTAAAAACTGTAATCGTATAAAAAAATTCAGAAATAAATGATTTTCATTTTTGAATAAGAGTGTCTGTAGGGGTGATTTTTATTGCTTTTTGGTCAAAGTCGACCATTTATCCAAAAAGGTCCGCGTAATTCCAGTTCCCCTGATAGAATAAGACGCTCCAATGTCAAAGGGTAGTGAGATACCACACAAGTTGTTTCACTACAAAGGGTGGCGTGCGGTTTCCTCTGTCTGGAGTCTGGGCAGTTTAAGCACATGTGATGTGAGCGCGTCTCTGTTTAAATCAAGTACTTACTCACTATCTTGTTTGCAGTCATGCAGAGTATCTACTAGATATTCATATCTGACAGGGAGAGCTTTGCATCCTGGGTAATTTGCAAAAATATAAAAAGAAAATACCTACATAATTAGTCTATATATATATGGACGTTTTTGCAAACTCAGTTTGGTTTATTTCCATGTTCTTGACATACGTCGCACCCGCACCAATTATGTTTCTCTGTTTGGCCTAAAGGTTGACTAGCAGAGAATGCCTTACGGCATTAAGTCCGCCTTTTGTAACCGTATATTTGTTACTGTGCAATAAAGTTTAAATAAATAAATACAATCAATATGGCATTTTCTAATACTTACATATCTGTACGATGCCTGAGCGCTGGCAGCCTGGCGGTAGGACGTCCGACTTACAAATCGAAGGTCTCAGATTCAAACCCCAGCTCGTACTACTGACTTTCGGAACTTATGTACAAAATAACTATCGTTTGATATTCACCAGTTATTTCCGGTAAAAGAAAACATCACGAGGATATGACTATATTTATATAAAGCGGGCGAGGTATTCTAAATGATGTTGACACAACCCAAAAAGGGAATAATAGCGAGCAAAGATCATTTTCAAAAGCTCCATACCTCTTAGCTACTCTGCTGCCGATTGTGCTCTGACCTATAGCAATACAGTCGTATGTATTCATAAATTCGCTGTAACTTCACAGTAGAAGGTTAAACGAATCATAACAACGGATATCTTGGATTGTTATTACTGTATTAACCTAAGATTAACCCCCACATTACCCATAAACTTCTCATAATGAATCGTAAGGGATCGAAACGGCACTGACCCAATTTGGTCAGAAAATTCATGGTTTTTCATCACGATTACGACGAAATTGTTACGTACCATTTTTGTTGCGAAAGTGCAAAATAATACATTTTACATTTTTCCCATTATTAATAGCTAACAATACTTCAATAGTTTTATCCTTTACAGACTGACCTATATATTATAATCATCATGGTAGGCTAAGAACGGGACTAACATAAACACTTCAAACTTGGGAAGATGCCTTTTTGGTATAAAAATTAGGTTGGCGATGAGTTGGAGTAATTTGTTAAACAATAATTATAATATAAGTAGAATCAAAATACATTAAACGAAAGGAATGCGTTTTTTTCATTGAGTTTGTGTTAAGTATAACTTTGTTATCTATTTTTTTGTCTTCAGTTTGTGTTATCTGTCGTGGCATCACCAAGTGGGCCCTACGGAAGACCAGCGCTAGCTGACATACTAGCTAGCATTTTGCTGAGCAGGGTCCATTTCGTGGTGCTACACCTATACGTCTTTATTTTGTTTGTATGTAAATTTTTATGTAATAATAATAATAATAATGGTCTGGATGGGTTGCACAACTTCTGGCTAAAATGGTTTCGATACTCGCACTCGCGGCTGGCAACACAATTTCAACAAGCCCTTGAACTTGGCTCCCTCCCGCCTTCCTTAACAACTGGTGTAACCTTCCTGCTCTATAAGTCCGGTAGTACCACGGAAGCGAAGAACTACCGACCCATCACGTGCTTGCCTACGCTCTACAAGCTTCTTACATCCATTTTGAGAGCAAAAATAAACGCTCACATGGTCGCAAACAACATTTTGGTCTCCGCTCAAAATGGATGTAGGGTTGGGTCCCGTGGTACTAAAGAGCTCCTCCTCATAGACATGACCATTTGCCAACGAGTCCGGCGGAACAGGGGGGCCCTCTCGGCCGCTTGGATTGACTACAAGAAGGCCTATGATTCGGTGCCTCATTCATGGCTGAGGAGGATCTTGGAGCTGTATAAAATTGATGCAGCTTTAAGATCCTTCCTTGGCGCGTGTATGAGGCAGTGGACCACAGTCCTTCGTCAACCAGGAGGCGGGGATGACTCCCCTGGCCCGCAGGACTTTATAAGGATCGAGCGAGGAATATTTCAGGGCGACAGTCTGAGTCCCCTGTGGTTCTGCCTAGCTCTAAATCCGCTCAGCAATCTGCTGAAGGATTCGGGGCTAGGTTGCCGGCTTCGGAGAGAGGGTGAAGTCATATCTCACCTTCTGTACATGGACGATCTCAAATTATTTGCACCAAATAACCAAGACTTGTTGGAACTACTGAAGACCACTGAAGTGTTCAGTAGTTCCATCAAGATGGAGTTTGGTGTTGATAAATGTGCGGTTATGCATGTACAGCGGGGGAAAGTAGTAAATTCAACAAATCTACAGCTTTCTGAGACAATGACGTTCAGATCTATCTCTGAATCGGAAACCTACAAATACCTTGGTATGTCACAGTCTTTGGGCATTGAGGATGTGGGTATTAAACAGGCGTTGAAGGAGCGCTTCTTCGGTCGGCTGACAAAAGTACTTAATAGTCTTCTGTCAGGTGGCAACAAGGTGCGCGCCTTCAATGCCTGGGTGATGCCCCTACTCACATACTCCTTTGGCATATTAAGGTGGACACAGACCGAGCTGGATGCCCTGGATCGGAGAGTCCGTCTATTGCTCACCACACACCGTATGCTTCACCCACGCTCGTCTGTTATGAGATTGTACATCCCACGGAAGTGTGGAGGTCGGGGCTTTTTAAACGCCAAAAATCTCCACAACCGTGAGGTGTACAATCTCAGGAATTATTTCCTTAACAACGAGTGTGGGATGCATCGTGATGTGGTGGCAGTAGATAAGGGTCTCACGCCGCTCTCCTTGGCAAACGAGAACTGGCGCAAACCTGTGGTGCTAAGCACCGAGGATCGCAAGGCGGTATGGAAGAGCAAGGAGCTACACGGGCGGTTCTACAGGGCCCTCACGGGACCCGACGTAGACCTGCTCGCGTCGGTGAACTGGTTACGATTCGGGGACCTCTTCGGAGAAACCGAAGGTTTTGCCTGTGCAATTGCGGACGAAGTTATCATGACGAATAACTACCGGAAATATATCCTGAAGGACGGTACGGTCGACATTTGTCGGGCATGCCGCCGTCCCGGAGAGTCACTCAGGCATATCATCTCCGGTTGTTCTCATCTTGCTAACGGCGAGTACTTGCACAGACATAACCTCGTAGCCAGGATTATACACCAGCAGCTTGCTCTCCTATATGGTCTTGTGGACCACGAAGTGCCGTACTACAAGTACACACCTGCACCAGTTCGCGAAAATGGTCGTGCCACGCTCTATTGGGATCGATCTATTATCACGGACAGGACTATTGTAGCCAATAAGCCTGATATCGTGGTAATAGATCGACCGCAACGCCGGGCCATACTCATCGACATCCCCGTCCCATGTGACGAGAACCTCGTGAAGGCCGAGAAGGACAAGTCCAGCAAGTACCTAGACTTGGCTCACGAGGTAACCGCCATGTGGGAGGTTGATTCGGCGATCATTGTACCGATAGTTGTTTCTGCGAACGGTCTCATAGCGAAGAGTCTCGACCAACATCTAGAGAGACTTTCGCTACGGGGTTGTGGTTGGATCAAGGGTCAGATTCAGAAGGCGGTTATCCTGGACACGGCGCGCATAGTCCGAAGGTTCCTCTCTCTGCGGCCCTAACCACTGGCATCCTGGGCCTTGCTCCGTTGCCGGCGGCACCCTAGGTTAGGTTTTTTATAATGTTTTTATTGTTTTTGTATGTTTTAGATGTATTTTTATATTTTTCACACCACCTGCTCGACAATGCCAAATTATATATCATGCAAACCTCACCGAAAGCAAATCATTATAGCCCTTGGCTTTAGCCGGGTTATAATGTGGTACTAAATCTCATTATAACCCGCTGGTTAATAATGTGATTTCACTTCCCATAGTTCTTATTGTTATGTGCTTAAAGTCTAATTTGGTAAAGTCCGCACGGTGCACAGCCCCGCGACGCCAGCCGGGGCCCGCGCCGCCGCGTCGAACTGAATTGAAAATCGAATTTATTCGGAAAATCGTGCTGGCCACCTTTTTTAAATACCTAAAACAAATGCCGCGAGTGTCATAAGACGCTGCAGTATACGGAGTAAAACTGCAGGTTCTATAAAAATTGAAGATAAAATTTGAATAAAATGGACTAATGTATCAAGAATCAATTTTTAGGGTTCCGTAGCCAAATGGCAAAAAACGGAACCCTTATGGATTCGTCATGTATGTCTGTATGTCTGTCCATCCGTATGTCACAGCCATTTTACTCGGAAACTATACGACGTATCTGAATAAAATTTACACATAAGGTGTATTTTGTATGCCGCTACTTAGTTATGTAGATTTGAAAAAAAAAATTAGGGGTGGGGGGGCGCTCCATACATGTAACTATTTTTTTTTTACTAAATATCAACATGTGACACATCAATGATAGGTCTTTAAAAGTCAGAAAAATTGTGCCCCCCCCCTGTAACTTTTGAACCGTAAGTCCAAAAATATGAAAAAAATTGAGGAGATGCGTCTTACCCTATATTTTCTACGCAAATTGTTTTGAACATTATCGGTTTAGCTATTTTTGAGTTATCTCCAAAAAACCATAGGCACCAGATACGACCTTTTGGTATTAGTTTGGTTCCATTGAAGGTACGGAACCCTCCTATGTGTGGTCCGACACGCACTTGGCCGGTTTTTACTTTTGATTTACTTTAATAAAAAGCCGTTTCTTCTTAAATAGCATATTTGACCTCCATGGTAAAATTTGAACTTTTTTAAGTACTGGCCGGTATATTTTTTCTTTCTTATTAACGCTCGTGTTTTGTTTTTGACGGGTTTTAAATGTCATCTCGCAGCAAGAATGGAACTCACTCGTGAAAATATTCGTGCTATGATTTATTATGATTTTCGGCGTGGTTTAACGCAACAACAGTGCATAGATCAACTAACTTCAACTTTTGGTGATGAAGCCCCATCTAAAACTACTGTGTATCACTGGTTTAGTGAGTTCAATCGTGGACGTAGTATGCTTACGGACGAAGTTAAGGCAGATCGCCCGAAATCGGTCGTTGTACAACAAAATATCGAGGCTGTGCGAAAACTTATAATGGACGACCGACATGTTACGTACCGCGAGATAGAGGCGACTCTGGGTATTTCTATGACCAGCATTAATAGCATATTACATAATTATTTGGCTGTAAAAAAAATTTGTTCGCGTTGGATACCCCACAACTTAACAAAAGAGCAAAAAGATGCTCGTGTCGAATGGTGCAATCAAATGTTAAAAAAATATAACCGTGGTGACTCAAAAGCCGTTTATAACATCTATACAGGTGACGAATCCTGGATCTATGCATACGATCCCGAAACGAAGCAACAATCAACGGTATGGGTGTTTCAAAATGAGCCGAACCCTATGAAAGTTACTCGTGCAAAAAGTACATTGAAACAAATGGTGGCCTGCTTCTTCGGTATTAATGGCCATGTAGCTACAGTGCCACTAGAAAACCGTAGAACGGTTAATTCAGAGTGGTACACGACCATTTGCTTACCGGAAGTATTTGAACAAATTCGTAAAACTAACCAGCGACGAAGAATCATTCTTCATCATGACAATGCCAGCTGTCATACGTCACGCGAAACAACTCTATTTTTGGAGGGTCAAAATGTGGAATTAACGGGTCATCCGCCGTACAGCCCTGACTTGGCACCCAACGATTTTTATTTATTTCAAAATATAAAGAATAAATTACGCGGTCAACGATTTTCGACCGCTGAAAATGCTGTCGACGCATTCAAACAACACGTTATGGAGGTACCTCAGGCGGAGTGGCGGAAGTGCTTTAAAAATTGGTTCACGCGAATGCAAAAGTGCATAGATCATCAAGGGGAATACTTTGAAAAACAATAAAACCATTTTCAGCCGTGTACGTTTGTTTGTTTTTTTGTTTCCGGATATATAAGTAGCAACCTATGTAGGTCTTTAAAAATAGCATTGGTTTATTTGAACATTTTTTTATTTAAGTAGTGAATATTTTTACAAATAATCACCCCGAAAGTTTAAAAAATTGTGACCCTACTCTGTAACTTTAGAACCGGAGATCCTAAAAATATGAAAAAAAAATCGAGAAGATACCTCATCTTCTAAATATATAAAAGAAGAAACTGACTGACTGACTGACTGACTGACTGATTGACTGACTAACTGACTGACTGACTGACATATCAACGCACAGCCCAAACCGCTGGTTCTAGAGATTCCAAATTTGGCATGTAGGTTCCTTATAAGGTCTAGGGGTGCACCAAGAAAGGATTTTTCAAAATTCACCTTCTAAGGGGGTAAAATGGGGGTACAAAGTTTGTATGGCGAAACAAGATTTGTTAGACTATTTTATTCGAAATTTCACCGGAGTATACCTAACGATAATTGAGTAAACACGTGTTTCGGGTTTTTTGAAAATTAAACCCCTAAAAGGGGCCAATGTGGTCATAAGTCTGAAAATCAACATGGGTATCGTTTCTATGGTTTATCGGGTCGATGATTACGAAAACAACAACGATTTTAAAATCCAACGTGGCGAACGTGAAATACCATCTCACCTGTTGGGGTGCGATGGGGTTGAAATGTCTAGGTATCAATATGGGTGTCGCTTTTGTTTTTTAAGGTATGGATATAGTTGGAGTCTCTGGAAGCAATATATGATAGCTTTTATCCCAAAAAACAATCCTAGAGGGAAAAAAGGGGTTGGTAGTTTGTGTGGCGAATTATTAACCGCTGAACCGACGATTGTGATGAAACGTGGTACATAGATTTAATATTATAAATGCGAAAGTGTGTCTGTCTCTCTGTCTGTAACCTTTTCACGCTTAAGCCGCTGAACCGATTTAGATGAAACTTGGTATAGAGATAGTTTGAATCTTTGAATCCCGGGAAGAAATATTAAATCGTTAATGGTTTTTATCGCGAAATTCAACTCTTAAGGTTAAGGGGTGAAATGGGGATTGGAGGTTTGTATGGGGAATTTTCAACAGCTGAACCGATTTTGATGAATCTTAGTATAGAGATATTTTTTAAGTTCCGTGCA
This sequence comes from Pammene aurita, assembly GCA_947086415.1. Classification (NCBI taxonomy): domain Eukaryota; kingdom Metazoa; phylum Arthropoda; class Insecta; order Lepidoptera; family Tortricidae; genus Pammene; species Pammene aurita. Next base: position 38,510,869 of record OX352294.1, read on the forward strand.
AGGATTAGGATAGTTTTTTTTCCTAAAATCAACACTTAAGGGTATGAAATGGGGGTTGAAAGTTTGTATGGGGAATTTAAAACGTTGAGCCGATTTAGATGAAACTTGGTATAGAAATATTTTGCGTCCCGAGAAGGGACAAAATAGTTTTTGTCCCGAAAATTAATTCTTAAGGGGGTGCAAAGCAAAGGTTGAAAGTTTTATGGCGAATTATTAACAGCAGAACCGATTTAGATGTAACTTGGTATAGAGATAGTTTCCCAGAAAACGACATACGACAGTTTTTACAAAGCCCGGATGACGGGAGCAAATATGCACTTTTTTCTAGTGCTTAATTAAATATCGACTATTCTATCGACATCCATACCTTCGAACAATTTTTGAATCAGAAATGTATTGATCATAAGTTATAACTACTTGGAGCAATGTAAATTTAGAATATAAGGAATGTAATTTAGACAGTGTACCTACTTGCCATACGATAAATAAAATAAATAATGAGAAAAGTATCTATTTAAAAGAACTGTCACTCTTATTTTATTATTACGATCACTCCCATGACTATTATTGATAATAATTATAGTATGTAATTAGTTGACTGAAATAATATATAATGTAAGCTTACCTGGGTACCTGATGTAATATTGTGTAACAACCTGACATGTAAGATAATGAGTTTGATCAATACATTTCTGATTCAAAAACTGTTCGGATGAATGTCGATAGAATAGTCGATATTTAATTAAGCACTAGTAAAAGTGCATTTTCGCTCCCGTCATCCGGGCTTTGGTTTTTATCTCGAAAATCAATCCTTAAGGGGGTTAAATGGGGGTTGCAGGTTTGTATCGATAATTTTTAACCGCGAACCAATTTAGATAAAAAATGTTGTGGATATAGTTTGAGTCCCGGGAAACAATATAGGATAGTTTTTATCCCGAAAATCAATTCTAAAGGGGTAGAAAAGGGGTTGGTAGTTTGTATGGCGAATTATTAACCTCTGAACAGACGATTGAGATTAAACGTAGTACAAAGATAGTTTGAGTTCTGGGGAAGGATATATAGCAGACGAAAAGTCGCGAGGAAAAGCTTCTATTCAAGAGTAGAAATCGGCATTAATCATAATCTCTTAGTAGTAGTAAAGTAAGTCGGCGTAACAATCCAGCAGTCATTTCTTTAAAAAAATAAGGGAACTGCCTTTAACAAAACGTAGAACTCCCAGAATGTAACAAATACTTTTCCGTAAACCGCATCTAAATCGGTTCAGCCAAACGCGAGATAATCGCGGACAAACATACATTCCTTCATACGTACTTATTGTACATACAAACATACGAGTCTAACTGAGAACCTCCTTTTCGATTACTTATAGTACGCGGGCGAAGCCGCGGGAAAAAGCTAGTCATTGTATATTCTTACAACGAAAATTGTTTGGAACATTATCGGTCAAGGCATTTTCGAGTTATCTCCAGAAAACTTGTTTCATATGATATTAGTTTTCCACCATTATGCGTGGTCTGACACGCACTTGGCCGGTTTTTAAAAGTCTAAAACATTGCAAAGCTCTTCTTAACTTCTATGAAAGATGCGATTGTATAAATTCATAGAAATTCAAAGAGCCATTAACTGCAAGCCGTTTATTACTAAACAGGTGGCCACAGACGTCCGCGGTAAATGACCACGTCCTGCTTTCCAAAGGGCCTATGTTCTATGTTAACAAGCAAAGAAAGTCGTAAGCAATACAAACAGCATTATATATAACTTACTTTATTTCGTTGTATTAAGGTTTCAGAGTCCATAATTCGGTCAACGATGCGATGTACTTGCGCCGTTTAGATTGTGGGTCGTCGGTATTAGGTCGTGTTGTGTAGGATGCGCTTCAATCGATGTTGCCATGGCAACCGCGCCAGACGCAGCCTTCTTCACAGATTTATAAAGTTGTACGGACAGCTGGAAAGTGCTGTTTTAAAATTGTGATAAAGGTAAAGTGTAGTGTTATATTTTCATTGGATAAAGTAAATTTATGATCAAATGGAGTAAGTTCAAAAAACGCTTTACTGATAATTTAGATGAAATTATTTATTTTAGATGGACACTCATGGGGGTCCAATCGGTAGGTCTTGAAGTCAATCAACATCCGACACCGTGAATAAGTAGAATCCACTTGTAGGTAGGTACGGGTTACGGGTAGTTAAGTAGGGACACAGTCTGTTCCAGTAGAATTTTGTACCTAACTCTTTGGTACCTTCATTTTATTGATAAGAAAACCCCCGTAAGTACTTATAGAGCCACCGTAAGTACATTATTACATCTTTCGATTATTACCTTTTTACTGCACTACTGAACTTACTGAAGACGAGATAAATGATTTTTAGATCTTATCTCTTTGGAATAGAGTTGAGAAATGGCCAGCTAAATTCGTTCGCTAATGAAAAAGCTTCTTCCAGACAGTTTTTAAAGCTACATTAAGATAAGTGAGTATTTTTGAGTTCCTGGTTACCTTTAACCCTTTGAAAGCTTCGAGTAACAATGTAACAATGGAAAATATGGCTCGTGAAAATTTGTAACCGGCCAGTCTTATACCGTAATAAGACTGTCAGAGAAAGTACCGCACGAGTCCTTCTAGCGGTACTATTGTGGGGCCATTTTTTGGGTTGATTGTATATCCCAACCCAAGTATAATTTGATCGGTATTTGTGCCATAATATCTACGTCATATTCAAAAACCGTATTTACACGCCAAGATCACGGACGCTAGCGACCCGAAATAAACCTTACTTGAAAGTTGAAAGTATGACCGTTACTTTGACAGCATACGTCATATCACCTATAGGCGTTCATGGCGCTGTGGGCATAACTATTAATGACACCTTTAGGTGTTCTTGGCGTCCAAAACGTTAAGAGCCCGTCTTTGTACATAAGTACAAGTGCTTGCATCTCTTTGCCAAAGCCGCGGAAGGTAGCAGGTATCATACAGGTCTTCGTACCTGAGGTATGCAATGAAGAGTACGTCTAACCCAGCACTTGACTAACGTGCCCTGCCCATCAGGAGACGATGTGATTGACGCATCTTTATGAAACTTTTTTTGTAGAATATTAGCCTCAGAGGCGTTATCCCTGATTCACGTGAATTGCAAAAAAGTTTAAATTAAATTAGCATCCTGAAATGGCCCATCGTGGCTCCATCCTCCTTCGCAAATATCCCTTACGTAATTTCCAAAAGCTTAATGAGGCTGGCCCGGGTTCGATCCTTGGTGAGGGAATTTTCCTTTTTATTTTTTTATTTGTGTTATATGAGCTTAGATACATTTTCCTGAGTCTGACATGGTTAAATACTTATTTCGGTTTTCTGTGGATATTTAATTTTCTTCATCACATATATAGGTGAACCAGGATCTATTGAGGGTGCGCCATGTTACGGAAATTTGTTGGTACTAATTTCTAGCAATGGCAACAATTTTAATAATAGACAACATCTACCCTCTATGATAGTTGTCAATATTGACAATGTAAACATTGCTTTGTCTAGTTTCGTGTGAATTATTATTAGACTGCAATAATCATGCCGAAAGTTTTAGATTTTACAGAGAAAAAAGTTGTAAATAGTGTATATAGTTACTTATTGGAAAAAAACGTGCGGGAGAGAAATTTCTTCCATTAGAAAACATAACGAAATTAGCATCTGAATTGACGGGTAAGCTTCAAACTTATGGACAAATGTCACTATAGTCAGGTCGTCACGATTTGGTTCATGTCTTGTAATAATTTGATTTGTGTATTACGAGGGCGGAGTGATAAGTCCGGTAAAATCATTAGTTAAGGTAATATGTTCACAATTTCAATGATGCCCACTTGTAGTCGAACCTTTTTGAGGCTGAATTGTATATTTTCAGCCAGTTCGCATCATTACTTTTTTTTGACAGCGAAGAAAAAAAACAATTGCTTTGATGTTTGCAAACATGGAGAAAAGTGAGTTTCGCGTTCTGATCAAACATTATTTTCTTCGAAAAAAATCTATTACGGAAACAAAAAAAAGCCTAGAAAAATATTACGGGGACTCTGCTCCGTCGATTAAAATGATTCACAAGTGGTTTACTGAGTTTCGTTGTGGTCGTACAAGCACTAATGATGCCGACCGACCCGGACGGCCAGTTGAAGTCACTACACCAGAGATGATAAGGAAAATCCATGATATCGTATTGGATGACCGAAGAGTAAAAGTCAGAGAGATAGCTGATATTGTAAGCATTTCAGACGAAAGGGTTCGTAATATCCTACACACTCATTTGGACATGAAGAAGCTATCCGCCCGTTGGGTGCCGTGATTGCTTACAGAGGATCAAAAGCCTACTAGAGTGGCCATTTCAGAAGAAGGTTTGGCGAAGTTTAGGCGTAATAAAAAGGATTTCATCCGTCGTTTCATAACTGTAGACGAAACTTGGATCCATCATCTTACACCAGAAACCAAGGAGCAGTCAAAACAATGGATTGCTTCTGGTGAACCTGCACCGAAGAAGGCCAAAGCAGTTTTATCGGCAAATAAAGTTATGGCTACCGTCTTCTGGGATGCTCGTGGTGTAATATACATTGATTACCTTCAAAAAGGCAAAACAATCAACGGCGAATATTATGCCAATTTACTGCAACGATTTCATCAAGTTTTAATGGAAAAAAGGCCCCACTTGGCGAAGAAGAAAATTCTTTTTCACCAAGACAACGCACGGGTGCACACTTGTGCAGTTGCCATGGCTAAAATCCACGAATTGCATTACGAATTGGTCGCCCATCCGCCTTATTCGCCAGATTTAGCCCCTGCGATTATTTCCTTTTTCCTAACTTGAAGAAATGGCTTGGAGGAAAAAGGTTTAGGTCGAATGAGGAAGTGATAGAAGAAACCAATGCTTATTTTGAAGGGTTGGAGCAATCGTATTATGCGGAGGGAATAGAGAAGCTAGAAAAACGTTGGAATAAGTGCTGTGACTTAGAAGGAGACTATGTCGAAAAATAAATATTAACTTTGCCTATAACATAACAAATAGTTTAATTTTTACCAGACTTATCACTCCGCCCTCGTAGGTGTATCGCATGCATCGGTATCACGGATTGCTAGCGAAGGGCGTAAGGGCGGAATTAAACGACCAAACCTAAAAAAAAGAAAACAAAAAAAGAAAATAGATTTGGATGATTTTGATTTATGTGTCATACGTCGTAAAATTCACGAATTTTATAGCGTAAAAAAAGAAATACCAACAATAAAAAAATTGTGGACTGTTTTAAAAGAAGACATAAATTACCCAGGGGGTAGAGAATCATTAAGACTGTTATTGCACAAGATGGGGTACAAATTCAAAAAATGCCGAAGCCAGAGACAAATTTTAATAGAAAGATTTGATATTGTTGCTTGGCGTGAAAAATACTTAACTGAAATTGACAGCATTCGACGAAAAAACCGACCTATAATATATTTAGATGAATCATTTATACATACGTCTATAAATTATATATAACAAATGCTGGCAAAGTAATGAGGAACCGGGTGTGGCAGAAACTGTATCGAAAGGAAAAAGATTTATAATGGTACATGCTGGAGGAGCCACAGGTTTTGTGGACTTTGTGGACAAAGAAAAAAAAAGTGACTACCACGAGTCCATGAATAAAGATAATTTTAAAAAGTGGGTCACGGAAAAACTTATTCCCAATCTCGACAAAAATTCCTGTGTTGTCATGGACAACGCAAGATATCATTCTTTTCAGGTCAATAAAGCACCTAACACTCAATGGAAGAAGCGAACAATTGTCAAATGGCTCGATGACAATAATATTAGTTATCCGCGAAAAGCAACTATAGCCACTTTGCTAGTTATCGTGAGGAAAAATAAGCCCGATCCTAAATATGAAATTGACGAACTATTAAAGGCTCATGGCCATACTGTGATTCGATTACCCACCGTATCATTGTGACTTCAACCCCATCGAAATGATATGGGGCATAGTCAAAAATAAAGTTGCATCGAAAAATGTCGCACACGGCGGAGAAGGTTTTTTAGATTTAGTGAAAAGCAGTTTTCAGGTACCACCACTTTCATTTCACATTAAATGTAGGCATTAAGTACTTACTATGCTAGCTTAGTAATCGGGAGATGATAGCTAGCCGCCATACACGCACGGATTTGTCCGCTAGATGTGTCCGACAGATCTGTCCGGCGGACACATCCGTCCATGTGTGGCGAGAATTGAGCACTAATTTGTCTGCCAGACGTCCTTCCGCTGTCCGTACTCAATACTCCGACGCCCATCCGCCGCCGTTTGTGGGTGATCGCGGATCAGATCTGAGATGTGTCCGCCGGACAAATCCCTGCGTGTATGGCAGGCTAATCTTAGCATCCTAAACCAGAAATAGTGCCACACTTCGCTATTCTGATACTACTTACGCCAGCCGGTTAGACTTTTAACGGTTTCTTCATTTACGAGTATAACGGCATAAGTAGAGTAACACATCAAGCCATACGAAAAAAAAAAACGGCGACCAATCTGTCGGTTTCTTTTAGACGCACCTAATGACTTTTTTAACTGCACGATTGTTTCGCATCCTTAATAACTTTTAAAAGTGCTTTTCTTTTTAAGGAAATAACTGCTGAAACATGGAAAAAATGTTGCGATCATGTAATAAAAGTCGAAAATTACTACAGGAAGTCAGATCATGCAATTGATTCCTTTATAGAAAAATTTGTTATTGAGGTTGGGTCTGATTCTAGCAGCGAGTCTAGTCAGTCGGAGTCAGAATACGAGTCAGATTTCTTAATGACTGAAGAATATTTAGATCCCGATTTTGAGTATAATGTTGAGAGCGAGTCAAATTCCTTGATGACTGAAGAATATTTAGATCCCGATTTCAACTATGCCGAATAGAACATATTTGGTACGTTAAATAATTTTATTTGTAAATTTATCTATATAAATTCTTACTTATAACTCTTGCGTTACTTATTGACTTTACGCTATTCATTTTATCTAAATCGAGTCAGCCATTTAAGCGTAAAAACCGAAGAAATATCCAAACATCAAACTTCGCACTTATTAAAGTTGTCGGAATAAAACAAAAATCATCTGCCAATTTCCATTGTCCCCACTATACAAATTGTTGCTATATAAAATTCAAAACGAGCGCCCTCTTGACAATACTCCCAAAGTTCTGGTTTACCTATAATTTAATTTATGTATTTCCCGTGACTCGACAAGACCTGCGTGGTGTGGATCTCAAGGGTACCTAATGCACACCCAGATTCAAAATTGCATGGAAAATTTATGAATGAATTTATTCATAATGTGTCCATGCAATTTTTAATCTCACTGTACTCGTATCTGTGTTGTATTTTTAATATTGTTTTTAATAAGGAATTTAACATCGTCCCGACAAATTGTATCAATAGCAGTAGGACCATTAACCTTATATACCTAATGGCAGCACTAATGACTTTTTTACAAAATATGAATTGTACTTTTCAGTGCCAATCATTGGGTAGGTTAGGTTAACTTAGGCGTGTATTTTTTTAACATATTCTGTACACCAGTGGCGGCGCCTAAAATCAAGCTGATTTGACTTTTCTTTACTTTGTGACATACCTAATATGTAGTGGAAAGACTCAAGTTTCTGAAAAATAGGCAAGCCGGTCGGAAACGAGTTTATGGACGCCCCGCCACTGCTGTAGTCATGAGTAGGTACAATGTTTTTAAGTAAGGGTACTTAAATACTTATTAATTTGATACATACAACTCACAGTTTTTGACATACAGTCAGCAGGAGAAGTAGCGAAATGGGTAAGGTATTCAAAATTAGTTAAACTTGACTTTATTATTAAGAGAACGAGATACTGCTGCTACTGTCTGTATAATTAATAATAACAAAAGTTTCAACTTAAACTTAACCGTTCAGCAGCCAAAACAAAATATCCAATACTAAATCGCTGTCCCAATTATAATCTTAAAAATAAAACCCAAAAAGCCTTTTCATCCGTAACACGACACCCCGGGGTCGCGTCGTTAGTCAAAACGTCGACGCACAAAGGCGGGATGAATTATTCATTTTCTGACACTCGGTATAACTAGCCGTCGTAGCTTGTTGTACTCGTAGTGTCAAAAATGTCAAGCGAGGGGGTTGACGGAGGGGGTTGAAGGACAGCGCCTCGATTCGACATGCCAAACTGTGAGACGTGGATGTCACACTTGTATCGCTAGTGGATAGAGTGATATCCATCTGTCCACACGTGGCCACACCTAAGTGTCAAGCTTTCAGTAGGTCTCGCGTTTTGTCTATGGCTATGGCCACCATTTTAGATATCACTCTTGAGTGATTCCACCCCAAATTTCAACTGTCACAAAAGTGTGATATCATACTTGTCTCGCAAGCGACTGTCAGTTATGCCATGTCGAATCAGGGCCCTGTGTGATTTTCTCTCTAGTTTTTCCATTGCACAATTACTGTTAACAAAAATATTGGTATCGTATTCTAATTATAAAAAAGTAAGAAAAAAAATATTTCTCGCAAAAAAAATGGTTTTGCATGAAGGGTTGACTGGCTGAGACGAGCCGGATGTCCCATACAAAAAAAAAATTGCGTCTTAAAATTTTTTTGTATTTTTTCTTAGTCGTAATACGATACCAATCATGCCCTGAAACGGATCACCAGTGTTTTTGTAACACCCTGTATTAATTGTTATTACGGAAACATGCAACTATAGGTACTATTATTTTATCTTATCCCAGCTTTTTCTGGGATAGATTAGGTTTCCGCTCGGAACCAGAAGATAAACTAGTCCTTATTGGGATTAGGTTCGTTTTCCTCACGATGTTTACCACCGAAAAGCGAGTTGCAAATATCAAATGATAATTATTTCGTACTAGTTTTTGCCCGCGGCTTCGCTCGCGTTAAATTCGGGGTAACACGGTTCCCCTTTCCTGATTTAAAACACAGAAGAGAACTCGAAACAGAATATTATTTTAATACGCTACTGTAGACGATATTATTTGTCTTTATATCTTATGCACGATTTTTTTGTTAGTCACAAATAGTCCGCATACCAATTTTTAGCTTTCTACCTTGAAAATTGCGGAATGCTCCATACAAACTTCCACCCCCCATTTTAGGGAAGTGGGGGGTTAGAAAGAGACAAAAAGTAGCCTATCTCACTCTCCATCCCTTCAACTATCTCCACTTAAAAAATCACGTCAATTCGGCGCCCCGTTTTGCCGTGAAAGACGGACAAACAAACAAACAAACACACACACACATACACATACACTTTCCAATTTATAATATTAGTATGGATAACTCAGTGGTTAGAGCCGGGGTTTGAACCCGAGACTTGAAGGTCGGACGTTTTATTGCTAGGCTAAGGGCGCTTTTTTTAGTTAAACCTAGTAGTAACTCCGAGGCATCTATATGCCTTCTTATATCTTCTTATATCCACATACATGAATAAATAATTTCATTTCAAATCATTTAATTTAATTTAATTTAATTTCATTTCAAATCATTTCATTTTTTCTTCCTCCTAGCGTTTGTCCCGGCTTGGGGTCCGCTTCACAACCTAATCTTAGGCGTAGGCACTAGATTTTAAGAACGACGACGAGCGACTGCCACCTAACCTTCCAACCTAAAGGGTAAACTAGGCCTTATCGAGATTAGGTCCATGTAATGCACCTAACACGTTCGGCGCGTGCGTCCAGTCAGCAAAAGATGCATTGCCCCAATAATTTGGAATTCATTTAGATTCAGTGTACTTTCCGGGTGAATTCGATTAACATTGAACATTCCCAACATTTTAATAACATTTTTTATTGTGACAAACACGTACATGATCAACAAAAATATTAAGAAAATTAAAGATTAAATTAAAACTACTAAAGCTAAATCTTACTAGAAAAAATAAAAATACCTAAAACAAACCTTGGCTTCTTGGCAGGGTGCCCATCACGCAGGCAGCATTCCCGCGTTGTATCGCGATGGCAAGCCTTTGTGCGAGAAAGCTGCCTGCGCGAGGGTCCCCCGTTGCTTCCCGCAGCCTCTTGCTGAGCTCTTTGTGGAGCCCACGCGCACCCCTGCCCCAGGGACCTAGTGTCTCGACACCAAAATCTACTACTTCGTAGTTGGTGCCGAGACAGCCATAATTATTGACTTTATAGCGCTTTCGGGTGTCGGCCGATGTCGTATTTTATAACATTTTACGACATTAAACATTTTTCTACTACTCTCCGGAAGTTTTTACATTCCAGCGAACCCGCAACCCTGAATCGTCCGGTTTCCTTACGATGTTTTCCTACACCGAAAAGCGACTGGTAAATATCAAATGATATTCAGTACATATAAGTTCCGAAAAACTTAATGGTACGAGCCGGGGTTTGAGCCCGAAACCTCCGGATTAAAAAGTCGGACGTCTTACCGTCAGGCTACCAGCGCTCAATATCAGGCATCTACGAGTATATATATGCCTTCAACCTTATAAATATCCCACTTAATCCTAGCGGGCTCAAAATAGTTATCTACTTACTGCAGTAGAAAACAAAAGCAGTTCAAATAATTCTGAACACTTTGCCTGCTCAGCCAATTCTGCTCCTGCTTGCACATAAATACAAGATGAATCTCAACAACTGCATTAATCTTAAATGTGGCATTCATTTATCATTCTCGGTGGAATCTCTGGAAAGTGCTCATAAGCATCTCTATAAATCCTCCCGGGCTAGCATGAGATTGGTATTTTCAACCGACTTCAAGATTTCGAAGGAGAAGGTTATCAATTCGTCGGGATCTTTGTTTTTTGCTTTTTTTAGGGTTCCGTAGTCAACTAGGAACCCTTATAGTTTCGCCATGTCTGCCCGTCCGTCCGTCCGTCCGCGGATAATCTCAGTGACCGTTAGTACTAGAAAGCTGAAATTTGGTACTAATATGTATATCACGCCGACAAAGTAGTAAAATAAAAAGTGGAAAAAAATGTTTTATTACGGTACCTCCCCTATACGTAAAGTGGGGAGTGTTTTTTTTCATGATATATTGTTGGATAGGTATTTAAAAATGAATAGGGGTTTACTAAAATCATTTTTTGATAATGTAAATATTTTCGGAAATAATCGCTCCAGAAGTAAAAAAAAATGTGTCCCCCCCCCCTCTAACTTTTGAACCATAAGTTTTAATAATATAAAAGAATCTCAAAAGCAGAATTTTATAAAAAACTTTCTAGGAAAATTATTTAGAACTTGATAGGTTGAATAGTTTTTGAAAAAAATTACAAAATAATTTCTGAACTAAGTTTGTAATTTAACCGTACGTGTACGTGTTTATTGTACCTGTAATTCCTACAAAATCACAATGAAATGACGTGCTTTCAAATAAAGTAAAAACGGTGAAAATCGGTTAACGCAATAAAGAATTATCCCATAAAAATCATCTTCCATACTTTAAGCTCGCGCGCAATAGTTTACTTAATTTGCCGATAGATGTCGCTGTACGTGGAACGCTCATATCATATCCTACATGGCGGTGTTATTTTAACTCTTAAGTGGGGACACTTACTGTGACGGACGGAAAACTACGGAACCCTACACTGAGCGTGGCCCGACACGCTCTTGGCCGGTTTTTTTGTGTATGTTCACCGATTATTCGAAGACGGCTAGACCGATTTGGAAAATTATTTTTTTGTTTGAAAGAGTATACTTCACAGTTGGCTCATTGTAACCAGGTCAGGATCTGATGATGGGATCCTGGAGAAATCGAGGGAACTCTTCAACTATTAGGCACACCTATAGTGATTTGAGTATTTTTTACAGCAGCTCGAGCATTTGCTTTAGAGGCTAAGTGAAGTCGGTTCTTTTTTGCTAAAAATTGTATAGGATGATGATGATGATTTCTTCCTGTTGTCCCTCATTAAGGACGTGAGATTTGCAGAGGAGTTTGCCATATTTCAAGATCTTGAGCAGCTAGTTTCAGGTTCCAGTAAAGACCAGTATATTATAGGGGCGAAACAAAATAATGACTGTTTCTGTTTTGCGCATTCGTTGCTTGTAGAAAATACAAGCGTTATGTTCGCCATTTGTGTTTTTGATTTTAATTGTGAAATAAAGTTTAAATAAATAAAGGCTTTGAATTGAAGGACAGGGTCCAAACTCTTGCAGCAAAAACTTACTAGGCGGACTCTGTGCGTAGCGTAGTGGATTTTAGAAGAGCAGAAAAACGCTTGAATCGGCTACAATGTAGCGCGTAGCAAACTGCGGTACGAAAAGTGATAGGCAAATAAAAGTTAGTCATTATTTTATTTTATACCACGATGGTAGTAAACAAGCATGCGATCCGCCTGATGGTGAGCAGCTACCGTAGCTTATGGACGCCTGCAACTCCAGAGGTGTCACATGCGCGTTGCCGACCTTTTACGAAAAGGAGGGTTCACTGTGGTGACGGCTAAAGGAACAATTGAGAGGGTCCTCTTTGAGCTCTTCGGCAACCTTACTCACCAGCAGAAACACAACACTATGAGTAGGGTACTCGTAGTTATTATTTCGCAAATGCCACTTTTACGAAATTAGCGCCATGCTAGGCCTTCCCACGCAATACAATAATGCGCTCATTTGGGGCATTCCGCTCAAAACAAAACGAGTGAAGACTCTTCCCTTTGTCGCCGCGAAACTCCTTTGTCGGAACCATCTAATTGACCTATATTCACCTGAGCACAGAATAGTACAAAAAGAACATTTTCTCAAACATACTCCGAAATGTATGCGTTAATGTCACGAAATGAAGACATGAAGTTGCTCATTTATTGGCTTACATTACTTCTTGACCTAGGCCAAGAACTAATGTAGGGAGTTAGTATGAAGCCTACATTATTGTCTGCTGCTCTAACTTTATGCTCACTAAAGATTAGACTGACAAATTATACTGCACAGAATTAGTAGGTATCTAACAGATTATAGTAGTTTTTTTTCCAAAACGCACGCGGGCGAATGACCGCCATTGCACTGCCATGGCCAACTTGATTGTACCGGCTTTCTAGCCTTTCATTACGTTACCGATATATCGATGTGGTAATGAATTTTCATAAATATTTACAACACTGGCACAGATTATACACTTATGTTACATTACTGGTTGCAATAATGGTGGTAATTACATACAGTTTCCGAACGCAGTATAGAGGATTTATGATATGGGTGTAGATAAACAGCTTTATGTGCGCCAAACACATCATATAAATGAATTCAAAATAGTTAAAAAAGTCTGCTCTTTGCTGACTTTGCTCACGTTTAAAAAACTTTTTCCAGAGAAGTATATTTAATGCAAATTTATTATGACCTTCTTGGGACTTTGCTGTAAACACGAAAGTATGCCACGCTTATATCACGCGATGAAATGCAACTTGAAATTAAACTGCACATCCAAATAAACAAAACGTCTTAAGCGCCTTTATTTTACTATCTAGTCTCGTCTTTTGAATTAAAATCGAATATATAATACTATTGCAATTTGTCATGGTTAAGGTTAGTGGGATATAGTTCCAATGCGCAAATGTTATCTTTAGCATTATATTACCTTTTCCTTTAGTTATAAAGTTCAAATTGATCTGGTTTGAATCCTCTTCTAATACATCCTTTGATAGCTTTGTAGCTCACCACTCAACCTTGGCTTGTCAAGAAAACATGTAGGGAAAGCTGTGGCTCAAAACTTTCGGAATTTTACCGATTTATTAAATTGTTTTTCTTTAATAAAACTTATTTGTCTGTATTTTAATTGAAATATAATTTAGAGGTGTAACTTATACAGGTTCTTGTACAATAACAATTAAGTAATAATCAATTAAACAAAAGTTAAACCGCAATTTCGCTGACTAATTGTACAATTGCTTAATAAATTTACGCTTTATTTTATTTTAATATAGGTACATAGCATAATAGACTATCAACTAGATGCAAATTCCAAACTTCCACATACAGCCTTGGCCAGAAGTGTTGAGCATAGCTCTTTTTTGTTTACAATTTCGATGTTAAGTATTAATTTCCTATCATAACAATGTACGATGACGTAAAATGTTATATTTTATTGATATATCTAGAAAACTTCACGTAATAACACTTTCAAGGTACCTATAAAATATGAAAAGTGGAGGTCCCAAAAATGCGAATTTAGGTCGGTGCGACAAATTGCAAATATTCTATGCAGTTACTACTCACTTCAACAAAACATGCCTGTTCAGATTGAATTAATTGATAAAATAACTTCAAAAAAGATAGAAAAGCCGGTCTAAACTTTCGAGTTTTGTATGAAAATCGCAAAGGTGCTTAATACTTCTGGCCAAGGCTGTATATATATATATATAATGCTAAATAACATTAACATAAAGTCTCTAAATAGTAAGATATCACTACATAAATAGTATAAAACAAAGTCGCTTTCCGCTATCTGTTCCTATGTATGCTTAGATCTTTAAAACTACGCAACGGATTTCGATGCGGTTTATTTTAAATATATAGAGTGATTCAAGAGGAAGGTTTATATGTATAATACATGCATAATATAGTAGATAAACACTGATAATTTCAGAGGTTTCTAATGTGATGTCGTAAATAAACACATTTTTTGCGCTTACATTGCAAACGCTGGCTAAACCCTACGATCATAGATCAAAATAATGTACACCTTGTTGTGTATTGTACACCTTAAAAATCCGGGGCGGGACGCTAGTTACACTATAAAGTATTCAGGTCAGAATCTATGAACGCAAAATTATGTCGGGTATCATAGATTCGGGTATCTTTAACTAACTTTACTTTGTATTCTCTCTGTTGCACCAAAATGCCTATATTAAGCACGTTGAAAGCTTATTGAATTAACTAAGTAGTTCGGCATTATCAGAGTGCCGTTCAGGGAACATAAAATTTTACGGTCAGTCCGTGTTATTGCTTTACCACCTGGTCTGTCTAGCCGGGACGCAGTACGATTAATTTACAGTCTTATGGAATATTGTTCCTTCACCTACCACTACATACTCTCAAACAAATTACTTTTATCGGAAAAAATACCAATAAAACGTAGAAGTTTAATCAATCAGTCATCCAATTTTATATCCTTCTAGATTTTTTTAATAAAAGATGAGCAATGTTGTAAACAGTTACATATATACAACGGTACAATAGGTAACTTACATCTACAACTACACATTTTTTTTATTATGCTGTAGTGGCCGTTGTCGAATTAAGGGGCCCCCTGGTGCCAATGACCTTCGATCTGAATCCCTTAGTTTTCTAATGATTTTTATCGCTTACTAGCTATGATACCCGGCTTCGCTCGGGAGTTGATATGAGATTACGTGGTAGATGAAATAAAAAAACATACTATGACGTAAAAAGTAAAAAATATATTTTGAAAACATTTTCTATATTTACATGTATTTACATTTTCTCATTATTTACACTACTTGTTTGTAAACAACATTTTTCATTTTATTGTCCGGGGTATATATATATAAATTTTTCGAACTTCCTACTCTTGAGCAAGCTACATATAGCTGACCGTGAGAGAAGCAGGATTCTTTGAGGTTGATGCCACAATATTTCAGAGTTTGCCCTTGCGCTTTGTTAATTGTAAAACTAAAGGCTAATTTAATTGGAAACTGCAATCTTTTAAATTGAAATGGCAATTCAGAAGAGATCAGTGGTATTCTAGGTATAAATACTGTGTGTCCTTTGTTCTTTCCAGAAATAAGTTCAGCTTCAATGACATTATTCGATAGCTGTTTTACGATCATCCTCGTTCCATTACATAGTTTTGGGGAGTTGAGATTTCTGAGTAGTATGATTGGAGATCCAATTTTCAGACGAAGGCAGTGTAATGGCATTCCTGGTACTTGTAAAGAGTTTAGAAATTCAGTAGGAAAGTTGACACTTTCTTCAATGGATACCATCGTGTCGATCGATTTATATACTTTCTCTTCACCAGGTATTTTCTTTAGAATATTAAAATTGATATCGTCAACAATATTATTTTTAGTGGCCGAAATTGCTCTTTGAAATAACCACTCTACGTTGGTATAGTTCTGAATAATATTTGGATAAATTTTATCGATTAGTTCGTTTTCAGTAGTGGCTATGTTACAGAAATCACTATTGAGTTCAATGAGGCCGGTCGTTTGGTCAGTAGGATATGTACCTTCGCCTATTTGTAAAAGTTTTTAAGCAAAATGTGCTGTTGTTTCATCTTTTGATAATTCAACCCTCATGTTTTTTGTTAATTGCAGTATTTGTACTTGCGGCCAGAGATGTGACTTTTTTAAGCATGCATTGATCTCGTCTGCTGGTGTTGATTTGGGAATAACTGGAAGTGTTTGTCGAAAATCTCCTGAGAGTATGAGTAGAGCTCCTCCCATCATTTCAGAGTTTTTTCGCAATTCTTGTAATGTTCTGTCCATGGCTTCTAGTGATTTTTTATGGGCCATGGTGCATTCATCCCAGAAGATAATTTTAGCATGTTTTAGAAGTTGACCCCGTCCAGATGTTCCTGAGATTTTACATACCGGGAATTGTTGTTCGGCTATATTCAACGGTAGTTGTAAGGCAGAATGGGCAGTTCGTCCTCCTTCCATAAGTGTGGCTGCAATGCCGGATGATGCTAGTGCCAGTGCGATGTGTTTTTCAGCACGTATTTCCGCCAGTATTAGATTTATTAGAAACGTTTTACCGGTGCCTCCTGGTGCGTCCAAGTAAATAATTCCACCAGTGTTGTTATTTATTCGGTTCATTATAACGTTGTAAATTTTTTTTTGATTGTCATTGAGGAGTGGTTTGTTGTGAGCAATGTATTCAAGTAGTTCATTGACGTTGTAGCTTTTTTCCTTTGTAATTTCGCAGTTTAGCACACTGAAAGTATTTCTTTGTGGTGCTGGCATTCCAATTTCTACTAAGGTCTGGTTATTTATTGCTAAACATTTATCTTCTAAGCGAATGAGTGTTTCATTGAAGATGTCGTCATTGAATTCTATAGTCAGTTCTGGATTAGCTTGTCGGATTTGGTACAATATATCATCACTCATATTCCTTTTGAAAGAGTCCCATAGCTGTTTTGGGTTTGATGGGTTACATGTAGTTAGAATTATGGCGAATAACTCTCGAATTTGTTCAGCTGAAGCTGTGAGTGTGGCTTCTTGTAGTGTTAATTCCCAGTGGTTATCGTTTTCCAATAATCCTAAACGTTGACATGCTTCTCTGTAAGTCTGGCATATGTAGCCGTCAATAGTCCTGAGATCTGTGAAACTTGTTGGTCCCCGTATTTCGTGTAACAACATTCGGAGATAGAAACATTCGGCATTGTTTGGATGTACAGTGTATACTCGACCTATTGCGTTAGTTTTCATTATTTCTGGATGACCCTCTTCTGGCATTCCTTGTTTTCGTCGTTGAAAAATTTTCCTTGTTTTGTCCCACGTATAATAAATAGTGACGTCGACATACAGTAACGTCTTTGCGAATGGATCCGTTTGGCAAAGTTGGAAAAAAGCTGTTAATGTTGTGTTCTGAGGTGGTTCGCTTGCAATTTCTCTTTTGTGAAGTAAACTCTCTGTCCATTCTCCAAATGTACTGCTAGATGTTGCACAGCTGGTTCGCGTTCGTGTATGGGAAAACTAAAAATCCTCCACGCTGCTTCGTTACTGTTGATGTATCTTCCCATTTGGTACGTGAGGATTTCATCATTTCTATTATTTTGTTCGCTATTTTGGACTATTTGAAATACTGCCATATCACTACCTTTGTTTACGTACTTACATAAATATTTAATAGATTTTACTGAATTGCAATATTCAACGTTTATGTGTGCTCGGAACATTTTGGAAAGTAGTGGGTTATATGGTACTACCCATTGATTATCTATTTCCAGTTCGTCTCTGCCTTGTATTCGTATTTTTGCTGTGAAGCCACCGTTTTTCGGTGATCGTCTTCTATATTTGGGATAGCCGTCATCTTCAGTTTTTGTATCGTCCAAGTATGGTTTTGGATATTTTTTTGTACATTTTCCATCACTCATGCATGGCGAATTGAAGTTTAATGGTCCACATGGTCCGTGAATCATGTTTTTCACTACTATGTTGTATAGTTACGGATCATTTTGTGGATTGGGAAATTCAGCTTGGATGATTTTGTCGATATCCGTGGGATAAATTTTATCGTGTAGCCATATGAGATTGTGTGAGTGAGGTAATACTCGTTTTTGCCACTCGATTGTATACATCCAGCATCTAACGGTTCCAAAGATGTGGTATTTTGTGATGAATTCAATAAATCTTATTTGTTTTTGTCGAAAAACTCGGGCTATCATGTCGTGTCGATCCATGGAGGTTTGTCCGTATTTTAGTTGTTCTTTGATTTCTGGCCATGATGAGTTGCATGTAAATGTTATGAAGAGATCAGGTCGTCCATATTTTCTTACGTAGGTCATGGCATCTTGAGTATATTCGTGCATATGTCTTGGACTTCCTATGTATGATGAGGGTAAGATTACCATTGTTCCAATATCGTCAATATTGCCGTCATTTATGATCGCATCTCGAAGGTGGATGTATTCTTCTGTGCGTAGTTTCTTCTGATTCAGTCTTATGTAAAGCATCCGTTCTGCTTCTATTTTTGCGTACATATCTACCAGAAATTGTTGGAATAAACGGCGAGTGTTGAGAATGTGATTGTGTCACGGCTTGTATTTTCATTGTCCACAATTACGATGGCGACTTTATCTATCTGAGGTGCATTAAATCTACATTCGTGTTCTCCACGTGGTCTTTTATCGGCTCGAATTACAATTTTATAGTCATCAGAAATCATGCGATCTAGTGTTGTTTTGAATATGTAAATCAGTTGATTGTATTTGTGTAAGATCCTCTGTACATCTTGGATTATTTCGCGTTTCAATCCAATAAAATTTGTACATCGTTGATCAATTTCGTTTTCTTCATTTCCGATGAAATATACTTGCAGAAATTTATAGTCATCGTTAGGCATTGGTAGTAACGATCCAATTTTGTGATAAATTTGCCCTTGAATTGAAAATACATATTCAAATTTGTCTCTATTAGTGTCAGTCGAAGTAACACCGAAAGAAGTCATTTGAAAGCAGGAGTTGTATGATCTTATATTTTGAAGAAAGTGTTTTGATTCTGGTGTTTCCCCGGTCATGTAATGTAGAAATTCCTGTGGAGGTGCTTCCAGTGGTGGTAATCGAATTTTTCCATTCATGCAACAGAGACCTGGTGTTTCTTTACTGAATTTTTTCGCGTGGCAAAACTGGCAAATGTTATTCATTTTTCCGATCACAACATATTTATGATCGTAATATTTCTTCGTCGATTCGTAGTGGACTGCTTCCTTTATTAGATTATCTTTTAAAATGCTCGATTCTTCAATACTTTTATTTTCTTTTCTTTCTTCGCTTTTTCCGCTTCTCAGGGTGCTCATTCTGGTTCGTTAATTTTGTAAACGTGCTTTGCGCTCTTCTTCCGTTTCATTTCTTCGATTTTCTTTTTGTTTCCGCCGTTTCGCTGCAGAACTGGCAAGATCTCCACCTCTTTTACGTCTAGGCATTGTATTCTGTAAAATATAAATTAAATGAACATTTTATAGACAAATATATTGTTACGTAATCGTGGAGCACGTTGAGACAAAGAAAAAAAAAAAATTTAATCTTCAAGCGGTCGCGCGATATTTTGTTTACGGCCAAAGTATATAGAAGGCATCGATTCAACGCCGCGCGACTACTTGAAAGTTAAGGAAATTACAATTAAAAAAAAAAAAACCAATAGAATTAATTAAATACACTATTAAAAATACTCACATTTGATATTTCACAATAAAGGCTCACAGATAACTTTTTTCTTCTTCGCTTCGAAATCGAGAATTAATTAAACACACTATTAAAAATACTCACACGTGATACTTCAAAATAAAGGCTCACACACAGATAATTTCTTTCTTTTTCGAAATCGCTTGTTTCGCTGTTCAAATCAAACTAACTCTGGCGGGTGACACCGGGCTCTTATATATTCAGAAAGCTAGGCTCTAGGATATTCGAGAATGTTGGCGCTAGGATATTCGAGAAAGTTTGGGAATAATCGTTCGTTTAAGTCCATATTGTGTACAATGAATGAAATTCAACTATTCGACAACAGATGGCGCCACTTTGGACAATGAATGAAGTTCAACTACTCGACAACAGATGGCGCCACTACACTTACTTTCCGAGTTGAAGGGTTGGAAAAGCCCTTATATCTTTAAAGACACACCCTTTAGGTTAAAACGGGAACTTTCTTGTTCGAGGGGGAATAAAGGGCTATCACACTATATAAGTCCCTTTATCGTGCTGGGACTCCTTTTTAAGTTTTATCGGCACGCACATTTTCTCAACTTAGTTTTATTATATATAATGATAATGATTATATTATCAGTAACGGGCTAACGGCCTTAAACAATATAGTATCCTATATTTACTTACTTCAATATTCATTGCCTTCAAGATATTTGACATTAAATTAGAACAATTTTAGGCCCAAAAAGTGGTTTTGTAGTCATAACTTTTGTGTTAATTAGTTTTTAAATTAAAATCTCTCGTCAGTTTTTAGAGATGTCAAAGAGGAACCCTTATATGTACATTTCGTATATGTAAAATTATTTTCAACACACCTGCTCGTAACGAGGTTCTTATTCCACCGCTTTTATGCTCATAATCCTAGATATTAAACACGCGTGCATTTCACAATAATTATCCAACTAGTGGAATAATTTAATAATCCGATCAAGTGACGTTTGTACTCTAGTGCCAAGTTGCACGTACGCAGACGAATCGTTGTAATTTAGTCGGCTATTACCTTTCCTTTTTTTTAGCTCTTTATGAGTTTACATTCTGTTAAAGTAAAAAAAAAGTAAATATATTAAAACTATACACATTTACGATAGAATACAAATTATACAATCCTGATTGTGAATAAGAATCATTTCAACTTATTATATTACTCGTAATACACAATAAATTACGTTTTAAACACGAATTGTCTGTTTTAATTAATAAAATTGGCTGTTTGGCATTATACGACCGCACCTTTGCGAAAATTGCGTGCCATTTATAAGTTAACCTCAAATCATTGTTTATTTGTTAGATTTTTCTCGTCGTTGTTTTATTAATTTAAACAAATTATATTTTCAATGAATAAGAAGACAACTTTAGCGTTTATTTAACCTCTGGATATATTTCAAAATTGTGATACATACTAGTAAAATGTCATCATAAAAATCTAGTGAGCAATACGTAAGAAAATACTATAATTTATTGCACAATAAATGTGACGTCTTTAATTTTATGAAATGATTTGAAAAAGAGTTCCAGATACTCAATAACATCACAAAAAGGTTAGTTAAATTTAATTATCTTAGGTTCGTAAGTACCTCTATCCTGTAAACATTCTGACAATTAATGTATTTATCAAAAGTTATTAATTATACTATTCTGCTATTTCCTCGCAAGTGTGTTGAAAAACGTCGTATGAAACGCGTGTGCTTGATCATTACATAAGCTCAGCTTCCTTATGCGCAGTCACATGCGTTCGTGCGCACAGTATCGCTTCGTATGTAATGATCAACTTAGCACACTTGTATCATAATGTACTATTACAGCATTCGAATATCGATAAAAGTGTTTTTAGACCATATTTTAAAAAATCATAAAAAAATAAGTGCCTATTCATTTTATATCCGGCTCTAAGATGGAGATAAAAGATTTAACCACCGTTATCAGTTAGCCTTATTATTCTATCTGTAGTGCAAATGTTAGAATATCGACTCAAAACTGGTCAAAAATCGATAAAAAACGTATAGAGCCCCTTAAGAGTATTCTTTCACCCTTACTCTAATAGCCAGCAGTGACCCGTAACCTTGACAGCGATTAATTAAACAACATTAACGCTATTTTTAACCCCATTAGGACCCAATAAATCTGACCCCGGACATTCATCGTATCGACAGCTTATCCAATCAAAGAAAACCTGTTAAAGAAAATGCCGGGGCTTTGATTTAATTTCCTCCCTCCGACGCCATTCTCGTTCGCTTTCCTTTAACGCCTGTTTGGAATTTAATTTAGCTTTTGATCTGGATGTTTTGAATAATTCTTCGCATTGGAAATCTTTTGGGCTTGGTAATTATGAGTGAAGGCTGTTTCGGGGCCGGATTGGGTAGAGAAGTTTAACTTTTGGGAATAAATAAATTTAATAAACCCTTACTGCTACTGCTATACAGGATGTTTCTTCAAGAACTAGCTTGTAAGAGGTGATTAGGTGAGTCATACTGAACAATTTTTTCTATAGGACCAAACCCAAAAAAAATGTTGGTCTTCCCATAGAAAACGTCGACGTTTGATAGGCCGAAATGTATGAAATGGGATTGTTTTTTGTGTTTTGGAGTAGATGCCGTAGTAAAATTTGCTTTGTATGGCCTACCAAATCTGAACCTGGAAGGATTGAAAGAACAACCTGAACCTGGTTCCTCTTTGACGTCTCTAAAAACTAAAAAGAGATTTTAACTAATTAACACAAAAGTTATAACCAGAAAACCACTTTTTTGGCTGTGTGATTTTGATGTCAAATATTTATCTCGAAGACAATGAATATTGAAGTCAATATATGATACTATATTGTTTAAAGCCGTTACCGATAAATAATATGGTACGGTATAAAAATCATTACAAAACTAAGGGATTCAGATCTAAGGTCATTGGCGCCAGGGAGCCCCTTAATTCGACATTTATTTTTATCGAAGACATGTGAAATTCTTCCCAAAGTTTTTGACATAGGTAAAATATCCCGCATGGTTGCGTTTTCCTTTAGACTGCCGTGCCGAGGCCAACAGAGCTTGAGCTAACGATGTTACGATGAAATTATCGCCGGTATGCCTCGTGATTCGAGAAACAGTACAAGTACACTCAGCAGCGCGACAACAGCGTAAAGATTTTGAACACCTCGCCTGCTTAGCTACAACTGCCGCTGTGTCACGCTTTTCAATGTCAAATAGAAGTTGTAAACTACTGTAATCATTGCCAAAATAGTTTTTAAGTAACCGGGGCAAACTGATTTATGCATGCCTAACCTGGCCCATAAAGAAAGAAACATTAAGTAAAATCAAAGTATGCCGGAGGGGAATCGAGAGGAGCTATTTAGGACTGAAACTAAGAGACAAAGTCAAGAACAAGGTGATCAGCAAAAAAAAATGGGGCCTCGGATATAGCCAAACAAGTAATGCGACTTAAATGGAGGTGGGCGGGACACATACAAACAGTCGAAGATGAACGTTGGTCAAAAATCATAACCCAAGGGAAGTAAAAGGAAGAGAGGAAAACCATTGGCAAGATGGAGCGATGATATAAAAAAATAGCAGAACACAATTGGACAACAACAGCCAAAAATAGAATATCATGGAAAGATTTGGAGGAGGCTTTCACCGCTCTAGACGGTCCTTATGCTGAAGATGAAGAAATTTTTTTAGTGTAAACATAGTCATTTAATGTTAAAATATGCTCAGGAATTAAAGGGTAACCAGAGGGCCTTCAGTGTAGGAGCCCCGAGGTATCCTTAATTGATAATTAAATATATAATTCCCAGTTAATTAAAGTTCAAAGCGTAAATATTCGGTTGCTTTGCTTCATTAGCATAAAGCCAATCGATTTCCGATCCGAGTTTGGTAAAGGCAGTTCGGCACGAGCAAGGCTTTTGTTTATTAAAGGTCGTTCTTCAGATTCGAGGTCTAAACTCCTTCAAACTATTATCATATTCCTAGGAGCCTGGAGTCTACTGGGCATTAGTTTTTACAAGCAGACAGGAATTGGCGTAGGCACTAGTTTTTACAAAAGTAACTTGTAATCTGGGGGGGGAAACTAGGCCTTGTCCAGTATTAACAAACCATACTAAATGTATGACGTATTTGATCGAGTTGAGTCTGACTGCTGAGATAATATTTGAGATGTTATTTTTTTTGTTTGAAAGAGTATACTTCACAGTTGGTCCCATTGTAACCAGGTCAGGATCTGATGATGGGATCCTGGAGAAATCGAAGGAACTCTTCAACTAGGCACACCTATAGTGATTTGAGTATTTTTTTACAGCAGCTCGAGCATTAGCTTTTGGAAAGGTGGATGCTAATTAAAGTCGGTTCTTTTTTAACCGACTTCAAGATTTCAAAAGAGGAGGTTCTCAATTCGGCGTGTATGTTTTTTTTTTTTTTTTTATATGTTACTATATACATAACTCCGTCATGTCTGAACCAATTTTGAAAATTCTTTTTTTGATTGTAAGTATATATACACAGATTGGTCCCGTTTTTGTCGCAGTTCTGATGATGGGATCCATGAGGAATCGAGGGAACTCCTCAAATCTTAAAGGCATGCATATAGTGATTTTTGTCTTTTTATCAACAAATCAAGCATTTTCATTCAAAAGAGTGACATTTGATGAAGTGGAACTGCTGATGATGAACAGAACGGAACTCTTCAACGACGCATAGTTCACGTTTGGCGATTCGTCCTCTTCGCTGTGTTTGTTAAGCAAGTTAGATTGTCAGGACCAATTTTCGTCAAGCTCAAGTTCTGATGATGAGTTCCATGAGGAATCGAAGGAATTCCTTAAATCTTAAAGGCATACATAAAGTGACTTTTGTATTTTTATCAACAAATCAAGCATTTTCATTCAAAAGAGTGACATTTGATGAAGTGGAACTGCTACTGCTGATCAGAACGGAACTGTTCAACGACGCATAGTTCACGTTTGGCGATTTGTCCTCTCCGCTGCGTTTGTTAAGCCAGTTATTTCATTGTATGGAATCTAAGTGCACCATCTACAATAATCCTTCACCGGCTACCCCCATTGAAGTCGGTTTTTTTTGTTAAAAATTATTGTTCAATATGATTATCAATACGCTGCCAATCTGACGGATCGGTCGCCACGGGGTGAGGTAATTCCGTTCGGGGCGGGGCGTAGCGTGGCTATTTTGCATGTATGAAATACTATGATTTATTCTGTGCTCGGGTTATAGTGCATGCAGAAGATTTGGCATATATTTAACTACAATAATATTGCTTTGCGGTTCCGCTGTACGTGCTAGTCGGGTAGTGCCAACCCGGTTTTACTTACTTGTGTATTTTTTGCATACATTAATGTTCCCACCGCAAAAATGAATACGCTAATAAATAAAACAAACCACTACCAATAATAACCAAAACTTGAGACGTGCTTCGCCTTTCGTCACGTAACGTATTTGCAAATTAGTCTTGAACGGGGTCTTAATTAGCAGTTTCGAGCACGTGAAACCAATAGACGAGCTCAATCAGAATGCTGAAGCGTGAATCCCGAGGGGCCTCGACATAGTTGCGTCGTAAAGCTGTCCCTAAGCATTATTCAAATGTGCAATATAAGTATACAGTGTGTAATTCTAATACGAGCAAAGAATTAAACCAGATATAGGATTTATTGGTGTAATTATTAATTGAGAAGTTTTTTAAAGTTACACTTAATTATGACCACGTAACTATTATTTTTTTAATTTACCGCGCGGCAATGTACTACAAACATGACTAAAGTAAAGTAAGTAACTGTCAATGTCAATGAGCTTTCAACTTGAGTGTGTTGCACTTACATTGCGGGCCGAATTATTTTGTATGGCTAAAATTTTTCTCGTTAATTTAAGAAAAAGTTATCCAAATATATTTCTTATGTCCTATCCTAACCACAGTTTAAAGGTTCGCTCGTATAGGATTTACACACTGTATACTTAATATATTGTACCGGGGATTTGGTTGCTTTAACCATTATGTTAGTCGTTTCGTTTTAGTATGAACATGCCTCGGGATTCCGCACATTCAGGGCTGAGAACCCGACTGTCGGGTTCTCGGGTCGACTGTCGGGTTCTCCGATCGTAGCTACTACGCGCTACATACGACGAATACGTGGCGACGGGCTACGAGCGTAGCACGTAGTACTAGGTGACACTGAATGTGTTAAAATAATTATTGTAGTTATCTTATCCATACTAATATTATAAATGGGAAAGTGTATGTGTTTGTTTGTTTGTCCGTCTTTCACGGCAAAACGGGGCGACGAATTGACGTGATTTTTTAAGTGGAGATAGTTGAAGGGATGGAGAGTGACATAGGCTACTTTTTGTCTCTTTCTAACCCCCCACTTCCCTAAAATGGGGGGTGGAAGTTTGTATGGAGCATTCCGGGGGGCAAAGGGGAACCGTGTTACCCCGAATTTAACGCGAGCGAAGCCGCGGGCAAAAGCTAGTTAGTAATAAAAAAACAATAGCAAACGCATTCAGCTTTATTTAGCTTGACCTACTCGTAGTGTATTTATATGCTTCAACGTCTTGTAAGTACAATTTCAACCACGTCCCGGTGTCTGATTGTGCTGAAATATGGTATAGTGCCGTAATTTACATCACAATACTATCTATTAGGTACAGCAATCAAAGTGTGTACCAAAAATACAGCATGATATATTAATCACCGTTCATATTGAGCGAAGTGATTAGGTACTAAACAACTTTTACTATGGGACTAACTTGATAAAAGTATTTTCGGAATGGCACATAAAATTTACAATAAATTACCAAGACAAAAATAACACTAAATAGCACTAGACCCTACTCATAGTGTTGTGTTCCTGCTGGTGAGTAAGGTTGCCAAAGAGCTCAAAGAGGCCCCAGTGTGTTGACGATGAGGGACCCTCTTGTTCCTCCTCCTCCTTGACACCTCTGGAGTTGCAGGCGTCCACAGGCTACGGTAGTTGCTTACCATCAGGCGGGCCGTATGCTTGTTTGCCACCGTCGTGGTATAAAAAAAGAGACATTATAATGTTAGAAAATTTGTCAGAATTTAAGAAAAAAAGTATTAATTTTTAGCTCATAAAGCATATTACTCACTAACGGAGTATTTTACAGATGTATATTGAATTGCTTTCAATACTAGTTTTAAGTACCTAATAGTCTTACTTTGCCATAAAATTTGTTCTTGTATACATTTTAGGTAATAAATAACATGCATACTCAATCTTCTTGTTCTTCGCGTGCCCAATTTGATTGGGCAGTGTGATTTGATTTGATTTGATTAGTACTCCGAAATCGCGAAAATTTTTTTTGGCTTTTCCATAGAAACTGACAACATCTGATCGGCCGAAATTATGAAAAAGCCAAAATTTTTTTGCGATTTCGGATTTGGTCCCATAGTAAAAGTTGTTCAGTATGGCCTACCTACACACCTCGTTCAATATGAACGGTGATTAATATTTCAACCTGTATATACTTTTTGGAGTTACTTTTAGTAAGTAGTGCCTTTATGTAAGATGTTTTTCTGAATAGGAGTTATAAAAATTAATAAACGTCTCTGTATCGAGTATATCGAGAGAACGAGTATATCTCATTGGTCTCGTTATGTTCACAGCAAGATCACTCGCCAACAACAAGTTTATAGAAATGGTAAGTTTTTCGAACGCCAAAGTTTTTATCGATTTATGTCTCTAGTAAAATCCCCCAGTTGATTTAATAATATTTTTATAGACGAGCTGGGGGCCGATTTTTGACTTACGAGTGCTCGAATTCAAAGAATTGAACCTCGAATATAATCGCACACAAAAGTCTGTCGCTATTATTTACAGATGAAATTAATTATTATTATTTATTAGCCTAAGTAATACAATAGCATTAAATATATTATTAAATTTTATGTGTTAGTTTTTTTTAATGTAATTTTGTTAAGTTAGTTTTTTTTTTGTTATTCTGTATTACAGTGAGCCATTGTTGGGCAGAGGCCTCCCCCATCTTGTTACAATTTCGTTTGTCAGTAGCAAGTCTTTTCCACGTGAGTCCCGCGTATTCGTCTAGCTCGTCTCGCCATCGGGTTCTCGGCCGTTTCTGCGCTCGTGTAATGTTTCTTGTGTACCAGTCAGTGGTTTTTTGCGTCCATCTGTTGTCCTTGTACCTCGTCACGTGCCCTGCCCATTCCCATTTAAGTTTTTTGGCGGCTTGTAGGACGTCTCTCATGCGACTTTTACGTCTTAATTCTTTTTTATGGATTCTGTGTAGCAAGTTCTTCCTTAGTATTATTCTTTCCATTTTTCGTTGAGTGATTTTTAGTTTCCTAGTTAGTTCCTTATTTAAAGCCCATGTTTGTGCTCCGTAGGTTAATATTGAGATAATGCAGCTGTTGAAGATTTTGACTTTGGATGGTATTGATATTTTTTTATTCTTAAATATGTATTTCATTTGCCAGAATCGTTTCCAAGCATTAGTGGTTCTTCTTTCTATTTCTTCTGAGATGCAGTCTTTAAATGAAAATAGCCTTTCCAAGTATATGTAGCTTTCCACTCTTTCGATAGGTTCGTTTTCAAGTCGGAGTAGTGAGTCCTACAGACTTGCATGCGATATTTAATAGTGTTACTAACTCTTCCATTTTTTTTGCTGACGATTCAAACAGAACAATGTCGTCTGCGAACCGTAAGTTGGATAATAGGTCGCCATTTATATCTATACCATATTTTTCCCATTCTATTTTTCCCATAGCATATTCTAATAGAGAACTGAAGAGTTTAGGAGATATGGGATCCCCTTGCTTTACTCCTTTTTCTATTTTAAATGCTTGCCCCATTGCTTCAAGTTTTATTTTTGCATAGGTTTCATCATATATTGCTCTCAGTATGTGTTGTAAGTAGGTGGGAACTCCATCTGATTTTAGTGCTCTCCATAGGGTCTCATGATCTATCGAGTCAAAAGCTTTGCAGAAATCGATAAATTATCGATTACTGCAAAGATGAAATTAATAGTATAAATAATCATGATTTTAAATTACTATCGCAGTTACTTTTGAAACATCATTTCTCCGTTTTATTCAGAGTTTTAAATGTCAGATTCGAGCGTTCGAATTTCTAAAAATCGCCCCCCTGGTCTGAGATGGAGACCGAAGGTGGTTCTATGAACCCTGTGATAAAACAATGGAAGTTCATTGTAATTAAGTTTGTTAGAATCATTTCTTTGCCAGAAAAGTACAGTCGGAGTTAAAAGCTTGTACTTTTATTTATTTTTGTTAAAAATTGTTATTCTTTAAAACACTTGACGGACCGTAACCTTGAACAGTTAATAGCGTGTGAATAAGAGCCATGTGAAGGCAACTGAAGAACAAATCAAATTATTTTAATAAATATTTTGATTTGTTTATATTTAAGTAGACGCACTATTATATCAAACAGTTACCAGCTATTAGGTACCGGGCCTAGGTCACTTTTTCCTTCTATATATCTAAGTTCATGTGAAGGTAGTTTTGAACACTACACTCACTAGGCAAATTATGCTGTTTCTTTTACGGTTGACGTTATTTTTGGTAAAAAATAAATAAATAACTGTTTATTATTCTAAATTGGGTTCATAATAATTTCACTTAACTTAATATTAATCTTTTACATTTAAGATTGTATAATATTTGCATAATTCGTATTATTCATATTACCGACTAGTAATATGGCCAATCCACCCATCACTAGCGGCGGTTGCGTCTCGAAGTTAAATTGCATGCAGGAAACTTGTGTCGGTCCGGGGTTCGAAGTCCGTTGATGCTTTTTGCTAGTTTGGCTGCGTCATGCCTGAAGTTATTCAATTGTGTTTTATGTGTGCTCGTTAGGTGGTGTTTAATGATTATTGATAGTTGAGTCGACTTTTGAAAGCAACATTTCAACCGAGCTGAAATTAAGCATACTCGAAGACAAGTAATACAAATGTATACGTAGATACATAATATTTCCTTAAAAACTTTACCTATGACTTTTAAAGAATATATGTATGTTCCACATTTTAAGGTTCCTTCAATGGTTTAGGCTGTATTTTTTCAGTATCGAAATAACGCTACTTATATTTATGTAATACCAGAGATGTGCAAAATGGTTTAGAAAAAGTATTTAAATACAAAATGCAAATACTTTCATACTTTACTATTTCAAATACAAAATACTTAGCAAAATTGTATTTCAAATACTAAATACAAAGTAGGTATTTTCAAAATACTTTTTTAAAATACAAATGCTTTTTAGAATTCCGTCGCCAAGATGGATAAAGCGGAATCCTTAGCTCGTCATGTCCGTCTGCCCGTGATCATATGTCATCGTCATAGCATAGACATTTTAATAAATAAATATGAAGCAAATATTTTGTGTGCCACTAATTTGTTTTGTAGGTAAATGGTTAAAATATGTTTTAGGGTCGGCACTCGATACATGTAATTAAGTGTTTTTTTTTCATGCTCTGATAGTGAGTTATATTTATGTATATGGATCCAAATGTCAATCATTTCCTTTCCACGGAATTTGCTTTCCAAGTATGTATATTTTTTTTAGTTTAATGCAATGTAAATTTGGTACAAAATGGATTGCTAATTTAATACGATTTCCATTCTTATAAGCGCTGGTATCCTGTCGATCCCTTGGTTACGCGGTGTCCTGTCCTACCAATCACCCATGTAGGAGCAATATATAACTATAACCTGTTAAAACTACCCTTTCTACCAACATTATGTTAAGTTACAAAAAAAAGTATTTTTTATTTTCAAAATACAAAATCGGTCTCAAAAAGTATTTCAAATAAAATACAATATGCTTTTGTTAAAAAGGTATTTAAATACAAAATAGGAAATAGGTATTTTGCATTTTGTATTTGCATTTTAAATACAAGTATTTCAAATAAGTCACATCTCTGTGTAATACTATGTTATTTTGGAAACATATATTGTAAACTAAAAACGGAAGAGCGGGGTTTCTGACACTGGTATACTTACTAGGAAATTCCAAACGTATTTAAGTGTAATTGATACTTTTTGTTACCCAAATAAACATATTTCATTCCTCTCTTTTTCATATTTATATAAATATTTATACGCCAAGAAATCTGCTAGATCAAACCCCATTTTGCAGCCATTTCTTTACACGTCGCTCACTTGTTTTGTCCTGACGTGCTTATATAAAAAGATCCCGTCTCTATATAACTCCCTTGTGACATATACCTGTTTTAAATTAAGTATGGCTCACTTGTTTTGTCCTTGTCTGTTAATGTGAAAAAATCCCGCCTCCATACAACTTCCTTGTGACATACGTCTGTTTTAAGTTGAGCGGGTTGCAGCGTGCATCCAATTTCACAGGCTGTCGATGGATCTGTGTGCATCCATCTTGTTTGCACAAATAGATTTTTCATCTACGGAGAGATTGGCTGCTGATGTTGAAAGTTTAAGAACAAATTATTGGATGCTGTGATTGACGGAGAGCTAGCCACGTCAGATATATATATATTATAGGACAATCTTAACACATTCAGTGCCACCTAGTGCTACGTGCTACGCTCGTAGCCCCTAGCCACGTATTAGTCGTATGTAGCGCGTAGCAGCTACGAACAGAGAACCCGACAGTCGGGTTCTCGGCCCTGAATGTGTTAAACAAATCGACTTAGTACCATATTAAGCTCATACTTAAATACATTGAAAACATCCATCACTCAGGGACAAATATCTGTGATAAACACACAAATAAATGCCCTAACCAGGATTCGAACCCGGGACCTCCTGTTTCATAGGCAGGGTCACTACCGACTGGGCTAGGAGGTCGTTAAAAGACACAGTAATGAGAGCAACTACGAGTAAACCCCAGTTTGCTATACTGTGCTTATTTCTAGATCTGGACATCTGGCAGATGTGAAGTGGTGGAGGTCAAGAAATGCAAACCACTTAAAGAAAACAAATTCTATAGTTCTGGGTTTGATGCAATATTATGAGAAATTATATAAATAATTAGATTATATCATGGCCAAAAGTTTCTGTTGGAGGAAAAAAGTGCCAAAGGACGTATAATGTAATTCATGTATTTGTCGCCTACTGTTTTTGTTTCCGTAGTAATATGCAATGTTTTTGTTCGTATATTAAAATATAGGCCCTGTCCTTTATAACTGAGACAACTTCGGGAGTTTTTACCTATTTTGGTATTACTATTTTCCAATTCAAAAATGTTGCTTGTCTGTCACTCTGACCTCCACCCATTAAAAGATGCCAGTTGTCCGGATCTAGTAATAATGAAAGTAGAGCAATCTAACCAGACGGGTTTTGTTGTTCTCATTATTGTGTTATAATCATAACTGACGTAGCCAGCTCTTATAGTCCATAAGTTTTTCGCTCTAAAGTATGTATAGACAAGATCTTGCTGTATGATACACTCGTAAGTAAAATAAGTAGTAATGTTTTATATTATAAACTAGCTAAAAAAAAACTAAGAAGGGTCACATAATTATGTAACGGGAATGTGTGGAAGTGTAAGGAGGCAAATACCTTAAGAGGGCGTCGTACAAAATCAGCAAAAACAGCAGTCACCGTTTAGGTTCCTGAGTTCACAAGTCTTTACAAAAATCTATATTTTATATGTTATTATAACAACAAAGAGTGTGTTTATAATTTAAAGTAATAAGTACTCGATTATTATTAGTAGTTAACTCAATACAACGAAGTAAAGTTGTACAAAATCTGAGAAAAACGTTTGTGCGGTTTAGGAAAAACATGAATTAAAAATGCATATGATCATTAAATGGTTATCTTATAATATTTTGAAAGCCAGATAAATGCACTAGAGAATAAAGGGTTACTAATATTTTTCCTTATAAAAATAACAAAGAAACTCAATTATAAATATAAACTTTCGTGAAATTCCCATACCTTCGCCACATCAGTCAAATTGTCTTTGTGACTCTGATGCCCCACGGGGCCCGTCGCAGGCGGATGTGCTGCTGAATTTCACACTTCGACATTTCATTTTGACAATTATTTTGACAGAAAATCATATAAGTACACGAAAAAGGATACCAGTAGCCAGAATGTATTCAAAATTAATAGGGAAAACAAACAGAGACCGTGTGTCATATCATATTAAATTGTATTTTTTGATGTTTACATGTCGTAATACTAGAAAAATACAACTAACGATTTCATAAAAGAAACGTTTCTACCGAATCCTTATAATTCGTTTCTTCCAAAGCTTTTTAATGCAAAAAGAGGTTTAGGATTACTTTTTATTTACGGAGTTTTTATTTATTATGCTGGTCATATTATTACGACATTAAAAAAATGTATACGAACGTCAATAAACTTGATTGTCAATTGTCTTAGTACTCAAATCTTATTAACAAATTATTTTACTTAGCATACGCGAAATTTGTATAAGATATATTTCCGCAATATATGATGGAACCTATTTCTTGTTGGCCGTTTGTGATGTGATGAGATAAATAAGACCAAGAAATTAAAATAATGACTAGGCCAGCAGATATATCGAGTTTTTGCACACAACATACGTGCATGCGTAATGAAGAACGTTTCTGTCTGCAGCACATAGAAATCGAGAGGCGCAAGAATCGGTTGTCGTTCCTATATGGTATGAGTAGGACCCCAGAGGTATAGATGGACACGCCTCTTGTCTCGATCGTCAGGAGCGCTCGTAACATCACTCCAGGTCATCTGAACGGCTTCTTCTCAACTGAGCGCCACCGTGAGTGCACGGGACGACCCAGATCTACGTTCGCCTCCTGGGTTGGGACCCAGTTGAGAGCGGTGTACGTGATAGTTTTCATCCCGGCGGATTGTGTGTCTGAACCATCTCCGTTATCGCTTAGCGATTTCACTTTGCATGAATCTATCACCTTTAGACAAATGTACCTATTTATAAAATAAACCAATACTCGTAAACATTGTTGTTTTCTGATTTTAACTTACACCATTTATCCGGGACTTTTTATTTAGTCATAGCTGGAAGGGAGAAAGTAACGTCGCGTTCAAAACCTCAGGCGAAATAATAAAAGTAAGTGTACAAAAAATCAGTTTTTATTTCATCGGTATTCTGTGCAAATTAACTTATTTACTGGACTAAACATCGACATTATTCTTCCAAGGGACTGAACCAGAGTTGGGCAAAAATTATCTATGGGGAAGATAAGTAAATCATCTTTTATTTGAAATACCTAAATAATCCGTGATTTGTTATTTTGAATTTATCTAGATCAGTTTCATTTTTATCTAGATAATTATCTTCGAATAAATTTATTTCAAATAATTATAAAGATAAGAAATTATATAAATAACGCCAAACTCTGGACTGAACGAAGCATGTAGTGTACAGTCGCCATCAGATATATCGGAGCGGCCAAGGTGGTTACAAATATCTGAACGACACCTCTTTGTTAAGACGATAAAGTGCATGTTCAGATATTTTTGAGTACATTTGCCGCTCCGATGTATTTGGTGGCAACTGTACCAAAATTTTAAAAGGCAACTATACACTTCTGGAGCCAGCCATACTGTAAATTTATCAAAATTAAATAAATATGCCTCTAAAGGGAGTTACTAAAGCTACCACCAGTGGCCAAAAGATGGCGACACTAGTCACCTGCAGCTCATGCAAATCTATAGTAGATATAAAAGGCACAATACTATGCATGGGTTGTAAAAATCATTATGAGTTCGACTGCGCAGGCGTTTCCGAGAAATTGCATCGATTAAAGAGCTTAGACGCCAAAAAGAAATGGAAATGCAAACGATGTCTAGAAAAGTTAGACAAGCAGGAAATCTTAACAAAAAATCCATCATGTCCCGCACAAGCGAAACAACAAAAGACCCCTAAGGATGACATAAAGAAGAAACCCAATACAAAATCACCACCAAGTGACCCAAAACAAATAGATACGAATCCTCTTCCATCCACCCCTCAATTCAAACATCACACTCACGCAGACAGCTCAAAAATACTTATTGCTAATGATACAATCAACCACATAAACCAACCACCTATCACAGCTTCAGAGACGGAAAGTACAATGACACCTGCTGCCAACACAAAAATGGTTAACCAAAGCCCATATGCGCCCACAGAGCTGGAAAATTCAGGAGACTTTTCACATTTAAACTCAGATCTTTCCTCGGATGCATACGTAGGCACCGAATTCGACTTATCTGTAAACAGCACGCTGTTACATGCATGACAAACAGTCCAAGAGTTTAGATTTTACTGTAAATGAAGTATTGACACTCTTGAAACAAAAGACGAAATAAATAGACTCACCTCAGAACTTGCCTCTACCCAAAATGAGTTAGAGGAGGTATCGAAAATAACTGCCTGAGACGGAAAATCGAGAAGCTACAAAGTGAAGTGGGAATACTGAAAAAACGATGCCACTCTTCAAACCTCGCCACACTTTCTCCAACGGAAAAAAATAAGAGGCATTCCATACATAATGACATGCGTCCTCAGGTTACTCTATCAAACCGCTCATTAGTAACAGCACCAATAGATGGGGGAAAAAGCTGCATAAATCCCGAATGCGCAACGGATTTAAAGCGCTTAAAAAAGTTAGTAAGTTCTTTGGAAGACGACTTGAAAACTTATAAGACACAAATCGAGCAGCTGAACATATCACTAAAGAGATTGACACAGGATAACATAAACACAGCATCCAATGATAATGATACGATCAAAAGCTTGGCTACAAGCGAAGAAATAGTCTCGAATAAGCCCCCTAAACAAGACATTGAATATACTCATGCTCCACCAAGGACAGCGGTTTCTTCACTCCCATTCCCTAAACTATGTGTTATTAGTAACTATTCGAATCTTATGATGAAATCGTTACAGCGAACCTTCCCTGCTGCTAACATGTGTCTCTATTTAAATCCTGGGGCAGGCACACGCGAACTATTCTGTAGCCTGCATAATAAGCTGCAAGAATTTACACTAAATGATTACTGTGTAATTTACATTGGTGATAATGATTTTAAAAACAGTGTTAATTATTACAAATTGGTGCATTTCATACAAAAACAACTAAGCGAAGTTCAGCACACCAATGTAATTATTTCCTTGCCAATATTAAAATTTAATAATTTATCAGCCTTGTTTAACAAACGTGTTGATATGTTTAATTACTTATTGTACCAGGCTAATCTTGAACATGAGTACTGCTACATCGTAGATTCTAACGCAGCTCTATCGTTTGACATTAATATGTATTCTCAATCTGGTAACGTAAACAAACGAGGTTTTATAGAAATGTATAATGTACTGTTGAGTGTTTTCAAATCAATTAACCCGAATCTTAATGTTACTCAAAATTTGACTTATGAATGTAACCTTATTAACAAGCAAACAATTTGTTTTCGTCCATACCACTGACATATTAAACCGCACTGTGATAGAATTCAACAAAATACAAATAACCTAAGAGTCCTTCACCAAAATATAGCAGGACTTTTTAATAAACTTGATTTTATTGAACTGGCTCTAGCAAATTTAAATGACGAGGGCAAGGAGGCTGATATATTGTGTTTCAGTGAGACATTCATAAAGCATGGAGCGGAGCTTAATATTAAACTCAACAACTACCAACTAGCAGCTTCGTTCTGTCGAGATACAAGTAGAGGTGGTACGTGCATTCTTGTCCACAAATTGCTGGACATAAAACCAATATGTATTCCAACTGGCATACCTATAAAGCATCACTTCGAGTGCTGTGGAGTTGAAGTAACTGGTCTAAACACTCTTGTTTTTTGCATATATAGGATACCACAGCAAACTAAACCCCACATAGGCATTTTTATGGATAGCCTGGAGAAGTTACTTCAATATACTACAGAAAAGTTTAAAAGAAAAAAAGTGATAATCTGTGGAGACTGGAACCTAGATATTATGAAAGAAAATACTAATACAATAGATTTACATGATTTATTACACAATTATAACTTCAGCGTCCATATAAAAACTCCGACTAGACTAGATTCATGCATAGACCAAATTGCAAGTAACATTAAAGGTGTAGGAGTTTGGTCTACCTTGGACTTTCAGACCATGAGTCGGCACAAATTATCGTAACAAAGGCTAACAGACAAAAGGCAGTTGCTACGTGGTTTGAATACAAAAGGGACTACAACAAGGACAATTTACGTAAGTTTAAGGAATGTATCTTGGCTCTAACATTCGAAAATGTCTTCTCAGAAGATACATTCCCAGAAGCTTTCAATAATTTTTACGACACCTTCCGTCTATTTTACAAACTATGTTTTCCAATAGTAAAGGTAAAAATGAACAATCGCCCAAAGAAAATTAGGTGGCTAACGAGAGGCTTAAAAAAGTGTAGCAAAATCAAACGCGACCTATACTATAAATATAGAAGAAGTAAATCGAACAGGATGACGCATAAGGAAAAATTTAAGACGTACAATTCATTATTTAAGTCTTGTATACTAAATGCGCAACGAATTCTTAATAACAAATACATTGAAAATAATAAAAATAAATGCAAAGCCACCTGGAACACAATTTCAACAACTGTACCAAATGACTATTGCAAAAATGACATTGATATCTTAAATTACCAAAATAAATCATACTCTGACCCTAATGAATGACATATGCAACTTCCTAAATGAATATCTTATTACTATGACAAACAGCAACAAAAAGACTTTACCTCGGAATACACTAAACAGTTCAGTATCAAATCCTAAATCGATCTTTCTAAAACCTACCGATAAACTTGAAATTTACAGAATAATTATGTCATTAAATAACACCAAAACATCCG
Organism: Pammene aurita; assembly: GCA_947086415.1. Lineage (NCBI taxonomy): Eukaryota > Metazoa > Arthropoda > Insecta > Lepidoptera > Tortricidae > Pammene > Pammene aurita. The sequence continues at coordinate 38,548,558 of OX352294.1, forward strand.
GCCTTGATGATATAACAACAACGGTTCTCAAAATGTGTGCTCCTACTATCTGCAGTCCTCTCTCACATATTGTAAACTTATCCTTCACTGATGGAGTGTTTCCTGCAGAACTAAAGCCCTCTATAGTTAAGCCTATCTTCAAAACAGGTAGCAGATCAGAGCCAAATAATTATAGACCCATAACCAAAATTCCGGTTCTTTCTAAGGTCTTCGAAAGAGCTGTACACCACAGGCTAAACGACTTTCTGGACAAACATGACATATTAACACCTAAACAGTTTGGATTTCGAAAGGGTAAATCGACAACTCTAGCCTGCTTCAGTTTAATAAAAACTGTATCAGAGAGCTTAAACCAAGAAACTTCTATAATAGCAATTTTTTTGGACTTGAGCAAAGCCTTTGATTTCATTGACCATGAAATACTTCTGAAGAAACTTGAATTATATGGAATTAGAGGTAAAGCACATAATTGGATCGAAAGTTACTTAAGTCATAGAACGCAGTGTATAGAAATTGAAAAAATCGTCAGGAAACATAAAAACAACTTATGCAAAGAAAAATTTCGATCAGGGTTTCTAGTAAATAAAACTGGAGTACCACAGGGCAGCATTCTTGGTCCTTTGCTCTTTCTTATTGCCATAAATGATTTGCCAATGTCTATTAAACAAGACTGCATTATTTTCGCCGACGACACCACCCTTGTCATAAGAGATGATAATGACAACCTATCTGAGTTTGAATCCAGTGTTAACAGTACGTTATCTGACGCAATCGACTGGTTAGATAGCAATAAACTAAAAATAAACATAGCCAATACAAAAGCTATGACATTTGGTTCCTATAAGACTAAACCACTGCCTTTTCAAATTAAACACGACAAGTCGTATATAGAGTTAGTTGACAATGTAACATTTCTAGGCCTACAGATTGACAAAAAATTAAATTGGAAACTGCACGTAAACCACGTTTGTAAAAAATTAGTAAGGTTTGTCTATGCTCTAAAAAGACTGAGACAAACAGTATCAGTAAATGCAGCTCTTACTGCGTATCACGGATACGTCACTGCTGTCCTAAGCTATGGACTATTACTGTGGGGAAATTCCGTAGACCTACAGAGAGTATTTTTAATACAGAAAAGGTGTGTCTGTGCCTTAGATAATGCATGGTTTCTTGAAAACTGTACACCTATATTCAAAAAGTTTAATTTGCTCCCGCTACCATGTATGTATATAAAAGATGCTTGTCTCCATGTTACAGAAAACCCTGAACTTTTCGCTCGACGTACGGAGACCAGCACAAGACATGTGAGGGCTCAATACAGAAACCTATTATATAGGCCTCGTTGCAACTCCTCAATCTATGAAAATAATTGTTTTAATATGTGTATAGACCTGTATAATCAACTACCCGAAACAATAAAACTCCAGAACAGCCACTGCTTCAAACTTAAATTAACAAAATGGCTACAAGAAAAGTGCTTTTACAGTATCAAAGAATATCTAAATTATAATTAAAATTCGAATTTGTTATTGTTTATTATTGTAACTATAGGTGTAATTTGATTTGACTAAGATATCTAAACATGTGACATAATAAATTTAAGAGAATATAAATATGTAAATAGTATATGTACTCGATTATATAGATTGTATAAATAAAAATTTGTACACTTGCATGCAGGTTGAATACGCTTGACCTACTGACTAGTTTAAGATCCTGTAACCGTATTCTGACAAATAAAATATTTGATTGATTGATTGATTGAAAAATATTACCGGTTGGCTTCTTTATGGCATTGTAGAGTCCATCTCGGTGATCATGAAAACGGGCCTTAAATGGGCACCAGCAGTGTTGTACCATTCCCATGATTATTCACCTCGAGGGAATATTGGGGAATTTTGAAATTGTTGTATTAACACATATTGTATTTTGAAGGAATAGTTTAAACGAAGACCAAAAAATTTACCAGGACATCAAGCATAGTACCTCCACCGGAAAACTAAATTCCCAATATTGCCAAGTAATTACTTAATTTGGTTAAGGGAATCCATACTTAATTTTATAAATGCGAAAGTGTGTTTGTCTGCCTGTCTGTTACCTCTTCACGCTGACACCGCGTGAACTGATTTAGACACAATTTGGTAAGTATGAAGATAGTTTGAGTCCCAGGGAACGATATATGATAGTTTATCCAGTGAAAAGGGGGGTGGAAGATTGAATGGAATTGTTGCTCACTGTAAACTTAAATAGCATGTGCGTTAAATTAATATTTGCTATGTGATTTTACTACGGCGTTTCATTAATTCCTTCTGGCGAATCAGGGACCGGAAACCCCTACGTTTGATTAATCGTTTCAATACGGTAACCCTATTAAAGTCTTACCCTGATATTATGGTTACCCTATCGATATGGAAATCATTTTGAATAGGCTTAACCCTTTTCAATGTGGTTTCCGAGTTGAATGGGGTAAAGATAGCTTCAATATTTACCGCTTACCTTTTAATAGGGCTACCCTTTTCCCGTCTCTTTTCCGCGCAAGCAGGCGGTTTTATCTTTCTCATTTGAAATAGAACAGGAGAGGCGACGGCGGAACAAATTGAGTGAATATCAGATTTGCAGTCCTCACGCACATTTAATCACACAACTTTAATTTAAATTATTCTTTTAAATAAATGTTTCTTATCTTCAGTTTCTTTTTGCATAGTTTGCACGTATTGATGATTCGGGCAAATTTTTTTTTGAATAAGAATTTAAAAAAAAAACGCATTTTTTATTCTTATTCAAATCGATTTGAATAAAATTTATTCTTGCATTCGTTATCCAAAATAAAATGAATGGGAATAAATGACGTGAATCTTATTTAAAAATAAATAATGAAAAACGGAATAATTATTCTAGGATTTATTCCAAATAACGTTTTATTCAACTAAAATGTTATTTGGAATGAAGTTAAGTTTGTGGTACGAACCAATACAACCATCCTCCTAGCGTTTGTCCCGGCTTTTGCCACGGCTCAATTGAGCCTGTGATGAAATTGGTGTAGGGACTAGTAGTTGTTTTCAGCTAATTAGGGGTTCTAGATTTCGAAAATTATATCTGTTTTATAATCCAAGATGGCGCTTATATACTTTTTTTCTGGTAAATGGTCATGGTAGTTGTTTTCGGTTAATTAGGGGGTGTAGATTTATTAAATTATATCTGTTTTAAAATCCAAAATGGCGGCTATACTTTTTTTATGAAAAATCGTCATGGTAGTCGTTTTCTATTTCTATTTGGGGTGTGTAGATTTCGAAAATTACGTCTGTTTCAAACCCAAGATGGCGCCTATACTCTTTTTTTTCTGAAATATCGTCATGGTTATAGTTTTTGGTTAAATGGGAGGTGTAGATTTTGTAAATTACGTGCTCTAAAGATGGCGTCTATACTCTTTTTTCTGAAAAATCGTCACGGTTGTAATTTACGGCTAATTGAGGGTTTTATTTATTATAAAAATTTATGATTGACTGATTTTACTTTTTAAGATTAAATTATTTGAATCTTGAAGCAAATCAAATTATTTTGTTCAATTATTATTTTTTTGATTTGCAATTTTTAAGTAGTTACACTACTATATATAAACTGAAAATAGATGTCATATACTTCAGAAAAAGTGACCAAACCCTCCGGTGTCCGAGGCCAGATTTGAACTGGCGTCTTCAGCTTTCGCGGCTGACGTCCTGACCACTAGACCACCCGGTCACGGCGGAACTTGACAAATTTTCTCATGTATATGCAATCTCTGAATTTGAAACGGCTAGGCGCCGTTGACCATACTGAGAGAGATTCGGATAGGAGGTGCAAGCACGTACTGCACATGCCCTTAGACTATGGTCAACGGCGCCTAGCCGTTTCAAATTCAGAGATTGCATATACATGAGAAAATTTGTCAAGTTCCGCCGTGACCGGGTGGTGTAGTGGTCAGGACGTCAGCCGCGAAAGCTGAAGACGCCAGTTCAAATCTGGCCTCGGACACCGGAGGGTTTGGTCACTTTTTATGAAGTATATGACATCTATTTTCAGTTTATATATAGTAGTGTAACTACTTAAAAATTGCAAATAAAAAAAAAAAATTGAACAAAATAATTTGATTTGCTTCAAGATTCATAGATGGCAGCACCATCTCTCTCGCTATACCAGAATCACGTAAGAGATTCGGATAGGAGGTGCAAGCACGTACTGCGCATGCCCTTAGAGTATAGTCAACGGCGCCTAGCCGTTTCAAATTCAGAGATTGCATATACATGAGAAAATTTGTCAAGTTCCGCCGTGACCGGGTGGTCTAGTAGTCAGGACGTCAGCCGCGAAAGCTGAAGACGCCAGTTCAAATCTGGCCTCGGACACCGGAGGGTTTGGTCACTTTTTCTGAAGCATATGACATCTATTTTCAATTAAATTATTTGATTAAAACTGTACTAATCTCCTCCTTTACCTTACTTAATTACTTATCAAAGTATCACCTAAGACAACTTAAAGTGACCCCTACTCTAAGAACATAAGAGAAGATAAGAATCTGAAAACAAACTAAGCCCTCGGAAAAAATAAGACACAAACAAACTCATTAAGGGTCACGTACGCTAAGTCAAGTACTCTACCTGCTCTGATATTATTATTAATAATTATAAAAATTGAATTTAAAATGTAGTGACCGACCGAAACATGTTATTTTGCCGAAACCGAAACCGAAACCGAAGGTTCGGTTTCATTGTAGTTTCGGCCGAAACCGAAACCGAAACCGAACCTTTCATAAAAAAAAAAAGTCCTTAAAAAGTCGAAAAAATGTTAGTAAGCCCGTTTTTTTTTTTAAATTAATATCTCGCCGACCTATAATTACAGGTTTCTACTTTCAAAGATTTATCACAATGAAATTTCAGCACAGTTACAGAGGTTCTGTTTGAAAATTTAACTACCCTATAAAGTGAAAAAAATACATTATTTGTAACACAGCTGTAGATTTCTCAAAAAATTGCCAAATCGGATGTCTTTCCTTTTGTGACATTTTTTACTTAAAACAATAAAATTATTCATTAATTAAAACAATTTATTTTACCGGATTAATCGCGTTTACTATTAATTATGTGTACAACCAAACCCAGAAGCCCAACACTAACCCTAAGCGTACGTTACTCGTAAATCGTCAAAATACCTACTCACACCATTACATTACTCGCAACATTACATTAACATTACACGTCTATATTAAATTTAAATTAATAACTATTCACCTTTCATTTTATTGCATAGGCAGGTACCTACAATCGTTATTACATTAATAGTACACGCAACTAAGATGAATTTTAAACTTTAATGAAGCAGGTACTTAACCTTGGCACTTACACCTTTAAAATTAAATATATTCGTCAATAGGTTAGCAAACTATAAAAATAAAGCGTTAAATATTAACTATGACATGACGAATTCACAACAAAAACAAACTAAAATACTTGATCAAACTACTTACCATTATTCGCGGAACAAACACAACACGTATTGACACGTCTACACGAGCAAAGCGCACATATTTAGGTAGTTGCCGGCGGAGTCAGGCGAGCGACGCCATATTGCCAGCTGTGCCGAGCGCGCCCGACGTTAGCCGAGTGCGACCCGAAGGTACGATGTTGTAAGTTTCGGTGCGGCCGAAGGGTTCGGCCGTTTTTGGCCGAAACCGAAACTCGGGCCGAAACTTGATTTTTTGGCCGAAACTGGCCGAAACCGAAACCGAAACCGAAATTTCGGTCGGACACTATTAAAATGTCAACAATTGTACCTTTTTAGAAAGCTTATAAACTGAGAAACTCGTTTTTGTAATTTTTACACAAAGTGTAATACCTTTTTTTAAGTTATGCCTGTAAATGTAAAAAAAATTGGAGAAAAACAGAAAACTTGTAATTTGAAATCCTTTTCTTTGTACAATTTTGTCAAGTTTAGGTGTGTTTTTTTCACTAAACGTAATCACTGGTTCATCAGCTATTAGGAAAATGCAGTTTTGTACCAAATTAAAGTAGTTTATTCACAATTGTCAGGTTTAGGTCGAGAGCCGGATATAAAAAAAAAAAAACTTGAATAACTTGAACACCAATGCGTTTTGACCCCTAGTTGACGGGACTTAAATCATTGCAAATGAGCTAAAGAATAACCCCTTTCAAGGCATACGGCGAATTTCCAATCACCCTGTAGTACAGTCACGTCTGAAAATATAGATACTTTTAATGTGACAAAAATAAGTAGCCTCGACTCTATTACCAAGGCATAAAGTCTTGGATATATGTTTTTGTCACATTAAATGTAGCCATATTATCAGACGTGACCGTACATACCAAGATTAAGACCATTGTGGTGGGCGCATACTATTTTAAAACCAATTGAAATCACAACAATTTTTTTGGCCTTAATTTATTTTTATTTTTGATCTTCAAATTTTCACAGTACATTAAGTAATTTCAAGACCCATACAACAAAACACAAATACCAAGTTTAAAACCATTCCGGTTAGTCCGTAGTGTACACTTTTTTATACGGAAAATAGTGATGACGGAAATTCATTTTTCAGAGTTGTTCCTTTTGGCTCTTAGATTAATTTAAAAAAACCGGCCAAGAGCGTGTCGGGCCACGCTCACTGTAGGGTTCCGTAGTTTTCCGTCCGTCACAGTAAGTGTCCCCACTTAAGAGTTAAAATAACACCGCCATGTAGGATATGATATGAGCGTTCCACGTACAGCGACATCTATCGGCAAATTAAGTAAACTAGCGCGCGAGCATAAAGTATGGAAGATGATTTTTATGGGATAATTCTTTATTGCGTGAACCGATTTTCACCGTTTTTAGTAAACCCCTATTCATTTTTAAATACCTATCCAACAATATATCACACGTTAGGGTTGAAATGAAAAAAAAATCACTCCCCACTTTACGTATAGGGGAGGTACCCTAATAAAAAAAAAATCCACTTTTTATTTTACCACTTTGTCGGCGTGATTGATATACATATTAGTACCAAATTTCAGCTTTCTAGTGCTAACGGTCACTGAGATTATCCGCGGACGGACGGACGGACGGACGGGCAGACATGGCGAAACTATAAGGGTTCCTAGTTGACTACGGAACCCTAAAAAGGGGAGATTATCACATTTTTTCATTTAAGTTATTAAATAGCCCTACTATTTTTCATTTCAGAAAGTATACATACATACCTACGATATATTTTAAAGAGTAATGTTAAGTATGTGAGCGAAAAAAAATACTCTTACGGAATAAAATTACGATATCGCTATTTTTACGTCTTTTTACGGTACTTATACCTTTATAACGGTATACAGCCGTTATAATTTCGGTACCAAAATTATTGACCGTAGCTTTTACGATGTAGGTACTTGCTACGGTGGCGCGAGCGACGATAAAGGATGTGAGCATGCGGCGGGGCACGGGGAGTCGTTTAAGAAAACGGTTAAGGTATCGCAAAATTGCAGTGCCGTTATATTTCGGTACAGAAAATTTCGTTTCAACCGAAACCATACCGTAACAAACGGCATGACGTCATACCGTTTTAAAACTGTAAACCTGTGTGTGTACCTTTATTTTTCGATTATGATGTCCCTGATCCTTTCGGCGAATAAGGTCCCTTCAGACAGTTTAAGACATTTAAGTTTATAATGTGCGGTCTGAAACACCCTCCACAACACTGTATGGAAGCAAATCGCTAAGAAATATGATAAATTTAAATACCCGTGGCTCCAAAACTATACTAAAATAAATTCACACGAAAGAAGTATGCCAAACGTAAGTTAAAAATAAAATTTAAATGGATTGAAAGTAGAATTATTGGTTATTTAGTACTACATGTAGAACCACGAATATGTATCACTCAAATCTGGAGCAGAGCACCTTACAGAAAACCACAGCCAAATAGTACTAGACCCCACCCATAATGTGGTGTTCCTGCTGGTGAGTAAGCTTTGTCAAAGAGCTCAAAGAGGACCCAGTGTATTGACGTCCAGGGACCCTCTTGTTCCTTTAGCCGTCAACACAGTGAATCCGATTTTTTGTAAAGGGTTAGCAACGCGCATATGACACCTCTGGAGTTGCAGGAGTCCATCCATAGGCTACGGTAGCTGCTTACCACCAGGCGAGCCGTAGGTATGCTTGTTTGCTACCGTCGTAGTATAAAAACAATGTATAAATTAACATACTTCTTTTGCTAATTTCGCATAGAAAATTTAAAACTGTAGCTGTGTAGATATTGTACAGTCACGTCTGAAAATATAGATACATTGAATATGACAAAAATATGTAACCACAACTCTATTACCAAGGCGTAAAGTTTTGGATACATGTACTGATTTAAACTTACACGATGTTCACTCATTATTATGACAAAAACGGGACTTAATCGCGTACACTTACTTTTATTATTTTCCTGACGTTTCGAGCGTTACGGCACGCTCAAAACGTCAGGAAAATAATAAAAGTAAGTGTACGCGATTAAGTCCCGTTTTTGTCATAATAATTTTGGATACATGTTTATGTCACATTAAATGTATCCATATTTTCAGACTATCAGGTCATTTGATTTTACACCTTATCGAGAGCCATATAAAGTGGTTCTTGGCATTGTCTATCTGACTTCTACAGATATCTTTGCAAAACTCGTATCTCAAAAAGGCAACTAATCATTTAAATATAAAATACATCATTTCGCTGTCTTCTTGGAACGCATATATTATCTATGGTTTAAGTTTCTCAAAGGAGGTGACGTGTAGTCAAACTTATAATGGCAACCGAAAAAAAAAGTGGTCAATGACCTGTCTCCCCAAAAGTGTGGTAGTGTGCGTGAAGTCTGGTAATGTGTGCATCAACTCTATTACCAAGGCGTAAAGTTTTGGATACATGTACTGATTTAAACTTACACGATGTTCACTCATTATTATGACAAAAACGGGACTTAATCGCGTACACTTACTTTTATTATTTTCCTGACGTTTCGAGCGTTACGGCACGCTCGAAACGTCAGGAAAATAATAAAAGTAAGTGTACGCGATTAAGTCCCGTTTTTGTCATAATAATTTTGGATACATGTTTATGTCACATTAAATGTATCCATATTTTCAGACTATCAGGTCATTTGATTTTACACCTTATCGAGAGCCATATAAAGTGGTTCTTGGCATTGTCTATCTGACTTCTACAGATATCTTTGCAAAACTCGTATCTCAAAAAGGCAACTAATCATTTAAATATAAAATACATCATTTCGCTGTCTTCTTGGAACGCATATATTATCTATGGTTTCAGTTTCTCAAAGGAGGTGACGTGTAGTCAAACTTATAATGGCAACCGAAAAAAATAGTGGTCAATGACCTGTCTCCCCAAAAGTGTGGTAGTGTGCGTGAAGTCTGGTAATGTGTGCATCTGGGTAATTTGACAGAATCTGAAAATTTACCCTCCTCGACACAGTCTTAAGAGTCCGGTGATTTGAAAACGAAAATCGCTAATATAGACGGGGGCCGATACATTTTACCTTGCATTAAATCCTACACTTTTGGAAGCTTTTTCTAGTTATTAAGTAGGGTAGTCAGATTCCCACTACATATTTTTCCCCAGTGACGTGATTGTGCATTTCAGGAAATCGAAAACATTCTAGACAACGTCTGGAACACTTCATTGACTAAATCCTACACTGGAGATCTAGCACTATTGTATTTGTTTAAATAAGTGATGACTATGTTTATGTTTATGTTTAAAGACATTTATTCTCATAAAAGACAAAAAATCACTGACATGAGAACATAGTTACTTACATATTTGCATGTTGTTTTCGTCGTCGCAACATTAAACAATTAATAAGTTTACTTATATCTATTTAAGTAATTACTATTTAGGTATTAATTTAACTAATTTGGTGCACATTATAACACTGGTGTACAATCAATGATGTGTTTAGCAAGAAACTGGTTTACATGTTTAATATCTGAGGGTAGGTTGTTAAACATGCGCGCACCCTCATAAGTAATCGTTGACTTGCCGTAGTTTGTCCGAGTCTTTGGTAAAATAATAAAACTTGCGCGGCGGCTTTGTCGAGTACAGGGGTTCGGAACATTTTTTCTATTTATAAATGACAAATTTGTGTGGATTTTTTTATTAAGAGTTTTTCTTATGAAAATGCAAGTATTATATGTGTAAAGTTGTTTGATACTCATTAAGTAATTTTATTTCTTCGTAAATTTGATTTGTTGGCGTAAAATAGTTATAATTAAATAGCATTTTTATCATTTTATTTTGTAAAATTTGTAGTTCCGCTAATCTTGTTTTGGCAGCAGTGCCCCAAATTTCAATTAGGTAAAGCAGGTGTGGTTTTACTAATGCGTTATAGATAGTCAATCTTAGTTTCTTGGGTATGCATTTAACGGTGTTGTGGAGAGAACCCCGCAGTTTTACCAATTTATTTTTAATGTGATCTGTATGAAGGTTCCAATTTAAATATGTATCTATATGTAAACCGAGATATTTTTCCTGTTTTTTTTGTTGCAAGGGGGTGTTATTTATTGTAAGAGCAGCGTATGAAGGGATGGGTTTGTTTTTGGCTTTAAAAATTACGTAACAGGTTTTAGAAACATTGATAGTCAGCAAATTACATTGCAGCCATTTGTATAGAATGTTTAGGTCATGTTGAGCTCTAGTTATTACGTCATGTATAGATGAACCAAAGTAAAATAGACAGGTGTCATCGGCATAAAGAGTAATGTGACCATTTAGACTCAGTTCGTGCATGTTATTAATATAGGCTAAGAATAGTAAGGGGCCTAGGATGGAGCCCTGCGGAACTAACTTAAAGATTTCCCGAATTGTTTCTCTGAGCTTTCGTCTATAAGCTTCATTAAGTGACATGTTTTCTTTATATTTATAAAAAAGTGACTTAGAAATTCGAACACAATTCGAAAATTTGGTAGTATGGTACTAATACAGATCTAAGTGTTACATTAATTTTTCACCACGGTGACATGTTTACATCTATTTATTATGACATTTTTTTAGTTTTTTTTGGCGAATATGATCACTTTATACAAACCTACACTTGTGAATATTTTTTCCTTAAATTGTCTATTTATTTAACATACATAATCAAAAAATATCGTAAATATACTAAGTGCTTTACGAGCAATCGAAATAAACAACTTATAATTTAAGGTTCATATTTTAAAACTCCCGCCTCCGCGGCAAGGTTACTACGTAGTCCAGATTACTTACCTACTTGGATTAGATAGAGCAAATCAGAAGACTCGCAAGTACTACAGGTTAGTACAGGGATATTTTAATTAAACTTTTTTCTATATTTCTGATTTCCTATATTGAAATGTCATTATGTTTGCCCCAATCAGTCATTTCAGAACAGAGCATATTGTGGTTTTAGGTTCGATGGTTAGATAGATGCAATCGAACTGTTATTTTCGTACCTGGGAAGCACACTCCTTGCATTGGACAAACGTCGGTCAATATAAAGGACGATACACCAAGAGAATTTATTTGCTATACTCAAATAAAATATCAACAAAAGTCGAGTTTATGAGTTAAATCATTCACATGGATTGTTGTAAATTTTGGATAGGATAGAAGCGAGTGACGCCATTCTCAGCTCTGTATTTAGTGGTCACGTCATGAGAAACTTCATAATGCGTATTGAACACACTTATTTATTTATTTATCATTCAAAACAGTTACACAGCATTACAGTAAATCCAAGGCACTGCGAACTTCAAATTAAACATATAAAATAACCTAATACTAGGTCGATTTAGGCTTCACAATGCGTAGTCTAGTGACCAGTAATCTGTTCGCAGACTTCGTGTGACTCGCTTGTAAGCTATGAATGAATAGGAGAGCTATACCTGCTATTTATAGCTTCTTTGCTAGGATACCCATCCGATAATACCGTTTGTTTTTTTGGTGGTTACGGCGCTGAAAGACTAATATTAAAACCGGCCAAGTGCGTGTCGGACCACGCATAATTGAGGGTTCCTTAGCTTTAATGGAATAAGAACCAGACTAATGCCCAAAGGTCGTATCTGATGCCTATGGAAGAAGTTTTTTTGGAAATAACTCAAAAATGGCTAAATCGATAATGTTCTTAGAAAGTATATGCTAACGCGCATCTTCTTAATTTTTTTCATATTTTTGAACTGACGGTTCAAAAGTTACAGGGGTTACGCTATTTTTTCGAGTTTCGAAGCGATTATTTCTGAAACTTTTCACATAAACTCAAAATGTTCAAAGAAACCACGATATTATTTTTAAAGACCTATCAATTTATGTGCAACATGTTGATATTTGTTTTTTTTTGTTACATGTATGGAGCGCCCCCCTGAAAATATTTTTTTCTGCAATTTCACTACATAACTAAATAGCGGCATACAAAATACACCTTATATCTAAATTGTATTAAGATACATGCTATAGTTTCCGAGTAAAATGGCTGTGACATACGGACGGACGGACAGACGGACATGAACAAAACTATAAGGGTTCTGTTTTTGCCATTCTGGCTACGGAACCCTAAAAATGGATTGTACAGTCGACTACAAAGAGCTAGGCTGTATCTACTTTTTCACCTTAATTCGTTGTAATAAGGTTCAAAAGTGGATACATATCTTTGTACCTAGTCGACTGTATAATATCACAGTTATCACTTAATAAAAATGGATGTGAATAGTATACATATCAATTATATAATCTATACAGTCTAACTTCATAGAACCTATTTGTTTCTCGTATTTGCCGAAGGTTCAGGGTTATAAAAAAATTTGACAAGTTGTTTTATTTATTCTTATTCTTATTTAGTTTTGAAATTAACATACAATTAATAGAATAACTTTGTCCAGGGTTTGAATTCGAAAAAGTTGCGCCATCCTGAAATTATGTGACTATCATCAATACAAAAGGCCGCAATGTTATTTTGTTCTGTTTATTTTTGATCACTTTGAAAATAGCCTACAAACGAAGTTTCAAGTCTGTCTTTCAAAACTTGTAATCTCTATACAAACTTTCAACTTCAATGGGGTTCAACCTCTTTTTAACCCCATTTAACCTCTTTTGAACTTCAAAAACTGCTAAAATCTTTTTTATTATTTTTTAATGATCAGAAAACGTACGAAGCTTTAAGATTCTAACTTAAAATTTGAATCCCTACCCATACAAATTTTTAACTCTTCGTTTTTACTCCCTTAGGGGTTTAATTTTTCAAATTTGTTTCGTATTACTTGTACTACACATTATAAATGAAAATTATAACTTTCTAGCATCAGTAGTTTCGGCCTGGCTACAATCCAACTTTTCAACCCCGTTTCAACTCCTTTAGGGTGGAGTTTTGAAAAACGCTGAAATTATTTTTTTGTTTGGAGCTGAGTAGCCTACAAACGAACTTTCAAGTCTGTCACAATTTTTTTTTAATATTTCGTTACAAATTTTCAACCCGGTTTTGACCCCGTTGGAGGTTATATACCAGAAGACGCTGAAATGACTTTTATTATTTTTTAATTAGCAACAAACGTACGAAGTTTCAAGTTTCTAACTTAAAATTTTAAATCCTAACCATACAAACGCTTAACTCCCTTTTTACCCCCTTTAGGGCTTGAATTTTTCAAAATCGATCCTTATTACTTGTACAAATTAAAAATGTAACCTTATCTGCAAATTTCAACTTTCCAGCTTCAGTAGTTTCGGCTCTGCGTGGATCATTCAGTCAGTCAGTCAGGACATATAATTTATATAAATATAAATTAAAATAATATTAAGAATCATATCTTATCAGTGTGATTTAAAAAATAGTGTAATACTAATAAATAAAATGAGCCTATTATATATTCCACCCTGATTATTACTCCTAAGTAAGCAACTACGCACCATACGCTATGCCCTTTTGCGCTTCTTAGATACCTACACGGTCAATGACCTTAGGCGCACTAATCGTATCGGGCGCCGCACGTCTTATGTGTTGTAGTTTCCGCCCCGCGCCCCGCTCCAATTATGTTTAGTTTTTGATTACTAATTTTAGAATTCCTGAAAATGCTCAGTATATTTACTGGTGAAATTTTGATATTATGTAACATATTATTAAAGCTAAAAGGAGCATCAAAATCATGAGTGTAGAATTAATGCGCGTGTTCGAAAATCATTTAAAATCATCACAGAAATAGTAATAATACAGTCACCGCTGTAAAATATTTTTTAAACGAAGCATAATAATTGTCTTGACAATATAGTGAAAAATCACCAGTTTTATTATTAGTGTTTGATTATTAGTGAATTTTTTAAACATTTTTACTATTTCTAATGTATTCTCAACTTGACAGGTGGTGAATATTTCAAATACTGTTTTAAATATTTAGGTAGTCCCTTGGATTAAAAATCTCTAGTGTAGGATTTAATGTTTGTGGTAAATAAACTTTAAAATTTTCAAAAAAATTTTTTAAAGAAAGCACAATGTATTTTTTGGGAAAAACTTAATACATCTTTTCAATAAATGTTGTTTTACCAGATCCCAAGGACAAAATAGTGTAGGATTAAATGTGATCTCCTCGAACAACTTACAGTTTAGTGACGGGACTAATAATGGAATAACGCACATGAATTGTATGTGGGTTATTTCATTTTTAGTATGAAGTCTTGTTATTGCAAAAAATACTTTTGATACACATGTATTATTATTGAATACCCGATAACTCAATCCTTACACAGCTTGTTTAGTGATAACGTTGATTCGTGCACGAATCAACTTGATATTTTATAATTATATTTTATGCCCATTAAAGTCTAGACCATAAAGTTATGTTTAGTTTTAAATTTAAATTTTTATGAAATGCTTTCTTACATTCCCAAAAATACCACCTAAACTGGGGCAATTTTTCTTTAAATTGGTCTAGTTAAACATACTCCTGCTTAAAAATATATATGAAAATGAAAAAAATACTTCCACTTATTCTTTGAACGACTCGTTTTTCAATGTACATACTGTGTTTGTATTGTACATACTAGTTTAACATAATTTTAATCATTAAAAATTTGACTTTTTCACCTCTCCAAGCAAAAATCGCGAAACAGCTGTTAGATTAAGGTGCATTATGAAATAAAATCAAAAAAGTGTTCCACTTATGCAATTTAAAAAGAAACAATCTTTCAATATACATGTATGTATACAAACTAATAGAAATCTTGTCAGTTACTGCAAAATGGTATCGAAAATTTGAGTCAAATAAAAAAAAAGCGTTACCGGACTCTAAAAGCGGTAATATTTAAGATTCACACACGAATAACACCTTAACCTGTTAATAATATGCACAATTTTCCAACATATACAAAACTATACGCCCTAACGGCCTCTGCACCTGTCATATGTCATAACTCCAAATGGCACGGAGTGGAAAACAACGAGCCCGCCATCAAGAGGCCCTCGTTTTTAACGAGCGTTGAGGGCCCTCCTAGAGCGCGCTTCATCAACAGAACTGTGCATTAACGATTCGAATACATTTTCCACAACCTTTCTGTGACTAAATATACACCGCTCTTTTTACCCGACTGCCGAGAGAAAGGAGGGTTATTATAACTAACAAGCAACTCTTTAAGGCCCAAAAGGCACCAGTGATAAGTCCAAATGGCAGGGAATATAGAAAAATGGGGCCCCAGTCGTCATCAAAATACCGTCGTCTTTTAACGAGCATTAAGGGCCCTCGTACACGCTTAATCAATAGAACCGCTTTAATGCTTCAAATAGATAAGATTTTAATATGTACGCAGTTCTTTTGTTACTAAAAATACACCTTCTTCCTGCTCCCGTAATAACTACAAAAGGAATGGAGAAAAACGGGGCCCAAGCCGCCATCAAGCGGCCCTCGTTCTTAACGAGCGTTGAGGGCCTTCCTCGCTCGTAATCTACACAACTGTGTATTAACGATTCAAATCGATTCATTAGCATTTCGACTTTTTGCAGCAGTTTTATTGTGACTTGAAATTAGACTTGTGGTCCGCCTCGAACTTCTCAGTTCTGGTCCTCACCAGCGATATACTTGAACGAGTCGACCAATATAACAAGATCCTTACGAAAATCGTTTCGCGCCATAGTCGCTTGATATCCATCAAGCGACTATGGCACGCTTATATACGAACTCTCAAATTATATTTGGAGTTGTAGCAGAGATAAATGCTACAACTCCAACAAATTTCATAAAGATCAGAGAAACGTTACTAAAGTTATCGCGGAACAACTATTCCAAATCAAAAAGCCAGTGAAATACATAGACGTCTAGGTAGTACAGTTCCATTATATCCGAAGTTGGGGAGCGTTCAAGTATTACGTTGAAGATTACGTTATGTAACACTCAAGTGATCATTTTTACCCTAAAGTCGTAAGTTATATTATAGTTTTTACACTTGGTATAGTTTTAATCTACTAAATAAAACAAGAGAATTTTGAATTCGCAACACCTGTATATTTTGATTATTTTTTATAAATTTTTGGCTTTACCTACAGACAATTGTTTTTCTCCTTCATTCTCCTAAGTATTTTAACTTTTTTACTAATAAACTCTTAAAATAAAATCGCATATTTATTTTAACCTTTGGCAATGCAATTATAAACAAATTCCAAATTTCGTTGGCATTTTTTTGACACAGTTGCGCTGGCAAATCTGCATGAGAACCTTTATAGGTCAAGAACAGCTGATGATACAAATCTCCCTCTTTTGAAGACATTACAGTATGAACACTATGAACTCACGCATAAACACTAACGAATACTCACAACTAAAACAACATTAAATGACGTACAATGCAATCTAGGGATTCCCCGTGAAATATAAACGAAAAGGTTTGCCAACTTGCGAGAACAAATTTAAAAAAAAGGACGACCAGACTAATACAATCGAGGGATTCCCCGTAACGAAAATGAAAAGGGTTGCCAGTTTGGGAGTTTTAATTCCCAAATTTTTTAAAAACAATGTTACGTAACGTGTTGTAAGAAAGAGCCCCTCCCGCCCCTGTAACGCATCGTAACGTTTTACGAGACCCCCTCCCCCCCAAATTGCGTTACGTAATACTTGAACGCTCCCTTGTCTGTAAGAACTTCACTTTACTTACGCTCCGCTCGTTCGAAAATAAATACTTAATATTAAGTATAATTATGTTTCCCTCTTAGAGAAAGTTTCTTCTCTAAATCCCACTTGTTCCTTTTACAAATACGTGTTCTAATATATAGGTAATTCTATGCCCATAGGTGCATACAAAAGGTTAAGACAATACCAACATATGAAATATAAAAATAAAACCTCTTTCACTTCCATTTCAATTGTAAAATTAAATTGTATCGAATAAAATGAAGCACTCCGATCCATCTGCTACGCGCTACGGAGTGCTACGCCGCTACGCCGTAGCACTCCTTTGCTACGTCAAGCATTGCGAGCCACTTCTTCTGAGGCTCTTTGAAAGAGCGATATTCTTATATAAAATTTAGATTTGTTTCAGATTTGATATCAATATTATATTATCATTTCCTTTTATCATCAAAAGCTCTGAGGTGATGTGGTCTGTTGATGACCCTCTTGTCCCGTTAGCCGTCGACACAGTGAACCCTTCTTTATATTAAAGGGTCGACGATACGCATGTGACACCTCTGAAATTGCAGGCTTCTATAGGCTATGGTAGTTGTTTACCATCAGGTGGGCCATATCCTTGTTTGACATCGTCGTAGTATATAAAAAAAACTTATTGTTATTCTGATATTTTGATATACATTTGGTATGAATTTAACGATCTATTGATAATTAAGAAAATAATGATCTGAATAATTCAGACGTCACTTTCAAGATGTCGGATCCCTTTCAATATCATATTAAAGTCAAACCATTGACAAATTATTTTTTTCGAATAGACCTTCGGGGCTCTTTGAATTTTTGCCTCACTTATAGATTTTATGTCATCAAATATTTTTTGTTTTAAGTAGAGAAGTATATTTCAGTTTTACTTATGAAAACTGATTTTTACGCGTCTTGTGTCGTACAAAAAAGTCACTTTGCATATTTATTTCATAAATCTAAATTGGTTTCTTACCTAGTAATATTTAGGAATATAATAAAAATAAAAGTTTGTTTGTATGTTGGTCAATCGGGCAAGACCAGTTATGGGATATTTTGGGTGACGTATGGTGTTACAGATCGTTTTTTTCAAAAATATCTCATTAGGGAATGAAATGGGAATTAAATGTTAACGCAGGAGATTTCAGTGAAATAATAACTATGGAGCTAATAAAATAACGCATATAATTTAAGTGCGCTGATAGTTTGCCTTCTTATAATAATAACAATAAATAAACTTATAATGTATCAATTTATATATATATATATATATATATATATATTAGATATAGATAAATACTTAAATACGTAGAAAACAAAAAAGATTGATTAATATATTATGCATCCTATTTTAAATATGTATTTTCTATTATAGAAGTTACTGCTTTAACATTTAACTGTGGTAGTGTTTTATACTCGTATTGCAACGCTATTTCTTTCAAGATTGACGTAGATACATTTCAGAGTACATTTTTCTACTAAGTTTTACCTTCAGGTCTCATTTTGCTGAAGGGAATTTATTTAAATGTTTCCATTGGAAAATAATCTTTTTTAATCGGACTTTGACGCTAATACTGTTGCTTCTTTTAGTCGCAAAAACGAACTTTAATGCAAATGGAAAATTTCAAAGATGTGATAACCCAGTTTATGTAATTTTTAAATGTTGCTATTGCTCAAAATATTTAAATGAATTTCTATAAAAGTGTTAATTAATAAAACAAATCCCGCAGTCGCTTTTATAAAAACTATTGCCTTCGCCAATTCCTGGGGTTAGGTTGCCGAGCGAAGCCCGGGCTCAATAGAGCCGTGGCATGAAGCCGGGAGAAAGCATGGAGAATGATGTGTAATAGTTGTTAATCCCATCGGTAGTATGAGGGCAGTGAAATATATTCTCAAAAGGGAAATTCATCAAGTTTGTTGTTATTCATCAATTTTGTTGTTATTCATCAATTTTGTTGTTATTCATCAATTTTGTTGTTATTCATCAATTTTGTTGTTATTCATCAATTTTGTTGTTATTCATCAATTTTGTTGTTATTCATCAATTTTGTTGTTATTCATCAATTTTGTTGTTATTCATCAATTTTGTTGTTATTCATCAATTTTGTTGTTATTCATCAATTTTGTTGTTATTCATAATTTAAAGAAAATGAGTTGGCGTCTATAAATATTTTGTCAAAGGCCCTTATAATGCATTTGTCTACCTCTTTTCACTTCTTCTCTCATCTACTCAAAGGTTAACTGGAAGAGATCCCTTAAAGGGATAAGTTCGCCTTTGTACTTACGTTTTCCTATTATTGTATTGTTTTGACTGGTTTTTGTACAATAAAGAGTTTTTACATTACATTTACATTACATTAATGAATGAATGAATGCATTTATTTCGAGTAACTGTGACTCATACATGTTGTTAGTTAACTTAAAAAACTAATCCTTAGCGACTAGGTTTAGTAACTACATTCCATTTATTTACATTATTAACTACACTACATACAAATACATTTTAATATCTACAACATATTACTTTATTTAGACCAACATAGGTATGCCGTCATCTATTTTGATCTAAATTTAGCAAATGCCATTATTTGCCCGATCCAATGCGACTGGATCTTGCAGTCGTACTTATCAAGAATCACACTCAGGATGCTATTGGGACTATGCCGGCATCGGTACATCATCGACGCGATTTTTTTACGCAAGATGGCCTGAAAACCGTCCGTGCGCACCTCGGCGAACATACCCGAAGCACTGCACCACCTTGGTAATCCCAGCAACATCCTGAATGCGTTGTTATACTGCACACGCAGGGCATCATAGGCTCTTTTTGTATACTTAATCCACAGGCTGCTCGAGTAAAATGATTGGCAAAATGCCTTAAACAGTACTATTTTGACCTCTTCTGTACATCGAGCTAACCTGCGAGCCAGCATATTCGACCTAACAGCCAGTGCCTTGCGCTCTCGTTCAATATCCAGGTCATCATTCAGGTCACAAGTTATTATATGAGTTATTATATCTAAACTTTTTTGCGAAAGCTAGGTTGGCCCCATCTAGTGTAAAAGGAGGCAGGAAAGTCGGCTTTTTCGTTCCCGTCTTAAATATCATAACTCATAAGCTCACTTTTTCTTGGGTTGTACTGCAGACCATGAAGTTTGGCTATAAGGTAGAGAATGATTAAAAACGCTCATCTAACTGAACACATTACGCTGTATTTTCTCTGAATTATCTACACCACACCAAAAAAATATTTAATAAGATGTGCACTGTCTAAGAAATAAATGCACTACTTGGGCAGGATGTTTAGATTATGCATGGCTCCAAGCTTTACCCGATTCTGAGAATCAAAAAATATAGTTTCAAAATATCGTATAACACTGAGTGGCTGGCCGGCATTACCGAGAGTGCGGGTATTCATGTTATTTAATTAATTTTATATTAGATATATTGTAAGTAATCGCTAAATTCCATTAAGAATGAAATAATAGTAGTTTATGTAACTGTTACGTAATAAGGGTCCTTAAAATACGAGTGTGGTTTTATGAAACGAGCCGCAGGTGAGTTTCATAATAAGATCACACGAGTGTTTTAAGGCCTAATTACGTACAGTTGCATACACTGCTTTATCTACACTCATATTATTTATACTAATTGCCGTGTTCGGAAACCATAGAATGGCCGCCATTGCACCGCCATGGCCAACTCTTGTGTGCCGGCGGTCGGGAGGGAGAGTGCCGGCGGTCGGGGGGGGGAGCGTGTCGGCGGCCGCGCGGGCGCGTGCAGGTGTACATTACGTTATCAAAACTCATAACACATCAATGTTTGAGCATGTAAAGTTAAAATTACGTTACTGTCACAGATAAAAAGCTTATCATAGTAAAATCGGTTGTGGTAATGCTAGCCATTGCCTACCGTTTTTGAACACGTTTTAGAGGACTTACAATGCGAGTGTAGATAAAATATATTTATTCTTCAATTTAGGCACATTATAATTCACTTACGAACGTCAGAGACAGAAAAAAAACTACTACCGGTTCTAACCCTACACCTCTGACCCGAGAGGTATTATGACCGACAAGAAACTCGGCCAGACTTATTTTTTCAAAACTATAATACATTAAATCTTAAAATTACTCAGTAATGCGCAGTTCTTCCAGAAGCCTTATGGCCTGTTACACAATCTCCAGTTAAAGCATATCTTTCAGATAAATGTTTGCTGTCCTTTTCTTTTATATGACTGGAGAAAAGGATAGCAATAATTTTAACTGGCACATAAGTTTATCTGGAGATTGTGAAACAGGCCCTTATCAAAATAATTTAAAAGACAGACAATGTACCTATTGTGTAAATAAAATAAAATATATGTTTACACTTTTGCACCGTATTCCTTTGTAATAAGGTGCAAAACTGTTTGATAGCGGCTAAACTGTGACACTGTGGGCTGAGGTAAACAAGGATTGATTACTTTGCGCCATGTATGTCTTTGTTTCCGGGAGACATAAAAGTAAATGGTGGGGGTAATGTTACTTTATTTTACTTTACCGGCAGATTAAAACCGTACTCTTACTTGAAGGAGTTTTTTTTTAATACCCGACGGTGGCAAACAAAAACAAGCATACGGCTACCCTTTAAGAACATTTACATTCCTTTTTTGAAGAACATCATACTGTAGGCCGCTGGGAAAACCTCGGCAGGGAGTTCATTCCAAAGCCGCAGCGTATTTCTAAAATACTGGCATATTTACGCGACTTCGTTTACATAATTGAATAAGATGCACCTAGTTATCTCCGAACTGACTTTTACCTCCCATTTCATTTCTAAAAGGGACACATTTCAGGTTAAAAACGGCCCCATGAATTTTCCAAAATTTAAAAATCTGTAAATATTAATCATCGTTAACGATTAATACGATTTTTAATTAATTAAAAAGTTAAGGAAGGTCTTCGAAGACTATGGGCCGTATTCTAACTTTAAAATACGTTTAGATACGATCCAACTTCAATACAACTCCAATGCAGTAACTACACAATACAGCTAGCGCCTAAACGTCTGCATCAGAAATATCTGAATTTGAATCAGAAATAGCAGAATTATTCCGACGCAACTCCAATACAACTTCAATATTGGTTGATTATTTGTTGTGTGTTGGAGTTATGTTTGAAATAAGTAGATTGTGTTTTTAATGTATTGTTTATGTATTTTAAAATTAGAATACGGCACTATATTTGCTTAGCACCACGAGATCTGGTAGCTGCCCTGGCTGATCCATTTGGAAAATCCACCCTGTATTCATTAGCATGGGGCTTAGTTGGAAACAAGTTACATTCAAACTCTCAGATGCGTTACATTTTACTAAATATACTCGGAAATGGAAGCGGTATTCTAACTTTAAAATTTTTGATTTGTTACGAATTTATTATCAGTATGATTTTTTTTCGACATTGACATCATGACATTTATAAAAGTTGTGATCCAATCCTGCCAATCAATGTCACTAAACCGTTTAACTTATCATATTGACGTTAGGAAATCTCTTTTTGATATCTTGTTATTGTGTGTAAGTATTGTGTTGTTGTTATTGTGTGTATTGTGCTGTTATTGTGTATTGTCTTGTTGTATTTTGTTGTTGTGTTGTTTTTGGTATTTTATGTTGACATGAACCTGACAAACAACTGATAACAAGAAATGAAGCCTCTAAATAAGCCAAACGTTTCTGTTGCATTTCCAATCCTGTTCAACATCAGATTAAAATCAAATGAATAATAAATTATTTTCTTCGAATAGGCGTTCTGGGTATGAACATGCAAATTTTAAGTAAAAATTAATTATTGTTGGTCACATTGGGTTTAGATGCTTAATATAAATATCTTAATTAAGTGCTATAAAGTATTTGTGATTTGCATAGAATTTCACATTAGTTCGTTTGTAGTGCTATAACCCGACTACAATGAAAATATCCCCCTTACACAGTGACCCGTTTTTATAGCCCGTAGTTTAAGAGCTTGCTAAAATCATCGATTCCTCTTGACTTTTATGTAGTCGAGTAAAAAGCACCAGAGTTCATTGCCCTCGACTTTATCTAAAGTGTCCGTACTCATTACGGGTCTGCGGGCTTAGGGCAGGCTGGTACCATCAGCCTCACAGTTAACTGCTGTGAATCTTATTACAAAGATATAAGGTCCAGTATTAGCCAGTAAAGAAGTAGTAGGCTGGCTTCAGCCAAACAACATCAACGTGAAACGTTTCATTAAAATTCATAACGGTGCCGAGATTGCGATATTTATGACTTCACCGTTGTATATTATGAACACGCTTCTGACAATTATCGATTTTGGGGAGTTACTTTTGTGTTATTTTGGTTAACCCTTTAAATCAGCTGTCCTAACCTTTTTCAGTATCGTTACCCCTATGATTTATTCGGGGAACCGATTTTACTCCCATGATTTGTAAGTAAACACAGTTTTAAACACAGATTTAAAAGTAAACACTTCCTTGCTCTACGAAAAAGGTATATCACCCCAGCGGGTTTAAAATACCCCCAGGTTAGGAACCATTGCATTAAATAGATAAGACCTAGACACATTTAGGTCGCGGGTCGGTAAAGGACATTCGCAACAAAACAGAAAAATGCTGCTACGAACTATGTTGGCGTAGCGCACCCAGCATTACTAGAGTCTGTCCGGAATTAGAAGTGTTTCACAAACCACTTTTTCTGGACAAATTCTACAGTATCTCAAAAAGAAGAATGTATTACGATATGGTATAACATACGTATGTATAGAGTTGAGTAACGTACGCTTATCATTAAAGTAGTATAGTATAATACGTTATTGTACAACAAGGAAAAATACAAGAGGAAAGAATACACACTATTTGTATAAAGGCGCACTTATCCCGTAAGGGATGTCTTCCAGTCAACCTTTGAGCAGTTGAGGGAGAATTAGAACTGGTGGTGGACTGGTGGACTGGTATACCTGGCTGTACAAAACGGAAATAAACACAACGTTTTAATAGCCGGCAATAGATTTTCATACAACTTTGGTGGCCTAAGCTGGCGCAAAATGATATGATTATGAGTGAGTGACTACATACGGCACACATATCGAATAAATACTGCTCCCTTAAATTTTTCATAGTGGGATAAAAAGTTGAATTATTCTCTCAGAATCCATTCCCTGAAACTGAAGCATTCCCTGTAACTTACTTTTAATTGGTTACAAGATACTTTGCGTGACTAGCATTTATAATGGCTTAGATTACTCCATCATTACGGGTACATCTGGCTGAATAATATGTCTGAGTCAGCGGTGAATAAGGGTAGCTGGAAAACATGACGTCACATTGCTGGTTTCCCAAGTAACACAGGAAGCATTATAACATATAAATAGTTAACTTATTTCGAACTTAAGGACCGTATAAACTCTTATATACGTTCACCGAGCAACTTGTCGCATTATATGATGCTTTGAGCTGTATAACGGTTGTATAATGGCATATCTAAATGCTTTTGTAAAGCCTTTAGCTTTAGTGCAGCAAACCACAACGCAACTGTGCAGCTTTCGACTGTTTAAAAGCACTTAAGTGCTTTAGGTTCTACAATAGCATTATATAATGCTTTAAGCTGTATAACGGTTGTATAATGGCATGTATAAATGCTTTTTTAAAGCCTTTAGTTTTAGTGCAGCGAATCAAAATGCAACTGTACAGCTGAATGCTGTACAGTTGCGTTTTGGTTTGCTACACTAATGCTTCGGTGTGGTTTAGTGACTTAGGTTCTACAATAGCATAAATAAATGCATAATGCTGTTTATGAGCATGAATATTAGCCATTATAATGCCACGTAAATCCGGTATACAGCTTTCAGCTGTTTTTAGTGCTTTAGGTTCTACAATAGCATTTTATGATGCTTTACGCTGTATAACGGTTGTATAATGGCTTATGTAAATGCTTTTGTTTAGCCATTAGTTTTAGTGCAGCGAACAACATGCAACTGTACAGCTGAATGCTGTACACTAATGCTTCGGTTTGGTTTAGTGCCTTAGGTTCTACAATAGCATAAATAAATGCTTAATGCTGTTTAAGAGCATGAATATTAGCCATTATAATGCCACGTAAATTCGCTATACAGCTTTCAGGTATTTTTAATGCCTTAGGGTGTACAATAGCATTTATAAGTAGGTAATACGTTCCTAATGCAGTATAATAGCAATAATATAAACCAGTATAAAGCCAAGTAATTCACTATAAGGGGCTGTTCATAAATTACGTCATTTCAAATGGGTGGGGGGGGGGGGCTGGACATCGGATGATGGTAGCATGACGTAGGAGGGGGGGGGCGGTCATTCCGAAGATCACATCATCAATGTGTAAAAAAAGGAATGAAAGTCGTGTTTCTATAAACTTTTAATGCTATAAAATATTATCTACTAAATAGTTTTTTATTTTACAATTAAGCTTAAACGCATTTCTTTTAATGACGTCACTTTATTTGGCAGGGGGGGGGGGTTGGATGATTTTAGGGGGGGGGGGGAAACAACAAAAATTGATGACGTAATTTATGAACAGCCCCTATACAGCTTTTAGCGGTTTTAGTGCCTTAGGTTCTACAATAGCATAAATAAATGCTTAATGTTGTTTAATAGCATAATTATTCACGTGTAATGCTGTAGGCATAAATAAGGCATTTTTTAAGGGTCACTGAGCTGCTATTGGCCTAAGACCTAGCCACGTCAGATATGACACAATAATGAGAGCAACAAAACCCGTCTGCTTAGATTGCTATACTATTCTTATTGCTAGATCCTGGCATCTGGCAGCTTTTAATGGGTGGAGGTCACAGTGACAGACTAGCAAAATGTTTTAATTGGAAAATAGTAATACCAAACTAGGTAAAAATTGCCGAAGTTGTCTCAGTTATAAAGGACAGGACAGGGCCTATATTTTAAGGGGCTCCCTGGCGCCAACGACCTTAGATCTGATTCCCTTAGTTTTCTGATGATTTATATAGCTTATCATATTATCAGTAACGGCTTCAAACAATATAGTATCCTATATTTACTTCAATATTCATTGTCTTCGAGATATTTGACATCAAAGTCGAACCGGTTTAGGCTAAAAAAGTGGTTTTATGGTCATAAATTTTGTTTTAATTAGTTAAAAATTAAAATCTCTTACAGTTTTTAGAGACATCAAAGAGGAATCCTAATATGTAGATTGCGTATATGAAAGATTATTTACACCATTCGAATATCGATAAAAGTGTTTTTTTAGACCATATTTTTAAAATATCATAAAAAATAACGGCTCATTTATTTCAAGATCCGGCTCTACTGAATAGAGATAAAAGATTCAAAAACCGATAGTCGTTTGCCTTATAATTCTATCTAAAGTGAATATGTTGGAATATCGACTCAAAACTGGTCAAAAATCGATAAAAAAAACGTTAGACCAAAAAATATTGTGTACTATTACCATACATCGGGGTTTTCGGTGCTGGAATGTTTGACATTAGCCAAAGAGTAGGCATTAACTTAAAAAACAGAATGTACTCTAGCACGTTTCTACCTAATGAATAATTGATCGAAAAAATCATAGGTATATACAATTTATATGTATAAGCTGACTATTATGTATATATATTGTAGGTACTATAATATAAAAAATCATAGGTATATACCTATGATTTTTTCAAGTATTTTTTATTAATTAATGTAATGACTGATCATTGTCAACCTCCTCAGTTAATCAAATAGTTCATAAATATCGGACGTCAAGATTAATATTTGTCACTTATTATACCGTGTCTTTGTCTTAGGTAGATCTAGTTAATAAATTTCGGATATGCAATTGCATTTTTAAAATACTAAGTATATCAATACAAACATGCCTCTAAGAAAAAAAGCTCGTATCATAGTGTGTAAGCTATTCACAGAGAGGTAGTTATTCATTAGGCATAATATGATATTTTCTCAGACTAACTCTCAACCTATCTGTTTATCTCTACTCTTTCTCAAATCGTTCCCGCACCGAAAACCCCGATGTATGATTATTACGGAAACAAAAACAGTAGGCGACAAACTATGAACTATATTTTATTAACATCGTTTGGCACTACTTTCTACCAACATAAACTTTTGTATAATTTCTCTTAATATTGTATAGTATTTGTATAGTTTCTCATAATATTGCATCAAACCCAGATCTCTAGGATTTATTTTCTTGAAATGGTTTGCATTCTTTGACCTCCACCACTTTAAAGCTGCCAGATGTCCAGATCTAGAAATAAGCATAGTATACCAAACTGACTATAGGGGTTTGGTTGCTCTCATTATTGTGCCATATCCGACGTGGCTAGCTCTCCGTCTATATAGACCAACGCCATTTTGTAAATAATTTATAACCTAAAAATAAAATCATGCGGACCTATTTATACAAGGAAAATACCTATATAATACCTCTGTTACCTATATAATACCTGTTGTTACCTCTGCCTAAATTTATCTAATTGTAAAATTTGTGCTTGTAACTGTATGAGGTGTGCAATAAAGAGTATTTATTATTATTATTATTATTAACAATGAAATTACTTAATTTAAGACTGCTCAACCAACACTATTATGTCAATAATGCAAAACTCGTTCTATACGAGGATTACACAATTGTTTTGTTTATTTGACGCATATCTTTTTATAATATATTATAGCAAAATCACAATAAATCAAAGGCGCGTGAAAATTTTCAATGAAACTTATATACACATTTACAGTAAACTACATTGCGCAGTAATATTTGAAGGATATAATAACGTAAAAGAGTCAAAAACTTTTATAAATTTTGTTAGGATGCAAACAAATATGACGTGTCACTCATTCAGTTTTTTGTACCGTCTTCGTCCATTTTATATTGCGAGACAAAGTAGTTAAATCACAACGTTCATTGTATTATAAAATTTGTTCCGTCGGTGTTAGAGACGTTTTTGCATTGACGTAAGGTTTATTTTACTACACCCTTATGCTACTATAATGCTTTTGTATTGCGATTGGCAAGTTAATCGAGAGTACTTATGCTTATTTACTGCGATTAGCAAGTTTTTTGGCCGTATTAATGCTTCTTTAATGCAGTTGGCAACTTAATAGAGCGTACTAATGGTTCTTTAATGCGATTGGCACTTTCCATGACAGCGATAATACTAATAGCGCAGACATATTGCGCCTGTAATGCTATTAAATGACCTGTATAGGATCTCAAGCAGGGTAATTCGTGCTAATTTAAGACCTATATCAGCACTATAAACGTTTATAATGCTACTATAAAACGAACTGAAAATGCTAAAAGCATACAGA
The DNA here is from genome assembly GCA_947086415.1 of Pammene aurita. NCBI lineage: Eukaryota > Metazoa > Arthropoda > Insecta > Lepidoptera > Tortricidae > Pammene > Pammene aurita. The sequence goes on from OX352294.1 coordinate 38,577,048, forward strand.
TATGCTGTAAGACGGCCGTTATACTGCTTTTATGTGTTACTTGGGTTACTATAATATCGTATCAAAGTATTACTCAGCATTGCCACGTAATGCAGGCCGTGAAATAAAGTATCGGTGAATCATTCGAGGCTTGCATTTTTAATGTTCGTGGAACATATTCGGAAACATATTTTTAGTTATCATCATCATCATAGTACGCATTAAAAAAATATGTACAATAATCAACTTTTTTTAAATATATAAAACATATTTACAAGTAAAAACATTGAAATGTATTATATTTGTGAGCAAAAATCGCCACAAACACTCATTGCATATTTTAGAATAAAAAATGTATTTAGTATATGTATGATTATGTTCATTGTACAAAATTCTGTTTTAAATCTAGCGTCAGAAATATGCCCAAAAATCCTTTGATTGACTTTTGGGATTAAATAATCCTCAAAGTGGCATCTGATTGGTCATATGGACAAGATATGCGGGATCGGAATAGGGCCGAGCAAAACAAAGGTCCATCAAAGGGTGCGCGGCCTTTCGCCCGTGAAACCGACCGTCCACAGACGAGGTCGCGCAGACTGTCAAAGAGATATATAGTAAACTTATAGGTATATAATAGTTATAAACGTATATACATAGATGTCATATACAAAGGAAAAGTGACCTAGGTCTCCGGTGCCCAGGGCTATAAGGGGTAGCCTAGTGGTGTCTGCCGCGAATGCAGAAGACGCTGGTTCGATCCCAGCCCTGGGATTGGCACCGGAGACCTGGCAGCCTTCGGCACCGGAGGCCTAGGTCACTTTTTCCTTTGTTTATGACATCTATATAAGTTTATAATTTATATAGTAGTATGTCTACTTAAACTACTTAAAGTAAACAAATCAAAATATTTATTAAAATAATTTGATTTGTTCTTTAGTTGTCATATAATACTTACTGCCACTTTTATTATCACAATGATCTGTAATGAGAGTTTCCGCGATCGAGGTTTTCAGTAGACGGCAGCACCGTGGTGAGAGGTCTTTTCGACAGCAGCTGTCAAAAAGATACTTGTACACCGTTGCCGCATCCAGTTGCGGCGACAGTGCGATTATCGCCTTAGTAACCCGTTTACATTGCTCTTCTTTGTATTGATATCACACATTTTTAGATTTGTGAAACATCTCTACCCTGTTTCGAACAAACCCAAAAAAATACCTGATGTGAGATGACAGTTTTTATGACAAAGTTTCATAATATCTGCCGTGTTACAAATATCTCATCACACCTAATCTCTTTATTCTGCCATTCAAGACAATCATAATTACCTCAGCATTTCCAGCCAGAACCTAAACTCCACTGCCACACAATCCACCTTTTGTACCCCTACCCCCACCCTCTGCGCATCTCGGCCAGTGCCCCGCGCGCAGCGTAGCCGCGCGCTCGTCTGTCGTGTCTCCTGTGACCGCCGCCGTAAACGATATTAACACTGTGTTTTAGATTATGTGGACTGATTGAACCTATAGGTGAGTTTTTAATAAATGTTGATTGTAATTTTTGAGTAATGTGTTTGTTAAACAGGCAATGAAGACGCAACTACATGGTTACTGATTATATGAATTCGGTCATAACACTGTAATATGAAAATTAAGGTTACATTCAAGTACATACAATTTTATGTTGACAATGGATAATTTAAACATTAAATTAAATTCCTAACCAGTCAAATTAGCCACGATTTGTTACTTTTTATGTTTCTATAGCAGTATTAACTGTAACTTGACGATATATTATGATAAATGGAAATTCTTCACAATTTTTTTTGCCTTAAAACAATTGAAAGCGCTAAAATATGTTTACCCGGTTTCTCCTACGCATTTAGAAAAAAAAAATCATGACCTTTACATACGTCAATATATTTTACCTAAGACTAGAAAAGAAGCGAATAATGTTTACTTCTGAACGTGGCTGTTTACACTTTATTTTCTATAAAAACTCCTTTAAGAATTGAAAAGTTTTATATTTTAGTAGGCAGCTGAGGAGATGAAAATGTATTCTGCTTGAGTCGCTCAAGTCGCTCAATTTAAATTGCTGTTGATGTTGAGGCGTCGTTTTTCCTTTATTGAATTGGTTATCAGATACAATTTTCTTTTTCAATTATTGTTATTTTTAGGTTATTGTATGAAATTGATATGTTAGGTAAGTATAATGATTAAGTATACCTACTTATGTCCTTAATAAATTAAAAGACTTATATAAATTACAGCCAACAATGTTTAAATGTATACACCGTGGGCTGGAATAACCCGACAGATCTTAACCACGAATTTCTAAGACCAAAAGAAGGAAAAAATATTATGTGACTTTAGGTCAATTACGCCAAAAAAAAATGTTTATTGCACATGAAAAGCAAATGTTATTAATAAAATTATCGCCTAAAACAAATTGGTACATTTTTTTTGTAAAAATTTAGTTTGTGCAAAGTTTTCATTGTCACTTTGATATCTGTCAATAAGGACGTGTAAACTATGTCCAATAGTGGCAACAACGCCATTAGAAAGGCGTTTTGTGATGAGTTATAATAAAAAGTGTATTTTTTTAAAATTGGTATTGACTCTTATTTTTTTTAAATTGGTATTGACTCTGAAACTAGGCGTATTCCAGAAAAGTTTATAGGACATTTTAGTATCTAAATATGATCAGGTATACACTGTTAAAATCTGTCTAGTTATATGGGCCCACGGTGTATAATGAACGCCTTATATAACTGGTTCTTTTTACTTATTAATTTAATTAATTAATCAAAATTAATTACTCTGTCGAATGTAAGAAACTTTCAAAGCAAATATTGAAATCCAATTAAGGCCTGAAAAGCATTCAAATTATTGCTAGAGTAATGAAATCATTATCGCAGTCTGTATAACCGATCAGTATCGAAAATTACTCTATCGGTAGTTCAATATCAATGGAACCGTTATTAACCGCTAACGGACTCCTAGCTCAGTCGGTAGTCTTGCCTACGAAGCAGGAGGTCTCGGGTTCAAATCCTGGTAAAGGCATTTATTTGTGTGTTTATCACGAATATATGTGCGTGAGTTATGGCTGTTTTGTATGTAACTAAGTATTCTAAGTATATATTTGTCTATATAAGTATATATATCGTCGCCTAGTACAAGATTTGCTTAGTTTGGGACTGGGTTGATTTGTGTAAGATTGTCCCCAAATATTTTATTATTTATTTATAATGAATCGTCAAGATTGCGGTCATGTACATGTATAAATATCCGTACAATTTATGACGAACTAGCCTTCATCTGCGGCTTTGTCCCTTTAGAATAAAGAGTAAACGTGAAAAATGATTCATTATTTTAACATTTTTGTAAAGATATTAAAGTTTAAAAACGATTTTTTTTTTGCAATTTTTTATGCACTTAATGTATTTTTAATAGATTGTAAAAATGTATGGCAACTATATACTTGAACGCACTATTTCACGCCTATAATAATTAATACAAAAACTTTTTTCCTCCATACGACTAATGTAGTGCTCCTCAACTGGTCTAAATAATGACTCCAGTGGGCGCGTACCGTCGGTCTAAATAAAGCAATTATTCTAGTCAGCTCTCGTTTCCGGATAAGCTCTCGCCTGTTAGCAGCTTATCTATGTGTAGACTGAGAGTAGGCCGTTGGCAACCCTACCTCATCGAGTAGCAGAATTTGGCTTATGTAGGGCAATGGACGGAGAAATGTTATATATTTTAATACTTTGTAGGCTGAGCTAAACTTAGAGCATTTTGTACAGTCAAATAAATATATAATATCTTAGCGAACCCACATTAAGGCGCCTAAGTCCTTTGTGCCAATTTCTACCATTTTTACCATTTTCTAAATAAAAATGAAAAAAAATTCAACGTAACTGTGGGACCTCTTTACAAGATTTGACGGGATCGCCGGACGGACATACGAAAGCATTTTTGCCTTTTAACTGAAACGGAGACCTTCGCTAATGTTTCGGTCAAAAAGCGACTTGAAAGGAAGGAAGTTCCAAGAAAATTATTGGTTAGAATTCGCAAACTTCAGATTGAAAGTGAAACACAAAAGATAAATCCTTCAGTAAAATCAAATTACCTATACAGGGTTTAAAAATACTGGTGGTCCGTTTAAGGGCATAATTGGTATCGTACTGCGACTATGAAAAAGCAGAGTAGAAACATTTTTTTGACACGAAATAGTAGTTTTCGATACAAGTGCGAGAAGTATGTAATTTTGCACGAGTGTGTCGAACAACGTTTTTTAATACAATTGCGAAAAAACTACACTGAAATAATAGTAGGATTGTTTGACAAGGGTCTAAAGTAGGCCATATTACCACCAGGTGGTTTTTTTCCCGACCGAAGTGAGGGAAAATTGTTCGAGTGGTAATATGGGTTTTAGACCAGAGTAATGCATACAATGTTTCACTTCGATTGCGAGAAAATATCATAAAAATACTTATTATTTACGCATAATATCTAAACTAAGGTGAAATGATGGTATAATTTGACGGTCTTTTAATTTTTTTAACTTCTTTGACATAGATACAAAATATCAATACCGCGAATAAATGCCACAGACGACGGTATAATTACACAACAGCTATTAGACATGGCAATTTGTAGGGCCCAACCTGTTGTGTACCCTGCCTCTCCCACACCCTCCTTCAGCTCCCTACGGGCCCAACCTCCTATTACACCTCCCAACACAACAGGTTGGGCCCTACAAATTGCCATGTCTAATAGCTGTTTTAACAGTTTAAAAACACTTTAAAGCGTTTCCCAAAAAATTAAATCTTTTTTAATGATTGTGAAGTAGGAACTAAAAAACACCTCATGTTTTGATAAATAAATTGCGTTTCCTGATTGTTTCCTAACATTGCTGTATTCTGATTGGTTGATATTAAATACAATGTTTTTTTTAAGGACTTACATTATTTACACAGTATACGCACCAAAAAAGTATCTAGCGTTCCGATTAACTCCGATATGTGTTGTGATTGGTGGATTTAATATAGTGAAGTGTTCTGATTGGTCAATTTAAAATGCAATATATCTGCAAATCGTGCGTCAAATCAAACTTTACGCACGATTTGCAGATCAGATTACTTTTTAGCACTAGTAAACTAAAAGTAAACTTTTTGAGCAATTGTATTAAAAAAATATTTTTTTTAATACACGTTTGATTTTATGCACTAGTACTAAAAAGTAATCTGATTGATAGTTTTTAAATAAATGAGTATTATGCGAGACCCAATAGTATTACTTGAACAACGCGCGATTGAACGAAGCTGTCTTTCGTACACTGACAGAATATAAATGTAATTTTATTTCATTGTAGTTTTTTCGCAATTGTATTAAAAAACGTTGTTCGGCACACGTGCGGAAGTGTCATTTTCACTCGTCCCGAGTCTTGACTCTCGCCTCTCGGCTCGGGTCAAGTAACCTCAGTACTCGTGCAGAATGACATACTTCTCGCACTTGTATCGAAAACTACTATTTTGGTATGGGACGGTCGTCTTAGCCGGCCAAACCTCCATAAAAAAAACACATTTTTTTCCTTACTTTTTCATAATTAGAATATTATGTTAACATTTTTGTTACATCAACAACAACGACAACAACCAATTATTTACCATCGAAAAAAGCGAATATTAAATACGTGACGTAACAAATAACGACTCGATTCAAAAAGCTATCAAAATGAAACACATTCTGGAAAAATTACTTCCATTTGAAACAAATGTTTTCGCTTTCAAACCTTTTTTAAACGTTTGGATGAAAAAAGGGTGTTGTATAAATGACCTCTGTGAAATTTACATTTAATCCGTGAACCATGGATTTTTGCACGGACGGATTTGACGGTAGTCATATGTTGATTTATTGCACGTTTATTGTTTATTACTTTTAATGCTTTTTAATTTATATAAAATAAAGTGTCTAGTAGTAAACTTTATTAAGTCATTGCCATATGCCTCCATAAACTAAGGCAGTTTTTCCAAATAGTCGGTGGTGCACACGACATCAAAGGGCATTATACGGATTTTAGTGATGATGGGATCACCTTTTGCATAGTGAGACTTTAGGACCCACAGGCCATTTTAGGAAGCAGAGCCACCTAAATTTATGGTGCGGTGGGGGTAAAAAGGGGGAGTTAAAATTTTCGCGACACATAGATTGAAAACTATAAGTCTTAGCAACATACTTCAAAGGCAAGACTTGTAGAGAATTTCATGAAGAATATTTCTTTTACTGAAAGTTTTGTGGTAACTTCAACCGTTTTTACAAAAAATTCACAGATTTCGCGCCTCACACGACTATAGAGCACATTGGAAATGAATCTACGGAATTCGAAAAAATATTGTCGCTGAGCGACGAGAAAGTCGGGATAAGGAAAATGTTATAAAATAAAACTACAACGTTGAATGATAATTATTTTATTCTTAGATTAACATAAGTATCCTCGACATAACGCCTGTGAACCAGAGTTGGGCAAAAATTAACGTGATTGAAACTAAAGTTAAAAATGAGAACGTTACTCATAATCATATGAAAATGATTACGAATTCAATCATGAGCTTTCTAATCTGATTGACCACCGACATGAGTAAATCAAGTCGATTTTCAGTTTCACTCATGATTAGCTGAAGTGATTACATTAGTAAGACAGTATGCTTAGTTAAACTAACGATTTAGTTGATTAGGTGATTAGATTTTGCGTAGTAGCTACTAGCTCCTTCACTTTTTTGTGAGTATAATATACATTTAGGATAAATGGCTATTTGTGACAATATTTCTAAAGGTATCATTTGGCGGTTGGCGCTTACGTCATAAGTTGTAGTTGTATAGAGATTCAATATTGAGCAATAAAAGCGTAAATTCCAGCGGCAAATGTTACCTTTACCAAAACATCGACAATTTTTTGTTAGTTTTTGGTATGAGTGTACAAATGAATGCTCCCATTTACCTCCCATCACTCTAATTCTCATTCTCATTCAGATTTTAATTCTCACACAGATTTTAATTCTCATTCTCATTCTCATTTCTCATTCTCATTCTCGTTCTCATTCTCATTCTCATTTTTATTTTAATTTTCATTTAGGATAATGAAAATTTCTACATATGTATCTGGTTCAATATGTGAAATTCAGAACAAACGCCTTATTCAAGTAATAATATAAATCAGCTTAAGAACACTCTAATCATACATTCGTCAATCACATTGAACAAGTTAGTTGATTAGCGTTAATTTAGTTTCAATCAGCGCCCGTCGTTAATGATTTACTCATGGCGAAATTACTTGATTGTTTTGTGTTATGATTTAATCAGCAATTATTCAATCAGCGATGATTAGTAACCGATCACCGATTTTAATCAAGTGTGCCCAACTCTGCTGTGAACAAACAAATTGAAAAATTTCCACACGCATATCGAAGTTTGAATAATTGTCGCCGTGGCGCCTAAGTATATATATTTCATTTTTAGATTAATAAGCAGGATATAATAATGTTCAAAGTACAAGAAAATTATTACATTACAAATCCGTAGTGAACTCGAGAAATGGTAGCCACATAGCTAAATAATTTTTAAGCAAAAAAAAAACCGACTTCTTCAATGGGGGAAGCCGGTGAAGGATTATTGTAGATGGTGCACTCTATACAATGAAATAACTTGCTTAACAAACACAGCGAAGAGGACAAATCGTCAAACGTGAACTATGCGTCGTTGAAGAATTCCTTTCCATTTTACATTTCACATGTTTATGGCATCAGCCGCAGTTCCACTTCATCAATATGTCACTGTTTTCAATGAAAATGCTTGATTTGTTGATTTAAATACAAAAATCACTTTATGTATGCCTTTAAGATTTGAGAAGTTTCCTCGATTCCTCCTGGATCCCATCATCAGAACTTAGCTTGACGAAAATTTGTCCTGAGAATCTAACTTGCTTAGCAAACATAGCGAAGAGGACAAATCGCCAAACGTGAACTATGCGTCATTGAAGAGTTCCGCTCTGATCATCATCAGCAGTTCCACTTCATCAAATGTCACTCTTTTGAATGAAAATGCTTGATTTGTTGATAAAAATACAAAAATCACTATGTGTATGCCTATAAGATTTGAGAAGTTCCCTCGATTCCTCATGTATCCCATCATCAGAACTTGAGCTTGACGAAAATTTGTCCTGACAATCTAACTTGCTTAACAAACACATCGTAGAGGAGAAATCGCCAATCGTGAATTATGCGCCGTTGAAGAGTTCCATTCTGATCATCATCAGCAATTCCACTTCATCAAATGTCACTCTTTTGAATGAAAATGCTTGATTTGTTGATAAAAATACAAAAATCACTATGTGTTTGCCTTTAAGATTTGAGGAGTTCCCTCGATTCCTCATGGATCCCATTTGTCCTGACAATCTTACTTGCTTAACAAACACCGATGTGTGTTCGATAAGAGGAGGAATCGCCAAACGTGAACTATGCGTCCTTGAAGAGTTCCCTTCTGATCATCATCAGCAGTTCCGCTTAAACAAATGTCACTGTTTTGAATGAAAATGATTGATTTGTTGATAAAAATCACTACATGTATGCCATTAACATTTGAGGAGTTCCCTCGATTCCCCATGACGGAGTTATGGAGTAACAAACATAAAAAAAAAAACAAAAAAAAAAAACAAAATAAAAAAAACATACACGACGAATTGAGAACCTCATCTTTTGAAATCTTGAAGTCAGTTAAAAAAAATTAATGTGAAAAATGTCGTTCTGACTTTTTTCAAAAAGGTTAGGCTACAGGGCAGACCCTTAACCCGATCGTCTTTTTTTAGGCTTAAATTGTAGCTGACTAAATTGTACAGAGGAGTTCTTCTCAAATTTTTGATATCATTCTTCGTTTTCAAAATATCGAACGCCAAAATCAAAAATTTGGAAAAAAATATTTTATTTTTTCACTATTCCGGCCATAACTTTTTCTTTTTTGATTTTCTCGAAAAAATCTTTTTGCATCTTACAGCTCTCGTAAATATGAGTCTTTTAAGCCATTTTTGAATATCATAAATTTACAACTTTTCGAGTTATAAGGGGATCGCACTTTTTCGTGAAATGGGGGCCTATACTGGAACGAACGAAAAGACATTTCCAATGTCAAAATATATGAATGTTCCTACTTTTGTGGGAAGTGGGGAAAACAATTGTTACCACTGTAAGACATTATAGTGAAGAGTTATCCAATAAAGATTTGGCTTGAAAGTCTCGTATCCAGGCCATAAATAAAATAAGTAAAATAATTATTTTCTGTTTTGAGTAGATACTATTAAAATATTATTATTGGTATGATATTTACCATATATATTTGAGTTAGGTAAACACCCTGTTTCTAATAGTAGTTAAATTAGTATTTTAAAAATCGTATATTAAACGGTTTAATTGAAATTATGATAATAATGATGCAGGTAATGTACTCAAGGCTAAAATAATCGATAGGTCCTAGGTACCACTCATCACACCACTAGCGTAGCGTACCTAAGCTGAGTTCATATATATTAAAAAGATATTAGGCGTTGTCCGTTGATAAAAGATTCAAGCGCCCCACGATTTTAGTTTTTTGTCTTTTCAATGCTCTAGCTACATTGATGAGAAGAGTGGTGTGATGACTGGTACAACTTTGTATGGCAATGTGGGTACTTAAGTTGGGGAACCGACTGTACCTAGAACTTACCGAATTATTTTTATAGCTTTTTGTACATTATCTATATCATTGTTTATTTTCAATAAAAGCTTTTGAATTTACCTAAACACTTATTTTCTTTTCAAGTTGTTATGTTACTAAAACTGTCTAAATTCCACTTACTTTATGATCCTCAATGCACTGTGTTCTACTAATAAATCCCTGTAATTTTATACTTGATTTAGAGGTTTGTTAAGAAATGTGTAATACGCTGCATTCTGTAGCGGCAGCTATCTTGGATTTACAATGATACTGAATCTATTAAATTGTAACTGTCATCAGAACTTAAGGTGTGCACCAGATATTGTATCAATTTGTCAACAGAACGAGGGTATAATTTCAACCAAAAAATTATGGAGATGTGGGATGAAGCATGTAGCTGTAGATATGCAGACTTGCATTTAGTTATGTAAATATTAGTTATAATAAATAATAACAAATATTATAGGACACTCTTACACAAATTGACCTAGACCCACAGTAAGCTCAATAAGACTTGTGTTATGGGCACTAGACGACGATATATATAATAGATAAATATGGATAAATTAACAAATTTTCAAATAAGTTTGTGTAATGTCTAAGTAGGTATAAAACAGAATTGTTATTTTTATTTTAGAGTGCACTATTCGCCAAAAGACTGTCCTCAGTTGAAGATGTATACCTACCGCTTATGTTTTCTCAAAAAAATGAACGGGCCCTTATTGATAACCCGCAATGATGTACCTTTCACTTGAAAACGTCACTAGATAACAGGGACTGGAGAACCCCTCTATTTGATAACGCTATTATTTGGTTACAAAATTATATGGCTCAATATTCAATGTTATGTCCCTGTCTAATGTCTTAGCAATAGAGATGAAATTAGCTTGATAGGTAAACGTCTTTTGGATTTTCATATCGGTAAGTGCTACATTATCATTATCAGCAACAGCAGCCAGTATCAGTCCACTGCTGGACATAGGCCTCTCCACGCCACTGTGCTCGATCTTCTGCTCTCCTCCTCCAATCCGTACCCGCCAAGCGCTTACCTTTGGGTAACTCAATGATGTACTTACTAAATTGATAGTTTTAAAAAACTACCCTACCAAATACTTACTCGATACCCCTTTATTGGTAACCGGTTCCGGTATCTTTTAAACGAACTCTTTATTTCACTTACGGATTATAATTATAACAAACATACAAAGACAAGGTAAATAATAGCGTTTGAAATGGTTGACGTCCATTCTGTAGTGAAAGATATAATTAGGCAAGCATTAGAGCTCAAACCACATCGTTTTTCCTACATAATTAGATTGTGGTTGATAACAGGCCTATTATTTTTTTTTTCGTTAAAGATACTATAACCAATATAGGATTTATATACTTTTTATAAAGGGGAATAACAGGGCTTTATCGTAAAAAAATATTTTTATGTTACCACCATAAATAAAAAAAATATAGGCATTTATTCAAAAAAATATCAAACGTTGATTTCATATTTTTTATGTTTACTCAGTTTTCTTATATGGAAAGGTATAAATAAAATACCAAAAATGAATTCGGCATCCTTGCTTTACACGAAAAATCATATCAAATTTGACTATATAGCTCTATTTTATTTTTAATTAATTATAGGGGGCACCCCCACTTCGTCAAAAATTTGCATCAAAAATTTGATTGGCTCCCCTTCTTAAATTAATCTTAGAGCCTAAAGGATTAGCTCTGCAAATGGAAATTCCATCATCATTTTGCGTATAAATAAGTGTACACCACCGACTAAAACGAATATGTGAAAGGTTTAAGTGAAGTAAGCGCCATTATCTTGTCACGACTTTATTTTTATTTATTTATTTATTATTCAAAACAGTTACACATCATAACAGTAAAAACCAAGGCACTGCGAACTACAAAATAAACATATAAAAACATAAAATGACTTAATACTAGGTTGATTTAGACGACGTAACTGCGTGGCTCCGTTGCGTCGTCTGATCGAGCGTAGGATTCGGCAGATTGCCCCGGAATCGCCGAAACACGACACCCTTCGGCCAGAAATCTGCACTCGCGATGGTGTCCTGCAGCGGCCGCGGCACGCGCACCACAAACGAGCTGAAGTGCACGTAAATTTACGCACGCACGCACGTATATGATAATATAATATAGGATCGCGTGAAGATTATTTTGAACACCTTACCCGCTTCTTTTGCTGCTGACTGTACTGCCCAGTCTCTATTTACTTGCCATATTACTGGGTAAACGTTTTCTGTAGAAAATTACCCATTTAGGGTCCGCTCCCGAAAACACCGTAATGAAGCTGTTTGGTTCAACGCGCGTTCTCGCGCCATTGATTGCAAACCCTTGAGCTTTAGTTATTATGTAGGTAAGTGGTTGTTTTGTTAGTAATATCTTTTAGGCTTCATAGCCTTATAGATATACTAATAGTAGTTTATGTGACTGCTACATAATGAAGGGCATTAAAATACTGACTTCGTTCGTTTTACAAAACCACACCCGGGTTTTGTAAAACGAACGAAGTCAGTTTTAATGCCTAATTATGTACAGTAATATAAATAACTATATCTACACACATCCTCCTCAATGACGTGTTGTAATTCATTAGAATGACCGCCATTGCCCCGCCATGGCCAACTAGATTTCAAATCATGACCAAAGATTTTCATACCAATACTTTAATATTCCAATTTCTAACATCTTTTAGTAATCGGCATACAAGTATTTGTCATCGATACTCTAACTTACGATACACCACAGATACAGGTTTTTTAATATTTTAAATAATTAGTAAATAAATATTTTTATAATTAGCTTGTCGTTTCTGAACATATTATAAGTTATAATATGGGTGTAGATAAAAACTTATATTGTAGAGTTACTAAAAAACAATTACATGTTCCGAACTCCGTGGCTTGTTCTTACACATTTGCGCGAGCTGGACTGAGAGTGATGGAAAAAAATCTAATCAAGATAAGAATTTAATGTTCAAATGCTGCCCAAATCTCTCTTCGGTCTATTCCTTTGTATGCAAGGAGGAACTTTTATCTCGACGTTTAGTTGGACACTTTGTCCGTTCCACTGTTGAGGGGAGTTTACAAAGCGGTGTCTAATGAAATTTAATAGAGAGGTTAGTTAATATTTTACAGACATTCGAATATATGGCACATTGTCTGATATTCCTCTTTACTCTCTAATTTTTTTCTTCGAAATTTACATATTATACTCATAGTTACATATTATACTATTATATAATATGTACAGATGAATTTTCGAGAACATGGAATTGCATTTGTAGTGGTTGTACCGTTTGCAACAAAAGGAGAATAATTTTCTCTTAATTTAATAAAATTACATACCCTTAAGAAATGGAATAAGTAGTAGTCCTCTGTTTTTTGCTTTTAGTCGCTATCATGTTCTTCATCTGAGCTGTCACAAGTATTGATAATAAGATTGTTTGAAATTCGATCCATTTCCCCTTCCTGACATCGATATTTATTTTCTTCACTTTCGACATGGCGACAAATATTTTCCCAGTCCTCAGCAGTAATAGTATTCATTCGTTCAGTTGCTAAACTCATAATGCCTTGCATGTTTAATGAAACGTTTCTTTTCGCTACATATCCTTTTACCATGGACCAAATATTTTCGATCGGATTGAATGTCGGGTGATACGGTGGCAATCGTAAAACGGAGTGGCCATGTTATTTTAAAATTGCATCTATGTGGTACTCACGAAACCGCTCTTTATTTTGTTTAATTAAATCATACAAACTGGTTTTGTACATCAACGGGCTATACGAAATGTTGTGTTCTGTCAACCAATCCATCATTTCTTGTTTATGAGAATTTGACGTTGGAGCACGATTCAAAAGTTTGTTGTGATAGGACGCATTATCTACGATAAGTACGCTATTCGGTTTAAGGTTCGGTATTAATTTTTCTTTTAACCATTTTTTGTAGTTGACAAAGTTCATCTGGTCATGGTAATCTCCCGTTTTTTGGTTTGCCTTAAACATTAACAAAGCGTTGGGAATAAAACCATCTTTTCCTCCTGCGTGCACTATTATTAACCGCTGGCCTGTACTGATTTGTTTTTTTACACCAAATTCTGTTCCATCGGTCCAAGCCTCTCCGGACACATGTGAAGTGTGGATGTAGGTTTCATCAGTATAAACTAGTGGTCTATCTTCAGACCGATATTCCGCAATTTTGGTAAGGTAATTTATTCTTAGCAGTCGTATGTTGTGTCTTTCCATTAATATTTTTCGGTTGTCCTCGGTCTTTTTCCATTTAAATCCTAATTTTTGTATTTGTTTTCGTAAGGTGGAAATGCCAAATTTGTAATCTATATCGGATTTTAACACAGAGTGGAGTGCCTTTAAGGTTGGAAATTGCTTATTAGACAGATGAAAATTGTATATACAGGGTTTTTGCTCCATCGTTTGCCAAAAAAAAAATGGCGGATTGCTGGGGTCATTTTCTATCACCTCACGCTGTCTAAAAAATTATTGGGCCCACGTATAATTTTTTTTCGTTTTTCTTGTAATTTATAAAAAGTCTTCAGGGCCGATATGCTTAAACTTCATTTAAAAAAAAAGTAAGTGGTAGAGAGATGCAATTTTGACTGCATCGTGATCTGTAACGTTGCACGGCTCGAATAAGTCAAACTTACTGACACGTAACGTCTAATTTTTTTTTTATTGGCCCTCAAATGTTTTACAACGTGTAAAAATTTAGTCATATCTCAACTTTGATTTGCAATTAAATTTTTTTTTAAAAAGACAGCGGTCTTGAAACTGTTTAAAAATAAACTGTGTTTTGTGTTATTTTTAACGATGTACAATTATCTCAATAAAACCTTTAATAAACATCATTTTTTTCACGATTTAGTAACGAACGCAACGGTCAAGTTATCGAGATTCAAACATTGACACTGTTCCCTTTTGTTGCCAGCTTTGAAGTCCCCATTTTCTTTCCACACACAGGTCGGTCTACAAGTTGTAAAGATTTAAAACTTATCTTTCGTAAATTTGGACTTCAAGGTCAAGGTCAACTTTCACAAACTTGAGCGTAAGCGATTAGGCATGATAGGATAAGAAAAAAATCTTGAAAACAATACGTGCGAAGCAGGTAAAGACTGCTGTCTCTCTCTTACACAGCACAATAAGTGCAGTTGTCTTTCTGTGTTGAACTGAAAGATGACCTTGAACTTAAACTCCAATTTGACAGGTTTTTTTTTTGGAGACGATTGCACATAGGCAGAAAGAACACAAGACACAGGTTTCTTTTAAAATAGACTGAAGACCGTGGTCTCCTCATGCTGACTTTCTAACGCGATGTACAATAATCTCAAACACCTTTCATGAACCTCTTCAGATATTGGGAAATGAAATGGATTCAATCAATCAATCAATCATGGAATTGTCGACATGCAATAAAAAAAAAAATTTTTTTGTAAATTTTCAAGTTGTTTTATTAAATCAAATCTTTTACACTACAAATCTTGCTCGAACTGACGACCTTCGTTGCGAATGCATGCGTAGCATCTGTTTCATTTCGACCGTAGTTGTTCGCATTCGGATTTCTCCTTTGATCACATCAAACGCCGCCAATATCCGCTGGCACAAATCTTCTCGTGATTCTACCTCCGTTGTGTAGACGAGTTCCTTTACCCGTCCCCAGATGTAAAAGTCCAAGGGAGTTAGGTCCGGGGACCATGGAATGGGGCCGTCTCTTCCAATCCATGAATTAGGGAGAGCGTTGTCTAGGTGCTCCCTGACTGTTATCCTCCAGTGTGCGTGACAACCATCTTGTTGAAAGACGATACGCCTATCTTCATTGAAATGAGGTACATCAGCTAGTAATTCAGGTAGATCATTTTGTAAAAAATTAAGGTAGTTGTCTCCATTCAAGTTATTGGGTAGGAAGTTTGGCCCAATCACTTGATCGCCAATAACTCCCGCCCATACATTGACGCTGTATCTTCTCTGGAAACCTCTAGCTCTTCACGTGTGGGTTTTCATTTATCGGCGACCAGTGGTGCAGGTTGTGTAAATTCAGTATCCCCTCTCGTGTAAAATTGGACTCGTCTGTCCAAAGAATGCTTCTTAAAAAGTCGCGGTCCTCTAAATCTATGTGCAGCAATAAACGACTAAACCGGACATGATTTCCAAAGTCGTTATCTTCAAGACCTGCAAAGAAAGAAAGACCAATAAGAATCTGACGAGGTTTGTGAAATGGAATGTGGGGTGATTAGGTACATACACGATAACGTGAAGGACACAGTCACGTTACGTTTCAAAGCCAATAACAGCAAAACAAACGCCGAAAAGCTGAGGTACGATTCAGTTCTCTAGTCAATTGGTATGGATTAAAAGTAATTCAAGCGTTTAATACCTTGGACTGGAGTGTAGTGAAATGCGTGCATGTTGTCGAAGAACTTTCCACACCTTCCAGATTGAAATTTCCAGTTGTCCAGCTACATCTCTGATGCTCTTATTCGGGTCTTCTTCCATGGCTAAGATCCTTTCATCAACTGCAACATTGTGTCGAACCACAATTCCTCTCGGTTCATTGACGTTCAAATTGCCAGTTTCCCTTAAGCGTCGGTAAGTGTTTTGAAACTTATTGCGGGTTGGTAAGCGTCTATTAGGGAATAGTTCCTGGTAGATTATTTGCGCTGCTCGTGCTACACCATCAGCTTTACCGTACGCCATCAAAATGTCCGCATACTCTTCATTCGTAAAGGCAGCTATTTTTGAACGATCAAAACTCAACAAAACAGAGATTAACAAAAACAACAGAAAACTAACAAAAAAACAACAGTACAAAGATCGCAAATGCTTCAACCATAAGAGACAGTCAAATCACGACTAAAGTCTAATTGATACCACCACCACCCCCCAGGTTCGTCTTTGCTGGGTTCATGGGTTAAACGTCGAGTAAAAGAGAAAGACAACTGCACTTATTGTGCTGTGTAAGAGAGAGATAGCAGTCTTTCCCTGCTTCGCACGTGTTGTTTTCAAGATTTTTTCTTATCTTATCATGCCTAATCGCTTACGCTCAACTTTGTGAAAGTTGACCTTGGCCTTGAAGTCCAAATTTACGAAAAATAAGTTTTAAATCTTTACAACCTGTAGACCAACCTGCGTGTGGAAAGAAAATGGGGACTTCAAAGCTGGCAGCAAAAGGGAACAGTGTAAATGTTTGAATCTCAATAACTTGACCGTTGCGTTCGTCACTAAATCGTGAAAAAAATGAAGTTTATGAAAGGTTTTATTGAGATAATTGTACATCGGTAGAAAGAACACAAAACACAGTTTTTTTTAAAATAGTTTCAAGACCGCTGTCTCTTTAAAAATTTTTTTCATTGCAAATCAAAGTTGACATTTGACTAAATTTTTACACGTTGTAAAACATTTGAGGGCCAATAAAAAACAAAATTAGACGTTACGTGTCAGTAAGTTTGACTTATTCGAGCCATGCAACGTTACAGATCACGATGCAGTAAAAATTGCATCTCTCTACCACTTACTTTTTTTTTTAAATGAAGTTTAAGCATATCGGCCCTGAAGATTTTTCATAAATTACAGGAAAAACGAAAAAAAATTATACGTGGGCCCAAGAATAAGACCCCAACAATCCGCCATTTTTTTTTGGCAAACGATGGAGCAAACACCCTGTAGTTCTCCGGATGACTTCCTGATCAAAATCGTCTACTGCTGATGATGGACAAGTACGTAACTTTTTATTTCTCGGGGAGGTGAATTTCTTTGTTGTTGCGAATTTCTCACTATTGCTCTCAGACACAATGTTATAAACAGTAGAGAGACAAACACCTGTAGCTTTTTCAACTAACTGGGCAGCGGTGTAAGGGGAATTTAAATTTTTCTTCAGTTCATGTTCAAAATATTTATAACAGTTAAAAATAATTTGCTTACTTTGACTCTCAATCGGACCAAAATTACTCACTGCCATATTTTTTGAAAATTATGTAACTTACACTTAGTCGTACGGGCTGACACAAAATTATTCTGATAATTGTGAGAATACAATAAAATCAGACGTAAAAATATTCACAATTTGACACTGACATTATTTTGGTATTTACTTCTTCAATATATAACAAACCTCTTTTTATGCTGATAGTACGAGAAAATAGAAAATTCAAATATAGAATGCCTGTAAACATACAATACTACTACATATGCAACTCCATGCTCTCGTTAATTTATCTATAACTTTCGAAGCTTGTTATATTATGCAAAGTTTGTGATCTTACTACGTTTACGTCTACGTTTTATATATATTAACTTTCAAGCACCTATTTATACTCGAAGATTATGATAACTGATAGTCAATTCTCATAAATTATAAAAATCCATACATTTCTCATTGTCCTTGAGAATTATTATTATAAAACTGTGTACCATCGGGTTCATAATTGCATACCCAGTTTATGAATGAATTCATTGATAAATTGGGTATGCAATTATGAACCCGATGGTACATAATTATTGATTCTAGTTAAGCTGGAGACCTATGATTTTACCATTCCTACCTATAATTGTCGCTATATTGCAGTGTCCATGTGGCAAATCAGTTCCAAAATTTGCAAATTTACAAAATAGGTAACAGTTCAGCTGATGTGCATTTAAACTGATATTTGACATTATTTTCAAAGTTGCTTAATATTTACACAACAATCAATCGGTTTTAACAATCAAGCCGAAGACTGGACCTGGCCCTACCTAAAGTTCTTCATAACATTACTGACGGATTTGATATCCTTAATCAGCATGATGTGGATAAAGAACGTTAATATGATTTCGTATAAGTAAAACACATCAGATTTGTCTTTAGTTTGTGTTATCTGTCGTGGCACCAAGTGGGCCCTACGGAAGACCAGCGCTAGCTGACATACTAGCTAGCATTTTGCTGAGCACAGGGCCCATTTCGTGGTGCTACACCTATACGTCTTTATTTTGTTTGTCTGTAATATTGTGTACGTCATGAATAAATATCTTGAATCTTGAATCTTTAAATTTAAATAGATATATCGTCGTTCAATTTATTTTCGTTCTCCTATATGGTATGGCTTAGAAATAAAATGAATTAATTTGATATCGCCGATGAATTTTATTTATCGTACCTAATAGGTATTGCGCTTCAACTCTTGTGAATCATCTGTTTGTAAGCCGTATTTAATATTTATCTGCAATTATACCAAGATATTATCAAAAACTTACACAAAAGATATTTCATTTCTAGTGTTCGTACATTCGGCACTAACAATAAAAGAATCAGAGGACATTGCAGTCGAGTGCGAGCCGAGGTTCAGTCGAGCCCTCTCCAGTCTTTTTCAGTTCAGTCCTTTTCATTCTGCCCCTTGACCTCTGGCAAATTAAGACTGGTTTAATTGCGCGCCGTCAGCACGTCTTGTACGGCTTTATGGTAAGTAATGAGGATCGATACTGTCTTTGGTGGCGGCCATTTTGATTAGGGAACCATGGCGTTGGTTTATTCCTGTTTAGTGAAAAGTCTTGGGTTGTTTTTTACTTAAGTAATTGGTGATAAATACGTCTAAGATCCTCGCTAGACAATCGGTTCAACCGTTTTAAACCTACGATGATACAGATACACAGACGGACACAAATAGCGGTCAAATTTATAGCACCCCTATTTTTCCATCAGAGGTTAGGTATAAATACACTTTATTATTAAGAGGACCGGTCGATTTCCATGAATAGTAAGGTCAAAGGTGAGGCTTGAAATAGCCAGATAAAATAAAGATTTGCGCCATTCATTCCTTCAGCATTTTTATACTCAATGAAACGCAGACCTTAAACTTTTATGAAAATTCTTAACAGCATTATGCCTTTTATGTAAAAGAGAACTTTCATACTGAAAATTCAATTCATTATATTTACTGAAAATAGGATTGGAATAAATTGAGTAAGTTGAATTATTTGAAATAAGATAATGCTTTGGACCGAACCGTTTTACCCATTGCATACGTTAACATATTATGAATGTATAATTGTATAGGTATGTATTTAGGCATAGTCAACGGTTTTGTTACGGTCAAAATAATGTAAATTAATCCAAGCGTTTAAAATGGTTAACGTTTCTACCGTTGCCTTGGAATTTTGGGTACAGATAAATTAGTAAACATCTTTGTTTTTTTTTTCAATTGAGAATAGTTAGACCACGTTTTATAATTAAAATGAAGATTTTAAAAGGCACTTAAAAAATCTGACTATGCCAGAATTATGTTTAAATGTTCCATGTTTACTGTTTACTTTCAATAACAAAAATGTTTAACTATGCATCACATGACATCTTTCTGTAGTTATTTTTAAGAACAGTACTTTATTTTAACGCTAATGGATAGTAAAAAGTATCCAATTTGGTAATAGTTTATGTAACATAAATCTGTTATCTAATCACTTTTTATCAAAAACCAATCAATGAAATTGAAAATCTAATCAATTACGGAACTCTAACGACGTTTTGCAACAAAATATGAGGCAAACTTTGCCAACGTCCGCAATGTTTGTAGCCTAAACTAAAGGTCGTAAGTACCTTAAACATTGTATGTGCTACATATAAGGTGTCTTCACGTATAAGGTTGGATCGCACTTACGCCCTTGTGGTCCGAAAGATGAAATTTAGGGGGTAATGAACAGGGAGATTTAATTGAGTTATGAGTGGGAGCTGTAGCGTATTCTCCAGTACGTTCATCGTTGTATCATTTATTACTTTTTGCTTAGGTTTTTATATGAATTTAGTTTCCTTTGCTGCCGATTTTCATGTGTAGGCTACGATTTCTGCTCACCGTTCACGAAGTTTTTTAGTTTTATTAGTACCACGAGAGGACATGAAATGAAACCGTAGAAAAAATACAATGAAAAAGTTGATATGATATTTATAATATGTCTACAGAGAATCAGGGAACAGAAACCGGTATTTACTTCATACTAAAATAACAGATTTTTTCGTTCTTTATGGCTCTTTTGTTTCAAATTTGATATTCAATCAGGCAATCTAATAATACCAAGACATTACCTAAAATACAACATTGAGTTAAGAGCATAAAATTATTAAATAAATCTGGTTAACCGGCTAAAAGACCCTGCAGAGAATTGCAGTCATTACGCAAAATTCTCACAGAAAAAGGGGCCCTAATCACAGAATGAGTAATAGTACAAGTACAGAAGATTCTCCTTCCTCAATTTGACATTTAGCTAGCTGTCATGCGCTCTTAAAAAAATAAAATAGGGTTTCCAACGTTCTTCATAATATCCATACAGGTTTGAGACATGCCATAAACACTTCAATCAAAAGTACACATCATTGTCGGTTGTCAATAAGACGTTAACTGCCATAATTTTTTTTTATAAATAAACTCTATTAACAACTGACAATGATGTACGTAACGTAACGTACGTACGACTTGAAAACGTCACATATTCTCGAATGCACCCATAGGGTGATAGCTTGATAAGCTATGTGCCAACCCTTCCCTCATTAGCTGTCGCGGTGCGGTAAGCGCATCGGGAAAAACGGGTATAATGGAGAGATACATAGTGAAACCCCTCTGCCCTAATGCGATGCCTTTTGCCAAAGAGAGCCGAGCTCATTCGGGCTGTAATTACAGTATTGTATATTATGAGTTCTGTTAATGTAATGAATAAAACTTACGAGACGAGAGAGACGACTTTTTTTTTTAATATACCACGACGGTGACAAACAAGCATACGGCCCGCCTGATGGTAAGCAGCTACCGCAACCTATGGACGCCTGCAACTCCAAAGGAGTCACATGCGCGTTGCCGACCCTTTACAAAAAAGAGGATTCACTGTGTTGACGGCTAAAGGAACAAGAAGGTCCCTCATCGTCAACACACTGGGTCCTCTTTGAGCTCTTTGGCAACCTTACTCACCAGCAGGAACACAACACTATGAGTAGGGTCTAGTGCTATTTGGCTGTGGTTTTCTGTAAGGTGGAGGTTGACTGTTACTCGTTTTATTTCATTGAAAAACTTTGGAATAAGATTACCATACTACGCTTTTTCACCATGACAGACAAAATAAACAAAATCGGTTTCGGCAAAGGGTTTTAAAATAGGAATGAACACCAGTGTTGCCACTATAAATGTAGATTATTCCAACAAGTTCAATAATTCTAACCAATCTAACCTAGCACATGAATTGTATCGTGTTCATTAATTCCCAGCGTCGGACCTTAATAAGAGAACAACTCGAGCGTGAACTTTCTATCCCTGTTTGCATGTGCCGAAAGGAGGTCGTTTAGAAATTCGCTAGTTTTCAATTAAATTTCGTGTTGGGTCGTTTTTGCTTAAAGTTTTGGGACGTAACGAATATCCGTTTTCGCGAAAACTCGCATATTTTTAAGTATACGCATTTGTATCTATTCGCACAATTCATGATTAGGTATTTATTTATGTAGGTAAGTTTATAGTTAACGTACTTCTCTCAACGTATCGCCTTGACGGTACACAGAAGGAACGCAGCCAGCATAATGGTGTCCATGCCGCAGGCTGACCTGTTGGACGGGGGTTTCTTTTTATAACTGGGAGATTTTTATAGGAAAATTTAGATTTATATTTATTTTTAGTAGCTTTAATTTTTGTTTTAGCTTTATATTTAAGTAGTTTAAGTTTTTAGTGTTAGTTTAACATGAATTAACATGTCAGAATGGTCTTAAGCGCCATAGATCAGTGTATAATACAGGCATGCAATTGGGCGTAGGTACATTATATAGCATATTCAACTCAATAAACGTAGGAAAATATATATCAAAAATCTATGAAAAAAACATCACATTAAACTCTTATTGGACCAAGCGTACAAAACGTCCTGCCAGCCCGGTATCTCGCATGCCTCGGTGCCCTTACCCTTATGTAAAGGTTCTAAAAATAAACCCGAGGCGTCCGTTCGTTACGAACACGTCTGTTTGGGGAAAACACAGGTCAGTTGCCCCTGTT
This sequence comes from Pammene aurita, assembly GCA_947086415.1. Taxonomy (NCBI): domain Eukaryota; kingdom Metazoa; phylum Arthropoda; class Insecta; order Lepidoptera; family Tortricidae; genus Pammene; species Pammene aurita. Next base: position 38,599,794 of record OX352294.1, read on the forward strand.
TTTTTAGGGCAGATCGAGCGTTACGTGGATATATGGAAAATGATTCCTTGACACAAAATGTGTTTCCGTTTCTTTTTATTTTATGAGGCAGGTCTGAGGAAAATATTGACAACTATTTGACATTTAGGTACACACGTACATTAGCAAGGTCCTGCAATTGCATACAAATAAGAATATATATTTTTTTAACTTAGGTTATTGTTAGAAAGAAAGAAAGAAAAAAAAAATGCATTTATTTACGTCACACCAGTCAAATTGTCACAAGAAACGGTTTAAAACAACGGACGATAAAAAGGACCCCACTCAGCGTAATGGCACGGCAAGCCTCGGCGTTGATTTTCAGGGGGATCTAACTTATGTATTATGACTAACGAGTGACGACACAACTATAGACAAAAAAATGCTGTTAAACTAATATAGTTAAATTGATTATTCTAATAATACCTATAGTATGTATTGTATTCATCCTGCACTATTTAAGTAATTTTAGTTCAATAAATTAAAATATTATTAATTGTAAATTTGTTATTTCATGTTTGGTTTGTAGAGACTACGAGTATATAAATAGAATTAGAACTATAATTTTAAATCTTTCGTAGGTAACAACGGCATTTCACATATAAATAGCCTAATCCCCGGTGTGGCAGTAACGTGATTCTCGCTTGCATGAAACGGGGAGATTATGCGCCAGTCTGCAGGAAAAATATCTCTCCATTTGTTGAAATACTTTTACATAATGTTGAAAGATGTCTGCGAGGGGCTTAAGGCTTTTAGACCTGCATAGTTACTGTAGGTGCATAATCCGTTCTTCTTAACCAGAATGTTGTATTTACATTTCATGTATTTTACTTTAACAGACAAATTAAGATGAATAATGTTGATGAGATGATGGATGATAGAGAAATATGGGAGAGGAGAACATACATAGTTGCGTCAGTTTTAACTTCGGGTTATGAATGTTATTATGGATGAATGAAACATTACTCCTTTTATAGTTTTTCTGACTTCTCTATGAAAATTTAATTTAGAAAGTGCATCTTGATTATTAAACAGTATTTTTTATAAAGGAAAACATCGCGAGGAAACTGAACTAATCTCAATAAAATCTAGAATCCGGCTTGAAAGTGCTTTAGGCAATTTAAAAACGTTATGGTTAGGGAGTTTTTTTTTATTTCATCGGACTAATACATTTAGTCAAGATTACAGTCTTTTTACAAGTATAATGTTATTGAACACGGGTTTTTGAGTATTATTCGTCTTATTTCATACAAAAAAACGTGGATTGCATTCCCCATTATATTTACAATACAATACAAATACAAATACTCTTTATTGAACACCTCAAAAAGAAAACCAGTACAGGAAATGCATAAAGCCAGAATAGAGTTAAACAACAAGCGGTCTTATCGCTTAAAAAATCAATCTTTTCCAAATAAAATGTAATTAATTAAATTAAATTAATTATATAAATAAATAAATACAATAGCCCACGCAGCTCCGAATTCAGACCCTAAAGTTAGACGTATCTGAATCTCAGAGCCGGATTATCTAATGTGCCTGCGGCTGGTGGCCCTTAGAATTAACCTGTCAGGAATACAGAGTAGCTAAGCAATATCACGTCGATTGACATCGCCATGTCCTCCAACCGTAATGTAAATCAGCGCTTTGTGTCGCGCTTCACGTGTCGGAACACTCGGAACCCACCAGAAATATACATACCAAAGCCTTCACTATACACAACTGTATAGATATACCTTTATTGGCCCACTGACAGGGGCCTTATCGAGTGTTCAATACACGACGTTGAGTCTAAAGCTCTAGCTCGCTCTTATGTAAAGTTCGCGTGCTAGAATGAGATGGAGTAGGTGGAGTGCCTGTTTTGCATTGATAACTAAAGTGCATCCTTTACATATTCGATGCGTTGTACCACTTGTACCTACGTATGTTATACAATAAGTGTTAGCTCCGTTTTTTCCCAGTGAATAAGGGAAGCATAATTTGAGTAGAAAAGATTTACCGATACATATTTATGTATTGTACATTTGTACAATCAGCAGGAGAGATAGCTAAGCGGGCGAGGTGTACTAAATGAGCTTGACACGACTTTATTGTTTAGAGAAAACACACATTTGGAACAACTTGCCCGCTTAGTTACTTTTCTAGTTTTTTTTTCCTGTTAAGTATACATATTTATTTAGGCAAAATAACCAAGCATGACTTAAATCCACAGTGCAGGCTTCGTCAAAAAGGATACAAAACGACATCCGCAACAAACTACGTCCAATCTACACCAGTAATAATCTGCCACAGGCTTTTCAAAGCTTTTCTAGTTGAATGTGTATATTGTGTAGAGTACTTGCATATAGGGCATCCCGTACTTAATCACACAATAACATACGTACTTAAATATTTTACGGAATCTAAAATTATTTAAATCGGTTTATTTACCATGTATATTTGTTACAAATGGTAAAATATCCCGTTTTAAATGGTTTTTGTAATGTTAATGACCATGTTAGCTTAAAATCGTATATGTTACGGTATTTTTTTAGATTCGTAAAAATATAAAATGTTATTCCAATTCACAAACATTTTATACTAGTTCTAAGCAAACATACTCTAGTTCTAATCAGAGGAAAAAACTACTAGTAAAATACATAAACTTATAAAAAATCTAAATAATCATAAAGAAAGAAAGGATAAAACTAAAGAGAAAATACCTTACCAAGTTCACTCGCTTCTGGAATTGAAGGAAAAAATATCTTGGTTAAATATTTAATTCAGGTTCAGACTAGATTGTAAACCCGCCTACGCTAGTTTAAAAAATCGGCCAAGAGCGTGTCGGGCCACGCTCAGTGTAGGGTTCCGTAGTTTTCCGTCCGTCACAGTAAGTGTCCCCACTTAAGAGTTAATAACACTGCCATGTAGGATATGATATGAGAGTTCCACGTACAGCGACATATATCGGCAAATTAACTACTGCGCGCGAGCTTAAAGTATGGAAGATGATTTTTATGGAATAATTCTTTACTGCGTGAACCGATTTTCACCGTTTTTACTTTATTTGAAAGCACGTCATTTCATTGTAATTTTGTACAAATTACAGGTACAATAAACACCTGCTTATACGGTTAAATTACAAACTTAGTTCAGAAATTATTTTGTAATTTTTTTTCAAAAACTATTCATTCTATCAAGTTCAAAATAATTTTCCTAGAAAGTTTTTATGAAGTTCTACTTTTGAGATTTTTTTCATATTTTTAAAACTTATGGTTCAAAAGTTAGAGGGGGGGGGGGGGACGCATATTTTTTTACTTCTGGAGCGATTATTTCCGAAAATATTTACATTATCGAAAAATGATTTTAGTAAACCCCTATTCATTTTTAAATACCTATCCAACAATATATCACACGTTAGGGTTGAAATGAAAAAAAAAAATCACTCCCCACTTTACGTATAGGGGAGGTACCCTAATAAAAAAAAAAATCCACCTTTTATTTTACCACTTTGTCGGCGTGATTGATATACATATTAGTACCAAATTTCAGCTTTCTAGTGCTGACGGTCACTGAGATTATCCGCGGACGGACGGACGGACGGACGGACGGGCAGACATGGCGAAACTATAAGGGTTCCTAGTTGACTACGGAACCCTAAAAAGCCTCTAAAAGGTTTTTTGTACGCACTTAGTGGCACTTACTTATTATATTGATACTATTATTGGAAACGGGGTATTTACTTACCATTGGAGTTTTTGAGCGTCCGATATTTCGGCAAAGCTTTATGCATCGGTTGCTCAAAAATTCAAATATACAAATACCTCGTTTCCAATAGTATTTAGCTATAACGTTACACTGATTTAAACTTTCACGGTTTTTACACATATCTATTTATAATAACGGGACTTAACCGCGTATATATTTCTAAAAAATACCTTCGACGTTTGGAGGACGGCATTGTCCCCGTGGTCCGGAAGAAACTGGAAGAGCTATAATGTTAATGACCACGGGCCGTATTCTAACTTTAAAACACGTTTAAACACGACCCAACTTCAATGCATTAACTACACAATACAGCTAGCGCCTTAACGTCTGAATCTGAATTCTGAACACATTCAGCGCCGACAACCCGACTATCTGGTTCTGTGTTCGTAGCGACTATACGCGCACCATCTGACGAAACGGGCTACGAGCGTAGCACGTAGCACTAGGTGGCGCTGAATGTGTGAAATATCGGAATTTGCTTGAAAATTATTCCGATGCAACTCCAATACAACTTCAATATTGGTTGGTTATTTGTTGTGCGTTAAGTTATAATTTAAGTTAAATTTGATATAAATTGTGTTTTAATGTATTGTTTATGTACTTTAAAATTGGAATACGGCATCACGTTAGCTTGAAATCGTATATTATTATATTGATAAAAAAAAAATATTTTTGCATATTAGGTAACCTGACAGTGGTGGTTCGTAATTTTTTTCTTGGACAAGCCGGAGCTGATTTGGTTTCAAATTTCTTCATAAGCTGTAGGAAAACTGTTTACTGAAGTTTAGACAAGCCGGCGGGAAATGAGTTCTATGGACGCGCCGCCACTGGTACCTATTTTAACGAAAAATGTTAACTTACACTTTATTTTTCTTAATGACTAGCAGCTAGAAAACTTTTCGGTCCAGGCAACGTGACGCAGATGAAAAAGGATTTTCCCTTGTGATTTTTTAGAGCTTTCGAGAAAAGAATCCAATAATCAATATTAGGTAAATTAAAACTAATACAGGTCGATTACACAATTTCTATCCGGCTTCTACCCTGGAGTGCAGGTAATTCTTAGTTATTTTGTTGCTAATACGGCTCGCTTTGACGTCATTTATCAGCTATCCGCTGCATAGCTACGACTGTAGCTACCCACGTGCCGTCAATGCCTACGTTTTGCCTAACCAAGTAAACACATTTAGTGGAATGAAATTCGGGGGATCCAATTGCTTTAGGTATTGGAATGTACATACAAATAGCAAACAGTAAGTTTAATTTCGACTATGGATCGATTTTAACTCTCGAATTTGCCTACGTTACGTGGTATGTATTGTATTTAGAAATGAGTTCTGATACACACATGAAACACTGGATTGAAAACAATTTAACGCCGTCAATATGTATATAGCGGGTAAAGTTAATTTTTTGTTTTGACAAAAAGCTGTAATGATTATAAACGATTTCATAATCATTACAGCTTTTTGTCGCCTACTACTGAACGTAGGCCTCTTAGAGTACTCTACGTGTCCCGGTCCTGACTTAATCTCATCCAGAAGTGACCTGTGATTTTCCAGATGTAAGAATTATCAGGGCAGGTGTAAAAGTCGAGTTGCTGAAAGTGTTCTGTCTCATATCAACTTTCGGTTGCAGATTTGAAACATTTTAGGTACATTATTTTCGTAGAGGTTTTCTGGTAAAACATCTCTGACCGGAAACGCATCATAATTAACGGCCATTTATATGTTCAATATTCCGAATAATGACTTAATATTCACAAGCTGTTATTAATAGCCCTCGAATTGTATCCGTCAAACGGTCATACACGAGTATCAGTAGACAGTGCACAGACTCGAGATGGCAGACGTGGAGCCCCCTCGAGCGAGTGAGTAGCTGAAGGCATGACAGCTGCAGCGCATCGCCATTGCTTGCCGTGAATTTTAACATTCTGTATTAAACCAGGTGACGTATTTTAATTTTAAATTTAAAATACATGAACAGTACATAAAAATACAATCTATCCCAAACATAACTCCAACACACAACAAATAATCAACCAATATTGAAGTTGTATTGGAGTTGCATCAGAATAATTTTCAAGCTGATTCTGATATTTCTGATTTAGACGGTTAGGCGTTAGCTGTTTTCATGTTTTGGGTAGTTAATGCATTGGAGTTGCATTGAAGTTGGATCGTGTCTAAGCGTGTTTTAAAGTTGGACTACGGGACCAGGCCCTGCATTGAGCGTCTGATTGGCCAGTGTTCGCCACGTGACTGGAACAGGCCTGCATTCAAGTGACGTTGAATGTGCGTTTAGACGGTCATAGGCTGCCTTGTCTGCATGACAATTATACGAGCGAGTAATTGTTTATTGAACTGAATGTGCTGAATTTTGATATCACAAGCAAAAACAATTAATTATTCAGTATTGTATAAGTAAGGTCGCTATTAATCGTTAAGCTGGTACAAGTACCTAATGTAATAAATAATTTAACAATCAAATAGTATAGATAAAAATATCAGTTATATTAAAATAAATAAACAATATCAATAATTGTATAATGTCACCCCTAAGTATCTACAAAGCCTAAAAAATAAAATAGCTAATTGGAAATGCTTTCTTTGTCATCAGAGAATTACGTATAAAATTAACTTAATTCTAATTGTGTGGCTATTGTAATGTAATTAGAATTGACATGTGTACTTTTGTTTAACATATTTTTTTATCCTTATTACTATAAATTGCGAATTAAATATTTCTATTAATTTTACTTTTGACGAAATAAATGAATATGAATATCAATCACGGTCATGCAATTTGGAGGAAAGATAAGAAACAATGAATTTTCCATTCATATTAAAATTTACAAACAAGTTAAAATAAAATAATAATTGATATTTTAAAATGCTGTTGACAGTTTTGTTTGCATACTAACTGAATAATAATTCATGTGCGGTTCTACGAGTGTCCTATCTCCACGGTACCCCCCGCCCCGTTTGGTCAATCTCATATGACATGGTTACATGTTTATTTCTACTGCAGATTAAAATGTAAATTTTCCTTTGTGCAAACAGTTTTTCTAGCATTTTCGGTTTAAATGTTAAAAAGCAACGTCCAAGCTATCCTTATCTGTAACGAGGCGGTGCACAAGAATTACTAACCGTAAATAAGCGTCACACAAGCAAAAAAGTGCAGCTAGCTGTAGAATTTCTACAGGGTGCTACTAACCTAGGAGTCAATAAACTAAACTTCCTTGTATTTTTACCAATAAATCTGAATCTGAATGCAAATCGTTGTTACTTTTTAAAGAGACGAACTTTTAAAATAAACATTTATAGTGTTGACTAACTCTTTCCCTACTGTTTGCTGCATGTTACGTTTGTAGCTGATTCCAGCGTTTTCCCGCATTGGAGAAAGCGGCTAAGAGCAGAAAACCCATCTATCGTGTTCCTGAGACACAATGTGTTAAATTAACATTACTCTTGTTAAAGACCTAAAGAAAATTAGCAATACATCGTCTTGTATCATAGGGCAAGCATAACTACAGAGTAAATATTTAGCGAAGCTTGTATTTTATAATTTTAGACTAAGTTTATCTTGGGGTTTAACGTAATAATGATTATGTAAAGTGCAAGGGAGCGCATATTGGAAATAAAATAGGGTCCATACATAGAGAAAATAATATGAAAAAAAAGTGTTGGTCTATAATAGTTTACGTGACGTATGAATGTTAAAAGATAATGAATAAGTCTTATTAAGTATAAATACTCAAATATTATCAGAAACTTACATTAAAAACTGAGCAAAAAAAATATTTTGAGGAATAAAAGTAACATTTTTAAATATTCAATTTTTTCATTAAGCCTGGCTAGGTTTTTATTTTAGGTATTATGTGCAATATATATTTCTTTATTTTTTTAAGTTTTGTAAACGTATATGATTTCAAGCTAACATGGTCATTAACATTATACCTACTGTTAAAAACGGGGTATTTACCATGTGTATTTGTGACATCCGTTCGATGACGTAGGTGCACTTTTTTAGTCATAAGTAGTTTAGTTATTAGCTCATAAGTCAGGTCCCCACTGTAAACCAGCGCCATGGTTCAAATTGCCGCGGCATCATAGTAAGTGGGGGATCCTATTTGACGTCTTTGTGTTTTTTTATTACTTGCTTTGTTTTTTGTGTGTATTAAATTGTTAAATAAATGTAATTTATTTCTTTCTTCTATCTTTGTGTAATATAACTACATAGTAAATACCCGGTTTTTAACAGTGGTTTTCTAAACGTTCCATTTAGATAAATCTCCGCGTATACCTTGTTGGCTACGTTTTTCTTGCGATTGGTACCGTGGGAGCTATTTATAGCTGCTTAACTTTCTAGTTTTTCCTTTAAGTTTTTAAAAGGATACATTTGAATTCTTTAACGATTTGGTTGGGTAATGTTTTGTAGATTTGTCGTAAAAAAGCGCTGAAAATATATAATTTTAAGTAATTACTTTAATTCTATACTATGAACGGGCTCACTTGAGTCTTATAACTCTTAAGTATGAGATAATTGAAATTTAAAACTACGATTGACTGAAAGTGTACTTTTTTACCTAAAAATGGAGCAGTGAAAAACTGTTTTACTCAAATTTTAAAACAAAGAGAGCTCAGATAATGACACTACCATAAATCACTAAAATAGTCACGCGACGGAGTGACGGAGAGTGCAACTAAAACAACAAATGAAATTACGCATAAAATCCGCAAAATGGGTTTCCCGGTTCCCGTCATGTCCGATAGCGCGTCGGAAAATAGACTGAAAAGAAAAGTGACATTTTCAGTCCTTTCAATGGCAAACATTAAAAGCACAAAGCGACAGTGTCTTAAAATGACTATTACGTAAAAAAACGTGTGCTTCTTGCCCTTTCGGAATGCAGAGAAATCTAACAATAGCTTTTACTTAGGCAAGTGAATCGTATCTTGACAAAACTTTAAAAACAGGCAGAATACTAAGCTAGGAACTAAGACAACGTTATTTGATATTTTAGGCGGTCAGTTCAAAGAGCCTTAGATACCAAAAAATGGGTTTTTACCATACATATATAATAGCATACAACACATATAGCTACTTTAAAACGGGTACGTCAATCTGTTTGGGCAAAACGCCTAAAATATAAATAAAAGATTTAAAAAAATGCAGCTTCATAAAGGCGGACAAAAATATGATACGGAAATAATATATAGCTAAAAATATGTAGTCAAAATGAGAATCTGTTTTTTTAACCGGTTTAAACGCGGCCGTGCTGTGGGCGACAACCGGCGGCGGGACAAAGGAAGGCAAACAGATTAAATGTTGGGTCACATTCAGTGCCGAGACGGTTGTCATTGCTCGCCGATTGCAGTGTAAGGGTTATCCTAATAAAAAGAAGTCCTGACAACATCCTTAATACTAATAAAATCCTGTTTTTACTATGGCCAGCCAACGTTGTTACGCTGATGTTACTATCATACGGCGTGAAAACTTTGTGACAAATTGGCTCAAAAGAAAATGGATTGACTTAAAATATATTTTTCCACATTAAAAAACTAGATATAATATAACACGTATATTTGGTCATTAAGGCCAAATCAAGAGAAATAAACAGCAATCACAAATAACAAGTATTTGCAATAAACTCTTGATACATTTTGAAGCATAACTTATTTAAAAAAAATATATATGGCCACTTGTTTTTATATATATGGCCACTGTTAGATAACTATTGTTTAAATATCCTAGCTTAGTATTCTGCCTGTTTTTAAAGTTTTGTCAATATACAACAATTCACTTGCCTAAGTAAAAGCTATTGTTAGATTTTTTTGCATTCCGAAAGGGCAAGAAGCACACGTTTTTTTACGTAATAGTCATTTTATCTTTTGGTCTCACAGCTTACACTTACACTGGTTTAAAAGAGGCGCTCACTCTCTAAGCTAGGATAAATTTCCAGTATTTTATTAAAGTCGGACTTGGCAATTTATTCAAGAGTTTCTACTCTGCTTGTTTTTACAGAGAAATTAAATATGATTACAAAACTACCGAGACTGTTGAAATGCCTTCAAGTTTTTGTACCTATTATAGTTGTATAGTACCCACACAAATTAAAAATGTACAATCGTGAGCTTCCTTTTTAAATTGTAGTTGTTTCATGATTTGTTATCAATACGATCTTTTCTTGTCATTAAAAGGCACAGATAACCTCAACCACTAGATAGATCATAAGTACAACTCGACGTCACCACACATAGGCGTTCCCGCACTAATTTAGTATGAACGAGCGACCGCTTATTTCAGTTGGGTTAACGTTTTTGATCATTATAAAATCTAGTTATAGGGGTGAACTTGGATCGTTATAACTACAAAACGGTGTAGAATACTATTGAGGTGTGCTGTTCGAATCGTAGAAATTTATGAATAAATTGAGCTTATGTGTGGTGACCTCGTGCTCCTTATAAGCTTAATGATGAGGTGTCTGTGTAGTCTGTGTTAAAAGGACATTGTAACGTAATCGTTTTTGTTAAAATAACTTAGTTTTAAGTGATCTTATTTAAGCAGCTTAAAAGCGACATAAAATTCAATCATTATAACATGAGTTTGTCATATCAAACAGTTAAAATAATTAGGATAATTACAACGATGCATTAAGCCCTCTAATCGTAGCTGTAGAACGAGTGCGGGGAGACGCGGGCTCGACGGCACTCCACTACAATGGGTTTGCGAGATGTGGTGCCTGATAGTGATTAAGTAAAAGAGAACGGATCTAAGCGTCGTGTCGCTATTTTAACAGCATTTTAAGTAACTAATATTAGTTGTTTTGAATGAGGATTTAGATTCGATGTTTTCAAATATATCGTTATTAGTTCGTGTTGTTCGAATTGTGAAAAATAAATAAATACTAACAGCATTAATATTGATTGTACTAGACACAAACTGAACCAACAATTTCAAATACTTTAACGGCCTCCTAGCCTAGTCGGTAGTGACCCTGCCTACGAAGCAGGAGGTCCCGGGTTCGAGTCCTGGTCAGGGCATTTATTTGTGTGTTTGTCACAGATATTTGTTCCTGAGTTATGGATGTTTTCTATGTATTTAAGTATTTATCCATGTTTATCTATTATATATATCGTCGTCTAGTACCCATAACACAAGCCTCATTGAGCTTACTGTGGGCCTAGGTCGATTTGTGTAAGGTTGTCCTATAATATTTATATTTATATTTACTTAACGCTACTTTTCCAGGGGCACTTATTGGAAGGGCGTATTGAAAAGGCGAAAATACTGGGGTTAAATTAGTTTTTTTTAATACCAGTAAAACACACATTCGATTTTAAGCAGGAATAACGTAAAACTTTTTGAAATACAAATTTATAAAACGACTATTTAAAAACTGTTACTTTATACATTTTGGTACTTTACGATCAATTTGCTTCAAGTTATTTAAGCTTTGCTCAAAAACTTTAATTTTCAATTTCGTTGCCACCTGGGTAATTTTTAATGCTATTTAACTTTGGAAGCAAACGGGACACGCGGCTCCATGGCACTCGACCGTGGCGTGTTGCAAAACAAAGGGCTTGCGAGCGGACGTTGTGCATTATCGCGATTAATAGACGCTTTGCTCTTGCAAACCAAAGAACCTATTAATTTTTTTTTAACACATTCAGTGCCACCTAGTGCTACGCGCTACGCTCGTAGCCCGTAGCTACGTATTCGTCGTATGTAGCACGTAGTAGCTACGAACAGAGAACCCGACAGTCGGGTTCTCAGCGCTGAATGTGTTTAAGAGCCAAGAGTGTCCCACTGTTGGGCAAAACCCTCCCTCTCCTTTTTCCACATATCCCGGTCTTGTGCTGTCTCCTACCAGTCAGCCCGAAAGGCATCAATTTCGGCTCTCCCAAGTTTCCTTGGTCTGGCCTAATGCCAGGATCTGTCTTGTAGTACCCACTTGGTGGTTGTGTCAGCCCATAAGTCTTCCGGCATACGGCAGACGTGTCCAGCCCAGTCCTATTTTAGTTTTCCCGTTGTTAGTAATCTAATTATATGTCTCGTTGAAAATAGATCATTTTAGAATTTCTAAAATAACGAAATATTCAAACAATTATAAATACTGCGTGGGCGTACTGCGCAAGTACGTTAAAACGTCCAATAAATTTATAAAATTTTCTAGGTTCTTCCTCTTATGGTTTAGGCTGTGTGTTGTTTGTCAATCTCGCGAAGGATATTGAGACTGTTCTTAATTTAAAAGTGTTTAGACACAAATCTCTAAATTTTTCCCAATTAATAGGCCTAGAAAATTAGATTTTTTCGAAGAATTAATTCCCAGTAGGCTGGAAATCGCTTTAATACCTTCATGTGGTTCTAAATGCATGTAATCCGAGTTTGCCCAATCCCAAAAGGTGTGCATAACTTTTTAGCGAAATTTTTGCTCTTTGTCAGGTTTTTGCTTGTAGCTCGAAAACAGTACGTCCGACGGAAACTGTTATGTTTATCAATATTAAAGGGGGTTAAATTCTGCGTCAAGTGAGTAACTTAACTTCTAATTCGGTTCAGCGGTACAGCCGAAATCAAAAGTTATAAACCGGGAAAATGTCTCATTTAATTGAAAAACTCGTATTTAGACTTCCATACCACATATCTTTGAAACAGATGACTCCTGTTGAAAAACCTATAGAATAAAAGTTGTAGAGAATACAATTTCTCGTTACATTGACATTTCAATTTTCAGAACTGGAGCAAATTAGGACACTAGCGTCTTTAAGAAATATACTTAAGTTAAACTCAGGAATGTACCCTTGGAATTACCGTAAATGAAAATAAAACACGGTGTATAAAAAGTTTTCTGATTAGATACGTTTTAGAAATTTGCAATTAAATGTTTTTAGTTGTAACAATGCATTAAATGTACGCCTCACACCTCATATTTTATGGAAAATATGCAACTCAGAAGGATTTAGAAAAAACTGATTTTGAATTCATGCCAAATTTAGTCTTTCAAAATGACTCTACTTGAAAATTGAGATGTCGATATAACGTGAAATTGTATCCTCTACAACTTTTATGCCATAGGTTTTTCAACAGGAGTCATCTGTTTCAAAGATATGTGGTATGGAAGGCAAAATACGAGTTTTTCAATTAAATGAGACCTTTTCCCGGTTTATAACTTTTGATTTCGGCTGTACCGCTGAACCGAATTAGAAGTTAAGTTACTCATTCGACGCATAATTTAACCCTCTTTAATATTGATATACATAACATTTTCCGTCGGACGTACTCTTTTCGAGCTACAAGCAAAAACTTGACGAAGAGCAAAAATTTCGCTAAAAAGTTATGCACACCTCTTGGGATTGGCAAACTCGGATTACATGTATTTAGGATCACATGAAGGTATTAAAGCGATTTCCAGCCTGCTGGGAATTAATTCTTCAGAACACTTTTTATAGATCTTATTTGCTTGGCCTATAAGGACAAGAATAACCTTTATAATCGAATGCTTTCCCTACACAAGGATCTAAGGCAAATTTAAAAAGATCCAGTTTTTAAAGCAATAAAGCGTTAGCTATCGAGGCGGAGATACAAATCTTAATTAAAAGGGTTTAAAAAAACGGGGACTCGTCGCGTTCGGGTTTTCTTTTTTATGTGGGTTCCGGGATGGTTGAATTTTCCTTTCCAACGTTGCCTGCATTGCGGTGGCCAACAGAGCTTGAGGTAACGATGTTACAAGGCAATTCCCAGTATGCCTCGTGAAACATACCGTCAGCAGTAGTGGTAGCTTAGCCGGCTATTTAGGTTTTCAAAATGCTTGTACACACTCTTATTATAAAGACGAGGCAAGAACATTTTGAACACATTACCTGCTGACTGGAGCTTTGTCTGCATGTTCTCTTTATTAGAGCATTTTTCCGGGTTGTATAAAATATTATATTGATCAGATTCACATTAAGTACATGCTTTTTTATTATTTTATTATTAGCCTGTTTTAGTGTCCCATTGCTGGGCAAGGGCTTCCCCTTTTTTTCTTCACCCGACCCGCCTTGCCACCATTCTGTCTAAAATGCGTCCAAGTCGTTCCGCCATCTCATTTAGGAAAATATTCTTTAAAATATTTTGTGCAATTTATAACATATTTTTTTTCATTTGAAAAAGTAATGACTTGTGAAGGACTTTCTTCAAATAACGTACATATAACTACATCACAAACATCAAGTTATAAAATTGATTTTGAAGCCCAGGACAACAATAGCTTAGTCTATTAACATTATTAAGATCCTAAATCATTATTTACATGCTTCAACCCGACCACAATATCCCGAAATGCTGATAATCCACAATTATGCACAATATCCACAAGTCCTTTGTTTCGCGACACGATAAAGTGCCATCGAGCCCGCTTCTCCCCGCTCGAGCAGAATCACGCAGACCCCTAACGGTATTCCAACTTAAAAATCATGATTAATTATCAAAATAGTATTGATTTGTTATAAAAATGACACCTAAAAATTGTGAGTTAGATAAACAATGTCACTAAGCTCAGTTAAGCAATATCTATTTTGCATGGACATGATAACAGGAAAAATATACATATATGTACATTTATACAACCCTATTAATTTTCAATTTAAAATTAAGTACACTAAGATCTATTGAGAATTGAAATTTTTATGTCCTATTCAAACTTAAAAGTATGTTTTGCGGAACATTTCGCTATGGTTTTTGGTCCGTGCACGACAAATGAAGACTTGATGACAAATGAATATCAAATCAATTTGAAGTGTTTAAATTTCGGATGGGGCTCGATGTACGTTGCTGGCCCCACTCCGTGTCTCCAAGTGTGAATTATATGTTTATAGTGTTACGCCGAAGCCTAATCCAATTATAATGGCGAATCATTTATAGTGCAATTACTCGTAATAGGTAAATTCCTAGGCGTGCTTGGCATATATGTATTAAACGTTTTGATAATGTAGGTTTCGAAATAGATAGCGCTCCGATTCAAAATGAATAATTATTTATTTGTGTATCTTTATTACAGTTTTTACATGGATTTGTGGTACAAGAATTATGCCCCTCAGCCTCTCTAACTTTTAAATTCTTTCAAACAAAAGGTTGTAAAAGGTTGCTTTATTTCACAGTCGAAAAATCCTAAATCTATCGCTATATACCTATCTAAAATTACAATAACAGTCTTTCCTAATTAACCCAGAGGACATGTACCCGACAATAGCGGAATTGTACCTAACAGGAATAATGAATAGGTACTTGGTTCCCACCGGGGCCGAGTTGGCAAGCGACGCGGACATGAAGGACTTGTCAAACGGGCACTCGAGTGACTCGAGCATTTGCGAATAGGCACTGTGTATTGGGTGCCATATGAGACCCACACAGGACAGAGAGGCATATCCGAAGTTACTAATTGATGTAAAGATGATATTATTTTGCTGTCATTCGCCCGAGTCTTGTTTTTACTTATACAGGATTGAAAAAATCATGGGCCTTGGAGGGGAACCTTAAAACGTTGAGATAGCTCAGTTCACTGAAAGGAAACATTCTTTTATTTTGCCTAATAAATAAAACTGCATAAGAACTGCATCACAGATTTCATTTTTTCCCCTTGTATGCATACTAATTGTATGAAAAATCTTTTGTTATTTATTTAAGGCTTCTCTCATGCCATAACCTTGGTTGGTATTAAGAAGTTTTTATCCTTGTTGGAAATAGGATCGCTTGGCATCAGTTGTCGTAAAAATAGTTTTTGGAATAAATAAATCACAAAATTTGTTGTTTTTTTGTGAACTGTACATTTTCCCGAAAATTTGTAAATGCAGTTATGTCCCCTTTTAAGAATAAAATAATGTTTCGTTTCAATGAATTGAGCTATCTCGACGTTTTAAGGTAGTTTCCTTCCAGGGCCCACATTTTTTTCCACACTGTATATTCGGACGAAACGCAAGAGGGATTAATAACTATTTGACATCAAAATTATTGTTATTATTATTATTTTTTGACATCAATTCGTAAGTTCGAACATGCCTCTAAAACGCGTTTAAGTAATTGAAACTTATCTATGATGGAAAAGTCATTTTAATTAATATTTACAGTCTAAATATTAAGTTACATTGTAATTTCGTGTCGTTATTGCGAGCGCGTGTGTTCAACAAACTCAAGTGTTTGCGCAGCACGTTGATTCTCTAAAGTAATCGTACGTAATACGATAACATACACTTTCCAAAACAAAGTGTTATAGCAAACAAAAGTGAAATTGAAATAGCATGTTAATTAAATTGAGTTTGCTATTAAAAAACTTGCTTTTTTTTGTTAGAGTATTTTACAAAATGTACAGTCACCAGTAGAAATAGTTAATAAATAATAAACATTAAATAAATATTATAGGGCAATCTTCACAAACCGACCTAGTCCCACAGTAAGCTTAATAAGGCTTGTGTTGTGGGTACTAGACGACGATATACACGGTGCCCACGAGGAAAGGGAAAGATTTTAACAGTATATTCTAGATCCTATTTAGAGACAAAAATGTCATAAACTTTTTTGAAATTCGCCTAGTTTCAGAGTTAATACCAATTTATAAAAAATACACTTTTTATTATAACTCAGCACAAAACGCCTTTCTGATGGCGTTGTTGCCACTATTGGCCATAGTTTACACGTCTTTATTGACAGATATCAAAGTGACAAGGAAAACTATGCAGCAACTAAATTTTATGTGTTATTAATAACATTTACTTTTCATATGCAAGAAACATTAAAAAAATAGAAAAAAAAGAAAAAGAAATTTTTTTTTTGGCGAAATTGACCTAGTCACATAATATTTTTTCCTTCTTTTGGTCTCAGGAATGCGTGGTTAATTTTTTCCCTTTCCTCGCGGGCACCTTGTATATAATTGATAGATATAGATAAATACTTACATACATAGAAAACATCCATAACTCAGGTACCTACATATATCTGTGATTAACACACAAATAAATGCCCTTGCTAGGATTCGAACCAGGCACCTCCTGCATCGAAGGCAGGGTCACTACCGACCGCAAGGCCGTCATAGTTAACAATTTACTTAAACAAGCGAAGTGTGTGTGTATTTTCAAAGGAAACGAAAGCGTGTCAAGATCATTTGTGGCATTTTCAATTTAAAAGTACCTCGTTGTCGGTTATCGATAAAGTGCTACTTTCATGAAAATTCATTTAAAAATTAACCTTATCAACAACAATGAGATACCTATTTCTTGAAAAAGCCACATTTTTAAATACTTAACCCGTTGAGCCACTGCGGCTGCTCGTCGACGTCAAAGATATATTTACACTTTTGCATCTTACTCCTTTGTAATAAGGTGCAGAAGTGTATACATATCTTTGACGTCGACTGTACAACCATGGTTTATGTTACGTTTTAAATGTGAAATATTGTCTCTAATTGTTATTCACAGGACGACTGCACAGCCAGACTGATTGGGCAATATTAAAATTTCAATCACTACTGAGCTTGCAATATTGCTGCTGAATCATATTCAATATCTAGTGCTGTTCCCGCGGAATGTTACCGAGTCGGGGGAAATTTGAATACGCCGCGTGCAATATACGGTGATGAACACTTGGACGTTTACCTTGTAGTCTGTCTGGCTACGCTTATCAGCAGAGACCGGAATTCTCGTAGTAGTACAGTAAAGATACGGTTGCGTCAAACATTAATTTATAATAGCCTGATTTTTTTATTGTTCATGCTTATGGGATATTTATAGATAATATATGCAAAAATCCTACAAACTTTTCACCCGGAAGTAGTTAAATAGGTATAAAAAAATATATAAAAAAATTGTATATTTTTATTTACAATAATATCAATTATTTTTATTTGTAAACATGACGATATTTAAGTCCTCTTTCTGTTGAAAGCGAAAAACAAGAAACCGTGTCCATGTAAAACCACATAATTTACAAAATGTACGGCGCGGGCGATAGATATCCTAATTCGTTAGAAACAAATAGTAATAAGTGGTAGTTTGTTCTTACACATTAAAAAAAAAATAAAAATTGTAGGATTTCATCGCGTAAATAATACTAGTATCATGATATATCCGTTACACTAAAACTATTAGCTATTATTAATTATTTCCAATTCCCCATACTAGCCGCCTGTAAAATTACTGTAGTAGCACTTTTGAGCTGTCATAGGGACTTTTCGTTTATCGACTTCCGATATACCTACACATATTTATATCGATAAATAAAGAATACAATATTTAAAATATGATTACGAGTAAGAAGTAAACAACAGGCAGTCTTATCGCGAATGAGCGATCTCTTTGAGATAACCTATAGATGCCAACTTTTTGGAAATTTTAAATAGGAATTAAAATAATAATAATTTATCGTTTGTTATAAATAATTTGTGGATTTCTTATACCTTTTAAAAAAATCGAAAGAAATTGCAACAAATGCAACAAGAATTGCTATCGAGCCTAATGATATGTTATGTAGGTACTGGCCATGAATCTGATGAATTAGTAGTTTTTTAGACATGAAATTGTTAACTATTCAGTGTTTTCATTGCAAATCTCTATTTCACATTTTCAACTACTCAAAAGTTATCTGAAAGAAATCGCTCTTTAGCGTTAAGACTCTAGTTGTAAAGCTCTACTTTTTATCTTATTTAATATGTTGTGTTCTATAATGCATAGATAAAATATATACCTACATCGGAAGTCGATAAACGAGAACTCCATATGATAGGTCAAAAGTGCTACGAGAATTCCGGCCTCTGCTTATCAGTAATTATTTACTCAGCCAAGTCCTAGAAATCAGCGCAAGACAAGGACATTATATCCAAGTATTTATATGAATATTTTTCCTTACAAAAATAATTCTTGCCACGTTATCTCTTAGTGAATCCTAAAGATTCGCAAAAACGCGCTTACAATAAGAAAAATAAATACCATAATTTAATGGACGTTTAAATTAAGCTGAATGCTTCCTTGTCACGTCGTAAAAAAACTGCAGAGAACCGTTCCCAAGGTTTTAGCAGTGGTACATCACTAGCAATACCGCTTCGATATTGAAATGCCTAAATGAAAGGCTTTGGAGGGGGATTTAGATGAAAAGTTATGGAAACGAACTGAATGCCGAATGTTTTTACTGAACGTAGATTGATATGCACATACGAGTATGTATATTGAAGGCAAATTGAACGTGCATGCTTATGTTTTCAATAAGGACTTATTTAAAAATGTAGCTAGAGTGTTTTAAGCTTGTAAGTGCATAAGGAGATAAGTTGACCAGACATTTAAAATAATCCTGGCACGCCCTTATTGTTTAGAATTTTAGACAACAAGAGCGTGTGTATAATTTAGAACACCTCGCCCCTTTAGTGACTTTTGATGCTGACTGTACACCCTGTTTTTAACCATCATCATCATCATCATCAATTATTTAAGAGCTGGGCTCTTGTCGGTGGAGCAATTTCCATGTGCCTTTGGCTTCTCCTTGACAGCCTGATATGACACGAAGTTTATTTTTTCCTGAACATGATCCATGTATGCTCTTCTTGGCTTCCCTGGCTTCCATTTTGCTTCAACTCTCCCTTCTAGGCTTCGTCTTTGTTTGTAATAGCTATGTATTTTTTCTATTTGTGATTTAAACCGGCGGTTATGTGATCAATCTGGGCGGTTGAGTTTTCTGTGAATGGATGGATCATGTGCAGTCAACCAATTTGATTCTTAGACCACTATAGAACCTAAAATTGGTTGATTGTACACCGAGCTGCAAGTCGCAAGGATAAGATAAACAAATGATTAGTCAGAGAATAAGCGATGAAAACATTTTATCGCGCGTAGTCTATGGGTGGCAGTCTAACTGGTCAGTAAGGAGTACCGGCAGTGTTGAGGTTTCAACGTAATTAATTTAATTCCTCGCGGCGCCTGATTCACTTAACCCTGCCTCCGAGAACTAAATGTGATATTCCATGTTTATATTATGGTGTGTTTATATTCCATGGTGTCTCAGATAAATACACTTGTATTACTTAATTAGAGATCTTACAATTGATACATAGATCGATATATCTTAGATCTGGTTGAAGATCACTTTTAGAGCATGATACCTGATCCACTTCCAGGGCCAACGTCGACCAATCTAAGCAACTGCTTAGATTGGTCGATTGGTGATTATA
Source organism: Pammene aurita (assembly GCA_947086415.1). Lineage (NCBI taxonomy): Eukaryota > Metazoa > Arthropoda > Insecta > Lepidoptera > Tortricidae > Pammene > Pammene aurita. The sequence continues at coordinate 38,619,739 of OX352294.1, forward strand.
ACTATACGACGGAACGAAATCGCAATATTGATTACTCCCTCTAACGCATAGCTGCGGCCTTTAGATTGGCCGAAGTTGGCTCAGAGTGTGACTGTGAGAAGAAAACGTTTTATGGAGCGTACGTACTCTGTGGATGGTAGTCTGGCTAAAGAAGCTGTGGCAGAGTTAAGGTTTCAACGTAATTAATTGAATTTCCCGCGGCGCCTGATGTGATATTCTCTGTTTACGTTAGTGGTTGCACGGAAAATAATGGTATATAAATAAATATCATAATTTCTATAAGATTAGGAATAACCTGACAATGTCTTTCATAGATCGATCCATTTCAGGGCGTTTAAATTCGCAAAATTCATGGTGCAGAAAGAAAACGCATGTATAAATTATATATTTACCTACGTATATTAACACGTTACCTGTCCGGGTGCCCCCAATGTGGGGTCATAAAGCTTTTTTTCAGGAGTCCGTGCTCCCTTTAAGGGGTCACGTCCACATACTGAAATTTACAATTGGACTTGTCTGTCTGTGTGACATTGTCTGATCGTTTTGTATGGGGACAGTGAACGTGTTAAGCACCAAGTGTTCTTTACATACAATTTTACAAAAAACGAGAGAAAAATTCAGATCATTTCTTAGGTGTAGGGAGACAGGGTATGTTTGTCTTACGAATTGGTCGTCACAATTACAGAAAACTGTACGATCGAATGAGCTCATCGACCAGCGTCGAAAGATCAAGGGGGGAGGGGAAATAACAGTGTTTAAGCTGTATTCTAGGACACTTTTTAAACTGAGGTACTTTAATAGGGTAAATTCGGGACAAAAGAGCAGTTTAATAACTTTTACACGACCGGAGTCACCGACAGACACTAGTTTTCTAATAAGCAACTGTCTAATCTAAACACTTACCTGTAATTTGCCGTCCGTCTTACCTGATGTATCCTCTTTAAACACCCTTTTCATTATCGCATATTTGGGCATCCGAGATACCTACACTTAAGAACAATAGAAACTGATCACCTTGTGGAGAGATTTCTACAGTATATGATCCATTTTCGTTATCCTTGATTATAATTTATTATCGCTCCTCAACAATCTGCAAATAGTTGTTCTGATGTTAGTTTAATTAAACTGGTCGGTAGAAACTTCGGGCGGCGCTAGGGCAAGTTCGGAAACGTTCGGCAAAGTTCGGCAGGGGTCGGTTTCGACCAAAATGTTGAAGTCGAAGGATTAAGGAAAACTAAATAGACTACGAGTACAATGGAGTTCCTAGCTTTAGACTCGAAAAGTTGTGCTTTGAATTAGGTACGATAAAATTGCTGATAATCAGTTCGTTTCCATTGCTTAAGTTGTGCTTAATTCATATAATATAATCGCATATTTGGGCATCCGAGATACACTTAAGAACAATAGAAACTGATCACCTTGTGGAGTGATTTTCAACCGACTTCAAGATTTCGAAGGAGGAGGTTATCAATTCGTCGGGATCTTTGTTTTTGCTATTTTTTATTTTTTATTTTATGTATGTTCACCGATTATTCGAAGACGGCTGGACCGATTTGGAAAATTCTTTTTTTGTTTGAAAGAGTATACTTCACAGTTGGTCCCATTGTAACCAAGTCAGGATCTGATGATGGGATCCTGGAGAAATCGAGGGAACTCTTCAACTATTATAGGCACACCTATAGTGATTTGAGTATTTTTTACAGCATCGCGAGCATTTGCTTTTGGAAAGGTGGATGCTAAGTGAAGTCGGTTCTTTTTTGTTTAAAATTATTCGTAATTATTTTACTGGCATTTTAAGTCTGTTAAGCTTGGTTTAGATTTCGAGTCTATTTGCCTGCGTGCATTGAGTAACAGGAGATAACATCCCTAAGAAATTCTTTGTCCCAAAAGTTGTAGTGAAAATCACTACAAGTCTATACTACTCTTTGATTCAGTCATAGCTGTCAACTGCCAAATATGGCCCACAAAATTTGTTCTAGATGTCACATCTAGTAAACTTTTTTAGCTTCAAACGTACCCCAAGTAACACAGGAAGCATTATAACATATGAATAGTTAACTCATTTAGAACTTAAGGACCATATACACTCTTATATACGTTCACCGAGCAACTTGACGCATTATATGGTGCTTTGAGCTGTATAACGGTTGTATAAGGGCATATCTAAATGCTTTTGTAAAGCCTTTAGCTTTAGTGCAGCAAACCACAACGCAACTGTACAGCTTTCAGCTGTTTAAAAGCACTTAAGTGCTTTAGGTTCTACAATAGCATTATATAATGCTTTAAGCTGTATAACGGTTATATAATGGCATATGTAAATGCTTTTTTAAAGCCTTTAGTTTTAGTGCTGCGAACCAAAATGCAACTGTACAGCTGAATGCTGTACAGTTGCAATGCTTCGGTGTGGTTTAGTGCCTTAGGTTCTTTAATAGCATAAATAAATGCTTAATGCTGTTTATGAGCATGAATATTAGCCATTATAATGCCACGTAAATCCGGTATACTGCTTTCAGCTGTTTTTAGTGCTTTAGATTCTACAAGAGCATTATATGATGCTTTACGCTGTATAACGGTTGTATAATGGCATATGTAAATGCTTTTGTTTAGCCATTAGTTTTAGTGCAGCGAACCAAAATGCAATTGTACAGCTGAATGCTGTACAGTTGCGTTTTGGTTTGCTACACCAATGCTTCGGTGTGGTTTAGTGCCTTAGGTTCTACAATAGCATAAATAAATGCTTAATGTTGTTTAAGAGCATGCATATTAGCCATTATAATGCCGCGTAAATTCGCTATACAGCTTTCAGCTATTTTTAATGCCTTAGAAAGAGAAAGAAGAAAGAAGAAAAGAAAAGACATTTATTAGCACAAAACAAGGACAGACAAACTTAAAACTAACTAATGATAATTAAACTAATTACTATCTAAAGCTGTCGTTTGCGCTAAATGGACCTCACTCAGCTTGATGTCACAGAATGCACCACATGGTACACTCCGCGACGCTGATTTTCAGTGAGGCCCAGAGACGGTGGGGTAGGTGGCACTATACAACTAACTACACTAAACATCGCAGTTATTACTAAATTACAGACATAAGAAGATACAGTTTAAATGAACTCTATAGATACATAAGATAAGATAGATAGATACATAAGTAGAAGTACTCAAGTTAAAAGTAACACAATTTATAACCAGTTTGTGTGTGTGTGTGTGTGTGCGTGTGTGATTGCCTACGTAGTGAATTTTTGTTTATCCAATAGAAACTTTCGGATGCGAATTTTAAAAGTGGAGAAAGGGTTCGAGTTACGTACTGGTGGGGCCAGATCATTCCAGCACTTGGTGGCAGCAAAGCGGAAGCTGCCACGAAAGGCAGCCGTGTGGTGTTTAGGAATAGTAAGACGTGACGCGTGCCTTATTGCGCGCCGAGAGAAGTTTAGTTTTTCATGGAGGTACAACAATACTCCAAACAGTAATGTCGCAAAATGTAGATGTCTCCGCGAACTCATGTTCATTAAATCATATTTATTCAAAAACGGACTAATATGAGCTCGACGTGGAACAGGAAAACAAAATCGTGCACATGCGTTTTGTATTCGCTGTAGTGCTTTCCTAGTTCGAGATAGTAAACGTCCTCCAAAAACCACATCAGCATAATTTAGTTTTGAAAGAACAAGGGTATCACACAACTTGATACGCATATCAACAGACAGACACTCGCGGATTCTATGTAACACTTTCAGGCGATAGAAGCAGTTACGCATAGTTTCAGAAATATACTTTTCAAATCTTAAACAATCGTCAAATACAAGACCCAAGTTGCGAGCTTCAGCTACTCTTTCTAACCGGGTACCATTTAAGGAAACGGGGAGGTTGATGTAAACACAAAGATGGCTGGATATAGACTGATTTATTAAATTTATAAACCTACCCACACAGGCACATATTAAATCCACTACATCTCCCTCTTAATGGAATTATTAAACTAATTATAACTACAATGTTTAATCTAGGTATTCTAGTTACAACAAACTTGCAAGTTTATACATAAGTACATAGTTAGTCCATTTCACGAAGATATTGATTTTCATTCGTATTGTTAGGACATCAAGATCTAATTTAGTTTGTCAGCTTATCTTCGTGAGGATGCAGTATCTATAATTTATTCTTACATCTAAACCTTATCGATAAATATAATTAATATATTTTACAAAGCCTATTAGTTCTAGTACAATATGTTTATCTTTCCTTTCCTAAGAAATCATTGTTTACAATGATTATTGTATGGTACTCCTAATAGTAGTAGGTACACCTACTATACTTAATCTTAAACATTGTGTTAAACATTAATTATAAAACTTAATTTGCTGAAGACACGGGTTGAAAAGTTATTTTTAAGAAAACAAAACACAAGTAAATATTCATAACTAAACGGTTTTTTTAATGTAAATTAGAACCTATCTTAAAACTATATATATAAAAAAGAATGCTCATTTTTTTTTTTTTTTACTTTATATGTATTTATTACAAATCGAATATGATGAGCATGCATAATCTGTTTTTATGGTTCCGTAGTCAACTAGGAACCCTTATAGTTTCGCCATGTCTGCCCGTCCGTCCGTCCGTCCGTCCGCGGATAATCTCAGTGACCGTTAGCACTAGAAAGCTGAAATTTGGTACCAATATGTATATCAATCACGCCGACAAAGTGGTAAAATAAAAAGTGGAAAAAATTGTTTTATTAGGGTACCTCCTCTATACGTAAAGTGGGGAGTGATTTTTTTTTTCGTTTCAACCCTAACGTGTTATATATTGTTGGATAGGTATTTAAAAATAAATAGGGGTTTACTAAAATCATTTTTTGATAATGTAAATATTTGCGGAAATAATCGCTCCAGAAGTAAAAAAAAATGTGTCCCCCCCCCCTCTAACTTTTGAACCATAAGTTTTAAAAATATGAAAAAAATCTCAAAAGTAGAACTTTATAAAAACTTTCTAGGACAATTATTTTGAACTTGATAAGTTGAATAGTTTTTGAAAAAAATTACAAAATAATTTCTGAAATAAGTTTGTAATTTAACCATATAAGCAGGTGTTTATTGTACCTGTAATTTCTACAAAATACAATGAAATGACGTGCTTTCAAATAAAGTAAAAACTGTGAAAATCGGTTCAGGCAATAAATAATTATCCCATAAAAATCATCTTCCATACTTTAACCTCGCGCGCAATAGTTTACTTAATTTGCCGATAGATGTCGCTGTACGCGGAACGCTCATATCATATCCTACATGGCGGTGTTATTTTAACTCTTAAGTGGGGACACTTACTGTGACGGACGGAAAACTACGGAACCCTACACTGAGCGTGGCCCGACACGCTCTTGGCCGGTTTTTTTTATTTTTATGAATAGATTCAATTTGGATTGGCTTGCGTAAAGGGTCCGTTATTCCTAAACCTGAAATGAAATTGTCTTTGCGATTACAGATTTGACAAAGATAAATGTGAAATATGATTAATATGAGTTTTTATTGTTTAAATTTTTTTTTAGCTTCGACCGCGGCCGCCCGCGGGATGCGCTGAGTAGTATTATCAATACCATTACGTCCTTGAACCTGGTCAGTCTTAGAACGTGTGTCTTGCTCCTGCTCCGCGGTGTCGGGCACTGTCTCGAGGGACTCGTCAACATCGTCATAAACACTTTCATCGCTACTAGAACCTGCGTCATCTTCGTCCACTATCTCGTGATGAGATGATGTCGGAGACGCTTCCTCGGGTTCTAGCTTGATGAGATGCCGTCTATTTCTTCGGTAACGCTTGCCTGCAGCATCCGTTACGAAGTACGAGCGTGGTTGCGGAGCCCGGCCCGTGACCCGCGCCGCGCGGCGCCGGCCGCCGCTGCCGTCCAGCGCGATGACGTCATCGCCTGGCTGCAGCTCCGGCAGTGCTCGCGCGCGCTGGTCATGCCATTGTTTACTGCGCGCCTGATTACGCAGTATATTATCGTAATCGACCGTATTGTGCCTATCCGGTACCAACCTGTCCTCATGAATAGGTAATCGGGTATTCAATCGCCTGCCCATTAACAGTTGTGCGGGACTAGCGATTCCATCTCGCGGCGTAGCCCTAAAGTTTAAAACACCTAAATAAAAGTCGGACCCCGAGTCCAATGATTTTTTTTACATCATTTTAATGGTCCTTACCGTTCGTTCACTGCGTCCATTCGACTGGGCGTAGTTGGGAGACGAAGTCGAGTGGTTAAAGTCCCACGTTTCTACGAATTTTTTAAATTCTTTTGAGGAATAGGCTGGACCGTTATCCGAAATGAGTTCTAGTGGAATTCCGTGTCGGGAAAATTGATCTTTCATTGCGAGTATCACGCTATTAGATGTTATTGATCGTAAGGGGCATACCTCAACAAAGTTTGAAAAGTAGTCAACTAAAATTAAGTAATTTCTATTTTTGTATTCAAAAATATCAGAAACAACCTTTGCCCATGGCAATTCCGGTATCAGATGCGGCACCATCGGATCCCGCTGCGGCGCAGGCGCGTGCTGCGCGCAGGTGCGGCAGCGGCGCACGGCGCACTCCACGTCACGTGACATACCTGGCCACCACATTACCTCCCTGGCGCGCCGCTTGCAGCGATCGATGCCGAGGTGTCCCTCGTGCACCCTCGATACCATCTCTGACCGGAGACTGGTCGGAATATACACTAGATTGTTCTTGAATAGCACGCCATCTGTGTACTCGAAACATTCCCTATTGTCCCATAGCGCTCGAACCGATTCATTAGACTCGCGTTTTGAGTTAGGCCACCCGTTTTTCACGTAATTTAATAGAACTTGACTAACTTTGTCACTGCGAGTGGCTTGTCTTACGGCCTCCATCTTGTTATCACTTAAACGCACAGATCGTAGTAAGAAACAAGTTTGATCGTCGACTTCCTGTGAGACCTTATCGCTCATAAGCTCTGGAAGGGCTGCTCGTGACAAAGTATCTGCGATAAACATGTACTTTCCGGGTTTATAAACCACGGAAAAATCGTACCTTTGAACCCGCAACATCATGCGCTGCAACCGAGCCGGTACCGCGTCGAGAGACTTCTTAAAAAGCGCTCCCAGAGGTTTGTGATCCGTTTCAACTACCACGTCTGTTTTCCCGTACACATATTGATGGAACCTCTCCAAAGCAAACACAATGGCCAGCATCTCCTTCTCGATCTGCGCATAGCATTGCTGCGTGTCGGTGAGCGTGGCGGAGGCAAACTCAACCGGACGTTCGTCCTGCAGTATCACGGCGCCTAAGGCTCGGCTGCTCGCGTCTACCGAAAGCACGCAGGGCCGCGCGGGCGTGAACAGCGCCAGCACCGGCGCCTCACACAACGCCTGTTTTAGCGCGTGTACCACGCGCTCTTCACATTCACCCCAGTACCACTCGCTATCTTTTTTGAGAAGATTTCTTAGAGGAGCTACTGTTCTGTATAACCCGGGATAAATTTGGCAACATAGTTGACCATGCCTAGGAACCGTTCTAAGGAATGTCTGTCATTGGGACTCGGCATTTCTTTTATCGCCTTTAATTTTTTGTCGTCTATTTGAACCCCCTCTGAATTGAAAGTATGACCTAGATATGTTATTTCAGTCACCCGAAATTCACATTTTTCCTTATTAAATTTTATACCTACCTGTCTAGCCCTTTCCAGCAAGCTTTGCAACCGGCTATCATGCTCGTGCTCTGTAGATCCCCAGACGATGACGTCATCGACGAATGAGTCTACACCATCGAGGTCTTCCAGCAGCTGCCTTATTTTGCTGTGAAATACCTCAGAAGCTGAATTTATACCATAAGGTAGCCTTAAAAATTGGTACCTCCCAAATGGTGTACCGAATGTGCATAGATCCGCGCTGTCGTCGTCTAATTGAATCATCCAAAACCCGGACCTGGCATCTAACTTACTAAAGTAACGTGCACCCTTTAACTTTGTTGCTATTTCAGTAATAGTGGGCAACGGGTAGTGCTGACGACGAATCACGCGGTTCAAAGGTCGCGGATCGAGGCACACTCGGAAACTCCCGTCTTTTTTAGCCGCCATAACTATAGCATTTACCCAAGACGTGGGGTGCGTAACCTTACGTATTACACCTAGGGTCTCCATGCGCGTCAACTCGGTCAACAGCTGATCCCTGACGCCTAACGGAATTTTTCGCACAGGACAAATGCACGGACACGCGTCGGTTTCAATGGATATCTTGTATTGGCCTGGAAGCTTCCCTAAGCCGCTGAATAAATCAGCGAACTCCTCAACATTCAAAGAGTAAACCCGCTTTACTAGACCTAGGTCTTCCGCAGCGTATCTACCAAGTATACTTTGATAATTACCATCAGCTATAATGAATTTCAATAAAAAATCCTGCCCCCTAAATATACACTTAATGACGCAGGACCCTATTATTGGAATATAATTGAGACAAAATGATTGTGCTTCTACGCCATCACGATTTATATCAGAAAGACTATAGCCCAGTTTAACAAAATTGTTTTTGTTCAAAACATTAAGATCCGAGCCAGTATCCAATTTAAATCTATGTTCTACTATTTTATCTAAACAAACTAATGGCAATGATTCATACCACTTAGAGTAGTTAGAGCCCTTAACGTGATTTATTTCATCGATAGTGTCCAAATAATACATCTCGTCATTGTGTTCCTGCAAATGATAAACTTTGTATGACTTACGCGCCGGACACTTTTTTTTAAAGTGATCTTTAGACCCATACGAAAAACACTTTACACCTTTAGCCGCACAACGAGCTCCGCCGTCACAATAACTTTCCGCACAAAATGCACATAATCGCTCCCGAGCACTCCCGGCTGCTCCCGCGCCGCCATGCACCTCATTCTCACCTCATCCACCGGCCCTCCTTCTAAAGTTAATTCCGCGGGAGGTCGCGCGTGCTCCATTGTTCAAAACTTATAATTGATAACAAAACACACTCGCGATTGCATAAAAGTCCACAAAACGACACTCAATCCGGAAATTTATTTAATATTTCCTAGCACCGCTGCCACCATGATGTAAACACAAAGATGGCTGGATATAGACTGATTTATTAAATTTATAAACCTACCCACACAGGCACATATTAAATCCACTACAGAGGTCATATGCTATAATTTTGTCAATTTGGTTTTTTTGTACCTAACAACATAAATTTTGATTTAAGGGGTTTAATAATAAAACATTTTGACTACACCAATTATTGATATTGTTTAGATCGTCATTTAGTTTATTTACAGCTAGACTGGTATCATCCGCTTCAAACGATATGTACAACTGTATATCATCCGCATATATATGGTATTTGCAATACTTTATGTGATTGATAATATCTGAACAATATAAGCTAAATATAAAATCTTATATATGTAAGATTCTTTACACCATTCGAATATCGATAAAAGTGGTTTTTTAGACCATGTTTTATATATATAAAAAAATAACGGCTCATTTATTTCAAGATCCGGCTCTACAGAATGGAGATAAAAGATTCAAGAACCGATAGTCTTTTGCTTTATAATTCTATCTGTAGTGAATATGTTGGAATATTGACTCAAAACTGGTCAAAAATCGATAAAAAACGTTAGACCAAAAAATATTGTGTATTATTAAGGGAACAAAAATAGTAGGCGACAAACTATGAATTATATATCGTTTGGCACTACTTTCCCCCAACATAAACTTTTGTATAATTTCTCTTAATATTGTATAGTATTTGTATAGTTTCTCATAATATTGCATCAAACCCAGATCTCTAGGATTTGTTTTCTTGAAATGGTTTGCATTCTTTGACCTCCACCACTTTAAAGCTGCCAGATGTCCAGATCTAGAAATAAGCATAGTATACCAAACTGACTAGAGGGGTTTGGTTGCTCTCATTATTGTGTCATATCTGACGTGGCTAGCTCTCCGTCTATATAGACCAACGCCATTTTGTAAATAATTTATAACCAAAAAATAAAAACATGCGGACCTATTTATACAAGGAAAATACCTATATAATAATGAAATAACTTAATTTGAGACTGCTCAACCAACACTATTATGTTAATAATGCAAAACTCGTTCTATACGAGGATTACACAATTGTTTTGTTTATTTTACGCATATCTTTTTATAGTATTTTATAGCAAAACCACAATAAATCAAAGGCGCGTGAAAATTTTCAATGAAACTTATATACACATTTACAGTAAAATACATTGCGCAGTAATATTTGAAGGATAATATAATAACGTAAAAGAGTCAAAAACTTTTATAAATTTTGTTACGATGTAAGCAAATATGACGTGTCACTCATTCAGTTCTTTGTACCGTCTTCGTCCATTTTATATTGCGAGACAAAGTAGTTAAATCACAATGTTCATTGTATTAAAACATTTGTTCCGTCGGTATTAGAGACGTTTTTGCATTGACGTAAGGTTTATTTTACTACACTTTTATGCTAGTATAATGCTTTTGTTTTGCGATTGGCAACTTAATCGAGCGTACTAATGCTTCTTTACTGCGATTAGCAGCTTTTTTGGCCGTATTAATGCTTCTTTAATGCGGTTGGCAACTTAATAGAGCGTACTAATGCTTCTTTAATGCGATTGGCACTTTCCATGACAACGATAATGCTAATAGCGCAGACATATTGCGCCTGTAATGCTATTAAATGACCCGTATAGGATCTCAAGCTGGGTAATTCGTGCCCATTTAAGACCTATATCAGCACTATAAACGTTTATAATGCTACTATAAAACGAACTGAGAATGCTAAAAGCATACAGATATGCTGTAAGACGCCCGTTATACTGCTTTGATGTGTTACTTGGGACGTATCGAACTTTTGATTGTAATTGGATGTATCGAATGTTTCATTTGCCTAATTTTTAAGAGTTACATTTGTCAAGGTATTTTTATTGATAGTAAGTTTTGTCGAAAATATACAACACTACCAGCTCGCGTGCCAGCTAGCAGGGGCATCCCTTGAATTCAGATCATAATAATGATATAGTCTTGGTCTTACCATCCCCGAGGCTTGCTATCATACCTATTTAACTAGACTAGTTGGGAAACAAAGACGTAACTTTCAGAGTAATTGTGTATATTTTACCGTTTTGGGTGTTTAGTAGTCTACGAGAATTAATTACAGCAGTACCGCAGTTTTGTTATTACATAACAAAGTTGTTTTCGTTATTATACCTGAAATAATAATGGTCTTGTCTTGGTAAGCTTACCTAATCTAGATTAATTAACTTTTAGTGTCGGTGTGCGGTGCGAGTAAAATCTATGTATTTATTTACCGGTTTTAATAAATATCTCCCACTCAATTGAAACATTGTACTCTTATGTAGAGCTGATGGTGTACATATATACTTCTTCCTCCTAGCGTTTGTCCTGGCTTGAGGTCCGCTCGACAACCTAATTCCATGAATTGGCGTAGGCACTAGAAACTACGAAAGCTACTGCCATCTGACCTTCGAACCCGGAGGGGAAACTAGGCCTTATCGGGATTAGGTCCGGTTTCCTTACGATGTTTTCCTTCACCGAAAAGCGACTGGTAAATATCAAATGAATTTAATTAATATATACGCGGTTAAGTCCCGTTATTACAAATAGATATACTTCTTATTTTATCGTATAAATAATTATTATACTTTAACATAATGAGCACAAAAAATACTTCCAAAACAGAAGAGAGAGCTCGTCAGCACATCCATATCTTTCGATTGCTGGTGCGCGTTCATTATCTATTGTTAGTATATGTTATAAGGCTTATAACTTTATATGCTTATGCTTATATTATAATATAAGCATACGCGTATAAATGTACACCAAGAGCGCTGGTAGCCTGGCGGTAAGACGTCAGACTTTCAATCCGATGGTCTCGGGTTCAAACCCCGGCTCGTACCACTGAGTTTTTCGGAACTTATGTACGAAATATCATTTGATATTTACCAGTCGCTTTTCGGTGAAGGAAAACATCGTGAGGAAACCGGATCTAATCCCAACCAGGCCTAGTTTCCCCTCTGGGTTGAAAGGTCAGATGGCTTCGTAAAAACTAGTGCCTACGCCAATTCCTGTGATTAGGTTGCCTAGCGGACCCCAGGCTCAATAGAGCAAAAAGCTGGGAAAAACGCTAGGAGGAAGACTACGATAAAATGAAATAACCAACCGTCAAGGTGCCGGATTCTAATTTTAAAATACATTAACAATACAATAACAACACAACCTATCTCAAACTTAACTCCAACACACAACAAACAATCAACGAATATTGAAGTTGTATTGGAGTTGCGTTGGAATATTTCTCGAGCTAATTCTGATATTTCTGATTCAGATGTTTATGCCGTAGCTGTATTGCGTTGTTAATGCATTGGAGTTGTATTGAAGTTGGATCGTGTTTATACGTGTTTTAAAGTTAGAATACGGCTCAAGGTATCTCAGTAAAAGTTAGTACGTACAAAACTCGACCGAAACTCGTTTTAATCCCATCTGAAGCGACAGCAAAACGAAATCCGGGATTATAAAAAACGGGCACTTACATAAATTAGAAAAAAGGTTAAGGCCGGTATTAGGGGTGTCTATTAGAGCTCCCGGTAGAGGGTCGCGATAAAAGATCTCTCAAAAAGCGTCAGAACTCGTCTATTCGCTATGTGAGAAGTGCATGGTGGGGGTAACGTGAACGATCGCAGTGCACTATGTGACAAGAAATTAAACTGCAAGGGGCAATATCAGATTTCAAAATATTTGACACCACCTTAGTCACCTCAACTCGGCCAACTGTCAAAATAGTGAATCAGCCAGATACATTTCAAATAAGCAAAGAGTCCAAGCCATTCATAAAAAAGCAAAAAATTAACCCCTGTCCAAGAGATGGCGCCACAATCATGCACACAGTGAATACAGAATTGCAGAGTTTAGTCGTAAATTAATGTGGTTGTCTCTGAATTACGCCGCTGGTGGCGTACAGTGTCATACCTTAACCCTCAACCACCTATGTTGGGTCTTGGAGATCCTTACTAAATAAAGATTCGAATTCTTTATTCCCGTTTATTCATAAGATATTTTAATTATTTTTTTGTAGACATGTGGTAGTTAAGGGTTAAATACAGCATCGTAGAGAGATGCAAGACACACTACTGTGTTATTCATATGACATTATGATTACCATTTTAAATTTAGAGTTGATTGAATGAGAATGAGAACGAATAAGAATGATAATGAATGAGAATGAGAATAAAAAAGAATGAGAATGAGAATCTCATTTTCATTCTCATTAAATTAAGAGTTCTTGTAACGAAATTTCATTCATTAACTTTCAGCCTTTAGGGCCTTAGTTGGGAGGCCTGTACGCAGCGTCGAAATGCTGAACATAGAAATGTATTGCTAGCGTGTCGTCGGAGTGGATTTAGTTACTTATTGCATGAATAGTAACGTTGATTTGTGTTTCTAAATATCTCTTGATTTCTAATAATCCTGCATCAATTACAAGTTCCGGTTTGATCCAATGGTTGACTGGTAGAGAATGCCTTAAGGCATTAAGTCCGCCTCTTGCACACTTTTTTATTTGTGCAATAAAGATTATATAAATAAATAATAAATAAATATATCCTCATTTTGATTGAAGCCCTGGTATCCTGGCGGTAAGACGTCCGAATTCAAATCCGGAGGTTTCGGGTTCAAACCCCGGCTCGTACCACTGAGTTTTTCCAAACGTATGTACGAAATATATACACCGTGGGCCCTTATAACTAGACGGATTTTAACAGTGTATTCCTGATCATAAATTTAGATACTAAAATGTCCTATAAACTTTTCTGGAATACGCCTAGTTTCAGAGTTAATACCAATTTAAAAAAAATACACTTTTTATTATCACTCAGCACAAAACGCCTTTCTGAAGCCGTTGTTGCCACTATTGTGCATAGTTTACACGTTCTTATTGACAGATATCAAAGTGACAAGGAAAACTATGCAGAAACTAAATTTTTCCAAAAAAAAAATGTACCAATGTGGTTTAGACGATAATTTTATTAATAACATTTACTTTCATGTGCAATAAACATTCAAAAAATAGAAAAAAAAATAAGGAAAAAAGAATTCTTTTTGGCGTAATTGACCTAAAGTCACGTAATATTTTTTCCTTCTGGTCTCATATATTCGTAGTTAAGATCTGTCGGGTTATACGTGCCCACGGTGTATGTTATAAATATATACGAGTAGCTTTTCGGTGAACGAAAACATCACAAGGAAACTGAACCTAATCCCAATAAGGCCTAGTTTCCCCTCTAGGTTGGAAGGTCAGATGGCAGTCACTTTCGTAGACTAGTGCCTTCGCCAATTCATGGGATTTAGTTGCCAAGCAGACCCCAGGCTCAATATGTGCCGTGGCAAAAGCCGGGACAAACGCTAGGAGGATGATGATATCCTCATTTTGTGAAGGTGATTCCAAAAAGGCAGAGGTTATCTATATCATAGTCGGGTTATACATAGTTTTACGTTATACTGCACTAAACACATCTAGGTCACTACTTTGTGTGATAACTTTGCATTGGAATTGTTGTCGGGACACGAATCGTCACAAGCCAGGGACTGTTGCGAGCTACAATTGTGACGCCAGAAATGCTGGAAGAATTGTGTCACAGATTACCTACTCATCTATAAGATGGAACACTTACATTTTAGACGAGACCGTTACCGGTGGGCGGTGGCTCTCCGAAATTAATCATCCTAATATCATAAAATTCATAAATGTGGAAGTTGTACATTTCGATCTTGTGCTCAATTATTATGCAAAACGACAAAAAATAGGATGAAATTCATAGAAGAAATCGCTCCTTAGCGATAAGACCGCCTGTTGTAACCTCAACCTAACTTTATGTAGGTAATTGTATAATTTGTACTTATACTTAAACTGTATGAGGTGTGCAATAAAGAGTATTTATTATTAACCTGTAATAGGAATTTGGAAATTTAGAGTCATGATCCGAAGAGTTACTAATTATAAGATTAATTCAGTGGCAGCAATCGTTGTAAAAAATGGGATAACCAAGAAACTGTTCCGGATTAACGGTGGCTGTCGTGGTATATAACTCTAAGACATTTAAGAAAGAAAAAAAAACCATTAAGAGAGTGATATGGCTCGTGATGTAGTAGTACCTAGCAGTGAAATATATTTCGATTTTTTTATAGTGGGCGAAAAGTGGGTAGCCCAGGTGAAGACTCGCAACTCTCCGGTAAAACTGTTAATGCTGAGTCTATGAGAGATAATCTGTGTCAAAGCAACGCATCCGGCTCGTTTGAAAAATGTGCGCTGGGCGACAAATATGAAGATGGCGCCTTCAAAGCGAGACGAGCAGAAACTGGAATGAGAAGTCCAATTTAAAATGTGGCAAGTTAAATATCGATATTTGGCATATTTTCGGTTTTTACCTTTACGTACCGGAGGCGGTACTGCGGTTTGTTTGGTACCGTAAAATGGGGTGAGTAGGGAAAAGACTGACACTCAAACCTCGATAACATTTTATTTTTACATATGTAAACTGAATGGTAGGTATACGAGTATATATTTTAGTTTTTTTATGATTTTTATGAATTTACCGATACACACAAAATCCCTCGTCACCTCGTAGTACCACGTAGTTGGGGTGAGATGGGATTTCATACAAAGGTGATTTTGGAACATTGTTGGATCGATTTTATTTTCTTATGAATATTACTGTAGCTCCATTTGTAATACGAATACATTATTTAGGCAACAGTAGCTTTAAAAAACCATCTCAACCTCCTGGCATCCCTTCTCTCCCCATTCATAACCCAACTCTCCACGCAATCCCTACTCACGCCATTTTATGGTAGTTTGCGCATCCAAACAAATGTGCCAAGTTAATGATTATTTCATATATTTATTGTCCTAATAAAGTAAATAGAGTAGATTTGGTAAGCCATACTAGACAACTTTTATTATGGGACCAACTGCGAAATAACAAATTTTTTTTTGATTGTTTCATACATTTCGGCCGTCCAGACGTCGACGTTTAGGGAAGATGTAGCTATAATATGGGTTGGCAACTGTCTATGGGATTTGGCTTAAAGGGCTAGCATGCAGGTCAAAAAACAAAACAAGAATTTGACATTGGACGAACAAATATGGCGAGTGCCAGACATGAGTGATGTCACAGGATCCGTAATCCGTTTAGGCGCGAAGTTTTAAATTGTCAGTTTGTAACAGCAATTTTTGACTATAAATTATAGTATTTTCATTTTTTTATACATTCGTGGTCTATTCTACGTGCAATTCTTTTAAATGAAAGCATAAATGAAAATATTGCATCTTGCCTATTATAGTAAATTTTCATGGATTTCATTTTCATTCAATATTACTTGTCATATTATGGCTTTTTACGGAAAAAACACCCTGTATAAATACTATAATTAAAAAATAATAAACTCTTACAATACCTTAGGTTTACTTGAAACCTAAAGGAAAATAACTGAGAGGTAAATGAAAGAGAAGAGTAATTTCAAAGTTAACAAATATTGTTAGCTAAATATGTACTTACTTTGAAGTGCGTTCAGTTGAACTGTTAAAGCCATCAATGGGTAAGCTGTTCAAGTGGTTTAAGAGTTTTATTAATAAAGCCTACAAATACAACAATATGTATATTTTACTTATTTATGAAACAAAAAAAAATTACATTAAGTGGATGTTTGTTCAGAAAACACCTTGAATAGTTTTTAATCTCTACGATCGATCTCATCTTGATACCTAGGGAACCGACTGGGCTAAGTGGTGAGTGCCTACTGTAGGAACGCCACTAAAACATGGCAAATTTAAATTCTTTCCGACATATTCGTAAAAGCTTAATGGCTCGTTCAAAAACGCGTTAATAATAAAAAGTCGGCCGCTCATAGTGTTGTAACCCGTTAGAGAGTTCGATTTACAAACTGTCTATTCGAATGGGTTAACCTAATAATAATAGTACATCTGCCGCGAATGCAGAAAACGCTGGTTCAATTCTGGGATTCGAGCCCCTGACCCTGGGCACCGAAGGCCTAGATCATTTTTTCCTTTGTATAAGACATCTATATAAGTTTATAATTTACGAGTATATAGTAGTGGGTCTACTTAAAAATAAACATATCAAAATATTTATTAAAAATTATATGATTTGTACTTCAGTAGTATTGACATTAGCGCCATCTCTCTCGCTTTCGATGAACTTCTAAGTAGTTCCCATTGGAGGAAACGATTAATAATGTTGTACCTTAGATGATTGGCCAAATGCGTCTTAGCATTTACAAAGAATACATACACACGGGAAAGTCGACCGGTGCCACTGTGACCCGGGTAGCCTCGTGGTTAGGGCATCTGCCGCGAATGCAGAAGACCCTGGTTCGATCCCAGCCCTGGGCACCGGAGGCCTAGGTCACTTTTTCCATTGTACATGACATCTATATATGTAAGTTTATAATTTATATTGTGTCTACTTAAAAATAAACTTATTAAAATAACTTTTTCTTTTTTCTTCAGGTTTAAAAATATTTTTCACCCTTGTCTCACCCTTCACTCTTCTTCTTGTTTTTTTCTACACTTTTTATATTAAGTGTTTATATGTCTTCAAGTAGTAGCCGTATTAGACCGCGTGATGCCTTTCGTCGCTTAATAAATAAAACATCTCAGTATACTGATCAATTGATCATATTTTAGGGATTTTATGACGTGTTCTGGAAAGGGAGAGACGTTTCCCTTATTACTCTACTAATTAATTATTAAAATACATGACGATGTATGTATTTAATACAGGACCCTTATAAGCTACAACTATACAGCCTGGTTAAACATTGCCAGCCGTTACCAATCTCTTCCAAACGTTCCCACAACGGCACATGACTAGTCGTTCATGGCCTCACCCGTTTTGGAACGCTTCCTTGGCAAGCGTTCAAATTTCGAACGTTAATGTTCAGGATGCAGGATGCGACAATCAGAGCGTGTGAAACGGGCTTAATCGAATTTAAATTATCTGTGGTTTAATGTGATATTCTGTGCATTTCGGCGAATAATGCGTTCAGGAACCGTGATCATTCACACTGTAAAGGAATTCATGGACGTCTATTCAATCTAAAAGCATATCATGGAAGGGGGGCAATGTAGGTCCTTTGTTTTGTCCAACAATTTTACATAGGTACTACCAGCATTTTGTTTCTGATGAGGTCGCAGTTCTAACCTAACCTAACGTACTTTTCTGTTGTAATATGCCTAAGATTTTGTCAGGCATGTCACGAAATTCCTAGGTAGAGACGATAACGCACCAAACCGTTTAAAAGGGCAATTTTGGAGATCCTTAGAGTGGATTTTCTGAAACTTAACCCCTTAGGGGATGAAAAAGGGGTAGAAAGTTTTTTTAGGTCTGAAGGCAGAGGTCAGTCTACATACTCGTAAAAATTAACCCGTTATCATAGCTACTGAAAATGATATTGATCAGAAACGTTAAGCGTAAACGTTCAGTGAAATTATCCGCAACGCTCATGAATCACATTAATGCACTGGATAATTTAAATTCGATTAAACTGTTGTGACACTCTCTGATCTCCGCATTCTGAAATTAATATCTGTACATACCTACCTAATGGTAACGTGATTTAAATCGCGAGTTCTCAGATTGAGGCGTCACTAGTATATTTATATAATGATTATATTTATACAGGGTGTTTGGTAACCGGATGCAAAGCCGAAAGTAGGAGATAGCCTAGGTCATGTAGAACATTTTTAGCCATACTTGTCTTAGACAAATGTTATTAGTTTTTTTTTAATTTAAATTTAAAAATTTGTCGGAGAAAACTGCAAAACTTCAGACTAAATCGATAATTAGTACTTTTTTTACTGCAGGTAGATTTTTTTTTGTTTTATTTCGTATTGTGCAATGTCTATCAAACACTAGAAAAGTGATTTCAAACATCTGTGTCTAAAGAAAACAAGTTGACAGCGATTTAAAATTTTAGTTACATGAAAATGTAAACGATTTAAGTGATTTCAAAGTACGAAAAAAAAAAACTAAAATAGCCACGAATTTTCAAACCATTTTAAAAACATGCTTGGCTTTTACCCTTTTATTTAAGCTATCAAACACGACTGTAGCTACTGTATCCTTGAAAATAAGCCACCTAAACCAACTGGGTAGCTAAAATGTTTCACTCTACTTGTGATACTTGTGGTAGTTGTGGTGACGAATCTCATTATGATTTTACAATAAAACATTGGTTCTGAATACTAAGTTGGCGTTGACTTGACATTTGACTTGTTTTAAAAGGGTTAAGTGTACTGGACAAAACTACCACATGCAATTTTAACAAACAAAGGCTTGCGGCGGTGAGAGACAAAAGGGACTGATAGCGGCAGGCGGCGGGCGATAAGACAATCATGTCTCAAGCCATTTTATCTTTGAAAATAGGCTACCTGTACTAATAAGAGGGAATGTTTAGGGTAAATTAAAACAAAAGCATAAAAGATAAGTTATTTATTTTTACGATCAACACATTAAAATTACACATCATCGCTCGTTTTCAAAATGTGACCCGCCGTTTCGAATACAAGCACGAGCCCGTCTTCTTACTTCTGTGGTGGTTGTTCCGAATATCATTTCTTCCCTCATCCTTTCGAACGCCGCTTCTATCCTCTCCCTCAGCTCTTCTACGGTATTAATGACCTCTTGTGTGTAGAGTAGCTCCTTAGCTCGGCCCCAAACGAAAAAATCCAATGGTGTCAAATCAGGTGACCGAGCGGGCCAAGGGATTCGTCCGCCTCTGCCGATCCAACCGTCCGGGAAACAGTTATCCAGATGCTCCCTTACAGCCAGAGAGTAATGGGCGGGACAACCGTCGTGTTGAAATGTCACTGCACCGGGCAGCTGGTCTTCGTCAATAAGCCTGGGCAAATCGTTTTGTAAAAATTCCAAATAATTTGCCCCATTTAAATTATTTGGCAAAAAATGTGGCCCAATAAGGACTCTGCCGATGATTCCAGCCCACACATTGACGGAAAACCTTCTTTGGAAGGACACTTGCTTTTTCCAATGTGGATTGTTGTTTTTGTCAGCCCATTGGTGTAGGTTATGGAAATTTGTGATCCCCTCCCGGGAAAATTTCGATTCATCGGTCCAAAGAATGCTTCGCAAAAAACGTCGGTCTTCGATATCCGCATTGAGTAAAAATCGGCAGAAGTCCACTCGGCGTGCTCTCCTTCGTCCAAACCTTGAACTCCGATGCCGCGAAAAGGATATTTTCCCTCACGATTCATTGTGGCCCATACTTTCCATGTGGACAAGTTCAGATTACGAGCTACCACTCTGATGCTCGTATTCGGATCCTCTGCAAATGCCTGTAGAACGTCTTCCTCCACTTCAGGGCGATTACGTCCTGGATTCCCTCCATGTTGCACAGCAATACCATTCTCACGTAGCCTTCGGAATGAATTGTAAAACACTCTCACATTAGGCAATCTCCGGTTTGGAAAACGCTCTTGGTACATCCGTCGGGCCATCGCTCCATTACTGTCAGCTTTGCAGTACATGTAGATAATGTCGGCGTATTCTTCGTTCGTAAACTCCATGTTTACAATGAAGAAGTCGTAATTACACGTGAAGGAGCGCCTACGGCAGCTACAACTTGACACGGTAAATTGAGATGAGAGCGGGAAATTAAACCACAATGAACGTCTAATCGCAACTGAAGTTGTAACTAGACTAAATTACTAGTTTTTGCACAAATACTCATGTAGCTAATCAGTTTATCTTTGTCAATAAAGCACAAAACCGATCATCTTTGTTTAACGCCGCTCACCGCCTGCCGCTATCAGTCTCTTTTGTCTCTCACCGCCGCAAGCCTTTGTTTGTTAAAATTGCATGTGGTAGTTTTGTCCAGTACACTTAACCCTTTTAAAACAAGTCAAATGTCAAGTCAACGCCAACATAGTATTCAGAACCAATGTTTTATTGTAAAATCATAATGAGATTCGTCACCACAACTACCACAAGTATCACAAGTAGAGTGAAACATTTTAGCTACCCAGTTGGTTTAGGTGGCTTATTTTCAAGGATACAGTAGCTACAGTCGTGTTTGATAGCTTGAATAAAAGGGTAAAAGCCAAGCATGTTTTTAAAATGGTTTGAAAATTCGTGGCTATTTTAGTTTTTTTTTTATCGTACTTTGAAATCACTTAAATCGTTTACATTTTCATGTAACTAAAATTTTAAATCGCTGTCAACTTGTTTTCTTTAGACACAGATGTTTGAAATCACTTTTCTAGTGTTTGATAGACATTGCACAATAAGAAATAAAACAAAAAAAAATCTACCTGCAGTAAAAAAAGTACTAATTATCGATTTAGTCTGAAGTTTTGCAGTTTTCTCCGACAAATCTTAAAATTTAAATTAAAAAAAAACTAATAACATTTGTCTAAGACAAGTATGGCTAAAAATGTTCTACATGACCTAGACTATCTCCTACTTTCGGCTTTGCATCCGGTTACCAAACACCCTGTATATTTTAATTTAATGATTACATTTTTTTCGTACAAACTAAATACTATTTTCAATGTACGTCATACTTGTCACACTGATTCAAAGATTTTCCAGTACATTGTTCAATTATTTTTAAAAGTTGTATTTCAATTGCAGTGTAGTTTTTTGACAAATCGATCCTTAACTTTAAAGCCAGAAATTTAAGGTCAGAGGCACGCAGTATTAGAATCAAATATGACTTGCTATAATTGCTTATACCCCTATGATATGATATATAATAATGACAGATGGGTTATGTACGCTCCAAAAGTGAAGTACTTAAAATGAGTGAATTCAAACAATTGTCGCTAGTCGCGCACTGGCCAGCGTGAGATGCGGACGTGCCAATGAGCTCCCGTCACCCGCGTGAGAAAGAGACAAACTGTAATTTTCTAACAATGAGAGTGACACACGTGTAATGATTATATTGTCAGAATAGATAAACATAACAGAATCGTTGTTAGGTTATGAAATAACTCTGGAGTATTTTTTCTGCTCATTTTGTTAGAGTATAACCCATCCATAGTAAATATTATTTTTATACCCTAGGACCTCTAGCGGACGTTAAGATTGGACCCGTAATAAATTAGGCTGTCGAACTCAAAATAATGGGAACTAGTTGGCTATATTGCATTAACTGCATACAATTTATCGGGACAACCTGAATGCCTTTTGTAGCGACTGGCGGGAACATGCACCAGGCCGTGACTAGAGGCGGAGGAGAGGGGAGGCCCAGCACTGAGATAAAATAGGCTATCAAAAAAAATGCATATATCTATTTACTAGACCAGTGACTAGAATATTGTCGTAGAATAAAGCACTTTGTATGTATTGGTCACCGAGGTGCCAATCGTTAACGACAATCAAAGAGTAAACTTATACCTTTAAACGGCTGTAAAGATTGTTAGGGATTTTTTCTTACAAAATTAAGTAGGTGCATATTTATAAGAAGTAAAGTCTAGCAGTCTTAAAGGCTCACTATGCCTTTGGTATTGACTTAGAATTTTAGTCTTGAAGGTTCGAAATGAAAGGCAGTTGTTGGCAGAACAAGAGTATCGTTCTATATTCGTTTCTAAATAACCCTAAGTAAGGAGTAAGATAAATATTACAATTTAACAATCAGTTGCTCCTAAATTTAATTAATCACTTTTCCTCACTAAATGTGTTTAGGCAGAATCTGAATTTGTCATAATAATGTCACGTCTAGGGTTTGCAATATCCGTCAGTTTTTAATATTCGGATAATTTGAATAGCAAAAATTTTTTTATCCGAATATTCGGATATTTCGGATAATTTCGGATAAATATACGGTCTAATAAATGAAGTAAAATATTTATTCTAAACTAGCCTTTTCCCGCGGCTTCGCCCGCGTACTATAAGTACTCAAAAAGGATACGATACCCATGTCGATTTTCAAACTTTGTGACCACATTTGCCCCTTTTGAGGGTTGAATTTCAAAGAACCTGAAACACGTGTTTACTCATTTATCGTTAGAAATACTCCTGTGAAGTTTCGAATAAAATAGTCTAACAAATCTTGTTTCGCCATACAAACTTTGGACCCCCATTTTACCCCCTTAGGGGGTGAGTTTTGTCGGTCGGTCGGTCAGTCAGTCAGTCAGTCAGTCAACAAATGCACAAAATCTTAATAGAAATAATTATTAAATGTCTATTAATAAAAAAAAAAACGAGATATCTATGTACGTAATATAATCATAATAAAAAAAATCGTGATTCGAACTTCAAATAAACAAATAACTTCTTTGAGGATATTAAAAAAAGATACTTGTCTAATTAACAATTTTTGATATTTTTTAAAGATGTTTTTATTACACGATAAAAAGGAAACAAACAAAATAATCAACGAAAAATATATTTTGAGAATCGTGTAAGGCTAGAACAATTAACATATAAATATTACGTAAAAATTAAATACGAAAACTTTTTATAAATTTTACGATCAAACGAGACTAGCTACGATAGGAACAAAAACCCTCCTTATCAGTAAATACTTTGTTCTGGCCTAACCCTAAACGACCATAACTAGAAGCGTGGTGAATGTTACAAAAATGATAGGAAACATAGAATTAAAAGTTTTGAAATATATTTAGTCAGCCGGCTGTCAAAATTGGTTCTGGTAACTTCGAAATAACGTAATAAATAAGTAAAACGTGATTTTATACACTGTTTATGCGTTGTATAAAATATCCGTTTTATTCGGATATTCAAAGTTGAACTATCCGAATATTTTCGGATACTATTTTTAGCGGATATTCGGATAATTTGAATATCCGAATATTCGGATTGCAAACCCTAGTCACGTCCATTTTGTTAAAGCTACTCTATGATTCAGTGACAGCTGTCAACCGCCAAACATGGGGCACAAATTTTGTGCTAGATATCTCATCTAGTAAATAGAATACATAATACATCAATGCAGTCCATAGAATAAATATGACTGGTCATATGTTTTCGGCAGAGGGGAACGCCTGTCAATGATCGCTCAGGTTGGTTGAATTATCTAAGTCATTTGCACTTGCGTCAATACGCAGGGGCGTCCCGAGCTGCCATCTTCAGTTGACGCACGTTCCCTATCTTGAAGCTGTTCTCTTGTCCACAGATACCGTGATGCGGGCGTGGCTGGTGCTGGCGGTGCTGGCCGTCGCCTCCGCCGACGAGGCTCAGGATCCCGAGGGACTGCTCGACGTTGCTGCTGCAGGTAGGTTCCTGGCATGCGCTATAGGCATCAAACAAGAACGAGAGTTTAACATGATGCCGTATTCTAATGTTTAAAAACATAAACAATCCATTAAAAACGCAATCTATTAAACCATAACTCCAACACACAACAAAAAACCGGCCAAGTGCGAGTCGCACTCGCGCACCGAGGGTTCCGTACAAACCTGTGGGTATATAAGTAAAAGTTCACCCATTGCGTTGACATAGAAGGTTGATTTTGTTACAGCTTAAAGGTATTATAGACCTGAGTATTTGACGCGTTCATGAGGAAAGGGGTAGTAACTTTAAAATTATTAAAAATATTTTTATTAAATGATGTAACTAAAAATTTACGGTTTTCGCAATTTTTCCTTTATCTGTGCTATAAGACGTTGCTTCGTATCAAATTTCAAGATTCTGAGTTCACGGGCAGTATTCTGTAGGTTTTGATTCCCTTGCGAGTTTCGAAAATTTGCGGCATAAACGGCTGTATCTTTGATTGCGTTGGCTTAGAAGTTTGATTTTTTCACAACTCCAAGGGATACGAGTAGTTGAGTTGACCTGAGTATTTGATATAGATTTCAGCTTGATACCTTTACGCGTTCCTGAGAAAAAGGGTCTTGACAGACGGACGGAGAACAAAGTGATCCTATAAGGGTTCCGTTTTTTCCTTTTGAGGTACGAAACCCTAAAAATCAACCAATATTGAAGTAGTATTGGAGTTGCATTGGAATATTTTTCAAGCAAATTCTGATCTTTCTGATTAGTTAATGCATTGGAGTTGTATTGAAGTTGGATCGTGTCTAATCGTATTTATTATTATTATTATATCGTTTTAGACAGGCAGCTCGCGCTGATAAGTCTAAATCAAAGTTCACTAAGCACTAATTCACATCTTTAGATAGTTTGTCGAGTCTATTTTTGAACTGATTAACACTGTTGGAGTTCACAACTTGGGAGGGTAACTTGTTCCAAGTATTCACAATTCGGTTCGCAATAAAGTTTTTGCCGATATTTGTATTGTGTATTCTTGTTGTTAGTTTAAAGTTATGTCCTCTTGCGCGCGTGTTTAGATGTCGAGTGAACAAGTCGGTCAGTCCTGGACAGTCGTAATATCCATTTAGTATTTTAAAAGTCTCAATCGTGTCTCCACGTTGGCGCCTCTTTTGCAGTGTTGTTATGCCTAGCTTTTTTAATCTATCCTCATATGATAGTGCCTTTAGCTGTGCGGGAATTTTGGTGAATTTGCGCTGCACTCGTTCAATCATTTCAATGTCTTTTTTGAAGTATGGATTCCATATTATAAAGCCATATTCCATATTTAAAGTAAGAATGAGGCCAATGCTTTTATTTAACTCAGTGATTGTCAGCTTGTTGTTTCTGTAAAATCTTGCAAGCTAGACCTTGCTTGCTAGCTCTTAAACCAGTTCCTGATGCCTGATTGAGCTGCAAGACTTACGTTATGCTATTCGCTGAAAACGTACCGTAACTTGGATAACAATGCAATATTTTGTTTCCATAGCCGGTCTCAGGATGGAGACCGAAGGTAGTGGTTTAGACCCTGGACTTTTGTCGCCATGACGTTACAATAGGGTGATTTGGGGAGTAAACGGGGCGGCGTTATGAAATACGGTTAAAAACTCGGTTGTTAGCCGAATACATTTTAATTAGACATTCTTAACAATATTACTTAGTAAGTTGATCAATATTATCGTTTGCTATATTACTTGCAAACCATGCCTTTGTACGTTTAACTGGCATTGGTTTTTTCGGTCACTCACTCTTTGTTCGTCACAACTGTCACCAAGCCAGTTTAACGTACAAATATATGGTTTGCACTAAAATATAGTATTGATCAACTTACTAGATAATTTTGTTGAAAATGTCTAATTAAAATGTATTCGGTTAACAACCGAGTTTTTAACCGTATTTCATAACACCGTCCCGTTTACTCCCCAAATCACCCTATTGTGACGTCATTGCGACAAAAGTCCGGGGTCTTATGCCGTAGCTGTATTGCGTTGTTAATGAATTGGAGTTGTATTGAAGTTGGATCGTGTTTATACGTGTTTTCAAGTTAAAATACCGCCCCAGTATGGGGCATAGTCTAGAGACGTCTCTTATTAAAGACCTAAGAAACACTTTGCATAAACTAGTTTTTACGAGAAAAAATGTAGCAATTTATTTTATCCGTTACTTTTTCCAATGACATTTACTTTGTTTCCTTTTTTGGAGTGCTGTTCTACAGAACAGCATTCTAAAAAAGAAAAAAAAAATAAAAAAAAAATGTTTTGGCGTTTTACAACTAAAGTAATATAATGTTTTTTTCCTTCTCTTGACCTCAGAAATGTGAGGTTAACACTTTCACGACCAGGAACCCGACTGTCGGGTTCTCTCTTCGTAATTACTACGCGCTACATACGACAAATACGTGGCTACGGGCTACGAGCGTAGCGCGTAGCACTAGGTGGTACGGAAAGTGTTAAAATCTGTCGCACTTACATACATGCTCACGGGCACCGTGTATGTCAGATTTAGTTAATAAGAGACAAAATATAATTTATTTCATTTATTCAACATTGAATAGATTAAAGGAGAGAGTCCATTTTATAAATATAAAATGCTAAGAACAACCATAGTAAATGCAATGATGTTTATTAAAGAACATTACTTATAATAATTCTGAATAATTTAATCGATGTTGCAATACTGCCATCACCACTAAGTAAGTCAAGATATAAAACAAAGTATATTAAATCCATTCTAATTCCTCAACCATTACTACAAGTATCCCGTAAGGCCATTAATCATAATATTCTGCACATAATATATCTAACACTTGTAGCAAAAACAGAGTAATATATAATCTCATGTAATCAGAAAGGCTAAATTATTTCCAATATAAGGTTGGTGTGTACGTTGTACCATGCACCAACTTGAAATACAGTATTACACGTTTATATTTTTAAATACATTATTAGGTACACGGTAACAAGGTACACACTGATACATTTTATTTAATTAACCCTCAATATTATTTAGAGGTGAGTAATCAATATTATACTTAACTTGGTTCTTGCTGGTTAGCTCTCCAATGACCAATGTGTCCCACAACTGCCAGTCACTTGTTTATAAGGGCTTACCCATTACCCCTTCTACTACCTGGCAGGACAAGCATTCTATATTTCCGGCACATCCGGTTATCGAAATAATTGGAAATAGTATAATAGTAAATATATTTGCTTAGTTCAAAATAGATGAAAATATAATTTAAAAATGACAATAAGTTATTATTCACTAAACCATCAATATTTAGTATCGTTTACTTAATCATAATGTGACAGCAATACAGGATATCCGCTTCGCAAAATACGTGAAGGTTTAAGTAATATATTTACTCCTCGTAAATAACTTCAAGTGAATAATAATTAGCAATGCTAAATTATTACACTTGACGAGATTATTTACTTGTACAATTATTCGATTATTGTCAACTCGACTATAATAATTGAATACAGGATATCCCGATACGTAATATTTAAGTTAGCAAGCATATTTACAAATTCCAATCCAAATAATCTAATAAGGATTAACGGAAACGAATAGAAATCAAACTGCAATTATCTCTGATATAATTAGGTAGTCGCATTATTTGCATTCTGGCAGTCACGATCACATAACAATACATTAAGGGTAGTTGTGGTATTTGAAAACTTACGTCTACCTTACAACTTCAACTTCTTGGATTTCAACTTATGGATTACTTTAGATGTATATTCGATACTGGAAGTGATGAAACTGTACGTTTTGGCCATTATTTATCTCACCGACTGTATATCTCACACGGCCATACTGACAGGTACTTCGTTCCCGAAGTGCCCATTTCTCATTATTACATCAAGTTGGCTCGCAGGCTCTGTATTAGGTCCCTATATTGCTACTGTTTCACTCACATCAGGTGAGAGCTCGCAGGCTCGGAAGCAATTATCCTATCTACATGATACTCTGCTAGCGTTACTCACCACATCAAGCACAGCTAGCAAGCGCCTCTAAGGTGCTACTCTTCCACCCATAACATCAAGTGGGGCTCGCAGGCTCGTAGCTGTCCCCTATATTGCTACTGTTTCACTCACATCAGGTGAGAGCTCGCAGGCTCGGAAGCAATTATCCTATCTACATGATACTCTGCTAGCGTTACTCACCACATCAAGCACAGCTAGCAAGCGCCTCTAAGGTGCTACTCTTCCACCCATAACATCAAGTGGGGCTCGCAGGCTCGTAGCTGTTCCCTATATTGCTACTGTTTCACTTACTTACACCAAGTGAGAGCTCGCAGGCTCGGCAGCAATAGCTTTATTTACAGTTACGTTGCTACTGCTTCTCTCATCCTCGTCAAGCAAGGTAAGGTAGCAACAAACGGTCTTCCAGCCTAGTCGGCAGTGACCCTGCCTCAGAGTTGGGCAAAAATTATTTATTTACCAATAACCGGGAAGATAACTAAATGATCTTTTATTTGAAATAACTAAATAATCCATCATTTGTTGTTTTGAATATATCCAGATCAGTTTCATTTTTATCTAGATAAATTAGTTGGGATTTATAATAAAAGATGAATGTCAGTAGTACAGTCATGTAGAACTAGAAGTGGTCAGATGAATAAGATAGCTGTAGCATAGCTCTTATATTTAGTCAGGGGCCTTGACGCGATATTCTATATAAATTCATTATTCTAAGCTTACTTCAATAACAAACGAGGCCAGTTATCTTCATCTAGATAATTTATCTCAATAAAAGAAGTTGTCAACGCAATGTTTGTGATTGAATTTTCTATACATATAATAAAGCTGAAGAGGGTCGAAAGTCTGTACATGGAAGATAATCGAAAAAAAGTTGGCTGGGGATACTTAGAATCGATAACAGAACACGTTCCAACAATGTTTAGAATTTTTGTCTGTTTATCTGTTTATCTGTTTGTCTGTTTATTTGACCGCGCATCACGTGAATACGGTTGAACGGATTTCGATGAAATTTTGTATAGTGATAGTTTGAGTCCCGGGAAAGGATAATATATAGTTTTAATCCCAAAAATCAACCCTGGTGGGGGTAAAAATGGGGTTGAAAGTTTGTATGGAGAATTTTTAACCGCTGAAACGATTTAGATAGAAATGAGTATGGAGATAATTTGAGTCTCGAGAAACGTCATAGGATAGTTTTCAAACCCTTGTAGGGGTGACAAGGGGGTTGGAAGTTGGTATGAGGATTTTTTTACCGCTGAACAGATTTAGATGAAAATTGGTATAGAGAACTATCTCTAACTAATGGGTCTCGAGAAAGGACAAAGGATAGTTTCATCTTGAAAAAAGCCCCCCCCCCCCCCATCTTACTTTAGAACCGTACGTCCAAAAAAATTAAAAAAAATTATGGAAGTGAAGCCTGAAAGGTACTTTCAATAAAAACTATCTATCTATACATTTATCACGTGAAAACGGTTGAACGAATTTTGATGAAATTTTGTGTAGAGATTGAGTCCCGGGAAAGGACAAAGAATAGTTTTCATCCCGAAAATCAACCCTGGAGGGGGTGAAAAGGGGGTTGAAAGTTTGTATGGAGATTTTTAATAGAAATTAGTATGCAGATAATTTGAGTCCCGAGAAACGACAGAATAGTTTTCATCCCGAAAATAAACCCTTTCAGCCCGAAAAGGGGGTTGGAAGTTGGTATGACGATTTTTTAACCGCTGAACTGATAAAGATGAAATTTGGTATAGTATGGGTCTCAAGAAAGGACAAATGATAGTTTTGACTCCGAAAATCAACCCTAAAGGGGTGAAAAGAGAGTTGGAAATTTGTATAGGGAATTATTAACCGCAGAATCGATTTAGATAAAATTTAAATTTGGTATGGAGATAATTATTTAAAAAAGGAAATAAAATAGTTTTATCTCGGAAATTATCCTTTAAGCGGATACAAAAGGGGTGAAAGTTTACATGGGGAAGAAACAACCAATAACCGCTGTACGTATTTAGATGAAATTTGGTATTTATATAATTTGTTTACTCCCCCCCCCCCCGACCGCCGGCACGCATGGTTTCAGTGGATTTTTAATATGTGTGAAGGTAAAGCAGTGTATGCTTCTGTACATAATTGGGCCTTATTACGTAACAGTTACATAAACAACTATTTATCTCTTTTTAGGGTTCCGTAGTCAACTAGGAACCCTTATAGTTTCGCCATGTCCGTTTTGGTAAGGCCTGATAAGAACAAAAGGGGTGAAAGTTTACATGGGGAAGAAACAACCGTCAACCAATAACCGCTGTACGTATTTAGATGAAATTTGGTATTTAAATAATTTGTAATTTTTTGGTCAAGGTGTTCATATTTATAAAATGTTACCCGTCGATGCTTTAAATTCACCTTTACCCGCTCTTAAGAAATATTTGAAAATGTCATGAATGTCAAAGGGTTATTGCAGGTTCGAGTATTATATATGACGGACAAAGATGCATGGCCCAAACCAAAAAACTACTACAACATTTATAGGACACCGTTTAGGTAGGAAAACATATCAAACGTTTTGTGAAGCAGTCAGATTAGGATTTATTTTTCTTTATAATTAAACAATAGGTACATTATCTGTCTCTCAAGCTGTTTTGATATGTCTTCTTGAAGAACACATTACGCATTATTTTGTATCTTTAAGATCTAATAATGTATTACTGTTTTGAAAAAAATAAGTCCCGTCGAGTATCTTTTCGGTCATAATACTTCTTGGGCCAGAGGTGTAGGGTTAGAACCGGTGGTAGTTTTGGAACGAAGTTCCTTATTGGACGGTTCGCGGATGGGGGGCTAGGTGAAAAAAAGTCACGTGACCGTCACGAAAAAGCGTTACGTCACGAAAACGTATAAAATGGAATGAAATAAAAGAGAACCTAAAAGTAAAACAAATAAAAAAATTTAAAAATTTCAAAAATTTCAAAAAAATATAAAGAAAATTAAAACCATACAATTTACGAAAAAGTCAAAAATAAAATAAAATAAAATAACATAACTTCGTTCCAACAGAGTGTTCCACGACACGATTTTATTTTTCTCTGACGTTCATTAACAGTGCATTGTAATGTGCTTACCTTGAAGTATGTACCACAATTATTGCAACCAGTAACGTAACATCAGTGTATTATCTGTGACAGTGTATTATCTGGTAACGTAATGAAAATCCGCCCCTCCCCCCCTCCCCGTCCGCCGGCACGCATAGTTTCAGTGGATTTTTAATATGTATGTAGGTAAAGCAGTTTATGCTTCTGTACATAATTAGGCCTTATTACGTAACACTTACATAAACTACTATTTATCTCTTTTTAGGGTTCCGTAGTCAACTGGAACCCTTATAGTTTCGCCATGTCCGTCCGTCTGTCCACGGTCTAGCTCAGTTACTGTTCGCACTAGAAAGCTGAAATTTGGTGAGGCCTGATAATAACTTTCAATAATAACTATATTGAATAAAATCGGTTCAGCCGTTTTTGAATTATCAGTCAAAATCGCATAGTGAAAGTAAATAAAGAAAGATAGTACACTGACGTAAGCGCCGCCAAATATCCATTAATAAACGACCGTTTGAACGGATGTTTCGTAACAGGGCGGCATCTACGAAACTCTACACTGACTGAGCATCGCCCGACATGCTCTTGGCCGGTTTTGTTTGCATTGTTATCCCGGAAATCACCCCTTAAGAATTACTAATTCCTCAAATAGAAAAAAATCATTTCTGCAGTTGTGAAAAATTAATAGGATAAAAAAAGTATTCATTTTTGAGTGTAGTTTCATTTAGTGGTAATTGTAAAATATATTACTAGGACTACTGTCCTCTAGCGTATCCATCTGTCAACTTTACTTCAAGTTCCGCCTCCAGGGTAGCGGGAGAGAAATTAGGGGTGTATTAGCCGCTTACTGACACAGACCGAATTCCACGCGGGCGGAGCCGCGGGCACAGCTAGTCTTCTAATAAATTTATTTGAAATTATTATCTAGACAATAAATTATCTAAATATCGCCCAACTCTGCCCTGCCTTCGAAGCAGGAGGTCCCGGGGAATAGATTAAGGTGCATTTTATCCGCTTTCTAATACTTGATTGTTTCAGAATTTAGTTACTAGTATGGAGATTGGATGATGAAATAACAATTAGCAATAATTATTTTATATCCGCTCGGTCATTCTGCAGATAACGGAAACCAAATCTTCTGTTTTTAAATATCTGTTCAAGTCTCAAGGTACTGAAATCTTTTACAATTTCAAATAACTCTAACTAATTTAAATTTTACTAACAGTTCTCAGATCATATCTGATCAAGAAATCGTGAATTTAGTAGTCATACGAGTAAAACTATCATCTGAAAATATTATTACTTTATTTGTAATTGGTAATACTGTAAGTAGAAACTCGTTGGTATCTCGAGGTGTATGTCACAACTGCATACCTAAATATATAATATATATTTTTTTACGTTTGCTTCATCTATGTACTAATCACAACTTGGCATTGTCTTGTTGTATAGCCTGACACTACGATTTACTATATTGTATCTACTTTCCCAATTATTACTTTTAATTACGTTAATACGTAATACATCATAATTTAAAATGTAGTACATAAGCTAGAATGTAAGTACATTTAAGTGAATGATACCATTTTTATAAAAAGATTAATGAACTGCTACATCGAATTGTTTCATTAATAACAAATTCCCCCTTTTTTTTAATGAAAAACTTGTATCATCGTTGACGGTATGACGGTAGGTATATCATGATTTGCTTAAGGCGTTTACCCTTAAAATGGCAGTACTGCGGATAACGTTAATGATCTGTAGAGATGAAAAGAGGTATCGTACTGCGAAATAGTGACAAGGAAATACGTAAATATTCATTAGATATCATACAGTCCAAGAAAAATCATCGGACACAGGCAGCAATTTTAGGACGGAAATTGTTATGGATGCCACTTAATTTGTATTTAATATCAATATATTTTTGCTATAGAGAGGTATTTTTTTGAATGATAATGGTGAACTATCACTTTACAACCTCGCAAGACTCACGTCTTTTGATGTAGAGAGATCGTGATCTTTAGATAAGTGGATTGTCGATAATAATATTAAATATTAAGTTTATTTCTTTATAGCATATCACGTATTATTTTATTTTTGACGTCAGGGTTATCCATGTTGGTTATTATGTTTGACGTCAAAATGACATATTGCTACCTGTCGCCGAACACTAATAATAATAATATTATAGCCTACGTACATTACGATTAATGCCTGCAATTATTCGGATATTATCCGGATAATACGAATATTTCGAATAATTTCCAACCAAATTACTATTCGAAATACTCTAATTGCAAGCCCTAATTGCGATTTAAATGTGCTTAAAACTTAGCAAGAATAAGTTTAACTATGCGATTTAAAATAATCTAATAAGGATTAACGGAAACGAATAGAAATCAAACTGCAATTATCTCTGATATAATTAGGTAGTCGCATTATTTGCATTCTGGCAGTCACGATCACATAACAATACATTAAGGGTAGTTGTGGTATTTGAAAACTTACGTCTACCTTACAACTTCAACTTCTTGGATTTCAACTTATGGATTACTTTAGATGTATATTCGATACTGGAAGTGATGAAACTGTACGTTTTGGCCATTATTTATCTCACCGACTATATATCTCACATGTACGTACCTATATATGTATAGACTAGCTTTTGCCCGCGGCTTTGCTCGCGTTAAATTAGGGGTAACACGGTTCCCCTTTGCCCCCCGTAATGCTCCATACAAACTTCCACCCCCCATTTTAGGGAAGTGGGGGGTTAGAAAGAGACAAAAAGTAGCCTATGTCACTCTCCATCCCTTCAACTATCTCCACTTAAAAAATCACCTCAATTCGTCGCCCCGTTTTGCCGTGAAAGATGGACAAACAAACAAACAAACAAACAAACACACACACTTTCCCATTTATAATATTAGTATAGATTTTATTTTTTTATTCAACAGAATTTAAACGATTTAAACGAAATGTAATTCATTTAACATTAAGAGTGCTATAACATTTTCAATTTTAATATTAAGGTAATAAAACTGAAATTTAAAAAGCAATAAAGTCGATACGATTCAATAATAACTGCAAAGGAGTACCCGACCGTTTCCTCAATAAAGCGGTTTATTACGGAACCTCGAGCTAATAAAACTATATCTATCCCGCTCACATACGAGCATTATCTGGGCATTAAAGCAGGACTGTATTATTATGAGCGTTATCGTTAGCAGATTCCTCTCGTAACTCGTAGCACGTCTTATTTATTACGTAGCGGTCTACAGGTTTACGTAGCACATTTGTGCTACGGATTGCTTTGGACATAAATTACTTAGGTACGAGTATTGCCGTTATGGTATGGAGCCGTATTTTATTTAATTTTAAAATACATAAACAATACATTAAAAACATAACTCCAACACACAACAAACAATCAACCAATATTAAAGTTGTATTGGAGTTGCATCGGAATATTTTTTCAAGCAAATTCTGATATTTCTGATTTAGACGTTTAGGCGATAGCTGTATTGCGTAATTAATGCATTGGAGTTGTATTGAAGTTGGGTCGTGTCCTAATGCCGAATTATAATTTTAAAATACATTAACAATACAATATCCACTCACATGCTTTGGGTAGCTCTAGCTACCAGCCGTCACCCTTATTACTTAGTCTATAGAGTCCACTGAAAAATTTAAAGCAAATGAGTGGATAACCTATCTCAAACATAACTCCAACACACAACAAACAATCAAGCAGTATTGAAGTTGTATTGGAGTTGCGTTGGAATATTTCGAATACATCAGCTGCCAAATAAAAAATGTGATTCAATATCTTTATTACTAAAATCAATTTGGTACGTAAGCTTCAATCAAGCAAAACAAAAATAGCAAGTGCATTAAGCCTGTGTGTTTTATAAAAGTTTTTTTTTTATAAAATGTGCGCTTGTCTGTGTCCGCTGGTCAAACAGCGATAAGCTGCAATTACGTGCAGGGATTTACCCCAGTCAACGAGGACATTGACCAGAGCTATTTATTTAACACTAGCTATTGCTCACGAGTCGTAATAACAGCGTGAGGAGGAAATAAACAGACAGAGTAACCAAAGTAATTATAGTTGGGATTTTTTGAATGCAATTTTTTTTACCACTGTTGTGGCAAACAAGCATACGGACCGCCTGATGGTAAGCAGCTACCGTAGCCTATGGATGCCTGTAAATCCAGAGGTATCACATGCGCGTTGCCGACCCTTTACAGAAAGGAGGATTCACTGTGTTAACGGCTAAAGGAACAAGAGGGTCCCTCATCGTCAATACACTGGGTCCTCTTTGAGCTCTTTGGCAAGTAAACGTTACTTAGTGGGATTGGTATGAATAAAACTTTATTAATTAACGGTATTTTATTCTTACTATATTTACAGGTGTCCACAAAGTAACGCTTTATTTAAAAAGCTTGAGTGATTTTGGTTAATTACTGAGCATGGAAAATATGAAGAAAAGGGCTTATTTAATTAAAAATGAAATGAAATGAAATGTTTATTTGTATAACACAGGTATTACAAATAGGGTCTTAATTTACAGAAGAGCTCTGTGTTTTGCCTATTGGCATACAAAATTATAGAGTCTTAACTAACTTAATCCTAATGCAGTTGGTCAGTACATAAATTAATTCAAAAGAGATTATTAAATTAGAGGGATTATATACAGAGAAGTAACTCAACATCATATTACAAATAACAAATATAAATAATTACAATATAAAGGTAAAAATAAACATAGAGTTACATTAAATGTCATTAAAAAATCGTTAATTGAGTAATAATTTTTACTAATAAGATAAATTTTCAAATGTCTATTAAATTCACATTTTTCTTTAATTCGTATGTGGTCTGGGATTTTATTAGGTATATATTTTTGTAGCCATTCCCAGGATGCTTTTATCTAATAGAGCCGTATTACGTTCTGGATTACAAATATCGTATTGGTATTGTCGGCGTACAGGAAGTCTGCGTCGTTGAGACACCATTGTAAATATCTGCGGATTCATTTTGACAAAAGTTGCTACTTCGTAAATATATAGAGATGGAAACGTTAAAATGTTTAGCGGTTGAAAATGCGGGACGCAGGTTAAATACATTGTTTTAGAATATATGTACTTTATTTAGATAAGTCCATTAGGTAGTAAGTAAAAAAAACAATACAGATACTTACAATCTAGACACGTAAATCCTATTTTAAAAACGTCACTGTGTATCAACTAACCTTTGCAGAAAAGCCGAAGTCAGATCAGACAAGCCGTTTCAAGATAAATAGGGACATTCCTTTGTATGCGCAAACTGACTAATTGACAGCCTTTCACCCTAAACTGCTATACCAGGAGCCGTATTCTAACTTTTAAACACGTTAAGAGACGATCCAACTACAATACAACTCCAATGCAAATGCATATAGTTAAATAACGACTCAATACAGGTAACGCCTAAACGTCTGAATCAGAGATATAAGAACTTGCTTGAAAATTATTCCGATGCAACTCCAATACAACTTCAATATTGGTTGATTATTTGTTGTGTGTTGGAGTTATGTTTGAGATAGGTTATGTTTTTAATGTATTGTTTTTGTATTTTAAAATTAGAATACGACACCAGTACAACTCGTATGCATTAACTACGCTATTAAATACAGCTAACGCCTAAACGTCTGAATCGGAAATATCAGAATTTGCTTGTAAATTATTCCGATGCAACTCCAATTTTGGTTGATTATTTGTTTTGTATTGGAGTTGTGTTGGGAATGAACTGTGTTTTTAATGTAATGTTTATGTATTTGATAGTTAAATAGAATACGGCACCATCTCAGTTCCTGCGGATGGGAAAATAGTCTCCATTGACTGGAGTAAGTCAGTGGTAAAGCTTTTTAATAGCTGTAAAAGGATTTATACTGGACGTAATCATGGATGCATTTGCAATTTGCGTACATTGTGCAGTCAGAAGCTGACCACGTCACACAAAGGTTACACGGTGTCCGATATGCCACGAATTCTTTTTAAAACGCGGCAGGCTAACTAGGGATATATCAATTCCTATTTAATTTATATAAGCAAAAACAAGTCTAAAGTTTCGGAAGTTACTTATGGACGCAAATATTGGTGGTCATCGTAAACTACTTTATCATAAGTTAATTGATGCAATGTATAACATTTTGTGTTCTTCTTAATGAGGATTGAATTTGAATCGATAATACATAGTCAATACAAAGGTTGACTGAACGACATCACATACCACTCTTATTATAACTCTAAGTTTATTTCTTATTTTTTGTATTGTCTAATTATTGGCGTTAACACAATTTGTGGCCACTATGTGCCCCAAGCGGAAGTCTTCCAGCAACTTCAAACATCTGTCAGTAATAATATGAACAGGTCACCAGTGAAACAGTTCCATAAGCACCTAATATAATATATATTTGTGAGTTTCCGATATTTCGGCACAGCACGCGCCATCATCACGGAGTAACTGCATTGGTGCATGCAACTATGCCGAAATACCCCGTTTTTAACAGTACACATTTTGTCTATAATAGTAGTTTATGTAACTGTTACGTAATAAGGGTCCTTAAAATACGAGTGTGGTTTTATGAGACGAGCCACAGGCGAGTTACATAATAAGATCACACGAGTGTTTTAAGGCCTAATTACGTACAGTTGCATACACTGCTTTATCTACACACATATTATAAATCCTTAATGAAGTGTTCGGAAACCATTAGCATGACCGACATTGCACCGGCATGACCAACTCGATTGTGCCGGCGGTCGGGCGGGCGCGTGCCACCGGTCTGAGAGGAGGGCATATTATTCAGGGCCGTTGGTAATGAATTTTCATACTGTCACTGATATGTTACGTTACTGGTTGCAGTAATGATAGTAATTACATGCGGTTTCCGAACGCGGAATAGAGGATTTAAGATATTGGTTTAGATAAAATACATTTAAATAAATAGTATTCAAAAAGGCAGTACTTTATCTTTCATAAAGTTGCGTAATTATAAAAATACTCATTGTTAGTTGTTGTTATTATAATCTATTGGCAGAAAACAAGATACATAAGAAAATAAAACTAAGCTTTACCTATAAATTAAAAATAAATGCTAATTAAAGTAAAACTTAACTAAAAACTAAAACTAAATAAACCTAAAAAATATAAAAAAAATTATGTGCCCGCGGCATGGTGCCAAGGATGCTGGCAGCATTTCCCCGTTGTATTGCAATGCTGATGCGTTGCGCGAGGAAGCTGCCAGCTCGTCGGTCACCAGTAGAGTCGATCAATCTTTTCGACATCTCTTTGAAAATTTGACGAGCGCTGGGACCCCACGGACCAAGGGTCTTGACTCCGAACGGCATGAAAAAGTAAGCGGAGCCGAGTCCCCGGTATTTAGAGATCTTTAGTTTTTCGGCCGCTTTAGCCGCCGCACCTACCTGCTTACTTGTACCGATAATGTGGGAAGGGGCCAGTGTGTCCACGCAAGTAGCGTCCCACACTAGAATCCTCCCCACACTCCAGGGAATGAGGGTCATGCCGTCCGGTCTCTTGCCGTCGTCCCTGGCTATGCCAGTTGGTTCCATTAAGGTGGGGACGTTGACGGTAGCAAGAGACCGGCGGATAATATCATTCAGTGCGGCGTGTCTAGAAAAGCGGCCCGCACTTTTCTGACATGAAAGCCCGTGGTGTCCCAGCTCGTCAACCTCGCTGCCGCATGGGCACCTGTGTGGAGCACAGATATGGACCCCGAGTCGAAGACATGTGGCCAGGCGAAGGGTGTCTGGGTCGAGGAAGGTGCCAATGTTTGGCGACGGATAAGCCCTGAGCCAATCACCGGACTCGCCCCCGACGCTAGTAATCTGGCCCGTTCTGAGCCAGTGCTTCGGCTCAGGAGGGAATTGAACGAAATTTCGTATATTGTATCATCCCAGCTCCTTCCGATTATCGCACTATACACATGCAGAGCGCTATCCCGCTCGCGACCGGCGCCGCATGCGAAAACCGCAGCAGTGTAAAAGCCGCTGTAGATATATTATAAACCCTATAGAATTTCGATACAAACTTACAAAGCTACTATTAGCTCTTGCAGCAATTTCATACTAAACACGTACATATACCTATAAACGTAAACACTAAGGCACTAGCTTCTGTAGCTCAACGTAAAAGTTAATTTTACACCGACGAGTTCCAACGTAAACGGGCTGTAAAATCCAGTCAGATAGCAAGGAGTGGCGAAGTGCAGGGTTATTCCGAATACTCGTCTAAAGTTGGCGAATCAGGGTTAAAAATGCTTAGGAAAACGGGCGACTTTTCTGTGAAGAGTATAAAAATTTACGATTAGGGTATATTATAAAAATGCTTTTACGATACACATATTTAAAGAGTAAGAAGATTTGTATCTACATATAAGGGTTTATAAAGAAATTTAGGGTTTGGACTCCATTCATTTTATAATTGTCCATAGAATAGAAAAAGTTTTCGATCTGTCTAAATTCTGGCTGGAGTGTGGAATATTAACACCCGTGGGATGGGGTTTTGGGCTATAGTTTCTACATTAATACAATTAGATATTGTTATGTATAAATCAGTTTCCTCACTATGTTTTCCTTCAGCTCAATGCAACTAGTAAATATATCAGAATGATATAGGAACTAAAGAAAGGAAATATGCATTTAAATATCTGTTATTAATTTTGTATTAAGCAGAACGTCTGCTAACGATACCACAATGCTTAAAAAAAGGAAAAGTAGAAAAATCCACTGCCTCAGGCGAGACTCGAACTCGCGACTCTGGGATACATGCCCATCGCTCCGACCAACTGAGCTACTGAGACACACCTGAAGGCTGCAAATTTCTCCACTATATCCCATATGCGTCTTAGGGGGACACCTAGCGACATCTGCC
This sequence comes from Pammene aurita, assembly GCA_947086415.1. Lineage (NCBI taxonomy): Eukaryota > Metazoa > Arthropoda > Insecta > Lepidoptera > Tortricidae > Pammene > Pammene aurita. Next base: position 38,660,093 of record OX352294.1, read on the forward strand.
GAAGAAGTCTTACACTTCTCAACCGGCCATCGGAGTCCCAAGTGAAGTGGTGAGTGGATTTTTCTACTTTTCCATTTTTTCTAAGCATTGTAAATATCTGTTTACTAAAATACATTTAATTTGACTTCTAATTTTGGGGCCATTAGGCCTAAAAATAAAAAAATATAGTTTAAAGATCATGTTACATTTGTTTGCTCTAAAACTCTCGCTCGGGCTCGCAATAGCTCGAGTGGCGAAGTGCAGTTCTTCTATAACGATTATGTTCACAGCTACACTGCACCCGGCACGGTGAGATAAGACGCCAGCATAGAGCATACTGGGCAATACATTTGACCTGGTGTATGGAACCATCGGAACAATACAACTTGTTAGACGCGCGAGATCTTGTTACATAGGTTAAAGTTAAGTCGAGAAAACTATTTGCTAACACTTGCGAACACACGGCCAGTCTTGAGTGGCGAAGTGCAAGTGCCGTATTGTAACTTTAAAACACGTATAGACAGGATACTACTTCAATACAACTCCAACTCATTAACTACGCAATACTGCTATGAGCTAGCGCCTAAACGTCTGAATCAGAAATATCAGAATTTCTGATTCAGACGTTTATGCTCCAATACGAGTACGAGTACAACTTCAATATTGGTTGATTATTTGTTGTGTGTTGGAGTTATATTGAAAAAAATATACGTATTTTAAAATTAGAATACGGTACCAGGTTCTAATATTAAAATACACAAACAATGAGTATAAATACAACCTACCTGAACTCGACTCCAACCTATAAAAATAATCAAGCTATATTGAAGTTGTATTGGAGTTGCATCGGAATAATTTTCAAGCAAATTCAGATATTCAGACTCAGACGTTTAGGCGTTAGCTGTATTGCGTAGTTAATGTATTGGAGTTGTGTTGAAGATTGATGTGTCTAAACGTGTTTTTCATTTCTCATGCTCAAAAAGTGTGTCATATTATGCTTACCAAGGCGGACTAAAGTAGTACATTTAGCCTGTAGGGCTAATATGTATACATATTTATGATTTACAAAACATTTTAAATTGACCAATCGGAACACTTCACCATATTAAATCCAGCAATCACAACACATATCGAAGTTAATCGGAACGTAAATAATTTAAGTCCTTAAAAAAAACATTGTATTTAATATCAGCCAATCAGAATACAGCAATGTTAAAATCGACCAATCAGGAGACGCAATTTATTTTTCAAAACATGAGGTGTTTTTTAGTTCCTACTTCACAATCATTAAAAAAGATTTTAATTTTTTGGATGCGCTTTAAACTTAGAGAATTCAACCCGGATGGAGTAGCCATGTCTGTCATTTTCTCTACAAAAAGTCTGCCGATTTTTGCGGGGAGGGGAACGTCAAATGTATGGCTATTCGTACGTAACGTACAAATAGCTACGTCAGATAATCGTCAGTCCATTCATGTGTATGACCACTGGTCATATGTTTTCGGCAGAGGGGAACGCCTGTCAATGGCGACTCCGGTTGGTTGAATTCTCTAAGGCTTTAAAGCGTGTTTAAACTGTTTAAAGAGCTAATTATACCGTCGTCTGTGGCATTTATTCGCGGTGTTTATATTTTGTATCTATGTCAAAGAAGTTAAAAAAATTAAAAAACCGTCAAGTTAAACCATAATTTCACCTTAGTTTAGTTATTGTGCGTAAATAATAAGTATTTTTATCTTATTTTCTCGCAATCGAAGTGAAAAATAGTATGCATTACTCTGGTCTAAAAGCCATATTACCACTCGGACAATTTTAATAATAAATAACCACCTCGTGGTAATATGGCCTACTTTAGACCCTTGTCAAACAATCTACTATTAAAGTTATAATACGAAGTTATAAGACCGCCTGTTGTTTACCTTAAGTTTTGTAATTTTTCTGTTTCAGTTTCTTTTATTGAGGTGTACAATAAAGAGTATTTTATTATTATTATTCTCCTAGAACGGGTATTATATAGACAACTACACTGCACCTGGCACGCTAAGATAAGCCTTTATGTACAGTGGATACTACAGAGCTATATAACAGCCTAGATAATCGTGTTTCGAGACCTTATAACCTGACTCCCTCGAGTGTTCATTGTTCATTTTACTCGCGCTTGGAAACACACGGGCAAATATGTCGAGTGGCAAAGTGCAGTTCTATTATAATGGTTATATTCAATACATCTCTGCAACCAGCACGGTGAGAAAAGTATTTATGTGAAGTCGGTACTACCGAGCTGTACAATAGCCTAGACAATCGTGTTTCAAGACCTTACAACCTGACTCCCTCGAGATTTCAATTTACTCGCGCTCGCAAACGACGGGCAGATATCTCGAGTGGCGAAATGCAGTTGCTCTATAACGGGTATATTGACAGCTATTCTGTACTCGGCACGGTAAAATAAGCCGTTTGTTGTGTATTGGGTACTACACTGAGCTGTACAATAGCCTAGCTAGATATCGTGTTTCAAGACCTTAGAACCTGACTCTCGCGAGATTTCAATTTACTCGCACTCGCAAACACGCAGGCAGATATCTCGAGTCGCGAAATCAGTTATTTCATAACTGTTGTATAATATTGCAGATAGTTTTCTGCACCCAGTGCGATAATAAAAGTCATATAACCACTTTAAAATCTTTAAAAATATATTTTAATCTGATATCTTTAATATACCATCTCGCTTGCATTTTATATTACTGGACCAAGCAAGTTGCACAGCGAGAAATGTCAATACAACGTCAAATTATTTTGATGACATATCAAATTAATGTCAAATTCAAATCAAATTACTTTCATATCAAATTACTTTTAATATTCGAAAACTGCTCTCATATCAAATTGCTTTTTTCAGCTTCGCATGAACTTTTAAATTTGCATACGATATGGTAAAAGGAGGATATATAAAAGCTTTTAATAAAGCATTTTTGTTTAAGTTGTGCTGACTGAACAACATTTTACAAAAATACGCACATGTGTGTCATGTTATCTGCTACGCGACGCATCTCTGAGAGCTTCTTTTTATTCCTAAAGCCCTGGTACTTCTAACCGTTGCAGTAAGTGGCAGCTAGCCGATCGTTACCAACTAACTACCCTGATATCTTCACAACTGTTGTTACCCTGGTACACTATGGGAGATAAACGTAACGAGAATGCGTCTATGGATGACATGTCGATAGAATTAAACAACACATCCTCTCCAGACTATGTAACTCAGCGGCAAAATAAGCAGAGTGAACATGAAAGACAGACAGATAACATAACTATGACACATTTTAATGAGTTTAAGGAGGAGATGAGGCAATTACTTAGGAATTATAGTGTAAGTCAGCAAAAAGACATCTCCGATCTGAATGACAGTGTCAAAGAAATTAAGCTTTCAACGCACAATATAGAAGCTTCTCTGGAGAACTTACACCTGGAAAATCAAGAGCTGAGAAAACAAATAGCTACACTCGAAAACCACAGAAAGGAAGACCAGGAGCAATATAGCTTTCTTGGAAGATAAATTAGATGAAATGCAATGTATGAGTCGGAAAAGCAACTTTGAAATTAAAAACGTTCCAAGGAAGGAAAATGAGAGCAAGCAGGACTTAGTTCAAATGGTTACAACCCTGTCTGAAACCATCGACTGCAAGATCACCAAAAGTGACATAAAGGACATTTACAGAGTCCGTTATAAGAAATCCACACAGAAAAGTTCACCTATAATAGTCGAGACCAACTCCACCTTCGTGAAAAATGATTTCCTCAAAATGGCTAAATCATATAATGTAAGGAATAAATCAAAACTCTGTGCTAAGCACTTGCGACTTAAAACTCAGGAAGACACCCCCATTTTCCTCTCCGAAAATCTTACCATGAAAGCAGCGCGCCTGCATTTCTTCGCTCGTGACTTGTCTAGGGCTAAGGACTACAAATATTGCTGGACGTCATACGGAAAAGTGTATGTCCGGAAAAATGATCAATCACCAGTCATCTTGATAAAATATGAGGATCAAATACATCATTTACTTCAAGGAGACTGACTATTAGTGTACATAATAAGGCTATTGTTTTTTGTCTATTTAACTTGCAGCATGTTTGTAAGGCAAATAATGCTCTTAATTCTATCATATACTCGTAGCTCACACACATTGTTACAACAACACACATCTACACAAAATAATACACGATATGAAAAGCGCTCTTTTAAACAAATTAAATATACATATATACATTTTTCACATCAACAACTTACATTATTTATGAAAGATACTTATTATTACTTGCTTTGGGCTTAATCACTCACTCTCCCATCTCAGTTCCTATCATACATTATGCACATTTAATATATTTACAACCGAGCTAATAATGAAATGCTTGTACTACACCGCATATTCCCATGGCTGATACATTACAAACAATTGATGAAATTGACAGACTAGCGATTGCTTTTGAATGTGACACCTTGAACCTAAATAACAATTTAAATATTAAAAGGAATGATTTTACGTTAATCACCCAAAACATAAGGAGTATATATTGTAATTTTGATAGCTTTATATTATCTTTATCATGTTTTAAATTTGAAACAGATGTAATAGTTCTAACTGAATGTAGACTTGACTCCAACAAACTCATCCCCCAGTTGCCAAATTACAACATGTACTTTACCACACATCAACTTAATCAGAATGACGGGGTAGTTGTATACGTAAAAAAATATCTTCGGCACAAAGTAAAACAGGTAAAATTATTACACGCATCTTGTTTGCAGGTAGATGTATTAAATAACTCAATCTTATGTATTTACAGATCCCCCTCAAACGCGAATGCTGACCCCTTCATATGTTCATTAAATAATCATTTAAATACTATCAGATCCACCAGCAAGAGCATCATAATCACTGGGGATATTAATATAAACATAAAACTCAAAACTGATGAACGCACACAAGACCGCAATAATAGAGTTCAGTATCTTGATATGCTTTCTTTACATGGAATTTTAGCTGCGCATACCCTGCCCACCAGGGAAGAAAACTGCCTCGATCACATAATGTTAAAAATAAATAGATCCAAACTTCAAGCCTCAGTAGCTATATTGCACACTACAATTACTGATCATTTTACTGTGTTGTTATGTATATCAAAAATGAAAAACAATGTTATTTTAAACAAGATAAAAACTGAAATAGATTTTGATGCAGCTCTAGAGGACCTAAAAAATAAAAATCTTGAAAATCTTCTGTACAGTAACGATCCAAATATAGTTTTAGATAGTCTCATCTATGAGTTAACGTCAGTGTTAAATAAACATACAACAATTAAAAATATACCTAAACAATACAGAAATATAAAACCTTGGATTACACCAGGAATATTACGCTGCATACGAAATCGAAATAATATGCAAAAGCAGTTAAAAAATGATCCGTTTAACGAAATACTAAGAATAACATATAAAAGATATAGAAATTACTGCAACAAATTAATAAAAAAACTAAAACGGAATTACGAAAGAGAGCTATTGAGTAAATCTTCTATTGCGTAAATAATAAACTACTGTGGAAAAATATAAAAAAACATTACATATACCAATAAAAATAATAATATAAATACAGAACTGCTTCATTTAAAATCAACCCCTTCAGCTTCTGCAAATTACATTAATCGCTACTTCTCTAACATAGGCAAGCAGCTTGCGATAAATATTAAGCCGGATATAAGCGAACAACATACATACTTACAAAACTTACCGTCTCAGCCAAACTCCTTTATATTATCCCATACTGATCATGATGAAGTTCACGCCATAATATCGAACCTTAAGAGTAACAGTGCACCAGGCTGGGATAATATCTCTACCAAATTTCTTAAACTAGTAAAGCCAGTGGTCATTCCTATAATTACGCATTTGGTAAACACTTCTTTTGACAAAGGAATTTTTCCAGCTCCACTAAAAAAATCGATCATTACATCGGTCTATAAAAATGGAGACAGAGACGATGTAAACAATTACAGACCTATATCTGTACTACCAGCTATTTCAAAAATATTAGAAAAGTTATTAAATATAAGATTGCTCAACTACTTAAATAAATTCAACTTATTATCACCATTTCAATACGGCTTCAGATCAGGAAAATCTACTGAAGATGCTGTGTCTGCTCTAACCTCGCTGATAGTTGAACATCTTGACAAAGGGTCTAAATGTATGTATGTGTATCTAGATATCAAAAAAGCTTTTGACACCGTCTCTGTCCCTATACTGTTGCAGAAGTTGGAAAGAATGGGAATAAGGGATATTCCACTTCGTCTTTTCGAGGACTATTTAACAAATAGAAAACAGAGGGTGAAATTGGGAGATAATAGTTGTACCAGTGAAGATGAAGACGTGACGTACGGAGTGCCCCAAGGCTCTGTGCTTGGTCCTACGCTATTTCTTATATACATTAACGACCTGTGTGACATGAAGATCCCTCATGCAAATGTATTCTCTTATGCTGACAACACTGCCATCGTCTTCACTGGTACTTCATGGGAAGATATTCAGAAATCTGTGGAGTCTGGACTTGAAAAGATTAGTAAATGGCTTAAAAACAATATTCTTACATTAAACACCACCAAAACCTACATATGTCACAGTATATACAGCAATACACAACCTGATACAAGCTTTACCATTAAAATACATAGTTGCTGTAACAATGTCTTGAATTGCTGTCAGCGTACCTGTCCCACTATATCAAAAGTTGAGAGTACCAAATATCTGGGTGTCTTTGTGGATAGGGGACTATCTTGGTAGCAACATCTCGAATATGTTATTTTAAGATTATTAAAACTAAAATGGATTTTTAAAAATTTGAGACATGTGGTGCCAAGGGTGGTCCCGGATCCACAGGGTCACAGTAGAGACTTTTTAAAGGAGATATATATATATCGTTAGTGCAATCCATATTAACCTACTGTTTGCCTGTTTGGGGAGGCGCTGCTAAGACTCGTTTCATAGACGTAGAGAGAGTTCAGCGAAGCCTTTTAAAAATGATGTATTTTCAACTAAAAAAACTATATGAAATATGTAAGCTGCCTACAGTAAGGAAATTTTATATCTTAACTACTGTTCTCAGAAAACATAAAAACAAACTCAAACTCAAACTCAAACATTTATTCAGTAAGTAGGCCACAAGGGCACTTTTACACGTCAAAGTAAAAGAGAGAGAAAAAAAATCAAACTACACCGGTTCTAACCCTACACCTCTGACCCGAGAAGAATTATGTCCGGCAAGAAACTCGGCGGGACTTATTTTTTCAAAACAACAGTACATCAAAACTAAACAATACATATAAGTGCGTTGTTCTATAAGAAAACATATCAAACCAAGGTTAGATTAACCAACAATAGGTTATAGTTTAAGAAAAATACCAAAGAAAAAAGATGAGTCCAAATCTGACTATTGAAAATAAATTACATACAAGTTTGATATACTTTCTTACCTGAACTGTGTCTTCTACATAAATTTCCAAATTATAATAATCCATCATCAACAGTTAGAAATAAACTTTGAATTTAAATAATATAAAAAAAAGTACTTAAGTGATTCTAGTATACAATAAACATACTATTTCTAAATTATACTTAGAGATGTATAAGGTCTCCAAGTGTCTTGATCTATATATTCTATATAATAAAAAATATGGATAATCAAGCACCGAATGTTGTGTCTAAAGCCAATTAAACTAAAATTAAATATGATTAATAAAAAGTATTAATTAATAAAAACTAGCCATGTTTAGTCTGGTGAGAAACAATATTCTGTGCTCGTATTTTACATGCGTGAACTAAATTACAATATAAAAGTGACATAGAGATGTACATGTCTCTAAGCGTCAGGATCATTAAATATATATCTATACATATAAATATTTGCGAATGCAAGACTTAGAGATGTATAACGTCTCTAAGTGTCCAAATACTAAATAAAAACAAAATAAAATAAAAATGAAAAACAGGTAATACTGGACACTAGTAAAGCTGCTTCATAGAGTAATGTACCTAATAATTTCTCAATTTGTATTGTACTAACTATATCAAGCTACAGGCTTAAAGGCATCGTTATCCTCAATGAATTCCTTTAAAGTATAGTACTCTCTCCTCAACAAATAGCGCTTAACATAAGACTTGAATTTATTTAGTGGCAAATTCACTACATCAGCGGGGACTTTGTTATAAAAACGTGTACAGTTCCCAGTAAAAGACGTACGAACCTTACCGAGGCGGTGGCCAGGCTCAGCAATCTTATCTTTATTTCTAGTGTTATAGTTATGGATATCACTGTTGAGCTTGAATTTATGGATGTTTTTCCGCACATACATAATGTTTTCAAGTACGTATTGAGATGCTACGGTAAGAATATTTGCCTCTTCAAATTTTCCTCTTACGGATGCTCGACCGCGCATTTTATAAATGCCACGTACAGCTCGTTTTTGTAGCACAAATATGGTCCCAATATCAGCTGCTTTACCCCACAACAGAATTCCATACGACATAACACTGTGAAAGTAACTGAAGTATACCAGCCTGGCAGTTTCACTGTTTGTTAGATGGCTGATTCGCCTCACGGCATAGGCTGCAGAGCTAAGTTTCCCAGCTAGGGTAGCTATATGTGGATGCCATTGTAATTTCGAGTCTAAAGTGACTCCTAAGAAAACAGTTTGATTTTCGAATTCCATTATTTCATCATTTATTATAATCTTGCTGCTGTTAATCTGCTTGACGTTGGGAAGTGTAAATTTGATGCACTTCGTTTTCTTGGCGTTCAAAAGTAGGTTATTAGCCGTAAACCAATTTACTACTTTGGAGAGTGCACTGTTAATACTATCGAAGCTGTTTTCTTTTCTGTCCACTTTAAATATCAGAGATGTGTCATCAGCAAATAACACTATATCATGTTTATCTTGCACAATTTTAGGTAGGTCATTAATGTACACCAAAAACAGGAAAGGACCAAGTATTGAGCCTTGAGGCACTCCGAGTGCCACAGGGGACCCAGAAGATTGAGTTCCATTAATAACCACTCGTTGTGTTCTATCCGATAGGTATGATGAGACGAGGTTAAGGGCACCAGCTTTGATCCCGTAATGGCTTAGTTTTCTCTTTAGATTTTCGTGATCAACGCAATCAAATGCCTTCGATAGGTCACAGAATATTCCAACAGGATCTTGTTTTTTTTCCCAAGCGGCAAAGATGTGCTCAAGAAGAACAGCACCTGCGTCAGTAGTCGAGCGACCTCTGGTAAAACCAAATTGATTTCTGGCGAACAATTCGTTTCGGTTAAAATGTGACACAAGTTGATTTAGAATTAGTTTCTCGAAAACTTTGCTCAGTGCCGGCAGTATTGAAATTGGTCTGAAATTGCTTGGTTCTGTTCTCGATCCTGATTTGAACAAGGGGATGACTTTGCTGTGCTTCATTATGTCTGGAAATATTCCTGTATCAATACATTTGTTAAATATATCAGCTAAATGTGGTGCAATCGATTCAACAATGGAATGTAGAACTTTAACAGATAGGCCCCAAAGATCTTCAGTTTTCTTTAAATTTAGGGATTTAAATGTTTTAATAACTAAGTTCGGAGTAACATATGAAAATTTAAAGAAATCTGTACACTCTGCTATGTTTGTTTTCAGTATTGCCTCAGCGACGTCAGGCGATGAATGAAGAGACTTTGTTGTTTCTACCGGTATATTAGAGAAGAACTGCTCAAAATGATCCGCAACTTCAAGGTCCGAACTCACTAAATTATTATTAATACGTAGGTTGTAGTGCGGATCTTTGATTTTACGTTTCCCAGTTTCATCTTTGATTACTTGCCAAACAGTTTTTACTTTATCCTTGGAATTTTGGATCTTTCTGGACAGATAATCAGCTTTAGCAGCGGCACACATCATCTTAAAAGATTTAGAAAAGTTCCTGACATAATCTAGGAATTCCGGACTTTTATTAATTCTTCTCAAGTCATATAAATCATAGAGCCGTCGTCTTTTCTCATGATTATCCGGCGTAGCCCAGTCGCTAAATTTCGTCTTGACCTTGCCTTGCACCTTCTTCGGAATGAAACAGGCATCAAATTCCCTTTTAATACAGTTAAACAACTCAATACTCATACGGTTAGGGTTTTCCTGGGTAAATGGAACATAACATAATTGTTTCGTGATATTCCGACTGAATAAATCTAATCGTCTTTCGGAAATTGGTCTGCACATAGTGACTTGTGGAATATCCTTAGTTTTTCCGCTAAAAGAGGCTTTTTGTCCACAGTGGTCAGAACTTAAGTTGTTTATTATAGATTTACTAGTCGCATCCTTGTTACTGAAAATGTTATCTATACATGTAGCACTGGTTGCTGTGATTCGTGTAGGCTCACAAAATAAATTTACTAAATTGTAGGATTTGAAAGTACTAAGTAACCTTACACACATGGATGAATCTTCAAGTAAGTTGATATTAAAATCACCACACACAATAACACTTTTATTACTACAAAAAACACTTGTAAGAACTTCATCTATCACTGACTCAAATGTGTTATAGTTTGCCAATGGAGGCCTGTACACGCATATAATTATAAATTCTTCTAACTCGACACAAGAAAGTTCAATATGGCGTTCCACAGACAATTCAACAATGTCTTTCCGCTCCTTACTTTTTATATCATGTTTTACCATTATTAATGACCCGCCGCGAATGCAGGATTTTCTAAAAAATTTACTTACTACACTATGATTGTGGAAATTAAACATAAATTCATGACCTTTTAGCCAGTGCTCCGTTATACAGAGGATATCAATGTTCGAGTGTTGTACAAATAAATCAATTTCCAGTTGTTTACTGGTAAACTTGAATATTTTGGTGAACTAAGTACAATACATCAGTTTTACTACTTATGCTAGCATCACAGTTATGTTTAGGAACGGAGCCGGCTGGTGCACTCGTTGTCGTAGCAGTCAGTTTAAATTGATATCACCAGACGGCTGCCTCTCTAAATCTGAGCCCCTGCAGTATGAATCGGGATTCGTCTTAATATACATTGGTAATTTTCTATATATACATATAACATAGTTTATAACCGTGACCTTTTGACAAAACGAAGGAGAGATCTTGTCATGCTGCCACCAAATACGAAATCCACTTTGCTGGAAGACAATATAACAAACGTTCATCACATTTATATAATACCATAAACAAAGAATTAGATATATACCCAAAGCTACAATTGTATTTTTCACAAAAAATAAAATAACAAGTTGGTTGGAAGATAAAAACTATGATCAAGTGGAAAAATTGTTAGAATATATAACCTAGCTCAACACACACACGTGCACACACACACACACACACACACACACACACACACACACACACACACACACACACACACACACAGAGCCGGATTAGCCTTTAGGCAGACTAGGCAACTGCCTAGGGGCTCCGCATCGATCAGGGGCCCCGCGTGCACAGAAAAAAAAATGAAAATGTTGCATAGACTGAAAATTAAATTGGATTTTTTTTATATATCGGTTAGGTGCCCTGCGTGTACACAGAGGAAAATGTAAATTATTCATTAAGTGAAATATTAGTTGGTAATTTTCTATATATCGGCTAGGGGCTTCGCATGCGCACAGAAGAAATTGAAAATGGTTCATAGAATGAAATATTAACTGGAGAACTTATATGTAACATATTATTATATTGGTTACAGGGCTGGGAGCGTGCGTAGGCAGAAAAAAATTGAAATGTTTCATAGTGCAAAAACCTAATTTTATGGGGGCAGTTTAGGAGGCAGGAACGAAAGGGTGAATTTATATTTAAATTAATTAAGCTTGTTAATTTTTTTACGATGCACCACTCTTGATTTCGTTTTACAGTCACTTGTTTCTAAGAAGAATGTATTTGTAGATTGAAATTTCCATACAAATATTAAACTTCATTAGCCTCTTCGCCTTTTTCATCATTCGAGCATCAATAAAATAAAATAGTTACAACTATTTTATTTTATTGATGCTATTACGAAAGTAATAGTCAGTCCGAAAAAAGTCAGAATAGTAAATACATGGCGTTTCTTCAACAATTAGCCATATTGTACGATGTCAATGGATTATACTGAACAACTTTTTCTATGGGACCAACCCCGAAATCCTAAAAAAAATTTTTTTTTGTGATTTCGGAGTTGGTCCCGTAGTAAAAGTTGTTTAGTATGGCCTACCAAATCCCCTCGCACAATATGGCTAGTTATTGAAAAACAGCCTGTATAATAACCATAGCCTAAATAAAACTTGTATGAAACAGCCAAAATTTTTTTGTGATTTTGGAGTATTATATTGACTGTCTTAATATATTTGACACAACATTTTTTCGTTAAAAAAGGGCCCCAACAATTACATTGCCTAGGGGCCCCGAAGGGGGTTAATCCGGCCCTGCACACACACACACACACACACACACACACACACACACACACACACACACACACACACACACACACACACACACACACACACACACACACACACACACTGGCGTAATTTTATGAGTTTGTATAAATTACTAATATTTATATACAAAGTCATAAAATTACTAAGGAAAATAGTTTTAAGTCTAAAGATTTGTACAACCCTAAGTATGAGTAACTATAAAACTTTCGTGAGATTCTATTAGAATGATGATGTTATTTTATTAGAAACTGTAAAACAAAAACTTTTTAACAAAAAATAAAACCGACTTCAAAAAAAACCCGCACAAAAAGATTTACAAAAAAAAGCTTACAAAAAAGGGTTTAGAAAAAACCCTGCCCTAAACACTAAAAAGAACAAAATAATTTTTTTCACACAAAATATTTAAGCTACGCTAATTTGAATCTACCTATGTACCTATGTTATATATTTACAAAATTAACATATTAGGGCTTAACTGCAGAGTGATTTTTCATCAATAATATTTTACACGTCAAATATTATGTACCTACGCTAAATTATTATTTACCTATAAGAGATATTTACAAAATTTACATAACAGTTCCGACTGCTTAGACGAAAGTATTACAATTTAACACGTATTTACATTTTTACAATCATTATTTATGTTTGGAGTCGGTGCCAGCCTGCACCCGGAGGTGAGGGGAAACAATATTAATAAGAAAGGCGCAGGCAGCATTTACGCGAGCTACGGCCACGCGCGCGTGTAGGGGGCAAATGCCTGGGTGTTTGACCCGAACGCGAGCAGACACGTGAGGGCAGACATCGTTGACGGTCGTCTCTAAATAGCGAATTTTTGTATGCGCTTATCCTAATTGCAATTGTCGTTTTTTGGTGTAGGATTGTAAAATAGGTTTTGAAATCACAGAATCAAGAGTCGGTACAATAGGTACTTACCTATTTGTTAATTAATTTGTTTTATATATTTTGTAGTACTTTTGGTCTATTGTTATTAAAGTATCTAATTTCTTTTTTCCTAGTTTGGCTGGCACCGACTCCAAACATAAATAATAATTGTTGAAATGTTAAACTGTAATACTTGTTAAATTGTAATACTTTCGTCTAAGCAGTCGGAACTGTTATGTAAATATTGTAAATATCTCTTATAGGTAAATAATAATTTAGCGTAGGTACATAATATTTGACGTGTAAAATATTATTGATGAAAAATCACTCTGCAGTTAAGCCCTAATATGTTAATTTTGTAAATATATAACATAGGTACAGATTCAAATTAGCGTAGCTTAAATATTTTGTGTGAAAAAAATTATTTTGTTCTTTTTAGTGTTTAGGGCAGGGTTTTTTCTAAACCCTTTTTTGTAAGCTTTTTTTTGTAAATCTTTTTGTGCGGGTTTTTTTTTGAAGTCAGTTTTATTTTTTATTAAAAAGTTTGTTTTATTTTGTACTTTTTAGTGAAAATTAATAATGGGTAGACCGTCTAAAAGAGCTGCCTTGATGAGCCAGCGCCGTTCTAATGAGACAAAAGATGAAAGATAAGATAGACTTAGGAAAAATAGGCGAAGAAATTTAATCAGAATTTCAAAGAAGAGTTCGAGAAAGCGTGAATTTAGGCTTTCTCAAATGCGATCGAAAACTAATTATATTCGCAGCCATGAAAGTCCTGAAAGTCATGCCCAAAGACTCCATTTGATACGTGAACGCCTAATGACTGAATCGGAAGAGCAACTTACTCATCGGCTTGGTAAGATACGCGAACGCTTGTTAAACGAAACCGAAGAGCAGCGTACTCATCGGCTTGGATTGATTCGCGAACGTTTGTCAAACGAAACCGAAGAGCAGCGTACTCATCGGCTTGGTTTGATACACGACCGTTTGTTTTATTTTGTACTTTTTAGTGAAAATTAATAATGGGTAGACCGTCTAAAAGAGCTGCCTTGATGAGCCAGCGCCGTTCTAATGAGACAAAAGATGAAAGATAAGATAGACTTAGGAAAAATAGGCGAAGAAATTTAATCAGCATTTCAAAGAAGAGTTCGAGAAAGCGTGAATTTAGGCTTTCTCAAATGCGATCGAAAACTAATTATATTCGCAGCCATGAAAGTCCTGAATGTCATGCCCAAAGACTCCATTTGATACGTGAACGCCTAATGACTGAATCGGAAGAGCAACGTACTCATCGGCTTGGTAAGATACGCGAACGCTTGTCAAACGAAACCGAAGAGCAGCGTACTCATCGGCTTGGCTTGATTCGCGAACGTTTGTTAAACGAAACCGAAGATCAGCATACTCATCGGCTTGGTTTGATACACGACCGTTTATCAAATGAAACCGAAGAACAACATATTCATCGGATTGGTTTAATGCGCGAACGTTTGTCAAACGAAACCGAAGAGCAGCGTACTCATCGTATTGGCTTAATACACGAACGCTTATCAAACGAAACCGAAGAGCAACGTACTCATCGGCTTGGTGTGATACGCGAACGTTTGTCAAACGAAACCGAAGAGCAACGTACACATCGGCTTGGTTTGATACACGGCCGTTTATCAAACGAAACCGAAGAACAACATATTCATCGGATTGGTTTAATGCGCGAACGTTTGTCAAACGAAACCAAAGAGCAGCGTACTCATCGTATTGGCTTAATACACGAACGCTTATCAAACGAAACCGAAGAGCAACGTACTCATCGGCTTGGTGTGATACGCGAACGTTTGTCAAACGAAACCGAAGAGCAACGTACACATCGGCTTGGCTTGATGCGCAAACGTTTGTCAAACGAAACGGAAGAGCAGCGTACTCATCGGATTGGCTTGATACACGAACGCTTATCTAACGAAACCGAACAACAACGTGCTCATCGGCTTAACTTGATACACCGAGCGAGGAATGCTACCAATAATTTTAAGTTGGGCCGTAACAGTTCACAAACTGCAGAGCACAACACTCGATAAGGCAGTTATTGATTTAGGCAAAAAAAATCGCTAAAGGACAGACCTATGTAGCTCTTAGTCGTGTCAAAACACTAGAAGGCATCGTTTTATCGGACTTAGATGCAAACAAGTTATTGAATAGACCCCATGACGAGAAGGCTCATAGAAATGTTGAGGTTGCGCAATCTGCCGTAATTTCTTTTTTTTCATCCGTTTTCTGTCACGGTTAATCTTAAATAATAATACATATGTGTTTATGGGGAAAGGACACTGTAACTAGTATAATTACTGAATGAGACCAAACAACTGTCGTCTCGTGTGGCGGGTACAGGTCAGTGCTAGACAGTAAATATTTAGTTACTGCTTCGCACTGAAGGTGTTCATGGACCGATGTGGCACATGGTAACAATTGTTCTCATCTCGTCACTTTTAACTCCTAATTATTAAGGACTTATATCTTCTATCATCAGCTCAGCAACATTAGATTATGAATACCAGAGGAATACATTACTACTACACTTTTTTACTAGACTTTTTTAGATAATAAAATAAATAGTCTGTACTCAGAGTGCTTGTCAGGACAATTCCAATAACACCAAACACGACTTGGTTACGTTGTTTTGTTACGGAGTTCTGTAGGGTACTTTCCGGTTCCATCATCAGACCAGTTTAATGGTACCGTATTCAATAGCACCATGTACATTTGCTGCCTCCTAGCAATTTTACTATCTGAATCGGCACATCTAATCGCTGCCTTCGAAACACTCGCCGTTGAGGAGTTCTAGTGGTCATCTGTGGTTTTCATCATCAGTTTCCTATCACCAAATCCTCCTTTCTGAATGCAAATTCTTGACTAAATGAATAAATCACCAAAAGCGCCATACATGTACCTATAATATTTGAAGAGTTCCCTCGATTTCTCCAAGATCCCATCATCAGACCCCGACTTGGTGCCAACGGGACCATCTGGAGGTTATACCCGTTCCATTAAAAAAAATTTTGAAAATCGGTTCACGATTCTCGGAGATATCGAGTAACATACATACATACAAAAAAAAAAAAAAAAATTCTGTCGAATTGAGAACCTCCTCCGTTTTTTGAAGTCGGTTAAAAATAAATTACAAACGATAGATATGGAAGAGCGGTGCCTCCTAGCACAGGTTATTCTGTAAATAACTTACAAGGAGACGCCGGTCAATATAGGATAGATGTACTTGTTGTTAAAGAATAAATAATTTTGAATTTTGAATTTTTGAATTTGAATTTGAATACACAACAAACGGCTTATTTTACCGTGCCCAGTACAGAATAGCTGTCAATATACCCGTTATAGAGCAACTGCATTTCGCCACTCGAGATATCTGCCCGTCGTTTGCGAGCGCGAGTAAATTGAAATCTCGAAGGAGTCAGGTTGTAAGGTCTTGAAACACGATTGTCTAGGCTATTGTACAGCTCGGTAGTACCGACTTCACATAAATACTTTTCTCACCGTGCTGGTTGCAGAGATGTATTGAATATAACCATTATAATAGAACTGCACTTTGCCACTCGACATATTTGCCCGTGTGTTTCCAAGCGCGAGTAAAATGAACAATGAACACTCGAGGGAGTCAGGTTATAAGGTCTCGAAACACGATTATCTAGGCTGTTATATAGCTCTGTAGTACCCACTGCACATAAAGGCTTATCGTGCGTGCCAGGTGCATTGTGTATCTATCCTTTATAGGAGAACTCGGCCCGTATTCTAACTTTAAAACACGTTTAGACACATCAATCTTCAACACAACTCCAATACATTAACTACGCAATACAGCCAACGCGTAAGCGTCTGAATCAGAAATATCAGAATTTGCTTGAAAATTATTCCGATGCAACTCCAATACAACTTCAATATTGCTTGATTATTTTTATAAGTTGAAGTCGAGTTCAGGTAGGTTGTAATCATACTTATTGTTTTTTGATTTTAATATTAGAATCTGGTACCGTATTCTAATTTTAAAATACGTAAGCAATATATTAGTAAAACAGTATTTTCAACATAACTCCAACACAACAAATAATCAACCAATATTGAAGTTGTACTCGTACTCGTATTGGAGCCTAAACGTATGAATCAGAAATTCTGATATTTCTGATTCATACGTTTAGGCGCTAGCTGTATTGCGTAGTTAATGAGTTGGAGTTGTATTGAAGTAGTATTCTGTCTATACGTGTTTTAAAGTTACAATACTGCACCTGCACTTCGCCACTCAAGACTGGCCGTGTGTTCGCAAGTGCAAGCGAATAGTTTTCTCGACTTAATCAATGTAACAAGATCTCGCGCGTCTAGCACGTTGTATTGTTCCAATGGTTCCATACACCAGGTCAATTGTGCTGCCTAGTATGCTCAATGCTGGCGTCTCATCTCACCGTGCCGGGTGCAGTGTAGCTGTGAACATAATCGTTATAGAAGAACTGCACTTCGCCACTCGAGCTATTGCGAGCCCGAGCGAGAGTTTTAGAGCAAACAAATGTAACATGATCTTTAAACTATATTTTTTTATTTTTAGGCCTAATGGCCTCAAAACTAGAAGTCAAATTAAATGTATTTTAGTAAACAGATATTTAGACGCATATTTCCTTTCTTTAGTTCTATATCATTTTGACATTTACTAGTTGCAATGAGCTGAAGGAAAACATAGTAAGGAAAATGGCATATATATAACAATGTCTAATTGTATTAATGTAGAAACTATAGCCCAAAACCCCATCGCACGGATGTTAATATTCCACAATCATTCCAGAATTTAGATGAATCGATAACTTTTAAGGTGTAGATAACCTTACAAGTTATTAGTACATTACTTACCAAGGTCTGTAAAAGAAAGAAAGCCCGAAATCGCAGGTATTTGCGACCCGAGCCGCAGGCGAGGGTTGTTAATAGGCGATAGAGGGCTTTCTTTTTTACTGCCCGTGGTGAGTACACAATTTTACGTCTCCACCTGCTTCGCGTCCGGTAAAACTCGCATTATGGCCAGGTGTGACGTAAAATATATTATATTCTATGGACATTATAAAATGAATGGAGTCCGAAGCCTAATTTTCTTATATGTAGGTGCAATTCTTATTCTTTAAATTTATATCGTAAAAGCATTTTTATAATATACCCTAATCGTAAATTTTTATAGTCTTCACACAAAAGTCGCCCGTTTTCCTAAGCATTTTTAACCCTGATTCACCAAATCTAGGCGAGTAATCGGAATAACCCTGCACTTCGCCACTCCTTGCTATCTGACTGGATTTTACAGCCCGTTTACGTTGGAACTCGTCGGTGTAAAATTAACTTTTACGTCGAGCTACAGAAGCTAGTGCCTTAGTGCTTACGTTTATAGGTATATGTACGTGTTTAGTATGAAATCGCTGCAAGAGATAATAGTAGCTTTGTAAGTTTGTATCGAAATTCTATAGGGTTTATAATATATCTACAGCGGCTTTTACACTGGTGCGGTTTTCGCATGCGGCGCCGGTGCGCGAGCGGGATAGCGCTTTGCATGTGTATAGCGCTGTCACGCTTCACTGAGAAAAACGGGCTACTTACGGTGGGCAAATTTGTAATGCACTGGCAGCCAGATACGTATCATGTGCTTTTTACACGTAAATTATAAGAGCCATACTTATAATGAAACGACACCATGTTAAGTAAGTATGCGGCATAATGCTCTGTAAAGACAATGTAAACGAGTTACTTGTAATGAGGCCGCATCCTTAGTACGTAAAGCGCATCATGAAATTACTTTGCCCGCACTGTTAACATATACGTATGCGGTTTAATGATGCCGCATATGTATTAACAGAGAAGCATACGTAATTTACGTAACCCGCAACAGGAAACATGTATGCGCTATACGTACGAAGTTATACAGCTGCATTATTTCAGTATCCAGGCTCTTTACAACAGTAACTGGTTGCCAAATCATTGTACTGACTCCGTCTCATTAAATAATGTATCCGGTTACGTACATAATGTTTGAGCAAGGTCGGAGATATGCCGATGCATTTTACGCACACGGGATAATTAATAATGTCTCCGCCTACATAATCATTTACGTATCCTGGCTCATTTTACGAACTCCGTTTACTTACTGACTGTGTTCGGTACGTAGCATCTTTATAACGTAAGCCGCATCATGAAATTACTGTGGCGCACTCTTAACATTTACGTATGCGGCTTATTGATGCCGCAAAGAGCAGCATACGTAATTTACTTAACCCGCAACAGAAAATATGTATGCGCTATACGTACGAAGTTGTAGAGCCGCATTATTTCAGTATCCAGGCTCTTTACAACAGTAACTGGTTGCCAAATCATTGTACTGACTCCGTCTCATTAAATAATATACCCGATTACGTACATAATTTAAGAGTAGTCGCTTACATCATCAGTTATACGTATCCTGGCTCATTTTACGAACTCCGTTTACTTACTGACTACGTTCCGTACATACCTGGCTACTTTATACTTAATTGAAGTAATCGGATTGTTTATCCTTCGTAACAGTAAATTAGTCTTGTTGACATCATTTCACACGCGTTCCGGTTACGAAAGCATAGGTACGTATGCCGTCTATTTACTTAATACAGCGGAATTGTCGGAATACTCGTAATAGACTACATACACAATCAATACACAATCTGCAAAACGTTAAAACTTAATATTGTCCTGTCAAATCAAATCAATGAACTGAAGCCATTTCATCTATTTCATTGGTTACCTATGAAGGTTTCATTACGCCATCTATATGTTTCCATTTGAACTAACTACTAGACGGGTTCGCAATGACGTTATCGATGTGCAAACCGATTACTGAAGTGTTGAAATTTTCCGATAGATGGCGTTTTCTTATAATAATATTGGGAAAATATAATACATGTATTAAGTACTACATAATTATTAATTACATTCAAAATTATTTAATTTACGACACGTCGACACGATGTCAATATCTATCTGGCTATACAGAACCCGTAAAACGGTACCGTAATAAACTCTTTTTCTTTGGGCAGTCGTGTAATAATAAGATTATAAATCTTGTTCGTCGAGTAATAATATAGTATACAATAACATAAAAAAGAAATTCTGCAGGGCCGGGTTCGAACCGACTCACTCTTGCGTAATAGTCGGACTCTCGCACCGAGGGTTCCGTACAAACCTGTAGGTATGTAGGGGTAGTAATATTGTCTTCGGTTGCCGCGATAGTTATTCATGAAATAAAACAATTAAAAACGGATTTTATCGCGTGTACTGAGCTTAAATTACATCCCGACGTTTCGAACACTTTACAGCGTTCGTGGTCAACGGGTCGACTGAGGAAAAATGTACAATTACCTCCGTTCAAAAACTATCACAATATGCAAACCTACCCATATATTAAACAAATTTTGTGTTTGCACATGCCAGAGGGGCCTTTATAAAAACAAATTATTTATTATTACAAAACAAATTATTAAACAAATTATTTTATTATTATTAATTATTATTTTTATTTTTATTTTTAAAACTAGTATTAAATTATTATTAGTGTCCACACTGTCCACCATTATGGTCTCACAGTCCTATGTCTAGCTTGCTCCTTAACCAAATGAATAACTGGATCCCAAGCTGGTGGTACCGAAAAACCATCCTCTCTGTTGAAATTTGGATATTTTTTAATCTCGATTGCCTCTCGCAACATCCGGGGAATGTATCGTTTCTCCTTGACGAGGACTTGCGGTTTGTCAAATTTAACTGAGTGGTTGGGCCTATCCATGACATGCTCACAGACTGCTGACCTTGGTTGACGGTGCTTTACATCGGCTATATGTTCCTTTACCCGAGTAGAGATGCTCCGCTTAGTCTGGCCTACATATGATAGACCACATTCACATTCCAGCCTATAGACCCCTGCACTCTGTAGAGGAGTAGCCGACTTCACTGACCTCAGGAACTGTGACATCTTCTTCATTGGCTTAACCCTTAATAAGGCTTGGCGTGAGAGTTTATATTAGAGTATTTAAATGAAATGTATATTTTTTTATTCATGTAGGAGAATGAAACACCATACTTAAATTTTATAAATTACTTATTTTTCTATAAAAAAAAATACATGGGAAATATAATCCCTCCGACCGCTATTGGCACCCGGTTTCCTCCGAGTAAGTATATACTATTCAATGGGGCCAGAAGTCCGTGAGTGAAATCTCTCAAAACATGGAGCAGCACATAAGGGAACAAGGCATTTCCCGCAAGAAAATTTGGATCGCTGCTCCTTAGCTCGTGTGCTGCAGAAACGGCATCTCCTATTTGCCAAGCAGGGGCATCTTCATTGAAATCCATGTGATCACCTGCAAAAATTGTTCATATTAAGTACATACTAATATATAAACAGTAACTGCAATTTTCATAAAACTAACAGACTAACTAACACATCAGAAGGAAACCGGACCTAGCCTTAATAAGGCTTTAGTTTCCCCTCTAGGATGGAAGGGTAATTGGCAGTCACTTTCAGAAAAAACTATTCCCACACCAATTCATGGGATTAAGTTGTCAAGGGGACCCCAGTTTCAATGAGCCGTGGTAAAAAACAGGGACAAACGCTCGGTGAATGATGATGAATCACTTACCAAACAAGTTGTCATCCTCTGTATATGCATTTTGTATTTGATCCAATTTAGCGTTGGTCCAACTGTCTTCAGTCCTCCGACTCCTCGCTCCCTGAGGAGCTCAATAGCATACTTATCGCTGCATCAGCGTGATCTCTTCTCGAGAAATCAAGAGTTTTCTGGTTCTGTAAGCATAAAGTAAATAATATGTTGAAAATTATACAACTAGTATGAAAACTAATAATTCCTTATTGGTCACAGGGATTTCAACACCCGCATGTAACAAAAAGACAATCCAGTACGGTCAGAAGTACTATATTGCCCACACCTTTTAAACATCAATAAAACATAGTAATACTGCAGTCATCACCAAATTATCATAACAATTACATAAAGCAACTCAAAATCTATCGAAAACACAGTTTCATAAAATCTTACCGGATTTTTATGGGACATTGTGATTTTTCTTCAAAATATTCCGTGCAAATCGCCCATGGTCGATATCACCAACTGACGTTGTCACTTTGACATGGCACATAAAAAAAAAACCTTTGCGTTTCGTTTCACAGTTTTAATTTTGGGCACCTAAACACTAATGTTATTTTTTATATTTGACATAAGGTGGGATCTAGCTACCTTCGGAGCGATTAGAGCATCCAAAAATATGGACGGGAAATATACTCCTAGTAACCAATTAAGGGTTAAAGTAAGTTTTTATAGAAGCACGTTTCAAGATGTTGCCAATCCTGTCAGTGACTCCTCGGACAAAAGGGGTAGTAACTTTAAAATTATTAAAAATATTTTTATTATATGATAAATTTGATTTCAATGACAGTTCCGATTCAAAGAGGCAATTCAATTTACTTTTTTAAATATCTTAATAAGCCGTTGTAATATCCTAAATAAAAAAACCGGCCAAGTGCGAGTCGGACCCGTGCACCGAGGGTTCCGTACAAACCTGTAGGTATATAAGGGTAGTAACTTTAAAATTATTAAAAATATTTTTATTATATGACAAATTTGATGTCTATGACAGTTCCGATTCAAAGAGGCAATTCAATTTACTAATTTAAATATCTTAATAAGCCGTTGTTGTAATATCCTAAATACACTGCTTAAAGAAAAATAAGTGACAAAAAATAAATAAATTTATGAAAAAAATGTTGTCTGATTTTAGTAAGAGTTGGGGCATTAAATTGCTTGTTGCATGGAGTTAGAAAAACATATTACGATTCACGACTTAAATTTCACCCTGTATGATGTCACAAAAAAATTACGGTTTTCGCAATTTTTCCTTTATCTGTGCTATAAGACG
This sequence comes from Pammene aurita, assembly GCA_947086415.1. Classification (NCBI taxonomy): domain Eukaryota; kingdom Metazoa; phylum Arthropoda; class Insecta; order Lepidoptera; family Tortricidae; genus Pammene; species Pammene aurita. Next base: position 38,683,451 of record OX352294.1, read on the forward strand.
TTGCTTCGTACCAAATTTCAAGATTCTGAGTTCACGGGAAGTACCCTGTAGGTTTTGATTCCCTTGCGAGTTTCGAAAATTTGCGGCATAAACGGCTGTATCTTTTGATTGAGTTGGCTTAGAAGTTTGATTTTTTCACAGCTCCAAGGGACAGTAGACTTGAGTATTTGATATAAATTTCAGCTTGATGCGTTCCTGAGAAAAAGGGTCTTGACAGACAGACGGACAACAAAGCGATCATCCTATAAGGGTTCCGTTTTTTCCTTTCGAGGTACGGAACCCTAAAACAATAAATTTAATAAACATATGTTGTTCGGATAATATTATATAGAATACAGTAAAAAAAACATGTGTATTATGCTAATGAATGTTATTGTTAATATTTAGTAAAATGAGGAACCATGAAAATGAGATCACCCGGTAAATTACAATATGTTTAGTAGGTAGGTACCTCGACGTATAGATATCCCGAAACACTTTCAGAAGTCGCATTACTTAAAAGATACCCTGGAACCGAAAAAAAACAGCCGCTCTACGTATATATAAGCCGTATACATAGCTGCGCAATTAACGCTGTAAGTACGTAAAATAAGTAACCGCAAACATTCTACTGTAGCGGCTTACTTACGCAGTAGTGCGCATTTAACGCATTTGGGGTTGCCATCACATTAATGTGATATTGTTTGGTGGTCATTAGGTACTTCATAAATTTATTTAGCGTGTTTGTGTTTCCTCGTTTTTTACAATCAAGTTGGCAACCACTTTAGTTGAGTAAAAATATAAGCGAAACAAAATAAGTCTGGAAGATACAGATTGCGACTACCTGGCTGCTTTCTAACGTAATAAAAAATTTATGCATTTTAGTAGCCGACCGCTGGATTTTATTGGAATATAAGAATCGAGGGGCCATACATAATAATGCTTAATACTACCTAATAAAACTTACATTTTGGGCCCCAAATTGTTATGGGGGTCTACCTCTAGGTAGGGTCAGTAAGTACTCTTGGTAACTGAAATTTCAGATATCTTGAAATTCATCCACAACGAAGATACAGGGGCCGTGCGATTCCACGCAGAAAAATTGTCCAGGAACAATTTTTTTTTAAATTTTACTTTTTAACCACTGCACTTGACACCGGCTTCAAAAAAAAAGAAGGTTATTTAATATTATAAATGCGTGTATGTTTGTCTGTTACCTCTTCACGCCTAAACCGCTGAATCGATTTAGATGAAATTTGGTTAGAGACAGTTTGAGTCACGGGGAAGGACACAGGGTAGTTTTTATTATCACCTAAGGGGGTGAAATGAGGGGTGAAAAATTGTATGGAGTTACCTTAACAGAAAAAGATAAAAGATATTTATTCTTCAATTTAGGCACATTACAATGCACTTATGAACGTCAGAGAGAAAAAAAAAACTACCTCCGGTTCTAACCCTACACCTCTGACCCGAGAAGAATTATTTATGACCGGCAAGAAACTCGGCGGGACTTATTTTTTCAAAACAGTAATACAGTAATATTACATCTTAAAGATACACAATAATGCGTAGTTCTATAAGAAGGCATATCAAAACAGCTTGAGAGACATACAATGTACGTATTGTTTAATTAAAATAAAATAATAATATTAAAATCCAAATCTGATTGCTTTACAAAACGTTTGATATGCTTTCCTATCTGAACTGTGTCCTCTAAATGTTAGATGATTTTGTAGTATTTTCTGGTTTGGGCCATGCATCTTTGTCCGTCATATAGTCCACGACCCTGGAATAACCCTTTGACATTAAACTTTTTTTCAAATATTTCTTAAGAGCGGGAAATGATAAATTTAAAGCATCGACGGGTAACTTGTTATAAATGTGAATACCTTGACCAAAAATGACTTATATGCTTTGCGGATACGACTACTTTTGATAGCAAGCTTGTTTTTATTTCTAGTGTTATAGCTGTGGATGTCAGAATTTTTTTTGAATGTATGTATATTCTTTACAACAAAAATAATATTGTCATAGATATATTGGGAAGGAACAGTTAAAATATTAATTTCTTTAAATAGTTCTCTAACTGATGCACCTGTATTTAAGTTATACAGAAAGCGGATGGCTCTTTTTTGTAAAACAAATATAGTCTGTATGTCAGCTGCTTTGCCCCAAACCAGAATACCATATGACAGCTTCACCGATTTAGGTGAAATTTGGTAGAAATTCGGAGAATGACTAAGGATAGTTTTTATCGCAAAAGCTATCCCATAAGGGGATCAAAATTTAGATGAAACCCATTTATATGAAATTTGATATATGTAGAGATAGCTGGTGTCGCGGGGAAGGACAATTCATAGTTTTTGTCCCGAAAATCATCTCCTGAGGGGTGAAATGAGGGGTGAATAACCTAAAATAAATAAATGAAGTAGGTAGGTACCTATCACTAAAATGAACGAATAAATAAAAAGCTTATAAAAATAGAACCGCCTTCAAAAAACCAACCCACTGAAAAGCACAAATTTGATTTTATATACCCACCCCTATCCTTATCTAGTCCCTACCCCATAAAGAAAATTTCTGCCAAAAAGTATTATTCGTTATTACCTGATAGTAAGAAAATTAATAATTATCTCGGTATTTATTAAGTTTTTTTTTCATACATACAATTATCATTACAGGCTAGACCCAATGCGATAATTTTGCACAACAACGTATAACTAATTATTTACAATAACAAAATTTAAACAAAGCCGTCCTTGTAAATTCACCCAGTGTACAGAAGAACAGATCTAGATCAGTCCCTATGAGGTTTTTGAAATCGGTGCCAAACTTTGGAGCGGGACAGTAGTGCAAGAACGAAATGTAAAAGTGACCTTCTAAAAGTGACCGAGGCATGTATAGTGCTTTTCTCAAACATGCAATGAAATAAAATAAAATAAAAACCCAAAAGGACAATGTTTTATTCAATCTAAAAAGCGACCATGAAGTAAAAATTTAAAAGTTAAAATCAGCTGTTCATAAAACCTCCCGCCATCTTTGACGCTGTCTGGATGACGTTGGACGTTGAAGCAAAAAAAAAAGTTACTTTGCAGGCCTAGGCCTGAAAAGTTGTATGAAATCCCCTCGAGATGCTGCGCCCGAAAAAGGATACTTCCGAGTCTATTATAAGGAACGTTAAGAGAATATTTCATTGCATGTTTGAGAAATTTTTTTTTTGTGTTTTTCAGTGGGTTGGTTTTCTGAAAGCGGTTCCCTTTTTTTTTAAGTTATTTTTTTATTGTTCAGTCATCTTTTACAAGACGACTCTTATAAGCTCAAGCACGATGGGATTTATCTTGTGTAATTTAGAACTACATTTGGGTTCCGATTCCGTCATCAAATCAGCTCGGCAACATATAACATAAGTACGAGTACATTAACATACTGAATTTCAGCTCAATAAGACATCGGGAAATGTATCTAACATATTTTTGTAATTAAAAAAATAATTTATGTACTAAGAGTATGATTGTGTATAATTCAAAACATGGTAAATGAAATTCGGAGTTGGCAACACTGCTTACTGCCCAAACAAAAAAACGCTCTTCTCTGTGTGCCCGTGACAGCCCAGTGACGACGCGTAGTGGTTATATTCTCTTTGGACGACGCAGCCTGATGCAGCCCACGTACGAGCAGTTTGGTTAATAAAGTTACCCGTGGCCATGGATTCCATGGAACTTTCGGAAATTTTAAACGCGGAGGGATTAAGTGATGTAGTCCCATTTCTTGTAGGTAAGCCATTGGTTGTCTGTCAGTTTTATGTCGATTGTGTGAAAACTTAAGTACTTGGGGACTTCCGGCGTATCTAGAGAAAATGGCGGTCGTGTTCTAGATTAATCCTTTATTTTTTGCTCATTTAGTTGTTTAATGTTTAATATTGTTAGCTTATTATGCAGTGAACTAACGTAGCAGTGTGCAGCTAATGAAGAATTCATCTTGAAACGCGCATAACCAGTCATTTGACACCACCCGATAGTCCCCGGGGCGTTAGCTTCAAATCACTTGGCGATTTGTATTAAGCTAACACTGTACAGATTGTAAGGTGAGGACCGAACAACGCCATGCTTTTCAAGGAAACTCGACATTGGCGAAATCATCATAAATTTGATGGAAGCCATATTTTAAAGCTTGATTCACACAGGGCGCGGGCGGGCGCGTGACCGAGCGGGCCCGCGACGCTTTTGTAAAAAAAAAAGCGACCGCCCGCGCCCGCTGCGTGTGTGAAGGTGGTCATATAAAACTACTGAATACAAAAGCGTCGCGGGCCCGCTCGGTCACGCGCCCGCCCGCGCCCGCGCTCTGTGTGAATCAAGCTTAAAGATAGAATAGAAACATAAGTAGGTAATGATTATAAATTCTTCTCACGACAGATCTATCTTTGTGTCCAAGATTCCTTGAAATATGTTGCATCATAATTTAGTTCATTTATAAACTGGGTATTGTCTTTTTTTCAGACAACCTTATATACTCAATAGAAACTGCCATTCTGTTAACCGATGAAGAATTAAAGGAACTGTTTCCAAAGGTTGGCCCCAGAATAAAATTTAGAAATTGGCTCCAACTACAACAACGACAAAGGGCGACCGACAAAGAGAGGAATGTAAGTACTTTTTTTTTGTACCTCTTGTGTTTAGGTAATAGACCGACCGGCAAACATATTTCTTCATGTTTTTCTCATGAACCTCTGCAAAGTAACGCTATATCTTTTTTTATACCTGACGGTGGTAAACAAGCATACGGCTCGCCTGATGGTAAGCAGCTACCGTAACCTATGGACGCCTGCAACTCCAAAGGAGTCGCATGCGCGTTGCCGACCCTTTGCAAAAAGGAGGATTCACTGTTGACGACTAAAGGAACAAGAAGGTCCCTCATCGTCAACACACTGGGTCCTCTTTGAGCTCTTTGGCAACCTTACTCACCAGCAGGAACACAACACTATGAGTAGGGTCTAGTGCTATTTCGCTGTGGTTTTCTGTAAGGTGGAGGTACTTCCCCAGTCGGGTTCTGCTCCAGATTTGAGCGATGACATTCGCTGAACGTGCCCTACCACACTTAGCGAGATGCCATTCGCAGTGCCCATACCTCTCTTTTTGGCGTAGTTTAAGGACATACCCAGGTCCGGATGTGTGTGTGTAGATCATTTTGAACTTGTTCGAGTGTAGGGACTTCTGCTGCTAACTGTATACTTTGTAATAAAGCTTTTAAATTATTTTTCTAGAACCTTGAAAATCTTGAAATTAAGAGCAGAGATACTGAGCCAAACGACTCGACTCAAAACGCTGTACGGGACACTGATGTAGGTGACGGTGATTATGCAAAAATCTCCACAGACTGTTCTACTGCAGTTAATAACACAGTGAGTTATTCATAATCATAACATAACATTAGTCAGTTTGATAACAAAACATAACTAATTTTATTTTATTGACAGGCTACCTATGAATATACATAGAAGTTATTTTAAACCGGTTTTGCAGACTGACAGATGGTTCAGAGCGAACCCAATCCGTTGTCCGGCCCGTACCAATTTCAATTGTCTGTTACTGCTTTTACAATACACAATTTGTGATTACAATTTACTATTTATTTTAATGTATATCCTGTTGAAAAAAAACAAGGATACAATATTGTCATGGTGCAAAATGTACAAAATTGCCGAATGTACTTAATTAATAATTATATCATTTTACCTGTAAATTGTATTAACTTTACCAATAAAGACTGACTGTGAGTGTGGTCTTTCATATATTGACCAAACAGTGTAGCATATAGACGGAGAGCTAGCCATGTCAGACATGACACAATAATGAGAGCAAATAAACCCCTCCAGTTAGTTTGCTATACTGTGCTTATTTCTAGATCCGGACATCTGGCAGCTGTAAAGTGGTGGAGGTCAAAGAATGCAAATAACTTGAAGAAAACAAATCCTAGAGTTCTGGGTTTGATTATGGGAAATTATGTAATTAATTAGATTATATCATGGGGCATTTTCACTTAACTGTGTACCATTAAGGGCCGGTTAGCAATCGTCACAAAACTGACGGTCAATGTCAAATCCTATATATTTTGTCAGGAATGCCACGGTCAGACGTAACTGAAACACGACTTAAGTCATGCTTTAAAGTACAAGTTAAAATAAAAATGCCCATAGCCAGAAGTTTCTATTGGGGGAAAGTAGTGCCAAATAATGTATAATGCAATTTATAGTTAATCGCCTATAGTTTTTGTTTCCGCAATAATACACAATGCTTTTTGTTCTAATATTAAAATATAGGCCCTGTCAGAGGACGGGGCCTATATTTTAATATTAGAACATTATTTCATTTATAGAGATAAATGAAATAATTTCAGCAGTTTATACCTATTTTGGTATTACCTTTTTTCACCTGAAAAACTTTGTTGGTCTGTCACTCTGACCTCCACCCATTAAAAGCTGCCAGGGCATCTGGATCTAGCAATAAGGATGGTAAAGCAATCTAACTAGATAGGTTTAATTACTCTCATTATTGTGTCATATCTGACGTGGCCAGCTCTTAGTCCAATAGCTACACGGGTTAAGGAGCATGTAGCTGACATCAGTGTTGGCCGAACGTTAGTGTAATTGAAAATTAAAAATTGAAGATTGAAACACGTTAGTTAAAATTGAACACTAATAGTTTAGTGCAAATTGATTTCAATTAGAATTGAAATTAATTAATTAATTGTAACGTTCTTTGCGAATAACTAATAATTGAAGATATTTAATTTTTAGTCTTTCTCAAAAATTGAAACATTAATTAAATTTTTAGTGTAGATTGAATTGGTAATTGACATTAATAATTTACCTAACTAAACGCGAATTTAGGTTAAGCTACGAGGTTTTGATTTTTGTTTCGATTTTGACTCTGGACTCGGGGGCTTGTATTAATAAGCAATGGGACCGGTATCCTAAGATGGAAGTCATGCTGGACCCTGGGGATCCCTACTGGATCTCGGGTTTGGTGCATCATAGACTCATGCTGTTTGGGCTCATTCGACTTGTACTGATGAGCAGATGGTACCGGTATCAAAATCTGGAGCTCATGGTGGACCCTGGGGATCCCTACTGGATCTCGGGTTTGGCGCATCATAGACTCATGCTGTTTGGGCTCATTCGACTTGTACTGAAGAGCAGATGGTACCGGGATCAAAATCTGGAGCTCATGCTGGACCCTGGGGATCCCTACTGGATCTCGGGTTTGGCGCATCATAGACTCATGCTGTTTGGGCTCATTCGACTTGTACTGATGAGCAGATGGTACCGGTATCAAAATCTGGAGCTCATGGTGGACCCTGGGGATCCCTACTGGATCTCGGGTTTGGCGCATCATAGACTCATGCTGTTTGGGCTCATTCGACTTGTACTGAAGAGCAGATGGTACCGGGATCAAAATCTGGAGCTCATGCTGGACCCTGGGGATCCCTACTGGATCTCGGGTTTGGCGCATCATAGACTCATGCTGTTTGGGCTCATTCGACTTGTACTGATGAGCAGATGGTACCGGTATCAAAATCTGGAGCTTCTTTTTACTTTTACTTTCTTTATGTGAAAGTCAAAGTCAAATTCAAAGTCAAAGTGAAAGTGAAAGTGAAAGTCAAAGTGAAAGTCAAAGGTAAACGTCAAAGTGAAAGTGAAAGTCAAAGTGAATGTCAAAGTGAAAGTGAAAGTCAAAGTGGAAGTGAAAGTCAAAGTAAAAGTCAAAGTGAAAGTGAAAGTGAAAGTAAAAGTGAAAGTTAAAGAAAGTGACAGTAAAAGTGAAAGTCAAGGTAAAAGTAAAAGTAATCAAAACCTCGTAGCTTAACCTAAATTCGCGTTTAGTTAGGTAAATTATTAATGTCAATTACCAATTCAATCTACACTAAAAATTAAATTAATGTTTAAATTTTTGAGAAAGAATAAAAATTAAATATGTTCAATTATTAGTTATTCGCAAAGGATTAACACGTTAGTTACAATTAATTTCAATTCTAATTGAAATCAATTTGCACTAAACTATTAGTGTTCAATTTTAACTAACGTGTTTCAATCTTCAATTTTTAATTTTCAATCACACTAACGTTCGGCCAACACTGCTAGGTACACTAGGTGCGCTAAATCAGTGAAACAAAAATGAAAAGACTATTTTTTTGTCAGAGAAACGCACACCGGTTTTTTTAGCAGTTTCCTGATAACATTTATTATTATCAGTACTTTTTAATGATGTAACTTGGCAAGTTTTAATAGAAAATTATATACTTGAAACATTGCAGTCAAAAGGTGTCGATTCATTGCATTGAAAAGGTGTGTGTTGTGTGAAAACTTGCCAAGTAACATCATTAAAAAGTACTGAAAATAATAAATGTTATCAGGAAACTGCTAAAAAAACCGGTGTGCGTTTCTCTGACTATTATAATTTTAGGTATTTCTATGTAACGTGATACTTATTCAAAATGTGCCTTAAAAACTGCTGGAAATCAAGTGTGCATTACTATAACTATTAATGATTTGAGGTATTTTTATGGAACTTGGTACTTATTCAGATCTCACTTCTTTTATAGGCGAAGCATTCCCATAGTATCGAACTTGGCAGCCTTTCACATTTATGTTTTTGATGGGTTGTATTAACTTTACCAATAAAGATTGGTGTGAGTGTGGTCTTTCATATATTGACCAAACAGTGTAGCATATAGACGGAGAGCTAGCCATGTCAGACATGACACAATAATGAGAGCAAATAAACCCCTCCAGTTAGTTTGCTATACTGTGCTTATTTCTAGATCCGGACATCTGGCAGCTGTAAAGTGGTGGAGGTCAAAGAATGCAAATAACTTGAAGAAAACAAATCCTTGAGTTCTGGGTTTGATGCCTGGGATTGATTATGGGAAATTATGTAATTAATTAGATTATATCATAGGGGCATTTTCACTTAACTGTGTACCATTAAGGGCCGGTTAGCAATCGTCACAAAACTGACGGTCAATGTCAAATCCTATATATTTTGTCAGGTATGTCACGGTCAGACGTAACTGAAACACGACTTGAGTCATGCTTTAAAGTACAAGTTAAAATAAAAATGCCCATAGCCAGAAGTTTCTATTGGGGGAAAGTAGTGCCAAATAATGTATAATGCAATTTATAGTTAATCGCCTATAGTTTTTGTTTCCGCAATAATACACAATGCTTTTGTTCTAATATTAAAATATAGGCCCTGTCAGAGGACGGGGCCTATATTTTAATATTAGAACATTATTTCATTTATAGAGATAAATGAAGTAATTTCAGCAGTTTATACCTATTTTGGTATTACCTTTTTTCACCTGAAAAACTTTGTTGGTCTGTCACTCTGACCTCCACCCATTAAAAGCTGCCAGGGCATCTGGATCTAGCAATAAGGATGGTAAAGCAATCTAACTAGGGTTTAATTACTCTCATTATTGTGTCATATCTGACGTGGCCAGCTCTTAGTCCAATAGCTACACGGGTTAAGGAGCATGTAGCTGACATCAGTGTTGGCCGAACGTTAGTGTAATTGAAAATTAAAAATTGAAGATTGAAACACGTTAGTTAAAATTGAACACTAATAGTTAAACATCGGTATCAACGTTCAAATTTCGTGGCACTTGGTAAGGGTCGCAAAAAAAGAAATACATAGGTATCATTGTTTTATTTATTAGTAATAAATAACATTTAATTTATTTTTATTCTTAATCGTACTTTGGTAAACTGTACATATATTTAAAGAGGTTTATATTCTTAATACGTCATAGAACCTCAATACTCATTTCATTATCCATTTGTAAAAAAAATTCTAAATGCCAAATAGGCAACAAATGTCAATTTAATTGTCATGCAAAATAATATGTGGTAAAATCTTCAACGATAATAATTCTTAAAAACACTTACAACTACAATTTAGCATTGATAAATCTTTACCCAACTCCCTATCAGACTTGAGAAAATGGATTTGACGCAGTATACTGATTTTATATTCACTAACGAAGGTGCTTGCTGTACTATTTGCGAAATGAATATAAAAAAGAAAAGGTACAATATAGAGAAACATTTGAAATCAAAATCTCATCAAGATAAATTATCTGATTCACGCTGCCATTTACAGGATATAATACGAGATAATGCTGATTTCGAAATTAAAGACGATATCGTATATTGCAAATTGTGTAATTCGAAATTATTTCCCTCTAAATCTAGTATCGACCGCCATTTAAAAACAGATTTACACAACAAAATTCATAAAAATAATGCACAAGAAAAATTTAATAAAGATTTAACAGAGTTTATGATTTGTTCGAATATACCGTGGTCAAAATTAGACAATCCTAAATTTAGAAATTTTGTAGAAAACCTTTTAAATCATAAATATGGAAACGATATTACTGTGCCGAGTGAAACAAAAATACGAGTAAAATGCTTACCTGAATTGTATGAAAAGAAAAAAAATGAATTGAAAGAGAAATTACAAAATAAAATGATTTACCTCAGTGTTGATGAAACATCAGATTCCGTGGGAAAAAAAGTGGCAAATATTTTGATCGGAGCTCTAGATGGAACTAGTACCCAGCCACATTTATTTGCTTCTAAGGTATTGGAGGCGACTAACCATTCGACAATAACCAAACTCGTTGAGGAAACCCTTGAAGATCTTTAAACCTTGTTCAGAAATATAAAAATATGACTCATGTAACATGCATAGCACATGGATGTAATCGAGTCGCAGAGATAATTAGAAGTCTTTACCCGACCATAAACAGTTTGATTGACTGTATCAAAAAAATATTTCGTAACGCTCCTTCAAGGACAAATTTATTTCATCAAATGTGTGTAAATATTCCTCTACCACCCCGACCCGTGATAACAAGATGGGGAACATGGTTAAATGCTGCCTCATATTATCACATGCATTATGATAAAATCAAATCTGTCATCGATGCCTTAAATCCGCGTGAAGCGAGTGCAATTTCTAAAGCAAAAAAAATTTTCCGTAACCGGAATTTAAAAACTGAGTTACTATTCGTCGATACACACTTTAGTATAATTGCTAAGTCAATAAAATTATTGGAGGATCCAAAACTGAGTCTAGCAGAATCATTAAACATTGTTCATGGTTTGCAAAAAAAAATATCAACGTTAAGGTTACATCAAAATGCCAGAAAAGTTTATTTTAAATTAAAAAGTGTATTAAAGAAAAATCCTGGTTATAAGACTGTACAAATAATTAACCAACTATCTAAAAACAACGAGGCTGAAATACCAGAAAGTGTAAATAAAAACTGTGTGCAAAATTTTCAATGCTTGACATACCTTCCTATTACCTCAGTCAGCGTGGAAAGATCTTTTAGTCATTTAAAATGGATATATTCTTACAGACGTCAAAGATTGACAGCAAAATCTATGGAACAAATTTTAGTGATCTATTCTAACTCGTAAAATATTGTATGCCACACCTGGACATAAAGTGGCTTTTTCCGCACGCTACGCGTACGGATAGAGCCGCTTTCTGGCCAAATGTGCACATATTTTTCCAACACGGGAGGTAATAAAGAAAGCCCTCGATCGCATAGTTACGTCCCTCGCTTGCAGCTTGGGCCGCAACAATTGCGATTGCGCGGCCTTTCTTTGTTTTACCACCCTAATTAGGAAATGTACTATTTAGGGGCTTTTTTATTTACATATACAAAATAAAGGTTAAAAATACTAAGTGATTTGTTTGTATTTATTTTTCTGCCAACCACATTGCCACGAAATTTGAACGTTGATACCGATGTTTACTAATAGTTTAGTGCAAATTGATTTCAATTAGAATTGAAATTAATTAATTAATTGTAACGTTCTTTGCGAATAACTAATAATTGAAGATATTTAATTTTTAGTCTTTCTCAAAAATTGAAACATTAATTAAATTTTTAGTGTAGATTGAATTTTGCACTGCCCCGTATAGTTTACACGCTACGAACATCTCCTACATGGTTATTTGAACAGGATCAAAAAGCAATCGACGAAACACTTAAACTTACCATAGAAACTTTACTCAATGTAAGTTTGAACGAAACTCAGTGGCGTCAGGCTGCTTTACCTGTCCGTTACGGGGGCTTGGGGGTTCGTCAAGTCCAAGATATTGGTCTAGTGGCTTTTTTGGCCTCCGCACATGGCTCAGCAGACTTAGTTGCTCGCATTTTGCAAATTGACAATAGCCATGGCTTGCAGATACCTTTCGCGACCGAGGCCTTAGCGAAATGGGCTACACTCTGTCCGACCGCCGACCGCCCGGATAGCTTGACGGTTCAGAGAGCATGGGACGACATTCTCTGCAAACTGACTTTAAAAAACCTACAACATGACGCCTCGGGAGTTGACTTGGCGCGCCTCAAGGCAATATCAAACCCTGAATCGGGTGCGTGGTTGCATGCCTTGCCGTCCCCACAACTTGGGACGCTGCTCGACAATAACTCTCTTAGAATCGCAGTGGCCCTAAGGCTGGGGAGCAAGGTTTGCAACGCGCACCGATGCATTTGCGGAGCTATGGTAGAAGAGAACGGCCATCACGGGCTTAGTTGCCAGAGATGCGCCGGTCGGTTCCCGAGACACCACTCCCTTAACGAGATTATTCGGCGGGCAATGGTTTCTGTAAACGTCCCATGCTTACTCGAACCGCCGGGCCTTTCCCGATCCGACGGCAAAAGACCAGACGGGCTCACCCTAATCCCCTGGCTGAGAGGGCGGTGTCTTATTTGGGATGCAACATGTGTCAGCACATTCGCTGCATCCCACTTACGACACACACTGAAGACAGCAGGGTCAGCGGCAGAAGCTGCCGCCAAAAACAAGCACGCAAAATACGCAGCCCTAGGGTCAACATACGACTTTGTTCCCGTGGCTGTAGAAACAGCCGGGCCCTGGGGCCACGAGGCGCGTGACTTGTTCTACGAACTTGGAAGGCGGCTGAGGGAGAGAGGCAGCGACCCCCGTTCTGGGTCATGGCTCGTCCAACAGTTCTCCATCGCAATACAACGCGGGAACGCCGCGAGTGTGATGGGGACTTTTGGACCGGGCATGACGCAGAACGGGTTTTAGTTAATTAATTTGTATCTTTTGTTTATTATATAAAAAAACTATTTCTAATCTCAAAAAAAATGAAGTATAATAAAAATAAATAAATTGGTAATTGACATTAATAATTTACCTAACTAAACGCGAATTTAGGTTAAGCTACGAGGTTTTGATTTTTGTTTCGATTTTGACTCTGGACTCGGGGACTTGTATTAATAAGCAATGGGACCGGTATCCTAAGATGGAAGTCATGCTGGACCCTGGGGATCCCTACTGGATCTCGGGTTTGGTGCATCATAGACTCATGCTGTTTGGGCTCATTCGACTTGTACTGATGAGCAGATGGTACCGGTATCAAAATCTGGAGCTCATGCTGGACCCTGGGGATCCCTACTGGATCTCGGGTTTGGCGCATCATAGACTCATGCTGTTTGGGCTCATTCGACTTGTACTGAAGAGCAGATGGTACCGGGATCAAAATCTGGAGCTCATGCTGGACCCTGGGGATCCCTACTGGATCTCGGGTTTGGCGCATCATAGACTCATGCTGTTTGGGCTCATTCGACTTGTACTGATGAGCAGATGGTACCGGTATCAAAATCTGGAGCTCATGCTGGACCCTGGGGATCCCTAATGGATCTAGGGTTTGGCGCATCATAGACTCATGCTGTTTGGGCTCATTCGACTTGTACTGATGAGCAGATGGTACCGGTATCAAAATCTGGAGCTCATGCTGGACCCTGGGGATCCCTACTGGATCTCGGGTTTGGCGCATCATAGAATCATGCTGTTTGGGCTCATTCGACTTGTACTGATGAGCAGATGGTACCGGTATCAAAATCTGGAGCTCATGCTGGACGCTGGGGATCCTTACTGGATCTCGGGTTTGGCGCATCATAGACTGAATATATATATATAGATTGAACACCATTTCTGTGTGCTGTGATAAACATTTGACGCTTGACAGCTCGACTGCTGTCATCTCACTCTGTCCTTCCTCTTGTTAACTCATCCCACCATACACTTATAAATTACAGGTATTGTCTATGAAGAAACATTACTGTGGCTGAAAAACAATGTTGATCCATGGAAATCTGTTGAAGAAAAGTGGGAAGAAACTGCAGATCACCGCCTAAACCGCATCCAATGTGGAAAAGGTGAAATAGCGGATTACTTCAAGGATTTCCCAGCCTTGAAACAATCACAAGGCTATACCTTGGTAAGCATATACCGCAGCCTTATTTTTTTTACACAATCCTTTTGGTTTTTGTATATAAACGTAAGCAATGCAATGACATGTAAATGACAGAAGTTTGTTTATTATTTATTAGACAAGTGTCTATATTTCGATTGCCATGTAAAATTTATAATGTTAGTTCCCGTTCCTGGCACGATTTTTCTCTTTCCGCACAGACTCTAGCTAGAGTCTAGACACTTGCAACAGCAAAAGTATCACTCACGCGCGGCCGTCATTGCAGAACTAAAGTAAAAGAGACAAGCTATTCTTAACAACCCAATAAGCTATGTGGTAGCGATCTGGGCGGACCTTGCATAAGGTCCTGCCACCATTTCTCACCAGGGGAACGTACATTTATTGTATTTTTTTTTCAGCTAATAAACGATTTCAATCGTCTGTATCTGGGAAAGGAAAACAAACTATTTTCTTCTATTACCCTCAAAAATGAAGAAATTATAAAATATGCTTCATTAAAATTGCGAAAAATTAGAGACCAAGACACGAGAAGAAAAATAGCAAATATAATTGCACTGATTAACGGTACGAAGTTTTTTTTTTAAATATTAGTTCTTATTATTAAACCTTCATAAAATTTGTTTCAAAAATTAACTGAAACTTTTTTTCTTTGAATACAGAAGCTGAACCAGAGACATCAAGCAATGTTGCTTTGATGTTGCTGGCTTATGTCATCAACATTTTACCTGCACGGAAAATAAAAGGAAAGCCAGCGTGGAAGCCATCCAGAGCAGAGCTATGCGACGGCTATATATCGCAAGCTGCTTCTGAAGCCGACGTAACGAACAATATCATTGAAAAAAAGGAGAACCTGCAGAGGCTAGGCCGCACAGTTCAACCCTTCGTTATCTTTGTTGGCCCTAACGTTATTGAGGTAAAAGTAGCTTATGTAGTTATAAACGACACATTGTATAGTTTTAACAAGTTACTAACAGCAGTAGACTGTGCATTTAAAATATTTCAGTCGACAGGAGCTTGTTACCCGGAGGAAGCTGGAGACATATGGCTTTTTATTCAATTGTGTTTCTACGATATTAAAACTAAATTTGACAGGCCCACGCAGGCTGTGAATACTCTTTTAACGGATCTAGAGTTAATACTTTAAAAATGTTCACGTGTTACTATTGAAAAAAAGCCAATGCGTCTACGAATTTACTTATAACTCATGTGCGAAATTTCTGTAAATTAACGGTAGGATTTTCCGGATTTCGGTGTGGTGAACAAGGGTGTTATCGTCATTATATTTCCTCTTCATCTTTCAAAAAGCACTTAGTTAGAGACCACCAGTCATCATTGTCAGTCTTGCCTCATCCAAATAGTAACAATGCGATTGATACAGACACAGAAGCCAATATCTCAAATTTACCTTCAACGTCAAGCAAAGAAACTTACGAAACAGCAAATGCAATACAATCTCTACCAACTCAAAGAGACGAAAACTCTCTTGGTCACCATGCTGCAAGTCTCGTCTCCACTCTATATGCTAACCCGATAATACCGCGTAAAGCCGTACAAGTTCTTGTAGAAAATCTTCGATTATTTCATTCTAAATCACAATGCATTATAGAACGATGCTGTATTTAAGGTGAGACAGATAATACACACAAAGTATATAAAGGTGCAACGACACCGCTGTTTAAAATACGGCGACGTTACGGAATCGCAGTGACGCATCGTATCCTTACCGTTTTTATCGCATGCCCACCACATCGCTGCTCAAAATACGCTGACGATACGAAATCGCAGTGACGTGCCGTAAACGTTACGACTTTACCGCATGCTCTCCACACCGCTGCTTGAAATACGGTTTGGAAGGTTCGCGTCAAAAATATTTCGTATGGGGCACGTCACGCGTACACGTTGCGTCTGCGTATTTTGAGCAGCGGTATGGAGAGCCTGCGTTAAAGTCGTGACGTTTACGGCACGTCATTGCGATTCCGTACCTTCAGCATATTTTGAGCAGCAGTGTGGAGGGCATGCGATAAAAACGGTACGGATACGATGCGTCACTGCGATTCCGTAGCGTCACCGTATCTTAAGCAGCGGTGTGGTCGCACCTTTAATCGATGTATAGTCTATACCTCTTTTGTTTCACAGTATTGAGCAAATTCGCAGAAGACTAAGTCCATTTTGTTACGGCAAGCTATACAACTATGCATCGATTTATAGTTTGTTTGTTTTACCTATCTTACCGCAGACACAAGATTCCTCGTGGCCAAACCAGTAGCCACATCACATACGACATACGTATCCTTGGGGTAGGATTTCCCATCATATTAGCACCAACCTTCTTCGTTTATTTTTCTCTCATCACACACTTACATGCATACAACACGTGCAGAAATTCAGAAACACACCCACCTATGCGGATCTGTTGCCCGTAGGTGATACAGTTTACACATCTTACTTACCCCATACCTTACCATTTTGCAAAAGCGTGAATGCGGGCCCACCACCAATTTGTTTCTTTAACTTAACTTCAGGTTATACATCAGTACTGAGTTTTATTTGTTGTGTGTATTGTTTCATCGTATTGTGTTATTTAAGCTTTTAAAATCAGTCAAATTTCGTAAAAGTAGAAGTATCGAAACTCTGTATTGATGTTTAATCTTCACCTAGGCCCTGGGGTAGGGGAGCACCGCCCCTACTGCCAAAAGGTGGCTCTCGGATCGCTACCAAAACGGGGCGATCCCCACATTTTGTATTTTTTTTTGTAGAATACCGGTTATATCAGTTTAAAGTCGGATCTTGCGACATAGTTTCCGCAACTAGTTAGGTTTATCCGTATGTTAGCGTTCGTATGCGAACGAGTTTTAAGTTAAGTTTATTACCGTAGGCCTAGACGCATTGGTTTCCAGCGACGACCACGCGGACTCCACTGATGCCAAGGTACCCTTACTAGTGATTCTTTGGTCGGGAATCCTAGGTTGCTCTTATACTTACCCGCCTCCGGCTCGTGCAACAAATATCTGAGATCTTCGCACAATTGAAACAAACAATTTGTATTCTAGTTTGTGGTGTATTAGCAGCTGGCTCAATTTCCTTCGGAAACCCTCCGTCAGTAAATTGAAGCTTTATTATGTTTCACGGGTACACCAAGTTGACGACTATGTAATTCTAGAGTAGTATGATTAATTAAGCTTGGTGTGGTTTTTTTGTGTAACTTGATGTCCAGAGATGGGTATTATTCGAATAATTTTTTATCTAGATAATTACCTATTCGAATAATTAATTCGCGCTATTTTTATTCGCGGATGATTCATTCGCGGATTGTTTATTCGCGAATAATTGATTCGTCGGATGAATGCCACGAATAATTTGCTATTGGAATACTTTATTGACATTTCTTAGAAAATAAAAATTGATTCGTCGAATGAATGCCGCGAATAATTTGCTATTGGAATACTTTATTAACTTTTCATAGAAAATAATAATACCCAATGGACAAGTGATGTTTTTTCCCATTTGTAATGTCCCACTGGGGAAAAGTGGGAAGAAATCATACCCATTTGTCCCTGGTAGGAACAAGTAAGATTTTTTTCCAATGTGTCCCCACTAACAAAAAACGGTAACAAAAAGGTGCGAACAAATGTAAATAGCCTGACGACGGGCAGGTACACCAAGTTGACGGCCATGTAATTCCAGAATAGTCTGATTAATTAAGCTTGTTGTGTTTTTTGTATGTCTGAATTTTACGATTGAAAATAAATAATTTGAAGCTTTTACGTGTATATACTTTTAACCACGGAAGCCTATAAAACTTGTACGGGGTTTGAGAACAGTACTTCTTCAGAATTTCTTAACCTTGTAAAAGTTTAAAAAATTAAAAAATGTTGTATCATTGCTGTGTACACTGAATGTATATGTATCGTGAAGTATTATTTTATCTAAATTACCAATTTTTGTATGCTTCTCACTTACAGATCCGGACTTTGGTGCTATATCGGTGCAGCTGTTAAGTTTGCTATAAAATTATTTTGTATAATAACAATAATATAGCCGCACTAATATCGCAACAGTTCAACACCAGTAGATAAAGCCTGACCAGAGTTTAAAAAAACACCCTTTACACCGATACGCGACTTTTACGATTCATATGACAAAAAATACCCTGTCATGTCAACATCAAATTCAACAGCGTCGATATGTCAATAAACTGAAATCATTCCGATTTCCTTAACTTAAAGATTATTGTACAATTTAGATTTTTATGTTCGTGAAATTTCTGCAGCATTTTGTTGAATATTTATCACAATTATTTCTACTCTAATAATGACATATTTGCACTGTTGACATGGAACTGTCAAAATGACAATGACGTAACTATTGCCAGTAAAATAAATTAAATCTGAAAAATACCACACCACACGCGGGTTTGAAAACATCTGGTCAGCTTTTAATGATACATCATTCTTTACCGTACCCGCACCATTATTTATAAGTAGATATATGTTACCAGTGCAGGTTGTACTATAAAACATAATGTGTATAAAACGTATTAACTGTTATAGTAGAGGTAGGAACGGGAAGTCGAAGCGTGGGCAGACCGCCATTCCTAAGATGGCAGGGACCTCGACCAGACACGCCGCATCGAGGACGACATAGAAAAACCATGGGAGAGGCATATGTCCAGTAGTGGACAAATATATACGCTGAGAAGAAAAATAAGAGGTATGATACTAGTTCGGGACAATAAGGCACCATACCATTCACCATACGTACATAGATGGATGGCTATTAGACATACTTAATTTTTAAGGTTCCGTACCTCAAAAAAGGAAAAACGGAAACCTAAAAATCAAGTATGTCTAATTAGACACACGCCCGAGTTCATGCAATACTGGTGCAGGTATAAGGCATGGTGCACTATACGTGTTACGTATTGCACACCATGCCTTACGATACTCGCACCTCGATATTTTCCTTATACTGGCATGGTACAGTCAGCATCATTAATATATATACAGCCATTTAGTCAAAATATGTAAACACCAATATTTTTGTCAGTGACATAGAGGTTGTAGATATTTTTGAGCTCTTGTATACATATTTATGACACTGGCCGTACATGCAAAGGTGTTCAGATAATTATTTTGAATACTAACTAATCAAAGTCAATTTAAATTTGTAGACATGGTCTAGAAACTAATACCTAGGTCTGTAGTTTATTACATTTTCGTAAAAATGTATAGCTAAATATTGCAGGGGGTTTTAATATTTTCATTCAAAACTCCCTGCAATATTTAAACTATACATATTTACGAAAATGTAATAAACCACAGACCTAGGTATTAGTTTCTCGATCGTGTCTACAAAATTTTATTGACTTTGATTGGTTAATATTCATAATAATTATCTAAACACCTATAAGTACCATGGCATAAGGAAAATACAGGTGCGAGTATCGTAAGGCATGGTGTGCCATACGTTACACGTATAGTGCACCATGCCTTACTATACCCGCAGCAGTATCGTACGTACGCTGGCGTGGTAAATAAGTATGGTTCACCGTGCTTTACTGTTCCCGCACTAGTATCGTACGTACGCTGCCGTCGTAAATACGCACGGTTCATCATGCCTTACTGTACCGGCAACGGCACCTTACCTCTACTACGACAGTTAATACGTCTGACACATCATGCTTTACTGTGCCTGTCACAGTATCCTACGTATGCCGCCATGGTGCACACGTATGGCGCACCATGCTTTACGGTGTCCGCCATAGTATCGTAAGTATGCCGCCGTGGTGCAAACGTATGACTCACCGTGCTTGACTGTGCCCGCCACAGCATCGTAAGTATGCCGCCGTGGTGCAAACGTATGGCGCACCATGTTTTACTGTGTCCGCCATAGTATCGTAAGTATGCCGCCGTGGTGCAAACGTATGACTCACCGTGCTTGACTGTGCCCGCCACAGTATCGTAAGTATGCCGCCGTGGTGCAAACGTATGGCGCACCATGTTTTACTGTGTCCGCCATAGTATCGTAAGTATGCCGCCGTGGTGCAAACGTATGACTCACCGTGCTTGACTGTGCCAGCTACAGTATCACACGTATACCGCCATGGTGCAGACGTATGGCTCACCATGCTTTACTGTGCCCGCCACAGTATCCTACGTATGCCTCCACAGTATCCTACGTATGCCGCCATGGTGCACACGTATGGCGCACCATGTTATACTGTGTCCGCCATAGTATCGTAAGTATGCCGCCGTGGTGCAAACGTATGACTCGCCGTGCTTGACTGTGCCAGCTACAGTATCACACGTATACCGCCATGGTGCAGACGTATAGCTCGCCATGCTTTACTGTGCCCGCCACAGTATCGTACGTATGCCGCAGTGGTAAACACGTATGACTCACCGTGCTTTAATGTGGCAGACACAGTATCGTACGTATGCCGTCGCGGTGTACACGTATGGCTCACCATTATTTACTGCGTTCGCCACAGTATCGTACGTATGCCGCTACGGTGCACACGTATGGCTTACCATTATTTACTGTGCCCGCTACAGTATCGTACGTAAGCCGCCATGGTACACACGTATGGTTCACCATGTTCTACTGTACCCGCAACGATAGCATACTGGTGTTGCAGTCGTAGTTTCAGGAGTATTCAGTGCGACTTGCGCACTACGTATACGTAGCCGGATGTCGGGCTACGTATACGTAGCCGGATGTCGGGCTACGTACGTACGTACAAAAATCGACCACGAGTAAATTACGTAACCCGCTGCATGTTGAGTGTCAGTATGCCGACTACGTATGACTGACTACGTACGCGTAATGGAGCGGGTTACACACGTCATTGTGGTCGATTTTTGTCCTTATTTTACGTAGCGCGGCAGAGGAAATTTTTCTCAGTGTTGAAACCGTCGCCGCATCTGGTTGCGGCGCCAGTGCGATAATCGGAAGGAGCTGGGATGATACAATATGCGAAATTTCATTCAATTCCCTCCTGAGCCGAAGCACTGGCTCAGAACGGGCCAGATTACTAGCGTCGGGGGCGAGGGAGTCCGGTGATTGGCTCAGGGCTTATCCGTCGCCAAACATTGGCACCTTCCTCGACCCAGACACCCTTCGCCTGGCCACATGTCTTCGACTCGGGGTCCATATCTGTGCTCCACACAGGTGCCCCTACGGCAGCGAGGTTGACGAGCTGGGACACCACGGGCTTTAATGTCAGAAAAGTGCCGGCCGCTTTTCTAGACACGTCGCACTGAATGATATTGTCCGCCGGTCTCTTGCTACCGTCAACGTCCCCACCTTAATGGAACCAACTGGCATAGCCAGGGACGACGGCAAGAGACCGGACGGCATGTCCCTCATTCCCTGGAGTGTGGGGAGGGTTCTAGTGTGGGACGCTACTGGCCCCTTCCCACATTATCGGGACAAGTAAGCAGGTAGGTGCGGCGGCTAAAGCGGCCGAAAAACTAAAGATCTCTAAATACCGGGGACTCGGCTCCGCTTACTTTTTCATGCCGTTCGGAGTCGAGACCCTTGGTCCGTCAGGTCCCAGCGCTCGTCAACTTTTCAAAGAGATGTCGAAAAGATTGATCGACTCTACTGCAGGCTTATGATGGACACTGTCGGCGGATAACTTGATAAAATGATAAACTGACAGGTTATTAAGTTATCAGCGGATAGCCAGATAACATGACAATATGTCAAGTTGTCGGCTAGTTGCCGACATGATTCAGTAGTGTGTGTGTATCACAGTGTATACGATTGTCTACGACTTAGCTTTTTAAAACCCATAAAATAGGTTAAGACTTTAAGGAGTACTAACTTATTTTAGATACTCTAAAAAGTAATGCTTTAATCTTTAAAATATATAAAAAAAACCGGCCAAGTGCGTGTCGGACCACGCATAATGGAGGGGAAGAAGTTTTTTGAAGATAACTCAAAAATGGCTACCTATATCGATAATGTTCAAAATAATATGTTGTGACCACAAATCATTTGATATTTACAAGCCAGTAAAGAAATATATTTCCTTTGTATATGACGTCTAAACAAGTTTATAAGATAAGAAATATATTGTAGGAATACCGAACCTAATCCCAACAAACCCTAGTTTCCCGTCAATGTTGAAAGGTCTGTATCTTTCGTAAAAACTGGTGTGTATGCCAAATCTTAGGATTAGGTTCTGGAGCAGACCCCCAGCTCCGAGAAAAACGTGCGGCCGAGATAATACGAAAATGCACGGTTTAGCCATGAAGTTTTACATACATCATTTTAAACTGGAGTATTACCCTTCGGTCACAAAGCGAGACCGAAAGAGAGGATTATCATGGGGACTGTATCTCGTTTTGGCTAAGGAGGTCATGACGTCATTAGACAATCAAAATGTCAATATGTGTCAAATGTGACAATTTTGTAACAAGTGTGAGTGAGACACCGCCCCCTACATTATGCTCCTATCATAACGTTTTTATTACTTACTAGATTTCGTTTAAGCCGGAATACTTTTTAGGGTAACGTAGTCAACACGGTATCTGTAATTTACATACTAGGACTATAAAGGATCTCTACCTATATATACACATTTTTTCTTAATTTTGACAAAAAGAGAGATACAATTAATTAATTTCACCTATCTGTCAAACTGCATAGCAGTTTGTTGACAGAAAACTTATTTTACTCTCCACCATTATACTAATCATTTAGGTACGTACTTATGTGGCTGTGGAAGTGTCTGGTTACTCCATTTGCAATAACAGGTAGGTATTTGCAAGCAGAGCAAGCAGGCACTCGCCGCGCGGCCGCTTTCATGCATATGCATCTCTCTCTGGATTATAGAACTTTAAGTACTAGAAAGCTGTAATTGGGTGCTTTCCTGGGTAAAAAAAAAATAATTCTATTTAGTCCGTCAGATTATCAAAAAATATTGGACAAGTATTTTTTATTTTGCCAATCAAACAAAAATTGGTGAAAATATAGCCCGTTAAATTTCCGAGTGACGTCACATTATACTAGAAATTGTACTGAAATGTGACGTCACGCAGAACTTTAACGGGCTATATCTTCACCAATTTTTGTTTGATTGACAAAATAAAAAATACTTGTCCAATATTTTTTGATAATCTAACTGACGGACTAAATATATTTTTTTAGGAAAGTAGCCAATTTGGAACCGGTATTATGTATTTATACACTTCATATTAATTCTTTAAAAGCCTTCTTGAATTGATATTCTAACATTATTTTGCCCATCGTACCTAATGTGGCCTTTGGTGTACATAAGCCACTAAACCCAGAAGAGTGCCCTGAAAAGTGCGTCAGAAGAGTGAGGCTTAACGGCAGCTTATGCAAATCCTACCGTTCCAATCCCTCGACAAGTGAGTCGAAGGGCCACTCAAACCAGTATATAAAGATGCTTTGATTTCAAGATCTTAAATTAAACTTATATCATTGTGTTTATTATGCTTTGAATGTCTAATGCGCGTCGGTTTTTAGAGCAACAAAAAGTAAAAAAATATATTATTTAATATTATATACGTATCATTAATCATTAGACAATATTAAAAAAAAATGTATAACGTAACTGGTAAAAAATGTTTAAAATATATAAACTTGGTAAAAAAATATCGTTACTACATGGTATTTGAAATGTTATCGCACACATTAATTATTCAGCAAATGTGTATCTGGGTAAAATATAAAATTTTAGTTTTAAAAATATTTATAACGGGTTACTTTTAATTTTAGTTTTGTTTTATATCATTTAGTAACTAATAATATATTATATTTAGTACTTATAAATAAACGCAACATTTGGTGAACCTTAAGAAATAAAATAAAACAATAGGAGAGATAGATATATGACCCTATAAAATGTGTAGTTTAGTATTAATTATCACTGATACTCCCATTTAAAATTCTTGAAATATGCATATATTATATAAAATGAAATATGTGGCGATTACCTATCATCAAGGGTCTCGAGGTCAAGTTACACTGGCGCACGGAACTCGATGGTAACCACGCGCTCGCGCACCAACAGGCGTGGAGCTGGCACGCGGGCTCGACCCGCGGCTTCCGCATAATGGGACACGGGAAACCGTTTTGGATTGGACGTGTGGTTTTAACAGTTTATTCATCTACGAACGTTTATTAGTAGACACAACCGAGTGTAATCAATGAAGTATTTCAATATCATGTCCTTACATACGTAAAAATATATTAAAAGATCGCAACGGAAAAAAATTGTAAGTCTACTGAGAAGAAACAGACAAGAAATTCAAGAAGAGGCATATCCAAAAGGCCTTCCATTCCATCGTATATTAATCTTGTTTCGGTTATTTTTGATTTCTAGGCGACAGGAGGTTAATAGAGTGAACATAGCTCCTTGTGTAGGTATATACAGTCTGCAGAGGTAGTAAGGTGAACTGAAGGTAACCTGCCAAGAAGTAATATATTTTTCACCTCACTCGCTCGGAAAACCTCAGTTTACAGCGCGAAATTTGCGTGCAAAAGTCTATTTTATCCGCTAGCGTGCAAGTGATTTTCACCTCACTCGCTCGGAAAACCTCAGTTTATAGCGCGAAATCTGTGTGCAAAAGTCTATTTTATCCGCTAGCGTGCAAAAGTCATTTGAATTTCGAACACGATGATTGTAATTCTCTGTGGTGCATGTAACTTTTTTTAATTTTAAACTCCTTCAACGCGAGACTGATATGAGTGCTTTTCTCTTGTTTATTTTGTTTGGATTTGAGTGTGTCTTAAATTAGATATGTTAAATAGAGGGCAAAATTATTTTTTATTTTTATTGTTTTTCTTGAATCTGTAATTTCCTCGCTGTAGTGAGGTGAAAAGTTGTGTGTTCCGCACGGCTGCAAAATTATTTGGCGTCTCGTGTCTTGAAAGCCTCGCTTCGCTCATGGTTCAATCTTAGATTCTTTCGCTCACTCAGCCTTCAATTTCAACACTCGCGCCAAATAACCACTTTGCAGCCAGCATAACAAATAAAATAACTATTCTGACTGGCGTATATATTTATGGTAAGTGCATGTTAAGTTAAACTATGAGATAAACTTATCTTTTTAAAATACCGTCGAGTTCCGTATCTTCGCCTGGATTTTGACACATTTCCCAAAAAATCTTTCAATTTTGAAAGCATTTTAGTCCTTTATGGCCAAAACACGTATTTTAGTACTCCTGACTATCAGTATATACCATTAAAGCTTTGAATTTCATTGGGTAACTTGGCAATAAATGGCCCCGAAGGCAATAGGCGAAGTTTGGGTGTTTTCTCCAATCTTCGCCTATGGCATGCCTTACCGCTAATTATAAACTTTTCTGGGACTTACACCTATCATGTCTTATCTCCCTGGAACGTGTTAATATAATATGAACCTTAACTACACCAGACTAGGCACATTTAAAAAAAATGTGTAGTAGGCGAAGATTGGCAACAGTCTGAAGTTGTTTACATACATTTTCTAAAATGATGCTAGGGCTACCAAAAATTAACCGACATGTCAAATAAAGGAGAGTAATGGTTTATAAGTAAAAAAAAAATGTTTATTATATAAACAAAAGACGTATCTCTTTTCGCTTATCAGTATTTTATTTATTTATTTATTTAAACTTTATTGCACAATTTAAGACATAAAAAGTACAAATGGCGGACTTAACGCCTTAAGGCATTCTCTACCAGTCAACCATTAGGCTAAACAGAAAAAGTTTGTTTGGTGCAGGATTGCAGAGTAATCATGAAGAAACACGAACACACAAGTCAAACAAAAGTAAAAATAACAATATACCTACGCAAATACAAAATAAAAAAAATATATCTACATATATCATACATATATATTATACATATATATTATGAATGTACCTAGTACGTAGTAGTATTTTCGTAATTGAGATCAAATCAACCTTTGGCTTCTACACATAATTACCTTTTCAAAATGAGACCGTACAACCGTACAATGATTGCCTTCTAAGGGTCCCTTGTTCATACCACGTACCTACTAGTACTACTGGGTACATCTACATATATCTTTATCTTACTAACTTTCCTCCAAATCGCTAATCCCATTTCCGAAAAACCAAACATAATAAAATATGTACATTTGGAAACAAATTTGACAACCCTAGGGGTAGGCGAAGTTCGGTAATAAGATGGCCGCCAAATACCCTCACCAATGTTTTATCCAATTGTGACTTCTAAACGTAAGCTAGCCATTAAATAATAGTTACATATTAAAAAGAAATAGTTACAGGATATAATCATGTAAAAAGTTTAACATTACCTGGCCTGTATTACTGTTTAAAACTGAAGTTAAAACACTGGCTTAAAAAAACGTGTGGTCGGTGTCGCGCAAAAACCTCACTGAATGTCAACTATATGAAGTTAGCCACAGATCGTTCGAAGAATGTTGACACCCGTAAGAAATACTTTGTATTTAGTAGTTTTGTGTAAGGCTTGCACTAAAAACATTTTGTTAAAGTCAATGTATGTCAAAATAGGCGAACATAGGTAGCACAGGCGAAGATACGCAACACGACGGTAATAATCGGAATCGGTCTCGTACCGTACAACTTTTCTGACGACGGTATAACTCCATATCTATCTAATATTCAGGGGAGTTTACGCAGCTCAATCGAATAATCCCTTGATCCTACTCACGGGGGTGGAAACCCATACTTCCCGCGCTAGCGACATATTTCCGAAGCGTTATCTTATTCAGTTCCATCGCGAGTGCTTCTTAGTTCAGCCTTCTGGGTATTATTTATTCAAAACAGCCATGGGATCTTGCTTTCGCTTTTTGATATTTTGCCCAGCTTTTTTATCTTTAATCTCGAGAGTTTGTTTGTTTTGTTATTGTATGGATAACATATTAATGTAACCGTATAACTAGAACCTAATAGTATATGATTAAGAGGTTATGAATGTGACCAGGTGCCGTATTCTTATTTTGAAATACATAAACAATACATTAAAAGCACAATCTTATTCAAACGTAACTCCAACACACAACAAATAATCAACCAATGTTGAAGTTGTATTGGAGTTGCATCGGAATAATTTTCAAGCAAATTCTGGTATTCCTGATTCAGACGTTTAGGCGCTCGTTATATTGCGTAATTAATGTATTGGCATTGTATTGAAGTAGGGTCGTGTCTATACGCGTTTTAAAGTTAGAATATGGCCCCAGGCTGCGGACAGTTTTTAAAATTCAGGCAGCAAGCAGTTGCAACTGGTCCAAACTTATTATACTTTTTCAGTATACCATCACTCAAGTATACGGCCTGCCTGATGGTAAGCATGTACCGTAGCCTATGGACATTTGCAACTCCAAAGGTGTCACATGCGCATTACCGACCCATCTTCTAACCTATTATGCTCAAGAAAAAATGTCCATGCATATTTTTGAAGTGAAAACTTCTTTAGCGGTGCTGTGCACTTTTTGTGATGGGGAAAAAATGTTAAACTCGCGTCAGGGTCACGTGACCGTCAGATTCGTCAGGTTGAAAATTCGTAAGACGGACACGTGACCTGATAGAATAAATCTGATTAATAATTTCGTCGAGGGGTACGGTAGACCCGAATGAAATTATGCTCAAATGAAAAAGCGTAAAAAAAGTTTTGAATCGAAGACATATATGGGCAAAATTCGGATGGTCGGTAGTCTCTTCAGTATATTTCATCAAATTTATTAAAACAGGTGCTTATTAATTCTATTTAATCATATATATTAACAATCTTATTTTTTTAATTCAAAAATACTGTATTCTTAATCGGGAAAATTTGTATTACATGGCAACACTCGTCTGGACACACCCATTCAAACCAGCCGCCATCTTGCGTCACAGTTTGTTGTACAGGCATGCTCCATCCTTTTAATTTATTCATCCAAGGCCATATTACATATTTTAGTGGTTGTCAACTTGACAGTGAGGGGTGCGTTCGGAAATTGTGAACTATGTTTACGTCCGGCATATTTGACAGGTTAGTTGGTCAAAAGGAGGACGAAAGTAAATAAATTAAGAAAACCCGGCTGACTGACAAGGCAAAAAAATCATTTGACACACGATAAAATACATTCTTACAGAAATTAGTTTTCCTTTCACTGAAATAAGGTAAGTAGAAATGGATACTTTTACAAAAAAATAATGTAAATAACATGTTGAAGGCCTGAAGCCGCGTTTGCAGTATCCTGCTTTTGGACAGTGGTTTTTAAGCGTTCTATATACCCATCAATTTGTCACAATAACCGCCTTCAAAGTGAATAAATGGACTGTCTGCTGTCTCTGTCTGCCGTAAGTATTAAATTCAACTACATTGAGTGGTTGTTATTTGGATCACCCGACTGCTAAAAGGAGGGCCACGTTTTTTTCGAAAGTATATAGAGGTATTACCCGCGCGAGGTAGGACCCCGGAATTCCGGGCCTTTGAAAACCGTGATTGCGGTACTTTGAAAATCAGGGATTTCGAAAATGTGGGACGCCGGGATTTCAGATTCCCGGGTTATCCGGGACTTTAAAAATCCATGATTCCGGAAATGTGGGTCACCAGGCTTACAGGATTTTAGAAAGCTGGAATTCTGTAAATGTGGTACGCCGGAATTTCAGGGTCCTAGAAGTCCGGAACTTAAGAATACCGGGATATAGGAACTTTTGAAAACAAGTATTTTTGAACTGCGCGGGCCGGGATTCCAAATTATTAAAAACCTGGTATTCCGGGAATACAAGAACAGGGTTTTAGGGGTCCTAAGTTTGTGGGATTTTGAAAGTCCGGGATTCCGAGCGTTAAGAAATTCTGGGATTAAGGAAATGCTTCCGACATTGCATGATATTAGTGTCTCGGCATTCAGGATATAACGTACTATGGGATTCCGGGACTATGTGCTTTCGAAAATGTGGCTTCGAAAATTCCAAGATACTTATTAAAACCAGGGATTCCGGGAACGCGATAAATCCTGAGGGCCCGGGAGTGAGTCGTACCGAGGCTTTAGAGTCTCAGAATTCGCAGTTTATGGAACCCTGGAATGCGGGAAACCGAAAATTTGGAACCCCGGGATTCTGGAACTTTAAAAAGCTGACATTATGGTACGTTAAAAAGCCGGGGTTCGGGAAATGCGGCACGGGAGTTTAGGATCCTGGGAGTCCGAGACTTTAGAAATCCGGGATTCACGGACTTTCAAAAGCTGTGTTTTCTTAAGTCCTAGATTCTAGGATTATAAGATATTAAAAACCAAGTACTCCGAGAATGTTAGACACTGAGATATGTATAAGGATCCTGGAAGTTCGGGACTTTAGAAATCCGGGTTTAATAAGCCGATAGCCCGGTATTACGGGTCGTTAGAAAGCAGGGGTATTTCGGAAATGCTGAGAGTCCGGAGTTTTGATATTCCCGAGTCGGGAACTTTATATACGGGATTTCAAGGAATGTGGGAAACCCGGATTTTGTGCTGGGAGTCCCGGTATAAGGAACTGCGGGATTCTGAGACTTTAGGAATTCTAGATACCGAAAAAGTCGGATGGGTTCCGGGAGATCCGGGATTCGTATCATGCGGAACGCCGGAATTATAAGGTATTAGGAACCTGGAACTTTAGAAATGCAAGATTCCGGGACTTTTAAAAGCTTGGATTTCGAAAATTCGGCAGAAATTTTAGTCCTAGGAATTTATAAATCCGGGAATTACTAAACCCCGAATTCCGGGAATAGAGAAACCGGGATTTTAGGGTGCTGTGCATCCAGGTATAGAGAAATCGGGGATTCTGGAAATTTAGGAGGCCGAAATTCTAAAAATGCGGCTTGCTGGAATTTTAGGTCCCAGGAGCCCAGGATTCCGAAATATAAAAACATCGTAATATCGTAACTTGGCGAGGCCGAGATTCCAAGACATTATAAACCAGGGATTCCGGGAATGCAAGCAATTGGGATTTTAGGGTCCAGGGAGAGGCCAGGACTTTAGAAGTACAGGATTCCGGGGCTATAGAAATCCTGGGAAAACTGAATTGCGGAAAACCGGGATTTAAGAGGTTCCTATAGTCTGGATACAAGGAACGCCCGAATCCCTATTCGGGATTCCAGAATTACGGAGGCAGGGATTCGAAGATTTAAAACCCGGGATATCGGCGACCGGGTTTGAAGGTACCGGGATTCGAGGTTTTAGAAGCCCGATGATCTCAGTTTTCCTATATTTCCCAACTCCGAGACTCCAGGACTTTCGAAAGCCGGAATGATACGCCCGCGCTACGCCGGTATCAAGTATGCTAAATTATTTTTACATGAGTTTATTGAATGTGTGTAAATAATTACATATTTTTTTAATTTTAGCTTTAGTATTATGTATAGCATAGATAATAATTACATTAATTTGGCAATGTTTCGTTGTAGGCTCTATTTATTTTACCCGAGCGAAGCCGGGTTTTCATCTAGTAATTGTAATAGTTCTGAAGTGTTAAATTTTTAATGTAATGTAAATTGTCATGTTTGTGTACGATAGCGCCATAAATGAATTATTTTACCACAGTATAAATGATAGTAATTTTATACTGATAATTAAAGCAATTCGTGCAAAATTATTCCCTAAACATTCCAAAATATCAAAAATGCACAACGTGAATATTCAAGTTTTCAGAGTGCACCCCGTTGTTTTTTTTTTTGTACAAAGTGTACGTTTTGACTGCCTTTAAGAGTACAGACTCAGCCTATTATAAACTTCAACATACCTGTGTATAACTCCGGACCTTTTTCATAATAATTAATTCACGAGAGCTGAACTGAATATGCTGCCCAAAAGCTCACAAGAATTCTACCATTTTAAACCTACCAGCACAGATAATAAACTCGCTGCTCGTTCAATCTTGCAGCACAAAATATTATCTACTTTACCAATGCAGGCGAACACTCTTGCAAAAGTTGTAGATATATATACGAGTCCATTAGTAGTTTAATCCCCCATTTAATATTTAACTGGAAAGTTTTAATGGACTTACACGGCCGAGCTACAAACATACTCGTATCTACCGATATATCACAAACGTCTCTTAGCCTAGTCGGTAGTAACCCTGCCTGTTGGCAACTGGCTGATTTTGCCATCTTATTTATATTGTTTGGCACATTTGAATTCTTTGTAGTTGTCAGTCTGCCTTTAGTTGTCAACACGATATATTGTTATAATTGTTGTGCCTAATTTTATTAAATATCTGTATACAGGGTGGAAAGATAAGTCGGGCCCTGGAGGGAAACTACCTTAAAACCTTGAGATAGCTCAATTCGCTCAAAGGAAACATTCTTTTATTTTTCCTAAAAACTAAAACTGCATTCACAGTTTTTTTCTTAATTTTCCCTTTTTTCCATACTAATTGTATGAAAAATATTATTATTATTATTTATGGGTTCTCTTGTGCCCTAAACTTGGTTGGTATTTAGAAGTTTTTATCCTCGTTGGAAACAGGATCGATTGGCATCAATTGTCATAAAAAATATTTATGGCAAAAATTACAAAATAATCTTTTTTTTGAAAACTATACTCTTTTCCAAAAATTTGTAAATGCAATTATGTCCCTTTAAAGAAATTAAAGAATGTTTCCTTTCAGTGAATTGAGCTATCTCAACGTTTTAAGGTAGTTTTCCTCCAGGGCCCAACTTATCTTTCCACCCTGTATATTACCTACTTGTTCCCATCCAATATTCATCCACACACGCATACAGTCCTCTACTAGCTTCCTATGAAGCAAGAGGTCCCGTGTTCGAATCCTGCTCAGGGCATTTGTGTCCTTATCACGGATATTTGTTACCGAATTATGGATGTTTTCTATGTATTTATCTATCTATTATATATATCGTCGCCCTAGTACCCACCACACAAGCCTTTTTGAGCTTACTATGGGACTAGGTTGATTTACTGTGTAAGATTGTCCTATTATATTTATTTACTAGCCTTTTTCCCGCGGCTTCGCCCGCGTACTATAAGTACTCAAAAAGGATTTGATACCCATGTTGATTATCAGACTTTGTGACCACATTTGCCCCTTTTAGGGGTTGAATTTTCAAAAAACCTGAAACACGTGTTTACTCATTTATTGTTAGGAATACTCCTGTGAAGTTTCGAATAAAATAATCTAACAAATCTTGATTCGCCATACAAACTTTAGACCCCCATTTTACCCCCTTAGGGGGTGAATTTTGAAAAATCCTTTCTTAGTGCATCCCTAGATCCTAAAAGGAACCTACGTGCCAAATTTGGAATCTCTAGAACCAGCGGTTTGGGCTGTGCGTTGATATGTCAGTCAGTCAGTCAGTCAGTCAGTTTCTTCTTTTATATATTTAGATTTATGTTAAAGTATACATTGTCAAGTCCAATCCATACGCATTTTTAAAGATTGTACCCAGACAAAACTTCGAAGCCACATAACTCATTTATAATTTATATCATTGCTCGCACGACTGAATACTTTTTCATATACGTACTTTCGAAAACGCCTTCCTGTTTGTATAACTATTTGATGACATATATTCTTTCATTCAGCTCTCGGTCTATAGAGATACGTATAAGCAGAGGCCTGCGTTGAGCGATAAGAGCGAGGGTCGCCAGTCACGCTGAAAATGGAACATACATTGAGCCCCTCTGTTGATTATCGTAGGACATGTTCACAACTGACGCACTATTACCCTAAGCTTAGGACGAAAATGTTAGCGCACTAATGTGAAATACTATTAGATAATAAAAACTACTTTAATCCATACTAATATTATAAATGGGAAAGAGTATGTGTGTGTTTGTTTGTTTGTTTGTTTGTTTGTTTGTTTGTTTGTTTGTTTGTATGTTTGTCCGTCTTTCACGGCAAAACGGGGCGACGAATTGACGTGATTTTTTAAGTGGAGATACTTGAAGGAATGGAGAGTGACATAGGCTACTTTTTGTCTCTTTCTAACCCCCCACTTCCCTAAAATGGGGGGTGGAAGCCGCGGGCAAAAGCTAGTAAGTAATAATGTGTGATATAACTGACATAATTATCATGATATCGTTCAACTTATAAAAGTTATGACAAAGCTTATCAATTTGCCGTCTTTCACGTTCAAATAAGTACACAGTTAAAATAATGAGCATGCGGACTGTACACAAGTCGTAAATATGCCTCTTGTACGTTTTATATAGAATTGATACAAACAGTATACGTAAAAGGAAGTAAACGAACCACATTACGTTGAAAATTCTTCCTTCTTCCTTTAATTTTATCTTCCTCGTGTTCCTTATTTGTTCATGATTTATAAAGTTGTGTCAGTAGGTGTCGAACCACTTGTCTATTCTGTTGCTCAATAAACCTTACTTTTTATTACGTGTACTTACATCTAAACTTGTTCGTCAATTTTTCTGTCTAACTGATCTTGCGCTTAAGTCACTAAAATCATATCACAGCTTCTAAATCGTTCAATTTCAAACTCGTTCGAAAACAATATCAAACGAAACGTTTACTAAGTTTTACTAAAATTGTTTATTGGAGAACTAGCTTATTTCTAGTTTCTGTCTTTGTTGTTTGTGGTTGACAACTAATTTCAGCGTTATTACAAAACCCGCAGACATCTTAAACTTTCTTATAATGCTATCTTATCTTAACTTAAGAAGTTCCCGTCTTTGTCCTTTAAGTAATAAAAGTTAAAACCGGCTTTACGCGGAAGCGGTGTGCTCCGCTCAAAATGTCTTGTTGTTATATGTTGTGACCCTTTAAGCAATAATTTATGTAGTTCAATTATTTTACTAGACAATGCCCGTGATTTCGTCCCCGTTTCTTGTACACAAGTAGAAGTCGTTGTTAACTTTCAATTTAATTTTTAAGGTTTCATTTCAAAAAATGTTTCTTAATAAAGCTTTAGAACCTTAAAAGTTTTATTGATTTGAAACAAATAAGTTTTTAATTGACTGAAATGAAAAAAATTAAATGCTAAAAAGCACTTCATAAAACTTTCGCCTTTATTATGGAAGCTCCTGAAATTACTTTGATATAAACTTACAAATGTTTTACCACAATTTATTAATAAAACTTGCAACCAATCAAACTAGTAAAGCTATTAAACTCCGCTATTAAAGTTATATAACACTAAGAGTTTAAACTTACTCGGGAAAGTAATAAAACTGCAAACGGACGTCCACCTCGCAGGTGCGGCCGCTGAGCGGACAGTTTCAGTAGAGATTGTGGTTTTGTGGAAATACTTTTTAAATTCAACAGGACTAAATCCCGTAAATGTAGGTTCATTTAATTATTTGTCCTGACAATCCGATTGCATTAGATTTTAGTCGCAGGAACACTGCCGCTAACACTAGATTGTCGGTGGTCACTAGATTGTTGCGTTGTAGTTATAAGTTACTATTATTTTTCTTTTATTAAGTTTTCCATTTCTATTGTTCTCTTGAAGTTTATTACTGATGTTTTTTATTGCCTTTTTGTACTAAATATGTTTGTTACCTGCCGTGAATTTTTCACCGGATGGTCTTTTCGGAAGATCAGCGCTGGCTAACGCTAGCAACATGCTGAGAAGAGGCCATTTCGTGACACTTGTTTTACTCTATAATGAGGGTTTCCGCGATCGAGTTTTTCACTAGATGGCAGCACCGTGGCGACAGGTCTAGCTGTCACAATCCACCAATCATGTTTAACCATATATTTTTTGATTGGTGGATATTGACAGCTACTGCCAAAAAGACCTGTCGTCACGATGCTGCCATCTGGTGAAAATCTCAATCGCGGAAACCCTCATTATCTGTAATTTATTTGTTCTGTCTGCCATGCCACGAATAAAGATATTTCTATTTCTATTTCTAAACAGGTACAAAATACAGTCGCGTTACATAAATAATTTTAAACAAAAATGAACCGACTTCAAAAGCAAATGCTCGAGCTGCTATAAAAAATACTCAAATCACTATAGTATAATAGTTGAAGAGTTCCCTCGATTTCTCCAGGATCCCAGTATTAGATCCTGACATGGTTAGAATGGGACGAACTGTGAAGTTCTTTCAAACAAAAAAGAAGAAAAGAAAGACGTTGCAAAAGTTAAGCTAATAAATTACTACTTAAGACTGGAACTAGAGAAAATAGATTAAGTGTAAGTTATTATATACCTCCCTGTATATAGTATAAGTATTAGTATATAACTCCCTGAGTTAACAGTGAATAACGAGTGAAAATCATGTTTAAGTTTAGTTAAAATGTGTGAAAATCTTTAAATTGATCTCTCTTTGAAGTTTAAACATACATCAAACAGCTAAAGCTATTAAACTAAACTTACAGTTTTATAACCTTATATTAGGGTTTAAGTTAACTTGAGTTTTGAACAGTTTAAATCGCGAATAAAGTAATAAAAGTGGATACGGAAGTCCATATTGCAGTGGAAACGCTTGCCTGAAGACCGCAAATACCCGGGATCACGAAGCCTCAACTACTAGACTGAGTATATAAGACGTGCTCGATGAAAATTATGTTTAATACAAGACAAACGATGCCTATTTAAAACTATAAATTTGTAAACTGTATTTCGTAGGTAGGTGCATATTAACAATAAAGCAGGGATAGAAAATCAATCAAATTGGTTACACATTTAACGAAAATGTACACGAACAACCGTTCCCGCCGCTAAGGTATTATGTTTGGGGCATTTCCTTGTTTAATTACTGTGGACAGCCTTTGCACCAAGAGGGACTCGGCGCGGTGCCCCCCCCCCCCCCCCCCCCCTTTGCCGGAGTCGACGGCTCAACTCGTTTACAAAATGCTTTGCGTCAGTTCTCCAATAGCCCGCAGTTTCTATTGCGAAGGAAACTAATATGTAGCCGAAGGGCTAAAGTACACACCTAATTAATAAAAACTGTGAAACCTATGGATCCTGACTTGATTGAAAATCATAAATATTCCGAATCTACTAATTTATTACAGGAGCTATGTACGCTACCACTATGTAAAGTACGTCAACGTTTGCAATCTGTACCCATGTAAAATGAAAATATTTGCAAAAATCAAGTTTTAAATATGTGACACACTCTTATTTGTCGGGCAATAAGAGCGTGTCATATGTATATCTTGGTGGCCCTCGTGTAGGAATAAACTATTGCCGGTGACTGTACAAAATTGGATAGGGTGCGGTGCATATTTAAACAGTAACATTTTACTAGTTAAATTGCACGGTGCTCCTATGTTTGAAATACATGTTTTTTTGTTTTGTGTCTGTTGTTTAACCTCCCGTTTATGTGAAGGAAAGCGATAAAGCGATCGTTGTCTATACAGTCTGTGCTTTGAATGTTCTTTGTGTGTACGATATAGAAATTGGATATCTCCGTCTGTCTGCTGTCTGATTCCTGTGGGAAATAAGAGCTGCGTCTGCTTGGCTTTGACAAACAACATTGTACATTGGTACTGGGGAACTAGGTCTGGCTCGTCTGCAATCATATGTGTTTGCATTTTGGTTGCATTTTTTAACAATAAAATTTTTTTTTTTTTCAAATCCTTAATATTAAGTTATAAAATATTTTTTGTCAGTTAAGACCTATCTGAGAAACATCGTTAATTTATCTTATTGCCTAAAAACAACGGAACTGAATAGGTGCTCATTAATTTCAGATATAGTTGGGAACGTATCATTCGTGTGCTGTGCATTTGTGCACAAGAATCTGGTCGCCATAAACACTGTTTCCATTTAGTCGATATTACCGAATGGGCAATTGTTTGTGTCCCGGTAAAAATTAACACACACAGAACCACCACTAAACTGCACACATACATACCTTACTGAATGAGGCCGATTCCTTCCCCAATATTTTATTTGATCTTACAAAGTGCCACGCTAAATGTCACGACGATTTCTTAGCTCGTCGTTTTTAGACAGGACTGTCGTGCCCTTCTCAAACCACCGAATCAATTAAACCAGCCTAATTGTGACCTAGGTCAGTAACAACTATGCGTAGTCAGAGATCTATCATAAACTGGTTGTTGATTGGTGAGGAATTTAACTGGAACACCGGATGCTGAGGAAATGAAGTGCTTGGGGAACTACCTCTCGACGTCTCGGGTGACAGGTGAGAATCGTAAGAAATGGGCAAATGGTGCCGTCGGTGACTGCCCTTTTTAAATACTGGAACATTTCATTTCCGATAGGATTGAAATGAAACAAACTGTCCATATTCTGTTACAGACCACAAACAATATTTATGGGGTCGCTGTCGATGATTCTCGTGACTAACGGATCGAACATAAACATGAACACGAATATAAACATGCTTCGTTTTTGGACCGACTATTCGAGCGATATGCGACCTAAATTACATATAGGGACCCTTTAATAAATATGTTTTGATATGTCTGTACAGTAATAGGTAGGTACAGTCACCGGCAATAGTATCTTCCTAGTCGAAAAATATGTGCAACACGCTCTTTTGGCCCTACAAACAAAAGCGTGTCATATATTTTTGCGGCCTTCGTGTAGGAAGATACTATTGCCGGTGACTGTACCTACACGTAATAAACAAATACGTTCTTACACGAAACATTATAAATACACATAAAATATGCTACTCAGAGCTGAATATCACTGTACTCTTACTCACTTAAATGCTAATATAATATGGTCAGTATCATGTTTTGCAAATATTATGTACTGCGACGAAAGCATTTTAAAACCCTCGCTAAGCTACTTACACTTTATAAGTACTTTTTTTATATAAGCCAATATTTCCGTATTGATCTATTTTATGCCCCAAAGAAGATGATCATCCCAAAGGGTCTGGCCGGACCGCCATAGCAAAATCGCCCCTGGCTGGATTTGAGATATTGTTATGCAGGATTATTCGTTTTATTAATACATATACTTTTGGTGAATATTATGCCTTAAATGATTACCGTTTGCGAAAAAATAAAAAAATAAAAAAATTAGTTTTTATTTTTTTTCTTTAAAACCACGTATCTGGTTGACTTGTTCTTTGGATATTTTATAGATATATTAGGGATACATCAAAATAAAAAAATTAACTTCCTGACTTTTTTTTAAGTACATAATTTTTTGAGTTTAAGTATTAAAAAAAATTTTTTACTACATATGAGTTAGCGACACCCACCATATTTTCATATAATATCCGCATTGTTATACTTTATTATATATATTTTTATCAATAAGATTGGTTTGGATCAACAACTAAAAAAAATTTTTTTTTCATAAACAGGGTGGACCACATTTAACCTTAGTATCGCGTAACACCGGAAGTGGCCCTTTTTTCCTCAATTGAAACTGGTTATTATTTAAAAAAAAAACATAAATTAAGAATGATTTTTTTTTAATTTTCTTGCACTGGTGGGGAATCGAAGCAGACATATATAGCATAAAAACTAAGTTCAGTTTTATGGTACATACGTTCTATGGTACATACGTATATGGAAACTCTTCAGTATTTTTTTTTCTCAAACTAATACTGAGTACCCTACTGGAGAAAGAATTAAGAGAATATAAAATTACATACCTATAATTGTTAAATGAGCAGATTAGATTTGAACGTACTTACCATAAAATTGAACTTAGTTTTTTTGCTATATACATATGTCTGCTTCGATTCCCCACCAGTGCAAGAAAATAAAAAAATAAAAAACTCAATTTATGTTTTTTTTTAAATAATAACCAATTTCAATTGAGGAAAAAAGGGCCACTTCCGGTGTTACGTAATACTAAGGTTAAATTTGGTCCACTCTGTTTATGAAAAAAATTTTTTTTAAGTTGTTGATCCAAACCAATACTTTTGATAAAAATATATATAATAGAGTATAAAAATGCGGATATTATAGGAAAATATGGTGGGTGTCGCTAACTCACATGTAGTAAAACAAATAATTTAAAACTTAAACTCAAAAAATTATGTACTTAAAAAAAAGTCAGGATGTTTTTTTTATTTTATTTGATGTATCCCTACTATATCTATAAAATATCCAAAGAAGAAGTCAATCGGATAAGTGGTTTTAAAGAAAAAAAATAAAAACTAAATTTCTTTTTTTTAATTTTTTCGCAAACGGTAATTATTTAAGGCATAATAAATAATAATAATAAATACTCTTTATTGCACACCTCATACAGTTACAAGCACAAATTTTACAATTAGATAAATTTAGGTAGAGGTAACAACAGGCGGTCTTATCGCTAATGAGCGATTTCTTCCAGACAACCTTTGGGTAGTGGAGACTAGTGAAAAACAATAAGCAGTAGGTGGTGCATAGAAACAAAAGAGACAAAATAGATAACACAGCACATTCATATGAATATACATACTTAAATAAATACAAAATAAACATACATATACGTACACATATACATATATAATACACACAGTAAGAAACAACAGTGTCAACTTAAAAACCTAAGGAAGAGATAAATAGTATTCCTTAAGTTGCGATTTAAAGCTACCAATAGATTGCGCGCGTTTTATGTTGAGAGGGAGAGAATTCCACAAACGAACGGCCTGGAACGTAAATGAGCATTTATAAAATTTGGAAGATGAAGATGGCACTTTTAGGAGCAATTTTTGAGAGGATCTAATAGAATTAAGATAAGAGAAACGCTCTTTGAGGTAGCGGGGAGTTGCAGGGTTAAAAAGTATAGAAAAGAGTAAAGAAAGTATGTGAGAGTTACGGCGGTGACGGATAGGGAGCCATTTGAGTTGAGAACGAAAACTAGAAACATGGTCGAATTTGCGTAATCCGAAAATGAACCGAATGCAGGCATTTTGAATACGCTCAAGCTTATTAAGTTGCTCCTCGGTTAGGTCTAAATAGGAGATATCTGCATAATCAAGAATGGGGAGAAGTAACGACTGAGCAAGCGCAATTTTAGTAGCAATTGGCAGGAAATTCCGGAGCCGTCTGAGAGACCCTATGGCAGCAAACATCTTCCTGCTCACTTCACTCACCTGAGGCACCCATGATAGACAACGATCCATGATTACGCCAAGATTTTTCACTTGGTTGGAAAAAGGAATTTGGATACCATCGAAGACTATCGGAGGGAGCCTGAGAAAGTCAATTTTGGAGATTTGTTTAGCGCTACCCATCACAATTACCTGTGACTTTAGAGGGGTTTACTTTTAAACCGTAATTTTGACTCCAATTTGATATGCGGAGCAGATCAAGATTCGTGGCTTCTATAACTGAATTGAGATCGCTATGCATACCCTGCGAATATATTTGAAGGTCGTCGGCATAGAGGTGATACGAAGAGGAGAGATCAAGAGTTATGGAATTAATGAAGATAGAAAATAAAAGAGGAGACAGCACACCACCCTGTGGAACACCAGCTGATGTGCTGCACCAGGAAGAATACGAAGAATCTAGTTTTATTCTTTGCCGACGACCAACCAAATAGCTGCGGAACCAGTCAATCGCTGCAGCCGATATGTTAAGAGACTGTAAGAACGCGAGCAAAATGTCAAATACGACCGTGTTAAAGGCATTACTGAAATCTAGAAGTGCAAGAACTGTAAGCTTCTGGTCATTCATACCCAAACGGATGTCATCGGTAACCTTGGCATAATATTCACCAAAAGTATATATATTAATTAAACGAATAATCCTGCATAACAATATCTCAAATCCAGCCAGGGGCGATTCTGCTATGGCGGTCAGGCCAGACCCTTTGTTTAGTAGTTCCCGATCGAGTACCTAATAGAATATAATATGTCTAATATGTCTCATACTTAACTAGGGATTCCAAACCGATTATACTTACTATGAAATTAACTGGTGTTTCGATTAAAACGTGTTATTTCCACACTAAAAATAATCGGTTGGCATTCACTCCTCATAACGTGTTGCCAGTTTAACTCGAAAAGGAATCGCATTACCGAGTGAGCTTTTACCGCAGAGTAACATTTAGCGGCTGCCGGCAAGCGGCAGACGGGGCAAAATGCCGGCAAAACACGCCAAATTGGCTCCTAATGGCAAAACATGCCAAATTGGTTCCATTAGAGCGCATTAGGGACGGTGATGGTGACAGGCCGTTCTCACATGAGTGAGACGACTACCTCTAGGTATTAGTTTTTTGTAGCACTAAACTTGGTGCTCTGGTTATTGAAGTTTTGATTAATAAATTTCAAAAATGACTAAATTATTATAATCGTTATTTGTTTAATAAATTCATTTTAGTAACTACGGTTACAAATATTTATGCATAAGATAATGTCACAATTAGACCTCCTGTTGACTGCCTCTACTTTTAATCTGTGTACTAAACTGTTATATTTTATTAAGGTGTGCAATAAAGAGTATTGTATTGTATTGTGGTATTGTAATTAACATTTTAAAATTATTACATTATTTGGCGCAGTCGACGGGATATGAACTTTGACAGCTCCAAACTGTGCGATTAATTTTTCGGGGAAAGTATGAAACCGACAGTTTATCTCTCTGATTATAATAACTATCTGTAATATTTGTATATTTAGGTATCTATCGGCCCATTTTATACGATAGGGCATAGGCACACGTATGTAACAAATTATCATTCCTAAACCAGTGGAGTCTCTACGTCAGCATTTGAGATTAAATCTTATTCACATCGCGTCTAGTCTACTTAGTATATACTCGTAAGCCGCATTTAGTCTAGCAGTGGGTTGTGACGCGTCTAAACAGTATCATTTTCAATTCACATGGCGAGGAGATTCTCATTAGTGTGAGACAATGTGTTGTGTTGTGCACGAGTGTTGTTGTACAGTCACCGGTAATCAGGGCTTGTAACCGGTATTTTGCTCCATACTAAATACCGGTTTTTTTTTCGTTCTTTCGTTAACTATTTCATATTTAATCGAAAAATCTTACAATATAAAGTCATAACCTAAAAACAATACGAGTTCTACGTAAAAACCGTAAAATATGTGAACATGTTGGGTTATTTCGGAGCTTTTTGCGAAAACCGGTTACAAGCCCTGCCGGTGATAGTATCTCCTATATATTTATCTCCTAAATATCTACACGAAGGTCGCAAAAATATGTGACACGTTCTTATTTGTAAGGCCATAAGAGCGTGTCACATATTTTTGCGGCCTTCGTGTAGGAAGATACTATTGCCGGTGCCTGTACTAATTATTAGAATGTAACGCGACACATTCGTTAAATATAAATTAATTTACATGTAACTACGTAACATTATAACATTTATAACATAGGATATTCTGGCTCAAATAACTTGTGAGTCTAGCATACATTTTGAATTTAACATTTTTCAGATACTGTTTTTCTACTCCTGCATTATAATTTGTCAATAAGATGACTGACAGGTATATTCAAAACGTATACTTTATAAACGTTGTCTATAGACAACATCCGTAAGAACATTGTTTAGGGATTTTCATACAATATTATAACACTGTTGCCGGGGCCCACCCGGCGCCGGCGCCGCCGCCGGGG
The DNA here is from genome assembly GCA_947086415.1 of Pammene aurita. Taxonomy (NCBI): domain Eukaryota; kingdom Metazoa; phylum Arthropoda; class Insecta; order Lepidoptera; family Tortricidae; genus Pammene; species Pammene aurita. The sequence continues at coordinate 38,726,176 of OX352294.1, forward strand.
GAGACCGGCACAATCCGCCGGGAGATTGAAGTTACTAAATTGTATAGAGGCAGCAGGTTGTAAGTCATTTGTCGAACTCAATCCTTATCGGCTTGCCTATTTTAAGTACTCATAGAAAAACTATTGTATACAATACTAACATAATTAAGCTTTTCAATCTCGTACCTTACTTAGGCCACTTTACTCGACTGAAAACCTCTTCTTTAGGACACTATTGTATAAAATACTAATGTTCACATAGACTTTGTCTAAAAATTGAGCAAAATCTGTTAATCAAGTATAAAGCAAATTATTAGTCTAACCTAAATAACCTCTCCTTTGTTTAAGTCTTAAAAACAGCAACATGCACATTGAGTACATACTCTTAAGGTGAAAAAGCGGCTCCTAAATAAGTGACATTAATAAGTTAATTGAATAAAAAACTTGAAATGTCACCGAGCCCCGTTGATTAGCAGTCTGTTTATTTTTCCCTATATTAAAGCACAAGAGTAATTAATCAAGCAATTTAAGCCTCGTCTGTGCAATGCTGGGTTTACATGAGCTTAGTGATTAATGATTAGTACCTACTAATTACTTACACTCACCATATAGTTTGTAGTTACAAAATTTTGCTAATTTTGGGTACTACCTTATCACTTGTCGTATAATAGTATATTAATACTTACCAAGGACTGTAAAAGAAAGAAAGCCCGAAATCGCAGCTATTTGTAACCCGAGCCGCAGGCGAGGGTTGTAAATATGCGATAGAGGGCTTTCTTTTTTACTGCCCGTGGTGAGTACATAATTTTACCTCTCCACCTGGGCATAATGCGAGTTTTACGGTACGCATAGCGTGCGGTAAAACTCGAATTATGGCCAGGTGTAACGCAAAATAAACAATCGCACATTTTTGAAGTAGGTAATGTAATCTTATCTCATCGGTATATTTTCCTCATTTGACTTGCATGAATACATCTAACTTTAACATATTCATTATACATACTCAGCCGGTCCAATGTAGACCTAGAGTTTAATAATAATAATGTACAAAAAAGTCCTTAGTAACTTACATAATTGGAAAGCTCCTGGATCAGATTATATACATAACTACTGGTACAAAAAGTTTTACACATATCCACCCCTACCTACACAGTTATCTCAATAAGTTTATTGACGATCCTAGTAAATTACCACTCTATATTACCTCAGGAACTACATTTATGATACCAAAAGACCAAAACGATCTCACCAACCCAGCTAAATACAGACCCATCACATGTTTGCAAACCATCTATAAGATCTTGACATCATGTATTACTGAACTAATATACAAACACGTTGACGACAATAACATCCTAACTGAACAACAGAAGGGGTGCCGTAAGTTTAGTCAAGGTTGTAAGGAACAATTAACCATAGACGCAGTAATTCTGAAACATGTAAATAAAACGAAAGCAGATTTGTACTCAATGTATATAGACTACAAGAAAGCGTATGATTCTGTTCCTCACTCGTGGCTAATTCAAGTTTTAGAAATATACAACATACACCCAAAAATAATTCACCTATTAAAGTCAACCATGACGGCTTGGACCACACAACTTAAACTCAACACACCCACTGCAATTTTAGAAACTGACTCAATTAAAATACAGAGAGGTATATTCCAGGGAGATGCACTAAGCCCACTGTGGTTCTGTTTAGCTTTAAACCCCCTCTCCAATATATTAAACTCATCTTTTGCAGGATACCGTTTACAAAACACTGACATTGATAGACATACTGAGAACATTAACCATTTATTTTACATGGACGACATAAAACTGTATGCTGACAATGAAACTGACCTTTATCACCTGATTAACCTGACAGAACAATTCACGAATGACATCAAAATGGAATTTGGAATAGACAAGTGCAAAATTAACTTTATCAAAGGGGGACAGATATATGAACATAATTACACCCTAGGATCTGGGGAAATTATTGAGTCACTTGACGAACAGGAAACCTACAAATACTTAGGATATAGTCAATCACGCCAAATACATTATAAAGACACGAAACAATAAAAACTTTTTACAAAAAAAAGATAAACCGACTTCAAAAAGGATAAAATAAATTATTATATTATTTATATGCGTTACAAACTGATATGTTTGAAGTCGGTGCCAAGCCAAAAAGTTACAATACCGGTCAAATCAGCTTCAAGTCTGAAAATCACAAAACAGTTGATACGAACGAGGCGTATGTGTTCAGTGAATTGTTCTTCATACTATAGAACTAGTCTAATACGGTATTGACTGCACGTAGGTTTTCATTCAAGTATAGAAAGAAAGTATAATCATGCGTCTTATGATGTTTGTTAATAAACTTTTTTACTAGTTTTCGGACTAACCATATCTCGAACGGAGTCCGTGCTTCGGTTTGAATTATTTATCCTACTTCATCTAAGGTGTAATATCGAAGTGTAAAGGAATTCAATGGCTAGATTGATCTTTCTATACTCGGACACACTGGGTGTGTTAGACCCACCTTTTCAGTAGAAAAAGGCGCGATATTTAAATTTTCTATGGAAGGTCAACCATACGTGTTTATATATTTTTTAATTTGCCGCCTTTTTCTGATTATTGACAAAGTAGACGCGTATCAGAGTATGGGTACCACATTTCATCAAAATTGGATTAGTAGTTTAGACGTGAAAATGTAACAGATAGATTCACATTCACCTTTTCAATATATGTAGGAATCGAAATGTTATGTGATTTTCAGACTTGAAGCTGATTTGACCGGTATTGTAACTTTTTGGCTTGGCACCGACTTCAAACATATCAGTTTATAGCGCATATAAATAATATAATAATTTATTTTATCCTTTTTGAAGTCGGTTTATCTTTTTTTTGTAAAAAGTTTTTATTTTTCCATTTTTAGTGGTTATATAATTATCATAATCGGACAACGGATCTCGCAATAATCGGTGAGGATATATAAGAAAAAGTTCATGATACGTTCTCAATGTAAGGAAAGTTCCAGATATCATATGTGCCCTTTATCATTAGGTCCACTCCATCAAATTAGTGGTTTTCGAGAGGAAATGCTTGAGTTGCTTAAAAAAACAACCAAATCACCATACATATGCTATTAAAAATTGAGGAGTTCCATCAATTCCTCATGGATCCCATCATCAGAACAGCACCAGATTCATGTGGAACCATCTCAAAGGTAGTTCCTTTCAAACAAAAAAGAATTCCTGAAATCGGACCACGGGTCTCGGAGTAATCGCTGAACATCCTACATTTAAAAAAAACATCATCATTATCATCAAAACAACCATCATCATGAGGTTCACTTCATCAAATTGGTGGATTTCGAGAGAAAATCCTCGCGTTGCTTAAGAAAACACCTAAATCACCATACATGTGCCTTTAAAAATCGAGGAGTTCCCTCAAATCCTCATAGATCCCATCATCAGAACAGCACCAGATTTATGTGGAACTATTTCAGAGGTAGTTCCTTTCAAACAAAAAAATAATTCCTGAAATCGGACCACGGGTCTCGGAGTAATCGCTAAACATCCTACATTAAAAAAAATCATCATCATTATGATCAAAACAACCATCATCATGGGGTCCACCTCATCAAATTGGTGGTTTTCGAGAGAAAATCCTCGAGTTGCTTAAGAAAACACCCAAATCACTATACGTATGCCTTTAAAAATTGAGGAGTTCCCTCAATTCCTCATAGATCCCATCATCAGAACAGCACCAGATTGATATGGGACCACCTTGGAAGTAGACCCTTTAAAAAAAAAAAGAATTATTCAAATCGGACCACGCGTCTCGGAGTAATCGGTGAACATACATAAAAAAAAAGCCCAAACCGAATATAGAACCTCCTCCTTCTATGAAATTGAAGTCGGTTAAAAACTAAAACAACAGTTCCAACATAGACTTAACGCAATCTTTATGCCCCTAATACAATAAAAGCAATAAATACATTCGCTATACCCGTGCTTACTTATTCTTTTGGTGTAATAAACTGGACTATATCTGATCTTAAAGCTTTACAACGTACCTTCAACACCACAATGACCAGATTTCGAAAACATCATCCAAGATCATGTGTACAAAGATTGACACTACCGAGAAAAGAGGGCGGAAGGGGACTTATTGACATTTCAAATCTACATAACAGACAGATAACAACTTTAAGACAATATTTTTTACTAAATCCGCTAGTTCTTCACTACACCAAGCAATAACAAAGAATGACCACAAATTCACGCCGCTAAATCTGCAAGATATTTCAACACAAGGTAATGAAAACGTAGTAGACGTAAGACAAAAATCGCTGAGTGGACTAGGAAGTCTCTCCATGGCAGACATCGTCATGACCTTTGCCAACCTAATGTCGACAAGGAGGCGTCGAACGCGTGGCTGAGTCGTGGAGAACTGTTCCTGGAGACTGAAGGTTTCATGGCGGTGATACAAGACCAGGTAATAGAAACCAGAAATTACAAACGATACATAACAAAGACTCTGTCTAACGATAATTGCAGAAAATGCAACACCTGTTCGGAAACTATACAACACATTACAGGTGCGTGCAAAACTATAGCCCAGACCGACTACAAACATAGACACGACCAAGTTGCAAATATTATACATCAAAGACTATCTCATCAACATAAGTTTATTACTGATATAGAACCCTATTATAAATATAAACCAGAAAGTGTATTAGACAACTCTTCAACCAAGCTTTACTTTGACCGAACCATCCTCACCGATAGAACGACCCATCATAACCGACCTGACATTACGTTAATAGACAAAACTACTAAAACTGGATACCTCATAGACATAGCCGTACCTAAACCCATAATTTACAAAGCACGATAGCTGAAAAACTTACGAAATACATTGAATTAAAATATCTCGTATATGGCGTCTTCAAAAAGTAACAATAGTACCAAAACAGTTACATCAATCTTTGATGACCCTAAAATTAGCACCCAATACATACTATCTTCTCCAGAAAGCTGTTATTCTTAACACGTGCCGATTACTAAGGAAATTTTTACAAACTGACCAAGCAAGTATGACCGCGACCACACCGTACACACAGCTCATCTCACAGGCGAGTACGCTCGCTACCTCAAATACTGCTACGTCTGCACAACTAGCTTGTACGCAGAACTTGGCCTGAGATGCACTTGGCTTAGGCCCGTGCATATCAGTACACCGGTGAAAACCGAGAAAGAAAAAGAAAAAAGATAATAATAATAATAAGCCCGCGGGGGCAGCTTGTGGCGAGCTGACGGTGAGTGGCGACACCGCGGACCCCTATTCCAGAGGGCCCTTTCCATTTGGCCCTCGCCTCTGTGCTTGCCTTAACTGGCCGGCCAGAGTGGAGTCGCAAGAGCGGGACCTATGCTCCAGGTTGGAAGTGTAAAATGTCATAACGCCGGCGGCCTGCTGAACGGATTACCGGGATCTGGCTACCGCAGACTCACCTCTCGACAACCTCACAGCCTACGCACCGGTGTTGCCCTTGAGCCATCTTTGATGTCGCTTTTTACGGGGGCCCATCTTGCGGTGGGCGAGTCACCGTCTGCCGGAAATAAAATTGGATACCGTTTTATTAGGCAGGCGTCCGGTTCTTCATCCAATAGCCCAGTCCATACTTTTCACCCAATAGCCTAGTACATTTTAGACTCCATTAACTCTCAATAGTCTTTACACCATGGCGGGTGCTGTCTCTGCGTGCGTCCCATGACACGGGTAGGGGCAGCATCCGCTTAGTGTACCCTTTACTTTTCATTAAATTGTCGAAAGGGCCTCTGCGCGTTGGCTTCGGCTCCGCATATGCCTCCCAAAGATCCGGAACACAATTGTTCCGTGGTCGGGAAAGACATACAAATAATAATAATTATTATAGGACAATCTCACACAAATCGACCTAGGCCCACAGTAAGCTCAATAAGGCTTGTGTTATGGGTACTAGACGACGATATATACCTATAATAGATAAATATGGATAAATACTTAAATACATAGAAAACATCCATAACTCAGGAACAAATATCTGCGATCAACACACAAATAAATGCCCTGCCCAGGATTCGAACCCGGGACCTCCTGCTTCGTAGGCAGGGTCACTACCGACTGGGCTAGGAGGTTGTTTGGTTTTGTGAACTACAGTTTGTAGGCACATAACGAATAATCAAAAGTTGAGTCGAATATTCTAAACAATGAAATCCCGATTAATAACGAAGGACCTACCAAGTTAAAATATAGTAATATGTTTACATAAAAACAGATTTTTGATAGTGTACTATGTTACTTTAACTAACCATTGGTACTGTTATGACTACACTAAGCTGATGTAAACCTGGCATACAACAACACTGTTAAAGTAAATGCGAAAACTCTCATGGAAAACGAATTTACCTCATTTTCTTCTCTTTACCTGTCCACAATACGCAGAGTAGACGTCCAAAATTACACTTTTGAACCTTATAACAAAGGAATATGGTGCAAAAGACAAGTGTACACATATCTTTGACATAGACTGTACATATACTATTTGGGTTTTATAGTTTGTGAAGAAAGGGAAGTTCTTGGAACGCGTCCAGACATTTGTAAGTCTGGAGCTCAAATGTATTACAAACTTTCCGTTTTCCCAGCGTATCTAATGGTTGCTTGCGATAGGACCTGTCACATTGTATAAATAGCTTTCTACATTTGTGTATAGAACACTCAGTAGCAGAAGTAGGTACGGTCACGTCTGAAAATATGGATACATTTAATGTGACAAAAACATGTAACAGGCGTGACTTTACGCCTTGGTAATAGAGTCGGGGCTACATATTTTTGTCACATTAAATGTGTCCATATTTTCAGATGTGATATAGCTAGGCGGGTGAGTTTAAAATGATATTGGCACGACTTTATTGTAAAGATCAGGGTATGTCCTTAAACTACGTCCGGACACGGGTATGTCCTTAAACTACGTCCGGACACGGGTATGTCCTTAAACTACGTTCGGACACGGGTATGTCCTTAGACTACGTCCAAAAGACAGGTATGGGTACAGCGAATGTCATGTCTCTCAAATCTGGAGTAAAGCCCGACTGCGGAAATACCTCCACCTTACAGATCACCACAGCCAAATAGCACTAGACCCTACTGATAGTGTTGTGTTCCTGCTGGTGAGTAAGGTTGCCAAAGAGCCCAAAGAGGACCCAGCGTCTTGACGATGAGGGACCCTCTTATTCTTTAGCCGCAAACACAGCGACTCCTCCTTTTTGTAAAGGGTCGGCAACGCGCGTGTGACACCTATGGAGTTGCATGCATCCATAGGCTACGGTAGCTGCTGCAGTAAAACAAAGCGTAATTTGCATTAACACGTTTAATTTTGCAGATTAAGTAGATTATTTAAAATTAGCAATTTGGTCCTTCGACCCGGATAGAATGTAATTAAGAACAATAATAAGATTATTTAAAATTAGCACTATAAATAAAAATGTCGATAACGATATCGATATAAAGATATTTCACATTCAGTAATTTCCTAGTATCGTAGACCCGGATAGAATGTAATTAAGAATAATAATCAGATTATTTAAGATTAGCACTTCACATAAAAAATGACGATGATGATATAGACATAAAGATATTTAACATTCAATATTATCTTTTATCTTAGTATCGTAAACGTCTACTTTCCGCACGAAAGGAAAATAAAACGAGGGAGTACTAGCAAAACTAGTAAGTACAAATAAAGACTCGGCTGGTAATTTGGCTGCGGGGAAAGTAATGGATTAATGAGGCGAGAGATATGGATGGTGACAGATGATTCGCTGGATGAAAGTAGCCTAAATTCAAGAGCCAGGTCTTTGTACGCCCGTCAAATGAGGCAATTAGAATTTTGGGGGTTTAGGGTTTATATGAAAATGCGGATCGCACATATGTAAGAATGGTAACAACAATATAAAACTAAAGCGCGGCAAATAAAATGCGAAGTCCCCGATTAAACTCTAGAATACTTCACGGAGCGACACGCCGCTTTCACCTGGTGAACCTCGCGAAATGCGGGCTCAAGTCCTTCGGAGGCGAGTGGCGGCCGTATCCTAGAGCGACACTCCGGTTTCACCTGGTGAGCCACGCGAAATGCGGGCTCGAGTCCTTTAGAGGCGACTGGCGGCCGTATTCCAGGGCGATACGCCGGTTTCACCTGGCGAGCCATGCGAAATGCGGGCTCAAGTCCTTTGGAAGCGGCTGGCGGCTGTATCCCAACCGCGACAGGCGATATCCAATATCTGCGTTGGACAGTATCGCGCGTCCGGCAGCAAACGCTTGACGCCCCTCCGACGCGGTACACGCACGCACTTGGCGTTGGATATCACAAAATACTAATTCCAATCACGCCCAAAAATAAAAATCAAACTCAGACTAAAATAGGAAAAATGGGATGTCGAAAATGGATTATGACAACTGCCTAGCTTGAGGTTCACAATCTATCTGTCTTCTCGACTAAAACAAAAACTATTCCAAACTCCTACAAAATTTGAATTTAAAATTGATGCGAATATCCTCTTTTCTTAGTTGTCAGTTTCTTTCAAAATAAAAAAGGACACAGATATGGTGATCATATTTTGATATCGGCGCCACCTATCTATAAGTAGACGAACCACGATCTAATCTACCCTGACTCGCGCAACTTGGCCGGTAAACAAAGTAATCGCGCGGATAGTCCCAAGGGACGCCGCGAGATGTAGCTGAGGTTCTTTCGGCATGCTACACTGCTTACTATCTGGCGGACCGTATGCTTGTTTGCCATCTAGTGAAAATCTCAATCGCAGAAACCCTCATTGGGACCGCAATGGTGTGGCACTATTATTAGGTATTACGAACGACAAAATAAGCTGAAACAAACTGTTTTCTTAAAAAAATTTTTACTACGGATTCATATCGATTCTTACTTTTAAAGAGAAGGTATGTATGTATCTTACATAAGTGTTTAATACATATAATGTAGCACTACGCGTAGGGAGTTGGGGAACGTTTTCTTACAAGGTTATGAATTCGATATGACACAAAGGACTCTTGAGATCAAACGATATAAAAGTCTTTTGATCATAGACTTTTGCGTACTTTAGGCTAATGCTCAAGTAAAGTTATTTTAGTTTGATATTGAAAGATCAAATTTATTATTCTTCAGGTATTCCTTTAGGAGTTGTTTACGTCAGTGGGGAAAGTTTTAGAAATTTTATGAAAATGATGGCAGTGTCGACCAATTTGAGCAGACGCCAAGAGATGCTGGTAGACGCTGACCGCCATACTTTGGACAAGTTTGGACGAGCTTGCTTCTCGTGGTCGAGACCGCAACCGCATGCGGCAACGGTGTACAATCGTGACAGCGCATATCGCAATCGCAGCGCAATCGTGTATCGATATACACGCACCGGCGCTGCATGCGGGAACCGCAGCAGTGTGAAAGACGTAAATGTGTTTTTAAAGACTTGGCTAAAACTGTCGCAAACATCGGACGAAATGGACTAATGAGAGTTATGAGGTGAAAAGGAATAAACCGCACCACGTTTAATGGTACAGATGGCCAAAAATTAGATACGGTTCGATGGAACAAGAATCCAAGTAGTTTTTTTTAATGGTAAACCAGCAGGCGGGTACTGTAACTTTTGAACGTTTGTTATACCAATAGCGTCCAATCCAATAGTGTAATACCTGTTAGGTATTAAGGCAATTGGCAACGCGCATGTGACACTATTAGTGTTACATACGGGTACTACCTACACACTTATTTGATTAAGCTATAGTTTTACTTCTAAATTAAACATCGGAAGGCACTTCATTCCAAAACCTAACGTTTCGCAAGGAAATTCTCAGAAGATGAGATTTTTGATCGCGATATTGATCGCAAAGTTACACCATTATATTTCTGCCGTGAGTGCCGTTCGAGCGTAATTTCACGCCGGCCGGCCGCCGCGCTTCACGCTTCACTAAGCCACACGCGTTGCAAAGCTTGTAAAATATGCCATTTTGCTCAAAGTAATGTTGATAATGGTGGGTACATGGGAGGTAATAAATATGTCTCAAAGTCGTCCAGGTCAGAAGTTCAAAAATATAAGTCTTCATGAATTGGATATGTCTATAACTATCAACCGACGCGCTTATCAAGTATTTGAATGTTTCGATATTGAATCAATTAAAATATGTTAGGAACGGATGTTTGACGTTTTTCATTGTATTTTACAGTCACATCTGATGGATGTAGAACAGACTTCATTTGACCAGATGCTTTTCAGCAAAGAATATCATCGTGAGGTAACGTGACCTAATCTCAATAAGGTCTAGTTTTTCATCTGGCTTAGAAGATCAGATGGCAATCGCTTTCGTAACAACTAACGTCTATGCTAAATATTGGGGTTAGGTTTCTGAACAGACCTCAGGCTCCTTCGAATGTATTCACACCGTGGCGCCATAACGCTTTAAACAAAACTATCATTGTACCTACTGTCAATACATTGTCAACACTACATTATGTACCAAAAATATATTGCGACATCCAGCAACCATTTTGGCCAGTATTCCATTAAAAGTACCGCTCACCAACTAAATGATGACGACCTCTGAAATTTACACAGCTAAGCGTAAACAGGGTGTAAATTCACGGCTCGTTTGCGTTTGCGTCCGTATCACAGCGACGGACAGAGCAGCTGCCGGTAAATCAACTGGGTGTTTAAAAGCTCTGTTCTATCGTCAAAAACTGTCGTAATAGCCAGTGGCGCCTCATGCAATTGTTTACCGTATTCCAATGCAATAGATTCCATATTTAAACTGGTTGTCAGTGGTTGGTACGGCCGTTGTGGTGAGGCAGAGTTGCACAAGTGCACATGCGATATGAGACCGCTCGTCTCAAAATGACTATGTGGAGCCAGGCTTGGAGTCTTATTTGCCCTTACGTTAGGTAGGTTAGTAGGTACAGTCATAAACAGAAGTAGCTTAGCGATTAAGATTTTCAAGAAGAGCTTTACATGCGTTTATCCTCTTAAAAATAAAGTCATGCTTAGATAACATTGAACACCCCACCCTATACCCCACCCTATTGCGCAGTGCATATGACAGCCTACGCAGTGCTTGGCACCCTGCAGCAAGGTGGAGCGACGATATCCGTAAGGTGCCGGGTACAGATTGGAAGAGAAGAGCTGAAGATCGAGCTCAGTGGCGTGCCATGGGAGAGGCCTATGTCCAGCAGTGGACCGATACAGGCTGATGATGATGATGATGACCCCACCCAATTAGATAGTTCTACCGCTGACTATACGCGTCCGTCAGATTTAAGCGTTAACTTGCCACTATGTTACATTTCAAAAGGAACTCATTCAGTCGTTAAGGGCCGGTTGCACCAAACAGTCTGTTAACGTCAACGTCATCGTTAAAAAAATGTTGTGTGAAAAGTTTGACAGATTTCTATGGGATGGCAGTTCCGTCGCCATATTTAACGTTGATCAGTTCGTTAGTTATGCGTGGTGCAATCCACCCTTATTAGTGTTATCCATTCGCAATGTAGTTGCAACTTTAAAAACTTAATCTTGATTATTCAAGTTGAATATACGTACCTATAAATTACCATCCCAGTTGTCTTTTTACTTGAAACATTTTCACTGAACCTGACACTTTTCACAAGTAAAACACTACTTAAAATGTCACATGTCGCCAGAATATCTCATAAAGATACGCCGTTTTATATAACCGGGATCGTATGGAGATAGCCTGTCAAAACCATCCGCGTAGGTTATTATGAGATCCGCGTACCGAGTGCCCTATTTATGGCACAATGGATGATACACAAAGGAAAACTCAATTTAAATGTTCCGAAAGGGTTTGTGGAGACATTCGCTTGTACATTAGATACGTTCTTGTCGTATGTTTGCTTACAAAGTTTAAGTGCCTACGTTTGTAGAGGAGTGAGAGAGTAACATAGGATAGGTACTTACAGAAATGTATAGTTCCAGTGAAAAATTGTGGTTAAAAAAGGTCATTTATTACTTTATTACGAGTATATGATCGTGCATTGGGACAATGAAAATCGGGGTATTTTAAAATATTACAATTACTTATGTCCACTACACTAGGAGTTTTATACTTAGGCAACTTTGGATGAAATTGGCACAAGACCGGGACAAGTGGCGTACACGAAGAGATGCCTATGCTCAGCAGTGGGCGATAAAGGGCTGATGATGATGATGACTTTGGCAACGCGTCCGCTACACCTCGTTACCGATTCATTCTACCAACTAAGTAATTAGGTCTTTTTGAAGAATATAGTTTAACGTGTTACAATGATATTAACTATGGATCCACACACGCGGCAGCGTGTCAAGCCAAGTTCAAGCAAAGGAACTGGCTAGCCAGCGCCGAGTGTATATTACGCGAACCACTTGGTGCCATTTTTGACCCTTCTATAACTCAAAACCTCTTTAACGTAAACACATAAAACTACGTGTGTTTAATTATATCCATAAGGACATCTAGAAGCCCAAATTTCATAAAGCTAGCTCAAACGGTTATAAAGATATGAAGGTCAAAATGTCGTAAATTTTAGCACTGACTGACTGACTGACATATAGCACCTAAATCTAACCTACTCTCAGATGACCTAGAAGGATGAAATTTGGAATCCAGCTCGGTAATTGTGTGTAGGCGTAGGAAAAAATCTAAAAATAAAAAAAAGTTAAAAAATAGGGGGAGTCCCCATACAATTTTTTTTTATTGTATCGTTGGAACCGTTACAAGCAGATATTTGAAACTATCCCAATATATGTATTTTTATATTTGCTATATAACAAAGGGGAGTAAAACAAGGAGATCCGCTTTCGCCGAAACTTTTCACTAGCACATTAGAACATGTCTTCCAGAAGCTTGCGCCGCGCTGGAGAGGGATGGGGATGGTCGTCGGCGAGAGGAGGTTAACCAACCTTCGCTTTGCCGACGATATAGTGCTATTTTCATCGACGGCATCCGAGCTACATCGTATGTTAGAAGACCTTAGCAACGCAAGTCTCGAGGTTGGGCTGAAGATGAATATGTCTAAGACCAAAGTCATGACTAATGGCACCCAACGTAGGATTGAGGTAAACGGAGAACACATTGCATATGTCCATGAATACCTTTATTTGGGCCAAGTAGTCTCTTTTCAGGCACGACAGCAAAAAGAGATCGAAAGACGAACTGAAAACGCCTGGAAGAGCTATTGGTCCATGAAACACCTTATGAAAGGTGACCTACCTCTGTCACTTAAACGTAGACTCATGAACATGTGCATTCTTCCAATCCTCACCTACGGTGCTCAGACTTGGTCTTTGACGGAAGCTCAGAAGTCCAAACTCGGGGTTTGCCAGCGAGCTATGGAGCGCAGCATATTAGGTGTGAAATTAAGAGACCGTATCCGGAACACCACGCTGCGCTCTAAAACTCAAATAACAGATGTGGCTCGGAAAGCAGCCAAGTTGAAGTGGGACTGGGCTGGTCACGTCTGCCGCATGCCAAACGACTTGTGGGCTAAGATAACCACTGAGTGGGTGCCTCACGAGTCAAACCGAGGACCCGGCAGACCTCGACGGCGATGGCGGGATAACTTGGACTCCTTTTTGCGAGACTGGCCAGAGGTAGCGCTAGACCGGGACGACTGGAAGAAAAGAGGGGAGGCCTTTGCCCAGCAGTGGGACACAATGGGCTCATAATAAATAATAATAACATAATAACAAAAATATAAAAATAAAGTTAAGTCAAAAAATAAGTGGTGTATTTATTGTTTTATTACATAAAAAAGAAAACCATGCAGCGGAAACGGAAGAAAAAACATTAAATCTCAATGCCTGCCTAGTTTTCTTTACAAAAAGTAATGATATCCCACCAAAAACATAAATGTAAAAAAGGAGAGCCAAGTCCAATACAAAAAATTATGCTTGGCTGTGGGCTTCGCCGCAAAAATAATGGAGATCTAAATGAGTGCCAAGTTCTATGCAAAATCCAAATATGTACTTATAGGAACTAAATAACATTATGAACAAGTATTAAACTCTATTTCATTGCTTTATTGGATACCTATAACAATTGCTGTTATTTAAAAATGTGAGATCTTAAAGTAGGTTAGATTTGACTTGGCCAGTTTTCATTACATCAGTCATTTTATAAAGTTATTCAACATATATATATTTTTTTAAATTCTAATAAAAACTGGCCAAGTCAAATCTAACCTACTTTAAGATCTCACATTTTTAAATAACAGCAATTGTTATAGGTATCCAATAAAGCAAAGAAATAGAGTTTAATACTTGTTCATAATGTTATTTTGTTCCTATAAATACATATTTGGATTTTGCATAGAACTTGGCACTCATTTAGATCTCCATTCTTTTTGCGGCGAAGCCCACAGCCAAGCATAATTATTGTATTGAACTTGGCTCTCCTTTTTTACATTTATGTTTTTGGTGGGATGGGTTATACTCTTACAAAATGAGCACAAAAAATACTTCCAAAGTTATTTCATAACAATCATAACCTACCAATAATTACTATATGTTTATCTATTTTGACAATAACTATATCTTAGTCACTCTCGTGGCTAGAACATTACAATTTGTCTCTTTCTCACACGGGTAACGGAAGCTTATTAGCACGTCCGCAATTGAAACAATTGTTTGAATTCACTAATTTCAAATGCTGTTGTTGATCGGGACTGGTCCTGTCAAATGTGATGTTTGTCTTATTCGGATCTTCCTTTTCTAGGAATCCTTTGGTTATTAAGTCCATGTCAAATAAATGTCAAATGAGATTGCTTAGTGTCAAAACGACACGTATTAGTTTCAAGGGTTGTCAAAATTACAATATGTTTCGACGTAATTACGACGACAAAAGAAGATCATTTTGATTACCTATGAAGCAGGAGGTCCCGGGTTCGAATCCTGGTCAGGGCATTTATTTGTGTGTTCATCACGGATATTTGTTCCTGAGTTATGGATGTTTTCTATGTATGTAAGTATTTATCTATTATATATATCGTCGCCTAGTACCCACAACACAAGCCTTATTGAGCTTACTGTGGGACTAGGTTGATTTGTGTAAGATTGTCCCATAATATTTATTTATTTATTATTTATTACAAATCCGTGACAAAACAACATTTTAAAATTAGAATAACGCTCCTGCTTTCAAAGAAGAATTGTTCAATCACTTCACCTTGTTTTAACTTAAGTGTCGGATACGTAAGCCATACGCTTCAATCACTCTGCTGTCGCTGCTCAATAGGGTCTCATTTCTAAATAGAATGGCAGATATTTGTAATGTGTATGGTGTAGGGTGGCGTAGGGCGCACCCTCCTTTCTTAGAAAACTGCTATTGAGAAATTGAGGCCCATTAATAGAACCTTATTAATAAAACTTTAACATCAATTCAATCTAAGAAGCTGATCTTGAATTATATACTATGTACCTATTTGACAAATATAAGGTAAATCTTGAAGCAACAACAAAGTTCAAAGGTACTTAATTTAGATTCTCCGTTTGATCAATAATTAGGTTTTTTTTTTACAACATCATGGAGATTGTCAAATTACGATCTACAATAATAATAGAGCTTGATATAGGTACAAATAATAGGTATGGTAACTGTTATTCATTTACCTAGTGGTCAAATTAAATCGTAGACGCTTAAGCGGGTATACGAGTAGACGCTTAAGCACGTATGTATTGTAAATACGTTTTTACCTACCAAATTTTAAACAATCCAAAAAAAAACAGTCAAAAAACGTGTATTTTCGTTCAAAAACTGTGCGTTAAATTTTTTATTTGTTTCAGCGAAACATTTCTAATTCCTCGCGTTTTATACTTTGAATTTTATTATACCCTGGTGTATAAATTTCAGGCCAACAATTGCTTAAAATTACGAATTCTTTAGTAAAACATTTTTATTCTATGGCCATAAATCTACATTGAAAATTATATCGTGTTCGCGTTTGTACGGTCACGTCTCAAAATATGGATACATTTAATGTGACAAAAACATGTATCCAAGACTTTACGCCTTGGTAATACAGTCGTGGTTACATATTTTTGTCACATTAAATGTATCCATATTTTGAGACGTGACTAATAACAGCGACCCGAATTACAAGGTGCCATTTATTTAAGATTTACATCTACTTGCGTAATGTAACGCTTAAAAATAAAATCCACATTTATGTGAGAACGTTAGCCGTTTGTCATACTTAGTGGTGTTTAAAAATGCCCTAAAAAATACACTTAAGGTAATCAATTTACATTTCTATACAAAAGCATTTTACTTGAGCTTATGGTTCAGTTCTGGGAAACGATTTTTTCTTTAGAAGGAAAAAAACCCGTCTACGCCTAAATGGCTTGTTAGAACTTCGAAATATAGACGAAACACTTTGGGTGATTTTGAAAGAGCTGCCATTTAAAACTCCTTAATAGTAACTTATCTACTTACAGCTATTTATTCGGCGCCTGGTTAGATAAAAACCGTGATACCTATGCTGGAGATCATCGAATATAGCTAGGGTATATAATCATAACCAATATATTTATTAATCTCATATCTCGAATACCATGCAATTTTCCGGCAAATTGGCGAAATGTATCAATGATGAGATTTCGTGCGTACCCGGCCTGCGCGTGACAGGCGAATAATAGCAACGAGGTTAATGCCGGAGGCTAATATACACACTGAGTAGCATTGAAACTTAAATATATACGTTTACGATTCGATTATCATTTGCTATTATTTGCAGTGCGTCCCAACTGTGCGGTGAGTAAGGTTGCCAAAGAG
Source organism: Pammene aurita (assembly GCA_947086415.1). NCBI lineage: Eukaryota > Metazoa > Arthropoda > Insecta > Lepidoptera > Tortricidae > Pammene > Pammene aurita. The sequence goes on from OX352294.1 coordinate 38,743,026, forward strand.
CTCAAAGAGGACCCAGTGTGTTGACGACGAGGCGAGGGACCCTCTTGTTCCCTTAGCCGTCAACACAGTGAATCCTCCTTTTTGTAAAAGGTCGGCAACGCGCATGTCACACCTCTGGAGTTGCAGGCGTCCATAGGCTAATAGTAGCTGCTTACCATCAGGTGGGCCGTATGCTTGTTTGCCACCGTCGTGGTATAAAAGAAATACAACTTCTCACTGTACATATCTCATCTGACTCATATCTCTGTACTGTACATTAAAGTTTAAATAAATAAATATAAGGTAAGGGTAGGTGTAAAAAGAGCAATATTACGGAGTTATAAGAGTAAAATGGTTATATTGACTTTTTTAATTCTATTAATCCAAGGCATTCTGAAACACTACCGTACCGTACATATGACCAATAACATAGAGAAGTAAACTGAACTTTGTCTCTGAAATATAATAACATTTTGTTATACACGGTGCCCGTGAGCATTGCGAGAGATTTTAACCACGCATTTCTGAGGTCAAAAGAATGAAAAAACATTATATGACTTTTGTTGTAAAACGCCAAAAAAAAATTTTTTTTTTTACTTTTTTTTTCACTTTTTTTGAATGCTGTTCTACATAAAAAGTAAATGTCATTAGAAAAAAGTAACGGAAAAAGTAAATTGCTACATTTTTTCTCGTCAAAACTAGTCGCAATAACCTAAGAAACATGCAAAGTGTTTCTTAGGTCTTTGATATCAGTCAATAACAGATGTCTAGACTATGCCCCATACCGGTGAGATCGCCATCAAAAAATCATTTTACACTGAGAAACAATTCAAAATGCAATTTTTTGTAAGTAGTATTTACTCTGAAACTATGGCGAATTTCGAAAAAGTTTAAAGGACATTTTGTTCTCTAAATATGATAATGAATACACTGTTAAAGTCTCTCGCAATGCTCACGGGCACCGTGTATAGATAGGTGGGGACCGGGGTGTTACTGAGTAACAAGAAACCTCGGTAAGAAAGCACTCCAACTTTCACGGCTCAGATATTTTATTTGTTCTCATATTTCAAACAATTTGATAGACTCCGTAATGTAGGATGCGTCGGTGGTTTCGGAAGTTACTCTCTGCTATTTAAGTACAGTCAGCAGCTGAAATATACAATTTTGTTGACGTTATTTGGTTAAAAAAACAAAATTAATATTTACTTTCTTCTTTTCACAGGTAATTAACAAGCTTCTGCAGTTTATACAGGTGGTACAGTTATATTTAAGTACATTGTAAGTAATTTAATGACAGCGGCCTTTGGGGAACTTTAAGTATAAGGAAAACATAAACAAGATTTAGAAATACAAACCCACGTCCGTTTGGAAGTCGTCAGCCCAACCTTAATTTACAAAAACATCTTTCAAAAGGCGAGTCCTAGGAGACGCGAAACTTTTCCAATTCCTTGTTTGTGAAAATAGCCCGGGGTGAATGGCCTCGGCACGGTACACGCGTCAATTGACAAGATGGATTCTTCAATAATAAAGTTTTGTACGACAGGGCTCCTGCTCGGATCAAGAAGGCAGTAAAAGGCTTTGATTTGAAAGTCAAGACTGGCTGGCTAGAATGCTGGCTAGTCTTGAATCGGGTATTACGCTTAATGTGCCATCATTTATTATTTAACGATGACAAAAATTTTACATTAGGTAATAAATACACAAAAATAATTAATTAATAAATATTATACGACAATCTTACACAAATCGATCTAGGTCCACAGTAAGCTCAATAAAGCTTGTGTTATGGGTACTAGACGATATATAATAGATAAATATGGATAAAGACTTAAATACATAGAAAACATTATAATAGATAAATACACGATATATAATAGATAAATATGGATAAAGACTTAAATACATAGAAAACATCCATAACTCTAGAACAAATATCTGTGATGAGGCACAAATAAATGCCCTGATCAGGATTCGATCCCGGCACCTCCTGCTTCGTCGGTAGGGTCACTACCGACGGGGCTAGGAAGCCGTTAAAACATGCAACATAATGCATATATATTTACTTATAAACATTTATAAATGTATAATACTTTCAATCAATATATTAATTTCGTAAGTATTTAGTTATGAGTATAAAAAAGTTGTCACGTTTGTATTTTAATGCTATAATGAGCCCTTTTGATATAGCTTGCTAGGTAAATCATGTATCTATGTGTATTTTTCCTGTTTTTTTTTTAATTAATGGGAATTTACGCTTCATAAATTCTATAAGGCCTTTTTAACCCTCGTTTTCGTTTTGTGGTCTGGCCTTTAACACTTTCAGTGCCACAGTTGTAGTAGTCGTATGTCGTATAGAAGAGTAAAGCGCCTACGACGAGAGATCCCGCTTAGCGGGTTTCTGCCACTTAACGTGTTAAAAGCATCGAGTTCTATTTAACTCAGCTTAAACTATTAAAGGTAAGGAATATTGAAATGTGAAACAGATATTCTTCTATATGAAGCTCCATTAAAACAAAAATTTTGTAAATCAAATCCATAAGGGTACGAAAAGGATGTTTAACGTTCTTAACGATTTACACACGCACGAAGTCACAGGCGGAGGCTAATGTTCTAATAAATTGGAATTTATAAACTACAAGTACTCTAGTTAAATAGTATTTTATGTTACGACATTTTGTATTCAGGCGAACGACGTCTGCCTTGTATTTTGCACAACGAGTTGGTAATCTATTTGAAAGCTGACGAGATGAAAGTTTTATCGTTTGGCTTTTGAAAGGGTTTAGGAGGAGTTTGCTCTCTTGATGTATTGTATCACTGGAGCTACTTGTCTACAATGGCAACTGGTACAAAGGTAAGGTAATAAGTAAATTAATTTTGTTCTAAGCAGAAACGTCTGCAAGTGAAATTTAAATTTTATAATTGAAAGAAAAATGGAAATAGATTGATGGAATGGAATGGATTGAAGGAACTGATGGAAAGATTAACCGATGTTGAGTAAGCGTCGATGGCTCAGTTGGTCAGAGCGATCGGACCGGTGTTCCGAGAGGTCGCAAGTTCGAATCTTGCTCGACGCGGTGAGTTTTACCATTTTTCTTTCAATTATAAAATTGAAAGGTAGAAATTTCATTTCAACGCACTGTTCATTGTATAGGTACCTCGTGTAAAAAAAAACCTTCACAGCAATTAGGTATCACTGTCATTTAGAACGCGGTTTCGTGGTCATGAAAGAAGCTCAAGGCATCTTTTGTTTTACATAGTCATATATATATTCATAGTAATATTAATTTGATAGATAGCTAAAATGCTGACCTGACAGCAACTAGACTTGAGAAACTTATTTAAATGAAATAGTTAAAATACCATGCAACACACTCATTAAAACTCAACTGAAATCATCTAACTACTTTAAAACTGGGTTCCTAGGGAGATCAATTTAATCTGTATAGAACTTAGAAGCCTCTTTGGGGTTGAATACCAAAAAAATCCTTCTTTTAAGTATTTACTGTATTTGAAATGTTCAAATTTCAGGTTTTAGGATATGCGTTGTCTCTCAGTAGGTACCTAAGAAACGGAACTTTTTTGTATGAAATGTTATACATTAGGGTGCCATAATAAATAGGTGACAGCTGCGACGCTCGCCTATAATATACTAAATAAAAAAATATGAAAAACTTATCCGCAAATTCAATTATCGGCAAAAAATTCCAGGCTGTATTCTTGCAAATAAATGAAATATGTCTTTTACTGTGTCGCGCAAGTTTTAATAACATCTGTCCTGGCTCTCAGTTCTCAGTTCCCGTTTCATTGGAAACTTTAATGTTGTGGACGCGATGTGAAACTTGGCCGGCGATTATAGGCTAAGAGCTGGCTCGGGAAATAGGTCTGCAATTTGGAGTCTGAGGAGTAAGACTACCAACAATAGTCCATTCCTTATGTATTTTTAAAGAATATAAAGCAATGAAATGAAAAATGAAAATGTTTTACTCCAGAATAAATTCCATATAAATATATTTAAAATTAAATTAAATTAAAATCTTTTCTACCAATTATGTCATAGAACGGACGGCTAAGTCACGTGTTTCTTTTTATCATTCTTTATATCACAGACTACACATACTACTCATGATTAAGCACAAGTCACCACACATAAGCTCAATTTTATTCGTAAATGTGTATGATTCGAACAGCACATCTCAATAGTATTCTACACCCCTTTTCAATATAACTATCTAGGTTCACCCCTATAAGTTGTTTTTTTTGGATATTTTTAACCTTTTGAACGCTTTCTCTCTCGCATCAAGACGTGGCCTACACGCCAATATCTCGACTAGTGAATAACGAATATAAACCTTATCTGTCAGCAGGACAATTGCTTTGACAGCGTCAGCCATAGCCACTTTAGTGGTCGTTGGCGTGGCAGGCACGACAACATACGACCGATTTAGTGGCTCTTGGCGTTCAAAAGGTTAATAATAATAATAATAATAAATACTCTTTATTGCACACCTCATACAGTTACAAGCACAAATTTTACAATTAGATAAATTTAGGTAGAGGTAACAACAGGCGGTCTTATCGCTAATGAGCGATTTCTTCCAGACAACCTTTGGGTAGTGGAGACTAGAGAAAAACAATAAGCAGTAGGTGGTGCATAGAAACAGAAGAGACGAAATAGATAACACAGCACATTCATATGAATATACATACTTAAATAAATACAAAATAACATACATATACGTACATATATACATATATAATACACACAGTAAGAAACAACAGTGTCAACTTAAAAACCTAAGGAAGAGATAAATAGTATTCCTTAAGTTGCGATTTAAAGCTACCAATAGATTGCGCGCGTTTTATGTTGAGAGGGAGAGAATTCCACAAACGAACGGCCTGGAACGTAAATGAGCAATTATAAAATTTGGAAGATGAAGATGGCACTTTTAGGAGCAATTTTTGAGAGGATCTAATAGAATTAAGATAAGAGAAACGCTCTTTGAGGTAGCGGGGAGTTGCAGGGTTAAAAAGTATAGAAAAGAGTAAAGAAAGTATGTGAGAGTTACGGCGGTGACGGATGGGGAGCCATTTGAGTTGAGAACGAAAACTAGAAACATGGTCGAATTTGCGTAATCCGAAAATGAACCGAATGCAGGCATTTTGAATACGCTCAAGCTTATTAAGTTGCTCCTCGGTTAGGTCTAAATAGGAGATATCTGCATAATCAAGAATGGGGAGAAGTAACGACTGAGCAAGCGCAATTTTAGTAGCAATTGGCAGGAAATTCCGGAGCCGTCTGAGAGACCCTATGGCAGCAAACATCTTCCTGCTCACTTCACTCACCTGAGGCACCCATGATAGACAACGATCCATGATTACGCCAAGATTTTTCACTTGGTTGGAAAAAGGAATTTGGATGCCATCGAAGACTATCGGAGGGAGCCTGAGAAAGTCAATTTTGGAGATTTGTTTAGCGCTACCCATCACAATTACCTGTGACTTTAGGGGGTTTACTTTTAAACCGTAATTTTGACTCCAATTTGATATGCGGAGCAGATCAAGATTCGTGGCTTCTATAACTGAATTGAGATCGCTATGCATACCCTGCGAATATATTTGAAGGTCGTCGGCATAGAGGTGATACGAAGAGGAGAGATCAAGAGTTATGGAATTAATGAAGATAGAAAATAAAAGAGGAGACAGCACACCACCCTGTGGAACACCAGCTGATGTGCTGCACCAGGAAGAACACGATGAATCTAGTTTTATTCTTTGCCGACGACCAACCAAATAACTGCGGAACCAGTCAATCGCTGCAGCAAATATGTTAAGAGACTGTAAGAACGCGAGCAAAATGTCAAAATCGACCGTGTTAAAGGCATTACTGAAATCTAGAAGTGCAAGAACTGTAAGCTTCTGGTCATTCATACCCAAACGGATGTCATCGGTAACCTTGACAAGAGCCGAGGTAGTAGTATGGCCCGGACGAAAACCAGATTGAAATGGGTTTAGGAGGTCATTTCTATTCAGGAAGGAAGTTAGTTGCTGATGCACTAGCCGTTCGAGGACTTTGGATAGGAAAGGAAGAATGGAGATGGGGTGATAGTCAGAGAAGGAACTGGGGTTGGATTTTTTGGGTAAAGGAATAATATTGGCATCCTTCCACAGACTGGGAAAAGTACTTGATGAAATGGAAAAATGCAGAATACCGGTGATAATAGGAACAAACAAATCAAGGAGAGGGAGTATCATATTTCGGCTAACACAGTCAACACCAACGGCGTTAGAAGTGATATTCAATATACCCTTCCTAACATCACTCTCACAGAAATGGCTAAAATAGAAAGAAGAGAAATCTAAGGCAGGAAGTGATGAAAGATGATGAAGTGAGTTAGATTTCTTAGGACCACTGAAACAGGTGGACGATGAAAAATGCTGGTTAAGCTGGTCAACGCTAATATTGTTTAAATTGGTTGCCTGTTGAGATTTGCCAACTCCGAGACCTTTCAAAAATTTCCACACTTTGGCTGGATTTCCATCTTCAACAGAACTGTGAATATGACGCCTCTGAGCATCTCGACATATAGTGCTACAGCGATTGCGCAGGGTATGATATTTAAGTTTATTTTTCTCAGAGTTGTTAGCCTTATACTTAGATTTAGATTGATTCTTCCTCTCTATAAGGGCTTTAATATCCTCAGTGAGCCAAGGAGCAGGGAGATGCTTGACTTTTATTGCTCGAACAGGAGCATGAGCGTCATAAAGTTGTATGAGGAGCGAATTAAAGAGAGAAACTTGATCGTCTACCGAACCCGCTCGAGCGATACTGCTCCAATCGATTGTTAAAGCGTCATCTCGAAGCTTTTCCACATTTATCCACTAAAATTGCGCTGCAAAAGAATTTTCGATTTAGATTTGGGAGGACGAATTTTGTAAGAGAGATAGAGCAGATCATGATATGAGAAGGCATCCGCGGAGTATTGTCCAAATTTAGACACATGAGAAGTCGAAGAAACTAAAGTTAAATCAAGAAGAGAAGGCGAGCAATTTGGAAAATAGTGTGTGGCGTCTGAAGGGAGAATAGTTAGATTGCATGCACCACCAGGGATTTAAGGCGCCGGGATCGACTGTCATCCTTCAGAAGACACGTATTTAGATCTCCCATAAGAATGTGATGATTATAAGAAGGCATAAGGTCTTCGAGAAGTTTCTCAAGAGAATCAAGGTAATTAACGTGAAGGGAGGGGGAATAAAAAACGCCAAGTAAAAGTTTGGAATGAGAGAGGGAAACGTCGAGAAACATATACTCTGCGGCATCAGAAGTAGAAGAACTGGCAGATACATTAACAATTGAATAGGGGATGTAAGAACGAAGGTAAATCGCAACTCCACCGCCACCTCTTCCAAGGCGGTCGTGCCGAATTAAATTGAAACCAGGTAAAGAGTAAGACGTTGAAGGCAAAGCTGGTCTGAGCCACGATTCGGAAATTAAAATAGCATGAATGTTCTTAATGTCAAAAGAGAGTAACATATCGCTGTAATGTGCAGGAATACTTTGCGCATTTAAATGCACAACGTTAAAGTGTTTTAGGTACATCATTAAACTGAGATTCCAGAAAGTCGTGAAGCGAAGGAGGCAAACTATGGAAACTGTCTTCACTTACACTATCTAAGGAGGAAAAAGATAAATACTGATCACTGTTATCACTGAAAGGCATCTGAAAAATATATATAAAGTTAAAAATATAATAAGTATATAATAAGTGTATACTAATATTCAATAAATATAAAAATATATACAGTAAAAACTAAACAAAAACTCCACAATCTACCCGCCAGCAGCAAATAAAGAATGAAATACAGTTATAAAGAAACGGAAGTTCAATTTAAAAATACATGTTGGCTTCAGATTCGACAGGCATTAAGTTAAATCACAAAACTAAGGAAATAATTAACTAAGAAAAACGGAACGTAATTTAATAAGGAAATATTTAACTTGGTAAAGCGGACCGCAATTTAACAGTTGGCAACACTATACCTGCCATCCGTCAGCACACATGTCAAACTGTCAATGTCAGTTGGAACTTGGCAAAGTGACATTTAAAGTTAGCAATGAAGTTATTGGAATTAATTTATAATATTTACGGGAGACTATTAAAGAGGGTATACAACAAATAACAGTGATTACACGTCAAAATAGAAAAGCGTCAAGCAGTATAACCCGAACAAATACAGAAGAAAGCTACACTATGTACATACTAAGGCTTCAATTTGGCAGCCGCACGTCTGGGCTTTATCTGTTTCTCCGGTTTCTCGGCTTTGCTGCAATTATCTGCCTTAGGAGGAGCATCCACGCTTGGGGTCGGAGTCACAGGCTGCTCTGGCGCATCCGAAATCGCCTTAAGCTCTGCAAGGCTCACCACACGCCTGCGCACGTCGCTCGCATCCAAGACATGAACAACGCCGTCCCAGGTCCAACATCTTCTGACGCCAAACCGCTCCCGCGCTGCCATGAAGGCCTGCTGACGTGATTTGGTCAAGAACTCGGCTATCGTTACGCCGGAGCCTTTCAATGCCACCTTACCAAACCACACTTTATCACGGACGGCAGTCTCACAGAACTTCACCACAATAGCCCTGGGTTTGCTGCCTCTGCGACGGCCAAGTCGGTGGTTAGGTTAATTCACATGAGTAATTATCAAAAACGTTAACTCAACTGAAATTAGCGGTCGCGCTCTCATACTAAATTAGTACGAGAGCGCCTATAGTATGTGTGGTGACTTCGAGTTGTACTTATGATCTGAAAGTAGAGGGCGCTGAACGCAGGCGAGGAGTGGCTACGTTCAGTTTTTACAGTTCGGTCGTGTCTTATTTTACATCTAGACACACGGCAGTGTGTCCGCCAAGTTCGAGCAAAAAAAAGCGACACACCGGCCGTGGGTTATATTACACGAACCATTTCGGGCCAATTTCGACCACCCTATAACTCAAAACATATTTTATCTACGCATATGAAATTTCGAGTGTTGACATCCCCTTAATTGTCTAGAATACAAAATTTCATTATTCTGCCTATAGCAGTTCTTGAGATATTGACGTCAGAAAATCGCTATTTTTACTATACACTCACTGACTCACTGACTCATCAAAAACCTAGACCACTTCCAATGGTCGTACTGACTTGAAATTTGGCATGGAGATAGGTCTTAAGGTCAAAGTAAAGGGAAAAATCTGAAAACGGCCAAGTGTGAGTCAGTTTTAAAAATAGCGAAGGTGTAACTTTGTTCTACTATGAAGTCATAATGAACTAAATGGGTCTATCTTCCAATGGTCGTACCGACCTGAAATTTGGCTCGAAGGTTTGTCTTTAGGTCGAAATAAAGTAAAAATCTGAAAACGGCCAAGTGTGAGTCAGTTTCGAAAACAACGAATAAGTAAATTGTGTTCTACTATAAGTAGGTATGGAGTGGAAATGAGATAAGACTTATTTAAATTTAGGTACATACCAATTTAAGACAATACATGTTTGTCTTAAAGACAAGAACAATAAAATTGTTCACCACTCTGTGTGTGTCTGTTGCGGGAACCGAACCCACGATTTACGAAGTACAAAGCAGGTCACTAGGTACACTAGGTGCGCTAAATCAGTCAAACAAAAATGAAAAGACTATTTTTTCTCGCATAGTCTAAATAATTTCTAATTTTACAACTAATAAAATCGCAGATTCAAGAACATGGAAATCATATATACTCTAAGATGGAATTATATGTATATACTACTGCCCATCTCACCCTCCGATACGCCACGGGATGAGATGGGATGGTGCACTTCTAGGGCTACATAATAGGCCACCAATTATAATACCTACTGGTAGGTAGGTATTACCAAGTTATTAATTATCTATGTAGGTAGCGTACTTACAAACAGAATAAAGTACGTTATTGATGTATGTAATTATATGTATTTAAGTAGGTACATTTTATAGGTGTAGGGAGCCAGTTTATTTGTAAAAATCACCTATAAATAAATAGTAAAGTAGAATTAGACGCTTAGTATAAAGGGTATAGTATTAAGTACATACCTAAGTGGAATGAGACATTTCCTAAAGCAAAAGTGATAAAAAAATAATAAAGAACCTACACCTAACAAAAATAAATGAAATCCCATCAAAAACATAAATGTGAAAGGCTGCCAAGTTCGATACTATGGGAATGCTTCGCCTATAAAAGAAGTGAGATCTGAATAAGTACCAAGTTCCATAAAAATACCTCAAATCATAAATAGTTATAGGAATGCACACTTGATTTCCAGCAGTTTTTAAGGTACATTTTGAATAAGTATCACGTTACATAGAAATACCTAAAATTATAATAGTCAGAGAAACGCACACCGGTTTTTTTTGCAGTATCCTGATAACATTTATATTTGAAATCTAACTTACAAGATTCGATGCACATACATAAATAAATAAATATACGGGGTCAAGCTCAATAAAAGTGTGTAATAACGAGTGATTCTACAACCCTGGGCCTGCCAGTCTGCCATTGATAAACAGCTGCCAGGTTGCCGGATCAAGAAATAAAATATAGCATGGCAACCTAATTAGGTGGACGGTTTGGTTGCTCCATAAATTACAAACTTTTTTCCTGGGCCGGCTCTCAGTCTATTACGGAGGAAACCGCATTCACGGATCATTTGCTTCCAGTGTTTTTGAAGCAAAGCGCGAGGAATACTGTTAATGTTATTTACCTACAGCAAAACCAGATTATAGGAAAATACAGGTAAAAAACCTATAGATACTGATCTAATTGTTTTGGAGCCCTAATAATACGTTAAGAAACTTTTTACTATAGATTGTATGATTTGGAAAATTATTTTATTTATTTATTTATAGGAGCCAAGAGTGTCCCACTGCTGGGCAAGGGCCTCCCTCCTTTCCTTCCACGTGTGCCGGTCTTGAGCCGTCTCCCACCAGTTTTTATCGATTTGGACAAAGATGTTATTTAAACAATTGCATCGCTATCTTGCGCGTTTTAGTAAACTTTTAAGTACTAAAAAATATCTCATTGCCAAATGCATACTTTTCCAACCACTTGTACTACACAATTAAATAAGATTAATATACATAAGGACAATCTAACACAAATCGACTTCGTCCCACAGTAAGCTTGATTAACGCTCGTGTTGTAGGTGCTATGTAGATAAATACTTAAATGCATAGAAAACATCCATAACTCAGGAACAAATATCTGTGATAAACACCTAAATAAATGCCCTGACGGACTGGATACGGTCGCAACTTTATAAAGTAAACATTCCCGAACATCCCATTATGAGCCGTCCACGTCCGGACACTGATCCATTTTCATATATTTTGTAGCAACATCCCTCTAAACTGAAGAATCCGTCGATCATCGCGTCTATTAGAACCTCTCATCCCTGTTTTAAAACGACGTATGTTTATAAAGCTGCTATAACATCTGTGTCGTTTTAACTAACAAGTTTGTAATTCATCCATCAAAATGTTTCGCTCCAGCGGCCCCTAAGTATACCACAGATTCGGTCCGAATTCCGGTTTTTCATCTATATTGTCCCATTGTTACCGCAATCGGACACGACCCTACATGTCCGCCATTTTATTTTCGACGCTCATATATTTTATGCTCGTAAAGTCGGCCGTTTTTTGCAATTGTGCCATTTGCTGCGGGCTTTTCGAGTGCTTTGTATGCGTGGTCATTGTTCTGATGTAGCCAAGGGTTGATTTTTGTGCGCTGAAAAGAAGTTTCAAAGGAACTGTTTAAAGTAACCTTTATGGGCTATGGATATCTCGTTTATATTTTGGTACCTATCGCAAGAGTAACGTACAGTCATCTGCATTAATATTTTATAATAATTAGAGCCTCGTTAAAGAAATCTATTCAGGAAAAGTCAATAAACACTTAAAGTGCCCAGTGTTCGACACGCTTATGTCCAATAGTTCACACCCTGCTGTCGCCTTTAATGCCAAAGACTTAGGGCCCTACTCATCAGCGTCACCCGGCAAGATATTTCCATACAATAAAATTTATTAGCGAACGTTTTAACGGTGACAGATGGCTTGTTGCAACCGACCCTTAATTTTAAAGATGACATATACTGGAATAGTAACGACCAGTCGAAAGTTTACCTTAGTGGTTTAAAATGAATTAGCGATATATGTATAGATGGTAGCTCAAAAAGTGGCAAAGCTATTACGCAACACAGCCGAGACATTACTCACGGGTCAATACCGCCACCGCGCTAAATGCTCAATATGGCGGCATGATAGCCTGCTGAATTTACATACTAATGACGACTGGCTAATCAGCTAAGGCACGAGATAGTAAAATACAATGGGTACCATTCCCAGCAAATTGTGGGTGTAGTTAGACCTCAAACGTATGTGACACGGTTTTAAGGCTCTACATCTACAAAGAAGATTTTGTCAGTTCAAAAAAAAATTCAAATTCAAAAATTCAAAATTTCTTTATTCATTTTACACCAGTAAAAATCTTACAGTGACCAGCATCTCCTGGTAAGTTATTTGCAAAATAACCTGTGCTAGGAGACACCGCTCTTCCATATCTTCAATATACTATGATGCCTATTTCTATTTATGATATAATACTATTTCCCTTAGTTACTAGTTATGTGTGTGTGTGTGTGTGTGTGTGTGTGTGTGTGTGTGTGTGTGTGTGTGTGTGTGTGTGTGTGTGTGTGTGTGTGTGTGTGTGCGTGTGTGCGTGTGTGCGTGGGTGTGCGTGTGTATGTGTATTTGCGTGCACGAGTGCAAGTATTCTAGGTTATAAATTCCAATAAATCTTCCACCTGTTCATAATTTTTATCTTCCAACCAACGTGTTACTTTACCTTTAACATCATGTTGTATCTTTGGATAAATATCTAATTCTTTGTTTATAGTATTATATAAGTGCGATGATTTTTTATTAAACTGTCTTCTAGCAAAACTTGTGTTAGTTTTTGGTAAGGTCATAGCAATATCTTTTCTCCGTTTTGTCAGTACATTGCGGTCAAAAGATGTCGTTCTGTGTTTTCTCAGGACGGAGGTCAAAATATATAACTTTCTTACTGTAAGCAAATTACATAATTTATACAGCTTCTCAGTAGAAAACCATAACTTCTTGAAGTACATAATTTTAAGGAGACCACGTTGAGCTCTTTCTACGTTTATGAATCTGGAGTGCGATTTTTGAATCTCACCAAGTGACTAATTCTCACCGATGTGAGTGATTTCCGAAAGTTCGTATTTTTGAAACTCATCGGTGACTTACATTTGTCATATCTATGATATCGATTTACGAGTGCCCCTACCCACTCGTAATTGAAATCACCATGCGATTGTTTTTGACAGTTGACGTATGTGACTTCTGCCAAAAACGCCAAAGAATGTTTTTCGGAAGAATTAGCAGCGGGGCTCGATTGTGACATTTGTTATTGCGACGATTTATTGAAAATATAAAAAACGGCCTAGTGCGTGTCGGACCACGCATAATGGAGGGTTCCGTAGCTTCAATGGAATAAGAACCAAACTAATGCCAAAAGGTCGTATCTGATGCCTATTGAAGAAGTTTTTTTGCAAATAACTCAAAAATGGCTTAACCGATAATGTTCAAAACAATTTTCATAGAAAGTTTGTGATAATGCGCATCTTCTCAAATTTTTTCATATTTTTTGGACGTACAGTTCAAAAGTTACAGGGGGGACGCTATTTTTTGACTTTCGAAGCGATTTTTTCTGAAAATATTTACTTAATCACAAATTGTTCAAAGAAACCTCAATGTTAATTTTAAAGACCTATCGATTAATGTGCAACATGTTGATATTCGGTAAAACAAAAATTTGAAATTTTGTTACATGTATAGAGCGCCCCCCCCAAAAAAATTTTTTTTTCAGCAATTTTACTACATAACTAAATAGCGGCATACAAAATACACATTATGTCTTAATTTTATTAACATACGTCTTATAGTTTCCGAGTAAAATGGCTGTGACATACGGACGGACAGACGGACATGACGAAACTATAAGGGTTCCGTTTTTGCCATTCTGGCTACGGAACCCTAAAAATGGCAAGCCTGGAGGAGTACATTATGATGACGATGACGGACACGGACAGCGACGAAGACGACGACGTTCCTCATCGTCAACATAATCCAGCTGCGGTAGGCGTCGCAGAAAGAATTCATCACGAGCAAACATTTGCGATGTCTAATGCGATATTTCAAAAATATTATCGGCTTACGAAACCATTGGTAAAATTTGTAAAATTGTAAATTTGACATTCTAAAATTTCTGCATGTTGGTAAACAGCGTGTGACTTTCAAAAATACGGCTTTTGGAAAATGGTGACATAAAAGTCATCGGTGATAATTTTAGTCACCGGTGACTTTGATATCACCAGTGAGATTCAAAAATCGCACTCCTGGAGTGCGATTTTTGAATCTCACCAAGTGACTAAATCTCACCGATGTGAGTGATTTACTATCGGAAATCACTCACATCGGTGAGAATTAGTCACTTGGTGAGATTCAAAAATCGCACTCCTGGTCTTAGCAGCGCCGCCCCAAACAGGTAAACAATAAGTTATTATAGACTGCACCAACGATGTATATATCTCTTTTAAGATGTCTCTATTCCGACCTCGTGTACCCTGGACCTCTCTTGGTACCACATGTCTTAAATTTTTAAATATCCATTTTAGTTTTTGGAGTCTTATTATGACATATTCAAGATGTTGGTACCAAGTGAGTCCCCGATCCACAAAGACACCCAGATATTTTGTGCTATCAACTTTTAGTATAGAGGGACAGGCATACTGGGTACAGTTTGGTGTATTGTTACCGCAGCTGTGTATTTTGATGGTGAAGGTATTGTCAGGTTGTGTGTTACTATATATACTATGACATTATGCGCATTATGCATTATGTGCATTATTAGTTATTTATGCGCGCTTCGTTTTGATATTAATTATCGCAGGTGACTTTGTCAAAGTCTCTAAGTATAGGTTATTAAGTAGATACAGTCGACGTCAAAGATATGTTTACACTTTTACATCTTAATCCTTTGTAATAAGGTGTCAAAATGTAAACATATCTTTGACGTCCACTGTACGAGAGTAATTTGTTTTACAAAAATATTTATGTTTTACTGCTATCATTATGAGAGCAAGCTTTATTTGGTAATCCATTCACCATTTCGATAATTATGCTTGGTTTCGATGATGAAAAACATCGTGAAGAAACCTACACGATGACGCTAATGAATATGAGGAAATTGTACAGGAAGTTACAAACATGAAAACACGTGCCCTCATCTCCAACACATAATCTTACGCTTCGCGCTGGGCAAAAATAACAAGCTGAACGTTATACGGCCTATCTCGGAAAGAAGCTTACTCCTTCAACACTGCGAAAATTTCCACAAAATAGCATTCCCTCTTTTGGCGACGTGTTAAGATTCAATATCGAACCTTTATATTTATCAAAGTATCGAACAGCAAACATTTTAACAAACGCAGATATAAGTTTGTGAAATGGCTTATTTGGTGTTTTTGTGGATTTCTTATTTGCAAACGATAACAAGCAAGGTGCCTTTAGACTGGATTTAAGGTTCTTAGTGTAAGTTGGCAACTATATCCAAGGTTTTTATATTAGACCCATAAAACGTAGGTTCACAAAACCTGTTGGTGACAAATCATTCATTCAAAGTAATGAAAGTAGATTATACGCGATTATTGAAAATATTTTGTAAAAATTGTGAAAGTGTCTATATATATCGTACCATAGATAAATAGTAATAATAGATAATAATAATTGTCTCTATGATCATATCAATGTTTTACTATGACCCTCATGTTAACGTTAACATTATAAGACCTTTCTTCATTTCTTACTAGTTAGTCTAACTTTAAGTCACGTTCAGGATGATAAATCTCCTCTCTTATCCCAACAAAATTTCTCGAACTGTCAAAAATCAGCCAGATTAAAGAGAAACGAAAATGCTGACAAACGAAGCCGAGTTTAATTTTCCATGATGGCTAAATTTAATTTCATGTGAAAAATAAAGTGTAATATTGGACGTGACGTGTTGGCAGCATCATAAATCACGGCTAAATTACAGCAGCACATATGAAGCTGCGTTGTTGTTGTTAGGAATGCTGAAGTTCATAAACGTGTGGACAATTGCGCACGTTACGTATTTGTTGTCTTATTGATATTATACAGGGTGATCAATCCAAATGGGTCAGTAGGGAGAAGTCAGAAACTATGAGAGATAGCGACATCTTCTTTGTTCTTAGGAACCATGGCTTCGATTTTAAATTTAATAATAATGTAATTCTTATGCTGAGTTGGGTCCATTTTGTGATGCACGTTCATTGTTTGTTTTCATTGTTATTGTCTCTCAATGTTCATGTAAGCGTCACAAATAAATGTTTTTATTCTTATTCTTATTTTTTTTTAATCTCTCATACATAACCGGGAATCGAACCTGGTCGAAGTCTCTGTAAACAATGTTAGGTATAAATTGACCAGGATCGATTGCCGGTTCTGTATAAAATTTTATAAAAAAGTTTAAATGTCATTATTATTAAATCTAAAATCGACGCCATAGTTCCTAAGAACAGATTTTGCTATCTCTTATTTAAACATCTGATTTCTGTAGTAGAAAGCGACGTAGTGCCGTTATCATAAAATATCCCAATAATGTGCACAGGCCTTCGATATATTGTGCCACGCCCTTCTCCCCTTAGCAACACATTCGATCTAGCTTAACTTTAACAAAACACCTTAAAACTCCTATTATACAACAGGTACCTAACTATAAACTTTTATTCAAAGTGAATTAAATACGGTTTTCTCAAAAGGACTTACAAAGATCAGGTATGACGATTCTCAATTACATCCGCGACGTAAACTTGCTTTTAGACTAAAGAGCTGCAAGGAGGGCTTGTTCTTTTGTGAGCAGACAATGGTTAATCATCGGCTTTTAGGCTTTCAGGACGCTCGCGTTTAAATTTGCACGACTCATTAGCGGGTGTCTGCAAGGTCCTGCAAAATGCAGGGATGCTCTTTTATCCGACTACGGAAAGGGAAATTTTAGCAGCTTATTTGGGCGTTTCTAAATATGCTTGCGAGCTCATATGTTATTCAGATTCCAACAAATTTTATGACATCGCTACCCAGAATCGTGAGGAGAATTTATATCTTGTATTACAGAGTTAGTCAGTCAAGCTCTAAATATCCATGCGATGATTATTTATTGGTAAAAATAGTGTACACGACCTTATTGCTATCAAGATATTGCCATAATAGACTAGCTGACCAAGACACTGTCAGTAATAATCACATTATTTCTCTACCCTTATCATTCTATACGATTCTAGAAAAGGTCGGGTACAGAAATAATGAC
Source organism: Pammene aurita (assembly GCA_947086415.1). Lineage (NCBI taxonomy): Eukaryota > Metazoa > Arthropoda > Insecta > Lepidoptera > Tortricidae > Pammene > Pammene aurita. The sequence goes on from OX352294.1 coordinate 38,760,453, forward strand.
ATTATTACTGACAGTGTCTGGACCGCTACTTACGCATATTTTTGTTCAGTATTTTTTGTTTGTTAAAAGTTTTGCTTAATTTGGGCCTAGGTCTATCTGTATAAGATTGCCCTCCAAATATTTATAATAATGTCAATTCGAACGCCCGAATTTTCACTCAATTCATCGCACACTGACGCTGCGTAAATTATGTTGACTTAGGACAGGTATAGGTACCCTTACTCAGCATATTAACAGCTTATACGTTATTTACTCAAGTACCCGATCAAATATGCCACGGTGACTTAAACATACTTATCAAAAATATCCTCGCTATCTCACAAACATAATCACTACATATTTTCTAGATGTAGGATTTAAGACCACGCGTTAGGTACCACAGAATGTTATGCATGAACTGTTCCGTCAAGTTGTTTGTATTGTACTTCGTGTCCCGCCATTTTATGGGGGTTTTCAGAAAATAGTCTAGCATTTACTTTTAGATTAATTAACAAATCTTGACTTTATCTACTTAGAATTACAAGGGACTATTCATTAAAAAAAATCTCCTCATTTGGGTGGTAAAAATATGGCGCAGTTTTGTGATGGACTGATGGTCCATTCAAAATGTCCTTGCTCGGGCTTGAAGAGGTCAAAAACGTATATGCACTAAACTCATGGCTTCTGTAATTTCTAAGCATACCTGTGCTAACTCGGGGCAAGTTCTAGAGATTTGATATCGATGAAAAAGATGTCGATATATATTAATAAATATACTCATTGAAAATCCTCGATTATTTACTATGAAACGGTTAGATATTATCGATATCATGTCTAATATCGAGCATCTTGGTACAAAATTATACGGATGTCATTTCAATGAAAATAAGACAATTTTCTGTCAGTGCTATTCATATGCTGGAGCAAGAATAATATAAGTAAGTAAGGAAGTTTTTTATTTGCGTTATATGTGGTAAGGTAACAGTAGGTAAAAGTTTTATGGTTTAAAAATATAACACATTTAGCCGCGTTACGCCATGCTAAATGTATCCTTAAAACTAAAAACATAAATCTACTAGGTATAACACCTATATAATGCAATATATGAGGTAATATTCCGCTACGATTGTTACAAAGAAAATAAATAATTATTATTTATGTTGACATCTAGATGTTGACAGTAACATCGATATATTCTTTGTCGATGAAATATTTTGCTACATTATAGTACGAGAGCCCACGACCAAAATTTTTGTCTCATAGCAATACGGCCAAAACCGCATCAAATCGATAGATACGATTATCCTGAACTCGAAAATACCAATATCAGACATTTTCCGCGTAGCGTTTGATCTGACCGAATTTTCAAAATTGTCAAAGAATTTTACCGAACTGCATCATAGCAATATGTCTGATTTGCAGACTGTAGTTGAATGATAGTTCTGAGATACCGGAAACATATTTTTCAGACGTTAGTGGTGTAGCGCAAACCCGTAAAATCACTTAAAAAAATTAAAAATGAGACAAAAAAAATGTCTCATAGCAATACGTCTGAAAATCTTTTTTATTAGTAAATTTTGGTTATTTGATGCGAACAAAACAATTTTCAGACGAAAATGTGAACGCATTAAATTTTGAGACCGTTTTGAAAATGTTAACAAATTTTACCGATCGGTATCATAGCAATATGTCTGAAAATTGTTGGACATGATAAAATAAGTTGTCCACATGTGCAAAAAATTTATATCAGACAAATTAAGTGTAGCACCTTCTCTATCAGACAACTTTTCGATACTCAGATATCATTTAAAAATCGTATTGAGGCATCTCTAATTCTCTGTTACAAACCAATGAATACGTTGCGACCCTGAATTTATTAGATGATAAGATAATTAACAAAGAATTTACCCGAAACCGTAACATTGAAGTTGAAGGACTGAAATAAATCGCACAAAAGGAAACTGGGATGAAGTTGAAAAAAAACGGTTTATTCAAAGTAACAAGCGCTGAGGCGTCGGCCAGGCGACTCCGAAACGTTATTTTCGTTTTTGGGAGTATATGCTACACTTAAAGTGTCTGAAAACAGGTTTTTGGTAATCCTGGCAGCAATACGAAAAGTTTAAAAAAAATATTATCCGTATTGCTATGATACAGGTCGGCTAAATTTGTTGACATTTTCAATAATGCGCTCAGGCTATATGCTACGCGCAAAATGTCTGAAAACAAACTTTTTCGTAATACAATTATAAAATCTATGTACATTTTCAATATCAGACGTATTGCTATAATACCGACTGCCTTTTTTTTTGACACAGCAGAAATGGCCTCCCACGCAGTTGCTACACTTTCGACCGTTACTACACACCTAGTCGGGTTCAGAATCATATAATCTAACGATTTTATAGGGTTTTTGCCGTATTGCTATGAGACATGGTTTTGGTCGTGGGCTCTAGTACTATTACTTTAGTATTGTTGCCCCAACTTAGCACACGTATGTTTCTAAGTAACTTAGACCAGACTACTGTAGTAACTATTAGTAGGTAAGTATTAGACGAGTAGCATATATAATTAGAGCGTTTGAATGCGATGGGGATTCTATCAATGCAGTTACTATACTTATACTCGATCTAGTGAGAGGTAACATTGTAAAACTAATGAATTCTGACGATCTGCCCCGCCTTAGGTGTCATTAATCTTGGCCCACTTTTACTCCCCCGCATTTTTCTTGGGGATTACACCCCTTCTCTCAAGTTTTAATGAAATATAAAAATAACTGCGCAAGAATGGAAACGCGACGAGGTTTACTCTTTCTTTAAAGGGGTGGTTGGTATTTTAATATTAAATACGTCAAGCGTTGGGAAATGACTTTGAGAATAATAAATGTAGAATAAACATAATAACCCTGCCATAAAGTTAAATTTATTCAAGATAGCAGAAGTACCTAAAGCTACATGCTGCTACGATTGGTTGTCCTTTTAACGTCTAGGGGCCGTATTTTATCAATACATCTCCAATGCATTGACTACACAATACCAGCACCTAAACGTCTGAATCAGAAATATCAGAATTTGCTTGAAAAATATTCCGATGCAACTCCAATACAACTTCAACATTGGTTGATAATTTGTTGTGGCTTGGAGTTATGTTTGAGATAATTGTGTTTTGTGCATTTTAAAATTAGAATACTAGGTATTTAAATATCATTTCCCTTACTTTGAATTTCTGTCTCAATCGATCAGATGTCTGTTGGGTGGAAATGGGGATATAATTTGCACGACTTCTATGCTTTGTTTGTTTTGTCTAATTAATTATAATACTAACGCTAAATATATAAGTTTTTGTTTTTCCTAACCCGATATGGACTTCATGTTCGAAATCAAAATATTTCATTTCATATGCGTAATAAGTATTCGAAGACAAGTTCACTCATTAAAAAAATTTACTGTTCGTAATTTTTTGTCAGCTTTGCAACGCTCTCTCAAGGTTTTTGTAGATATTCATCGTTCCAAAGCGAACTCAAAAATTGTGCATGATTAAATTTAAAAACTTCTAATTTAATCATATCAAAAGTATTACAAAATACTTCAGATTTTTTCATGAATCAGAATCAGACTTACAGCCTACTTACATTGTCACAGTTTCACACTCCCATAACGGCTCGGGAATGGCGGCCATTTTGGCCCGTCGATATCGATGTGATTCCGATTGACATCCATTTTCATTAGCCTCACGCTGCCGCTGGCGAAAACTGCCGGGGGACACTTTTTAATCGACAGAGTTTATAGCAACTTCGGTTTTCCTTGCGCTCTTAGGGAAGTCGCGCGTCTCGCACTACGGCTTTTCGCAGCGAATAAGTAGCGATGCAATGATATTTACTATTTATGGGTAACAAAATGAGCACAAAAAATACTTATTATAAAGTTATTTCATAACCTAGCCAATAATTCTGTTATATTTATCAATTTTGACAATCATAACATCTTTGTCACTCTCGTTGTTAGAAAATTACAGTGTGTCTCTTTCTCACGCGGGTGACGGGAGCTCATTTGCACGTCCGCATCTCTCGCTTGCTGGTGCGCGATTAGCGACAATTGTTTGAATTCCCTCATTTTAAGTGCTTCACTTTTGGAGCGTGCATAAACCATCTGTCATTATTATATATCATAGGGTAATATCTAGACACACGGCAGTGTGTCCGCCAAGTTCGAGCAAAAAAAAGCGACACACCGGCCGTGGGTTATATTACACGAACCATTTCGGGCCAATTTCGACCACCCTATAACTCAAAACATATTTTATCTACGCATATGAAATTTCGAGTGTCTGTTGACATCCATCCATTGAATACAAAATTTCATTATTTTACCTATAGCAGTTCTTGAGATATTGACGTCAGAAAATCGCTATTTTTACTATACACTCACTCACTGACTCACTGACTCATCAAAAACCTAGACCACTTCCAATGGTCGTACTGACTTGAAATTTGGCATGGAGATAGGTCTTAAGGTCAAAGTAAAGGGAAAAATCTGAAAACGGCCAAGTGTGAGTCAGTTTTAAAAATAGCGAAGGTGTAACTTTGTTCTACTATGAAGTCATAATGAACTAAATGGGTCTATCTTCCAATGGTCGTACCGACCTGAAATTTGGCTCAAAAGTTTGTCTTTAGGTCGAAATAAAGTAAAAATCTGAAAACGGCCAAGTGTAAGTCAGTTTCGAAAACAACGAATGTGTAATTTTGTTCTACTATAAGTAGGTATGGAGTGGAAATGAGATAAGACTTATTTAAATTTAGATACATACCAATTTAAGACAATACATGTTTGTCTTAAAGACAAGAACAATAAAATTGTTCACCACTCTGTGTGTGTCTATTGCGGGAACCGAACCCACGATTTACGAAGTGCAAAGCAGGTCACTAGGTACACTAGGTGCGCTAAATCAGTCAAACAAAAATGAAAAGACAATTTTTTCTCGCATAGTCTAAATAATTTCTAATTTTACAACTAATAAAACCGCAGATTCAAGAACATGGAAATCATATATACTCTAAGATGGAATTATATATACTACTGCCCATCTCACCCTCCGATACGCCACGGGATGAGATGGGATGGTGCACTTCTAGGGCTACATAATATGCCACCAATTATAATACCTACTGGTAGGTAGGTATTACCAAGTTATTAATTATCTATGTAGGTAGCGTACTTACAAACAGAATAAAGTACGTTATTGATGTATGTAATTATATGTAAGTAGGTACATTTTATAGGTGTAGGGAGCCAGTCTATTTGTAAAAATCACCTATAAATAAATAGTAAAATAGAATTAGACGCTTAGTATAAAGGGTTATAGTATAAAGTACATACCTAAGTGGAATGAGACATTTCCTAAAGCAAAAGTGATAAAAAAATAATAAAGAACCTACACCTAACAAAAATAAATGAAATCCCATCAAAAACATAAATGTGAAAGGCTGCCAAGTTCGATACTATGGGAATGCTTCGCCTATAAAAGAAGTGAGATCTGAATAAGTACCAAGTTCCATAAAAATACCTCAAATCATAAATAGTTATAGGAATGCACACTTGATTTCCAGCAGTTTTTAAGGTACATTTTGAATAAGTATCACGTTACATAGAAATACCTAAAATTATAATAGTCAGAGAAACGCACACCGGTTTTTTTAGCAGTTTCCTGATAACATTTATTATTTTCAGTACTTTTTAATGATGTAACTTGGCAAGTTTTAATAGAAAATTATATACTTGACACATTGCAGTCCAAAGGTGTCGATTCATTGCATTGAAAAGGTGTGTGGTGTGTGAAAACTTGCCAAGTAACATCATTAAAAAGTCAAATACAAACACTGAAAACATTGAATAAAAATAAAAAATCAACCCAGCAGGATTTGAACCTCGCATCGATACGCCTAAAAAAAACTCTAGTAGAAGGGTATCTAACTCTAGTAGTTAGCAGCTAGATGTCGCTTACGGCTGCTATAAAGTCGATGTAAAAATAAATGCAAAAAGATGATTGAAGGTATTGAGAATTTCGTCAACTCAGTAACTGAACCCATAGCTTAATTGGTAAAGCGATCGAGCCCCGGTAAGGCGTATCGATGCGAGGTTCAAATCCTGCTGGGTTGATTATTTTTTCAATGTTTTCAGTGTTTGTATTTGATTGAATAACATACTATTGTATGAGTGGAATGCCCCCACTTTAAAAACATGTAAAATAATTATGAGTTGATAGCAGCGCCATCTATTATTTCCGTTGTGACACTTGTAAAAGGGTCGGCGGGAAGGGTATCTAACTCTAGTAGTTAGCACCTAGATGTCGCTTACGGCTGCTATAAAGTCGATGTAAAAATAAATGCAAAAAGATGATTGAAGGTATTGAGAATTTCGTCAACTCAGTAACTGAACCCATAGCTTAATTGGTAAAGCGATCGAGCCCCGGTAGGCGTATCGATGCGAGGTTCAAATCCTGCTGGGTTGATTATTTTTTCAATGTTTTGAGTGCTTGTATTTGATTGAATAACATACTATTGTATGAGTGGAATGCCCCCACTTTAAAAACATGTAAAATAATTATGGATCATTAAAAAGTACTGAAAATAATAAATGTTATCAGGAAACTGCAAAAAAAACCGGTGTGCGTTTCCCTGACTATTATAATTTTAGGTATTTCTATGTAACGTGATACTTATTCAAAGTGTACCTTAAAAACTGCTGGAAATAAAGTGTGCATTCCTATAACTATTTATGATTTGAGGTATTTTTATGGAACTTGGTACTTATTCAGATCTCACTTCTTTTATAGGCGAAGCATTCCCATAGTATCGAACTTGGCAGCCTTTCACATTTATGTTTTTGATGGGATAATAATATTACATAATTACGCGAGTCTTGAAAATTAAGAATGATTGAAATCGAAATATTACGACATTGAAAGAGAGAACATTATTATTATTATTTATCATAAATAGTAGCGATTCAGTAGCAAGAAAGCCATGAATATTTTAAAATATTCGAACCTTTATTTTCATTGAATATGTTTACAAAATGGTGGAATAATTAAATCTCACTTATTTTAAATATTTACTCACTATCAGAAAGAATGCTTGATATTTTAATTTAAAATGGAACAGAATGAGTTCCATACCAGAGACTCCGAGGAGTCGATCGATTTTTCTCATTTGCATAAAGAGACGTGAGGTTTTTCTATCAATTTAAGTCGTTTTTGAAATAAGATAGTGCCAGGGGTTAAATTTCCCGGCGGGAGGCTAAGGATGGTACACATTGACGGAGAAAATTGAAATTATAAGGCTTACTTACTTAATCATACAGTTAGCAGCAAAAGTAGCTAAGCGCACGAGGTGTTCACATTGAGTTTCACACGACTTTATAGTCTAGAAAACAAAAGCGAGATTTAAAAATATTATTTTGAAATACCCCCCGCATAGCCACCTTTGTTGCCTAAATAAAAAACGATATAATCCTATATACTTAGATACATTAAAAAAATTGGGACCGTATAGTGAGGGTGCAAGAGAATCAATGAAATGTTTATGGATTAGATCGGTGTCGTTCAATCGGTGTCGTATGTTCGGTATAGGACGTATATACAGAGCAATGACGCTTAGTTGCAGTGTCCGCGAGGCAACCGGATTGCTCGCACATAAATATACTAGAAATGGAGTGGTGTGGGGGGGGGGGGGGACTACGCGCCATTGCTTTAATTAGTATGGTTAGTTTTACAGGACAACAACGTTCAAAATTATACCACCAGTGCATATGATACTGCATATACGTAGATAGATGAGATGCATCCGTGCCAGTGTGTCTGCGGCCGTATAACCGTAGAGTAAGCGACGGGTATAAAACGTGCCTACTGTACGATGTACGTGGCGGAATGGTTTCTTTAATGGCACCGTTTTATTTATTGTCCATACGGTGTTGTTCTGCCGTAGGTACCATGATTCTATTGAATGTTCGGTTTTTAATGGCTTTTTTTTAGTACAGAGACATGTTCATGTATGATGTATCCATTTTTGAAGTTATAAGAAGCTATAAGAAGTGTACTCTTGAAATAAAAAAATAAAACATTCTCAGTATTCTTCGTATATTTTATGGTTTAAAAAAATGTTAAATATTTTTTAAACCATAAAATAAACCGAAAAATAAATATTTAAATACACAGAAAACATCCATAACTCAGGAACAAATATCTGTAATAAACACACAAACAAATGCCCTTACCAGGACTCGAACCCGGGACCTCCTGCTTCGTAGGACTTATTTTTTTGTAGCTACATTCTACTTATATTCCCTAAATGTCAACTGACTAAACTTTTTTAACGTTCCATTTACACAAATGTTCTACAATGGCGCCTTTGGGAACCAAGCCATTCCCAAAAATGCCCACACTGGTTCTCTACACAATGACCAATATAACCTTGACCTCCGTGTATATCTGGCTGTCATGAAGCTAAAGGTCAGATTATACTAAAATACATACAAGATCTTGTATAAAGGTTGGTAATTTACACCAATTTACGAGGCTGGTTTATTTACGGCTCATTTACTTGGTCGCTTGAGACTTAATTCAGGGTCTTTAGTGAAATCGAGGTACTTCATTAAGTAAATTCGGAGTAGCAAATATATTAAGTAAGATTTTTGTAAGGATTATTTCTTTTCCTTAAAATACTGCTTGGTATATTGTGCAGCATTTATGTCTATGTCAAACAGTAAGATGGTTTATAACAATCATTTCATTCTAAACGAACCTGTACGTGCTGCAGTGTTAATATGCTCTTTTTCAATATATACATAAATACCGACACTGGTTCTCCACACACTGACCAATATAACCTTGACCTCCGTGTATATCTGGCTGTTATGAAGCTAAAGGTCAGATTATGTATCTATTTATTATTATCTATCTTAATCTCATAGTTTAGGTCTTAAATATGAAGAAAAAACTGTAAAGAAATAACAAGGAATCTATAAGCTGCATACTTGGCCTCTTTATCATTTTCGTTACTAGCTCTTACCCTATAACAGCTGATTACATATTTCAATGCCTAACATGGTAAAGGTAAAAGAATTTCGTCGTTACTACCCAGAGAACCACTAATCTTTACTAAAACCACTTTTTGGGCTGATTTAAATTCATAATTCAACATATTTTTTTCAAAATACAGCAAACCTTTTCAGTAAGGATAATAACCTACCCAACTAATGCTCGAAAACCTTAGAATACTTTGCGAAAATGTCGCCCGCAAAAATGCTAAGCTACCCTTATATTATACCAAAAGGTTTAGTACAACTGGCCACAACATAGCTTGGATATACCCGTCTCTCTTTCTCTGTGGTATACCGACAAAGATAGAGAATAAAAGTGCCACGTAGCCAGGTGTGCTACACCGGCTGGTATAGATATTAAAACATATTTAAACTCCTATTCGGCCGCTTTCATTTACATTTCTCAGGTGCAAAGTTATTTTGAGCAGAAATTACACGGACACCGTAATAAAATGGAAAATTAATGTGTTTGCCAGTGCTTTGCGGGCTTTGTGAAATATGGATTTCAGAACTATATAATATTATATTAATTTACGGTGATAATGAGTACTACTACATACTCATAAACATATATTAGTTTTTTATAGTTTCGAAATAAAAATGATTGATTGATTGATAGTTTTTAGAATAAAGGGACTCCTTGGTAAGTGGTAACATTTAATTTCGATCCATTCGGATCGCTCAGTTTTCTAGTGATTTTATGACTTATCATTCGGAGCGGCCATTGACAGGCGTTCCCCTCTGCCGAAAATATATGACCAGTGGTCATATTTTATTGTATGGACTGACGTTTATCTGACGTGGCTAATTGTACATTACGTATAACTAGCCATACATTTGACGTACCCCTCCACCGCAAAAATGGGCAAACTTTTTTTTTAAATGACAGACATGGCCGCTCCGGTTGGGTGAATTGTCTAAGTATCATTCTAACAGCAACTGTCTTAAACAAAATAGTATCCCTAAACTTTGAGTAGCGTGAAACGGGTGAAGAAGGGATGACGTGGGCAGTTGGGTCATGTCATGAATGGGGAGAGTAGAGATGCTAGAGGCGATTTGGTGTTTTAGACCTAGGTTGTTAAATCGCTACGTAAATAAAATATTCTCTTAACAATTCAAGCTATGGCAATGTTCACAATTCAAAAGTGTCAATTCTAGCAATTTTTCCAACAACCCTAACAACGGGGTGAGGTGGGATTTCGTTTTGTATTTATCGTTTAAATTAAAATATTAATCGACAATTAATAAATAAAATATTAAAATTCATACGAGCGGACTGTTTTTGATGTATAAAAATCAACGTGCCACATATTTTAAAAAAATATCCAGGTTTGAACTTCGGTTTTGTCCCTACTCACCCCATTTTACGGTAAGCCGTTAACGAACCCACCTAAACGAGTAGCAGGATTTGACCTACTTATTGACGGCAATGCACAGTAAAAGGTTTTATGTTTTAGGACTCAATACTACAATACTCTTGCAAGCTATTATAAACTTTAAAGTATTCTTCTACCCCTAGAAATCAAAGCGCAAAACTGCATAAACTGAATAACAGTATTCCTCAAGAGAAATCTAATTTGCATTGAACACGGAGCTCGAAATGAAGACGATAACGCTGATAGGTGTATCAAATATATTAACGCGTTTGGCACCGTATCGCGTCTCCATTCCATTACGTAGGACCGGCAGAGGCAATCAACGTTAACGTTATTATACTGGGTGTCTCATTCAAATCGGTCAGTATGGGAAAGTCTGAAACTATAAGACATACGAAGATCTGTTCTGAGGAACCATGTCATCGATTTTAATAACAAGAAAAACTGCATTCATACATTTTAAAAAACATCTGTACTCCGTTCGGGAATCGAACCCGGTTGTTATGAAAAAAAAACCTACGCTATTTCTATTTAGATATCGATTGTGTAGGTCTTAAGCAGTAAATGTCTGTATGAAACATGATGTTTAAAATGAATAAAATGTATTTTATTATATGAAGATACGAAATGCAATTGTAAGATCGTTACCTAAACGTGTTGAATATTGTATTGAAAATGGCGGTGGTCACTTCGAGCACCTACTAAAATAAATTAAAGTATGTGGAAACAATGCATTTTATTCATTTTAGACATCATGTTTCATTCAGACATTTACTGCTTAAGACATACACAATCGATATCTAAATAGAAATAGTGTAGGTTTTTTTTTTCAAAACAACTGGGTTCGATTCCCGAACGGAGTACAGATGTTTTTTAAAATGTATGAATGCAGTTTTTCTTGTTATTAAAATCTATGACATGGTTCCTCAGAACAGATCTTCGTATGTCTTATAGTTTCAGACTTTCCCATACTGACCGATTTGAATGAGACGCCCAGTATACCGTTTTCAGAACAATGTTTCTGCTGGGCATTTTGGGACCTAAAAGTTTGTACCCCCTAGGTCAATACTTAATGATAGGTAAAATACTACTTATATAGAAATTGCTCGCTCATTATAAAATGGAATCGATAGAATCACCTATTTTAAAGGCGTTTTTAAATAAAAATATAAAATTAATATTTTTTATTTTTTTTTATTTAGTAATTTAAAAACATAAATTACAATATCTGCACTGGTGCCTCTTTTTAAGTGAGAAGACACTTGTGCTAAGAGAGCATCGCTCTTCCACGCGGTTAGTTAAGTTAAAATAAGTTTATTAATTTCTTTAAAATGTTCATGTACCGATGAAAATTAAATTTTCAAATGATTGCGTGCGTCATTTTCTGTCAGTGATTGAAAGCGATAAATAATGAGTAATTGGCTGATTTCATATTAAATTGAAATTTCGCTGCGGATTTTATCGTTAATGCCTAGAAATTGTGTTTTAAATATAAATCCTTTCTAATTAGTTGAGTTAAATCCATTTTTTACTGATTTTACACGATAAACACGCTCGCCCACGTTGTATTTTCTGGGTAGATACTAATCAATACAATTTCCAATTTATTTAGCGACTAATTGTCTTACTTCTACAAACGTACTTAAATGTATTAGCTTTGTTAGGGTATTTTTCATTAAACATCTAAAAAGTTCGCAGAAAATTAAATAAAATCAATTTTAAAGTATATAGGTACCTAAAAAAATAAAACTAATTGTCTATAATACCTAATAATGACTAGGTATCTTAGCGAATGTCACGACTATAAATGAGCCATAATAAGAATCACAAATACAATGGTACAGTCACCGGTAATAGTATCTTCCTACATGAAGGCTGCTTAAATATCTGACAGCCATAAGAGCGTGTCACATATTTTTGCGGCCTTCATGTGGGAAGATACTATTGCCGGTGACTGTACCTACCCTCACGGAGTATATGGAGACGGTATCAGCCGTAGTTTGTTCCAAAACCAGCGTAGCCGGCATTTACACGCACACATTCTCATTAAAGTACGCACGAGGCACAAAGAAATGTCAGTCTCTCATTCGCTGTGTTGATGTGTGCGTACACTCGAAAATACGTAACCACTACCATTGCCTCGTAGGCTCCGCCTACATTAGGGATGTGGCCCTTCGATATATATATTTTATCGATATCGATTATCGATAATTAACTCCATAATACCACGCCACACCTCATATTAATAAAACAATGTCGATTTTTATTAATAGCTGGATAAAAATCTACCCTAATTAGGGTTCATCCATTAATTACGTCAGATTTTAAGGGGGACGGAGGGATCAACAAAGTGTGACGAGTTCTGATAAGGGAAAGGGGGAGTTTTATTTCTTGTGACGTCACAAATACAAATATCGTGTACAGTCGAGGACAAAAAGATGTATCCACTTTTGGACCTTATTACAACGCAATAAGGTGAAAAAGTGGATACATCTCTTTGTCCTCGACTGTACATATATACACATAGTACAGTACTGTGTACACTTATTTTGAAGGAAAGGAACTCTTTATGTCTTCTTATTATTATTTTTCTTGCTTTGATTTCATTTAATATATTATTTAAAATGGGAAAATAAAGAAATAGTAATTTTAAACATTATTGTTGAAATTTGTTTGACGTAATTTGTGGATGTACCCTTATCTATCTAATTTATGTGTCTGCTAAAATACTAAAAATAATCGTGACTCAAACTATCTTCATACCAAATTTCATCTTAATCGGTTCAGCAGTTTAAGTGTGAAAAGGTAACAGACAGACAGAGACACTTTCGCATTAATAATATTAATATGGTTAGAAGTACCATTATAGAGTTATCGTACCTATAAAATAAGTTGATCATTGGATTAATTAATCCAGTCAATCACGTTATTTTGTTTTCGAAAGAAAGAAAATTAGTTTCTACTATAGGACAGAAAGTTACACCTTAAACAATGTGTTCGAAATTATCGATAACAAATAACGGGCCGCACTCTCGTGGCGGCAGGCGCGCGGCAGCCATGTTGCCCAGCAACGTGGCTACCGATCGTGTGACGAGACTGACGAGCGACGTTCGTATTTCCAAATACATTGCGCGTCACTCGCGTAATCCTGCGACCGCCAGCAATAGCCAGCGAGCAATTGATATGAATACTGTTGTACCATTAGATAATGGGTGAATGTCGTAATAAAAGCCTACAATTTTTGGAAAAAATGTGAAATACTCGGTTTTTATACTTACCGGTGGAAAGTAACCCCTCCAGGGACCTCTTTTAATTCGTTGCTTCGTATACGACACGACAAAATTGTACAACACGGCATTTTTACATGTTTTTTGGCACTAAATTCGTCACACGTGGTCGAACGACGACTGAACCGCGCGGCATGAGGTTTCGACAAGTTTATGCGCATCTGATCATAAACCATGTAACGCGCGCCCGGCCCAGTACCGCGTCCATTAGTATTTATCTAGTCCGTGACCTACCCTAAACTATATCAAAAGTGGTCCATACCCGGTAGAAATTAATTTCATCTCTTGATAATATTAGGTTGTTCAGGAAGAAAGATACTGTTTTATACAAAGTTCTTAATAGCTATTTTATACAACCTTCGGAAACATTTCCTTATATATATAATTCTGTATAGATTTGGCGAATACAATGGTTTTCCATTAGCTTTATTGTGCGATAAAGTTTTTGGAGGTAATAAAATTACTAGTGCCCGTAACCCACCCCACCACCGTACCCACTTTGTAAGTCCATAAAGAAAGTATAAAATGTTCAGTTAAAATGTTTAAGCTGTTCCTACTACAATGTTTTTGCAAAATCATTGGGATGTTTTCAATTACTTTTACAAAGTAATCTATGACAATTGGTTGATTTTGCTTCCTTTTTACCCGACTACAGCGAAGCAGGCTATGTATGATTATCTGTTTCCTTGTAATTACTGATTCAATCAACATTATGTTAACGATGACTTATGTTAAGTAAGTCACATAAATTATACAAAACCAAGTTTGACAAAAAGACCGTACGTGTAGCGAATGTAGCAATAGGTAGTTAAGTTCCAAAAACTGGCCAAGTGCAAACCAGACTTACTACCCTATTTTCCGTGTTTTTTTTTGTCAAAATGTTGTCCTAGTAGTTTCAGAAATAAGAGGGGATGGTATTTTTTATCTATTTTCTTAAATAACTTTTAAACTAATAGTATGAATATTATTGCCAAACACATTACCAACACACAACATTCGCAAAATGTTAGTATCAGACAATATGTAATCAAGAGCATTTTCATATTAATTCTCATCACAATATTTCCATCCTTAGTCACCTGAACGTGCAACTCATTCACGTCTCTCGCAGTCTCGCGTATATCACAATTACCTCCGTATGAAATAACCTCCGGAAATTGGACAATGCATTTGAATTTGTACTGCCACAAACACGAATCCAACTTTGAACCTTACCCCCCTTAGACATAAGTTGCAAAATTAGACCATGTTCACGTAAAAACACCTGTATTACGAAACCGACTAAAAATGACTCCAACTTGTTTATGGGATGAAGGTTTTATATTTGACTAGACTCATGTCGGGATGTGATGAATGCAATTTTTTGAGGCTAGTGAGTGGGTGTTTGTATACCGTTGTACTAGGTACCTATTCTTATTTTAATAGAGTTTTAAAATAAGCAAGGCAAGGTCAACTCATTCGTAAGAATCAGTTGTAATAACTCTAATCCCTGAAAAGTGTAAATACTTATATTAAGTCGATTCCTTTTTCAACGGCTCTTTGTCCAGGTTTTACCTATTACTTTAGTACTATGTTTCTATAGTCGTTTTTGTGAGTACGTACGTAAGATATGGTCAAAGTAGTCTTAATTAACAGCTTATTATACCTAAAAATCTGTATTTTTGCATTTTAGCCTATCATTCTAAACTCTTACTCGCTTACATCTATAGTACATTCCCACTTAATTTGCGAATACTAAACGATAGATACAAACATAGTTAGTAAACACTGTGCACATATGCACAGTCTCTCGAGCACAAATACGTGTAGCAACGTTAGCAGATATTGGAGGTAAGGGCATTTGCATTAATCCCCCGGTGCACTCGCTTCTGGTCCTGCATTTTAGCCTATCATTCTAAACCCTTACTCGCTTACATCTATAGTACATTCCCACTTAATTTGCGAATACTAAACGATAGATACAAATATAGTTAGTAAACACTGTGCACATATGCACAGTCTCTCGAGCACAAATACGTGTAGCAACGTTAGCAGATATTGGAGGTAAGGGCATTTGCATTAATCCCCCGGTGCACTCGCTTCTGGTCCTGCATTTTAGCCTATCATTCTAAACCCTTACTCGCTTACATCTATAGTACATTCCCACTTAATTTGCGAATACTAAACGATAGATACAAATATAGTTAGTAAACACTGTGCACATATGCACAGTCTCTCGAGCACAAATACGCGTAGCAACGTTAGCAGATATTGGAGGTAAGGGCATTTGCATTAATCCCCCGGTGCACTCGCTTATGGTCCTGCATTTTAGCCTATCATTCTAAACCCTTACTCGCTTACATCTATAGTACATTCCCACTTAATTTGCGAATACTAAACGATAGATACAAATATAGTTAGTAAACACTGTGCACATATGCACAGTCTCTCGAGCACAAATACGCGTAGCAACGTTAGCAGATATTGGAGGTAAGGGCATTTGCATTAATCCCCCGGTGCACTCGCTTCTGGTCCATACCCGCAGCCTTAAAGCGTTGGCAGTGCATGTTAAGTTAAACAATGCATAGACCTCGCTTAATCGTAGGAGCTAAGAATATATGTGTGGGTTTGCCTGGAAATAAGCTAGAGCGGTAATTTAATTTTAAATTTCTTATCAAAATCACAGAATAAGTAATAGTAGGTACAAGTACAGAAGATTCTCCTTCCTGAATTTGACATTGAGCTTCAGAGATGAATAGCTGTCATGAGCTCTTAAAAAAAACCGGCCAAGTGCGTGTCGAACCAC
Organism: Pammene aurita; assembly: GCA_947086415.1. Classification (NCBI taxonomy): domain Eukaryota; kingdom Metazoa; phylum Arthropoda; class Insecta; order Lepidoptera; family Tortricidae; genus Pammene; species Pammene aurita. Next base: position 38,776,972 of record OX352294.1, read on the forward strand.
GCATAGGAGGGTTCCGTACCTTCAATGTAATAAGAACCAAACTAATACCAAAAGGTCGTATCTGATGCCTATGGAAGAAGTATTTTGGAGATAACTCAAAAATGAAAGTATATAAGCACATCGCCTCAAATTTTTTCATATTTTTTGGACTTACGGTTCAAAAGTTACAGGGGGGGGGGGGGGACACAACTTTTCTGACTTTCGAAGCGATTATTTCAGAAAATATTCACTTAATCACAAAATGGTCAAAAAAACCTCAATGTTATTTTTAAAGACCTATCGATTGATGTGTCACATGTTGATATTTGGTTAAAAAATATGTTTTGAAATTTAGTTATATCTATGGAGCGCCCCCCTAAAAGTATTTTTTTTTTCAAATTTAACTCCATAACTAAGTAGCGGCATACAAAATACACCTTATGTGTAAATTTTATTCAGATACGTCGTATAGTTTCCGAGTAAAATGGCTGTGACATACGGACGGACAGACAGACAGACAGACAGACAGACAGACATGACGAATCCATAAGGGTTCAGTTTTTTGCCATTTAGCTACGGAACCCTAAAAATAGGGTTTTCAACGTGGTTCATACATCCGTGCAGGTTTGAGACAAGCCTTGAACACTGGCTGAAATTATAATATGTGACGTTTTCAATCAAAAGTACACATCATTGTCGGTTGTCATTAATTTAACTGCCATTTAACTGCCATCAAAAATAATTTAGAAATAAACTCAATTAACAACCGATAATCTTGTACCTATGACTTGAAAACGTCACATATTCTCGAACGCGCCCATAAGGTGATACGCGATGTGCCAACCCTTCCCTCATTAGCCCTCGCGGTGCGGTAAGCGTATCGGGAAAGACGGGTACCTACAATGGAGAGAGACAAAATAATTCTGATAACAAATGTCACTAAATCGTTTAACGTATCGTATAGAACGTAATAGAAAACGTTAAGCAATCCCTTTTTGATCTATATTTGACATGAACTTGATAACCAATTGATTACAAGAAAAATCTGGATATTCATAACAAGAGAATTGGATTGTACGAATAGGCTTCCTGGTGTAGACGTATATCTAACGGTGCATCTACGGTCTGTTCTAAAAGGCTTTTCTTTTATATGTGGTGGTCATAATTATTCTTGGGTCAGAGGAACTGTAGGGTAGAGGACTGTAGGGTTAGAAACAGTAGTAGTTTATTCTGACGTTCATTAATGTATTGCAATTAGTGGTGCTTAAGTTGAAGAATAAAGAGGTTTTATCTTAATACATAAAAATATTGTTTTCTTGTCTTGTTTGTGTATAAAATATTTTTTCCCGAATTGACATTATACATCTTAGAGAATTTAACCCGATACAAAAAAAGAGAACCCATTTCCGATACAAAAAAAGTCTGCCGATTTTTGCGGGGGAGGGGAAGGTCAAATGTATGACTATTCGTACGTAATGTACAAATAGCCACGTCAGATAAACGTCAGTCCATACATGTGTATGACCACTGGTCATATGTTTTCGGCAGAGGGGAACGGCTGTCAATAGCCACTCCGGTTGGTTTAATTCTCAAAGTTGCACATCACTGATTTATACAAAAAGGTTGCACATATATTTTATGTCAAGCCAGTTACACCGCAGGGTATGGCTGCACGGCTGCAAGGCCCCACCGTATACGTGATACGAATATAAACATATCCACGTCAATGATATACTTTCGAAATGAATTCGAAACTGAATAAAGAGATTTCAAATAATTGTAAGTAAAATATATACGAGTATTACGCTGAAACGAGCCGAGCTTATATAGGTTGTACCCAGATTTTCGCAGAATCTGCATGCAAACTGGTTATATTTCCCGTATCACTTGAAGCTGTTCATTGGACCTGTCCGCCGTTTTATTGCATTTCATTTCCCACAACTGGGATATTATTCCCAATGTTCCTTAAGCAGATACGAGCTTTCGCCTCTTACAACACAGTATAAATATGAGCTCAAGTACCGTAGTAAAGATCATACATAATTGATTTGGCTCGAGAAAGCATAAAAAGACCGGTAACGTGACAAACTAGCAATATGGTGGCCAAACTGTATTTTTTTTCAATTCGACATATCATTAAGATTGTACTTCAATTCGTCTTTATATCGCAAGAGTTACCTTTGGATCCATGGGCATTTTAATCATTGTTTTGTATACAAAAACCTCGCTCCATACTCAATGATATTTACTATGGATGGGTTATACTCTAACAAAATGAGCAGAAAAAATACTTCCAGAGTTATTTCATAACCTAGCAACGATTGTGTTATGTTTATCTGCTGGCCGGTGCGCGACTAGCGTCAATTGTTTGAAATCACTCATTTTAAGTGCTTCACTTTTGGAGCGTGCATAACCTATCTGTCATTATTATATATCATAGGCTCCACTGAGCTGTTTCCACTAAAGCTGTTCTGAGCGAGAATAGGTAAATGAAGCGTTTCTATTGGTTCTTGACAAACACATTCCTCGCAACGCATCCTCGCACAGCTATGGTGGAAAGATCTTCTTTTGTTTCAGACTTATTTACGAAAATGTCAAAAAATCAAGGTAATTTTTAAACTGTTATTTTAGCTAAACCAAGCAAGCGAGAGTAACCGAATAAATTCAGAATTAAGGAGCATAAAATGGGGTTCATAGTGCATATTTTTACAGACATTCATATCCTTAAACTTGGATGAAAAAAATATTATTTTTTTTTCGCTTAATTTTTTTGCCACTTCTCGCGGAGACACAACTATCAGAAAAAAAACTTGATAAGCCACATTTGTCAACTACGTATAAATTTCAAAATATTTTGAAAGATCATGGTGCGTCATGTCAAAAAAAAACATTTACGACCTAGGTCTGTAGTCGTCACACCACAGAAAGAGGGTTGATGGACACATTAGGTCGTGGTTGACGTATGCAGACTTAGCTTATTCGCACTATATCTGTAGAAGAAATCGTAATGTCAGATTGTAAGTTTTTTGATTTTGTCGTCAGCTGCAAATAAAATGGACACGCTATGCTACTTTGCTTTAGGTATTATTCTAAATGTGTTTTTTTTTTCTTCTCTATTTTTTTGAATTCTATCCTCGTGCCGCCCAATGTGCAATAGAGTGTACAAAGTAACACTCAGCATTAACGCCCTGACTTTCGAAAAAATAAAATGAGGTAAACGCCCAGTGTACAGTACGCTGTACTTAAAAGCTTATGAAATGTAATTTTTATATTTTCGCGCGTAATTGAATTTCACCTTGACGTCGTGAATAGTCGGTTCAATGGCGACCATTTTGACAGCTGACGTTTGACAGATATGCAGAGACAAGTTTTTGGCCTCCGCCATTTTGTCACCATGCCGCGTACGCGCACGACACGTAAGTATTTAATCTTAATTAATTAATTGAATCATGGCTTTTTTTGTTTTGAGGATGACATAAAAATTATCCTAAATGTGTGTTTTACTGAAATAACCTGTTATTTGTTTGTAAAAGTACTAATAATTATTTTTAATTCCTTATCAGAATATTATGTACATTGTAATGCATATTGGGCGTTTGTGAAGATGTGATATTGTAACATTCATCTCGGAAAAATTGATCTCAAAGTTATTAAATAACTTCCATTAATATAAATGTAGTAATTTTTAAGTTAAAAAGTTGTTAAAATATTTTTTTTAGTTTTTTCTCAAGCATTTTGGAGCATTTTGTTTTCTAAAAACATATTTTTTTCTTTTTGCAGATATTACTGATGTATAATTTGTTAGAGTTGGGAGAAATGTTATGTGATTTAGTGCCTAAAACTGAATAAAAGTAGGTATTATGTGATTTTGTGCCATAAATCTCTTGAAAAAATTGATTTCAGAGGTATTGCATAACTTTTTAAAATAAAAATGAATAGAAAATTAAGTTTTTTGTTAAGCAAGTTATAAACCTATTTTTTTAAAGCTTGTTATCAAGCATTTTTAAGCATTTTTATGTGATTTTGTGCCTTTAAACGTAATAAAAAGTTGGTTTGTAGTTAAATGTTTATATTATTTACAACTTCAACCAAAGACCCAATGTGCATGGAAGTGAACAAAAGATACGAAGTTAGAATTCACTTTATTGTATTTATTTGTATTCACTTAGACCCAGAAAAATAAAATTAAAATCCCACTTGAGTTTATCACTGAAAAAAAGTCATTTATTTTGGTGGGCGTTAACGACTATAAAACATATTGGCTTATACATTGCACATTGGGCGTTTAGCTGAACTTGCGTTTTTTTTCTTGGGCGTTACGAGGCTATACAAATAAGGAAAATAGTGAATAATAAGAATTGGCTGTAGGCTCTTTGACAAAAACATTTTTTTTTACACTTTAACTCAGAAGTGCAAACAGAACAATACAAATGTATGACAATTGTAAATATATGACATACGTCATTGATTATTTCATAATGAACGAAAGAGGATGTTATATATATACCTACTACAGAATGATTTGCCACTACTACTCTATTGATATGATATGATATAGTAAATATACGTTCGTAAATGTTTTTTTTGACATGACGGACCATGATATTCCGAAATGTTTTTAAATTTATACGTAGTTGATAATTGTGGCTTATCAAGTAATTTTTTTGATAGTTGTGTCTCCGCGAGAAGTGGCAAAAAAATTAAGCGAAAAAGAAAATTTTTTTTTTTCATCCAAGTTCAAGGATATGAATATCTGTAAAAATATGCATTATGAACCCCATTTTATGTTCTTTACTTCTGAATTTATTTGGTTACTCTCGCTTGCTTGGTTCAGCTAAAATAACAGTTTAAAAATTACCTTGATGTTTGACATTTTCGTGAATAAGTCAGAAACAAAAGAAGATCGAAGGCTAATATTACGCATACAGTGTTCTTAGGTCCTGCCACTACTGCACCTCAAATTACAACCAAATCCCTTGCGGGGGCCACTCTTGTTAGCTTAGCCTGCTAGACCCTTTGGCTTCAAAAAAAAAAAAAATATGGTAAACAGATATGGCGTGCGTCCAGGCAAAAAAGCATTTGACACATGACAGAATATAATTAAAGAAATTCTTTTTTACTGAAATATAAGTAACTAGCCTTTTCCTGCGGCTTCGCCTGCGTACTATAAGTACTCAAAAAAGATACGATACCCATGTTGATTTTCAGACTTTGTGACCACATTTGCCCCTTTTGGGGGTTGAATTTTCAAAAAAATTGAGACACGTGTTTACTCATTTATCGTTAGGAATACGCCTGTGAAGTTTCAATTAAAATAGTCTGACAAATCTTGTTTCGCCATACAAACTTTGGATCCCAATTTTACCCCCTTAGGGGGTGAATTTTGAGAAATCCTTTCTTAGTGCATCCCTAGACCTTTTAAGGAACCTACGTGCCAAATTTGGAATCTCTAGAACCAGCGGTTTGGGCTGTGCGTTGATATGGCAGTCAGTCAGTCAATCAGTTTCTTCTTTTATATATTTAGACTAACGGATATTTTTACATAAAATTAATATAAATAACAAGCTTATTTAGAGTATAAGCTGATAATGAAACTTAGTCCCGTAACTAAACTTTAAGAAGAGATCACATTTAATCCTACACTATTTTGTCCTTGGGATCTGGTAAAACAACATTTATTGAAAAGATGTATTAAGTTTTTCCCAAAAAATACATTGTGCTTTCCTTAAAAAAAAATTGAAAATTTTAATGTTTATTTACCACAAACATTAAATCCGACACTAGAGATTTTTAATCCAAGGGACTACCTGAATATTTAAAACAGTATTTGAAATATTCACCACCTGTCAAGTTGAGAATACATTAGAAATAATAAAAATGTTTAAAAAATTCAATAATAATCAAACACTAATTATAGAAATGGTGATTTTTCACTATATTGTCGAGATAATAATTACGCTTCGTTTAAAAAAATGTTTACAGCGGTGACTGTATTATTATTATTTTTTAAACGATTTTCAATTATTTTCGAACACGCGCATTAATTCTACACTCATGATTTTGATGCTCCTTTTAGCTTTAATAATATGTTACATAATATCAAAATTTCACCAGTAAATATACTGAGCATTTTCAGGAATTGTAAAATTAGTAATCAAAAAATAAACATAATTGGAGCGGGGCGCGGGGCGGAAACTACAACACATAAGACGTGCGGCGGCCGATACGGTTAGTGCACCTAAGGTCATTGACCGTGTAGGTATCTAAGAAGCGCAGAAGGGCATAGCGTATGGTGCGTAGTTGCTTATTTAGGAGTAATAATCAGGGTGGAATAAATAATAGGCTAATTTTCTTTATTAGTAGTACACTATTTTTGAAATCACACTGATAAAATATAATTCTTAATATTATTTTAATTTATATATATATACTAGCTGACCCGGCGAACTTCGTACCGCCAACTTCCACAGACTCCCGTCGACTTCAAGTTCACTCCTACGCCAGTCCTACCGTCTCCCACCACTCTCCCACTGTCGTCCAACCATCTTCCACTCTTGTCCACCCTTCTCTCACTCTCTTCCACCACCCTTCTCCCACCGACTCCTACTTCACTCCCATCCCATCGACTCCATTCCCACTGACTCTTACACTACGTCAGTCTCATCGTCTCCACCTCCTCCCATTGTCTTCATTCACTCCTATTAACGGACTTACACTTTCTCAACTTCCATATAGGGTTGCCAGGTGTTAGCCGGACATGTTTGGCTTTTTACCAGTGTGTCCGGCCAAATAATTCCTCGTCCGGCCTGTCCGGCTTTTTTTAGGCTTCTGTCTGACTTACGCTACGCGCCAGTCACGCCAGTGGCACGATTCGAAAGACCAGCGTAGCGTATGCAAAAAAGGCATGTCCGACTTTTGGGATCAAATGTCCGGCTAAGTTAAGCGGCTTTTTCATTTTTGGGCCTGGTAACCCTACTTCCATAGATTATGTTCCATTTCTTTTTAGTTTCTCCAATATTTTATAGTTATTCTGTTATTCGGGGTGGAGATATGTACATCCAAATATTTTTTAAGAAAAAAAAACCCGACTTCAATGGGGAAAGCTGGTGAAAGATTATTATGTAGATGGTGTACTCTTAGACTCCATACAATGAAATAACTTGCTTAACAAACACAGCGAAGAGGACAAATCGCCAAATGTGAACTATGCGTCGTTGAAGAGTTCCGTTCTGATCATCTTTAGCAGTTCCACTTTATCAAATGTCACTGTTTTGAATGAAAATCTTGAGTTGTTGAAAAAAATACATAAATCACTATGTGTATGCCCTTAAGATTTGAGGAGTTCCCTCGATTCCTCATGGATCCCATAATCAGAACTTGAGGTTGACGAAAATTTGTCCTGACAATCAAACTTGCTTAACAAACAGAGCGAAGAGGACAAATCGCCAAACGTGAACTATACATCGTTGAAGAGTTCCATTCTGATCATCATCAGCAGATCTACTTCTTCAAATGATCTTCTTGAAAAAATGGTGAAATAAAAACTGAAGTTAACATTTTTTTTGGGTAAGGTTCACATGAAGTAGGGGTAAATTTTTTTTATCGGCTTCTAGTTTCTACCCTATTATATTTTAATACACAAATATGAAATTATAAAAGATGGTACAATTAATAATAAAACAGCTTTAGAAAATAAATAAATAATTCTTGAAATGATTCACTGTTTTGAATAAAAATGATGGATTTCTTGATAAAAATATGTATATGTATGCCTTTAAAGTTTGAGGAGTTCCCTCGATTCCTCATGGATCCCATCATCTGAACTGCGTATTGACAAAAACGGGACCAATCTGTAATAAATATATATATAAACTAAAAAAAAACATACACGCCGAATTGAGAACATCCTCTTTTGAAATCTTGAAGTCGGTTATAAATCAAAGATCATGAAAATCGGTTCAGCCGTTCTTGAGTTATAAATGGTATATAGCGTTTTGTTATACCACGTTTTAGGTCACGTTCCGCGAGAATGGGATAAAAAGTATTCTATGTCCGTCTTCTTGTTCTAAGCTACCGCCCCACCAATTTTCAGCCAAATTGGTTCAGCCGTTCTTGTGTTATAAATAGTGTAACTAACACGACTTTCTTTTATATATATAATATAAAAGATTGTCTACGGACATAAGACATACAGCCTTGGCCAGAAGTGTTGAGCACCCTTGCGATTTTCATACAAAACTCGTAGCTTTAGTCCAGCGTTTCTATATTTTTAATTCAAACTGAACAGGCATGTTTTGTTGAAGTTAGTAGTAACTGCATAGAATATTTCCAATTTATCCCACCGACCTAAAGTCGCATTTTTGTGACCTTAAGTTTTCATGTTTTATATTTACCTTGAAATTGTTATTAAGTGAAGTTTTCTAGATATATAAATGAAATGTAACATTTTACGTCACCGTACATTGTTATTATTGGGAAATAATACTTAACATCAAAACTGTAAACAAAAACTGCTATGCTCAATACTTCTGGCCAAGGCTGTATACAGCGAAGGGACAACGTCGTTGCTGACGCTTTATCCAGAGTTGAGATAGTCGATTTTCAAAATATTGCAATTGACTTTTCTTTGATTGCGAAGGCACAACACAAATATGACGACTTGTAAACATTATTACAATTCACCATTAAATTATGACAGACAATGACAACAAACAGTCAAACACAAAAATAAAATAAAAGTTTATTTGAAAATGGTAATACAAACTCGGCTACCGGCGTTTATGTATTGATCTTGAACAGACTCGTCGTGCCAATGTTACGAATGCTTCAATTCAATTTTATAACTACCCTCATTTAAATATTGAGCTGCTACCCACTTTTAAATATTGAGCTCGAACAGGCTTGTCATATCAATGTCAATAAACAAAATGGCCGACATGGCTGGCTTTTAATTAAGGTCATATTTGTTCTTTGAAATCAAGGGTTTTGTGACTTTTTAATACTTATTCTGTTAACCAGGGCTGTGACCATTCAAACTAATCCGAAATCATCTAAATCGGTTTAGCCGTTCTCGAGTTATAAACGGTCTTACTAACACCACTTTCTTTTATATATTTAGAAGATAAATGCCTATGTCCTGACTGACTGACTGAATGATCCACGCAGAGCCGAAACTACTGAAGCTGGAAAGTTGAAATTTGCAGATAAGGTTACATTTTTAATTTGTACAAGTAATAAGGATCGATTTTGAAAAATTCAAGCCCTAAGGGGGTAAAAAGGGGGTTAAGCGTGTGTATGGTTAGGATTTAAAATTTTAAGTTAGAAACTTGAAACTTCGTACGGTTGTTGCTAATTAAAAACTAATAAAAGTTATTTCAGCGTTTTCTGGTTTATAACCTTTAATGGGGTTAAAAAGGGGTTGAAAATTTGTAACGAAATATTTAAAAAAAAATTGTGACAGACTTGAAAGTTCGTTTGTAGGCTACTCAGCTCGAAACAAAAAAATCGTTTTAGCGTTTTTCAAAACTCCACCCCAAAAGAGTTGAAACGGGGTTGTAAAGTTGGATTGTAGCCAGGCCGAAACTACTTCTTTCTAGCTTCACTAGAAAGTTATAATTTTCATTCATAATGTGTACAAGTAATAAGAAACAAATTTGAAAAATTAAACCCCTAAGGGAGTAAAAACGAAGAGTTAAAATTTTAAGTTCGAGGCATGCAACTTCGTACATTTAATACATTAAAAATAATAAAAGTAATTTTAGCGTTTTTTTTCATTCAACCCCGCAAACGGGGTTAAAAAGGGGTTGAAAGTATCAACTTTCAGAAAAAGACTGTATCTGATATAGATACCTACTTTTTTGTGACAGACTCGAAAGTTCATTTGTAAGCACTTCAAAACAAAAAAAACTAATTTCAGTGTTTTTTAAAATTCCACCCTAGATGAGTTAAAACAAGGTTGAAAAGTTTGCACTAAAACGAGGCCAAAACTGCTGAAGCTAGAAAGTTGTAATTTGCAGATAGGCTACTTTGTACCTATTTTGTCTACTTATTAAAAATAAGAATAGCAATTTCAGCGTGTTTTTATATTCATCCCTTAAGGGGGTTAAAAAACGTTGACGATTTGTATGAAGAATATATGTATATGGATTAAAATTAAGTTGTATGATAATTATTATAAACAAAACTCTAATACCAAACAACACATTTTATAAAGATGAAACTGTGTATGAGTAGGTAGCCGTATTATAAGTGGCTGAAGTCGCGGGCGGAAAGCTAGTCTTGTAGGCTACTCTTATAATCTGTACAAGTAATATGACGCGTTTTTGAAAAATTCAACTCTCAAAGGGGTAAAAAGAGGGTTTAAATTTTGTATCGGTAGAATATATTTTTTTAAGTTAGAGATTTAAAACTTCGTACGTTTACTGATTATTAAAAAATAATAAAAATGATTCTAACGACTTTTAAAATTGTACCCCTAATGGAGTTAAAAAGGGGTGGAAGCTTTCAATCGCATTGATGTTGAAAGTTTATATAGAGATAACAAGTTTTGAAAGACAGACTTGAAAGTTCGTTTGTAAGCTTACTTACTTAAAACCAAAAAAGTCATTTAAGCGTTTTTTAAAATACCACTCAAGTTTAAACGGGGTTAAAAAGTTTGTATTAGAACGAGGCTAGGACAACGGAAGTTAGGAAGTTGTAATTTGCAGAGCAGAGAATTATAATCTGTACAAGTAATAAGAAGCGCGTTGAAAACTCGTTTGTGTGGTGTTTATAATTTTAAGTTCGAGACTGCGTAAGTTTACTGCTAATTTAAAATAATAAAAGTGATTTTAGCGTTTCTTTTAATTCAACTCCTAACGGGGTTAAAAAGGGGTTGCAAGTATGTAGTAGTTTTGTGAAAGACTTAAAACGAAGTTTGTGGACTTAAAAGAAAAAAAATTACGGTGTTTTTTTGACAATTAGCCATATTGTGCGAGGTGATTTGGTAATCCATACTAAACAACTTTTACTATTGGGTCAACTCCGATATCTAAATTATTTTTGGCTGTTTCATACATTTCGGCCGATCCGACGTTGACGTTTTTATGGGGACGCCATATTTTTTTTTTGATATCAGGGTCGGTCCTATAGAAAAAGTTGTTTAGTAAGACTTACTTAATCACCTCTCACAATCTGGCTAGTTATTAAAAAAACATCCTTTAAAGTTTTTTTACTTATTTTAAATACTACAAACTTTTTAACCCTAGAGGAGTTGAAACGGCGTTGAATACTTTTTATTAAAGCGAGGCCGAAACTACTGAAGCTAGAAAGTAGTAATTTGCAGATTGGACACTTCGTAGTTTGTCTGCTTATTTAATGCCTGTCATTTAAAGGTCTCTTGGATTCTTAGAAATCGATTTTCGACATGATCGGATTAAATTGTACAAAATTTAAAATGGTCGCCGTTTTACAATTTTGATGTTAGATTCGTATTAGCCGTGCGGATCCTCAGATATCGATTATCAAAGTGATCAAAAATAAACAGAACAAATAACATTGCGGCCTTTTGTATTGATGATAATCACATAATTTCCGGATGGCGCTACTTTTTCGAATTCAAACCCTAGACAAAATTATTCTATTAGTTGTATGTCAATTTCAAAACCAAATAAGAATAAGAATAAATAAAACAACTTGTCAAAATTTTTTACAAACCTGAACCTTCGGCAAAGACGAGAAACAAATAGGTTCTATGAAGTTAGATGACTGTATAGATTATATAATTGATACGTATACTATTCTCATCCATTTTTATTAAGTGATAGCTGTGATATTATACAGTCGACTACCAAGATATGTATCCACTTTTGAACCTTATTACAACGGATTAAGGTGAAAAACTAGATACAGCCTAGCTCTTTGTAGTCGACTGTACAATCCATTTTTAGGGTTTCGTAGCCAGAATGGCAAAAACGGAACCCTTATAGTTTTGTTCATGTCCGTCTGTCCGTCCGTCACATCCGTATATCACAGCCATTTTACTCGGAAACTATAGGATGTATCTTAATACAATTTAGACTTAAGGTGTATTTTGTATGCCGCTATTTAGTTATATCGTGAAATTGCAGAAAAAAATATTTTCAGGGGGGGCGCTCCATACATGTAACAAAATTTAAAAAAAAAACAAATATTAACATGTTGCACATCAATCGATAGGTCTTTAAAAATAACATTGAGGTTTATTTGGACATTTTGTGATTAAGTGAAAAGTTTCAGAAATAATCGCTTCGAAACTCGAAAAAATAGCATCCCCCCCTGTAACTTTTGAACCATAAGTTCAAAAATATGAAAAAAAATAAGAAGATGCGCCGTTAGCATATAGTTTCTAAGAAAATTGTTTTGAACATTCCAAAAAAACTTCTGCCATAGGCATGAGATACGACCTTTTGGCATTAGTCTGGTTCTTATTCCATTAAAGCTACGGAACCCTCCATTATGTGTGGTCACCGAAAACATCAAAACAAACGGTATTATCCGATGGGTATCCTAGCAAAGAAGTTATAAATAGCAGGTATAGCTCTCCTATTCATTCCTAGCTTACAAGCGAGTCACACGAAGTCTGCGAACAGATTACTGGTCACTAGACTACGCATTATGAAGCCTAAATCGACCTAGTATTAAGTTATTTTATATGTTTAATTTGAAGTTCGCAGTGCCTTGGATTTACTGTAATGCTGTGTAACTGTTTTGAATGATAAATAAATAAATTAGTGTGTTCAATACGCATTATGAAGTTTCTTATGACGTGACCACTAAATACAGAGCTGAGAATGGTGTCACTCGCTTCTATCCTATACAAAATTTACAACAATCCATGTGAATGATTTAACTCATAAACTCGATTTTTGTTGATATTTTATTTGAGTATAGCAAATAAATTCTCTTGGTGTATCGTCCTTTATATTGACCGACGTTTGTCCAATGCAAGGAGTGTGCTTCCCAGGTACGAAAATAACAGTTCGATTGCATCTATCTAACCATCGAACCTAAAACCACAATATGCTCTGTTCTGAAATGACTGATTAGGGCAAACATAATGACATTTCAATATCGGAAATCAGAAATATAGAAAAAAGTTTAAATAAAATATCCCTTTACCAACCTGTAGTACTTGTGAGTCTTCTGATTTGCTCTATCTAATACAAGTAGGTAAGTAATCTGTGCTACGTAGTAACCTTGCCGCGGAGGCGGGAGTTTTAAAATATGAACCTTAAATTATAAGTTGTTTATTTCGATTGGTCGTAAAGCACTTAGTATATTTACGATATTTTTTTGATTATGTATGTTAAATAAATAGACAATTTAAGGAAAAAATATTCACAAGTGTAGGTTCGTATAAAGTGATCATATTCGCCAAAAAAACTAAAAAAATGTCATAATAAATAGATGTAAAGATGTCACCGTGGTGAAAAATTACTGTAACACTTAGATCTATATTAGTACCGTACTACCAAATTTTCGAATTGTGTTCGAATTTCTAAGTCACTTTTTTAGAAATAGAAAGAAAAAATGTCACTTAATGAAGCTTATAGACGAAAGCTCAGAGAAACAATTCGGGAAATCTTTTAGTTAGTCATCACTTATTTAAACAAATACAATAGTGCTAGATCTCCAGTGTAGGATTTAGTCAATGCAGTGTTCCAGACGTTGTCTAGAATGTTTTCGATTTCCTGAAATGCACAATCACGTCACTGGGGAAAAATGTGTAGTGGGAATCTGACTACCCTACTTAATAACTAGAAAAAGCTTCCAAAAGTGTAGGATTTAATGCAAGGTAAAAATTTTTGGCCCCTGTCTAACTATGGTTGTTATTTCAAAGTGCGTGATTGCGAAGCAATTAAGGTATAAGGTTAAGGTATTAAGGTAGGTTTGTTTACATTGTTTTGCTTTTCTATTGACCCCGAATTTAGGTATGAGTACAATGACGGTTTCCGCGATCGAGATTTTCACTAGATGGCACCGTCATAATCCACCAATCATGTTTTATCCAGTGATATTTACTATGGATGGGTTATACTCGTACTCTAATAAAATGACCAGAAAAAACACTTCCAGAGTTATTTCATAACCTAACAACGATTCTGTTATGTTTATCTATTTTGACAATCATTACATCTTTGTCACATTGTTAGAAAATTACAGTTTGTCTCTTTCTCACGCGGGTGGCGGGAGCTCATTGGCACGTCCGCATCTCACGCTGGCCGGTGCACGACTAGCGGCAATGAAGGTTTCCGCGATTGAGATTTTGACTAGATGGCAGCACCGTGACGACAGGTCTTTTTGGCAGTAGCTGTCAAAATCTACCAATAAAAAATATATGGTTAAACATGATTTGTGGATTGTGAATTTGTGACAGCTAGACCTGTCGCCACGGTGCTGCCATCTAGTGAAAAACTCGATCGCGGAAACCCTCATTGGAAATCACATCACTCATTTTAAGTGCTTCACTTTTGGAGCGTGCATAACCCATCTGTCATTATTATATATCACTAGCTTTTGCCCGCGGCTTCGCCCGCGTACTAAAAGTACTAAAAAAGAAGGTTCTCAGTTTGACCCGTATGTTCCTCCGCTTGTCCGCTTTTATTTCGCATTTGGCTGAACCGATTTAGGTGCGGTTTTCGGAAAAGTGTTTTTTACATTCTGGAGGTTTCAGTATACCACGTTTTGGTGAAGGCGGTTCCCCTATTTTTTTCAAGAAATGATTGTAATCATTGTTGAATGTAATACGCCAGCAACCACTTTCTACTAAAAGAGATTATGATAAATGCAGATTTCTACTCTTGAATAGTAGCTTTACCCTGCGACTTCGTCTGCGTGGAATTAGTCATCCACCCTCCTGTTTACCCGCTTAAGGAATAACTTCTGGGATAATAACTATTATATATCCTTCCCAGGTACTCAAACTGTCTCCATACCAATCATCTAAATAGGTTCAGCGGTTAATAATTCGCCATGCAAACTACCAACCCCTTTTCTACCCTCTAGGATTGTTTTTCGGGACAAAAACTGTCTTTTATTGTTTGCCGGGACTCAAACTATATCCACAACAAATTTTATCTAAATCAGTTCGCGGTAAAAATTCTCCATACAGACCTCCAACTCCCACTTCACCCTCATAGGGATTTATTTTCGGGATAAAAACTGTCCTATGTCGTTTCCCAGGACTCAAACTATCTCTTTACCACGTTTTCCTCATACTAACTTTCAACCCCTATTTCACCTATTTACTTACTTAAGTGTTGATATTAGGAAGAAGAATTATCCTTATCCTTTCCCGATACTCAAACTATCTCTATACTAAGTTTCATCTAAATCGGTTCAGTGGTTAAAAATTACCCATTCAAACCTCCAACCCCCATTTTACCCCTTAACCTTAAGGATTGATTTTCACGTTTAAAACTATTTTATGTTCCTTCCCGGGACTTAAACTATACCAAGTTTCATCTAAATCGGTTCAACTTTTAAAAATTCCCCATACAAACTTTCGACCCCCGTTTCACCCCTTGAAGTGTTGATTAAAACTATCCTAATCCTTTTCCGATACTCAAACTATCTGTAGGTATACCAAGTTTAATCTAAAGCGGTTCAGCTGTTAAAAAATTCCCATACAACTTCCAACCCCCATTTCACCCCCTTTAGGGTCGATTTTCGGGATGAAAACTACCCTATGATATTTCCCGGGATTTAAACCATATCTATACCAAGATTTTTCTAAACCGGTTCAGCAGCTTAAGCGTGAAAGCTAACAGACAGACAGACTTTCGCATTTATAATATTAAATTCATTTACGAAATTTCATCGTCGTCGGTTCAGCGCTTAATATTTCGCCATACAAACTACCAACCCCTTTTCTACCACTCTAGGATTGTTTATCGGGATAAAAACTATCCTATATTGTTTCCCGGGACTCAAACTATATCCATACCAAATTTTATCTAAATCGGTTCGCTGTTAATAATTCTCCATACAAACCTCCAACCGCCATTTCACCCCTTTAAGGGTTGATTTTCGCGATATAAACTATTTTATGTTCCGTCCCGGGACTAAAACTGTCTGTATACCAAGTTTCATATCTCATAAATAGGTTCAACTGTTAAACATTTCCCATACAAACTTCCAACCCACTTTTCATCCCTTTAAGGATTGATTTTCTGGATGAAAATTACCCTATGTCATTTTCGGGCTATGCGTATACCACGTTTTGGTGAAGGTGGTTCCCTTATTTTTTTTAAAGAAATGCTTGCAATAATTGTTGAATTGTTACGCCAGCAACGACTTACTACTATTAAGAGATCATGATTAATGCAGATTTCTACTCTTGAATAGAAGCTTTTCCCCGCGACTTCGTCTGCGTGGATTTAGTAATCCACCCTCCTTTTTAACCGCTTAAGGAATGACTTCTGGGATAACAACTATTATATATCCTTCCCCAGAACTCAAACTATCTCCATTTGTCAGTCATGATATGTCAGTTAGTCAGTCAGTTTCTTCTTTTATATATTTAGATTAGATTGTAATTTGGCACAAACTCTTTCATGTCCACAATATTAAACTTCCAAATCGATGTCATTTTCGTAATTTACGTCCCAAAAAACCATAAAACGACACCCATATTGATATTTAGACATTTCCACCCCATCGCACCCCAACAGGAGCGATGGTATTTCACGTCCGCCACGTTAGATTTTAAAATCGTTGTCGTTTTCGTAATCAGCGAGCCGATAAACCATAGAAACAATACCCATGTTGATTTTTAAACTTTGTCACCATATTTCCCCCTTTTAGGGGTTGAATTCTCAAAAAACCTGCAACACGTATTTACTCATTTATTGTTAGGAATACTTCTGTGAAGTTTCGAATAAAATAGACTAACTAATCTTGTTTCCCCATACAAACTTTGGACCCCCATTTCACCCCCTTAGGGGATGAATTTTGAAAAATCCTTTCTAGGGTCTTTTTTCAAAATATAAAAATACTCCACAGGAGGTGTTGGGGACTGACTGATTTGCATTATTATACCGTTTGTCATATTTAAAATTCTTATAAGTTATCTGCCTTTACTTGGCAACCTGATGTATTGTTGTAATTTTCTCTGTGTTTTAATCTTATTAAATATCTGGTTTATATTACTTGTTTCCATCCATTATCCATCCACACACCCATACAGTCCTCCAGCTATTCTATCAGTAGGTAAAGTTGTTTTATCTTTATCACATTTTAATATTGACTCTGGGTGACAAACAGTCTAAATACTCTTGTGTACGATAACGCGGTGTCTTCTTAAAATTCCAATCTAATTAAATTGATTAAACTAGTTCACTTGCAGGTTCCTCTGGAATAACAATTATGAGCTTATCTCTTTATAAATTAAAGCATTGTTGGAAACAGATATTAAAAAGGATACAAAAGCAAGACCGGCCAGATAAT
The DNA here is from genome assembly GCA_947086415.1 of Pammene aurita. Taxonomy (NCBI): domain Eukaryota; kingdom Metazoa; phylum Arthropoda; class Insecta; order Lepidoptera; family Tortricidae; genus Pammene; species Pammene aurita. The sequence goes on from OX352294.1 coordinate 38,794,417, forward strand.
CTGCACGCGAATATCAAAGAAAATGTTATTCTATCTGCAATAAGTATGTGTTTAAGGTACTGTCCTTTGTGACTAATTTATTAATTACAGAATATGGATATTGATGTACAATTACAGAATATGCAGAATATATTTTCAGATTATATTTTTTTATCATCTAAAGTAATAATTAAAATGCGATTCTACTTTGGCTGACGTTACTTAAGGACACGAAAATGGGTTAGATATTTCTATACGAATTGTTACGCCCGGGCTAACATACTGCATATATTTACTGACATCGTTGACATAATGGTTTTTTTCATAGACTGTGGATTCATTTTTACATAGCTGGGCAAAGGCCACCCCGTTTTTTCTCCACTCGACCCAGTCGTTTGAATATTACACAAACATAACGATACCTTTGGGTTCAATTGGCGTAAAGGACAAAATGCTGGTTTTCAGGAGACGCAAAAAACAGAGACTTTTTTTTAATGTCGACTATTTTTTTTTTGTTTATCGAGTTATATCTTTGATGTGTATTAGAAAAGTACTCAGATTGTTGGTATCTCTAATCTGAATTAGCATTCCTACCCATAAACTAAATACTTTAGAAATTAGATGTCCTTTACAACTGGTCAAAACGCTATGAATGTCTTTTACGGCCATGGAATTTATGATAATTTAAAAATGATGGGGTCGTAAGTGACGGTCCTAGATTATATTACTTCAAATTTGGGGCGTAAGTAACGGTCTTAGATTATTTTACTCCAAATTTGGGGCATATACACATGTTAACTGTATCCGTCACAGTACACATGTTAACTGTATTCAGCTTAGTTCACTGTTGGAAGCCTGAAAAATGTATCAAAACGTGGCTGATCCGAATAGGTATATCCAGATTACATTTAAAATATAGAAAACTCAATGTTTTTAATCAGTTGTGTAATAGAAATGAATTACTTGCTCAAAAACTATCTAATATATTCCGGGAATGAAGATAAAGTAAATGTCCCGTGCTTAAATTTGTACAATTGTTGACACCCTCGGCCTTAAATCAAAACAAGGGAAGTAACCGATCGGCTAACGATGATTACTATTTAGAAATCAACAATTAGGACGTATACATAGTGAGTAAAATACTATAAATATAATTTCAATAATACCGTTTCATTATTTCAAGATATCTTATTGTAATTTACGATCCAACAACATTTTTATTTGAAAGTAATTATTAATTCTTCTATAAGTAGTAATTTCTGTGTCTCAAGAGTCACAACTGAAAAAAGGGTTAACTTTAGCTGAGGCGCAGAATACTTCTGACCTTGCGTTTAACGCCCAATAATAAACTAATCTGACATAACTAAAAATGTATCCTGTTTACGGTTATCATTCATATACATATTATTCGAAATATTTATAATATTACATGTCATATCAATTATAATTAAAGAATATATTAAACAATTAAATGAATAAATTAAAACCAAATCTATCATAAAGTATTAATTGCCACTTAGTCCTGTCCGGATATGTTTCAAACTTGACACGTTAAGTTTTGTACCCGGGTACGTCCTTACACTACTTTGGTCTAAAAGAGGGGCATGGGCACTGCGAATGTCGTCTTGCTTTGTGTGGTAGGGCACAGCTTAGCGAATATTATCTCGCTCAAATCTGGAGCAGAGCCCGACTGGGGAAGCATCTCCACCTCACAAAAAACCTCAGCTAAATAGCACTGCACTAGACCCTACTCTAGGGCTGTGTTTCTGCCGGTGAGTAAGGTCGCTAGAGAGCTCTAAATGGGTGCAATGTGTTGACGACGGGGGCCCCTTTTTTTCTCTTAAGCCTTCAACCCAGTGTACTCTTTTCTAAAGGATAAATATTCTTCATCCATTTCTTGAAGCCTATCTTTTACTTTTTATTGAAAAGGTAACGTGGTGTACCCTGAATGAAAACGGCGTAGGATAGTAGTTTGATCGCAATGCTTTTTTAGGTCTTATACTTAGCCGACGAAATTGGTAATCATTCGGTATAACTAGATCAATAGTAAGCTTTAAATGTTAATTTAAATTATAACTGATGTTTATGTTATGAATTAAAGCAATACAAATTAATGATACATTTATAATTTTTCGTTCGCATCCATGTTTTAATACGATTATTTTTAAACGATTATTAAATTCATAACACATTATCAATTTAACTTCTCTCTTTACAATACAATTAAAAAACAAACAAAAAATAACACTCACGTGCCCTTAATATGATAAATAATTAATAAAAACATGTCCTTTATAGCCTACAAACCTAACTGTGTTCATGGTAAGTGACCTTTACACCGTTAGTTTACATTTAAACTGAGCGTAAATGTTTACTAATTTTATGGTCAAACATTACATTTTAGTAGTAAAGGTCCCATGAAACAATTTTTTCGACATTATAGACCTTTACATCCATGTCAATTCCTTTAATTTTAGAAGTTAGAAACTCCTTTATAGCACTAAACCACACAAACTATTATAAAAGTCCTTTACAAGCATGTTCACATCATTATATTAAAATTCATTATGGTAAAATGATTTTTAGAGCAGGTCGTAAAGGACAAACGTAATAAAACATGTCCTTTACGCCCATCTAAACCATACGATTTGAAAAATAAGCAAGACAAAATGAAGGGCTTAAAGGACGGAAAATGAGATGAAAGTCACTTATTACGATATTTATACCTAGCGACTTCCTTTACGATTATACATTAAACTTGTAAATTATAACTTGTCATTTACGACCCTTTAGATAAGCTGTTTTTGCGAGCTCGTAGTATATAATTTGGGTCGTAAAGGCTACTTTTTAAGAGATATCGAAATTTTAACTATACAGAACGATAGCGCTTGACATTCGGAAGGTATCGATAATGTACCTAATTAAAAACTAGTGACTTTTATAGTAGTTTCATACTAACGCAGATAAGCGAGTAGCAGTGCAATGTACAATATTGTACATTCAGAGTATTAAATGCCTTATAGCATCAAAAAGGTAGCTTTTTAGTATTCTTCAGAAATAGTGAAATGGCAATTCTATCAATTCAAGCCACACATTTAGCTCGCTGTTATACCTTGAATATTAAATTAAACCAACCATAATCCCAAATATTCAGACAGACATTAAACTCCGCGATCAACCGTGGTTCATCGAACCGGCGGATTTAATGAAGGGCGATATCGGCTTCCTTTCTACCTCACACCCCCCTATAGCAAAGGCTGCTTTATCATTTCCGCCTAAGATCTATTTTTCAATGACAAAGAGATAAGAGGTTTTGGAGGTGAGTATATGGGAAGGAACTTCGATTCGCTCTGATAAACCATTGGTATAAACATCAATAGGGGTCTTTGGAACCGCACAGGTTTATGCCTTTTGTTCGGACGTACGATTAGTCAATGTATTTCTACTTGGAGTGTTCAGTTCTGTCGTCATGCCTTCAGGGTTTTGTAGTTTAATTGTTAGGATATGACCCCAAGTTTTCAGCGTAGTGAGAAATATCAAATTTTTAAATTTCACTGATATTATTGATTTTTTACTAAAAACAGGGGGGTGTCACTACGCAGTTCAGTTAGGTACATTTGGCCGGCGCGCCTCCCAGGCAGGCGTATTGCAGTGGGCTGCCACTTGGCTCGCTCGACACGATAGTCGTGTCACGTGGCGCTCCCGCAAAATTGAAAATACACAATGGCTTCGAAACCTAAACCTCGATCTAATCAGTATAAAATATATAGTATTGGTTGCGCATTAATAAGTTGCGGTTAATAAGGCTGTGGCATAACTACTTCCGTGAGAATCAGACATACTATCTCCGGATAAAAATATATGTTTACAGAATCAACGTTTGTAATTCCCAAATATTTACCTTAAAAACAATAAATCCGTAGGTATAGGTACCTACACCTTACAAAGTACAAAAACTTGTCAAGTGACAACCCCGTACTGACACTCACAGCTCGGTCATAAAACTGCGGCGCGCAAAGAAGATTCACGGTTCGTGCGCGGTCATTGAAATTTAAACGTTTCAATTTTGCTTGCAGACGGCGAGTATAGGTATAATTTTATACCTAAATCTGACTTTTTTGAAGGAGTGAATCTTCTGTACTGTAGTACTATTAGTTATTCTGTGCTAAAAACTTACTCAACTTTAAAATTGCAATAACAATTACGATGACTGAATATCCTGGGAAAAGGCAAGAGCAGAGAGTATGTAAAAAGCAGAGGAACCCTGTCTAAGAACTCTTTCAGTATTATTAATAAACATGGAGTAAAGTAGGCGTAACTTTAATTCGAGGTGTAACCCAAGATTAGTGTAATTCCGTATTAATAAATGCAGATTAAGCAGGGAGTATACTAATCAGGCTTTACACTCGGTGTAAAAGTTAAACCTAGGTACCACATAGTTTAACGACTGAGTAAGAGTAGAGTAGCTGTCTGTTTTGACGTTTTCTTTGAAATCTCACGTCATCACGTCAGACAAATTATTTTTCTCGGGCTATAAAATGGAACGGGATTATTTTATTGATGATTTGAGGGATATAGACGAATTAAATGAGGTGGAGAACGTGATGCCATTATTAAGGCATGTAAAATTTTATAAAACAAGGAAAAATCCTTTGGAAGAACTCCTAGAAAATGATTTTAAATCAAAATACAGATTTTTTCGATCTACGGCATGTTACATCATCGACATGGTGAAAAATGACCTAGCTGGTGATTCAAGAGGAGGCTTTATACCACCCCATTTGAAAGTTTTGGCAGCAATTAGAACATGGGCCCGCGAAGAGGTAAGTTAAGCAGACAGTCAATTTTTAAATTTGAACCATTTTCATCTTAGGTAAACGGCCTGTTGCCTCCTGGAACAGCCCAACCCACCCCAGTTGTTATTGATAGTAACACTGCCTGCGGCGCGGAAGTCCCGGGTTCAAATCCTGGCCAGAGCATTGGTTTATGTTTCCTATGTATTTATCTATTATATTATATATATCGTCGCCTAGTACCCACAACACAAGCCTTATTGAACTTACCGTCTACCTACTAGATCGAGTTGTGCAAGATTATTTAGTATATTGTGGTACAGTCACCGGCAGCAGTATCTTCCTACATGAAGGCTGCATAAAGATGTGACACGCTCTTCTGGCCGTACACATAAGAGCGTGTCACATCTTTTTACGGCCTTCGTATAAGAAGATACTTTTGCCGGTGACTGTACGTGTACAAGTATGTCCAGGGATGTGTTTTTATTAAACCTACATATTTTTAACTAAGCATCTTCATAAATCTTGTTAGTAATTTGTAACCCAGTGTATTTATGTCAACAGTTTCAAGATGATGCAGGAGATATTAGTGGAATGAGTCAGCCAACAATATCACTTATATGCAAACAAGTTGCCTTGGCTATAGTTGCTCATAGAGCTCAGTGGATTAGAATGCCACAAACAGATGCAGAGCAGAATAATGTGATTGCTGATTTTTATTCATTGTGTGGGTTTCGACAAGTGATAGGAGCTATAGACTGCACACATGCTCGAATTCCGAAAGTCGGTGGAGACGTTGGACAGTACTATATCAATAGGAAAGGATACAGTTCAATAAATGTGCAAGTAAGTTTTTGAATTTGAATTTAGTACAGTCACCGGCAATAGTATATTCCTAGACAAGGTCCGAAAAAGATGTGACACGCGCCGCTTTAGCCCTACAAACTAGAGCGTTTCACATATTTTTTTGCGTAGGAAGATACTATGATACTATTGCCAGTGACTGTATCCAACCTAGTCAACAATATTTCCTAAATAAAACAACCTGTTACTGCTATTGCTATGATGTTGATGTATTAAGTAGGTATGTATATTGTTTCAGGTTGTGGCAAATGCTAATTTGGAGATAATGGATATAGTTGCTCATTGGCGAGGCAGTACACACGACTCCAGAATATTTAATGAAAGTCGTTTGAAACAAAGATTTGAGAGGTCAGAATTTAAGGGAAAACTATTAGGAGATTCAGGATATGCTTGTACCCCTTATTTATTTACTCCGGTGCTTCGACCTACCAGAGAAAAGGAAGAAAACTATAACAAGGCACACATAAGGACCCGTAATGTAGTAGAAAGATGCTTTGGAGTGTGGAAGCAAAGGTTTCAGTGTTTGTTGAGAGGATTTTCCACACGGTTGGAAAACACAAAATTGTATATTGTTGCTTTGGCTGTACTGCATAATATTGCAATGCATAGGCAAGATATAGAAGAAGTTGAAGACAGTGATGACACTGATGACACTGTTCCGGTAACTCCAGCAATCAGCGCCTGTCTTAGGGGAAATGCTGTACGAGCAGCCTTTATAAATAATAATTTTTAAACAGGAGGCAACTGGCTTGTTTTTATATTTTTTTTTTCTTGTTTTTATATGTTTTTGATGTATTTTGTATTTTACTTTTATAAAATATTATGAAAACATAACTTAGGTCACTAAATAAATAAAAGTTTTAAATTTAATTATTTTTATTTATTTTGAAACATATCATTTAAAAATAGAAAAATTAACCTAACATATATATTACTGATCATTCAAAACTTCACGGGCCTTTTTCAATTCTAAAATTTCCCTCTCTAATATGGCACATTGTAATTTCTCTCTGTGAATTTCCATTTTAATTTTGTGCTCTTCTTCAGCCATTTCCATTTTTCTTACATGCTCATCATCTTTTAGCATTTTGCTATGTCCTATCATGTTGTTGACATAGTCCTCATGGTCCTGTAATGACAAATAAATAACTTTACTTCAACACAATTGTTGTAAACAAAATTAGCTCCAAATAAGCGACAGTTTACTTTTCTGGGTTTCTTACTGCTACGCATAATATTATTTGTTGTAATTTTTCGTTTCGCGTCCTGCAAAAAAAAGGTTCAAGTAAAAATTTTCAAGCAGCGATTTTAAATAGGTATTGAAATAGACAACTACTATCTGTAACATAATTTTAGCACTATTTAACAAAAAATATTAAAAAATATATACATAACATTAATATTTTGAAAAGGTACCTTCTTTGCTAATTTTGTGCTCACACACTTCTTGACTGGCGTGTCCACTATTATTTCGTCTTCAAAGTTCTGTAATTTAATCGTGATTAAATGTGTATGAATACAAAGTTACCAATAAATACATCACCTATATGTTTCATGTACATAGCAAATACCAATATCAAAATGTACTCAACACGGGAAGTAATAAAGAAAGCCCTTGATCGCATACTTGCGACCCTCGCTTGCAGCTTCTCAATCTCGGCTTTTCTTTATTTTACCGCCCTTGACTATTAATTTATTTACCTTTGCTGGAATTGAATCAACCTTTTCTGCAATTGGACGTACAGTGGCATCTTCATGAGATATCTGAAAAATCATGTGTTTATATCACTATCAAAAGCTAAATGTACATTTCACAATCATATGTATAACACAACAAAGAAACAAAAACCAACAAAATAGTAACCTGAGCTTTTATTCCAGCTGTGTCCGGTAGTGGGAGACTCTGCTCTTTTTCTGAATCCTAGAACACAAATAATATTAAAGCCACATTGGTAAATGTTGACTTGCCATGGCTTGACACTTTTCATTAACTAAACAGTAATTTATTTAATATAATCTCACTTACAATGAGTGTTGGTTCTAATTTTTCAATAGTAACTCCATCCGAGTCATAGATGTTATGGTCTATTAGTAGCTCGGCAGGGTTTAGGAGGTCTTTAATTTCAATTATGGCCTCATTGGGAGTAACCGGTCTTGCCCCACCACCTGTTTTGTTTACTTCTTTTTTGAAGGTGCAGCACGTCCTCCGTGCATTTATCTTCATTGTTTTCCATTGTGTTTTAAGTTGGTTGAGATCACGAGATCTGTTATTTAATTGATTAAACCTAAAACAGTAGGTATATCAGTTTTAGTAGCTAGGTACAGTCAACCAATTTTATTTCTAGGCCATTTCGTACCTAAATAGGGTACCGCTGTTTTTTGCAGTACCTACCTTAACCGTTTGAGGTTTTTGACTGTGCCATAGAGCGGCGTCAACCAATCAGCGCTTAGTTCTTGAGTGCGTGCCCTAACGCAGTAAGTCCCGTACGAAAAATATCAGTACCGAAATAATATTGGGTGGGTACCGTAATAATACCGCTACGGCTACCGCTTTGAAGATTACCGGTACGTAGCCGGTACACAAGGGTACTGAACTTATTTACGAAATGTCATTTGATATTTACCAGTCGCTTTTCGGTGAAGGAAAAGATCGTGAGGAAACCGAACTAATTCCTACTAGGTCTAGTTTACCCTCTGGGTTGAAAGGTCAGATAGCAGTCGCTTTCGTAAGTGCCTACGCCAAATCTTGGGATTAGTTGTCAAGCGGACCCCAGGCTTCCATGAGCCGTGGTAACATGCCGGGATAACGCAAGGAATGCATAGCACATGCGAACTGTACTTACTTAATATGAACTTGCTCCCATGCGTTAATTTTTAGTTTATTTGTGTTTGTATCAACGGATTTATTTTCAATTATTTGTGCATATTCTTTGAGCACGGAGCGAAATAATTGCTGAAATAATAAAAGGCACTATGTATAATAACAGCTACGAGAACAATAAACAACAACACTCAATAATCATCAACGTCCCTAATTTATTTACCTTTTCTTCTTCATCCCAGTTAATGGAACGCATGCGTTTTTGGCTCATTTTAAATAAGAATAATCATCCAAGCATTCCAACACCAACAATCAAACGTAACGAAAATGACAGCTTGCCGTTGAAATTTAAGACAATGTCAAGGTTTTATGTCATCTGTCGTTCATTTCATTCCGTAGATCACTCTTTTTACTTTTAAATTATGAGGAGTTGCCATAACATTCGTGTTAAACCCGGTGTAAGGAATGTATTGTTATTCCAAGGTTACTCTATGTTTATTAATAACGTTTTAGTTATAAAGTTAATACTTGATTACTCTCGGAGTAGCAAGTCCAAGTGTAACGGTAGATTAACTTTAGATTAGGCGGTTTTTATTAATAAGACTGTTTGAGGCTCTGAGTCTGAAGCGCCATCTGAACGAGAGCAAACCAAAGTTACTGCATAATGTAGGGAGACCGTACAGCGCCATCTAGTAACGCTATCAATTATTGGAGCCGCATAAAGTTTTAAGACTGGGTTCCTATATTTAATACATACTCTCTGGCAAGACATTTGTAGCGAAAAACAATCGTGCTGGCGAAAGTAGCACGATTGAATTCGAAAATGATATAGTTAGTTCGTCAGTTCGTCTTTCGTCAAACAACTTAGCGGGTCAGGCCCTGCTGTAGCCAAGATGACAATTCGTTTGCAGAAAACGAAAAAAATTGCTACACGCTCTCGCTCACTCTTCATTACTGCGATAGAGAGAGGGATAGCGTTTCGATTCGTTTTCTGCAAACGATTGTCGTCTTGGCTAAGCCCCCAGGAGTCCAAAATGACCACGCTAACAACAATTAAGCCGTACCAAGATCATTTTGAACACCTCGGCCGCTTAGCTACTTTTGCAGCTGACTGTATGAGTACAGCTATATAAAATAGTGCCCCTGTACTCAATAAAAGGCTCCCACCTATAACCCTCGTCATTCAATGCCGCAATCGAGTGCACTGGATAAATCAATTGGGCGCCAATCTGCGGCGCCCGCAAATGGCCATGCACTGCGAGGATTACTTCAACTACGAGGCATACGAAACATGAGTTATTTGGAATATAAATAATAAACCCTTTTTAGTACTTATACTCAAAATTAAGCTGCAAATAGACCTCGAAACCCTCACTTATGTTTTCTCTCCTTCTTCTTCTTCAACCCTTTTTCACCCACTGTTGAGTATAGGTCTCCTCATAAGCACGACATTTTCCACGGTTTTGGGCCTGTTGCATCCAGTTCTTTCCAACCACTCTTGCAATGTCGTCGGCCCACCTTGCGAACTGCCCTCCGGAAGTACGAGTTCCTAGCCAAGGTCTCCACTCGGATATTAGTCGGCTCCATCTGGTATCTGTTGTACGGCTCACATGCCCAGCCCACCTCCACTTTCTCTTGGCAATAACCTGGGCTATATCAGAAAGTTTGGTGCGCCTACGGATCTCCGTGTTTCTGACTCTGTCCTGCAGTTTGATTCCCAGCATTACACGCTCCATTTTCCGTTGTGCCACTTGGAGTTTATTAATAAGGTTTTTTGTGAAGGTCCAGGTCTCTGCCCCATAAACCATAACTGGCAAGACACACATCTCGAACGCGCGTTTTTTAAGGAAGAGAGGCATCTTACTTTTAAAAATGTCTGAAAGCTTACTAAACGCAGCCCAGCCTAGTCTTATACGGCGCTCTACTTCCCGATCGCATCTCTTCTCCAAGCTACAGAGCTGGCCTAGGTAAATGTATCGATCTACCTGTTCGATCTTCTCATCTCCAATCTTCATTTGGTAACCGTCGGTATTCCCGCACATGAATTTGGTCTTTTTTAGGTTCCTGCGAAGGCCTACTTTCAGAGACGCATCATTCAGCTCTTGTACCATAATCTGTAGGTCTTCTACCTTGCAAAAATGATGACATCGTCTGCAAATCGGAGATGGTTTAGCTTTCTACCCTAGATATTGAGGCCCCTATCTGTCCAATCGAGGAGCTTAAAAACATCTTCCAGGCAAGCGGTGAAGAGCTTGGTGAGATAGTGTCGCCTTGTCGCACCCCTCTTCTTATTGAGACTGGTGAAGATACGTCGTGCAACTTTATCTGCAAAGTAGCTGCGCTGTAGATCTCTTCAATTACCTCAACATATCTTGTGTCTACAAGGCTTCGTTTTAGAGAGTGTAGTACCGCCCAATGTTCAATCGAGTCAAATGCTTTCTCATAGTCTACGAATGCGATGGCTACAGGCTGATTATATTCTTTGCACTTCTCTAAAACTTGGCCTACGGTATGTAAATGGTCTATTGTCGAGAAATGACTCCGAAAGCCAGCTTGTTCTATAGGCTGGGCCATATCCAGGCGATCGGTAAGGCGGAGAGTTATCACTTTGGTGAACAACTTGTATAATTGGCTTAATAGGGAGATCGGTCGGTAGTTTCCCAAATCAGCGATGTCTCCTTTCTTGTGAAGCAAGATCACTATTGCATTTTTCCATGTATCTGGAGTTACTCCCTCAAATAGTACTTTGTTGAAGAGTAGCTGCAGTTGTTTTAAAATGGGTTTGCCTCCATACTTTAGATAATCTATTGCAATATTGTCCTCGCCAGGTGACTTCCCACTGTTCATGCGTTTTAAGGTCTTCAGTTTTTCAGCTTCTTTGGCCACCGCACCTACTTGTTTATTGGTTCCGGTGAAGTGAGAAGCCGCCAGTGTGTCTACGCATATAGCATCCCACAGGCACGCATGTGGCATTTACTTAAGTACCGCAAGAACACCTGTGTGGAGCACAAACACGGACTCAAAGCCGGAATCAGATTTCAATCTATCAGGTGCCGGTCCAGATACTATACGGTTTAAGACATTTATTTCTCAAAAAGATTTACATAAATCACTTACTGAGAAAACAATATTTATCTTAAAACTAAATGGGAGAGGGTAGAATGCAAAAACTGGTGGACGAGTTAAGAACAAAGGCGCTCGGTAACACCAAGCGCAATGCAACAATGTAATGTTGTACATAGGGACCAGTTAAACCGAACTACCCGGTGCGTTCACTGCTTAACTTACATATGATTTGTGTGTATTCATTAAGTGCATATTTTGTGGAAAAGCCTTAGAAGACGTTTTTATTTTAGTTTTTAACTTTTTTATGTTATACATTTTTGTACATTTATATATTTTTTCTTTTTCTTTTTTTTTAAGTATTTTAATTATTTAATGTTATTATTATTTGACTTATTTCTATCCAGTAATAATGTCAATATTTCTGAACCAATCCATTTCTATGTATATGATTGAAGGATGAGCAAGATGAGTAGAGAAATAATGTCATTATTACTGACAGTGTCTGGAAAAGCTGTCCACCCGTCACCAAACCTCCCGTTTGGTGACGGGTAAGCCGGTAGCCAGTGCTGCGGCTTAGGAGTGAGTGACTCATAAGAAATTTGGCACAATACGTTCGTCCCAGCTCCAATGGCAATTTGGATGGGTAAAAACATCCTGACCCGCCAACCACTTCACCAAGCTTTTTTGGCCTCCTTTAAGCCCACAGTTCCATGGTTTGGGGGTGTAAGATTTTAGTGACTTTACCTACGAGGCTGGCTGAGCTGTAGACGGAGGAGTGTCTTACAGTTGATGTTATGAAGCCGACTATTTCTTAAAATGGTCTTAAATCCTTATGCGCCCACCGGTATGGTCTTAAATTTAGTATTTTCTTACTAAACGGGTCTTATAGCTTCTGTAAAAATTTCGAGCAGTAAGCTCAAAAATAAATTAAGGCTCAACAAATTGCGATTTCAACTGGTCTTAAAACCTTATACGCCCACCGTAATGGCCTTAAATTTGGTAAGTATATAGATTTTGTGGGTGGTTAAGTAAGTGGGCTTCGCCATGTGTCAAAATTTAAGTAACGATAAATTAACGTATTTTTTTTGTATTTTCAACTTGACGCCACACATACTAGCGCCCATTTACGACCTTTAAGACTTATGTTTTCAATATCTCCGTGATGGGCTCTACAACGCTGTCAATGCTATATGGAAGCCGACCGGTAATTTTAGATTTTGAATAAATTTACAGTATAGCCGGCACCAGTATCTATGATGTTTAAGTAGTGAAGTATCAGATGTCAAACAATCCTTTAAGGCACTGACTACCAGGCTACCGATAGTAATGATGGAGGCGACCTCTAGTAATTGCCCCCACGAAACTTTTGCGCGAAGTTGATTTCTGACTATTCAAACTAGGTAAGATACCTACTAGAAGTAATTATAAAATTGATATGATTTTAAGACATTTTCACTGAGACCACATTAATATTTATAATTTTTATGATTTTGAATTGTAGGTATTTATTAAAAATATATAACTGTTAAAATATAATATGATTGGCATTACCTATTTAACCTAAAGTTCAATTAACATGCCATAAAAGAAATGTCGATATCTGGCCGAGGAGCGAATGGATAAACGTCAAAACGTGCGATGAGTTGTAGGTGTTCTTCCACCCTGCTGTTGGGAATATCTCTACAGTACCCTGCATTCACTGTGCTCTGCATTATTTTGTGTAATTTGGATGCTATGTTAGAGTAGATTTCCTCAGATTAAGCAAGCCACTAGCAATAAATCTCCTACAACGCCTTGACTGTATGCGGCTGTATAGCCATTCCCCATGTACATGTGCATGTGGGATACTACATGCGTAGACACACTGGCGGCTTCTCACCTCACCGGATCCAATAAACATACAGATGCGGTGGCGAAAGCAGCTGAAAAACTGAACACCCTTAAAAAAAATGATGTTTAAAGAAACAAGTATGTATAGTTTAAAGTGCCATGTGTAACCATATCAATTCATTATATAAGAAATATAATATGATATAATATTGGAATATAACTTACACGTAAGTCAGTCAGATACACAATTACATTTACTTGCAGTAAACGTCAACTTCTTATTTGAAATGAAGAACCATTGGTTTTCATATCCCGAGTCTCCTAAATAGTAATTCAAAACTTGGGTCTTGTTAGTGGCAATTAGTTATAATCATGAGAATTATGACTAGTACTACTTACTGTGCACTGTATTTATTTACCTGATATGTTTATATTTCCATAACATTCTCAACTCTCAGGATTAGGAATACCTTTGTAATATAAGAGTCATACATTAGATTAGAATCTATGAAGAATATTTGTAAAATTGTTTGAAGTGTCTAAAACCTTAGTTAAGTTAGGAGGCAGTAGTAGGAGCCAAGTTTGAACCCGCGATCCTTAGAGCGTAAGTCGGGCGTCTGGCCGCCAGGCTACCAGAGTTTGTTTTGATAATTACTATATTGTTGCTCCATTTTTCTACTATGTTTATCTGCGTGAAGTATCAAATGTCAAACAATCCTTTAAGGCACTGACTACCAGGCTACCGATAGAAATAACGGCCTCCTAGCCCAGTCCGTAGTGACCCTGCCTACGAAGCAGGAGGTCCCGGGTTCGAATCCTGGTCAGGGAATTTGTTTGTGTGTTTATCACAGATATTTGTTCCTGAGTTATGGATGTTTTCTATGTATTTAAGTATTCATCCATATTTATCTAAAACTCGTCGTCTAGTACCCATAACACAAGCCTTACTGAGCTTACTGTGGGCCTAGTTCGATTTGTGTAAGATTGTCCTATAATATTCATTTATTTCTCGAATTTAATTTCTTTTCTGATGTTTTTGAAATGCCTCAAACTTTCCATAGACGTTGACGTAACAAAGACTGCAGCACTATAAGTAGGTATTAAAACAGACAGAAATATTGCAAAATTAAATAATTATATTATTAGTAGTTAGGTTTTCTTATTAAAATTATTTTCTTGTGTATGAATGCTTTTTCACCACATCAGCACCATCACCTATCTTGATTTTTTTAAAGCGTCAGTAAAATTGTTTTTTTTTTTCACAAGGGAGAACAGTAATTACTTTACGTTATAGAACGATGATTTTGAATCATAAATATTTGGCAGAATTAATTTGTTTCGTTTTATGTATTTACCTAAGCTTGTATTTTTTGTCGTGGCGTGGTGAAAAATGTTGTAATACTCTCGGCAGCAGTTTGTTTGCTTCTAGTGCCCCCCGCAATGCTCAAGATACCACTTGTTTAACCATACACTCGTTATAATTTTGTAATCTTTCACTTTTTCGGGTCTCGATATAAACACGTGAGATAGATATTGTATTTTTGATATTATAATTTATTTACACTAAACCTTTTCTACATAATATTGGATCTACGTGGTCGGTTTACAAGTCAATGTATTGTTTTATTTCTTGTGACAAAAAACATTTATCGGTTACAAGAAATCTTAAAATCATTCATACCAGTCATTTTTATTCAATATGTAATATTTGTCACATATATTTTACCCAAAGCACAGGTTTCGTCATAGTTACTACACCCAAAAATGCATCGTCAAATCTAAAAAATTGCTTGTAAGCCGTCTATGTAGACTACCCTAGTTCTAGCCTAGTATTGTAGCACGAAAATACACGTATGATTTACACACATACTCACACACGTATTTAGTTTCAGAAGACATTCAGAGATGTCGCTTTCAAATAAGTTTTCATAAAATGCTTCAAGGCTCTCTTTACCTACTAGAGGTAAATAAATGCCTTACGTGGGATTCCCATAATTTACTGACGTCAACGTCAAAACAATAAGATGGCGCCCATGCCAATAGAGAAATTCCTCTAGCGCAGAGAAATGGGATGACAAAGAATGCTTGTCAACGATCAAAAGTGTGGCAAAAAAATGAAATCCATGTCTGTGTCTAAATTGTCTATGTGAGCGTAAAATAGTGATGCCAAATACAACAGGTTAATTATCTATCGGTATTTGACTTTCTTATCGATACGTTCTAAAGGCCTCTACAGACGTAAGCGACTAGTCAAAATAGTCAACTGTGACGTCAGTTGACATTCCCACAACCAACTTGACGTTTAATTTCACGCACATTTTCGACTAATATTATTACATTACCTAATTAGTTAATAACTAGTATGTTTTTTCTAAGCAAATTTACTCTTTAGTATTAAAAAAATGTACATAAACAAAATTATTTATTATTAAATTAAAAATATTAAATAAACAAGACTATTCCCTAAAATAATTTCAAATATTTCATATAACGGAAAACGTAATTTCAAGTCGCCGGTCGAATGCGCATTCAATTGATCGCACGACCATTTTGACAGCTGACCTCTCATTCCAACTATATTTCTATCTCGTCTAATCGTTTGACTAGTCGCTTTTAGGCGCGGCACACACTTGAGCGGAATCCAGCTATCATAAATAAAAATCAGCCGCAGCATAAAAGTGGGAAATTTCTTTACGGGAGCTGAATTTTTGTATGAAGACCATATACAATAATCAGCCCGATTTCCGTTTTCGGCTGCTTTTTGACTATGGTAGCGAATTCCGAATAAAAAATCTTTAATAATAAAAAAACCCGTTTAAAACCGGATATAATAAGAACCTTAATGACGTAATGCGAATATAAGATTAATTTATTCATTGGATTTTTTTGAAGCAATAATTATAATTTTCATATCGAACAGTTATCGATATAAGTCCCTAAAACGTTTTGTCAATCCCTAGCGTAGAATAAATGTTTCGGTTTTTACACAAAATAATCATGAATATTAACTATTATGATAAAATATTAGCGCACAGTATACGAAACACTAATAATTAATTGTATCTAGGAAATACTTACACGATTTATTTTGCTAATTTGACAAAATATTGTTTCAAAGACATCGATCGGAATATCATGTAAACCTGTGAAATGAGTAATTACTTGGGTTTTCCTATGAGTAATAGTCCAATCTGAAACATAACACGACACCATGTTTCTCCTTTTTCATCCCAAGTTATTTTATTCACGATTGTTTTATATTTTCCACGCTAAAATATGAGCTGTCACGACGTGGGTACGTAAGCTAACTACCCAAATTCAAAAGCTGTCACTCCTTCAAAATGTTTGTGTGTCTCTTTTGCACTCGTGGCATGTTCATATACGTGTTGGTTTCTCTTTTGCGCACTTCGTTTATCATTTAGCGACAAGCGCCATTTTATATCTATGCTCTAGCGAGACCTGTTGATTTTGACGTAGGTGGTTAGGTGAATCAACTGTCACAAAAGTGTGATCTCATAGCCATGTCGAATAGACTCCCAGGACTTTTACATTTATATATATAGATAACCTAATCGTAGTGCATAAAAAAGTGTTGTTTCATTATTACGGTAAACTCACAGTATAGACCCCGATAGCGCTAAGGCCCTTTGTGCCTATTTCTGCCATTTTGAAATATTGACATCTGGATACAAAAAACCCTTTATTCCCAAAAATAAACGAAAAACTTTCGCTTACTTCACGACGCTTCGCTAGGGAAATTAAACAAAAGCTAAAAACAAATTACTTACATTCTTACAAGATAAGATACTTTCCTCTGAATAAAGTTCAATATAGAGATATTTGCTTTAGGTCAGTAAGCTATTCAGCCTTTAATCATATTAGTTGCTCAATTTGCTAAATGAAAATTCCAAGTACTAAACTAACAACAACACTCTTTGGCCAGTTGTGAATCTTATGCCTTTGAAATAAGGTTTACGTATGTATAGTCAGTTAACATTGTGAATTGTAGTACTTTGCTCGGTCGTCCTCTAGTGCAAGTTAATTAAATTACTTTCGTGTGTGTCAGTGGCGTGTCCATAAAACACGGTTCCCACCGGCCTGTCTAGATTTGAGTATATTAACTACGGCTTAAGGAGAAAGGAAAGGTGTATTTAGCTTACGTTTCTTCGGTAGACTTCCTTACGCTGGTCACATTTTAACGAAGCGCTCGGTCTGTTCTTTGTGACTACCAAATTCATCAGAATGATCGGTTCTTATCGTCAATCGAGACGTCATTGAGGGTGCCTTTTATTCAGAGCAATCACGCGTAGTTTCAGTGACCGCAAGGGAACCGGATGGCTCGCGGTATTTAAGCTCCTGAAGTGATGAGGAACCGCCCTGTGCAACCCAAAATGTTAATGCCATCCCTCCTGGTTGGACTGGTTCCCTGTACGAGAGCGTAGAAAAAAAATTAAAAAAATTGTCAGGCAACCGCTTGCAAATCACACTTCAGGAGCTTAAATACCGCGAGCCATCCGGTTGCCTCGCGGTCACTGAAACTACGCGTCGTTCCCTTACTTATTTTACTGTGCCACGTTTTTAAGGTTCCGTACCCAAAGGTTAAAAACGGGACCCTATTACTAAGTCGGCGGACCGTCTGTAAATTTTTACAGATGATGTATTTCTGTTGCCGCTATAACAACAAGAACAACGCTATAAAAAACAAAATAAAATAAATATTAAAGGGGGCTCCCATACAACAAACATGATTTTTTTGCTGTTTTTATAGATCATGGTACGGAACCCTTCGTGCGCGAGTCCGTCTTGCACTTGGCCGGTTTGCGTTAATTATGATGTTGTATATTCTATGAGTCATTGTTATTGACATAAACTTATTCCAAGTATACAGTGTGGGTGCCAGCATAGTGCACAAACAATATTTGTTGACTAATATTGATCAGGTACACAAATGGATACATTACAATTAATTCCGTAAATGGAAAATATCGTATTGACATACAATATTAAATAAGCCAGACTGATTTGATTATACTAATTGGTTAATCTGGAGGTGAACGACCCCAATAATACTGGCCGTTCGCCAAAATTAACGAGTATGTCGCCACGAGAAATATGTCTAGTGAATTAACCCTAGCTAGAATTAACCTATATAATACTAGCTTTTGCCCGTGACCTCGTACGCGCCTCAATGATATGTAATGGAAAGGTAATTAATAATTATTTATTTAGGACACTTAACATTTCTCTATCCGTTTTAGGGTATAAAATGATCATTTTCGTATTAAAAACTATCGTACAGGTTGTTACAAAAATACTAGCTGCAATAACTGCTTACAATCGACCGTGCTGTATGCTGGTTTGTCACCGACGTGGTCTTATCTTATCTTATTTGGTTCGGGGGCCCATATGGATACACTTCGACCCAAAGGGATATTTTGTGTAATTGACCGACGTGGTACAAAATGATCTGCGTAAATTGTCCCAAAAAATGTTTATTACAGTCCAATCACTTATTACACCGACGAAGCCGTAGGACGTCAATTTGATGAAACGTAATCGAAACCGGGGCAAAGTCTAATCAACCTCATTAGGCGGGATGCCCCCTAATAACTTTCCCACTTAACCGCGTTTTTCTTAATTAAAAATGATGTTTTAAACAGATACGAACTTCACAACATTTTAATAATTTAGCTATTAAACTTTTGGGTAAACTTGTTTAACTTCGCTTATGAAGAAATAAGAGACAATAGAACAAAGGGTCCGAAAGTTGGGAACAGATGTTCTGACAAACCTTTCATTTACAGTGTTAACAAGGCAACAAAACATTTCAATAAAATATCCGGAGCGTAAAACTGAGCTGTACGAACCAGAAATGAGGTTATTCGCAGCATACCCTTGAACGGCTTTTAAACTAACACATTGATGTCATTTTGATATCGGTTGTTATTACCTACACTACCTACCTACCTTGCTCGTATGTGCATACGCATATCGGTACAAACAAGATGCGTTGAATGATATGAAAACGAGATTAAAATACTTATTTGAATAGTAAATTGGGAATAAAAAGGTTCCCTAGAAATCAGAATCTCTGTTGAGAATTTTAATCAGAGATTATAACTAGTAACTAATGTATTAAACATTGTTATTTTATCCTCTTAGAGTATAAGACTTAGATAATATTCCCTTTATTTAACAGAACTAATAATGTAGAAAATACTAAAACATAAAGATAATGCTTACCACATAGCTCGTTTTTCAGTTCAATCAATTCGGAATATGTATATCAGATTCACAAGTTTAAATTGAATCCTATTCCGTACCAATACGTTTACTTTTTCATTCGTGTCATCTGTAATACCACCCCCGATTTAATTTATTGAATGGCTCAAATAAAGCCATTACACCCTAATATTTCATGGCGAACGCCTCGATTTTAGACGTCTAAATTACATACATTGTATATCTACCTTGTGAACCAATTTATCCTTTATGTTAACTAGGCCTACCCATATATCTTAGGTTTTTCGAAGCATTTATTCTGCCCTGCTAAGCAGAATGGCGCGAATGTAAACTTATAGAACGAATTGTTCAATTTTTACCTCTAAAAATGTAAATGTATTTTGGCAAGAGTTTGTGGCGTGTTATTGTAAAGCTCAAATAATTTCATGTTTCGATGCTAGCAACACAGCCACATCGCCTCTCGGCATTCTGGTAGTGACGCCATGCTAGTAAGCACACGCTGTGTTAATTATAATTCAATGTACGTGTTCAGTGTACCTACGAACAGTTTAAATACAACTGAGTTCTCAACAAATAGATTTTTCATTTCATCGCCAACTCGCCACTCGCCGACGCCCCCAAGTTCGGACATTGGTGACCACTTCGTGCCCACGCGCGGATGCGGCGTGGATGTGTGATCTGGCGGAACGGCGTTTTCTGCGGTGAAGCACCATACGACAATCTTTGGAGCACCTTCGGTATCAAAACCATTGTAAAAGTGCAGTGATTTTTGTGAAAAAAGTGCATCGACATCGACAATTTTACGGACGAAAACCACACCTTGGTTACCAGTCGGAACCGGTTTTATTAAGGCGCCCTCACATGCGACGATCTCGCAAGTCAACGCAACATATCGATCGCTGTCAGTCACATCGATCCGGTGGTGTGGATCGTACAACATCGGTCTGTGGTTACGTCAACGTCATCCTTCAACTGTCAGTGTCACGTCACTCACGCAAGTAACCTCAACTTTGTATATTTTGACGAACTTTTCCAGTTATTTCCGTGCCCAAATCTAAAAAGAACTAAACTGTGTGTGCTACTTGACGCAAAGCATAATAACAAACCATATATAGCTGAAATACATACGTCGTGTTTTCGTTTTTGAAAAAATTAACTGTTTGGTGTGTGCAGAGCTAATTAACAAACTAACTTTTGAACTATATTATTGCTATCGTGTGTCGTACTCCAATTGCTCAATTTAACCCTCATATTGTTATCGTGTGTCGTACCCCAATTGCTCAATTTAACCCTTATTTTGCTATTGTGTGTGAACATTCTTGTGAAAATTTATGTATCTTAGTTTATTATTAACATTTCTAGTTTTGTCTTGGTGTGTTATATCTGGGTGCTAGGGTACATTCAAGCCATATTGCTAAAACTAATATTGTCTGTTACACAGATTAACAAAATTTTGTTATTAATATTCCAACAACCTATCTAATATTTACTTACCCGTTATTGTTACTTGTGTATTTAACCATTTACTTTGGTGTGTGTGTGTTTGTACATAATTTGGTTGTGGTATCAATCCTATACAGTTAATATGTCTCTTGAGGAGTTGCGGACCCAGCTGGAAGCACTGAGGGTGCAAAATGCGGCTCTACAGGCACAGGCGCAGGCCCAGGTCGCGCCCCTACAGGTAGAGAGCCCCCCACCTTCAAAAGCTGTTTGTGGGGTCACAGTTAAATTGCCTCCGTTCTGGGCTGACCGGCCAGCGGTGTGGTTTGCCCAGGCGGAGGCACAATTCCACCTCGCTGGTATTAAAACGGACATAACTAAATTTAGTCACGTAATTAGTGTCATTGATCAAAGGCTTATTGGGGAGATAGAGGATATTATTATGAACCCCCCCCCCCCCCCCGATGAAAACAAATATACAATGCTTAAGGAGGAATTGATCCGGCGGCTCTCTGTCTCTGAACAGCAGCGGGTAGAGCGGCTACTTAGTAGCGAGGAGCTAGGTTCCCGAAAGCCATCTGCATTTCTCCGACACCTTCAGTCACTTGCCGGCACATCCAAGGACGTCAGTATTTTGAGGCAGTTGTGGATGCGCCGGCTGCCAAGCCAAGTGCAAGCCATTTTGACAGCTCAATCAGATATTAACTTAGAAAAACTGGCTGAGCTAGCGGATAAGATCATTGAGGTCACACCTGGACCTCAAGTTTTCCAGGTTTCCAGCACAGGGCAGCCCGTACTTGACAACCTGATGGAACGCCTCGACTAACTCTCTCAGCAGGTTTCAGCTCTATCCGGGGGAGGGCAACGAGGCAGAGGCAGGTCCCGCAATAGGTCTACGTCGCGCGGCTCGACCCGGAGCAGTACTCCGGCCAGTGGCGGGCCTCGGATGTACTGGTATCACAAGAAGTTTAACACGAGGGCGGCCAAGTGCATTCCGCCATGCAGCTGGACTTCGGAAAACCCAAACAGCAGTCAGTAGAGGCGGGGTCTGACTGCTGCTCAATGGAACCGAACAGCCGCCGTCTTTTCGTGACTGACAAGGTAAGCAAGCATCAATTTCTTATTGACACAGGGTCAGATTTATGCTGCTATCCATACCCGTGGCTCAAGGAGCGGAGGAAACCCAGTGGGACCTCAGAGCGGCTAATGGCAGCACAATTTTTACTTATGGCACTGTCAACCTTAGACTTGATTTTGGATTGCGGCGCGACTTCACCTGGCAGTTTGTTGTGGCAGATGTACATTCAGCCATCATTGGTTCAGATTTCTTGGCCCATTATCACCTTCTGCCTGACTGTCATAGCAAACGGCTTGTTGATGGTAAGACAGGACTGACGGCTATTGCAACCGCCGCTGTCGTCGCGCAGCCCAGCATCAGGTCTATCAGCCTCCGGGACTCTCCATTTGCACAAGTGCTTGCTGAGTTCCCAGACATCACCAAGCCTCCCGGATTTCAGCGGTCTGTAAAACACAACACCGCGCACTATATCAGGACCACTGATGGCCCACCCATCTCCTGCCGTCCCAGACGCCTGGCACCCCAGAAGCTATCTGCTGCCAAAGCCGAATTAGAGGACATGGTACGTATCGGGGTGGCACGTCCATCTGAAAGTGCGTGGTCCTCTCCCTTGCACATGACCCCAAAGAAGGACCAGTCGTGGCGTCCATGCGGGGATTACCGCGCCCTGAACGCCAGGACCATTCCTGACCGCTATCCAGTGCGGCATATAAACGATTATACTAACAATCTTGCTGGCGCTACCATTTTTAGCACGCTGGATCTGGTGAAGGCGTATCATCAGATCCCAGTAGCGGAAGAAGACATCCCTAAGATAGCAATCGTCTCCCCGTTTGGCCTCTTCGAGTTTCCTTTTATGACATTTGGTTTACGAAACGCAGGTCAAACCTTCCAAAGGTTTATCGATGAGGTCACACGGGGTCTCGATTTTGTCTTTCCGTATGTCGATGACATACTCGTCTACTCAGAGAACGAGATTCTCCACAAGGAACACCTTAGGATCTTGTTCCAGCGCTTACAGGACTATGGGTCAGTTCTCAATCCTTCCAAGTGCACCTTAGGCGCTAAGGAAGTAGCATTTCTGGGCTACCATGTGAGTGCTGAAGGCACTCGCCCTCCTCAGGACC
The DNA here is from genome assembly GCA_947086415.1 of Pammene aurita. Lineage (NCBI taxonomy): Eukaryota > Metazoa > Arthropoda > Insecta > Lepidoptera > Tortricidae > Pammene > Pammene aurita. Next base: position 38,817,658 of record OX352294.1, read on the forward strand.
GCATTCAGGCTCTAATTGATTTTCCCCCTCCGAAAGACGTTCAAGGTGTGCGCCGTTTCCTCGGTATGTTGAATTACTATCGTCGGTTTATACCTCAAGCAGCGCAGTTTCAAGCACCTCTCGTCGATGCGGTAGTCGCCATTAATGGTAAGGGTGCCAAGCCATTTCCATGGACACCCGAGCTTCTGGCGCACTTCGAGTCATGTAAGCTAAGCCTGTCTAACGCGACCCTCTTACAGCACCCGGTCAACGACGCACCCCTTGGACTTTTCACGGATGCCTCCAGCGTCCATGTCGGATCCTGCCTTCAAGGGTTCGTGAACAACCAATGGTGCCCTATTGCTTTTTTCAGCAAAAAGTTGACCCCCCAGCAATCTGAGTGGCCAGCATATTACAGGGAGCTCCTGGCGGTGTACGAAAGCGTACAGTACTTCCGCCACATTCTCGAGGTCCAGCATGTTACGATTTATACTGACCACAAACCGCTGTTGTACGCTTTCGTACAGCGTCGCGAAAAACTGCCGCCATCGCAGCTGAACTGAACAGTTGTCTTTCATCGGTCAATTTACGACGGACATCCGCTACATAAAGGGTGAGGACAACGTCGTAGCCGATGCGATGTCGCGGATCGAGGCCGTCTCGCTAGAAGAAGATTACGAGGCCCTAGCTAAGTCACAAGAAGAGGACCAAGAGATTGCTGACCTACATCAAGGTAATTCCAGTCTTCAGCTCTCACGCGTTGCTGTTCCTGGCACAGACGTCACCATCCTGTGTGACGTGTCCACTGGAAAGCCGCGTCCTTATCTGACCCCTTCGTTTCGTCGCGTGGTCTTTGACAAGCTACACAACTTGAGTCACCCCGGCGTCAGAGCCACTACCCGACTTCTAGTAAGTCGCTATGTCTGGCCTTCCATTAGGAAAGACTGTCGAAGGTGGGCTCAGTCTTGCCTTGCGTGCCAACGAAGCAAAGTCTCAAGGCATATCACGGCCCCTCTAGGTACGTTCGAGCAACCATCTGGACGCTTCATGCATGTCCATATCGACATCATTGGCCCGCTTCCAGTGTGTGACGACTTTCGCTATTGTCTTACAGCTATTGACAGGGTCTCCAGGTGGCCAGAGGTGTGGCCGATGCGCTCCATTACTGCCGAGGAGGTGGCCGGTACCTTCGTACAAGGATGGATCTCTCGCTTCGGCGTCCCTTCTACAATAACCACTGATCAGGGCACCCAGTTCGAGTCCGATCTCTTCCGTCGTTTGATGCACACTTGTGCCACTAAGCGTATCCGGACTACAGCATACCATCCTTGTGCGAACGGAATGATCGAGCGCGTACATCGCCAGCTAAAGGCCGCACTTATGTGCCACTCTGGCTCCTGGAAGCGTGCTCTTCCTCTCGTCCTACTCGGCATGCGCACCGCCTACAAGGAGGACTTGAAGGCCACAGCTGCCGAAATGGTATATGGCGAATCTCTTCGATTACCTGGAGAGATGTTGGTCTCTGAGCCGGGCGAAGACAAACTCGATGATCCTGCTGACTTCGTCGTCCAGCTGCGACGTAAAATGTCTTCTCTCCGCCCCACTCCAGCATCTCGCCATTCGACTCGTCCTATCTTTGGTTCGAAAAATTTGTCTTCGGCATCACACGTTTTTCTACGTGATGACACCGTGCGACGCCCATTACAACCTCCTTATACAGGTCCTTTCTCCGTACTGAGACGTTCTACGGACGGGAAAACCCTGACCTTGGACATTAAGAGTAAGGAGGTCGTAGTAAGCGTCGATCGCGTCAAACCAGCTTTTGTGGATCCAGATGATACTCCTAGTTCGTGTGCCCCTGTTCCAGTTGTCTTACAGCCCGAGGACGCTCCTCCAGCGCAGCCAGTTGGAACCGCGCCTCCTATAACTGAACCTGGGGATACCACAACCAAGTCTAATCGACCATACACCACACGCTCAGGTCGACATGTTAGATTTAATGACAGGGACGATTATTGTTACTTTTAATTGTATTTTGTGTAATAGTTTAGTAAGTAAACTTGTTTTGTTTTTTATGTATCCTTCTCCGTGGGGGGGGTGGTGTGGCGTGTTATTGTAAAGCTCAAATAATTTCATATTTCGATGCTAGCAACACAGCCACATCGCCTCTCGGCATTCTGGTAGTGACGCCATGCTAGTAAGCACACGCTGTGTTAATTATAATTCAATGTACGTGTTCAGTGTACCTACGAACAGTTTAAATACAACTGAGTTCTCAACAAATAGATTTTTCATTGCATCGCCAACTCGCCACTCGCCGACGCCCCCAAGTTCAGACAAGTTGCTTTAGTACAGTAACTGTACAAGGTGTAACACAAATGCTAGTGAGCCGTTTAGGGCATAAAGCTCTATAAATGGAGTACGCTTCGCCTCATCTTTCCAAAAAAAAAGTCTGCCAAAATCTGAGGGGGGCGAGGTAGCACGCATGTGAAGTTTTCAAGTCAAAGGTACATCATTGTCGGTTGTTAATACAGTTTATTTATAAATGAATTTTTATGGCAGCAACGCTTTATTGCTACGCTATATATATATATTTATTAACAACCGACAAAGATGTACCTTTGACTTGAAAACACCAAACATATTTGATATATTCTTTTTATACTTCATAACACTAAATGGAGCAATAGCTACCGTCGAGTTCCGTATCTTCGCCTGGATTTTGACACATTTCCCAAAAAATCTTTCAATTTTGAAAGCATTTTAGTCCTTTATGGCCAAAAAACGTATTTTAGTACTCCTGACTATCAGTATATACCATTAAAGCTTTGAATTTCATTGGGTAACTTGGCAATAAATGGCCCCGAAGGCAATAGGCGAAGTTTGGGTGTTTTCTCCAATCTTCGCCTATGGCATGCCTTACCGCTAATTATAAACTTTTCTGGGACTAACACCTATCATGTCTTATCTCCCTGGAACGTGTTAATATAATATGAACCTTAACTACACCAGACTAGGCACATTTAATAAAAAATGTGTAGTAGGCGAAGATTGGCAACAGTCTGAAGTTGTTTACATACATTTTCTAAAATGATGCTAGGGCTGCCAAAAATTAACCGACATGTTAAATAAAGGAGAGTAATGGTTTATAAGTAAAAAAAAATGTTTATTATATAAACAAAAGACGTATCTCTTTTCGCTTATCAGTATATTATTTATTTATTTATTTAAACTTTATTGCACAATTTAAGACATAAAAAGTACAAATGGCGGACTTAACGCCTTAAGGCATTCTCTACCAGTCAACCATTAGGCTAAACAGAAAAAGTTTGTTTGGTGCAGGATTGCAGAGTAATCATGAAGAAACACGAACACACAAGTCAAACAAAAGTAAAAATAATAATATACCTACGCAAATACAAAATAAAAAAATATATCTACATATATCATACATATATATTATACATATATATTATGAATGTACCTAGTACGTAGTAGTATTTTCGTAATTGAGATCAAATCAACCTTTGGCTTCTACACATAATTACCTTTTCAAAATGAGACCGTACAACCGTACAATGATTGCCTTCTAAGGGTCCCTTGTTCATACCACGTACCTACTAGTACTACTGGGTACATCTACATATATCTTTATCTTACTAACTTTCCTCCAAATCGCTAATCCCATTTCCGAAAAACCAAACATAATAAAATATGTACATTTGGAAACAAATTTGACAACCCTAGGGGTAGGCGAAGTTCGGTAATAAGATGGCCGCCAAATACCCTCACCAATGTTTTATCCAATTGTGACTTCTAAACGTAAGCTAGCCATTAAATAATAGTTACATATTAAAAAGAAATAGTTACAGGATATAATCATGTAAAAAGTTTAACATTACCTGGCCTGTATCACTGTTTAAAACTGAAGTTAAAACACTGGCTTAAAAAAACGTGTGGTCGGTGTCGCGCAAAAACCTCACTGAATGTCAACTATATGAAGTTAGCCACAGATCGTTCGAAGAATGTTGACACCCGTAAGAAATACTTTGTATTTAGTAGTTTTGTGTAAGGCTTGCACTAAAAACATTTTGTTAAAGTCAATTTGTGTCAAAATAGGCGAACATAGGTAGCACAGGCGAAGATACGCAACACGACGGTAGTCGACCGTACAAATGTTAACATATGATATGGTTCATTATTGGATGCAGTCTTTGGAAATGTCAAACAAAAAAGCCAAGGATCATTTTTGATTGTATTTTCAAACAAAATATAGAAGACAGCAATCCTTAAGAGGCCTTATTCCCAAAACGCGCGAATTTCACGAAATGCTTCATTTTCTTCGAAGGCTATGGCGAAAATATTAAGTTTTTTTAAATCAACTATTGATGCACATAATAGTTCATTTCTTTATCTAGACGGCCATCGGAGCAAATATTACATTTTAACGAGTGAAATATGAAAAAAAATGGTTGTCTTGGAAGGCCTTTCCGGATTTTCCAGTTAGGTGTACCGTTCATTTTCAGATTACGCAAAAAAGGGTAAAAATTCTTATTCAATTTGAATTAAATTCAATTGAGTATATCATGTATGAGACGGCCATGGAAATAAAAATCGAAGATTCATCTTGGATAATCGACAAAATACCTTCTGATTATATGCCAGTTTTTTGATGAAAACACGGTTACATTTCATTTTTTCCACGAAAACCCTATGAATATTTTGCCCTAAAAATATTACCATTGCAAAGTTAAACTATATTTCTATCACGATAAAAAAAAAACATTGCTATAGCAGTAAATTTCAAATTACTACGAATTTTTTAAAATGACACTTAAATCACACTTCACAGGACACTTTTTGTAAGAATCGTATTTTTGGATACTTAATAATAATAAACATGGTTCAAAATTATTTTTTTGTATTACTAATACTTCAAACTATCTTATAAATAGCATTTTATGCGACTTTTTTCATTAATAGAGTTTTTCGACCTTTTAGGGAATAAGGAGTCGTAAGCGCGTTAAATATGGAGAAGTGTCAAACGTCAAATAGTTACTGCCCGTCAGAAAGAAAACGATTGTCTTTGAATGGATTCTGTAAACGAAGCTTGATTTTCGATTTAGGTTAAATCTTTTATTTTAAGTAATGATAAATAAAGTAAAACTGTACTTACATCTGAAATGGTATTTCATCTCTTTGTAAACTAGACGAAATATAACATTTTTTTACATCCAAAAACAGCGCATAAGGGCATTTTCACGGAGCTTGTTATCCATTGACAGCGATGACGAAAATGCGTGACATCGATTATTGAAATTTTATTTTATTTATTTTATTTTATTTTATTATTCAAATAAGTTACACAGTATTACAGTAATAAAACCAATGCACTGCGAACTACAAAAATAGTTTTTATAGATGTACTAGATTTTCCGCCAATACTTTTGACAGAGGGGAAATGATACTCAAGGCCTCTCCTGGTTTAGAACTCTCTGGTTTAAGGGCATCATTGGTATCGTATTCTTGTGATAAAAAAGTAAATAAATAAAAAAAAACGCCAAAAATAATTTGTTTCTGTATGAAGGGTTGGCCGTCTATGACGACATTACCAATACAAAAATAGTAGTTTATGTAACTGTTACGTAATAAGGGTCCTTAAAACATGAGTGTGGTTTTATGAAACGAGCCGCAGGTGAGTTTCATAATAAGATCACACGAGTGTTTTAAGGCCTAATTACGTACAGTTGCATACACTGCTTTATCTACACTCATATTATTTATTCTAAATGCCGTATTCGGAAACCATAGAATGGCCGCCATTGCACCGCCATGGCCAACTCTCGTGTGCCGGCGGTCGGGGAGGCGCGTGTCGGGCTGTCGGCGGATGCGCGGGAGGGTGCAAGTGTACATTATGTTATCAAAACTCATAGCACATCAATAATTGAGCATGAAAAGTTAAAATTACGTTACTGCCACGGATAAAAAGCTTATCATAGTAAAATCGGTCGTGGTAATGCTAGCTATTGCCTACCGTTTTCGAACACGTTTTAGAGAACTTACAATATGAGTGTAGATAAATAATTTTTCGAGCCACAAAAGTTTTTGCCTACATTTTCTTACTCGCAATACGATACCAATTATGCCCTTAAACCACCAACCAGTATTTTTGTTACATCCTGTATAAATAGAGAGAATCATATTGTTTTTTCTTACGATAGTATTATCACTATCAGCCCAACAGTCAGCAGCAGAAGTAGGTAAGCGGGCGAGGTGTTCAGAATAAGCTTGACACGACTTTATTGTTAAGAGAATAAGAGCGATTTGAAGTTTGAACACCTCACCCGCTTAGCTACTTCTGCTGCCGACTGTACTGTAATAGGTACAGAATCACCCAACAACAGCTGACTCAGCTAACTTCACAGCCCACCCAAGACGAATAGAAAATTAAATAAAAAACAACGTTCATTTTCCTAATGTAATATGATACGCTACAACCATATACGGAATATTATAAAAATCATTTCTATTTACTGTGACCTCGGCCTTGATCAGTGTATTAACCTAAACCGAGAACAAAGGATTGTGTACCTATATAAAGCGATCTATTTTCCAAGATAAAACAGTTATTATCCACACGTTGAGCGTTTCACTTACCTGCTACACGTCCCATTACTATATGGCGACCCTTCCAGTCGGGCTGCTCAAGGCAGCCTCGGTTTAAATACCAGCCAGCTCAGCCCGATCCACGAACCAGCACAGCTCAGCTCACAATGGACCAGCCCCGCTCGACCCTCCGAAGCCCCGCTTAGCCGAACTCAGACGCCGCCGCCGCAGCGAGCTCATCAGCCATCCCAGCCGTTCAGCAATGAAGCCCCGCTCCACTGCGACAACCAACAAAGGCACCAACGCACCAGTCAGCCGGCCAGAGTCAGCTAAAACCATGACCATGATCACCATAACGGTAACGTTCACGGAACAGAGGACCCCAACCAGAACAGTCCGATGGACCAAAAAAAGGACACCACGTTACCACCATCAGCCCCAACAACCCACACCAACGGGTAACCCAAGGCAAGCCCCACGACGACAAAAACAATGGAGAGCAAGCCAAACCACCACCGCCACCAGCAACCAGCGAAGCAGAACAAAGCGTCTAGATCCAGCACGTCAAGCAGAGCAGAACGTGTAGCAGCCACCAGCCGTCACAAGCCCCGCCGCACCCAAGTCACCAGCCCCGCCCCGCCGCACCCCATCGCCAGCGCCCAGCACCGATCATCGATCGCAAGTACAATTCTAAGACAGTTTAATCATAATTACTTAAATTCAGTGATAAATTTAAGCCCACAATTCTAAATGCAACTATAACAATAATTCACATTACGCGTATAGTATGACCCAAATTATAAAAATAAGTTAGAAGCGTTACAAACAAAGAAATATTCGAAAATTCGTTCAAAAACACCCTAAACAGACAATCCGTCAAAATAAATTCAAATTAGTCCAGTCACTAAAGAATACAGCCCAAAAAAAATAATAAAAAGAAAAAAAACAACAAATATCCGTAGGACAGAGCGAAATATTTCAATCTCACCTCACAAAAATAGAAGACGTGTACAGTAAAATCTTATCAAAAACGGACAAAACCTTAATTAATTAACCAAAAAACGGCAGTACCATTGCTACCAGCCATGGACGGATCCGAAACCATCATCAAACAGTTTATAGACATCATAGACTTATACGCGATAATGATTAAAATCAATGACATAAAATTGCTAATAAATTTCATAATTAAAAAACCCATTTAACCAAAAACAAAATATCCAGCAAACACACCAGTATCAGCGTTTTGACATAAAACTTTATCTTCTACCAGTAAAATCAGCGACCGCAATCCAAAACAAACTATTCAACACAAAACAGGGAAATCGGCCTACCAAACGGCACAAGTAAAAAACTAGAAAATTTATTCACGACGGCACAGGCTAACGGCAACAACACATATAACAAAAAAAAAACATCATTTATTAATGTCAATTATTACCAGAAAAATTACACGCATAAGATGCACACTTTTAAAAATATAAACATAAGACATACTTTACATAATATGTCGAAAATAAAGTAGCCACACTATACCAATAGAATAAAGAAATACATTCAACCGCACGCACGTATTACACTCAAAACATTTAATAACGCATTATAGTGTATTGACGTATACCTACACCGACAAATTAAAAGTAAAAAAAAAAAAAAAAAAATTAATAATATCTACACAGACATTACTTTAGTGTTTTTATAGATTGATATAAAAAAAAAACTACATGATGATGATAGTATACGCAGCAAAATTTAACTATGGCAAAAATACAATTAAACAAGTTAATATATTTGACAGGCACTAAATCCTTGATACATAATGATAGTGTTGAAAAACCAACTCGTGAAGGTCCTTGGACACAATACGTTTATTGAAATAAACTAGTGTTAAAAGAACTGCCTCAAAAGTATAATAACTACATAATAAAATATCATAATGGCCAAATTAAACAACACACCAAATCTGATGCAGCTAAAATTCTCAAAAATCACCATTGTCAAAGTAAAAAAAAAAAAAAAAAAAAAAAAAAATCCAAAAAATAACAAAGGCCAGATCAACCGTCTGCACCAGCCAAACCAATAAAACATTAAAACTAATAGACACATAAACTCAGTTCAATTCACAATAAACGCCACAACGTACTTATATCTTATTGACACCAGAGCCAGCCAAAGTACAATAACACGCGCGACGCGACATTGAAAACCCAAGGTCACATGCAAGCTGACCTACATACACGGAATAGGAGGAACGATTGCGGCATACCATACAATTATGCGACGCTTAGAGAGTGATAGCCACGATTTCCAGAATAAATTGACATCACGAGGTACCACAATAATTAAACAAAATTTTATTTACAAACTTATTATGACTGCTAAATGACACGACATAAATAGGGACATTATTACGATAAGAATAATAAGAGATATATGTAATATCTTAAATATTACAAATGACTGACTATGACTATGACTGTGACTGTGTCTGTGACTATAGCGTGCAGAAAACTAAAACAGATAAGTGCCGCAACCAACAATTAGCCTGATCACCTAAAAGTTGTTGTGACCCTTATATGCTTTAAGTTTACAAAGTAAAGGGTTTCCTTGCATTCCTCTTTACTTCACGCAATATCAGGTAGCCCATAAGAGAATTAAAAGTAAGCTGAGTACACCAGGATACAAAGCAGACGCTAACCCTTGGAACCAAACAAATTCGAGCGAGTTCTCAATTGACCAGGTCCTTGGGCGCACGGGATGTTCTAAGTCTTCCGATGCGTTAAAACACTGTCTGATAGTACATAATAATAATATGTACCAGCGCGCAATAATAAATATTTCCCTGTATCCTTAAATCGAAAAACTAAAAATAAAATAGTATGCAATACGGTCGGCCGACCCGATTCGCTAAAAAGCGCCATGTACTCATTTAAAAAAAAAAGTGACAAGTATCACAAAGAAGCTTACATAAGGACAAAATGCAGACATTGCAAAATGGCTCATTTATTGTTCTACACTGTGTGTCGAACCAAGTACTCCATCGTGTCCGAAACGAGCTTTCCTCGCGAGAGAACTAGGTTACAAATGAAAGACACAACAGATACAAGAAGAATACATACAACAAAAAAAAAACACAACCAAAGAAGGAAAGAGCTACCAAAGTGTATAAAACACACATGACAGACGATACGTACCACGACTAATTATTATAGAAAAAGTCAAGAAAATCACAGACAAAGATGACAGACGTGTCACATATAACTTATTACCCACCAGCGGACACAGTCATAAGAATAATCACCAATAACGTTAAAAGTTATTACTACGGACCAGGAATAGATAACGACATTATGAAATTCATAAAAGCAAAAAACAGTCATAAATAAATCAAAGCAGACAGAGACAGCAAATTCATCTCCACAACTATGCGAGAGATTTGTAACATATTAGGTATAAAACAATTACAGTCAACCGCTTACCACCATGAAAGCCTAGGATCCTTAGAAAATTCGCACAAGTTCTTCGCACTAGAATCATATTTAAGGATACAAACAGACAACCAGAATCACCAGTGATCTGATCAGTTACAATATTAGTATTTTTCGTATAACACAATGGTTCATTCGGCAACTAAATACACGCCATACGAGCTAGCATACCCAGAAACATTACTCATCAAACATACCCATTATATATATATAACTTCGATTCCTATCCCATAGAATTCAAAACATATGTTACAAAAGTTCAAAACAAACACAAACAAAAAACATAAACACATCAACACATTTCATAAAACAAAAACAAAAAACTAATTACGATTTAAAAATTAAACCCATAAGTAATAAAATTGAAGATTTAGTATTAATCAAAAAAAAAATTATTAGACACAATACATCAAAGACCATTTACCGTCATAGAGGATCAGGATCCAAACGTAAAAATATTAGTATCAGGAAAAGAATACGCAATCCACAAAAATAGAACGAAACCATACTATAATTAAAACAACCACACAAATAAAATAAAAATAAAATAAATAAAAAATTTCTTAAATAAAAATAAAGTAAATATAACAACACAAACAAAACACATAAAACACCACATCAACACCTTTCATAAAACAAAAAAAAAAACTACTTACGATTTAAAAATTTAATCCCAAACGCTATATATCTATCTATATATATATAAACCGGAGACCCACTATAAATCAGAAAATAAGACAGAAATAAAATAAATATAGTATATCAGAGACTATTTACCATCATAAAGAATCAAAATTCAGAACGAAAAAAAAAAAATTTAGTTACAGACAAAGAGGACATTCTCCATAAAAAAAAACCACAATAAATAAAAACAGCAAACATATACATATATATATATATATATATATACAAATTTAATACACAACACAAACCCATAAAACACAAAAAAAAAACACGCTCTCACTCGACACTACACTAAAACAGCAAACTAAACGTTTCCATGTCAATGATCACATCTCATTCCAAATACGGAAGTACTATCTCCACGCTGTAATGATATCAAATAACAAATAAACATCAGGTCAATAATTTACAAAACACAAACACCTGGCCATACAAGGATCGACACAAATAAACAAACCGCAGCATATAACTTAGCAACAAACACACCGCTATTTTAAACAAAACACAAACCAACACCCGCATAACCATAAACTTCGATCATTTTCCATGTATAAACATAGCCATAAGAATAACTTAAGAATCGAAATGTAACCCATCCATAGTCCATATATAACCATACAATTTAATATTTTTCTTTTAGATACCATAAACATAAGTTACCCTAACAACCAACATGTAACCCATAGACATAAGCCAAATTTAATGTGAAGACAAAAAAAAAAGGTTCAATCTATCTTTTTGGTCTCAAAAAAAAAAAATTTTTTCCCGCACGAATTCCATATTTTTCAAAAATTACCATTACAAGTTGCCGGAATAATTAGACAAGACTTTTTAATAAAGTACAAATGTATCATAGACTATGAAAAAGGGACAATCACGTTAAAAAATCACAACAACACAGTAACAAAACCATTAAATTCAGAACATTATAATCTCCGAAACGTTAACCCTAACCAAATTATTCAAAATTTTATCAATAATGTAACTAAACTATAACTTAATTAAGACAAAAATGTAATCATATTTTCAAGTGCATCAACAAAAAAAAAACCAACAAAAATGTAATCATATTTTCAAGTGCATCAACAAAAAAAAACGACAAAAATGTAATCATATTTTCAAGTGCATCAACAAACAAAAAAAACAAGACAAATGTAATCATGTTTTTAAAACCCTAGCCGTAAGATTAAAATATATTTTTTTTTATATAAATTAGTTAAGAAACAGAATGTAAACAATAGAGTTAAGCAGCCAAGTTTTTTTTTATATAACACTTTTAATAGTTCCAATATTTATTTTATATTCAGAATTACCTTTTAAGAAACAAATTTATACTTATTAATGTAAAGACAAAAAACAGTTTAAACCTGTTTTCCTGTCTCAAAAAAACCGACGGACGTGTAATAGGTACAGAATCACCCAACAACAGCTGACTCAGCTAACTTCACAGCCCACCCAAGACGAATAGAAAATTAAATAAAAAACAACGTTAATTTTCCTAATGTAATATGATACGCTACAACCATATACGGAATATTATAAAAATCATTTCTATTTACTGTGACCTCGGCCTTGATCAGTGTATTAACCTAAACCGAGAACAAAGGATTGTGTACCTATATAAAGCGATCTATTTTCCAAGATAAAACAGTTATTATCCACACGTTGAGCGTTTCACTTACCAGCTACACGTCCCATTACTATAGTACTGACAATTGCAAAAACTGGCTTACTACATTTTGCAGTTGCTTTGTTAGGACCATGCAACTCTCATTTCTCAATATCACATTGTGCGAGCGCCTGATGACGCGCGGGATGAGAGGTGCGGGGGACGCAACGTCGAGGATCGCGGTCGCTCGGGCCGGCAGTCGGCGAGTCAAATCTGCAGCGCGCACGCGCCGCTCAGAGCTATTTTTTGTAATTGTATTTTGTACTTAAACCTAGTAATAAACCTGTTGAAATTACTGGAGTTTCTTATTGTCCGCCTGGACAACATAGACATCGTAATCAATTTCGTTCAACAACAACAACATCAGTTTTCATTTTTAGAAATAGTACATTACATCTGAGGCCAGGAATCCGTTTTCACGCCGAGGCATGTATAGTGCTTTTCTCAAATATGCAATGAAATAAAATAAAATAAAAAACCAAAAGGACAATGTTTTATTCAATCTAAAAAGCGACCATGAAGTAAAAATAAAAAGTTAAAATCAGCTGTTCGTAAAACCTGCCGCCATCTTTGACGCTGTCGGAATGAGGTTGGACGTTGAAACAAAAAAAAAGTTACTTTGCAGGCCTAGACCTGAAAAGTTGTATGAAATCCCATTTTAGGCCGCCTCGAGATGCTGCGCCCGAAAAAGGATACTTCCGAGTCTATTATAAGGAACGTAAAGAGAATATTTCATTGCATGTTTGAGAAAAATTGCTTTACCAATTTCTTAAATAATGTTTTATATCATTGGGATGCGATGATACATATTACGTGTAATGTAAAACACTAAAATACAACGAACAAGGATTCCTCAGCCTAAATACTTCTTCATTCTTAAATAAATAAACTTGGCATACCTAACTAAAGCTAAAGTTACACAGGAAAGTCGAGAAAACAGTAATTAAAATGCGGCGCAGTATATAACGTGCACGGAAGACCGGGAGGCAAAAAACCTCATAAATTCAGCCAAGGGGCCGTGCCTCACTGAAGCAGGATACTCTAGTTAAGTTAGGGTGACCAGAGGACCCGCACTTTTCGCGACGTCCTGATATTTAACCATAGTATTTAATTATGTTACAAAAAATGGGGAATCCAACTCAGAACGACACATATTAAAGTTTTACTGGTCCCGATTTTTCCTAATCCCGGAATTTAACGGAATACCGCTGTCCCGAAAAATCCGATTCCAGATCTGGTAACCCTAAGTGAAGTACCCTTAGTATAAAAATATTTATGAAATATCCTGGCATTCAATTTAAAAAAGGCTTATCTAAATGTGATTTTGTACTAACTTACGACTTTCGGAAACAGGTGTTCGGGAGAAAACGATCGTATTAATACAGTCACGTGTCTGAAGGCGTGATAAAATATGAAGTTGGGGTCTTATCGATGGGTGTGTGATATTTCAAGCGTATAAGAGTAAGATCAATTTACCGTGAATTCCGTTATAGGAGTATATCTTAATTCAAGTATACATATCCCATATACAAATACATAATAAAAAAATGCGAAAGTAATTGTGTCTCTTTCCCCTTAACGGTTAAACCACTTACTTAGATGAGATTAGGTTTTGAGATAGAGCTCTAGAGACCGGCATAGGATAGTCTTTATCAAGGAAATCGTTCAGGTACGTAAAAAAAAAGGCTGGTAATAAGGCTCAGGTACTGATATAGTATAAAGTGGGGTTACTTAACAAGCAAATTGTATTAAGTACTTACTTTTATTGATGTAATTTCACATTTTTTATTACGAATGTTTCAGGATGAGTTTTTACAATTAAATTAGATGATGTTCCTAAAAATAGCTTTTGAATCCGATGAGCTTACTAAATCTGTAGCCAGGCTCATAGCTGATATAAATCATGATTTTATTTTCAGCATAGTCACAATATTTCGCAAAATGCGTGAGGGAAAATGTGCTTACTTTAATAAATATTTGGCTTCATAAATAGTATATTTAAATTTTAAATGAAAATTAAAATGTAGCGAAATGCCTTCTGTTTTCGTAGGATGAAAAATTTCAATATTCGCAATGGAATTATGCAGCTGCCTCATTACCGTCTGGTTTTTGTATTTTAAAGTCGCTTCAAAAATGTAGGCACGACTTTTAACTTGCCTATATAATTTTTACATGTTATAAATATATATTATGATGGTGCAGCTGCCATTATAGAATTTACAAATTCAATCAATTATAAAAAAAATGTAAAAGATAACTCATAATTATTTTACTTGTTTTTTTAAAGTGGGTATTCCACTCATACATTAGTATGTTATTTAATCAAATACAAACATTGAAACATTGAAAAAATAATCAACCCAGTTTGACTTGAACAAACATCGATACGCCTTACCGGGGCTCGATATCGCTTTACCAATTAAGCTATGGGTTCAGTTACTGAGCTGACGAAATTCTCAATGCCTTCAATCATCTTTTTGCATTTATTTTTACATCGACTTTATAGCAGCCGTAAGCGACATCTAGGTGCCAACTACTACAGTTAGCTACCCTTCCCGCCGACTCCTTTACAAGTGTCACAACGGAAATAACAGATGGCGCCTGCTATCAACTCATAATTATTTTACTTGTTTTTTTAAAGTGGGTATTCCACTCATACATTAGTATGTTATTTAATCAAATACAAACATTGAAACATTGAAAAAATAATCAACCCAGTTTGACTTGAACAAACATCGATACGCCTTACCGGGGCTCGATATCGCTTTACCAATTAAGCTATGGGTTCAGTTACTGAGCTGACGAAATTCTCAATGCCTTCAATCATCTTTTTGCATTTATTTTTACATCGACTTTATAGCAGCCGTAAGCGACATCTAGGTGCCAACTACTACAGTTAGCTACCCTTCCCGCCGACTCCTTTACAAGTGTCACAACGGAAATAACAGATGGCGCCTGCTATCAACTCATAATTATTTTACCTACTTGTTTTTTTAAAGTGGGTATTCCACTCATACATTAAATGCAAAAAGATGATTGAAGGCATTGAGAATTTCGTCAGCTCAGTAACTGAACCCATAGCTTAATTGGTAAAGCGATATCGAGCCCCGGTAAGGCGTATCGATGTTTGTTCAAGTCAAACTGGGTTGATTATTTTTCAATGTTTCAATGTTTGTATTTGATTAAATAATGTAAAAGATAAATTTTCGTATCTTTCAACATTTTTATAAAGCGATTTCTGACTTAGTGGCAATATATTGGCAGTTACTTTAACTAACATACATTATGTGGGCTACACACCTGGCATATTAGTCCAAATATTCTTGTTCCTTCTCTATATTCCATAGTAAAAATAAAAACCTGGACCCGGGGTATGTCCTTAAACTACGTCCGGACCTGGGTATGTCCTTAAACTACGCCAAAAAGAGAGGTATGGGCACTGCGAATGGCATCTCGCTAAGTGTGGTAGGGCACGTTCAGCGAATGTCATCGCTCAAATCTGGAGCAGAGCCCGACTGGGGAAGTACCTCCACCTTACAGAAAACCACAGCCAAATAGCACTAGACCCTACTCATAGTGTTGTGTTCCTGCTGGTGAGTAAGGTTGCCAAAGAGCTCAAAGAGGACCCAGTGTGTTGACGATGAGGGACCTTCTTGTTTCTTTAGTCGTCAACACAGTGAATCCTCCTTTTTGTAAAGGGTCGGCAACGCGCATGTGACGCCTTTGGAGTTGCAGGCGTCCATAGGTTACGGTAGCTGCTTACCATCAGGCGGGCCGTATGCTTGTTTGCCACCGTCGTGGTATAAAAAAAAAAAAAAAAAAAAAGTAAAGACAGAGATATGACACGAATACGACAAATAGCGCTAATTATGGGTAAGGTATTGGTGTAATTATATATCACTGTATGTGTTGGCTCTTTTACAAATCCAAGATGACGAACCGACGCTTAAAATGAAGTAATTTAAGTAAAGTTTTTCTCAGCAAAATATAATATATTATTATCAAACAATGAATAATGACAGTACTACTTAGGTCTAAACTTATTCATAAAATGTACTGCACCAAGTTCTGGTGACCCTTAACCAACGCCCTATTCTAAAACAAAACTTACTGCCATAACCATAACTATTAAATAACTTACATTAATTCGCACTTACCCCAACTTTAACCCAACAAGCAAACTAAAAGTTAAATGAATTCCAACTTGTCGTATTCATCCCTGTAAATTAACCTCAAGTTCAGAGCCACAGCCCCACACCGTTCCGCGGAACTTGAAATTTTCCATTTCATTCCAATATATCGTTAGAGAATTTAATTACATCATAACTTAAGTAACAATTTTAATTCTATTTTAACGTAAAATTTAATAGACTTCTGACTATGCTTCTATGTTTTTTTTATTACTTAGAAACTCACGTTTGAGCTTGGATGGTAGGTACAGTCGCCATCAAATATATCAGAGAGGTCACGGTACTAAAAAATATCTGGACATGCACTTTGTCGCCTTGACAATAGATATTTGTGATCACCTTGGCCGCTCTGATGTATCTCATGGCGACTGTACCGAATTGCTTAAAGGCTCAAAGAACGAGAATGCAGTTTGTTGACGACGGGGGATCCTCTTGTCCCTTTGGCCGTCAACCCAGTGAACCCCCTTTATGTTAAAGGGTCGGCAACGCGCATGTGATCTAAGCATCAGGCAGGCCGGTGGCTTGTTTGCCACCGCCGCTGTATAAAAAAGAACCGAAATCGTGTTAATTTACGATGGCTGTCCAATGGACACGAACAAACAAAACAGATCGAAACATAGAGAACGAAACAACTAGCCTCCAACCGCGACTTCTTCGCGACTTCGACTGCGCGCACTAACTTACTCGCTAATTCACCTCTTGTCAGAGCCATTACAATAATGAATGAAGTTTCCTACAATTTAGATTTATTTAACTGCACTCTGACTGAACAAGTACACATTTATACATTACATTACATTGTTTTATTACATTGTTTTTCAAATGTTTAATATGATTTTAAGAGTAGGTATTACGATGGGATTTCAACATTTTCTTGTTTTTTGTGCTATACTCGTATTGTATTGTAATATACATCACGTGTTGCTAGTCTGTAAGTGATATGTATAATGGATTATTAAATAAATTAAATAAAAAAATATTCCGCATCACCCTCTTAACACTTTCACGACCAAGAACCCGACTGTCGAGTTCTCTGTTCGTAGCTACTACGCGCTACATACGAAGGATACGTGTCTACGGGCTACGAGCGAAGTGTGGTACGGAAAGTGTTAATCAGAATCAGAATTTTTTTCATAAAACTCATTATTTTACATGTCAGGGTTTACAATATAAGGAGCTCAAGATATTAGGTAAGAAAGTATTTACATTAATTAAGAATTTACATTAAAGTATTTACATTAAATAATCAGAGACGTAGCCCGCAAACAAATTTTGTTATTATAGTGATGAGTGGGTCAATGATATTTATTAGTTGAAAAAGTCATCAATGGTGTAGCAAGCGATGTCTAATAAAATTTGTTTTGGTTTGTTCTTAAATGATATGTCAGTTGGTGAGTTCTTGGGGGTTGAATTACCAAAAATCTTTGTTAATGGACCTCGACATTTCATATCAAGATTCTTACTTCAATCGTTCAACGGGTTTTCCCTATCAGTCTCTAGGTCACGCAACTATTAGTGTGAATAATTCCAGGCTTGACATTGTGCTGTATTCTAATTTAAAAATACATAAACAATACATTAAAAACGCGATTAGCGTTTGGGAAGCTACGTAGCATCTTCTCGTCCAAAATACCGCAGTGTCTTAAGACGAAGGTTTTCAACCAGTGTGTGTTGCCAGTGATGACATACGGAACCGAAACGTGGTCGCTCACAATGGGCCTTATAAGAAGGCTTAAGGTCACTCAAAGAGCAATGGAGCGATCTATGCTCGGTGTTTCCCTGCGTGATCGCATCAGAAACGAAGAGATCCCCAGGAGAACCAAGGTTGTCGACATAGCTCAGAGAGTTGCCAGGCTTAAGAGGCAGTGGGCGGGCCACATTGCTCGCAGAACCGATGGCCGATGGGGCAGACAGGTTCTTGAGTGGCGACCGCGTACCGGAAGACGCAGTGTGGGAAGGCCCCAGACTAGGTGGACCGACGATCTGGTTAGAGTCGCGGGAAAAAGCTGGTTAAGGGCGGCGAGTGACCGATCGTTGTGGAGATCCTTGGGGGAGGCTTTTGTCCAGCAGTGGACGTCTTTCGGCTGAAATGATGACATTAAAAACACAATCTTTCTCAAACATAACTCCAACATACAACAAATATTTGGACTCGGGTATGTCCTTAAACTACGTCCAAAAGAGAGGTACATGTACTGCGAATGTCATCTCGCTATGTGTGGTAGGGCACAGCACAGCGAATGTCATCTCCCTCAAATCTGGAGCAGAGCCCGACTGGGGAAGTACCTCCACCTTGCAGAAAACCATAGCCAAATAGCACTAGACCCTACTGATAGTGTTGTGTTCCTGCTGGTGAGTAAGGTTGCGAAAGAGCTCAAAGCGTGTGTTGACGATGAGGGAGCCTCTTGTTCTTTTAGCCGTCAACACAGTGAAACCTCCTTTTTATAAAGTTGTATTGGAGTTGCATCGTAATAATTGTCAAGCAAATTCTGATATTTCTGATTCAGACGTTTAGGTGTCAGCTGTATTGCGTGGTACCTAATGCATTGGAGTTGTATTGAAGTTGGATCATGTCTAAACGTGTTTTAAAGTTAGAATACGGCTCATTGTATTACTACTGTATTTTTAGAACCTGAATAGGCCTTCAGAAGTGTTCATTGTCCGTACAACAGAAGTTTAGTTCGTTCCATAATGACAGAGTTCGACGGTTTAATGAAATTCGCGAGCGCTGCTAATTTAATTGCTTCGGTAAAACTTTTGAAGGATTTGGAGGAATTAGAAAACTGTCGATGTGCGACAGTTCTCTAATTTCATTTCATTACAGACGTTACTAACTTATCGATGTAGCTACATACAAATTTTAAAAATGGATTGTGTAAATGCTTTGAGCACTTTATTTCGGTACTAAAAGCCTCTCTCTTTTAAGACATGTCTCCCATAAGTTCGGAACCTAAGATATTTAACATATTGGGTGCCGAGATCCCGTTAAATAGGACCTGTTCGTAGTCGCTTTTCTTCACTAAGCGGGAAAATGCTAAAATCTACCACGAACGTATTGCGTAGCAGACTGCGGCACGGTACGTCTATAGTATTTTATACAATCGTGACATAATTAAGAGCTTTTCAGTCGAGTACTCAGCAAGCTTCGTGGCCTAAGTATTAAGGTACGAGATTGAAAAGCTTGATTATGTCACTATTGTATACAATACTTTTTCTATGAGTGCTCAATATAGGCAAGCCGCTTAGAATTGAGTTCGACGAAAGACCTGCTCCCTCTATATACAATTAAGTAAGTTGCCCGAGCCCCCGGCGACGGCGGCGTGGCCGCGCGGGCTCGGGCAAGTGTTACACTATTGTATGAAAATCCTTTGTACCATCGTTGGCGATGCTACAAAATGCGACCATAAAAACTCTATCGGAAAGTATGCGTTAGTAGTTCGGTCTACACAATCTCAATTCAAGCATTACAGTCGACGAGTAGAAAAAAGTATTTATACAATTCTAGCCAGTTATTACTGGATATAAGCCGAACCAAGTCAACCGGATTATTAAGATCAATTTTACAATTGGTTGTGCGATACCATTGAGCAACGTTTATGACGGAAGGTGGAGCCAGCGTGTTCTAGCATGGAGACCTCGTTCTACAAGACCGGATCACAGACCTCCAGCCAGATGGGACGACGATATTAAAAAGATTGCGGGCCCACTCTGGAGGAGTGAAACCATGAATCGTGGTTCTTGGAGGAAAATTGGAGAGGCCTATGCCGAAGAAGAACGTTTATTGACTAGATTGTCAGTCCGCCTTATAAGGTAAGGTCCTAACTTTACCATAGCTGGCTGTGCAACGAATATCTTGCAAAAAAATTTAGTGTTCCTACTAAACAATTCCATTACTACTCCTAGGTTTTAAGCACATTCATTTACGCACTTTGTTTATACGCAGGAATGCCTGATTTCGGCCATTAAGTTCAGAAATGCCTAACCAATTCATATGAGCCCATTGTTTAATATTAAGGTTGGTGACCCCTGAATAGGGGTTGCTAATATTGCTCGTTAGCTTCCGTCAACATTGCCTATAAATATTTGCCATACATTAACCTAATTTGGTTTAATATTCGTAAGTTATAGGCGATGGTCATGAAATCTCGATAACCTAAATACATATACGAAATACTAGTAACAATCTACGGAATTATTAATAGTTTATGGTGTTTTTCCACGTTCCCAAAAATATTATACCCTATAGTTAAAGCAATGGCGCGTAGTTACAGGGTCCGAGAGGCAACCGGATTGCTCGCGGTATTTAAGCTCCCTACGTGTTGTGCAACCACCCCGTGCTACCCGAGCTGCCTACGTTGGACTTTGTTTTAATTTTTTCCGGCTTCCAACTCTGACGGATTGATAACCGACCAGCCGATGTGAAGGGCAACTTACGTGCCCGTTCTTCATCACATATAGATACTGGAAATTGAAGGGGGGAGGATGAAAAACAAAGTCCAACGTGGGTTAGTTCGGGTTGCACAGGTGGTTCCACAACATGTAGGGAGCTTAAATACCATAAGCCCGGTTGCCTCGCGGACACTGAAACTACGCGTCATTGCTCTGAACTGAATAAGAGGGATTGGGACGATGCGTCTTCTTTACCTACAAGAAGAAGATGGTAGGAGATGCTATTTCTTTCTTTATAGGGTGATTCTTTTGAAAGTAGCACAATAGCTGCGTTACGCGAATACAACTTACAGCTACTTTTAACAGAGATCACCCTGAAAAGCAAGAGGCAATAGTATTCCACCAACCAGGCGCGGATCCAGGATTTTATTCAGGGGGGGGGGGGGGCTTCCCTCACATAAAATCTTGCGGTCCGCGCCTATGGCCCCCGTAGCACACGAGGCTTGCTTGTCAGGGGGGGGGGGGGGCAATTGCCCCTGTATCCGCATCTGATTTCAACCATCTTCATGTGTGATATTACGCCGCGAGGGTATTTTTTTTTCGCTCATTCATAAATAAAAAATCATTAAATTTAAACTTTCGTGACACATACTATCACTATAAAATGATCTGGACCTGGGTATGTCCTTAAACTACGTCCGGACCTGGGTATGTCCTTAAACTACGCCAAAAAGAGAGGTATGGGCACAGCGAATGGCATCTTGCTAACTGTGGTAGGGCACGTTCAGCGAATGTCATCGCTCAAATCTGGAGCCAGTGTGTTGACGATGAGGGACCTTCTTGTTCCTTTAGTCGTCAACACAGTGAATCCTCCTTTTTGTTAAGGGTCGGCAACGCGCATGTGACTCCTTTGGAGTTGCAGGCGTCCATAGGTTACGGTAGCTGCTTACCATCAGGCGGGCCGTATGCTTGTTTGCCACCGTCGTGGTATAAAAAAAAATATATATATAACGGTTACACTCACGTCACTTCACACGACATGTTTCGGAGAGCTTAGGTCTCCATCTTCAAGCACTAAACACGACGTGACTAAAGTGACGTGAGGTGAGTGTAACCGTTATATTTTATAGTAATAAAAAAACATTTCTCAAACATGTCAAATTAAAGTTTTACATGAAACAATAACCTGTCATAATCAAGTTGCTTGTCACAAACACGACACGGTAGGAATTGAATTAAGGGACCGTCGTTCGTGCTTTTACTCGCAAAGTGCACAACGTAATTACCGCGTCTTCGAGAATGCACACACGGGCTTCTTGCACGAAAATGCTGTGACTTTTAGTTAGGATCAAGTCAAAAGTAAATGTAGATTAGATTAGATTAGATTGCTTTATTATTCGAAAAGTATACATTAATTTATACGGTGCCCTGCAAAACTGTTTCCACAGTTTGTCTGCAGGTGAGATAATTAATAACTAGTTATTCTACTGTTATGCTAATGTTATTTATTGGCACACTAAAGCGACATCCTGTTTGTGGGACAGGTGTCACCTAAGTGTATCCAGTAGGTATTTCTATAGCTGTTTAGTAAGGGTATTATTGTGTACAGTGAGTAACTAAAGACTTTAAAGAACGGTAGAATTTGGATATTCGCTTCTAAATGGCAAGATAAGTGTAGGTAGCTACGCGGCTTTGGATAATATTTGGCACGCTTGCTCCTAACCTAGATTTTACTAGGATTCTAATAATGTCATGAATGTGAAATTGTGTTTAAATATTTGGGTGATTGGGCGTCAGTCACTTATTTACCAATGTAAAAACGTCTTAACGAATTTGGATGAATATTTTACACAACCTAAGTTTTCTATTCTTACGTGGTGGTCATCCTTTAAAACAGTTGTGTAGCATTGAGCAAGGCAGTGTCATATAGGTTATACTTTTAATATAACCGCATACGCTAAGAGTAGGTAGTATACACCCTAACAAACATACTTTCATTATATTTTATTAAAATACGACATTTTTTCCTTTTAAATTAATCAGCACGCAATGCATCGCTACACATATATGAAAACTAAAATGTTGGCTAAAACAAACTGCATGTGGTGGTTAGCGTCGACCAGACCTAATGAGGTGCTTGAACCACCTAGTGCGTGTGTGGAATGTAAATACACACGTGATAACATTTTACTTGTGACCTAGGCCAGAATTCAGGTTTTACTGTTTGACGACCGCCCTTCGTGGCGAGTATTGAACTCTTTATGGACATACACAATGTTTGATGACTATCTGCATTTACATATATACAAAAGCGAAAATTCTTTAGTGTTTAATAAAATTATCATGCTCATGCTGCTTACGTTCAACCCCTGGGGGGCGTCGGTCGCCAAGGAAGTTATTTTTCGTGGCAGCTCCCCCCCCCCCCCCAAATATAAAAAAAATAGCCAATGGTTGTACCCACAATTCATATTTTCTTCACCCTCCATTTATATCAACTTGCCCCCTCTGGGCTGGCGATGCTCTTGGTCTCCTCAAGAGCGGAATACATGGAGGCCTATTCGAAGAATGCAATCCGTTGTTGATTTGATTTTCATTTGACGTAGAACAGGACTCTATCTTGTACCTGTCATAAGTGATCATTGGATTTCCTATCCAGATTATTTAGAAAATTAGAGTGTCACTCCTAGTAGATACAATATGTGTATGCGTGTAGGTATTACAGTAAGGATTAGGTATATTTTCAACCGACTTCAAGATTTCGAAGGAGGAGGTTATCAATTCGTCGGGATCTTTGTTTTTGCTATTTTTTTTTTATTTTTTTTTTATGTATGTTCACCGATTATTCGAAGACGGCTGGACTGATTTGGAATTTTTTTTTTTTGTTTGAAAGAGTATACTTCACAGTTGGTCCCATTGTAACCAAGTCAGGATCTGATAATGGGATCCTGGAGAAATCGAGGGAACTCTTCAACTATTATAGGCACACCTATAGTGATTTGAGTATTTTTTACAGCATCCCGAGCATTTGCTTTTGGAAAGGTGGATGCTAAGTGAAGTCGGTTCTTTTTTGTTTAAAATTATTAATAATGTGTTATCATTTGTTACTTTCATTACAAAATTAGTTAGTGTAGTATTTAGGTAGGTATGTTAAAAAAAAACTAAACTAAGTCCTCTCAAGATCCATGATATTACTATAAAATACACGGTGAAATTATAATCGGAAATCAGAAACCAATTTTTCTAATTCAGTTATCGATACTAAACAAGTTTTACTATGGGACTAACTCCGAAATCACGATTTTTTTTTTACTGTTTCATACACTTCGGCCGATCAGGGTGCGTAGCCAACGTGCCAATCGTTAACGCTTCGCAGCGAACGAAACGCAACTAATATGGAAGAGTAATAGCGGAGACTACGATACGCTATGGAGCGTTAACTATTGGCACGTTGGCTACGCATCCAGGTCCTCGATTCGACATGGCATAACTGACAGTCGCTTGCGAGACAACTATGATATCACACTTTTGTGACAGTTGAAATTTGGGGTGGAATCAATCAAGAGTGATATCTAAAATGGTGGCCATAGCCATAGACAAAACGCTCTAGCGAGACCTACTGACAGCTTGGCAGTTAGGTGTGGACACGTGTGGACAGATGGTTTTTTACTCTATCCACTAGCGATACAAGTGTGATATCCACGTCTCACAGTTTGGCGTGTCGAATCGAGCCCAGGTGATGTCGTTTTCTATGGGGACGCCAAACATTTTTTGTGATTTCGAAGTCGGTTAGTTACTAAAAGTTGTTCAGTATCGATAACTGAATTAGAAAAACCGGCCAAGAGCGTGTCGGGCCACGCTCAGTGTAGGGTTCCGTAGTTTTCCGTCCGTCACAGTAAGTGTCCCCACTTAAGAGTTAAAATAACACCGCCATGTGATATGTGATATGAGTGTTTCCACGTACAGCGAAATCTATCGGCAAATTAAGTAAACTATTGCGCGCGAGCTTAAAGTATGGAAGATGATTTTTATGCGATAATTCTTTATTGCGTGAACCGATTTTCACCGTTTTTACTTTATTTGAAAGCACGTCATTTCATTGTGATTTTGTAGAAATTACAGGTACAATAAACACCTGCTTATACGGTTAAATTACAAACTTAGTTCAGAAATTGTTTTGTATTTTTTTTTCAAAAACTATTCAACCTATCAAGTTCAAAATAATTTTCCTAGAAAGTTTTTATAAAGTCCTACTTTTGAGATTTTTTTCATATTTTTAAAACTTATGGTTCAAAGGTTAGAGGGGGGGGGGGGGCACATTTTTTTTTACTTCTAGAGCGATTATTTCCGAAAATATTGACATTATCAAAAAATGATTTTAGTAAACCCCTATTCATTTTTAAATACCTATCCAACAATATATCACACGTTAGGGTTGAAATGAAAAAAAAATCACTCTCCACTTTACGTATAGGGGAGGTACCCTAATAAAACATTTTTTTCCACTTTTTATTTTACCACTTTGTCGGCGTGATTGATATACATATTAGTACCAAATTTCAGCTTTCTAGTGCTAACGGTCACTGAGATTATCCGCGGACGGACGGACAGACGGGCAGACAGACATGGCGAAACTATAAGGGTTCCTAGTTGACTACGGAACCCTAAAAATTGGTTCCTGTTTACCGATTAAATATCATCGTGTATACAGTTGTACCCATGTTGTACCGACATAAATGTATAGCTAATTAGCTACATGAAAACATGATGACAGTTTAAAGCGATTGAAAAATGCCAACACCTATACAGGGTATATTGCCTGTTACTGGCCAGTTGGCCACCCTGCAGTTACTAGCCGAATCGTAAAATAACAACAAACAATCTTTATTGCAACTTTAGGTGTACATTGATACGATTGGCACCTGGCTCTCAAACTAGGTTTCCCTGTGTCTCAAGAGCCAGTTCCTAAAAAAAAAATAGCGACATAAAGCAAGGATCTAGTTACAATATATAAATTCTAACTATATTACATGGACAAGAGCTACATATAATGATAGGTACACAAGGAAAATATACATTTAATTAGTACAGTAAATGGCGACGAAAGTTGTGGCCAATGATTAAATAAACGGTCAGTTTTTTTTAAATGTGAAACAAACAGTCATACAAAAGTTACAGTTACAATATATTTGCTTACCTTTAGACCTACGGTTTCTAATACTATTTTAAATTACCCTATAAACCATCAAAAACCACAAAACATTCAGTATATTATAAATCTTTATGTCGCAGGGAAATGATTAAAACAGAGATTTGAACAAATCTCTAAGGGATATGATCAAATCACGCAGGATGTTAAAATGGAGACTCCATATCATCATTTCCCTAGAAAAATTCAGTAATTTCACCAAATCACTGACTCTGTTTAGTGGGAAGACAAAATCGGCCAAAAAACGTGACACGCTTTTTCATTTCACTAGATTTATTTAGGAATTTGACAAAATCCCGAACCACTACAGTAAGTTGATGAAACGAACTCAAAAAGTCAACTAGTTTTATCATTTCGCTAAACAAGTTTAGTGAAATGATAAAGTCTCAACTGGAGGATGGTATATGGGGATTTGATTAAATCTCTGAACTGGTTTAGTGAAATAACGAAAGGAAGTACCGAATACAATATTTTACTTTACAGTTAAGCGATTTTATCAAATCTCTGACTAGATAAAGTGAAACAGATATTAAATCAGAGATTTTAACAAATCTCTAAGGGATATGATATGATCGAATCACGCAGGATGTTAAAATGGAAAATCCATATCATCATTTCCCTAGAAAAATTCAGTCATTTCACCAAATCACTAACTCTGTTCAGTGGAAAGACAAAATCGGCCGGCATGCAACATGTGGAAGTACTGTTGGAGAGGAAGGTTAAGGCTTAGTCGTTAAATGCCAATTTTGTCAAAAAGAAAGCAATATTAGAGCTGAGAGGGAAAATGCAGCAAAATTTTTGAAGATATACTAAAGAAAGATTGAAGATATGACTTGAAGATATAGACTAGATTACGTGAAATTGTTACATAAAATGTCAAAAGTAGGTATCAAAGTTGTTTATGCCATCAAAAACAAAACTTGTAAAAAAAACCAAGTCTCGCACCTCAGAGTTCTTCTACCGTAAAAAGTTGTGAGATCCATGTAATACCAAGTCGGTTGATTTATTCAGTCCCTACTTAAGGGACCTTCTGTCTTAAGTTATTACGTAATTAGCTAATCTAACAACATCTTATAGTGACCGTGAGCATGCACTGGATTTTCACATATAACGCACCTTCCAATTATGTCTTTCCACTAAACAGAGTCAGTGATTTGGTGAAATGACTAAATTTTTCTAGGGAAATGATGATATGGATTCTTCATTTCAACATCCTGCGTGATTTGATCATATCCCTTAGAGATTTGTTAAAATCTCTGTTTTAATATCTGTTCCACTTTATCTAGTCAGAGATTTGATCAAATCGCTTTACTGTAAAATGTTGTATTCGGTACTTGCTTTCGTCATTTCACTAAATCAGTTAAGAGATTTAATCAAATCACCATATACCATCTTCCAGTTGAGATTTTATTATTTCACTAAACTCGTTTAGCGAATTGATAAAACTAGCTGACTTATTGAGTTCGTTTCGTCAACTTACTGTCGTAGTTAGGGATTTTGTCAATTTCCTAAACAAATCTAGTGAAATGAAAAAGCGTATCGCGCTTATTGGCCGATTTTGTCTTTCCACTAAACAGAGTCAGTGATGTGGTGAAAAGACTGATTGTTTCTAGGGAAATGATGATATGGAGTCTCCATTTTAACATCCTGCGTAATTTGATCATATCCCTTAGAGATTTGTTCAAATCTCGGTTTTAATCATTTCCCTGCGACATATACATATTTATAACCATTTAAATGTCGCACCTAAATATTTATTTATTTTATCGTATGGCTACATGTCAGGATATAGTTAAGCATTTCTTCCCTGGGTTAGCAGTAGTGGGAAAGCAGATGATAAAGAAAATCCAGTGAGTGCTGCGAGATCCAGATGGGACAGTGCAGCTGCCAAGTTTGTTACTCTTTTAGCACCACCCAGAGATCACGTGTAAGTTTGTTTAAGGTGTTTCCTACGGACGCAGAGTAACATTGATGCCCTAAATATTAATGCGCAGTTACTGAACTGTCATACCCAGCAATAAAAACTAAAGACAAAAGAGATAAAATTTACATCAGCTGAATGTACCTACTAAGTTATTCCAAAGATAACAAAACGATTACCCGTGAAATTTTATCTTCTTATTAGCCTTATTACTTTACCGAACGCTTCGAAACGCCCACGTAGTTTTAATACTAATTAATTAAGTGCCTGGCAGCGAGCTACAATAGAGTTAGCGGTCGATCTGTTGCTTTAACCTTCAATACACTTACAGTTTGTTTTAAAGTTATTTTTATCGAGATAAATACTTTTTTTTATTACTTAATTGTTTTGAATATTTTATATTTTCAAATTATGTATTCTACTAGCGTTATTATTTTTTTAGATACCTGGCTGTAACACTTTTAACGCCAATTATGAAATATTATCGTCGCGCCTCTAAGCAGGTAATGGTTACACTAAAACACAATATACAGTAAAACTCGTTTAAGATTATTTTGAAGGGACCCAGGAAAAAACTCGTCAGGCACGGAATGCGTATATTATGCGCGTCTCCTGGGACCTCACGTTGCAGGGGCTGTTATGAAATGGCGTATTATGCAAGAAATCGTATCCAACGCTGTGCTAACTCGGGGCAAGTTCAAGGGATTTGATATCTATCTATACATATAATAAAGCTGAAGAGGGTCGAAAGTCTGTACATGGAAGATAATCGAAAAAAAGTTGGCTGGGGATACTTAGAATCGATAACAGAACACGTTACAACAATTTTTAGAATTTTTGTCTGTTTGTCTGTTTATCTGTTTGTCTGTTTATTTGACCGCGCATCACGTGAAAACGGCTGAACGGATTTTGATGAAATTTTGCATAGAGATAGTTTGAGTCCCGGGAAAGGATAATATATAGTTTTAATCCCGAAAATCAACCCTGGTGGGGGTGAAAATGGGGTTGAAAGTTTGTATGGAGAATTTTTAACCGCTGAAACGATTTAGATAGAAATGAGTATGGAGATAATTTGAGTCTCGAGAAACGTCATAGGATAGTTTTCAAACCCTTGTGGGGGTGAAAAGGGGGTTGGAAGTTGGTATGACGAATTTTTTACCGCTGAACTGATTTAGATGGAAATGTGTATGGAGATAGTATGGGTCTCGAGAAAGGACAAAGGATAGTTTTTACCCCAAAATCAACCCTAAAGGGATGAAAAGGGAGTTGGAAATTTGTATAGGGAATTATTAACCGCAGAATCGATTTAGATAAAATTTGGTATGGAGATAATTTGAGCTCTGGAAAAGGAAATAAAATAGTTTTATCTCGGAAATTATCCCTTAAGCGGATGCAAAAGGGGTGAAAGTTTACATGGGGAAGAAACAACCAATAACCGCTGTACGTATTTAGATGAAATTTGGTATTGAAATAATTTGTAATTTTTTGGTCAAGGTGTTCATATTTATAACAATTATAACATACCCGTCGATGCTTTAAATTTACCTTTACCCGCTCTTAAGAAATATTTGAAAATGCCATGAATGTCAAAGGATTATTCCAGGTTCGAGGACTATATATGACGGACAAAGATGCATGGCCCAAACCAAAAAACTACTACAAAATCATCTAACATTTATAGGACACCGTTTAGGTAGGAAAACATATCAAACGTTTTGTGAAGCAGTCAGATTAGGATTTATTTTTCTTTATAATTAAACAATGGGTACATTATCTGTCTCTCAAGCTGTTTTGATATGTCTTCTTGAAGAACTACGCATTATTTTGTATCTTTAAGATCTAATAATGTATTACTTACTGTTTTGAAAAAAATAAGTCCCGTCGAGTTTCTTTTCGGTCATAAATGTCATAATACTTCTTGGGCCAGAGGTGTTAGAACCGGTGGTAGTTTTGGAACGAAGTTCCTTATCGGACGGTTCGCGGATGGGAGGCTAGGCGAAAAAAAATCACGTGACCGTCACGAAAAAGCGTCACGTCACGAAAACGCGACACCCATACGATTGAGAAACATGTAAAATGGAATGAAATAAAAAATATATAAAATAGAATAAAGTGAAGTGAATGAAGTGTAGTGAAAAGTTAAAGTGAGAAGTGACAAAGTGATAAAAGTGAAAAACTGAAAAAAGTCGGGAACCTAAAAGTAAAAAATGGCAAATATTTCAAAAATTTCAGATAAAATTTCAACAATTTCAAAAAAATACAAAAAAAAAAATCCCAAAAAAAATTCAAAAATGAAATAACATAACTTCGTTCCTAGCAGCTAAAGCAGTGTATGCTTCTGTACATAATTAGGCCTTATTACGTAACAGTTACATAAACTACTATTTATCTCTTTTTAGGGTTCCGTAGTCAACTAGGAACCCTTATAGTTTCGCCATGTCCGTGTCCGTCTGTCCGCGGTCTAGCTCAGTTACCGTTCGCACTAGAAAGCTGAAATTTGGTGAGGCCTGATAAGAACTTTCAATAAAAACTATATTGAATAAAATCGGTTCAGCCGTTTTTGAATTATCAGTCAAAAACGCATAGTGAAAGGAAGTGCCGAATAGTAAAATGACGTAAGCGTCGCCAAATAATAAAGTGTT
Organism: Pammene aurita; assembly: GCA_947086415.1. Classification (NCBI taxonomy): domain Eukaryota; kingdom Metazoa; phylum Arthropoda; class Insecta; order Lepidoptera; family Tortricidae; genus Pammene; species Pammene aurita. The sequence goes on from OX352294.1 coordinate 38,848,432, forward strand.
TATCTATCTATCTATCAAATATCCCTTAATAAACGACCTTTTGAACGGATGTTTTGTAACAGGGTGGCCTCTACGAAACTACACTGAGCATCGCCCGACATGCTCTTGGCCGGTTCTCATCTCATCATGCTCAAATTCAACGTCTAAAAGGGGGGGGGGTAGCCAATACACTTGAGTTAAACTTGCATGGGTCATGGACCCCCTCCCCCCTCCAAGTGCACCTCAAATAGGAAAAAATCATTTCTGCATTTGTAAACCGCCCCCCCCCCCCCCCAAATTTCAACAGCGCCTGTTCTTACCTTTCATGCTTAGACTGATTTGACGGGAGGATCGATTTGGATGATATTTGCCGTGGACATGAACGTATAAATACAAAAGTGGTCCTGTATCGTCCGATATACACCTACTACTCTATGTCGTTTAAATCATGCCTAAAAAAAGGTATTCATTTTTGAGTGTAGTTAGTTTCATTAAGTAGTAATTGTAAAATATTTTATTAGGACTACTGTCCTCTAGCGTCATCTGTCAACTTTACTTCAAGTTCCGCCTCCAGGGTAGCGGGAGAGGAATTAGCCGCTTACTGACACAGACCGAATTCCACGCGGGCGGAGCCGCGGGCACAGCTAGTAAAAAATATGTCGATATATACTCGTATCAATACATGTGCTCATTGAAAATCCTCTATAAAGAAAGTAGGATATTATGTCTGATATCGAGCCTCTTAAAATAATAAAAGTGTGAGGAGGTTAATTTATCCAAAGTAAGACGATTTACTGTCAGTGCCATTATGCAGTAAGAATAATATCCGCTACAATTGTTACGAAGTCCAAAATAATCATGCCGCCCAAGAAAATGAAGAAAAAATAAATAATATTTATTTATGTTGACAAACATCTAAATGTCGAACATAACATCGATATATTTTTTGTCGATAAAATATCTTGCTACTTCACTTTAGTATATTTGCCCCGAGTTAGTATTTGACACGTATGAGTGATCATATTAAGCTAGTTGTACTGTAGATACGTACCTACGCCGTAGCATTATAGGTACAAACGTAGCAGTACATTTACAGATTCTGTTGTACGTCGTTTAGAGACTTTTATGTTTTGTTGTGTTTTCGTGTACACTTAAAATCAGCGTCGCAACTCTTTGTGCTGCGACATATGAATGATAAATGTTCTCCTTTTCTGAAACCACCCACAGCATTATAACAGTTACTTATTAATTTATTATTTTTATTTAAATTTATTACACAGTAATTGTTTTTCAATAACTAGCCATATTGTGAGAGGTGATTACTGATTAGCTAAGTCATACTGAACAACTTTTTCTATGGGAACAACCCTGAAATCTTAAAAAAAATATCTCCCCATAGAAAATGTCGACGTGTAATCGGCCGAAGTGTATGGAAAAACCAAAAATTTAATTAATCCATAGTAAAAGAGTTTTAGTATAGCTAGTTATTGAAAAAACATGCTGTATATAAAGCTACAAAAGGCGGACTTAATGCCGTAAGGCATTCTCTACTTATTTATTTATTTAATCTTTATTGCACATAAGGAAACTTAACGTACAAAAGGCGGACTGAATGCCATAAGGCATTCTCTACCAGTCAACCTGGGAGTCTATTCGACATGGCATAACTGGCAGTCGCATGCGAGACAACTATGATATCACACTTTTGTGACAGTTGATTCACCTAACCACCTACGTCAAAATCAACAGGTCTCGCTAGAGGAATTTCTCTATTGGCATGGGCGCCATCTTATTGTTTTGACGTTGACGTCAGTAAATTATGGGAATCCCACTTAAGGCATTTATTTACCTCTAGTAGGTAAAGAGAGCCTTGAAGCATTTTATGAAAACTCATTTGAAAGCGACATCTCTAAATGTCTTCTGAAACTAAATACGTGTGTGAGTATGTGTGTAAATCATACGTGTATTTTCGTGCTAAAATACTAAGCTAGAACTAGGGTAGTCTACATAGACGGCTTACAAGCAATTTTTTAGATTTGACGATGCATTTTTGGGTGTAGCAACTATGACGAAACCTGTGCTTTGGGTAAAAGATATGTGACAAATATTACATATTGAATAAAAACCGGCCAAGAGCGTGTCGGGCCACGCTCAGTGTAGGGTTCCGTAGTTTTCCGTCCGTCACAGTAAGTGTCCCCACTTTAGAGTTAATAACACCGCCATGTAGGATATGATATGAGAGTTCCACGTACAGCGACATATATCGGCAAATTAAGTAAACTATTGCGCGCGAGCTTAAAGTACGGAAGATGATTTTTATGGAATAATTCTTTATTGCGTGAACCGATTTTCACCGTTTTTACTTTATTTGAAAGCACGTCATTTCATTGTAATTTTGTACAAATTACAGTTACAATAAACACCTGCTTATACGGTTAAATTACAAACTTAGTACAGAAATTATTTTGAATTTTTTTTTCAAAAACTATTCATCCTATCAAGTTCAAAATAATTTTCCTAGAAAGTTTTTATGAAGTTCTACTTTTGAGATTTTTTTCATATTTTTAAAACTTATGGTTCAAAAGTTAGAGGGGGGGGGACGCATATTTTTTTACTTCTGGAGCGATTATTTCCGAAAATATTTACATTATCGAAAAATGATTTTAGTAAACCCCTATTCATTTTTAAATACCTATCCAACAATATATCACACGTTAGGGTTGAAATGAAAAAAAAAATCACTCCCCACTTTACGTATAGGGGAGGTACCCTAATAAAAAAAAAAATTCCACTTTTTATTTTACCACTTTGTCGGCGTGATTGATATACATATTAGTACCAAATTTCAGCTTTCTAGTGCTAACGGTCACTGAGATTATCCGCGGACGGACGGACGGACGGACGGACGGGCAGACATGGCGAAACTATAAGGGTTCCTAGTTGACTACGGAACCCTAAAAATGACTGGTATGAATGATTTTAAGATTTCTTGTAACCAATAAATGTTTTTTGTGACAAGAAATAAAACAATACATTGACTTGTAAACCGACCACGTAGATCCAATATTATGTAGAAAAGGTTTAGTGTAAATAAATTATAATATCAAGAATACAACCTTGATATCTATCTCACGTGTTTGTATCGAGACCCGAAAAAGTGAAAGATTACAAAATTATAACGAGTGTATGGTTAAAAAAGTGGTATCTTGAGCGTTGCGGGGGGCACTAGAAGCAAACAAACTGCTGCCGAGAGTATTACAACATTTTTCACCACGCCACGGCAAAAAAATACAAGCTTAGGTAAATACATAAAACAAAACAATTTAATTCTGCCAAATATTTATGGTTCAAAATCATCGTTCTATAACGTAAAGTAATTACTGTTCTCCCTTGTGAAAAAAAAAAAACAATTTTACTGACGCTTTAAAAAAATCAAGATAGGCGGTGGTGCTGATGTGGTGAAAAAGCATTCATACACAAGAAAATAATTTTAATAAGAAAACCTAACTATAGTCTGGCCAGCCAACGAACGCAGTAGCAATGTACAGCGAACAGAAGTATGACAACACTAAGAATCAATGAAAAAAGCAGCAATGATCATCAAATTCTATGTTTTTAATTTTAGTTTGGTGTTTCCGCCCCTTTCATTAGGTAACATGTACTGTGTGTAAAAAGAAGACGGATATATTTCGTCTGATCTGTCATCAGCTGCAACAGATAAGCTGGTTGAGGCAATTGACATATGGCTTAAAAATGAATTTAAATTTAATTGGGAAATTTGCAGGAGTTCTATCTCACTCGCGCTTAAGATGAGAGAGTGAAATGCACTAGAAACAAATTCAATGTGAATTGAATTGTTCGTCACGAATACGGTGTCACATCAAAAAGAGTTGCCACATGTACGTATTTTGAATTTGCCGCGTTTTTCTACTGACAGAAATGGTTTGCCAGACTATACTAATAATATAACTATTTAATTTTGCAATGTTTTGGTCTGTTTTAATACCTAGTTATAGTGTTGCAGTTTTTGTTACGTCAACGTCTATGGAAAGTTTGAGGCATTTCAAAAACATCAGAAAATAAATTAAATTCGAGAAATAAATGAATATTATCTTAAATAAATGAATCTTACACAAATTGAACTAGGCCCACAGTAAGCTCAGTAAAGCTTGTGTTATGGGTACTAGACGACGATTATATAGATATATTAGATAAATATGGATAAATACTTAAATACATAGAAAACATCCATAACTCAGGAACAAATATCTGTGATAAACACACAAACAAATTCTCTGACCAGGATTCGAACCCGGGACCTCCTGCTTCGTAGGCAGGGTCACTACCGACTGGGCTAGGAGGCCGTTGATTTCTATCGGTAGCCTGGAAGTCAGTGCCTTAAAGGATTGTTTGACATTTGATATTTCACGCAGATAAACATAGTAGAAAAATGGAGCAACAATATAGTAATTATCAAAACAAACTCTGGTAGCCTGGCGGCCAGACGCCCGACTTACGCTCTAAGGATCGCGGGTTCAAACTTGGCTCCTACTACTGCCTCCTAACTTAACTAAGGTTTTAGACCCTTCAAACAATTTTACACATATTCTTCATAGATTCTAATCTAATGTAAGACTTATATTACAAAGGTATTCCTAATCCTGAGAGTTGAGGATGTTATGGAAATATAAACATATCAGGTAAATAAATACAGTGCACAGTAGTACTAGTCATAATCCTCATGATTATAACTAATTGCCACTATATTTAGGAGACTCGGGATATGAAAACCAATGGGTCTTCATTTTAAAAAAGAAGTTGACGTTTACTGCAAGTAAATGTAATTGTGTATCTGACTGACTTACGTGTAAGTTATATTCCAATATTATATCATATTATATTTCTTATATAATGAATTGATATGGTTACACATGGCACTTTAAACTATACATACTTGTTTCTTTAAACATCGATTTTTTAAAGGGTGTTCAGTTTTTCAGCTGCTTTCGCCACCGCATCTGTATGTTTATTGGATCCGGTGAGGTGAGAAGCCGCCAGTGTGTCTTCGCATGTAGTATCTCACATGCACATGTACATGGGGAATGGCTATACAGCCGCATACAGTCAAGGCGTTGTAGGAGATTTATTGCTAGTGGCTTGCTTAATCTGAGGAAATCTACTCTAACATAGCATCCAAATTACACAAAATAATGCAGAGCACAGTGAATGCAGGGTACTGTAGAGATATTCCCAACAGCAGGGTGGAAGAACACCTAAAACTCATCGCACTTTTTGATGTTTATCCATTCGCTCCTCGGCCAGATATCGACATTTCTTTTATGGCATGTTAATTGAACTTTAGGTTAAATAGGTAATGCCAATCATATTATATTTTAACAGTTATATATTTTTAATAAATACCTACAATTAAAAATCATAAAAAATATAAATATTAATGTGCTCTCAGTGAAAATTTCTTAAAATCATATCAATTTTATAATTACTTCTAGTAGGCATCTTACCTAGTTTGAATAGTCAGAAATCAACTTCGCGCAAAAATTTCGTGGGGGCAATTACTAGAGGTCGCCTCCATCATTACTATCGGTAGCCTGGTAGTCTGTACCTTAAAGGATTGTTTGACATCTGATACTTCACTACTTAAACATTATAGATACTGGTGCCGGCTATACTGTAAATTTATCAAAAATCTAAAATTACCGGTCGGCTTCCATATAGCGTTGACAGCGTTGTAGAGCCCATTACGGAGATATTGAAAACATAAGTCTTAAAGGTCGTAAATGGGCGCTAGTATGTGTGGCGTCAAGTTGAAAATACAAAAAAAAATACGTTCATTTAACGTTACGCTTAAATTTTGACACACGGCAAAGCCCACTTACTTAACCACCCACAAAATCTACATACTTACCAAATTTAAGGCCATTACGGTGAGCGTATAAGGTTTAAAGACCAGTTGAAATCGCAATTTGTTGAGCCTTAATTTATTTTTGAGCTTACTGCTCGAAATTTTTACAGAAGCTATAAGACCCGTTTAGTAAGAAAATACCAAATTTAAGACCATACCGGTGGGCGCATAAGGATTTAAGACCATCTTAAGAAATAGTCGGCTTCATAACATCAACTGTAAGACACTCCTCCGTCTACAGCTCAGCCAGCCTCGTAGGTAAAGTCACTAAAATCTTACAGGACCCCCACCCCCAAACCATGGAACTGTGGGCTTAGAGGAGGCCAAAAAAGCTTGTTGAAGTGGCTGGCGGGTCAGGATGTTTTTACCCATCCAAATTGCCATTGGAGCTGGGACGACGTATTGTGCCAAATTTCTTCTGAGTCACTCACTCCTAAGCCGCAGCACTGGCTACCGGCTTACCCGTCACCAAACAGGAGGTTTGGTGACGGGTGGACAGCTTTTCCAGACACTGTCAGTAATAATGACATTATTTCTCTACTCATCTTGCTCATCCTTCATTCATATTCATAGAAAAGGATGGGTACAGAAATATTGACATTATTACTGGATAGCAATAAGTCAAATAATAATAACATTAAATCATTAAAATACTTTAAAAAAAAAGAAGAAAAAATATATAAATGTACAAAAATGTATAACATAAAAAAGTTAAAAACTAAAATAAAAACGTCTTCTAAGGCTTTTCCACGAAATATGCACTTAATGAATACACACAAATCATATGTAAGTTAACCAGTGAACGCACCGGGTAGTTCGGTTTAACTGGTCCCTATGCACAACATTACATTGTTGCATTGCGCCTGGTGTTACCGAGCGCCTTTGTTCTTAACTCTTCCACCAGTTTTTGCATTCTACCCTCTCCCATTTAGCTTTAAGATAAATATTGTTTTCTCAGTAAGTGATTTATGTAAATCTTTTTGAGAAATAAATGTCTTAAACCGTATAGTATCTGGACCGGCACCTGATTGATTGAAATCTGATTCCGGCTTTGAGTCCGTGTTTGTGCTCCACACAGGTGTTCTTGCGGTACTTAAGTAAATGCCACATGCGTGCCTGTGGGATGCTATATGCGTAGCCACACTGGCGGCTTCTCACTTCACCGGAACCAATAAACAAGTAGGTGCGGTGGCCAAAGAAGCTGAAAAACTGAAGACCCATAAAACATTTTTATACCTTTCGTAGTCGAGACCCTTGGCGCGTGGGGACCGTGTGCTCAGTAACTTTTTAAAGAACGCAAAAAGAGGCTCGTCGACTCAATTGGTGACCAAAGAGCTGGCAGCTTCCTCGCTCAACTCATAAGTTTTGCGATACAGCGGAGAAATGCTGCCACCATCCTCGTTTGTTAGTTTCTAACATGTCGATACATATAATATATATCGGAACCTCGACAAAACAAATACCCATGGTAAATACCCCGTTTTAAATAGTTTTTGTAACTTCCATAAAAAAAATTGCGTTCTAGGACGTTAAAAAAAATTTGTTTTATTTAGAACGTCATATAAATATTGAATACCATTTTTTTCTTATAAAAAAATATAGGGATGAACATTTAAAGCATTCTTTTAGAAACATGAATGAATGAATGAATGAATGATGAAAGATTTATTCATGACAATTACAAAACACATAATAAACAATAACATATACAACCCGAAACATTAATTGCCACGAAATCGTCGCAATTCAGCGTTAAATGGGGAGTGACGTCACGGACGGTAACACGGAAGGTGTACGCTCGCGCTTGTAAATCCCTAAGAAAGTATTAAATGCATATCTAACCGGAGGCACAGTTATCAATGTGTGTATCAGCGGCCTATAAAGCTGTGTTAGTGTTCGCAGCCTACGGTGCGCTTGTGATAGTTCGTTTGATTCCTTTTTTAATTGTGTGTACGGATTGTTTATTTTTTTGCTGTGTGGGTAGGTACTGCATACACGTCCGTAACAAGGCAAAAGACTGGAAGTACAAAGTTATATATTTATAAAAACAATTTTGCATTTATTTGCTTACTGGTGGACATATTTAATAGTAATTATCACTCGATTAACGAAATACTTCAGCTGAGATCTTGCTCATATATCAGCGCCATCTACTGCACTACCCGGAAACTGCTACAACTCTCCGTTACACGTCCGTTACGTCTGTATAACAATGAGCAACAAGTGCGCGGACTGTAGAAAGTTCATGTCGCCGCGAGGAGATGGCGCCACCTGTTCGCTTTGCCGGCGTCTTTTCCATAGGGATTGTCAACTCCTGCCCGAGAAGGGTGATATCCCTGAGGACTGGGCCTGCGTCGAGTGCAAAGATAAAGGGAAAAGGATGGATAACAAGGACAACACACCCGTAAGAGCAGCCATTAGCAAGCAGGGCCCTGTGAAAGAGTCCTCTGACACTTGCACTGGGCAGGGTGCTGAGGCTGAGGTCGCAGCGTTGCGAAAAGATTTCGATGTGTACATAGCCGAGCAGCGCGAGTTCCGCGAGGAGATACGAGCTTCGATAAGGAGTTTGACTGCACGAATGGATGGGGTTGAGTGGAGGATTGAAGCGGTTGAGAGTAGGGCAGCGGAACTGGAGGCGGCGCCCAGGGTCAACGAGGTGGAGCAGAGGATGGAAGCGGTTGAGAGGAGGGCAGCCGAATTGGAGGCGACGCCACAGCAAAATGAGGTGGCTGAACTGCAGCAAACGGTGGCGCGCCTTCAGCTTGAGTTGAACGACCGCGATCAGGATACACTGCTGTCCGACCTCGACATTGGTCACCTTCCCGAAATAAAAGGTGAAAACGTTGTCCACACCATCACCGTCCTTGCTGCCCAGCTGGGCATCACCTTAGAGCGGCGGGACGTGGTGTTCGCTGAGCGGGTTGGCCTGGCTGGCCGGGGTGAGAGGGGCGACGACGGTGAGGCTGCGGGGCGCCCGCGCCGCGTCGTCGTCAGGCTTGCGCGGAGACAATTGCGGAACGAATTGCTTCAGGCCGCACGAGTGCGACGTAATTTCGCCTTCACCGACGAGAGCTTGCCGGGTCCTCCGCGACGCGTCTTCGTTAATGAGCGGCTTACACGCACGAACAACCTTCTCTTTCATAAAGTTAGAGAGTTATGTCGAAAACAGCAGTGGAGGTTCTCATGGACGAGGCGTGGCAGGGTTTTTGCCCGGCAGAGCGACGGAAAGCAGGCGTTCTGTATCCGCACGGAGGCCGACATCCTTCGTGTTTTTGGGGCAGGCTCCGTTTGAGGTCCGGGTTGTTGTGTGTTGTATTGTATTCTCATGTATATTATTTTTACTGTGGCACGACAATGCTTGTTTGTTAATTTTACGATATTTTAACAATATTGAATACTTATGCTGTGATGTTTTATGCAGTCTTACTCACAGGCAACACTTCAGTTGTATGACTTAAAATAAATTCTGCAGGCTATATGAATATATTTATTTATTGGCTACTTATATGTCAGAAAGGCTGGATTAAACAACTACAAAAAATTAATAAAAAACTTAGAATAGGTTTGTACAATGCAGGTTCACTTGGCACAAATCATGACAACTTCATAGCGGCAACTACTCGGCAGGATGTTGATGTGCTGGCGATCAACGAATCGTGGCTAAGAGCAGGTGAACAAGGGCGTGCCCCGGCACTTCCTGGGTACAGTTTCCGCCATATACCTAGACCGCAGGGTGTGCGATCACGCGGAGGAGGCGTAGGTTTCTATATCAAGCGGAATCTTCATGCTCGCACCTGGCCTCATCCCGTCAACCCATCGCATAAGTTGGTGGAGCAGATGTGGGTCACTTTGACTCTCAACGGTAAGAAGCTTGTAATTGGAACGGCATACCGGCCACCTTGGATGGACCTTCAACTATTTCTAGATGCAGTTACCGACACAGTCAGTTCCATTTCCAGTTATGACAATCTGATTATACTAGGTGACTTCAATGTAAATTTATTAAACAGCAACGACACAAAAATTACTCAATTCAATAATTTTATAGCTAGTTTTGGATTATCTCAATTAGTGTCTCAGCCCACGCATTTTACTGACACCAGCCAGACGTTGATTGTTGTTATCTGTACATGCAGGCAAGGAGCACAGCCTTTGATCATGTAGGTTCCCTGTATGGTCATTGCCTTGTTGTTTGTAGTTTCAATGTTAAGCGTGACAAATTAAAACCTTACCACATTACCTATAGGCCTTTAAAGCAAATTTGCTTTAGAGACTTGGATGTGGACCTGCAGGGCGTGCGGTGGGACTTGATATCAAATCTTGGGAATGTCAATGATATGGTATTAGCTTTTAACGAACAGGTACTTAGTTTATTTGATTTACATGCCCCAGTTAAGACATCCTTAGTTAAAGTACAATCCTACCCTTGGATCACTGACACTGTCAAGCTCATGATGCGGTTGCGAGATGGTGCTGCAGCAGATTTTCATAAAAACCGGAGTGATGTCAAAAAGAAATATTACAAAGACCTGAAAACTGTAGTAAACAAGGCCATCTACTATGAAAAAATAGCTTTTTTCAAACAAAATATAAATAATAAGATTAATGAGCCAAAAACTTTGTGGAATAACTTGAAATCTACAGTCTTACCTAAAAAAAAACACAGAACTACCTACATTTTTAAGCAATCTATGTACCTTAAATAAACATTTTCTAGATCTACCGGGTACTTCTGGTGTCAGTATATCTGATTTGACTTATTTAGAGTTCCACAAGTATAGTGAGACTGTTTTCCATCTAGATACAGTTAGCCCTGACCATATTACTAAAATAATTAGGTCTTTAAAATCTAACGCTGAGGGTGTTGATGGTATAAATTTAAAAATGCTTATTCTAACGCTTCCATATGCTATTGACATTATCACTGGCTTAATAAATACCTCTATTCTTACATCCACTTTTCCAGACATCTGGAAGCTGGCAGTTGTAAACCCCTTGCCTAAAAATTCAAACCCGTCTGAGCTTAAGGACCTCAGGCCAATCAGCATTCTACCATGTCTGTCTAAAGTGATGGAAAAAGTTGTCAGCTCACAGTTAACTACCTACCTAGAAAACAACAATATCTTACCAGACTTACAATCAGGTTTCCGGAAAGGCCGCAGCACAACAACCGCATTGCTTGATGTTTCTGACAACATCTTGGATGCTCAGGATAAGGGAATGTGCACTCTTTTGGTGCTCCTTGATTTTTCGAGGGCTTTTGACTGTTTGAATATAGATCTCCTGCTGTCTAAACTAAGCTATTATGGTTTTGACTACAAGGCTATTAAGTGGTTTGAAAGCTATCTCAATGATCGATCCCAAATGGTGAAGGTGTCTCTCAGTGACGGGTCTTCACTTTTTTCAGAAAAGGCCGAGTTAAGAAGAGGTGTACCACAAGGATCCGTTATTGGTCCGCTTTTGTTTATTCTGTATACCGCAGATATTAAGTCTTGCATCGCACATTGCAGGTACCACATCTATGCAGATGACATACAAGTGTATTTATCATTTAAGCCAGACAAAATCAACTCTGCTATAGAGAAACTTAACGAAGATCTCACCAGAATTGCAAATTGGGCTACAAGGAATTGCCTATTACTTAACCCATGTAAAACTAAATACCTTGTCTTAGGCAGTAAGAAACAACAGGCTGGTGTCAGTAATGAGCCGAATGTTATGCTGATGAATGAACCTGTTGAGCGTGTGTATGAAGCCCGTAATTTAGGTCTTTTAATGGACAGTGGACTTCGATTTGAGAAGCATACATCTGAGGCTGTCAGGAGCTGCTTCTACAAACTTAAGATGTTATACAAAATCCGGCCATATCTAAGCGAAAACTTGCGCATTCAGCTAGTCGAATCACTTGTGTTATCCAAATTAAACTATGTGGATGTAGTAGTTGGACCACGGCTCCTTGCTAGGACAAAAAGGCTCATACAACGTGTACAAAATGCCTGTGCTCGCTTCAGTTTTAATATACCGTTGAGAGCCCATGTTACCCCGTTTTTGAACAGCCACAATATCCTTAAAATGCAACACCGCCGTAAACTTCACTTGGCTTGTCTGCTCTTCGGTGTGCTAAAGTATAAATCTCCTGCTTATCTTTTTAATAAGCTCTCTTGCATTAAGCTCCGTGCACGCCGCGAATGTGGGATTCACTTGCTCACGCCGCACCACTTTTCGGCCGCCTTCCGAGGAAGTTTCCGATATGCAGCGTCTAAATGTTGGAACAATATTCCACCGCCAGTGAGAAACCTGCAAAGTATTCATAGTTTTAAATTCAAGCTTAAGAAGTACATGCTCGACCATCAACTTAACCAGGAAACCTGCAGACTGGAAACAAGTTGCCTGTAGACATTGTATTGTTAACGTACCACTGAACTGAAATATGTTCCTGTCGCATTGCCATCGTATTTTTTATACTAAATGTTTATTGTTTTCAATGTAATAACAGCATAATACTTGATCTTTAATAATTTCCTTTTCTTTCATGTCGACTGTCAATGTCATGCCTGTCATAATTAGTGCGCATGCGTTCTATGCCTAATACACGGCCAAGACAAGTTTGGTCGGACAGACATTTTCTATTGTTTTTCCGATATTTTACTTTTTGCATATAAGTTTATGTAGATATCTATAATCTTTATGTTTCTTTTAATGCTCTTTGTTTGCTTTTAGTTTTTTTATCTTGTTTTGTGTTACCTTCCGTGAATTGTTTTCACCCGATGGTCTCATCGGAAGATCAGCGCTGACAACCGCCAGCATCATGCTGAGATGAGGCCATTTCGTGGCACTTTCTTGTAATATGTTTTCTTTCCTTCTGTTTCTTTTATATGTATGTGTTTACGAATAAACTATTTCTATTTCTATTTCAAATGCCGGCAGGGCCAGCACTGGTCTTCCGTTGCAACCATTTGACAACACGGCCCCATATAGACATTTGATCCTCACAACAAAACGAATCAATTGATACCATATATGAAAAAAATTCACCATGCCTATTGTATGCTCCCACCGGAATTTGGTATGTAGGTTATTTGATGAAGACTTTACCGTGAGTACAAATTTGGAGCGGTAAAACCACTGATTAATTAACGTTATTTTCTTGTCTTTTCAACTTGACGCCATATGATATGATATGATATTTATTCAAGAACAATTTACATCGTGTTATACATACTAGCGCCCATTTAAGACCTAGTAAGACTTATTTTTTCATTATCTCGAAGATGGGCTCTATATCGCTATATGGAAGCCAACCGATAAGATGTTTGATAAATTTACAGTGGGGCGGGCTAACAAGGTGTAATCTGTGTTCGTATCACGGATTTATATGAAGTGGATCTTTTTCTTAAACCTTGTCCCTAACCAAGGATGTGCATTTCTGTCATTGAATTTGACAACTAGTATCCGATACGTTTGCCTAAGTGAGAAAGAGAACTTGCCATGCGTGAAGAAGGGACAACATGATTCGTAACCTCAAAGAGGGATCTCTGTATAGTACTATTGTTTACTCGGTGCCCTAGCCACAGTTGAAAATTATTACCGAGTAAAAGAGTCGTTCATAGGCGACTAGCATAAAACCGGCCAAGTGCGTGTCGGACCACGCATAACAGAGGGTTCCGTACCTTCAATGGAATAAGAACCAAACTAATACCAGAAGGTCGTATCTGATACCTATGGAAGAAGTTTTTTGGAGATAACTCAAAAATGGCTGAACTGATAATGTTCAAAACAATTTTCGTAGAAAGTACAATGTAATAGAAAATTAAGATAATCTTCTCAAATTTTTTTAAGTATATTATATGGACTTAGGGTTCAAATGTTACGGGGGGGGGGTTCACTCAATTTTTCTGACTTTGGAGGCGATTATTTCTGAAAATATTCACTAAATCACAAAATGTTCAAAAACCTCAATGTTATTTTTAAACACCTATCGATTGATGTGCAACATGTTAATATTAGGGGAAAAATTGTTTTTTGTAATTTAGTTACATGGAGCGCCCCCCATAAAAATATTTTCTCCTTCAATTTAACTGCATATAGTCTTGCCAGCCAACGAACGCAGTAGCAATGTACAGCGACCAAAAGTATGATAACACTAAGAATCAGTGAAAAAAGCAACAATGATCATCAAATTCTATGTTTTTAATTTTAGTTGGTATTTCCACCTCTTTCATTACGTGACATTCACGGTAAGCAAAAAGGAGACGGATATATTTCGTCTGATTTGTCATCAACTGTAACAAATTATCTGGTTGAGGCAATTGACATATGCCATAAAAACGAATTTAAATTCAATGTAGAACGTTGCAGGAGTTCTATCTCACTCGCGCTTAAGACGAGAGAGTGAAATGCACTAGAAACAAATTCAATGTAAAAGAAATGTGAATTGAAATGTTCGTCACGAACACGGTGTCTCATCACAAGGGTTGGCACATGTACGTATTTTGAATTTGCCGCGCTTTTCTACTGAAAAAATGGTTTGCCAGACTATAATTAAATAGCGGCATGAAAAATACACCTTATGTCTAAATTTTATTTTATTCGTCTTATAGTTTCCGAGTAAAATAGCTGTGACATACGGACAGACGGACTGACGGACAGACAGACGGACATGACGAAACTATAAGGGTACCGTTTATGCCATTTTGGCTACGGAACCCTTAAAAGTACTAAACACGGTCCGATAGAGAGTATAATAGTGGGGGGCGGTGCCTCACTCGCACTCGTTACAAAATTGTCACATTTGACACATATTCACATTTTGATTGTCTGATGACGTCATTACCTCCTTAGTCAAAACGAGACACTCCCTTAGATAAGCTTCTCTGTCGACCTCACTTTGTGACCGAAGAATGAGATCCACTTCATATACATCCATGGTTCGATACCTACGTACACCTACTAAAAAAAACACCTAACTCTCTGCCATGGGATTCCCAATGTCCTGTCAACATATCTAAAATGGTGGCCATAGCCATAGACAAAACGCTCTAGCGAGACCTACTGACAGCTTGACAGTTAGGTGTATTACTCTATCACCTAGTGAGACAAGTGTGAGAGCAACGTCTCGCAGTTTGGCATCTCGAATCGGAGCCCTGTAGGGCAAAACAGAAAAGATTTTAGGCGGTGCATCTAATGAAATTAATAACGAAAAGTAGTGACCGACCGAAACATGTTATTTTGCCGAAACCGAAACCGAAACCGAAGGTTCGGTTTCATTGTAGTTTCGGCCGAAACCGAAACCGAACCTTTCATAAAAAAAAAAGTCCTTAAAAAGTCGAAAAAATGTTAGTAAGCCCGTTTTTTTCTAAAATTAATATCTCGCCGACCTATAATTACAGGTTTCTACTTTCAAAGATTTAACTACCCTATAAAGTGAAAAAAATACATTATTTGTAACACAAAGTTAGCGATTTTTTTATGGTGGTATAAAATAAAACAAATTTATTATTAAAATATGATGCTCATATATTATGTTTATTTATTTTCACATTTTCAGTTACTTACATTTTAATTATACTCACAAATATCACAATCAGTTAGCCTCGAATGGCTAATTCAAATATAATTAGATAATCAAAATAATCATATATATCATAGATAATTGATCACCTTTGGTAATAAAATACCTACTCACACCATTACATTACTCGCAACATTACATTAACATTACACGTCTATATTAAATTTAAATTAATAACTATCCACCTTTCATTTTATTGCATAGGCAGGTAGGCACCTACAATCGTTATTACATTAATAGTACACGCAACTAAGATGAATTTTAAACTTTAATGAAGCAGGTACTTAACCTTGGCACTTACACCTTTAAAATTAAATATATTCGTCAATAGGTTAGCAAACTAATCAAACTATTAAAATTAAGCGTTAAATATTAACTATGACATGACGAATTCACAAAAAAAACAAACTAAAATACTTGATCAAACTACTTACCATTATTCGCGGAACAAACACAACACGTATTGACACGTCTACACGAGCAAAGCGCACTGATTTAGGTAGTTGCCGGCGGAGTCAGGCGAGCGACGCCATATTGCCAGCCGTGCCGAGCGCGCCCGACGTTAGCCGAGCGCGACCCGAAGGTACGATGTTGTAAGTTTCGGCGCGGCCGAAGGGTTCGGCCGTTTTTGGCCGAAACCGGAACTCGGGCCGAAACTTGATTTTTTGGCCGAAACTTGCCAAAACCGAAACCGAAACCGAAATTTCGGTCGGACACTAACGAAAAGTAATTCTATTACCCTATTCATACACATAAAGTATATAAACTAGAATACATAAAATACATACGTATAAAACTTCTATTACATATATAAATATTTGTGTGTATGTATATATTATCCCATCAAAAACATAAATGTGAAAGGCTGCCAAGTTCGATACTATGGGAATGCTTCGCCTATAAAAGAAGTGAGATCTGAATAAGTACCAAGTTCCATAAAAATACCTCAAATCATAAATAGTTATAGGAATGCACACTTGATTTCCAGCAGTTTTTAAGGTACATTTTGAATAAATAATAATAATAGATCCTTTATTTCAGAAAATTACATTCCATACAATTGTTAGTTAGAGCCTTACACTAAAATAATAAGTATCACGTTACATAGAAATACCTAAAATTATAATAGTCAGAGAAACGCACACCGGTTTTTTTAGCAGCTTCCTGATAACATTTATTATTTTCAGTACTTTTTAATGATGTTACTTGGCAAGTTTTCACACACCACACACCTTTTCAATGCAATGAATCGACACCTTTGGACTGCAATGTGTCAAGTATATAGTTTTCTATTAAAACTTGCCAAGTTACATCATTAAAAAGTACTGAAAATAATAAATGTTATCAGGAAACTGCTAAAAAAACCGGTGTGCGTTTCTCTGACTATTATAATTTTAGGTATTTCTATGTAACGTGATACTTATTCAAAATGTACCTTAAAAACTGCTGGAAATCAAGTGTGCATTCCTATAACTATTTATGATTTGAGGTATTTTTATGGAACTTGGTACTTATTCAGATCTCACTTCTTTTATAGGCGAAGCATTCTCATAGTATCGAACTTGGCAGCCTTTCACATTTATGTTTTTGATGGGATTTCATTTATTTTTGTTAGGTGTAGGTTCTTTATTATTTTTTTATCACTTTTGCTTTAGGAAATGTCTCATTCCACTTAGGTATGTACTTTATACTATAACCCTTTATACTAAGCGTCTAATTCTATTTTACTATTTATTTATAGGTGATTTTTACAAATAAACTGGCTCCCTACACCTATAAAATGTACCTAAATTTCATATAATTACATACATCAATAACGTACTTTATTCTGTTTGTAAGTACGCTACCTACATAGATAATTAATAACTTGGTAATACGTACCTACCAGTAGGTATTATAATTGGTGGCCTATTATGTAGCCCTAGAAGTGCACCATCCCATCTCATCCCGTGGCGTATCGGAGGGTGAGATGGGCAGTAGCATATATAATTCCATCTTAGAGTATATATGATTTCCATGTTCTTGAATCTGCGATTTTATTAGTTGTAAAATTAGAAATTATTTAGACTATGCGAGAAAAAATAGTCTTTTCATTTTTGTTTGACTGATTGAGCGCACCTAGTGTACCTAGTGACCTGCTTTGCACTTCGTAAATCGTGGGTTCGGTTCCCGCAACAGACACACACAGAGTGGTGAACAATTTTATTGTTCTTGTCTTTAAGACAAACATGTATTGTCTTAAATTGGTATGTACCTAAATTTAAATAAGTCTTATCTCATTTCCACTCCATAGCATACTCCATGTCTTATAGTAGAACAAAATTACACATTCGTTGTTTTCGAAACTGACTCACACTTGGCCGTTTTCAGATTTTTACTTTATTTCGACCTAAATACAAACCTTCGAGCCAAATTTCAGGTCGGTACGACCATTGGAAGATAGACCCATTTAGTTCATTATGACTTCATAGTAGAACAAAGTTACACCTTCGCTATTTTTAAAACTGACTCACACTTGGCCGTTTTCAGATTTTTCCCTTTACTTTGACCTTAAGACCTATCTCCATGCCAAATTTCAAGTCAGTACGACCATTGGAAGTGGTCTAGGTTTTTGATGAGTCAGTGAGTCAGTGAGTCAGTGAGTGTATAGTAAAAATAGCGATTTTTTGACGTCAATATCTCAAGAACTGCTATAGGTAGAATAATGAAATTTTGTATTCAATGGATGGATGTCAACAGACACTCGAAATTTCATATGCGTAGATAAAATATGTTTTGAGTTATAGGGTGGTCGAAATTGGCCTGAAATGGTTCGTGTAATATAACCCACGGCCGGTGTGTCGCATTTTTTTGCTCGAACTTGGCGGACACACTGCCGTGTGTCTAGATTTTACTTATCTTGTTCTTTTAGCTTATTTATGTTTTCTGTTTAAAACTGGCCTTTAATGTTACCTACCAGAATAAAAATGTAAACGATCTTATTGTGTTTCCTTTGTAATACAGTAATCGTTTCACTCGGGGTCTATTTTTGTAACAAATTATAATCAGATTATACATAATGTATTCATTGTCAAGGTTCTCTTAATTGTTTGTGTGGTTTATTAATTATAAGCGTTGACCGATCGTGTTACAGGTTTCATGCAAGTATAAATTTTATTAAGTAAAGTATTTTCAGCACTTTAGTCGAAAAATATTTAAGTAAGCTATGCATTAATTTGTTACACTTAGGCAAGTTATTATTAATCGCTTAGTCACTGAAATACACTTTGCATTGACAACTTGTAACTTTGCGATGGAAATTGCCTAAAGCACTTTATGACCTGTTTGAATTGCTTTTAGTAGTGTTACTGAATAATGTACGACTCAGATGAGATACTGACTTCCCCTCCAATTTCGCCACTTATTATTATTACAAAAAACTAGTGCCGGTGCCAAATATTGTGATTAGGTTTCCAAGCTATTTTGGTGTTCATTGTATGATTAACAAATGAAAGAGAAAAGTGATATTATAATCGCTCTACATGGCTCTGTATTCATAATATCTTGGCTAAAAGTATGGCAAAATGGTACCCTAGGCACTACACTTTGAGACCCTCAAAGGTGCTTATAATTGTCATTTCAGCGTTGGGCTCAAAATCACAGATTCATTAGAGCGTGGTTTATGCGTTTCTGTTAAAAACCGATTTTCGATATGTTTTGTCATTTTTCACTAAACTGCCCGTAACTCGGTAACTAGAATCGACAAAGTGGTACCCTGCACTAAACTGGTACACATTATATTAGATCGGAGCGTGAACATTTTGTGATTAAGTGAATATTTTTAGAAATAATCGCTTCGAAAGTATAATTGTAAAGTATAAAGTATAATTGTAACTTTTGAACCGTAAGTCCAAAAAATATGAAAAGTTTAGAGAAGATGCGCCTTATCACATACTTTCTACGAAAATTATTTTGAATATAATCGGTTCAGCCATTTTTGACTTTTCTCCAAAAAACTTCTTTCTTAGGCATCAGATACAACCTGTTGGTATTAGTTTTGTTCTTATTACATTGAATGTACGGAACCCGCCATTATGCGTCGTCCGACACGCACTTGGTTGTTTTTTTAAATAGCGGGAATTTGCGTATTTGGTCATATTCAAATCCGGGAAGGGGGTGATGGAATAACTGTCAGGTAAATATCGGGACCCTTTTAATGCGCCAGGTTTATACTAAGGACGACATATATTATTAGATCGGAGACTATTTACTATTAATTCTAGGTATAAACAAGTGTTTGTTTGTTTGTTACAGAGCCGGCCAGCACAGACTACTCAGTGTACGTGGGCCGATGGACTGAGTGCTCCCCGCTGGGAGAAGGGGAACATGCCACCAGGTCCTTACTGAGGTGAGCCTTCTAATATAAGGTACGGGGGGCAATCCTGACTGCGGGTAATTTCAACTAAATCGAAATATCTTCCATGTTTTACATAATTAACTATAGTGTGATCTACCTCTGGATAGCGGAAAAGCGCTATTCCGCACTATAGTTAACTAATAGCCTTTTCCCGCGGCTTCGCCCGCGTACTATAAGTACTCAAAAAGGATACGATACCCATGTTGATTTTCAGACTTTGTGACCACATTTGCCCCTTTTAGGGGTTGAATTTTCAAAAAACCTGAAATATGTGCTTACTCATTTATCGTTAGGAATACTTCTGTGAAGTTTCGAACAAAATAGTCTAACAAATCTTGATTCGCCATACAAACTTTGGACCCCCATTTTACCACCTTATGGGGTGAATTTTGAAAAATCCTTTCTTAGTGCACCCCTAGACCTTATAAGGAACCTACGTGCCAAATTTGGAATCTCTAGAACCAGCGGTTTGGGCTGTGCGTTGATATATCAGTCAGTCAGTCAGTCAGTCAGTCAGTCAGTCAGTCAGTCAGTCAGTCAGTCAGTCAGTCAGTCAGTCAGTCAGTCAGTCAGTCAGTCAGTCAGTCAGTCAGTCAGTCAGTCAGTCAGTCAGTCAGTCAGTCAGTCAGTCAGTCAGTCAGTCGATCAGTCAGTCAGTCAGTCAGTCAGTTTCTTCTTTTATATATTTAGATGATGTAAAACACGGAGGATATTTCAATAGTTGAAATTCACCCATTTCTTCCATTTTGAAGCAGTTTCGTTAAAAATGTTGATAGCTTGAAGGGTCGGGGCTTCAAGATTGAATCTCCAAAGGGTGTACTAGAGGTAGAGAGGCTTATAGGGTAATACGAGTAAACATGGGGTGCAATGTCTTTAACAACTTGGACATGAACAGACAAATAAATGGAGGCATTTTTGAGACCATCATAAGACTTTCAAGTTTAGGTCGTGGAGATAAGAATGATGTAGTTACCTGAATTTACCAAAATCGATATGGTTATGAATTTTCATACATTATTACAACACTGACAGTACTGACACAAATAATACACTGATGTTACATTACTGGTTGCAATAATGGTGGTAATTAGTTACATTCCAAACGCAGAATAGAAGATTTATGATAGAGTTTAGATAAATGAGTTTTATATTTGATATTGCTGATGATGATGTGATCGTTGTAATACCCAGATATTCAACACGGCAGGCAATTTTAGCTGCCCCAAGATTGATAAATAACAGGCGAGACAAAGACGGCCTATCGACCGCATACTCCGCTCCGTACGGAAATTAAACTCTTGTGAAACAGTGCACAACGGGAGATAGGAAGCCGTATTTATATCCTTTTATTTTGAAGAAATAAATTCGTAGGAAATATTTGTAATTTTTACACGGAATTTCTGATTTTAGTTCGCGCATACTTGCGTAAAGGTACAGTCGACGTCAAAGATATGTTTACACTTTCGTACCTTATTACAAAGGAGTAAGTTGAAAAAGTGTAAACATATCTTGTACGCGAAAATTTTGATAATTTCATACCTAAATAACAACGCCAAAAGTGAAAGCTGATAGCAAAAGGCGACTTCAGTAATAGGATTCAGTTCAATTTAGGAAATTGAATCCTGACTCGTTATTAAGGTTATGATTCTGGAATACGTTTCCAAGACAATGTTTAAAGCTAAAAATAGAACGAAGCGGCCTGGCTTCCAATGGCTTGGCTTGGTAACTGAGTTACTTGCATCAATATTGGAAAATGCTTTTAGCGGTTGTTTGTTTTATTGAAAACTTGACCTCTTGCTATTGTTTTATTTAAAGAATACTGACAAAATAGAGCATTATATTGGCGATGATTAAATTTTGTAATCATTTTGTAATGATAACAAAACTCTTCAGACTACAAAGTTACAAACTTAACCTATAACTATTATCGTTTTTAGGATGAGCGCATATTTCTTGTGGCTTGTTGGCTCACTTTTTATTATTTGAAAGAAGCAATAATGGCGCCGCCACAAGTATTAATTTAATTTGATATATGTACATATGTATAGTCGCCGATGTTTATATAAACAGCAAATCAAGAGATCATGAAGAAATAATACAATATAAACTTTCAAAGTATACGTTTCTTTTTTAAATATAAACAGTATACCATAGGATAATCATAATTTGTTCAGACTACAAAGTTACAAACTTAACCTATAACTATTATCGTTTTTAGGATGAGCGCATATTTCTTGTGGCTTGTTGGCTCACTTTTTATTATTTGAAAGAAGCAATAATGGCGCCGCCACAAGTATTAATTTAATTAGATATATGTTCATATGTATAGTCGCCGATGTTTATATAAACAGCAAATCAAGAGATCATGAAGAAATAATACAATATAAACTTTCAAAGTATACGTTTCTTTTTTAAATATAAACAGTATACCATAGGATAATCATAATTTGTTTTATCGTGTCTATCTACCTATAAGTTAAAATATAAATTATATTGAAGGGATGTTTATACAAACAACATAACCACATTGGGCATGATTTTACAGGAGATCTAAAACTAAATTTCTCTTTTTATAATAATAATTAAGGTTGGATTTTCAGGGACAATAAAGATATATGGTCACAAAGTTAGGAATATCTCTTTATTTGTTCTATGGCTCTTTATTTTTCGGAAAAGATATGAAATAAACAGAAAATATCATAAATAAATTTTGGTTAATTACGTTGTTATTGTGCAAAAAAAAACATATTTTTTTCTGAAAATGTTTTTATCATCACTTTTGAGGACATATGCAGTACTATGCAGGAAATTTTAATGGTAATTTTTCGCCACACGAAATAGTTTTTGGACAGAAAAAATTTCACCTTTTGTAGCCCCTTTGGAGACGAACAGGATGACATCAAAAACACAAATGCGCCAAAAATGTTAGTTATGTTGTTTTTGTTAACATTCCTTCAAACGGGTTCTCCGGTTAAGTCTTTCGACTTATTCGATCCTACGGCCCTCGGTGTTGTACATAGAACACGACTCTTGTTTACCGGTTCTCAGAATAGAACAGCGGTCGTGGCAGTCTTTGTCTTAAAGCTTAGCGTAACTTGGAAACCAAGTTATTCCATACAATGGCGTTCGACTGGACTATTAACTGACTATTGACTTAACTTTTGTATTTTTTTGTCTGGTGGGCAGTAATCAGATTAAATCATGATTAAATAGATATACTCGTAAACAAACTTGCATGTAGCTAGTAATGAATTTTTGGAACTCGCTTAGTTTTTTTTTTAGTTTCTTTCTAGGCTCGTTTAATACATGCGATACATCCTGAAATTATCGAAAAAACGTTTAACTAATATTTCATTTAAAAACAATTTATTGTAAGCACAACAAACTGCATCGATACATCTGGGGGCACGGAAGTGCCCCCGCCAAGTCGAGCAAAAACAAACAACAAGGGCGCGGCCGTACCATCCTTTTTCCGAAGCCATTCAGGCCATTTTCGACCCCCCTTTAATTCTGTTGTCCATAAAGCTAGAAGGCTGAAATGGCCAGGGCATTCTATTTATTATAAAGATATAGACATGTAATGTAATATAAAGGATCACAATGAGATGTTGTTGATCAACTCCGGCACACCAGCTTGGTTTTACATGATCTCAATACTTTTTGCAGTAGGAGAACTGCGTTGCCAGACTGGCATTTATGTATGTATATGTATTTAATGCTTTACATTCATTCATTCATATGTCCATGCAATTTTGCAGTTAGGTGTATTTTGGATGAGAATCAGACAGAGGCCGAAAAGCTTACTAAGATAGTAGTCACCTATCTCGGAATAGAGCTGATAGAGTCGAGTGTTTGTGTTAGGGCTTTGCCACACGCCCGACAACTAAGTCAGACTAAGTCACTTGAAACCGGCGAGGCGCTTTCCACTGTCGGACATTTGTCGGAAAGACTTTATCTTTTCTATTGTTTTCTCTAAAAAGCCAATACAACCGCATTAAGTCTTATTTACAATTTTCAGCTTCAGAGTAACTAAAAATCTATACCTAAATGTTTTCTTGCTATTAACAAGTATTTTTTAATACATTTGCTAAGTCAAAAGTCGCCTAAAGTCGATTTGTATCAAATTTATAGGCTCAAAAACAATTAAAACAGATCATATTACAAGTATATAGGAATTTAAACAGAATGGTAATACGAAAACATTAAAACATTGATTAAATATGAGGTAGATAACTGGGCAGTCATATCGCTAATAATGACCTCTTCCAAACAACCTAACACGGAATTTTCTGTCTAGTTATAGAATGGTATCCGCCGGTCTTTGCCCTTTGTTGTCCGTGTCTTGCCCGATAACGGAACCTAATTTAATTTATTGCTTTAATTTATTGAAAGCCCGTGTTTGGGTCTAACATTTCTATTGTTTCTGTTTCTTTTGTACGAATAATGGTGGGAGGTTAAAGTGGGATGGACCTACTCTAAATATTACCTACGACTAAAATATTAATTATAAAAGTAAGCCCGAGAGTGAGATTAAACGCGCAACGCTACTGCAGTCGTAAAAAATTTTTCATGTGTCCTATCAATACACAATAGACAAAAAAGTCTTGTTACAAACTATAATTATAAGCGTTTATGAAATGTTCGTACGGAACCCTCGGTGCGCGAGTCAGACTCGCACTTGCCCGATTGTGGAGTTATGTAGCTTAATAGTCAATCTTTAGAAAATTTTACATTTGGCGAGCAGGCAGGCTTTTCTTTTTTTCCTAAAAATCAAAACTGTCCATGATAGAACAGATCCTCTACCTAAAAATACCTGTTTACGGAAACATTACTTTGTTTTATGATTACGAGTAACTCCTTCTTGTTATACCTAATTGATATTTATAAACCCATTCGTTTCTGCAGGTTCAACGTCCGCGCTGAGGCAGACTCCTTGGTCCACTCTCCACGGCTGGGGCTGCAGCGGCGGCAGGTGCAGTGCAGAAAGAAGGACGGACAGTTTGTTGAGAACATGTAAGTTGTTTGTTAATGTAAGTTCACTCTCCGCGCCGAGGCAGACTCCTTGGTCCACTCTCCACGGCTGGAGCTGCAGCGGCGGCAGGTGCAGTGCAGAAAGAAGGACGGACAGTTCGTTGAGAACATGTAAGTTGTTTGTTAATGCAGGTTCAATATCCGCGCCGAGGCAGACTCTTTGGTTCTCTCTCCACGGCTGGGGCTGCAGCGGCGGCAGGTGCAGTGCAGAAAGAAGGACGGACAGTTCGTTGAGAACATGTAAGTTATTTGTTAATGCAGGTTCAATGTCCGCGCCGAGGCACTCTTTGGTCCTCTCTCCACGGCTGGGGCTGCAGCGGCGACAGGTGCAGTGCAGAAAGAAGGACGGACAGTTCATTGATAATATGTAGGATATTTGTTGTTCTCTTTCCACAGTACTCTCTGTACTCTGTAAATATGCTCGACGTCAAAGATATGTCTACGCTTATGGAACTTTATTTTAAAGGAATAAGGATCAAATTTTAAATATACCTTTGATTTGACGTTAACTGTACTACATACCATGTGTTGAAAACTAAAGTCTCTGACTCGGGAACAATTAAAGGGATGTTTACAAAAAAAAACATAACTAACATTGTTGGCATTTGTGTTCGTCTCCGAAGGGGCTACGAAATGTGAAAAAATCTTTGTCCAAAAACTATTCCTTGTGTCGAAAAATTGCAATTACATAGTCCAGCATAGTACTATATCCTTGAAAAGTGACAATAAAAAATCGGGAATTATACAAAAATAAATTATGAATGGACATTAATGAAATAAAACAATTAAAAACGGATTTTATCGCGTGTATTGAGTTTAAATTACATCCCGACGTTTCAAACACTTTACAGCGTTCGTGGTCAACGGGTCGACCCGTTGACCACGAACGCTGTAAAGTGTTTGAAACGTCGGGATGTAATTTAAACTCAATACACGCGATAAAATCCGTTTTTAATTGTTTTATTTCATGAATAACTATCGCGGCAACCGAAGACAATATAATGGACATTAAATTAGAGAATTTTAGTAGATGTAATGATAAATTTCTATAAAAAAATTATTTTCCGAAAAAAAGATGTTTCTTATTGCACAAGAACAATGTAACTATCCGAAATTTTACAAAAACAAAAGTGACAAACAAAAAGTAACAAGCTGCTGTAAAGCCGAAGTAGATCAAAATAATGCAAAAAGATGATTGAAGGCATTGAAAATTTCATCAACTTAGTAACTTGACCCATAGCTTAATTGGTAAAGGGATCGAGCCCCGGCAAGGCGTATCGATGCAGGTTCAAGTCCTGCTGGGTTGATTATTTTTTCAATGTTTTCAATGTTTGTGTTTGATTTAATAACAATCTATGAGTGACAAAGTTTATAATCATATCTTTTCCGAAAAATAAAGAGCCTTATAACAAATAAAGAGCTATTACTTACTCTGTGGTAATCTTTATTGTCCTTGAAAATCAAGCTTTTATCATTATTATTGAAAGAGAAAATCGATCTCCTGTAAATCATGGCCAATATAGTTATGTTGTTTTTATAAACATCCCTTCAATTGATACTCGAGTTTAAGGACATACCCGTGTCTGGACGTAGTTTAAGGACATACCCGGGTCTAAAAAAATGCCCTCTATCGCATATTTACAACCCTCGCCTGCGGCTCGGGTCCCAAATACCTGCGATTTCGGGCTTTCTTTTTTTTACAGCCCTAGGTAAGTAATGTACTATTCTTCATTTTTGCATTAGGGTGGGTATGTGTAATTTTTTTATTTTTATATTAGCCTGGTCAGATTTACAACTGCTGCTGGACAAAGGTCTCCCCTCTTTCCCGTGCGTGAAATATGTACGTATCAAAATTAGATTATTTTGATATTAATAATTAGGCAAGGGTTGTATAAGTAACATAGTTATAAATGGAATCATTTAGTACTTTTAAGAGTTTTTTATCTTAATGTGTTCATGTAAAAACCGGCCAAGAGCGTGTCGGGCCACGCTCAGTGTAGAGTTCCGTAGTTTTCCGTCCGTCACAGTAAGTGCATGTCCCCACTTAAGAGTTAAAATAACACCGCCATGTAGGATATGATATGAGCGTTCCACGTACAGCGACATCTATCGGCAAATTAAGTAAACTATTGCGCGCGAGCTTAAAGTAAGGATGATGATTTTTATGGGATAATTCTTTATTGCGTGAACCGATTTTCACCGTTTTTACTTTATTTGAAAGCACGTAATTTCATTGTGATTTTGTAGAAATTACAGGTACAATAAATACCTGCTTATACGGTTAAATTACAAACTTAGTTCAGAAATTATTTGGTATTTTTTTTCAAAAACTATTCAACCTATCAAGTTCAAAATATTTTTCCTAGAAAGTTTTTATAAAGTTCTACTTTTGAGATTTTTTTCATATTTTTAAAACTTATGGTTTTACAAAAGTTAGAGGGGGGGGGGGACACATTTTTTTTACTTCTGGAGCGATTATTTCCGAAAATATTTACATTATCAAAAAATGATTTTAGTAAACCCCTATTCATTTTTAAATACCTATCCAACAATATATCACACGTTAGGGTTGAAATGAAAAAAAAAAACACTCCCCACTTTACGTATGGGGAGGTACCCTAATAAAACATTTTTTTTCCATATTTTATTTTACCACTTTGCCGGCGTGATTGATATACATATAAGTACCAAGTTTCAGCTTTCTAGTGCTAACGGTCACTGAGATCATCCGCGGACGGACAAACGGACGGGCAGACATGGCGAAACTATAAGGGTTCCTCGTTGACTACGGAACCCTAAAAAAGCTTTTCAGTACAGGCTTTACACACATACAGACATAAAGTATTCCATTTGAATATTTATTTGACATTGTAGGTGTACTTGATAATGATAACTACGCATTGCTACGAAACGCGTAGAGCTCTACGATCTTCACTCTACGCCGTAGCTCGTAGCTTTATTAATTATTATGCTACTCGTACAGTTAACTTTATCAAAGTACTAAAAAAGCGCTGGTGGCCCGGCGGTAAGACGTCACACTTTCAATCTGAAGGTCGCGGGTTCAAACCCCGGCTCGTACCACTGAGCTTTCGAAACGTATGTACGAAATATCATTTTATATTTACCAGCTTTTCGGTGAAGAAAAACATCGTGAGGATACCGGATCTAAACCCAACAGGCCTAGTTTCCCCTCTTGGTTGAAAGGTCAGATGGCAGGCGCTTTCTCAAAAACTAGTGCTTACGCCAATTCCTGGGATTGGGTCGCCGAGCGGACCCCATGTTCAAAAGCTGGGACAAACGCTAGGGGGAAAAATAACTTTATCAAAGTACTAAAGCACGGGTTAAACTAACTTCAATCTTAACAGCTCAATCAATGTTACTCTGCGTCCGTAGGAATCACCTTAGACAACCCTACACGTGATCCCTGGGTGGTGCTAAAAGAGTAACGAACTTGGCAGCTGCACTGTCCCATCTGGACCTCGCAGCACTCACTGGATTTTCTTCATCATCTGCTTTCCCACTACTACAACCCCAGGGAAGAAATGCCTATCTATATCTAGGGAATATGTAGCCATACGAATTGAACCCTTGAGTCTAAGGAGATTTTGCCTCCTTATGTGTGTTCTATCGCTTGTACAATGGGTTGTGCTCTGAAGAACTGTTTGATTTGATGCCCACGGCAGCTTTTTATCACCGCACCGCTCGCCGCCGGCAGGGTGTTCATCCTCACACCCTGGAGCCCAAGGGGTCGCGCACTGTACGGTTCAAGAGGAATTTCCTCCTACGAACGCTGTGGCTGTGGAATGAACTCCCTGCCGAGGTTTTCCCAGCGGGCTAGAATATAAGAGGTTCTTCAAAAAAGGAGTGTATAGGTTCTTACAGGGTGGGCAACGCGCATGCGTATCCTCTGGGGTTGCAGGTGTCCATAGGCTACGGTTACTGCTTACTATCAGGCGGGCCGTATGCTTGTTTGTCACCATAAAAAAAATACGATAAATAAAAAAAATAAGAATAAAAATCTTCACAGCTACTTACAAGTCTTACAACCTTGTCCAACTAAGTTATCAGGGAAAAGGCGAATGCAAATGGAGGCCATAAAACAACCGCCAAGTTCGGGATTGTCCTCAATAAAACCAGTAAGTGGATACTATAAGTTTCTTGGAACGGGGATTTAGTTCTATATTCAGTTGTGACCTAGTTCTTAAAGTCGTACTGCACATGAACTGAATTAAGATTAGCTTGGCGATAAAATATATGTAAGAAACTTACTTTAAAAGATGCTAATGCATATGAGAATAGACACGGAACATTCTTTTATACTAACGGACGCAAATTCAACAAGACTTTTTATCGAGGTCCTTAGACTAAGGTGACCGCTTTCTATCACGCGTGCCCTATGTTCAAACATAGGCATAGCATAGCAAATCATTTTTTTAGACCCGGGTATGTCCTTAAACTACGTCCAGACACGGGTATGTCCTTAAACTCGAGTATCAATTGAAGGGATGTTTATAAAAACAACATAACTATATTGGCCATGATTTACAGGAGATCGATTTTCTCTTTCAATAATAATGATAAAAGCTTGATTTTCAAGGACAATAAAGATTACCACAGAGTAAGTAATAGCTCTTTATTTGTTATAAGGCTCTTTATTTTTCGGAAAAGATATGATTATAAACTTTGTCACTTATAGATTGTTATTAAATCAAACACAAACATTGAAAACATTGAAAAAATAATCAACCCAGCAGGACTTGAACCTGCATCGATACGCCTTGCCGGGGCTCGATCCCTTTACCAATTAAGCTATGGGTCAAGTTACTAAGTTGATGAAATTTTCAATGCCTTCAATCATCTTTTTGCATTATTTTGATCTACTTCGGCTTTACAGCAGCTTGTTACTTTTTGTTTGTCACTTTTGTTTTTGTAAAATTTCGGATAGTTACATTGTTCTTGTGCAATAAGAAACATCTTTTTTTCGGAAAATAATTTTTTTATAGAAATTTATCATTACATCTACTAAAATTCTCTAATTTAATGTCCATTATATTGTCTTCGGTTGCCGCGATAGTTATTCATGAAATAAAACAATTAAAAACGGATTTTATCGCGTGTATTGAGTTTAAATTACATCCCGACGTTTCAAACACTTTACAGCGTTCGTGGTCAACGGGTCGACCCGTTGACCACGAACCAAGAGGGGAAACTAGGCCTGTTGGGTTTAGATCCGGTATCCTCACGATGTTTTTCTTCACCGAAAAGCTGGTAAATATAAAATGATATTTCGTACATACGTTTCGAAAGCTCAGTGGTACGAGCCGGGGTTTGAACCCGCGACCTTCAGATTGAAAGTGTGACGTCTTACCGCCGGGCCACCAGCGCTTTTTTAGTACTTTGATAAAGTTAACTGTACGAGTAGCATAATAATTAATAAAGCTACGAGCTACGGCGTAGAGTGAAGATCGTAGAGCTCTACGCGTTTCGTAGCAATGCGTAGTTATCATTATCAAGTACACCTACAATGTCAAATAAATATTCAAATGGAATACTTTATGTCTGTATGTGTGTAAAGCCTGTACTGAAAAGCTTTTTTAGGGTTCCGTAGTCAACGAGGAACCCTTATAGTTTCGCCATGTCTGCCCGTCCGTTTGTCCGTCCGCGGATGATCTCAGTGACCGTTAGCACTAGAAAGCTGAAACTTGGTACTTATATGTATATCAATCACGCCGGCAAAGTGGTAAAATAAAATATGGAAAAAAAATGTTTTATTAGGGTACCTCCCCATACGTAAAGTGGGGAGTGTTTTTTTTTTTCATTTCAACCCTAACGTGTGATATATTGTTGGATAGGTATTTAAAAATGAATAGGGGTTTACTAAAATCATTTTTGATAATGTAAATATTTTCGGAAATAATCGCTCCAGAAGTAAAAAAAATGTGTCCCCCCCCCCCCTCTAACTTTTGTAAAACCATAAGTTTTAAAAATATGAAAAAAATCTCAAAAGTAGAACTTTATAAAAACTTTCTAGGAAAAATATTTTGAACTTGATAGGTTGAATAGTTTTTGAAAAAAAATACCAAATAATTTCTGAACTAAGTTTGTAATTTAACCGTATAAGCAGGTATTTATTGTACCTGTAATTTCTACAAAATCACAATGAAATTACGTGCTTTCAAATAAAGTAAAAACGGTGAAAATCGGTTCACGCAATAAAGAATTATCCCATAAAAATCATCATCCTTACTTTAAGCTCGCGCGCAATAGTTTACTTAATTTGCCGATAGATGTCGCTGTACGTGGAACGCTCATATCATATCCTACATGGCGGTGTTATTTTAACTCTTAAGTGGGGACATGCACTTACTGTGACGGACGGAAAACTACGGAACTCTACACTGAGCGTGGCCCGACACGCTCTTGGCCGGTTTTTACATGAACACATTAAGATAAAAAACTCTTAAAAGTACTAAATGATTCCATTTATAACTATGTTACTTATACAACCCTTGCCTAATTATTAATATCAAAATAATCTAATTTTGATACGTACATATTTCACGCACGGGAAAGAGGGGAGACCTTTGTCCAGCAGCAGTTGTAAATCTGACCAGGCTAATATAAAAATAAAAAAATTACACATACCCACCCTAATGCAAAAATGAAGAATAGTACATTACTTACCTAGGGCTGTAAAAAAAAGAAAGCCCGAAATCGCAGGTATTTGGGACCCGAGCCGCAGGCGAGGGTTGTAAATATGCGATAGAGGGCTTTCTTTTTTACTGCCCGTGGTGAGTACACAATTTTACGTCCCCACCTGGCCATAATGCGAGTTTTACCGTAAGCGTAGCGAGCGGTAAAACTCACATTATGGCCAGGTGTGACGTAAAATATTTTTGCGCAACTCGCACTTTTCGGTACAGGCTTTATTTTACGTCAAACGTTTTAGTGACATTGGTTGTTCAATCACAATTTATAAATTTATTTAGATGTCATTTTAATGACAAAGGCATAGAAATAAAGATCATATTGATAACCAATCCCTTACAAATCGATATTTTTATACTGCTCTGCTAGCCTAATATGGTCGGATTTTTACCGCCTGTCACCATAGCTGTTACGTTCTAACAAGTATGTACTCGTAAGTGCGAAAGTGATGCAGGCGATAAAATGACAACTATGATACGCGTTATAAACGTGGCTATATAAAAATTTGCTTATTTAGTTATATTAACACTTTCCGTACCACCTAGTGCTACGCGCTACGCTCGTAGCCCGTAGCCACGTATTTGTCGTATTTAGCGCGTAGCAGCTACGAAGAGAGAACCCGGCAGTCGGGTTCCTGGTCGTGAAAGTGTTAAGCTCATACTTTTGTCTATAATATATTTTTTATAGCACTTAGAGTAATTGTTACAAAAACCTAACCCCATAGCACAGTTTGTAATTTGAAGCAATAATTCACGAAGTAGAGCAACCCATTACATAACGGTGCCATGTTTAGCATACTCGGTGTGTCGAAGCCAAATACATGTCTACGATTTTGCACCTTACTCCCTTGTGATAAAGTGCATTAGTGTACACATATTTTTGACGTGGATTGTGCCCGCGTCGGTGACAATTAGATGGAATATTTAATTTGCACAGGTCCGTAACCTTCTATTGATCGTACGATTATAAGCATAAATATGTATACAGTTTTGTTTGAATTAAAATTAGGTCAAATGTGTAATTCGTGTATAACAAAGTAATACAATAACAATACCAAAGACAATTATAACCCAAAACCCAACAGAGTCAGACCGGTTTGGCTCGGAAAATAATTTATACAGGGGGGTTACGACCTATTTTGCTTGACAACAATGCACCTTAAGTCTGTGACAAAAAGTATAGCAGCAAGCTTATAGTGGATTTGTCGTTTTCGTTGATTACGAATAACATAGTGTCGTATGGATATCGTCACAAGGTGATTGAAATAATTCTATCAGCGATTAAAATGGTGACAACTGAAATTGAAGGACTCTTTGGTGACCTACATTAATAAATTAATTGAGAAAGTTGTAAAACGCGCTCATACGATTACTGTGCCGGTAAGATAGTGAGGACTTGGTCCTATGACATAATTAACTTTTAATCAGCATTACCAATGATTTAAACTAAACATTGTATTTTATTAACAAAGTTAATTTATGATTCAATAAAGTCAGCTCTAATTTCTCCAAGCTAACAAACACCCTGTATAACATTTTAACATAAAGCCTTACGTAAGCCGGTCAGTATTTGTGTTTGCTCCAGCGTGCACACTACAGAGAACCTTTGTGCAGGCAGCTACATTGTTACACTATGTATACCGACAACAACATTATTGTCTCAGATTCACGGAACATTTCATTGAAATATGTACTCTAATATTCTTGTATAAGACTCAAACTAGAACTAGTAGTTTACTGGTGTATGGGAGCTTTTGAAAGTTAAGTAAATTTGATTACAGTGTAAGTAAACACCGCTTCTTCGTCTCCCTCGTCTTCTTGGTTGTGGTCAGAATTTGGATTATTCAAATTAAAGTCCAGGATATATATAATGATTCTATTTATTTATTAACTAAACACAATTTGAATTGGCTACTTTCCTAAAAAAATATATTTAGTCCGTCAGTTAGATTATCAAAAAATATTGGACACGTATTTTTTATTTTGTCAATCAAACAAAAATTGGTGAAGATATAGCCCGTTAAAGTTCCGCGTGACGTCACATTTCAGTACAATTTTTAGTATAATGTGACGTCACGCGGAACTTTAACGGGCTATATCTTCACCAAATTTTGTTTGATTGACAAAATAAAAAAT
The DNA here is from genome assembly GCA_947086415.1 of Pammene aurita. Lineage (NCBI taxonomy): Eukaryota > Metazoa > Arthropoda > Insecta > Lepidoptera > Tortricidae > Pammene > Pammene aurita. The sequence continues at coordinate 38,882,175 of OX352294.1, forward strand.
ACGTGTCGAATATTTTTTGATAATCTAATTGACGGACTAAATATAATTATATTTTTTTTTCCCATGAAAGTACCCAAATCCAGGCTGGACTGAGATATTATAATAGAAAAACGTTCGTGTTAATTGATCCGCGATTTGCAACCGACTCAACGGTGTGCCCGCTCGCGCTCCTGTCAGTAAGTACACAAAATGCTGACGCTAGAAACATTGCGTTATGTAGAGCCGCTACAATACCGTTAACAACCACAAGTTTTTATTGGTTGCAAAGTGTGCATTTGTAATGTGTAATCAATGTGTTTACTGAATGCAATTTTCAGTTCTTACAATACTAACTGTGTTTGTAATTTTGTAACACGGCAATATATGCTGCGCAGCTGGATTCCTTACTTATTTTTATTTTATTTATTTAGAAACAAACAGTCGTATACATTTACATTAGGTACAACAGAGGGTTTTTAGGTTATAGACTGACAGTTTCCTCAATAAGAATAAGTTAACCATAACATACTATAGGTATAAATAAATAAATATTAAAATACATATATCTTTAACAGAAATATATCGTTATAGAAACAGTGCCCAATAAGAACAGAAAAACAAAAGAGAAACATTTATAATTATTAACATCAGTCTATGGTTCTTTAATATAGTGAAAAGATAATTGTTTAAACCTAGATACTTTTTCATTAAAAATCAAGTCAACTAGTGTGAAGCTGCCGTCGGAAACGGCCATACTGTGCGCATCCCTTTTAGTGAACTACTTCAACATACTTATACAGTGACACCACTAGCTAAGCTATTGCCTAGCATGACTAACATTAAGGCTACCTTTCCACTGAGGAAACATGAGCGGAGATGAGCGAAGGCGTACCTATGGAAAAGGCATCTCGCTATCCAAACACTGAAAGTAACTGTTTAGTCATCCAATAGGCGAATTCCTCGGAGATGCGATTTGGTAAATAGATTAGACATTGACACATTTTTTGTGCTACTATAGGTACTGCTACTGTCCTCTGATTTGACCTTCATGTTACCTACCAAATTAATTTGAAATCCTTGCAGGTACTGTGGTTCAGCCCTGGCACGCGTCGGGACTTCCCGCGTCTGCATCCTACGTGAAGACTGCTCCCTAGCCGAGTGGATGCCGTGGAGGCCCCGCACAGACGGCGCGCTGGTACGCACGCGGCGCGTTCGGAAGTTACCACACGGTAAGAGACCAATTGATATTTGCAAGTAGTACAAGTACTGCGGCTCACTGTGGTACGTGTCGGGACTTCGCGTGTCTGCATCCTACAAAACAGCGAAATTGTGGTGGAGTTCTTCGCGTAAGGAAGCAAAGGTCAGTGTCATTATCACTCTGTTACGCAGACAAGTGCGATCACCGTTACTGATAAAAAAAGTCGACAAGCCAATTCCGAAATCAGGTGACTAAATCTGAACGAGTATAGGAAACTACCATATGGTAGGTACTTGGACCTATGCCAGCGCTGCTTGCATAGGTCCAATGCATTAAGTTCCTCATACGCTTCATGAGGCTATTTTCGCAAGCCAATTACAAACCTGTTGACATTCTCGTACGTGTAATGTTTACGATAGTTACGATAATAGTGCGTTCAAGATGAAAAAGTTGTGCATAACTTTACATGAGTAAATGGTTCCTCAGCTGGAGCTACAATGTTACATGAGAGTCATACATTTATGAGCACAAATTGGGCTGCTTTTAAGATGCTAAGAGGGCTATGTGCGTAAGTGTGGCTCCCAAGCGTCCATATTTAAGGCCGGTTGAACCTAACCGTCTGTTAACGTCATATTTAAAATTTGCTCGTATGAAAAGTTTGTCAATTTTCTGTGGAATGACTGCAGCACCGCCATATTTAACGTTGATCTCGATTTTGAGTTTCCATGACCCACGCAAAGTTAACACGAAGGTCGGGTAGCTATAGTCTTACCGGAAAGAGAAGTGTCGTAAAATGTATGAGTTCCCATATAAACCACGACACTTCTCTTTCCGGAGAGACTCTACTGTGGTTATTGTCATACCTATAAAGGACAGACTATCAAAGGTATACCAATGTCCTTTTCTGTCACTTTGACAGTTGTGTTTGTTAGAAACAGACAAAAAATTAATTAAATAAAAGAGGCTTGTAAGAAGTTTATGAATAAGGGGGTAATTCTACAATTGGTTTCCAGGCAACGGCAAGGAATGCGATGTGGTAGAGGAGGTCCGACCAGCAGCGTTGGAAGCAACCGCCCACTGGACGCCAGGACCCTGGGGCGAGTGCCAGGTGGCCGTTGAAATGACTGCTACTCCTAAACCCGGTGAGCTTATTACTAACTAGATACACAACCACAGCCAAATAGCACTAGACCCTGCTCAAACTGTTGTGTTCCTGTCGGTGAGTGACATTGCTAGAGGGCTCAAAAAAGATGCTGTGTGTTGATGAGGGGGGAGCCTCTTGTCTCTTTAGCCGTCAACAAAAAAGTCCTCCGTTATATTAAAGGGTCGGCAACTCTGGAGTTGCAAGCGTTTATAACCTACGGTAGCTGTTTACCATATACAGGTAGGGCAACCGTATTATTTGGCACCGTTGTGGTATTACAAAAAAACCTACCATAGTGGAACAGGTCCGGCCGGTAAGATGTGTAAGCGAATGCAAGACTTGTAATTATTTCTGAAAGTACAACTCTCAATCTAATTTCCAGTAAACGACGACGATAATGACGAAACAGACGATGATGCCATCTATGACGACGACGACGAGGCCGACGACATGGACGACCGCGACTCCAGCTCGGCGAGCTGCGGTGGGGGGGTGCAGCGGCGGGAGGCGACGTGTGTGAGGGCTGATGGAAGATCGTTGCACCCTGTTCAGTGCGCTCATGCGCCTATGCCCACGCTTGTTCAACCTTGCGAGGTAAGAGCAAGACAGAGGATTACTTCATGTCTGTATTGTGAGCGAGCGAGCTGCTGAGGCGACTTGTGTGAAGGCTTTTGGAAGGGCATACGCGTGCAGTTAACACATTAACTGCCTGGCGAAAAATGACGTCCTACTTCAGGAACCGGGCGTCCATAGCTACGTACAAAACAACCCGCCCTGCGAGTTGTCCGGCATCTGAGCAAAGTTTACGAGCACCCACGAGGCGGGTTCTTGGCAGTGAATGTGTTAACTCAACTTCCATACCCAAGCTTTTGCAGACCAGTGAAGTGAAAGAGAGATAAGAGAGAACGAAGCTTCAGCGCGCTACAGATAAGCGCGAAATACCAAATCCTGTAAACTGTTTACTTTTTAGTGTGTGAAAGAGACGTCATTTTCCTTGCTGCAGAAATCACATATGTGTTTCTTTTAGAGTATGATCTTGTAACTATGCTGATTTATGTCTCCAGGTGCCTTGTCCGCGCGACTGCGAAGTGGGAGAGTGGAGCGAATGGGAAGCCTGCCAACCAACGGACAAATGCCCCTTGAATCCGGTGCAACAGTTAACTAGCAGTGGTAAGTAAATCTGCCTTAGACTTAGTTAACTTTATTGACCATTTGATAGAATTTCAATTTAAAAAAAAAGAAGTTCAAATGGTAGGTAAGGAACATTGATTTATTATGTATTCTACTAGGTGTGACATCTATAACAAATTTTGTGCGCCATGTTTGGCGGTTGACAGCTATGACTGAATCAAAGAGTAGTATAGACTTGTATTGAGTTTCACTATAACTTTTGGGACAAAAAAAAAATCTTAGGGATGTTATCTCCAGGGTCAATGGTAAGGAACAGCTTTTTTTTTAGACATCTTAAACCTTTCTTACTCATATGAAAATGGTCAGTTTGTCGTGTTGCACCCTAGGCAACAACCGCGTTATATAGGCCATTAATATATTACTTATCACTGAGATAGTTGATTGTAGTATAAGCTTTAAACTCTGTCTGAATTTATAACAAAGGTTACAAAAAAATTTGATCATTGATTTTTCCACAAAGGTTACAGCGTCCGTCGCCGCCGCGTGACCGCAGCCGCGTCCGGCGGCGGAGCCCCCTGCCCGCCCCTGGAAGAGAAGAGAACTTGCGCCGCCCCGCGCTGTGCGGCCTGGAAGCCCCTGCCTTGGGGCTCGTGCGTGCTGAACCAACCGCACACTACTTGTGGCCCTGGACGGAGGAGCCGTGAGCTGAGATGCATAGGACATAATGGAGTTAGTGTAGAAATTTGTATTTTAAATACTTTTATTTCTACTTCACAGTACTCCTTGTACGTACACTCCTTGGGCGTCTACGAAGAACAGACTTGTTGACGGTTAGGTAACTTAGGCGTCATAGCGTTTTTTATATAAACTCCTACACACTAATCACCATCAAATCAGTGAACAGCACCTTTACTTTTACAAGCAGTGTGATTTCCCCATGATCAAATGGTATTATTATCATTTAAAAATCTGCTTGTGTGTCAGTATTACACTAACTTCCATACCGGCTTTCCAACGATGTGCTACAATAATTTTATGTTTCTTCTTCTTCTTTAAGTGCCTTCTCCGTCCCGGAGGTTGGCGATCTTATGCCTATATGCCATTCTATCTGAAGTCATGCGAATTAGTTTCTCTGTACTGTCCACGTCTAACCAGTCTCTTACGTTCCTTATCCATGATATACTCCTTCTACCACGTCCTCGTTTTCCCTCAATTTTACGTTTTGGCTATCTTAAAGAAATACTCACAACATCAATGAATTACGGTGCAAATATCTTGATGTGCAGAAGGAGGCTCCTCGTGCATGGTGCAGCGATACGGGCGCGCCGGCGCGCACCGAGCGCTGCCGCATCGCGTGCGCCGGCGACTGCGTGGTGTCCGCCTGGGCCGCCTGGGGCCCGTGCAGCGCCGGCTGTGCCGCAGCTGCTCGCCCTGCACCCACCCGGACCAGGAGAAGACACATACTGGCTCATGCATCGCCCGGTAACTATGTGGCATTGGGCTTCTTAATAACTAGTAGTCCGCCTCGAACTCAGTACTCGCGATTTCCTTGCAAACTAGATGACCATATAACAAGACCCTTGTGATGATTTTTTCGTTCCTTTACATGACCCCTTGGTCGTCGATCTTGCTCATATACGAACTCTCAAATTATATGTATCTCTGCCACATACCCAACAAACTTCATGAAGATCAGAAAAGCGTTACTAAAGTTCTCGCGGAACAAACTCTCAAAATCATAAAGCCATCGAAATGCCGAGACCTCGCATTAGCGGCTAGTGGGACGAAACAACTTCTGGTTAGGCTAGCCAGAAGTTGTTTGTAAGTACTTGCTTCGCTTACGCTCCGCTTGTTCGATTATATACGAGTAAGAATCAGACTAAGAACTCGTTTATAGTTTACCGTATAGTGGAAAAATAGAAAAGATGGTAGATTCCAGAACATGTTGTTGCCTCTGATATCCCTACCCAAAAAGGTCCTAGTGGCCCCAAGGGATAATTTTGTATAACATTTGTTTTTGTCTACCGGTTGTCTCATTAATCTGGGTCATCAAATCCTCTTACAGATGGATGGCCCTGTCCACCCGAAGATCAACTAATTCAGCACGAGACGTGCAACACGCACGCTTGCGCCACGTACTCCTGGCTCGCCACGCCCTGGGGGCCCTGCGAGCGCCGCCAGGACTACATGCCCGTCTCCAACTACACCGACCTGCTGGTGAGTTGGACCTCCGGACTGGATGATAGCAGTCGAGAAGCCAGCAAAAAACGAATTTACGAGCTAGAACAGGAGAACCTATATGGTGGTTATATATACCGTATTTTTTGCAGGACGGAGAAACTTTTAACGAAAGCGATGACGAAGAGCCATGCGTTGAAGAAGGAGAAATGACCAGAGACGTGATGTGTGTGCAGAACAACGCTGACGTGGTCCGTGAAGCTTTGTAAGTACCAACCACATATATAATCAATAATCTTGGCGTTGATCTCTTTTGTCCTTCTATAACTATCGCTTCGGAGCCTGGTGGGATGCTCTAAAATTTTTCATTCTCCATTTCTCATAGTTTTCGGTATTTTCGGCATCTTCAACGACCGTTTTAGCCCGTTCCAGCTTAGTCCAGCCACTCGCAATTTCCGGTCAGACCTAATTTAAAAATACATTTCAGCCCTGTAACTACTTGTGTGACTTCACAGATGTGCACCCCTTCGTCGGCCAGCTTCCCACCGCGCCTGCACGGTGCGGTGCCGCCGAGGCTGCCGTGTCGAGGCCTGGATGCCGTGGTCTCCGTGCCCTAATACTTGTGGTACGTTTAATGCCTTTTAAAATTTACACTGTCAGGAATAAAATATCGGTATAATCTATTTGTTTATGAACACACACATTACAACTGTCGATTTTATTATCGAAACTATTATTGATGTAAGTAAATTTCTAAACAAGACGATTGGACGATTCCAATTAGAAATCTTTGATTATCATCATCATCATCATATATTTAAGAGCTAGGCTCTTGTCGGTGGAGAAATTTCCATGCCTGTCTGTCATTTGCCTTCTCTTTTACAGCCTGATACGACACAACGTTATTTTTTTCCTTTACTTGATCCATGTATGTTCTCCTTGGCTTTCCTGCCTTCCTTTCTGCTTCAACTCTACCTTCTATGATGTTTCTTGTAAACTCGTCGTATCGTAGCAGGTGTCCAAGCATCTTCCCTCTTCTGTTATCTATGGATCTCAACAGACTTCTTTTATATTTTACTATACTTAAAACTTCTTCATTGGTTTTCTTTTCTTTCAAACTGATCTTTTCCATGCGACGCCAACACCACACCTCAAACGCCTCTAGCCTCTCCCTATCACGTTGCTTCATAGTCCACGTTTCGCTTCCGTATAGGGCTATGCTCCAGATGTACACTTTTATGAGCCTTTTACGAATGTGGATATTCTGGATTTCAATAAACATTTATTTGCATTGAAGGCTTTCTTTGCCATCGCTATCCTTGTAACAATCTCTTTTGTACATCTGGAGTCGTCAGTAATAATACTGCCAAGATATTTAAATTGTGGAACTTGTTCAATTGCAATATTATTTAATTTGATTGGCTTTAGTTTAGATTTATTTTGCGTGTTTTTGAGGTAATGAGGGTTTTAGTTTTATTTATATTAATTTTGAGTCCAAATTCGTTGAAGACAGCATCCATGTATGTAATTAAATCTTCTGATTGTTTGTGTGTTTGTGTCAATATCATCAACGAAACGAATAAACTGAATATTTTCCCCATTAAATTTAACCCCCCCTTTTCCAGACTCTATTAATTTGCGAATCGCACACTCTATAAAAATATTTAAAAATAATGGTGAAAGCGGACACCCCTGTCTAACTCCTTGGTGATATTTTGCGTTTCTGGGTTCGTCTCCTATTTCTATACTCGTTTCCTGATTTCTGTAGAGTTCATAAACAATTCTTCTGTCTCTATAATATAATCCGGCGTTCTTCAAAATGGTCATCATGGTTTTCCAATTAACTTTATTAAATGCCCTTACGAGGTCTATAAATGCTATATAAGTGTATTGGTTTAATTCCATACGTCTGTCTATTAGCATTCGTAACGCAAAAATTGCTTCCCTGGTGCCTCTATTTCTTCTAAAGCCATATTGATCTGGTCCTATACACGGTGTACATGAGGAAACCGAATAATTTTAACAGCGTATTCCTGATCATAATTGGAGACTAAAATGTGGTATAAACTTTTCTGGATTTAGACCAGTAGCAGAGGAATGTTCCTCTGCTACTCGCTTGTTAGATTAAACTTATTGTCCTGTATTCTTCACATTTGAAAGTATTTGCTTTTTTAGGTATTGTAATAGTTTTAGAAGTTAGGAAATCTTTTAGGACAGTTCCGGTTTCATACATTTGAGTAAGAATTTTAACAATTTTATATATTTCATCTCTTAGGGGGTCACAATTTGCATATTTTATGTACTCTATATAAATTCGGTCATTACTAGCAGATTTTCCGGTTATCAGACTTTTCAATGCAATATCAAACTCTTGTCCGAGTATACTTGGACCCATATCATTAAAATCTACTGTTTCTTCTTTCTCTGTATCGTTATCATTGAATCCCTCCCCTTCGTATAAATTTTCTATATACCTCTTCCATCGTTCAATTACTTCCTTGTTATCCAGTAAAACATTTCCCTGTCCATCTAATATAGCAGCACTTTTGGTTTCATGTTTTCTTTCTAGTTGTCGTATAATATTGTAAGCTTGGTCCGTTTTCCCTTTTTTTATTAAACTTTCCATGTCATTGCAACTCTTTTCCAGCTCAGCTTCTTTTGCTTCATTGCACTTTGTAGTGATCCTATTTGTTAACTTCTTGTATTTGTGTAGGCTTTCTATATCTGTATTATTCCTCAATCGCCTTTTCTCTAACATTAAAACTATTATCTCCGTAGTAAGCCATTGCTTACGTGGTACAATTTTCTCTTTTTCTAAATATTCTTCCGCAGTATCTTTTAATATATCCGGAATATTATTCCATCGAGATTCTAAACTTACACTATCTTTGTTTGTGCCGTATTTTAATGAACCAAAATTGATAAAAAGTAATGAATTTGTTACACCCAATGAACAGATTGAACAGTTTCAATAACTATCGAAACAAATACACTTACCTAGTCCTGAGAAAAAGTTATATGATTATAAATTTCCACAGATCCCGGCAAGCAGATCCGTGTGCGCGTGGTCCACGGAGGGCCGAGCTGCGGGCCGGCGCAGGAGTCGCGCGCGTGCCCCGTGGCGCGCTCGTGCCGCGCGCGCGACGCGGCGTGGGTCGCCGGCGAGTGGAGCACATGTCGCCTGCCGCCCGGCGAGCGCGCGGGCATAGGGCATCGAGTCAGGAGTAAGTAGCAACAAGGAGCGCGGCGTGGGTCGCCGGCGAGTGGAGCACATGTCGCCTGCCGCCCGGCGAGCGCGCGGGCATAGGGCATCGAGTCAGGAGTAAGTAGCAACAAGGAGCGCGGCGTGGGTCGCCGGCGAGTGGAGCACGTGTCGCCTGCCGCCCGGCGAGCGCGCGGGCATAGGGCATCGAGTCAGGAGTAAGTAGCAACAAGGAGCGCGGCGTGGGTCGCCGGCGAGTGGAGCACGTGTCGCCTGCCGCCCGGCGAGCGCGCGGGCATAGGGCATCGAGTCAGGAGTAAGTAGCAACAAGGAGCGCGGCGTGGGTCGCCGGCGAGTGGAGCACGTGTCGCCTGCCGCCCGGCGAGCGCGCGGGCATAGGGCATCGAGTCAGGAGTAAGTAGCAACAAGGAGCGCGGCGTGGGTCACCGGCGAGTGGAGCACGTGTCGCCTGCCGCCCGGCGAGCGCGCGGGCATAGGGCATCGAGTCAGGAGTAAGTAGCAACAAGGAGCGCGGCGTGGGTCGCCGGCGAGTGGAGCACGTGTCGCCTGCCGCCCGGCGAACGCGCGGGCATAGGGCATCGAGTCAGGAGTAAGTAGCAACAAGAAGCGCGGCGTGGGTCGCCGGCGAGTGGAGCACGTGTCGCCTGCCGCCCGGCGAACGCGCGGGCATAGGGCATCGAGTCAGGAGTAAGTAGCAACAAGGAGCGCGGCGTGGGTCACCGGCGAGTGGAGCACGTGTCGCCTGCCGCCCGGCGAGCGCGCGGGCATAGGGCATCGAGTCAGGAGTAAGTAGCAACAAGGAGCGCGGCGTGGGTCGCCGGCGAGTGGAGCACGTGTCGCCTGCCGCCCGGCGAACGCGCGGGCATAGGGCATCGAGTCAGGAGTAAGTAGCAACAAGGAGCGCGGCGTGGGTCGCCGGCGAGTGGAGCACGTGTCGCCTGCCGCCCGGCGAACGCGCGGGCATAGGGCATCGAGTCAGGAGTAAGTAGCAACAAGGAGCGCGGCGTGGGTCGCCGGCGAGTGGAGCACGTGTCGCCTGCCGCCCGGCGAGCGCGCGGGCATAGGGCATCGAGTCAGGAGTAAGTAGCAACAAGGAGCGCGGCGTGGGTCGCCGGCGAGTGGAGCACGTGTCGCCTGCCGCCCGGCGAACGCGCGGGCATAGGGCATCGAGTCAGGAGTCAGTAGCAACAAGGAGCGCGGCGTGGGTCGCCGGCGAGTGGAGCACGTGTCGCCTGCCGCCCGGCGAGCGCGCGGGCATAGGGCATCGAGTCAGGAGTAAGTAGCAACAAGGAGCGCGGCGTGGGTCGCCGGCGAGTGGAGCACGTGTCGCCTGCCGCCCGGCGAGCGCGCGGGCATAGGGCATCGAGTCAGGAGTCAGTAGCAACAAGGAGCGCGGCGTGGGTCGCCGGCGAGTGGAGCACGTGTCGCCTGCCGACCGGTGAGCGCGCGGGCATAGGGTATCGAGTCAGGAGTAAGTAGCAACAAGGAGCGCGGCGTGGGTCGCCGGGGAGTGGAGCACGTGTCGCCTGCCGCCCGGCGAGCGCGCGGGCATAGGGCATCGAGTCAGGAGTAAGTAGCAACAAGGAGCGCGGCGTGGGTCGCCGGGGAGTGGAGCACGTGTCGCCTGCCGCCCGGCGAGCGCGCGGGCATAGGGCATCGAGTCAGGAGTAAGTAGCAACAAGGAGCGCGGCGTGGGTCGCCGGGGAGTGGAGCACGTGTCGCCTGCCGCCCGGCGAGCGCGCGGGCATAGGGCATCGAGTCAGGAGTAAGTAGCAACAAGGAGCGCGGCGTGGGTCGCCGGGGAGTGGAGCACGTGTCGCCTGCCGCCCGGCGAGCGCGCGGGCATAGGGCATCGAGTCAGGAGTAAGTAGCAACAAGGATAACAGTGCACGGTGAAGCTGCGGGCTTGCGCAAATAGCACCCGCGTCTGCTGAAGTGAACAAGGTTCGATGAATCATACTATAGGGCCTACATAAAACACAAAAAATATAATTTCATCTTTCTTCAATATTGTTTGGGAATATTGCATGAAATGCACAAGTATTTTACTTTTACCATGGTTTAATTTGGGTTAAAGCACTCGATCCACCATCAAACTATTGACGATATATCTTCGTTTAGGCGATTATTACGAGCATTCCCCCTCTGTTTACTAATCAAGTATTGTACGCAGGTATTTGGTGTGGCTCGGCATCACACCGCGTGAACGCCGGCGCGTGCGCAGGCCAACTGGTGCCGCAGAGCGTCGCGGCGTGCCGCGTGCCCTACGACGCAGTGGTCGCCGCCGTCTCGTGTGAACACGTCTGCGCTCAGCCCTTGAAGTAAGTTTATTTGGTGTGGCTCAGCATCGCACCGCGTGAACGCCATCAAAATGAGTATTTGCACAACTAAATGAAGTATTTTTAAATGATTTTAAAGTGCTCTATGGTATTTCTACACCCTGGAGATACCTACACCTACGTTCGTATGACAGATGTGCCGACTTGTAATATACTTCAACTTACATTCACAAAAATAAACTTATACGGTACCTCCGTTTCAGTAAATGACGCAATATCACCATACAAATGTTTGCTTCAGATACCTGGACGCATCGGAGCCAGACATCCCTACTTGCACTTGCAAGAACGTGTCTCTGGAACTCCTACCTACGGATTCTGACTGCATTCTTCCTCCCGGGTAAAATTTCACTTTTTAATTCCTTGGTAAATAGGTTGATTGATGATTCAGTTTTAATAGTTTCAAATGTCAAGTTCTCAATTCTGATTTTGTCACGAGGTTGCATAGTTAAAGCAATGGCGCGTAGTTTTAGTGTCCGAGAGGCAACCATATGGCTCGTGGTACTTAAATCTCCCTACGTGTTGTGCAGATCGATAACCGACCAGCCGGTGTGAATAGCAATTTGCATGCTCGTTCTTCATCACATAAAGATACTAGTAACTCCTCAGTTACCAGTATCCCCTTCCCCCTCGGGAGAGGATGAAAAACGTGGGGCAGTTCGAGCTGACAGGGTGGTTTCACAACGAGTAAGGAGCTTAAATAGCGCGAGCCAACCGGTTGCCTCGCAAACACTAAAACTATGCGTCATTGGTATGAATAGCAAACCCTTCAATGTTCGAGGGAGCATGTAAGAAGTATGAAGACCGGCTCCTGCTTATTGATATCAAGTATCAATCAACTATCATTTCCGATTTAAAGCCACAAAGTGGACACCTTTTAACTTGGTAAACTTTGGTAAAAGAACGTGGATTATTGAATAACACTTTGATAATGTGTTTGTCATCTAGCACGGAATGTGGGGAAGGAAGAGCACTACGAGCCGCGCGTTGTATGTTCGGTGGACGAGATGTGCCCATGGACGTGTGCAAGAAGTTCCACCCTCTTACCGGTAAGATTAGAGGTTCTCTGCCAAACAATATAAAAACCCTTAATACGTCTGTAAACACCTCTTTGTATGTTATTAAAGTCCTGAGGGGGTGTTTATCTTGTTAACTAGTCTCTGGTCAGTATTAGATGGATGAAATTAAAAGTCTGAGGTACACTGACTCTTTTCATTTAATTAAACATAATCTGACTCTCCGAATCTCCGATACTCCGAATATCATAAGTCTATGTTAACAGTTACACAAAGGATACAGGACCAGCCGGGGCCGCGATATTATACGTACGAGTTAATTGATCCGCGATTGGCAACCGACTGCCGGCGTGCCCGCTTAGTCCGTAAGCTTACAAACAAAGCTGACGCTAACAATATTGCGTTATGTGGGACCGCTACACGTCGATAGCTCGATCGATCTTAAAGTACCTATGTGATGTCTTAGTATGGCTTTGTTTTGCCATCCATCAGGCCCCAGCCGAGTCCGTGAAGCATCCACCGACGGCTACACGTACGACGAGGAGTTTCCCTCGCTCCTGCGCGGCGCGTGCAGCGTGCGGTGCGCGCGCGACTGCGGCGCCGGCGCCTGGGGCGAGTGGGGCCCGTGCGCCGCCGAGGCGGGCTCCCGGGCCGCCTTCCGCTACCGGACCAGGTAATGTTTATGACCTATGAGAATACCTCGGAGGGTAATAATACTAACTTACGTCACACCTGGCCATAATGCGAGTTTTGCGGCACGCTACGCGTACGGTAATACTCGCATTATGGTCAGCTGGAGACGTAAAATTGTGTACTGACCACGGGCAGTAAAAAAGAAAACCCTCTATCGCATATTTACAACCCTCGCCTGCGGCTCGGGTCACAAATACCTGCGAATTCGGGCTTTCTTTCTTTTACAGTCCTTGGTAAGTAATGTACTATTGTTAATTTGGATCGCTCTGCTACTACAAACAGATTTATCGCTGCATTGACATTGATCGTCCAGACCTAGCAAATGCACCTCTAGCGTAGCATTCGAAAATCGTTCGCGTACTGTAGGTATGCATGCTACATCGTATAGGTTTCGAAATAAAAAACTGAATCGGTACGCATTCTGTGGTGCTGACTGCGATAGAAGTACTCAAAAGCACGAAAATAGTTTGTCAGAAACTTACTTCAATATACCTACATAAACTTATTTTTCACACCACCTAGTCGTATACGGGCTTTTTCTTCCCTGCTAGGAGGGAACAAAGTGGCACTTTTCTGTTCTAGGACATTCGTTTTTTTCAGCCAGTCCGTCATCACAATCAAATTTCTTATTAAATTAATAGATTCATTATAATCAAGAAGCATATAAAGTTAAAGCAAAATAAATATGATTCAACAATAAAAAAATATTTTCCCCTAAGGCGGTGTGAAAAGCAGTATTTATGTGTCACATAGGAGCAAAACTATTTTCAACTTGGGCGTTAACACTTGAATCCCTCACTACGCTCAGGAGTCTACTTTAGAATCCCTCGCTACGTTCTGGATTCTATTATAGACTCCATCGCTTCGTCTGGGAATCAATATACGCCCTCGCCGTAAATATTTCATTTTGCTCCCTTGTTACACAATCTACTATTTCTACTATAGGGAGGTGCTAGAAGAAGGCTCAGCGGGCGGGCGCGAGTGCGGAGCCACGCTTCAGCGCGCGACGTGCGTGGTGTCGGAGCCGCGCTGGCTGCTCGGCGAGTGGTCGGTGTGTGCGCCGCTCCGCGTGCTGTGCGGTCGCGCCCTTATCAACAGAACCGTGGCGTAAGATCAGCTTTTTCAACATTTCGGAAGAGATTCTTGTCGGGATCTTTTTTTTGCCATTTTTAGGGTTCCGTACCTCAAAAGGAAAAAACGGAACCCTTATAGGATCACTTTGTTGTCCGTCTGTCTGTCTGTCTGTCTGTCTGTCTGTCTGTCTGTCTGTCAAGACCATTTTTCTCAGGAACGCGTGGAGGTATCAAGCTGAAATTTATACCAAATACTCAGGTCTATTGTCCCTTGGAGCTGTTAAAAAATCAAACTCAAAAGCCAACGCAATCAAAAGATACAGTCGTTTATGCTGCAAATTTTAGTTTTTCGGCACTCGCAAAACCTACGGGGTACTTCCCATGAACTCAGAAACTTGAAATTTGGCACGAAGCAACGTCATATAGCATAGACAATGGAAAAATTACGAAAAGTAGACATTTTTAATAAAATGATACAAAAAAACATTTTTTTAAATTTTAAACTTACTACCTTTTTTCTCGTAAACGCGTGGAGATATTAAATTGAAATTCATGTCAAATACTCAGGGCTATAGGACCTTTCAGATGTAGCAAAACCAAAGTTTTATGTCAACGCAATCAAAAGAAATAGCAATTTAAGTCGCATATTTTGAAACTGAGTACTCGCAAGAAACTCAAAACCTAAAGGGTACTTCCCGTAAACTCAGAAACTTAAAACTTGGCACGAAGAAACTTCATATAGCACAAACAAAGGAAAAATTACGAAAAGTAGACATTTTTAGTAAAATCATAAAAAAATATTTTTTTTAAATTTTAAACTTACTACCTTTTTCCTCGTAACGTGTAGAGGTATTAAATTGAAATTAGTAATAAACATACCACAACTTTTGCTTGTTATAGGTTTGTACGGAACCCTCGGTGCGCGAGTCCGACTCGCACTTGGACCGTTTTTTTAATGTATGTTCACCGATTACTCAAAGACGGTTGGACCGCTTTGGAAAATTCTTTTTTGTTTTATAGGGTATACTTGCCAGTTAATCCCATTGTCATCAGTTCAGGATCTCATGATGGGATTCTGGAGAATTCGAGGGAAAAGGAGGGAGCGGATGGGTTTCTATTCGGCACTTTGACGGTGATGGCAGTCCGTAGTAATCCTGATATATTCGATAATATTGCAGATGCGAGGATGGCGAGGGCAACGCCCTCGAGGACCCAGCATGTGAGGCAGCAGGTGCGGGAGGCGTGCCATCTCGTGACGCGACCTGCCGGGCGCCCTGCCCTGGGGACTGTGTGGTCAGCGCCTGGTCGGACTGGAGCCCTTGCGAGCAGGTTCGATACTTATACACCGAATTGGCAACGTTGTGGGATAGACAATATACGTCTGTTCCCACAAGACAATCACAGTGTATATAACAATTAGGAACATGCATGATTTTTTTGGAAGACGTCATTCGATGCTATTTCCCTGTAATGTCTCTAATAAACCTACTATCTATGATAGCCCTGAAACGTCAAAAATGTGAAAATACGTTAGGTGTCTGCGCCGCGCGTCAAAACGCCCCATACAAAAAGTGTGAGGATTGTGACGTCACCGACCACAAAGTTGCAGAAAACTGTTTGGAACGAACAAGTTTTTGGGAGATTTTTGTTGTTTTAGGCACGAAAAAATGCGTTTAGCTATATAGTTGTCATACATTTTTTTTCTTGTTAGAACATAAGTAATCGAACTAAAGTTTCTAAAATACATTTGAGGAAAAAAAAAATGCCTAACATTTTGTTTTTAAACCGCAAATCTTTAAAAAATGATTACGGATTTCCACTTATTTATATTAATTTGGGGTTGTTGAACGTGTTCATGGAACAAATTCAATTAAATATTTTTCATGCATGTTCTCTATTGTAATAGATGTGTGCATTACATGAATGTTCTCATCTCCAGACAAAGTGGGGCGGCAGGCGCGATAGGACCCGCGTGGTGCTGCGGCCGGCGGCGGAGGGCGGCGCGGGCTGCCCGCCGCTCGTGGGCGCCGAGCCCTGCTCCCCGCTCGCCTACTCCTGGCACGTGGCGCCCTGGGACGACTGCCAGCCACTTGGTATCAATAACAACCACTCCTTTGCATAACATACTTAACAACTGATGGAGAAGGTGCCGCCTGCGATCCTGAATATTCTGTCTGTAAATCTATATCTGCGGTAGGGGGCGTCCATTAATCGCGTCATACGTTTTTGGCTTATTTTAGACCCCCCCCCCCTCCCCATGGTGATCTTTGGTGATATTTTCAGGACCCCTCCCCCCATCCCTCTAATATGACGTGTAATTTTTTTCCTAACTAAAGTAAGTACAGTTTTCTAACACATGAACATACGTAACGTACGTGCACGTGAAGGGTACAAAAATGAAATTACATGGATACCTCACCGTTTTAATTAAAATTATCTTTAATAGAAAAGAAACCGGCCAAGTGCGTGTCGGATCACGCATAATCGAGCGTACCTACAATCGAAAAACTAATATCAACAGGTCGTATCTGCCTATGAAAGAAGTTTTCTTGGAGATAACTCCATAGTTTCTAAACCGATAATGTTCAAAACAATTTTCTTTCAAAGAATATACAATGATGTATCTTCTCAATTTTTTTCATATTTTTTGGCTCTCCAGTTTAAAAGTTACAGGGGAGCAAAATTTTTTAGACTTACGGTTGATCATTCTTAAAATATTCACTAAATTAAAAAATGTTTTTTAAACAAACCTCAATGTTATCAACCGACTTCAAGATTTCGAAGGAGGAGGTTATCAACTCGTCGGAATCTTTGTTTTTGCAATTTATTTTTTGTATGTTGACCGATTATTCGAACCGATTTAGAAAATTCTTTTTTTTTTTTAAGAGTATACTTCACAGTTAGTCCCACTGTAACCAGGTCAGGATCTGATGATGGGATCCTGGAGAAATCGAGGGAACTCTTCAACTATTATAGGCACAGCCATAGTGATTTGAGTATTTTTTACAGCAGCTCGAGCATTTGCTTTTGGAAAGGTGGAGGCTAAGTGAAGTCGGTTCTTTTTTGATTAAAATTATTTTTTTTACCTATTTATTGTTTTACCTAATTATATATTTACCTATATTACCTATCGAGTGATGTGCGTTCATATTTGGTAAAAAAATTTTTTGACAAATAGTTACATGTCTGGAGTGTCCCCCCTGAAAATATCTTTTTCAGCAAAACTTAGTAGCGGCATACAAAATACACCTTATGTTAAAATTTTATTAAGACATCATTTATAGTTTCCGAGTAAAATAGCTGTGACATACGGACGGACAGACGGACATAACGAAACCGGTTACGTTTTTGCCATTTTGGCTGCGGAACCCTAAAAACCTACTTCACAAACTAATATTTCAAATCCCATTAAAATTATTGACAACCATAGTATATCTCATAAGTAAGTCATAACATAACAATTAGTCCCAAGACGTAAAAAACCTTGTCGTGGAGGAGTTCCATTCTGAGAGAGAGAGTCTTCACGAGCAGTTTCTATTTCACTAAAAAGCACTATTTAAATGCAATTGTTTGGTTTTTACATTTAAAAAAAATCGCTATACGTCTGCTTAAGGTTGCAGGAGTTCCCTTGATTCCTCGTGGATCCCGTCATTAGAAATGGATTTTAACAAAGACGAGATCTATCTAAGAGACGCCGTGCATAAAGCATAGCGACGCCCCGCCCGCTCAAATGAACGCTGAAGTGCCAACTGCGAGGCAAATTTCCGCGCGCAAATTTTACTCTGGTTTCGGCAGTTTGGTTAATTTAAAAGTTGATAATTTTTATTTTATTGAATCTCCCTTGTGGTGATCATTGGTGATTTTTTCTTGACCCCCTCCCCCCCTATACAATATGACGCGATTAATGGACGCCCCCGTACGTGAGAAACAGAAATTTATGTCTGCTGACAAGGGATATCAGTAAACTTCTTCATTACCCACGACTTGGTATCTCAGATCTTTAAGTACCTATACAAAAGTTACGTGACTACTTTTCTAATGTGCGATATCGGGAGTTAGGCAAGCGTTTACGTTACGAGATCGGGGTTGTGATCCCAGGTCAGGTTCGTACCTCGTGCAGCGTATATCACTGGCAATTCAACGCGGAAATGCGGCCAGTGTTTTTGGGACGTTTGCGCCGGGTTTACCAGACGTGGAGATAGTGTTTAATGTTAGATAAAAAAGTAAACAAAAACAAAAACTAGGAAAACATTCCTAGTTCTGGTTTTTGTTAACTTTTTTATTTTTTTGGACATTGCGTGTTTTATTTATGTAATTACTTTGATAATTAAACCAACCGGATGCGAGACGCGCACTAATTTCTATTAGAAAAAGTCTGCCCATTTCGGCGCGGGGGACGAGGAAACGCACACAAATACTGTTAACACTAATGCATTTTCCATTGACGTCGCTACACACGCACACGATAAAATTATCAAACACTAGCATAAAATATACTCACACGAGTACAAACACAGACACAGACAACCTGTCCGTGAACGAGATAATGTCATCTTTAAGTAAAAGTAGACAGTGCGAGGAACACGCGTCGATAATAATATACTTAAGTATCGATATTTGTGACGTTTTCAAGTCAAAGGCACATCATTGTCGGTTGTTAATAGAGTTAATTTCTAAATGTTTTTTTATAGTAACGCCTTATTGACAACCGATAATGATGTACCTTTGACTTGAAAATGTCACATTTTATCGTAGATTTATTTATCGTCTGCCTACATGTCACTAAATATAGATAGGCATTTCTTCCTAGGGTAGTGAGAAAGCAGATGATGAAAAAAATCCAGTGAGTGCTGCGAGGTCCAGGTAGGACAGTAGAGCTGCCAAGTTTGTAACTCTTTTAGCACCACCCAGGGATCACGTGTAGGGTTGTCTAAGGTGTTTCCTACGGACGCAGAGAAACATTGATCGTAGGTTAGTTATATATTTTTGTTTCTTTACCAAGTATAAGGTTTAGTTATTGATAAAATTATAATGTTAAGTTGTGATTAAATATCAAGTTTTTCTACCAGCATATTACTTACAATGTTAGTATTCTACGTAAGTTAGTTTCTCTATTTGTTCAGGACAAATCTTACAAGATGATTTAGAATAACTTTTATATTATCAATTTAATGTTTTGATGTGTATTTGCTTTTATATTTAGTGGAAAATACTACAAATTGGAAACAAATAACTATTACAATGAAACTATGAACAGCAAAGAACTCTGGAACATCACGGGACTCGAACCCACGTGTTTAGATTACCGTTCCAATGTGCTTCAAATTACACTAGACGTTCCTCTATCCACCTCAGTGAATTTTTCACTGTAATGAACAATGATGAATCAGTCACTAGCGACATCGTGATGTTCCAGAGTCCTTCGCAGTTGATATTTTGATTGTAATGGGCATCTGATTCCAATTTGTGCTTCTATTTATATAAATAGAAAATGAAGAAGAGATAATATTATCTCTTCTTCATTTTCTATTATAAATAAAAAGTATAACATACTGCTAATGTTAATATCGACTTTTATTTTTGTGCTGCCCATCACTAAAACTTACCTGTTAGGTACAGTGATACCAGAGTCAGAAATTAAAAGTGCCTATTTAAGGGGATAAGTGTGTATAACGTCGTACCTTATAATAAATAAAGTATAATCTATAGTAAATATAAAAATGTATGGTGAAAATAAAGGAACGAATTAATTTCTAAACAGGAATATCGTTATTTCAAGCATCTACAAGTATATTTCACTTAAGGGGCGCCACACATTAGAGCGGAATTCATCACACTAGCTGAAATTTGTCTATTTAAACTTGTTTATGGTAGCTGTATTTTTGAGACCATAGACAAATTTCAGCTATTGTGCCGTACTACAAGCACATATACGCTGAGGCTAGGTTATCCTGATAGTGTCAGTTTTTTGAGTTCCAAACCACCTTACTGCCCTGCCCTCGGCGGTCCTCGACGACATATATAATTTAAAGAGCTATGCGTGTGAATGAGTTTTACCTTTGAAGTACTGACGTTAATCTTTTCATTTTTGTTAATGATTAAAAAATGATATGTAATTTGAATAATTTTAAAGTCGATTAAAATATGTTTAGAAACAATTTAATAACAACACACACACACAGACACACTGCTTTTTTAACAGAGCAATGCATTACAATTATGGCTGCATGCCGAATGGGTCTCTGCCTAACCCACGGAGTATCTTTTAAGTGTATTGCCTAACCTGTCATAACAATGACAATGAATGACATAATGGCGGACGTATTTCTGCCGCAGTGGAGTCGATTACTCTTGTTTGCAATATTTCACTTACCTCCCTCGATGTAATTGTGTTCATAATTGCATACCCAATTTATCAATGAATTCATTGATAAATTTCATTGTTATATTGGGTATGCAATTATGAACCCGATGGTACAATGTACTATGAAGAGTCAAGTTTGAAAATTACCCTAAAGCAGATGTAGTATCATTAAGTGGCAACACTTTTTGATTGACAATATTTTTTAGTTTTTTGCTAATTTCGTGCACTATTTGATGATATTTAGACGTAATTATACTTACAGATGAAAAGAAACGTTATCCTTCTGTAAACTAGATAATTCAGATCTTTTCTTACATGAAAACACGCAGCAATTCGGCATTTTTACCTCAGATCGTTCCGCGCTGACTGACATTCATTGAATGGCGTTTGACGCGCGACAACTAGTTTTATATAACCGCTACGACCAGTGGTCTTGTACTTTTGGCAGAGGGGGACGCCTGACAATTACCACTCCATTGGTTTATTTCTCTGAGTGTAATTATGACGAAACCTGTGTTGCGGAAATAAAAATAATGTGTTTGTTTTTATTTTTCTCGTATGTCAATAAATGATTAATGTGCGATGTTGCCGCCAATGAGTACTTGAAGTTTACTGCCGGAATGTACTAATAAGGGGTTCTAATTATGCATTCATATGTAGGTGGTTCACCTTGTGGCGAAGGAACGAAGAAACGAGCTGTCCGCTGCCTGCGAAGTGATGGCGTCTTTGTCAACGACACCTTCTGTCCCGTAAGTTTAAAACACACTATTTAAATTCGAATTCTAAATTGTACACAATTTTTATCAAAGATTTGTTTGATTTTCGGAATATTTGTGCTACTCAGTGCACAGTAGTTGTACTGTGCAGTGATTAGCACAAATCTTCCGAATACCTTTTAGTTTGACTTTGTTCTTTAGGTTGGCAGGAGGACCATTGAGCAACGTTATATACGACCAATACAACCTAACGAATTAAAACACATAATGAGAGAATCGTTCAAATTAAAATTCCATTTCAGAACACGACATCAACGGAAGCTCGTGAGTCCTGGTGCTACGTGCCTTGTGGAGTGGACTGCGAGCTGAGCGAGTGGAGCGCTTGGGACACCTCTGCCTGCTCCTGTGGAGACGCATCCTCTGCGCGACACATGCGGCGCATCAGGTAACATTACAAAACACCACACTAACGGAAGCTCGTGAGTCCTGGTGCTACGTGGCTTGTGGAGTGGACTGCGAGCTGAGCGAGTGGAGCGCTTGGGACACCTCTGCCTACTCCTGTGGAGACGCATCCTCTGCGCGACACATGCGGCGCATCAGGTAACATTACAAAACACCACACTAACGGAAGCTCGTGAGTCCTGGTGCTACGTGGCTTGTGGAGTGGACTGCGAGCTGAGCGAGTGGAGCGCTTGGGACACCTCTGCCTACTCCTGTGGAGACGCATCCTCTGCGCGACACATGCGGCGCATCAGGTAACATTACAAAACACCACACTAACGGAAGCTCGTGAGTCCTGGTGCTACGTGCCTTGTGGAGTGGACTGCGAGCTGAGCGAGTGGAGCGCTTGGGACACCTCTGCCTGCTCCTGTGGAGACGCATCCTCTGCGCGACACATGCGGCGCATCAGGTAACATTACAAAACACCACACTAACGGAAGCTCGTGAGTCCTGGTGCTACGTGCCTTGTGGAGTGGACTGCGAGCTGAGCGAGTGGAGCGCTTGGGACGCCTTTGCCTGCTCCTGTGATGACGTGTCCTCGGCGTGACACATGCGGCGCATCAGGTATCTGTGCTGAGGTCAAAGGTGTCGCTAAAGCTAGGAAGGCGTGATAAGAGCTTATTCAGCCCCCAATGTTAGCAGGTGTAAAATGAACGATGTAAATATGGTGTGTGGTGTGGTTTGCAGACAGCGGCTGACGGCGGCGGTGTGGCCGGGGCGCGCGTGCCCGCCCACGGAGCAGCGCGCGCCGTGCCCGCGCGAGCCGTGCCTGCGCCTGCTGGCGCGGCCCGTGCTCGGCTGCCACGTCCAGGTATAGTAGACCCCATCCAATATTATCTCACTAACACGCTAAGTTGTCGCCATGTTTAACCAGAAGTATAGCGCAGCCTTCAATTCCGAAGAGTGCCAAGCCGTAGCAAATTTAATGTGGTTTTAATGTGGTATTTAATCCTTAGAGGGTGAAAAGTAAGGCAGTCTCCCGGGGTCTTGCTCTTGCAATTGTTTCATGCAACAATCCTAGCAGATTTGTTGGTCGTAGCAAAGCAGATTTTTATAGGGCACCACCCTGAGTTTTTCAATAGTCAAAGTCACCGCTGAGTGGTTAGACTTTACTTTACCTACCTAGACCATCTCTTTCTAGTTCCATGAAGAGCGGGCTAGGTTGCAGTGCAGTATTTTTACCAAATCGATTACCTTTTCACAGACATCATCAGGGCAGGAAGCCGACGGTGCCTGTGGCTGGGGCGTGAAGATATCGCGAGTTCGCTGCGAGCTGACGGGCGCTGACGACGGTTCCGACGTGTACCTGGAGCCCTGGCGCTGCGCCCCCGCGCTACCCGGTCGCATCGTGGCGCCACCGTTGCATTATCAGGTGAGTTGACATAGCGGCGGACTGGTCTCATTATTGGATTAACGAGTTCGGATCCCGCCCGAAATATCGATAGAAATTACGAAATTAAGTGTGTTATAAAAGGATCGGGATAAAAGGAATTAAATTATTAAACTCTCGTGAGCCTTGAATATTATTAAAATCTCTTCTTCAAGCTAGTAAGTATAACGGCTTACTCACGTAGGTCAACGGCCACTTTGGTCGATTGACACTCGACATGACTGTTTCGTCGCCATAGTATTTGGTCTCGCTGAGGGTGGGCTATTGATAATGACCATCGTAAATTGACCTAAATAACGTGAGTAACCTGTTATATATATTTTTAAAAGGAATTTAAGTCGAAGGCAGTTTGATTTTTGTACCTCAAGACCAAGGATCGGACAAACGCCCGTCATTTTGAAAATATAACCCTGTTCCGTACAGCAGAGACTTCCTTATGTTAATAAAAAAAAATGTATTTTATGGATTTATTGGACCATAATTTATATCCCGTGACAAATTAATTAATGATTGACATTCCGAAAATTACTTTCGCCAATAAAATAGAATGACCAAAATTTTTTCTAAATTTTCACTTGTCTAAAACTCCCACTAAAGATCTAGATCTAGAACTCCCGGGAATATTTTGTAAAACAGTATGTATGTCCTCAACAATTTTAAATGATTATTTTATGTGTAACTTCGTCTTTTCGTCCTTTCTTTTAGATCTAGAGCACAGATTATATAATAGTTCTTTAGAGCTATATCAAGCTGTGTCTGTGGCGCCACCGTCACAACAACATCGGTGCCGCGTATTTTAATTAATAAAATAGTAAAAGTGTACAAAAAATCGCCAAAAAGTGTGTTGTGTAACTGATGAAAGTGTAAATAATACAGTTAAATGTTATCTCAATGAACTATCGTGATTTCAGGACTCTGTGACACAAAATTAATGTTAGAAATTCTTGTCATATGTTTTGGTAAATTACTGTAATATTAGTGAGACTATTCCACTACAGTGAAGTTAAACAGTATTCATAAACATATATAAACAAAAGTTCGTCATCATAACAGTCAAAACAGTCAAAACATTTAAATCACATAACTGTCGCCAAAAGGACGCCAACTACAATAAGTCATTGACCTTTTACCAAAATTTCGTGATCAGTGTTTTAAATGCCTTAAAAACTATACCAGAATACTTTTAGTGTCAGTTTAATTATGACTAGAATATTGTTAGTGTGAATTCTAATGTAAATAAGGCGAATTCATCGAAACCATAATTGCCGCGCCAATAGTTTTCACCGGACATTGACCCCGAAGACCACGTCGCAAAGAAGTGAAGTTATTACAAACTGTTTTGTGTAAGATTGCTTTCAGTGACTAAATTAGTTTGTACTTAACTGTACAAGTGATATAATTCTCAAACTTGGAACTTTTAATTACGGCTAAAACCCATACCAAGCTTCGCCTGCATTGCACAGCGTTCCATTAGATGGCGCGAGAAACACCATAATAACAACCTGTTACAAGAGGACGTGAATCTAAAAAACCAAAAAATAAAAAATTACCAACATGAGTCCTACGCCTGCAAAGTGTGCAACATGCGATATAAGAATTTCTGCCAGACACTCACTAGATTGCGCTACCTGCCTTGTTCGGTACTGCTTAAATTGCCTAGAGCTAAATGGGGTAACGAAAAAAAGGTACTTACTAATGACGATAGACAACAAAAAAAGTTGGAAATGTCGTTCATGCTGCCAAATGCCCCCAAAAAATATAAAACCGAAGAAAGCTAGTACTCCGCTATCGAAACACTCAAAACCCCAGCCTAACACATCTAAGTCGCCTTTAGAACAAATACGAAAGACAACTATTGAAAAACAACAGGAGCTGCCTTCAAATAATTCGTCAGTACTTGAATCAAGCACAGAAACAAGCCCACTCAGTGATCTAGGAGATACGTGGATTTCGTCAACGGACGTAACCATCACACCGAACAAGTTGCCGCTAACTGCACCTGGTAACATAACTATTTCACCATGTAAACCCAAATACTGCTTGAAAGATGCAACGAATGCCGATGCAAGTGAGATGCCGGATACAATATCACACCTTAAATTAGGATTAAAAAATATGACAGCCAAATTGGAAAAAACATTATTAGAAAAAAAAGAGCTACAACAAACAAATGGCAAACTTACGACGGAAATCCAAGTTCTGAAAACATTATACCAGTCGAAAACAGTAGGACAAAATACTGGTATAAGTAAAAGAAGACATTCGCCCTGTCATTTTAAAGCAACGTCGGCGCCAGCCTCGCCATGTAAAATCAACATGGAACCTCATTATAACGTGAAAATACTACACTTACAGCAAGAGATAGAAAAACTAGAAAACCAACTTATTGAAACAAGAACACTGAATACTGAACTGATGCACCACATAGACGTTCTAACAAACCAACTATATCATCCAGAAATCGAACCAACGAACCCAGCAGATAACAACACTTGCACAAAAAAATACCCAAGAAAGATATGCCTTGTTAGTACCAGTAATAAAAAGCACAGGAAAGGATGGATTATGAACAATTTTGACTCGGATCAAGTCTGTCATTACATAATTACAAACGGAAATACTGAAGCGTTGATTAAAGGACTCGACAAAAAAATAGAAGACTTCACGATGGATGACTACTGTATATTGTTTATAGGACCCTCTGACTTCGAGTCTACTCAAAATTACCCTGCGATAATCCAGAATGTAAATAACAAATTACGGACTATTCAACATGCAAACATAGTCCTATGCCTTCCAGTCTTTAGGGTAAACAGAGAAGCGAACTTATTTAACAAGCGTGTAGAAGCATTCAATAATCTCATCTATCTGAACAATCTTGAGCACCAATATGCCTATATACTTGATAGTAATAAGAATCTAAATTACTCGAACCAAATGTTTTCGAGCTTTTCAGGAAATGTTAACAAAACTGGGATGAAATCGATTCTTGCAGATTTAAATGCCCTTATAGGGGAAATAGACTCTTTTAACTCACACAATTTTACAATAGATACCCAATCTGAACTGAATATATTAGACAACAGTAGCTCAGCAATAAAAAGTCATTTATCTTCCAAACAAAACATTAGTAGCGCAACACAATCTTCAAACACTTTTTTTCGTGGATAATACTAACACTCTAAACGTATTTCATCAAAACATTGCTGGTGCTCTTAATAAAGTTGATAACTTAGCCATTGTACTTGATAATTTTAGGAATAAACAAAACTGTATGGATATAATATGTTTATCAGAACATTTTATCAAAAGAGGCGAAGAAAGTAACTTAATACTGCAAGGATATAATTTAGTTACGCATTACTGTCGAAAAAGTTCACGTCGCGGTGGATCCTGCATATTACTGCGGAATGGAATAAAAGGAGAGGCAATTGAATGGGTCAACGATCTATCTGTAGAGTCTTGTTTTGAATGTTGTGGTGTTGCGATAAAGGAAACGAATGTAATGATCGTTTGTATCTATAGGGCACTCAATTCTAGTATTAACTCGTTCTTCGAAAAATTAGATTTAATGTTGCATGGTTTAACAAAAAAATACAATCATAAAATTGTATTGTGTGGCGATTTTAATATTAATCGTAATGAGCAAAACCTACTGAATACTTCGTTTGAGTCTCTTTTGCTAGAGTATAATTTCAAACTCCAAATTCATGAACCCACAAGGAAAACCAGTAATACAAGTACTTGCATTGATAACTTTGCTTTAAATTTTACAACTAAAAACAATGCAATCATTCATGACTTGAAATTATCAGACCACACTGCCCAAACTGTGACAATACCAGCCACATATAAAAAAATATTAGAATCATGGTATATTTGGAAACGTGATATGAACCAAAACAACCGCCAAAAATTTACACAATGCCTAAAAAGTCTGTCATTTAGTGATGTATTTAAAGCAGATAATACTAACGAAGCATTCGCGGAATTCCATGATCTCATAACTTTGTTTTTCGAGTTATGCTTTCCAATGGTTAAAATAAAAATACATCGCACAACAAAAACAAAATGGCTAACATCCGGTATTAAGATTTCATCAAAGGTCAAAAGAAATATGTATAATAGATATATACATTTTCCGAATGAAAAAAATAAACAAAACTATAAAACATACTCGAAATTGCTAAAAAAATGCATAATGAAATCTCATAAAATTTCAAATACTAAATATATTGAAAAATGTAGTAATATTGTTACAGGAACATGGAATATTATTAAAGAAAATACTAGCGGCAAGGATCCACCCAAAGTAATAGAATCAGTTTTGGTCAATAGTGATTTAATCTCTTCACCCAAAAAAATCGCAACTGAATTTAACAACAAGTTTATCAATGAAGTAAGTAATACTAATAATAATAGAAGAAAAGAAAACTCGTATCTAAGTAATACCTTATGTTCTAGTATCTATTTAAATCCATCCGAAGTTTATAGAGTCATTAAGCAGTTACGCAATACTAATTCTGTAGGCTATGATAATATTCCAACTTCAATTATAAAAGAAAATTCTGACTTACTGGTACATCCGCTAAACCATATCATTAATTTATCAATAAGAGATGGATGTTTTCCTGATAAACTCAAAGTGACAATTATTAAACCAATTCTGAAAAAGGGTAAATCTTCTGAAATAGATAATTATAGGCCGATTGCTCTTATTCCTATATTTTCAAAGATAATTGAAAAAATTATATACCAAAGATTAACTGAATTCTTTAATAAACATAACATACTAACGAGGACGCAATTCGGCTTTCGAGCAAATAAAACTACAGCTTTAGCTGTATACGAGCTAGTTAAGGCGACGATATATGCAAACACGACAAATCGAGGTGTTTTCGTGCAAGGTTTTTGAAGAAAACAAACCACGTTGGAGCATGTATGTTACATTTTCTGTAGGGGCATATAGTTGGGTTCGGTCTACCGATACGGGCTTGGTCTTGTATAACATAATTAGGTATATATATCATCGTTATGTTATGAAACTGGTTTGGAGAAAACTTGTCGCAAGTTTTATTTCGGTCAGAAATAATTCTATGTTGCGAAATTAAACATAATTACTTCTTAGCACATTACTAATGTTCTACCGATAACTATAGTCGTATTAAGCGCTTAATAAAGGTTTTAGATGCAAAACCTTGTAGAGCCTGTAATAATCAGAACTATGGAATTGCTGCAATAAAACTTATAGGCGTTTATTCTATTGCAGCCAGAGACATGTTTCTTGTGTCAAATTTGAGTAATATGATTAGTAATTTTGAGTGCGGAAATTCGTTCCACATAGCTTAGGTTATAGTACGCTTGCTTACTAAGTAGATATGTCCGAGTTCAAATCTAGGCTGATGTTAACTTTTTTGTTTATTTTTTTATCTCATTTCTCATTTATATTTTCAATCCTGATCCTAAGCGATTTATAGGTATTTTTGGACAAAAAAAAGTCAAATCATACTATAGTCAAGTTAGTAGTTAGTTAAATCTTTTTATTTTGACTTTTTTACCCAATATATTTAAACTACCAACTTATTAAAGAGACTAATTCATTATTCAATTTTTACAGTGGGTATGGGTACTTTTTACCATAGACGGCTTCGTCCATGTTTTTACCATAATTTATATTACAAGAGTGCGTTTGTTCGAGCAGTTTCCATCCGAGGCGACGTTGCCAGCTTACTCTCATTTGCTCATTTCGCTTCTTGCTTTGCGCTGTTGCAAGCTAGATCTATATTATGATATGAATGACGGATACATTGAATACAATCAAATGCGCTTGAAGTTGAAACACATTCGTGCATTTGTCAGTGATTTGTCCACATCATCGTGTTAGGTTGTATATCTCTCTCTTTACTATGGAATAAGAAAGAAACAATCGGCTCGGCTGTCCCGGCACTCTTCGATGTCTGGTCGCGCCATTAGGTTTATATGGTTTATTGCATGTTCGTTTTCGTACGATTTAAAAGATATGGTGAATTATTAATATTATTATTAGGTAGGTAAGTAGATATGGAATTAATTTAATCGTATAAGTATATATACCAATATAATTTCTCACAATCCCTAAAATGAAAAAAACAATAAGTAAGGTACGATGGGGTAAGACCGGACCATTTTTGAACTAGTTGGTCAGCTTTCAGGGCTGACTTTTATGCTTTACCTTTGTAAAAATTTCTCGAAATATTAATCCTTGTTTCAAATCAGTATGAAGTGTACCTAAGCTGTTTTTCCTGTATAAATTTTCAAAATCTACTCCTTCTACTTAAGATTGGACTATTGAATAAAATGTACTCTTAGTAAGTTTTTAGGTGCTAGTTTTCTTCCACTTATCGATTTTGCCAGCTTTGTAATGCAATAATAAATTTTGAAGTGCCCTTACTTATCGTTCTAGAGCTTATATGGTCTTGTTTAGATTAATATTATACGAGAATAAATCATACTCGAAAGGTTTTTTTATAATAAAACATTTTTTGTAAAAGTGGAGTATGTGTCAGTTTTCCGTCCATACTTATTGATATATTGATATTCAAGTTTTTGAAATAAAAGCTTATAATTAAAATATCAATTAAAGAATAAATAATTATTATCAATGGCAAATTTGACCTCAAAAAGTTTTTTCCATGTAGACGGAGAGCTGGCCACGTCAGATATGACACAATAGTCAGGTTTTATTGCTCTCATTATTGTGTCATATCTGACGTGGCCAGCTCTTAGTCCAATGAATTTGTAGCAGTTTAATCAGGTGGACGGCAACCCGGACGGGAAACTAGCATAACCACCCTATGCACGGTTTCAAATAATAGATATAATTATAAACCGCCTTTATTATGTTAATTCATAATAATTCAAAAACGAGTGAGTTAAAAATATTGAGAGTGGAAAGACAAGATGTTTCAAACCTTTGAAGCAAGATGTTTCAAAATTTTAAAATTTTAAAAAACGCTTTTGGCTATAATTCTTTTTTTTTCCCCAGCCTACTTGAAGAGATATAATACGTATCCATACTAATATTATAGTGTGTCTGTCTGTTAACTCTTCACGCTTAAACCGCTCAACTGATTTAGATGAAATTTGGTATGTATAAGGGGATAAAAACGGAATGGAAGTTTATACGGAATTGTTGCTCCCTGTTGACTTGAAATAGCATACGTGCTAGTTTTATATTTGCTCTTAGATTTTACTAACTAGTAACTTTTATTTTGCGTTTTATTATGTAATTCCATATGGCTCATGTTAATTTCGCGCAGACGAAGTCGCGGGTAAAAGCTAGTATTTTAATATTGTAATGGATTTTGATATGATAAAACTTTTGAAATAGATGGCAATTAACCAAAACTAACCCAAAAATGTACCCAAAAAACCGTGACGACCCTATACACGACACGATACAACTAATCCATACTAATATTATAAATGGGAAAGTTTATGTGTGTGTTTGTTTCTTTGTTTGTCCGTCTTTCACGGCAAAACGGGGCGACGAATTGAAGTGATTTTTAAAATGGAGATAGTTGAAGGGATGGAGAGTGACATAGGCTACTTTTTGTCTCTTTTTAACCCCCCACTTCCCTAAAATGGGGGGTGGAAGTTTGTATGGTTTGTTACCCCGAATTTAACGCGAGCGAAGCCGCGGGCAAAAGCTTTTATATGTTATTAACTTACTCGTGCTGACTTTTCGTGTTTTTAAATGTTTTGTGTAATTTCAATTTATAATTCTTATGTGAGACGACAAACGCTTTTATATTTGTCAATATTTTTAGTAAAAAACACTTATGGTATATAAATGAAAATGGTTAAAACATGTTAAAAAATTAATCTTAAACTTTAGGTTGAATTAAGTTATTTGCTTTTTAGCTATGGTTTTCTGTAAGGTACTTCCCCAGTCGAGCTCTGAGCCAGGTCCAGATTTGAGCGTGATAACATTCGCTGAACTGTGCCTTACCACAGTTAGCGAGATAACATTCGGAGTGCCCATACCTCCCTTTTGGACATAACATACCCGTGTCTAAACCTGTTCCTAGTAACCAACTAGGTACCAATTTAAAAAAATGTTCACAGCAACAATTAATTGGATCCAGTCTTAAATGCCACGCAAAAACAAATCAAACCATTTTTTGTGACAAACAATTGAATTTATAGAACGAAACTTTTTTGTCTATAAAGATCACATGTATGCGCGACTTCGGCAGCAGATAGCATACATCCTCCATACTACCCTCTTGAACCTGATGTTTATTCAGTGTTGGGCGTAATTTATTAGATGGTACCTACTTTTGTAATGAATTAAATTGCTAATTAAATTACATGAAAATCAATTATATTAAGTAATTGAAATTGCTTGTAATTGAGATTACATGTCAGTAGTATTCCCGATTACATATAATTTGTAATTGCAATTACTTTTATCTTACTACTTTTACTTGTAACTTCGATAATTTGAAATAATATACAAGTTCAATTTCTTTTTGGGTCAGTGGGGGCAGCTACCAGATCCCTCGCTGCAACGCGAAAATGGTCTTAGAAGACCTTCCCTCAATTTCAAATTAATCAATCTTCATTAATTTGAAATTGAGGGAAGGTCTTCTACGGATTTTGGAAAAAAACATACAGGATGCGAGATGAGGTCACATTTGGTAAACTTCTTTTTGATGCCAATCGATCCCATTCTTGTATGGGATCAAAAATAATTTGCGGCTAGAAAAGCCACAAATTGAGAAAAACTTTTCCCCGTACTTTATGAAAATTGTTTTTTTTATTTTTCACATGCTGCTTTTTTATGCCAATCGATTCCATTCCTATCGTTTCTAATAGTTTCCTATTATTAGGTATTGTACTAAAAAGCCACAAATTAAATATTTTCCATACATTTACTATAAATAATAAATAAATAATATACGACAATCTTACACAAATCGACCTAGGCCCACAGTAAGCTCAATAAGGCTTGTGTTATGGGTACTAGACGACGATATATATAATAGATAAATATGGATAAATACTTAAATACAAAGAAAACATCCATAACTCAGGAACAAATATCTGCGATCAACACACAAATAAATGCCCTGACCAGGATTCGAACCCGGGACCCCCTGCTTCGTAGGCAGGGTCACTACCGACAGGGCTAGGAGATCGTCAAATAAAGAATAAGTGATTTTTAGGGTTCCGTAGCCAAATGGCAAAAAACGGAACCCTTATGGATTCGTCACGTCTGTCTGTATGTCTGCCCGTCCGTATGTCACAGCCATTTTACTCGGAAACTATACGACGTATCTGAATAAAATTTACACATAAGGTGTATTCTGTATGCCGCTACTTAGTTATGTATTTAAATTAAAAAAAAAAAATTCTCCATACATGTATCTAAATTTCAAAAAAATTGTTTTTACCATATATCAACATGTGATACATCAATCGATAGGTCTTTAAAAATAATATTGAAGTTTTTTTGATCATTTTGTGATTAAGTAAATATTTTTTGATATAATCGCTTCGAAAGTCAGAAAAATTTTGTAGCCCCCCCTGTAACTTTTGAACCGTAAGTCCAAAAAATATGAAAAAATTTGAGAAGATGCGCCTTATTATATACTTGCTACGAAAATTGTTTTGAACATTATCGGTTTAGCCATTTTTGAGCCATTTCCAAAAAACTTCTTCCATAGGCATCAGATACGACCTTGTGCTATTAGTTTGGTTCTTATTCCATTGAAGGTACGGAACCCTCCTATGCGTGGTCCGACACGCACTTGGCCGGTTTTTTAAACTTTTCACTTAAACAACAGTCGTTTTTATTAAGCATACCTACCGGAAGAAACATTTAAGTAAAATGTTAATGTACCTGAAAAAAGCGGCATCGCCATTATATCAAAATGCAACTAGGTACAGGTACACAATAGTGTTGGAGGATGTGTGGTTTGTATTTGCAACTAAAGGATAATTTTCCAGATAGGTAATTGAATTATCCGATGTTCTCCCGATGCGGTCTTATCCCAACGCACTTTACCGTCCTCATTGAAAGCGATTTTGACCATCTCTAATTTCGTTATAGATACTAAAAACCTGGATTTTTCAGAGCAGAAGAGGACATAAAACAAATTAGTTACAAATAATATTATCTTCAGTTAAGTACATTTTATTTGAACTTTTATTTTGAAAGACTTGACACGTACTTGACACATAGAAATATAACCGCCATGATGAATGCTTATTTTGGATATTTAGAATAAAACATTATAATTGTGCGATTATGATACTGTAGGTAATGGCGTGCGTTGGTCAAGTAGTTTTATATTATAGGTAACTTTAATTATTTCGTCATTGATTACCTACATACAATAGTAACTTTAATTAAGTAAGTACACATAAAATGGAATCATTATCAAAGCGCCATCTTACTGTAAAAGACCGCGATTGCTTGACTATTTAAACATGTCAACATTGAATTGTCATAGTTCATCTCAAGTATACTAGATGGCAGAAGCGGAAGCTGCGATTATAAAAACGCAAAATGCAGTCGTCAACCGCGATACCCGTCACCTTAAGACTGTCGCTCAATGTAGAGATAGTACGATTCCTGTATCCGCTATCTTTATGGATATGTCCAAAGCCTTCGACCGAGTGTGTCATACAAGGCTTATGGACAAACTTTACGCTTATGGAATAAGAGGTACTTGCCACTCCTGGTTAATGTCATATCTGGAAAATAGGTACCACTGTACTGAAATACAAGCACATTGCCCTAAAATAAATACATTTAATAGCTACAGGTCAGATTATAAAAAAATAATAAATGGAGTACCACAAGGCAGCATTCTTGGACCGTTACTCTTCCTTATTTATATTAATGATTTACCCAATATCACAAAACATAAAGTACTGCTCTTTGCTGATGACTGTTCTATAATTATACGGAGTGATGAGACTCAAGACTATGAGGCTGAAATCAATACTGTTTTTCACGATATTAATGTTTGGATGGAAGCCAACAATTTGCGAGTAAATTTACAAAAAACTAAGTTCATGGAGTTCTTCGCACCACAAGGTAACAGCATCCAACCAACAGTCAGTTATAATGGTTGTGAGCTAGAAAATGTTAACTGTTTAAAATTCCTAGGTATAATGATTGATTCACATAGCAACTGGCATTACCATACAGAACATGTTTTTAAAAAATTAACTAAATTTGTGTACCCTATAAGAAGATTAAAAAATATCTCAACAGAGCAAACAGCCCTACTTGCATTCCACTCATACATAATGTCAAACCTTCGTTACGGATTAGTACTGTGGGGAAATACTTGCAGCGATGACAGAATGTTTAGAATAGAAAAGAGATGTCTACGATCTGTTTTCGGTGCCGATCAAATGGAACCATGTAGATCATTTTTTATTAAAAACAGAATACTTTCTTTTCCTTCTCTATACATCTATGAAGTATGCATATTCGTCAAAAGTAATCCAGATTTGTTTCCCGTAAAAAATAACACTGAGAGAACACGCTCCAAATATATATATGACATATTACCTCGTCACTCAAATTCAGCACTTCTTTCAAAAAGCATAATATGTATGGGTAGACATATTTTCAACGCATTACCTTTAGAATTTAAAAGTTTGCCACCGCTACCATTTAAAAAAAAACTGTTTGATTGGCTAGTTACACAATGTTTTTATAGTATAAATGACTTCTTACAAAGTTAGTATCTTAAATTTGTTATGTAATTAGTAATATTTAAGTATAGTATTAAGTAAGTTACTCATAGTTATCTAAGATAACGTACCAATATTGTACGCCTTTGTAAGGCAGGATCTGGAGAACTTGAAACATTTTTAAGACCATTGTAAAATACCCATAACCATGCAATAAAAATTCTTGATTCTTGATTCTTGAAAATTTCAAGCAATTTTTAATAGGAATCCTGATTACGTCACCGTGAAAGAAATACATGAAAAAATTAACTCCGAGGCACAAGCATATTGGAAGAACAGTATACCATTGTCAACGATTACATATGCCCCTATGACGTCCGTAGACTGTGAACGGACTTTTTCAACGCATAAATGGGTCCTAAATTCACATCGTTATAGGCTCACAAGTGAAAATTTAGAAAAAAATTTGGTCATTCTATTTTATTGGCAAAAGTAATTTTCGGAATGTCGATCATTAATTAATTTGTCACTGGATATAAATTATGGTCCAATAAATCCATAAAATACTATTTTTTTATTTAACATAAGGAAGTCTCTGCTGTACGGAACAGGGTTATATTTTCGAAATGACGGGCGTTTGTCCGATCCTTGCTCAAGACATATCTAAATAGATTTATTTTTACTACAAGATGTACCTATTAATAACGTGTGCCTGTCCGCATTCAGGAGGAGTCATGTGAGGTGGAGTGTGGGTGCAAGGAGTCGGAGGGCGGGCACGGGCACGGGCACGGGCAGCCGGGCCCGTGGGGCGCGTGGGGCCCGTGCCGCGGCGGCGCGCGCAGCCGCTCGCGGCAGCTGCTCGTGCCGCCCAGGGAGGCCTGTCGCACGCCCGCCAGGTACTGTTCCACACTCATTACTTACAATTCCCATCCACGCAAACAAGCCCCACCAGGGATTACTATTAGTAGTCCAGAATCATGTGGGGTGAAACTGTGACAAGTCTGAGACCAGACAGCTAGCTGATGCTGGCGTGTATTGGCGCCCTCCTCGCCTTATTAGAGATCACAGCACACACACACACTCCTGCTTCCTCAGGCCTTAAATTCACAATTTTGTATCAAATGTTTTATAGCTCTTCAATAAAATGTTTTTTTTTCTTCAGATACGTGACCATCGAGTGGGCGAACTGCACCGTCGGCGAGGAGACCGACCTGCTCGTGTACGAACCGCGAGATGAGACGCCGCGCCGCGCTTGGCTCGACACTGACAACCACGACGGTTATATCGGTATTTCAACTGTTTTAAACCTGTTTTCCGGTCTACCTATGACCCTAATCTGCATTGGACGAGCATAGAGACTATAGCTCAAATCTTGTGCAATGGCTTGCCCTGCAATGGGACACATATGAGCTGGTGATGATGATTATCGTCCTCCTGCAACACCCAAATATGATAGTTCAATCGAATGATGTTGTTTGGTTCTCCTTCAACCTCCTCTTTATTTCTCATTTCTCACTCATTCGTGCCATTCGCCACGATTTAATCATAATGTCTCGTCACACTCTCGTCAGTAAGGGTTTTGCCCGACTCACCTCTTCACTTCGCATCATATGTTATTCTGTTGACAGAGGGTAGCAGTTCCGTGCAGGCGGTGGTGTGGACCGCCACCATCGTGCTCAGCATATACAGCGCGTTCCTGATGTACCGCGGGGTGATCGGGTACGTGACAATCTCTTCTGAAGTATGTGGGCATTTTTATTTTAACTTGTAGGTACTTTAAAGCACGACTTAAGTCGTGTTTCAGTAACATCGAACCGTCACATTCCTGACAAAATGTATGGTATTTGACATTGACCGTCAGCTTTGTGACGATTGCTAACCGGCCGTTAATGGTACACAGTTAAGTGAAAATGCCCATGTGTGGTGTTATGGCAGGAGAAGCAACTGTTTACGTACAGTCGCCATCAAATATATCGTAGCGGCCAGGGTACTCAAAAATATCTGAACATGCACTTTATTGCCTTGACAATAGAGGCGTTGTTCAGATGTTTGTAACTACCTTGGCCGCTCCTATATATCTGATGGCGACTGTACATTCCTCAAAACTAAAAAATCTAAACGGAAACAAAAACATTTTTTTAAACCTAATTTATAACTTAATTTAATTTCTTTTTTATACAAAGCACTAAAAAAAAATATGAGTATATACCCCAGCCCAATCCTTAACCCGTCTCTATTCCTACCTAAGAGTAATGGATAATAAGAAATTTTATAATGATGTTTACTTAGTATTTCAAGTCGGTGCTAAACCAACATTTTAGGAAAACTAAGAACACTGCACTTGCATAAAAATACATAGTTCACTCATTAATTTAGTTCTTACACTAGTGAACTGGTTTGGCACAGACTTCAAAAACTAAGTAAATACCTACCTAGAAAATACGGTAATATTGCTCAAGAAATGATTTAATTCTAATTATCTCTGCGCAGACTTCTGCGGAGCCGAAAGCTAAAGACCGTCACCAAGGTGTAAGCCGACCAGGAGTTACTCTGTGTCTCGTCACCCTGAGCGTAAGCCAGGCCCTTCACTCTGGACCTCGCCAGGAGGTCCCTTCTGTTGTCTGTTTACCTCTTAAGTTTTCAAAGTGTCTGTATATTTGTTAAGTTTACTTTACGCTTACCAAAGATTAATTTTAACGTTTTGGGATATGTTGCTCTCTTCGTTACTAAGTATTGATAAGGGATTCCGTACGCCATATCACGTAAACGATATGCATTTACACTGAGTATTGACAGTATGTAACGTTAGTATTATATTTGATATATCAACTATAGCCAGCAACAGTCTGTCCGCAGGAGTGCTTCCATTATACGACGTATGCTAATTTAGACGGTTTTGATAACTTTTCCAAGCAAACGATCACCGAGTGACGGCCGTTCGGGTCTGGATTGACAATATGTATTCGTGTAGTGGTGTAGCCACTTAGGGTCGCCCGATGTCCCTCGTCCTTAAGACTTGTTTTTTAAAGGCAGCGTGTGACGGGTTACACACGACACGTACTCTTATGATTGAATACTTTTTATTGTAGGTTGTTTAAGCCCACACCATAAATACTTAGTGCGAGAAAGCTACGGAGGAACGCAGATCGCGAACTGTGGCTGCGCTCTCTTTAACCCGGCATAAAAAAACGTGCAAAAATCGAGGGACGACGCGAAATGAAGGTGAAAAAAAAAACGATTTTCACTCACTTTAGTACAACTACGGGGTGGACTTAACGTGTGGAGTTTCGTGGCGTGTGTAATCCGCCAAGCGCTGGACTAGATCGATAGCGTAAGGCCCGCAGGAGATTTGATTAGATTGTCGTAGAGACCAAGTAAGACGTGACACATCATTCCACATATCAGCTAAATTTATAAAGTCGTATCTTCTGTGCCGACTGAAACGTCAGCCGGGCGTATTGCCCGCTGAACTGACAGCATCTGATATCATTGCGTAGAGCTTTAGCGCACAAATACCTAACTAATTTATGAATAGATTAAGTACTTATATTAACCTGATCATACAGTTTCGAGATAATAATCGTGTATAACACTTTTTTGTAGATTTTGCATTTAAACCCATGTATTGTGAAGGGTGTTTAATAATGTGAGTGTGTTCTCGACTTCCTTCACATGTCATCTTTTCCGTTCTTCGGTCTTCGTCTGTCTGAGGGAATCTCTGTCTATCAAAATGTTCCTTATTTTCAACTCAAATGGGGTAATATGGGACATGGGGGAATAATAGACAGCGGAAAGCACTTGCAAAAATTCACCTTATACCAATGTTTCAACGTTAGAAAAGGTTAAGCCGTTGAAACAGTTCATAGGGACAAAATGTACCCAATATATCCCTCGTAGCCCAAGTTATCCCATTTGATGCTACGCATATATTATTATAAATGTCTATTATAAAATCTAATGTTATATTGCTTACGACAAATCGTTCGCCTCATCTGGTTCCTTTACGACAATATTGAAATAACTTATTTTTATAAAGCTACGTTCGTTTGAGAGATTCGCTACTATGTCTACTTTTCTATTCTTGTCACTTGACTATAGTTTCCGCCTGTGGATTGTGTACCGTATTATAACCATGTATATCATTAGGTATGTACCTACGCCATACAAGATATTGATGTGAAACATGATAGTTAAGGGATCGTGTTAGACAATACAGTATTTGATATTTAATAAAATTTGATTGTGTTTTGATAAACGTGACTTTTATTTTCAATATACAATATTATGTAAACAGTATCCTATCATCTACCTATCATAAATCTACTATAACAGTCACTTCTAAAATTATGAAAATATTTTTATTTATCATTTTCCCAGTAAATAATAGTCCAAAGATGTTATGGATGAAGCGACTATCTGCTTGAAGATAATCGAAATAGCAGTATTTTTCTTTGCAGGCAGATTCTCGTGAAAGTAGCAGAATAGCTGCTTTCACCAAGCTGCTTCAACCAATACAATCTCCTTACAGAAAATCATCCTGCAAAAAGAGGGCCTAATCTTCTTCAACCGGGTTAAGAAGATGCAAACTTCATATGTTTTAACCTCTTGGACTATTCCTAGTTGCGGCCGCGTTATTCCTTTATGCTTGTTATTTATTAATTAAGAGTCAAGAGGTCGAGAATTTTCTGAGTCTTGTACCTTAGAAATCAAATGGACGATAAAAACGGCATGTAGATAGATATCGAAGAGTCAAGTCTGAGATATTTTGTGGAGTTAACAGTTAAACTACCCTATTTTCGCCACCACACGTTTAACCACATTCCAAGGCAGCATGTTAACATTCCTACAAAAATATACATATAGCCGATGACTGGCACTTTTCATTACCGATCACTCCAATCCGTGCGTTACCCGTGTTACTACCAGTCTTACTACCGTTGTAACACGAGTAATGTTTTTTCACCGTTGTTACAACTAGCTGCTCTGGTAGTAACAAGGGAAAATATTTTAGTCCCCATGTAACCACCTTGACAAACCTCGGTTTACTGAATCTTATATAGCTTTATGAATAGACCAAAACGTAACCCTCCTTTTTATATAAATATTGACAGGCCAAAAACATGCTAATCATTCTTAAAAAGAAATCATTCATTAGCAGTCAATGATACATCATTGTACCTACTCGTAGTGCTAGAAGCCTAGAAGTATTATGAAAATGGATATTTTACAAAACAATCGTCTATTAACTAGGACGCCGGAAGACAGAAACGCCTGCGTCTTTGGTGGATGTAATTTACCATTGATAGCAATCCCAGATAATGTAAAAGCGTCATTGTTAATAAAATGGAACCTGTACGTTTCCCCGGGAACGCGTGCCTGTTCTTACCATCTGCGGCCGACCCAAAGTTGGGAGGAAATAATAGAGGCGGATGACAATTTAACGGACTTCAACAGAAGTCATTGCGAAGATATCATCAAATTGATGAAGATTGGTATTTTATTACCAATTATAAATGTCCTGCGGGGATGTGTGTAACATTTAGTTTATAATAATAACATTGTAAATATTTTAATAAATAGTTTTATTTCGCTTATACATATGTGTAATATGTATGGCCACACTTAACCTAGTTCCTTAAACCTCCTAGTTTTTTAGGAACAAAATATTTTTTTTTTAAAACTGAAACGCTAGTAACACACTACCTAGAAATCATAAAAGTTAA
Organism: Pammene aurita; assembly: GCA_947086415.1. Lineage (NCBI taxonomy): Eukaryota > Metazoa > Arthropoda > Insecta > Lepidoptera > Tortricidae > Pammene > Pammene aurita. The sequence continues at coordinate 38,922,540 of OX352294.1, forward strand.
CATCAATAAAAGTAGTTTTAACAGAATATCAGCGAAGTTTTTCTAGTGCGTAACCAATTGAAATTTCTGCATTCAATAGCTGCATTTGTATGTGGCGTATATTGTCATCATTTAAAATGTCACGTTTCCTTCTCTTATTTATTTCTCTGATGGGAGTCATAAAACTCTTCTTATATATAGCATTTAAGAGTCGCATTACTGAAGTATTGTTTTTATTTAATACTTTATTTAATTTTGAATGGAACCCTTCTAATATGTTATTAGTTCGGTGTCTCTTGCCGAAAACGCTAAGTAGGCGTAGATACTTTTCTTTAATCCATGTACTCTGCACGTAGGTTATTGTAAAGGATTCCATAGAAAGATGCCCACTTTCTTCAATTATGTATTGCCAAGCATTTATCAGCATTTCCTGCGGTAGCAGCGGCAATGCAGCACACAGTGACACAATGCGTCTTTCAGCTTTGCTTTTATTCATTCTTAACGATTTCGCTTTTCTCCACATACATTTGTGCCAGTGATAATAACACCCAATAATTTGAACGTCAGGATAAACCAATAATAATGCATTTATAGCTGCTACCTCGAAGTCACAGTGAAATAATTTTGGACGATATTTTGGTAGTTGTGACCTAATTATTCGGAACATAAGTTCATACGTTGATTGCATTTTATTGCTTAGAAGAGCAAAAATTAGTGGTTTTGTTTTTGTTGTCTCCGTTGTACTTCCCTGGTCTCCGTGAATGCTATAAAGCTGTTTAAAAGGTGGTGGACATGAATCAAACGTTGCATCACCAAAAAATTCAGTTATTTTTTTTATATCTTTTCTTGCTTGTCCGGTGCAAAACAGCAAAATACGAACTCCCTCATAATAATAATCTGCCAAGATTATATCATAAAACTGTGCCGGCACTTGAACTTCTTCGACTTTTGTGTAAATTGTTTTGTTTACATTGGCAAATTTGTTACGCATATCATAAAGCGAATGCTGTACACTAGAAAACGCTGGTAAATTTGTTACTAGATTCATACCATCATCCTCTAGTTTTTTCATTGCTTTTTTAAAAAGCTGTGGTATAGGCTTATCATTTCTGGTGATTTTTTGCTTCAAGCTAAATATACTAGCAGCAATTTTATTCACTGCAAAATCTGCTTTACATACATGCGTCTTTTTCTTAGATACTTTGCCATTCTAAAAAAAATACATTTAATGAAGGGAGTAGGGATTCTTTATTTAGCAAGTAATAGAAAAAAATAGACAGTAAAACAATCTAAATCTAATCTTGGCCCAGATAGCTGCCAGCGGGGAGGGTGCCCAGAAGGCTGGCTATATTTCCTCGCTGGATAGCGATCGCTGATTGCTGAGCGAAATAGTATGTAGTTAACTAATCAAAATTTGGGCAGTTGATAACTACGAAAATGAATGAGAAGTAGACAGTCTCGAGGCTATGCTATAACATTAACGCATTCGGCATTTTTTACAACCTTTCGCCAGGTGCGGAACTTGCTCAGGAATGTTTTGGGAATATAATGTACACTTGTGCGTTGAGGGCACTCAGACAGTGTACGACTATGAAATCACATTAGCGACCAAGGCACTGGAATCAACAAAACATATGTATATGTATGCGTTGTCGACAGTAATTGCGTTAATGTATAGATATTTATAAACATAAAACTTACCATTACTGTAATACTGCCCGAGCACTTAGTTTTGGAAAAATAAGACCTGCATCGCCAGATTACAGAACCACATTTGTACTCCTTTAATTTGTAATATTGGTAGCCTTCGGCTAACATGACTGTACCACCTTTTCTATGAATATAATTTATTTCAGGTTCTTCTTCAGCCATAATTGAAGAAAATGTAATCAATTATAAATTGCACCAGAGCAAATAAACTCAAGTTGACCTTATCTGGGATTTATAATGCTAGTACAATAAATACCCGTTTTGGACCCGGGGTATGTCCTTAAACTACGTCCGGACCTGGGTATGTCCTTAAACTACGCCAAAAAGAGAGGTATGGGCACTGCGAATGGCATCTCGCTAAGTGTGGTAGGGCACGTTCAGCGAATGTCATCGCTCAAATCTGGAGCAGAGCCCGACTGGGGAAGTACCTCCACCTTACAGAAAACCACAGCCAAATAGCACTAGACCCTACTCATAGTGTTGTGTTCCTGCTGGTGAGTAAGGTTGCCAAAGAGCTCAAAGAGGACCCAGTGTGTTGACGATGAGGGACCCTCTTGTTCCTTTAGCCGTCAACACAGTGAATCCTCCTTTTTGTAAAGGGTCGGCAACGCGCATGTGACTCCTGTGGAGTTACAGGCGTCCATAGGTTACGGTAGCTGCTTACCATCAGGCAGGCCGTATGCTTGTTTGCCACCGTCGTAGTATAAAAAAAAAAAAAAAAAAAAAAAAAAAAACTAGTAATTTATAAACGTCATTAATTATTATTTGCTTTTCTTTAATATGTCATAATTGACACTAATTTGTGAAAAGGACGAGCATTCAACCAAAATAATTGCCAATGGTTACATGGGGACTAAAATAATTTCCCTTGTTACTACCAGAGCGGCTAGTTGTAACAACGGTGAAAAAACATTACCCGTGTTACAACGGTAGTAAGACTGGTAGTAACACGGGTAACGCACGAGATTATCAATTATGATTTCATGATGATCAATCAGACATGGATATCAAAATAGAAAGTAATTGCTAAAATTATTTCGCCGAAATTTATCTACCATTTTCTATTAACCTTTTCGACACCGCGACAAATATGCCAAACCATGAGTTATCATGGTGAGTGAGCATGGTATCTTATGATATGACGGACATATCCGTCGTTGGCGTTGAACCTGCGGCGCGGATATATCCGTCATTGGCGTCGAAAAGGTTAAAATACTTATCAAGTACCTAAGTATGTAGAATTCGGCAGGTGCGGTTTCATACTCTTGAGGATGCTCTTAACATTTGTTTTGTGCAGGCGCGGATCCAGGATTTCGTTCAGGGGGGGGCACTTTCCTCTTTCGTTCAGGGAGGGCACTTTCCTTCAAAAAAAAGTCGCGGTCCCCACCTATGGGCCCCGTAGTATACAAGGTTTGCGTTTCAGGGGGGGGGCAATTGCCCCTGTTGCCGCCCCCCCCCCCCCCCCACCCTGTATCCGCGCCTGGTTTTGTGAGCCTAATCTAAAGCTGTTTTCAAGCTGGTGGGCTCATAGCGAAGGTCTGCCAACCCTTTCCCGGCGATGGCGTTGGCTCTCGCGGCCCGCAGCTCGCGCCGCCGCTCCTTCACGTCCTTCGCTGCGAGAGCCAGGTTCTCCAGGTTGGTGAGGAGCACCTGCGAGGAGTAACAATGTACCAAATAAATACAGACACAAGCAAACCTCAGTGAGAATCTTCTATTCTTAACCTTTTCAACGCCAATAACACCTAGGGGAGGCCCGGGCAAGACGCATTAGACCCGTACCGATAAATTATGAAGTTTCGATAATATTAAAGATGCTTATTATTCGCATACAGAGTTCAGGCCATCCAACTTAGCTAATAATAATAATTTGTGTCATCCTAGGTTGTTGCGTAGGTAGAAACTTAGACATTTCTGTTTTTTAACATTATTCGTTAAATAGAAAATTAGAGATCAAAATTGTTTTTTCACTGTAACAGCAAAGTTGTTACTGACGCACGGACGCGTTTTGTGTCACTTTCGTCAATGGGAATACTGACGTTCAATCAGCACATATATGTGGACTTTTACAAGCCTATATAAAATTAGAGTTGATCGATTAGGTACTGTGCTTTCTAATATATCGGTATCTATTATTTGAATAAATTTGTGCCATATTAATCAATGATATTTATTTACTTTAATTTTTTTTCTTGTATGACCCCTGTTAACAGTACAATAAAATATTAAAGTTATTAAAGTTTGCATCAATATTTTTATAAAACCGTATCGAAACAATGTTTGAAATTTGTGTCATTATAATCAATGGATTATTTTTATTTTTCAGAATGAAAACTTGTTTTTCGTAAAGGGCATGCGCGAGGAAGGGTAAGGCGCGGGCGGGGTTCATGTGCCGACCAGGCTGCCTAGCGGCTTGTTTGTTTTCTATTATTACTCTATGCATACATATAGTAATAGTAGTAATAAGTGCGACAAAGACAAACAGCGATTTTTCAGTCGCTCTTCTTTATTTTTCATAGTAAAGAAAGCAATAATATAAAACTTAAGTAAGTTAAGGATAATTAATGTAAACGTAGTCCATAAGGGACTGCAACGGCGGATCTGTGTGCCACGGTAAACCTAGTTTACCATTTAAACAGTATTTTGGCAAATTGTCACAGATAATTTGTAACTAATAAATACGTAATTTATGCATCAAGGCGGTTTGTTTACAGAGTGGCTATCGTGAAACGCGAAAATCGAAATATCATTATCTGCCTCTCGGTTGGACTAGCAAAGGGCCGGGCTGGACTTAATAAATTTTTCATCAGTGTGATGTCATAATAAGGCTGTTTTTATTAACTTATCGTATATAACACATAAAAATAAGCAACTTTTCTTTAACACATTTTTTTTAACTCAATAATTTCGAAGTTATGGGGCCCTGAAGGTTAAGTACAATTTGGACTATTTTGGTTGGAATGGTGTCATTATGACACATACTTTATTTTGTAGAATGTGTTAAAATAAGCAAGTTTTATAAGAATCATTTTTTTACCCAAAAACATCGAAGTTACAGGACTGAAGATTGACTACATGGACTAATTTGGACTTAAAAAATAAAATGGCGACGGGGTATCATTATAACGTGTACTTTTAATGATTTTTTCCGTATAGAATACGCTAAAATAAGCGTCTTTTATTTGAAAAACTTTTCCCTAAAATCAAAAATGGCCGAGATAATGGACTTTGAACTTGTACATAATTTGGACCTCGAAAAAAATCATCGACGGGACGTCATTATAACGTGTACATTTTATGATTTTGCCGTATATAATACGCTAAAATTAGCGTGTTTTACTTGAAAAACTTTTCTCTAAAATCAAAAATGGCCGAGACATTGGACTTTGAACTTGTATATAATTTGGACTTCAAAAAAAATACCATTGACGGGACGTTATTATAATAAGTACTTTTTATGATTATTCTGTATAGAATACGCTAAAATAAGCGTGTTTTATTTGAAAAACTATTCTCTAAAATCAAAAATTGCCGAGATAATGGACTTTGAACTTGTATATCGGGACGCCATTATAACGTGTACTTTTTATGATTTTTCCGTATAGAATACGCTAAAATAAGCATGTTTTATTTGAAAAACTTTGCTCTAAAGGACTTTGAACTTGTATATAACTAGCCCTTTCCCGCGGCTTCGCCCGCGTACTAAAAGTACTCAAAAAGGATACGATACCCATGTTGATTTTCAGACTTTGTGACAATATTTGCCCCTTTTAGGGGTTGAATTATCAAAAAAACTGAAACACGTGTTTACTCATTTATCGTCAGGAATACTCTTGTGAAGTTTCGAATAAAATAGTCTAACAAATCTTGATTCGCCATACAAATTTTGGACCCCCATTTTACCCCCTTAGGGGTTGAATTTTGAAAAATCCTTTCTTAGTGCATCCTTAAACCTTATACGGAACCTACGTACCAAATTTGGAATCTCTAGAACCAGCGGTTTGGGCTGTGCGTTGATATGTCAGTCAGTCAGTCAATCAGTCAGTCAGTCAGTCAGTCAGTCAGTTTCTTCTTTTATATATTTAGATTTGGACTTCGAAAAAAAACCATCGACGGGACTTCATTATAACGTGTACTTTTTATGATTATTCCGTATAGAATATGCTAAAATAAGCGTGTTTTATTTTAAAACATTTCTTCATAATCAAAAATGGCCGAGATAATGGACTTTGAACTTGCATATCGAGACGTCATTATAACGTGTACTTTTTATGATTTTTCCGTATAGAATACGCTAAAAAAAGCGTGTTTTACTGAAGTAACTTTTCTCTCAAATCAAAAATGGCCGAGATAATGGACTCTGAACTTGTATATAATTTTGACTTGGAAAAAACAACCAGCGATGGGGTATCATTATATAGCATATTTTTTATGATTTTACCGTATAGAATACGCTAAAATAAGCATGTTTTATTTGAAAAACTTTTCTCCAAAATAAAAAATGGCCGATTGGACATGAAACTTGTATATCATTTGGACTTCGAAAAAAAACCATCGACGGAACGTCATTATTATAACGTGTACTTTTTATGATATTTCGTATAGAATACGCTAAAATAAGCTTGTTTTATTTGAGAAACTTTTCTCTAAAATAAAAAATGGCCGAGATAATGGACTTTGAACTTGTGTATAATTTTTATTTGAAAAAAAAATTATCGACAGGACGTCATTATAACCTGAACTTTTTATGATTTTTCCGTATAGAATACGCTAAAATAAGCGTGTTTTATTTTAAAAACATTTTTTTCTAAAATCGAAAATGGCCGATTGGACATGGAACTTGTATATCATGTGGACTTCGAAAAAAACCGTCGACGGGACGTCATTATAACGTGTACTTTTAATGATTTTTTCTTATAGAATACGCTAAAATAAGCTTGTTTAATTTGAGAAACTTTTCTCTAAAATAAAAAATGGCCGTGATAATGGACTTTGAACTTGTATATATGTAAAAGCGTGTTTCATTCGACAAACTTTTCTCTAAAATCAAAAATGGCCGAGATAAATGGACTTTGAACTTGTATATATTTTGGACTTCAAAATAAAACCATCGACGGGACGTCATTATAACGTGTACTTTTTATGATTATTCTGTACAGAATACGCTAAAATAAGCGTGTTTTATTTGAGAAACTTTTCTCTAAAATAAAAAATGGCCGTGATAATAGACGTTGAACATGTATATAATTAGGATTTCGAAAAAAATCCATCGACGGGACGTCATTATAACATGTACTTTTTATAATTTTTCCATATATAATACGCTAAAGTAAGCGTGTTTTACTTACGAAACTTTTCTCTAAAATGAAAAATGGCCGAGATAATGGTCTCTGAACTTGTATATAATTTGGACTTCGAATAAAAACCATCGACGGAACTTTATTAAAACGTGTACTTTTTATGATTATTCCGTATAAAGTATGCTAAAATAAGTGTGTTTTATTTGAAAAACTTTTCTTTATAATCATAAATGGCGAGATAATGGACTTTGAACTTGTATATCGAGACGTCATTATCAGGGCCCGGAATTAGGTGAGCTAAAATACCTAAAGTTCGCGAGAGGACATAATATAGAGTGGTTACAACCGGATGAAAATAATATTTTATTTGGATTCCGGGTATTCGATGTTTATTCGGGGACTTGTCGTAATATCGAACGTGATATGTTTTGTTTACAGTGCAGCATGTTTAATGTTAGTTTTTAGTAAAAAGGGCTAGACAAAAGAAGGTATGTATAAGATAAGATAAGAAGTCGTTGGAAGACGAATAATATGGGTTTCCCTACACATTTATTATTATAATGTTAACTTTATGGCTGCAATGTAACCATTTTTCATCATTACGACTATTACTTGCAGTGCCCGGATGAATATCGAATACCCGGAATCCAAATAAAATATTATTTTCATCCGGTTGTAACCACTCTATATTATGTCCTCTCGCGAACTTTAGGTATTTTAGCTCACCTAATTCCGGGCCCTGGTCATTATAACGTGTATTTACGTTTATTTAAATATAACGTTATACGTTATATTTATATTATTTAAATATAAATATAACGTATAACGTTTTATTTAAAAAACTTTGCTCTAAAATCAAAAAACCGGCCAAGTGCGAGTCGGACTCGCGCACCGAGGGTTCCGTACAAACCTATAACAAGCAAAAGTTGTAGTATGTTTATTACTAATTTCAATTTAATACCTCTACGCGTTTACGAGGAAAAAGGTAGTAAGTTAAAAATAAAAAATATTTTTTTTGGTATGATTTTACTAAAAATGTCTACTTTTCGTAATTTTTCCTCTATCTGTGCTATATGAAGTTTCTTCGTGCTAAGTTTCAAGTTTCTGAGTTTACGCGAAGTACCCTTTAGGTTTTGAGTTTCTTGCGAGTACTCAGTTTCAAAATATGCGACTTAAATTGCTATTTCTTTTGATTGGGATGACATAAAAGTTTGGTTTTGCTACATCTGAAAGGTCCTATAGCCCTAAATATTTGACAAGAATTTCAATTTAATACCTCTACGCGTTTACGAGGAAAAAGGTAGTAAGTTTAAAATTTAAAAAAATATGTTTTTGTATGATTTTACTAAAAATGTCTACTTTTTGTAATTTTTCCATTGTCTATGCTATATGACGTTGCTTTGTGCCAAATTTCAAGTTGCTGAGTTCACGGGAAGTACCCCGTAGGTTTTGCGAGTGCCGAAAAACTATAAAATTTGCAGCATAAACGACTGTATCTTTTGATTGCGTTAGCTTATAAGTTTGATTTTTTCACAGCTCCAAGTGACAATTGACTTAAATATTTGATATAAATTTTAGCTTGATACCTCCACGCGTTCCTGAGAAAAATGGTCTTGACAGACAGACAGACAGACGGACAACAAAGTGATCCTATAAGGGTTCCGTTTTTTCCTTTCGAGGTACGGAACCCTAAAAATGGCCGAGGTAATGAACTCTGAACTTGTTCCTCTTTTTTATAAAGGGTCGGCAACGCGCATGTGACACCTCTGGTGTTCCAGGCATCCATATGCTACTGCTTACCATCTGGCGGGCCGTATGCTTGTTTGCCACGTTGTGGTATAAATAAAAAGAGTAAAATAAGAATACAATTAAACAAAATAAACGGAATAAAAACAGAATCAATACAAAATGACAAAATAAAAACAAAATACAGACGAAAATAAAAACAAAAATAAAACAAAAGTAAAAAAAATACGTTAGTGTCGTGGAACACTCGGTTAGAACGAAGTAATATTATTTAATTTTTGACTTTTTCGTAATTTTGGTCGTTTTTGAATTTTTTGAGATTTTTGGGATTTTTGAGATTTTTGGGATTTTTGGGATTTTTGGGATTTTTGTGATATTTGAGATTTTTTGCGATTTTTGAGATTTTTAAGATTTTTGAGGTTTTTGAGATTTTTGAGATTTTTGAGATTTTTGAGTTTTTTGAGTTTTTCGAGTTTTTCGAGTTTTTCGAGTTTTTCGAGATTTTCGAGATTTTGAGATTTTTGAGATTTTTGAGATTTTTGAGATTTTTGAAATTTTTGAGATTTTGAGATTTTTGAGATTTTTGAAATTATAGAATTTTTTTAACTTGACTTTTTTTACTTTGTCACTTCTCACTTTCACTTTCACTTCACCTTATTCTATTTTTCATTTTTTTATTTCATTCCATTTCACATGTTTCTCAATGCTTTTTCGTGACGGTCACGTGACTTTTTTTCGCCTAGCCCCCCATCCGCGAACCGTCCGATAAGGAACTTCGTACCAATAAAACAGAACTAAATAAAAATATTACGTTGCGTTTTCTACCCATAATTCACGATGCTTGAAATCTTCGAAAATGTACTCAACAGTCTAGTCAAAACACAAACAAAGCGGCTACCGCTCAAAAAGGTACGTATTGGCGAGACACGCACGAGTTCATTGCCATACTCGCCGGCTTCCCGCGACTCGCTCCTCCGCTCAGTTCCTTTGTCGAGTATGTAAGCTTTATCACCCCGCGCGCGCCTCCGTGAGCAAGTACCTACATCGTAACAGCTAAGATGCCAGCGCCTGGTTGACCCATGGATTAGCTTGTTAAGAAGCGAGCCGGGGGTCTACTTCTAGTGGTCATTACAGAAGTAAGCCGAACAGGCGTACCATCAAGGTCACGCGCTATAGTTAAGAAGTTTTCCTCTGAACGCAAATATTGTTTCTGTTTAATTTTAGACGAAATATCATTGATGAAAGTGACACAAATTGAAATATCTACTTTAAAATCCCTTTTTGATTATTAGAATGTGAACTCTGATGACTTTAATAATTTATTAAAACGATAACAGCCTAAAAATACGAAATTACCAAGAAACTTAAATTTTCATTGCTTAATTTGACACATATTGATTTTATTGACATATTTTGAGGTGATGATATAGTTAATCCTTATTTTATGAACTCTAATTTTTTATACGTAGTTTTTTAGCGTTGTCATACTATATAAAATTGCACTCGACGTAAATGACACAAACTAGTTTTGTACAACAATAAAACTGTTCTAAATACAAAACAGTTCTATTTTCTAACTCTAATATTCTTTTACTCAAGTTATGGCAAGCTAAAAAAGTTAACCTCAAATTATTGAATTACAAAAAAAGCACCAATTGAATATGACACAAAACGCACTGAAAGATTCTCATGTACACACTGTATTTCCAACTTCAATAATAAGTGACTTTAGAATTTTCGAAACTTAACCCTCAAAATATTGCCAACGAGACGGGACTACATATGTTAAGGGAATGATGAAAAAACACCTCAATTGTTAATCAAAATAATACTTTATATTTTTAATTTGTACTATGTACCTTTGGAAAATGCTTGCACAAATCCTTAAACTTAAACAACTTGTTATTATTATTTTTTTTTAAACAAATAATTGCAATTATCCGTTTTGCCCGACCATCTCGGGCAACAAACAACAAGTACACCTGTTGTTTACTTTGATTTAAGTAACTGTCATGGCGTATCGCTGCTTTACCAACTTAAGTTTGGTAAAATCAGATATTCTTCTTACCTGGGCTTCCCCTAAAGGTGTGATAAGTAGCCGTACCCACAGCGCCAAGAACACCTTTGAACGTTGCATTTTACGGCGTTCAAAGGGTTAAAATGCATCATGAAAATAAATACCTACCTAGTTTTTTTTCTTATATTCAGCCAAACTACAATTATTTTGTTTCATATAAAAATAATAATAAAAAACCGGCCAAGAGCGTGTCGGACCACGCTCAGTGTAGGGTTCCGTAGTTTTCCGTCCGTCACAGTAAGTGTCCCCACTTAAGAGTTAATAACACCGCCATGTAGGATATTATATGAGAGTTCCACGTACAGCGACATCTATCGGCAAATTAAGTAAACTATTGCGCGCGAGCTTAAAGTATGGAAGATGATTTTTATGGGATAATTCTTTATTGCGTGAACCGATTTTCACCGCTTTTACTTTATTTGAAAGCACGTAATTTTGTAGAAATTACAGGTACAATAAACACCTGCTTATACGGTTAAATTTGCGCGCGAGCTTAAAGTATGGAAGATGATTTTTATGGGATAATTCTTTATTGCGTGAACCGATTTTCACCGCTTTTACTTTATTTGAAAGCACGTAATTTTGTAGAAATTACAGGTTCAATAAACACCTGCTTATACGGTTAAATTACAAACTTAGTTCAGAAATTATTTTGTATTTTTTTTTTCAAAAACTATTCATCCTATCAAGTTCAAAATAATTTTCCTAGAAAGTTTTTATAAAGTTCTACTTTTGAGATTTTTTTCATATTTTTAAAACTTATGGTTCAAAAGTTAGAGGGGTGGGGACGCATATTTTTTTACTTCTGGAGCGATTATTTCCGAAAATATTTACATTATCGAAAAATGACTTTAGAAAACCCCTATTCATTTTTAAATACCTATCCAACAATATATCACACGTTAGGGTTGAAATGAAAAAAAAAATCACTCCCCACTTTACGTATAGGGGAGGTACACTAATAAAACATTTTTTTCCACTTTGTCGGCGTGATTGATATACATATTAGTACCAAATTTCAGCTTTCTAGTGCTAATGGTCACTGAGATTATCCGCGGACGGACGGACGGACGGACGGGCAGACATGGCGAAACTATAAGGGTTCCTAGTTGACTACGGAACCCTAAAAAGACCCATTAAGACCAAAATTTGAAATCATAATAGGTTACCTTTCTAATTCCTTAACAAGTAATAAAGGTAGAAATAATTCTCAACAAAACACGTGTTTTCTAAGAGCAGCAGGTTTTTTTTTAATCCTACCGTCTTAAAATCAAATTTTATTGTAGGGCATATTCATAAACTTAATAGCTGCCTTCTTTGCTTCTATCATGGTACACGAATTGCTCGAGAAAATATCGGAGCAGTAGTAGTCCGGCAGCACCTTCATACACACGTCCAATTTCCCGTCCGATTTGGCAGGACACGGATTCAGACACATGGACGTAACACTATCTAAAAACAACTTCGGCTGGAAGTCACCCAGGCAGCTGAAGTTCGGGCTCACCTGACCCATTCTCACATTCAACCCCCCTATATCACTGTAAGACATGCACAAACCACAGACTTCTACTATAGCTCTAATAATCTTCCAATCAACGCGAGCTTTCCCAGGGGGAGACACCGCCGGGTAAGCGTACTGAGATCTGCATTCCATGTTCAGATATGTACCCCCGGCTTCTGTGTACGCGCAGCCTGGCAACACCACTGACGCGGACTGGGCGCCACGATCACCTTGGAAACCGATGTATATGACGCTGCAATTACCCGGCGGACACCAGTTATAAAACAATTCATCCGCTCCTAGAGATATTAAAACATGCGGGGCTTGCGAACACAGTGCCTGTAGCGCATTGGGTTTCCATCCAGCCTCTAAAGCACCAGCAAAACTTGCATCTTTTGTAATTATGTGTACGATTGACCAGTCACAATTTTCAGCATTTTTATGCGCCATACTGTATCTATATATGTCATGCATTAGCTCGTAGCTTGCCATCGTTCCCAGCTGGGAAGCCCCTACAAATATCAGAGGTCTTTTAGCATCCTTCAAACTATTTACTGCCACTGACAACGATCGTGCATTGTCCCCTAAGTATTTAACATGATAATTATAATCGCAACATGGTCCAAGTACATAAATGTCGCATTCGTTATTCCTGTAAGCCTGGCGTATCCAGGCATTTAATATGGGCGCTTCAAAGCGGGGATTGGTACCGATTAGTAAGATTTTGTCTGCAGTTGCAACATCTTTCATGTTAATATTCAACCCATAAGCAGCTCTTATATCTATGCCGGACCCAGAATTGTACAAGCTACGCTCTATGTAAGTGTTCTCGCAGTCGAGCATATTCAGAAAGTCTTTTGTAACTACCAAGGTTTCCACATTAGTGTGGGGACCAGCTATGGCCATTATATTTTGAGGGGGAGATCTGCAAATTATTTTAGCGACTTCACATAATGCAGTGTGCCATTCGATGGGTTTTAATTCTTTACCGCATCTAATCATTGGAGTAACTAATCGTTGCATCTCTGTAGAGTCTATGGCCCATCTACCCTTGTCCGAAAGCCATTCTTGGTTGATCTCTTCATGCTCCCGAGGCAAGACTCTTACTACTCTGTTGTATCTACTGTTAAGTACAATATTAGTCCCAGTAGCATCGGTAACATCGATAGAATTTGTTGTGTTCAGCTCCCAGGGTCTTGCTTTAAATCTATAAGGGATAGACGTCAAGGCCCCAACAGGACATAGATCAATTATATTACCAGAAAGCTCTGATAAGAACATTTTCTCAACGTAGGTCCCTACGAGCATATGGTGACCACGGCCGGTTGAACCTAGGACATCTAGCCCGCAGACCTGAGAGGCGAACCGTATGCACCGAGTGCAGTGTATGCAACGGTTCATCTCAGTATTGATTAACGGTCCTAAATCCTTACTTTCGACAGCTCTTTTTCCTGTAAAATGTATCTCGGTGAACCGAGTGCGGTCGTTCCCGAATTTCATGGACAGGTCTTGGAGGTCGCACTCGCCTCCTTGGTCACAAATTGGGCAATCGAGGGGATGGTCAGCGAGGATGAATTCCAGTACGCTTTCTTGGGCTTTTAGGGTGATAGCGTTGTTAGTTCGTATCTTCATGTTCTTTCCAACTTGGACGGCGCAGGCAATCTGCGGTTTCCACATGCCTTCAACGCTGACGAGGCACATGCGGCAGTTGCCGGCCACGGAGAGCCGCTCGTGGTAGCAGAAGCTCGGCATGGCAATACCCTCGCTCCGGCAGGCCTGGAGGATGCTGTAGTAACTCGGTACCGACACCGGCTTGTCATTTATAAATATCGGCGTCATTGCCGTCTGCTGTCGCCTCTTTTGTAGTGTTATTATGTGACGTTTTAATAAATTTCTAGATGTTTTGAACATTTTTTAAACACGTTGTGCCTTATAAATTAAGTATAACAATTAAAAATATATAGATTCTTGTTTTGTTTACGAGTTTGCAATGTGTAAAGTTGACATGACATGAATGACACGATAAGTAAGTGTTATTTTTTACTGTTGACAAGTCGACATCTCTGTTATTGTTTAAAGAAGGTTAGTAACATATATATAGTTTTAGTTTCATGGTTAAAAATTTACATTTTAACCAACTTTACTTATATTCAGCGTTCGGAGTAGCGGTGGCAAATTTCACACAGAGGGAAATGGAGTCGCCTGAATACGTTTATGATTAAACGAATAACGATTAAATGATTAATTTTGTATAATACTTCCTATAATTATCTTGCAAGCATTACCTATAGGTACTGTAGGGGGTTATCCCCCAATAAATAACACTTGTAGTTATTCAATATACTATATTTTTTTTATATCATACGCTAATACATTTAATTCGACTCTCTGTCTAGGCTGTCCCTTCTAGAATCCCTGAAAGAATCCCGAACGTCTGACATAGAACATTTCGTTCTATTTTTAGATAACACCGCGCCAGACAGTGTTCGAGAAGAAAGGCTGTAAAGGTATACAACCTTTACATACTTGGTGAAGCCGACTTTGCACTTTGTTGGCTTTAGATAGAGACCTAAGATATGCCAGCAAGGTATATAAATAACCTTATGCATTTTGTTAGCACAATAATATAATTGTACTTATTCAAAGTAACTTATAACCTTATTAATAATTACCTGTTTGTGACTTACCTTATATTCAGAATAAGTTATAAGAATGATAGCTTTACATACCCCGCGCCTCCGCCATATGTAGGGGGTTATCCCCCAATAAATAACACTTGTAGTTATTCAATATACTATATTTTTTTTATATCATACGCTAATACATTTAATTCGACTCTCTGTCTAGGCTGTCCCTTCTAGAATCCCTGAAAGAATCCCGAACGTCTGACATAGAATATTTCGTTCTATTTTTAAATAACACCGCGCCAGACAGTGTTCGAGAAGAAAGGCTGTAAAGGTATACAACCTTTACAGTACCTAAGTTTGTGAAATGGTAATATTATATTGATGTCTTGTATGATTAATTGATTACCGCAGTAGGTACCAAATATTTTAGGTAAGTAAAATATTTATTATTTACTTACTTGATGAATTGAGTTGATCATTTGCACGAGCGCTTCTTTAAACTGAACAAAAATTTCAGTTGCCCTTTGGTATCTGAAAGTAAATATTTTCATGTTCAGGATTGAGAATAATAGATTTTTTTATACATAGGTAGGTCAATTTATTATAGTCAGTTCAATATCTACTCACTATTGTAGTACTGCGAAGTAATTTGTGAACGCGTAACAGCGTAACCTAGAGTGAGTCGCAAATGTCGCAATGCTTCGCATTCGTAATAGCAGCGTGCTTGAACGAACAATCTGCATGCGTTGCCACAATGTATCTCCTTTGAGAATCACGGGCCTTTATATCCCGGTCTTTTGGTAGGCTTGCGTGGGGATACAGATCCAACACGCAGAGGCCCCTTGGAGAAATTTGCTATGTTATACACCTGCTAGAACCCATTCACGGGTACATTAATAGGTACCCGTGAACCGGTTCCAGCAGGCATTATGGCTATTGTAAATAAAATGGACAGAGTAATGGGCTATGGTATTGAAGTTAGGCTGGTCAAAGATTAGGCTACCACAATGTATTATTATTATCAGTTCAATAATGCACTATATTTTTCACTTCAGCAGCTCGAACAAGCCTACTTCCCTGCGAAAAAACAGTGACGAAAATGCGACTCTCATTCCAGGGAGTGAGACAAAGTAGCTTTTTAATTGAGTGAAAGCCATGAACTGCCACTTTCATACTTCGGGGTCTATTACAAATTCGAAATACATATTTGAACTTCATTCGCTATCCCTTTCTATTCGTTATGAAAACAGAAATTGACAGGAATAGGTCGATTCATAGTTCGACATTCAATTTTCATAGTAGACCCCCTAAACACCGCTAACAAGTAACACGTTCGAAAACTCACAAATTAACCAGATATTATAATTGTTAAGAAATAGTTTCAAATAAATGTCGGTAATTTTACTTGATGTTGAATTTTTTAAACCTTTAATACCTATGTTCTCACTACTGAGGTGAAAAGTTGTATGTGTCACACAAGAGCAAAGTTATTTTACATCTCATGTTTTTGAGTCCCTCGCTACGCTCAAGATTCTAACTTAGAATCACTCGCTTCGCTCGTGATTCAATTATAGAATCTTTCGCTTACTCGGGACTCGAAATCCTCGAATTCAACACTCGCAAGAAAAACCAACATTCCTCTCTTGTTGCACAAATAACTATACTTGTAATCGTGAGAAGTATCTGTGAATGCGTAGTCTAGCGCGAGTCGCAGAGCGCGAGCCGCGCGGGGAGCCGCCGGTGCCGAGAGTACGCGTCGCGCTCCGCGTTCGAGGCAGCGCGCTTGGACGAATAGCCTGCATGCGTCGGCGCACGCTGCTGTGCGCTCCCAACCGCTTCTACAAATACAAAAACAAAAGTTTTGTATAAACTGGCCTATAACCGCGAACCACTACGTTCGTCGAATCGTCTATTTGCATCTCTCCTTTCAAATATGCAAAGCGATAGAAACGGAGATAACGAAATATTTATCAGTTTTCGAACTTCGCGGTAGGCTGTCACATTTACCTTTCGATTTATACTAGCCACAAAGTATACTAACTTGCCCACTCCACTGAGCTTCCAAGCCGGCAGTGCGTCGTCCAACAACCTGACAGCGGCATGTGCGTACTCAGCCGCGGCACGCAGG
Source organism: Pammene aurita (assembly GCA_947086415.1). Classification (NCBI taxonomy): domain Eukaryota; kingdom Metazoa; phylum Arthropoda; class Insecta; order Lepidoptera; family Tortricidae; genus Pammene; species Pammene aurita. Next base: position 38,939,605 of record OX352294.1, read on the forward strand.
CGCGCGCTCACCGCCGCCAGTGCGTCGCGCAGACCACGCGCGCGGGACAGCGCGTCTTCGAGCGGCGTGCCGGGGCGCAGCGTGTTGGCCCATACGCTGTCTGCAATACTATACATTAGTACAGTGGTGAGCATCAAGCGGTGCGATCAGCGGAACGTGCAGCGTAGCGTATTCTGTGCAGCGGACATTGAAGACGCTCACATACAAACATAAACGCCGCCCAACACGCTTCGCTAGATCATTGACTTCGTTCAGTTCGTTCACAAAACAATAGGCGCTTAAAACTGAATACATCACAACCACAGGAGGACCCGCATTCGACATGCCATACTGTGACACGCAAAGAGAATATATGACACATGCATGGATTCATGCGAGAGAAGTGGTCTCACTAGTGCCTGACAGTTTTCAACCGACTACATGATTTCAAAGGAAGAGGTTCTCAATTCGTCGGGATCTTTATTTTTGCTTTTTTGTCCTATTGTCATCAGGTCAGGATCTGATGATAGGAGCCTGGAGAAATCGAGGGAACTCTTCAACTATTATAGGCACACCTATAGTGATTTGAGTATTTTTTACAGCAGCTCGAGCATTTGCTTTTGGAAAGGTGGAGGGTAAGTGAAGTCGGTTCCTTTTTGTTTAAAACTATTGGTTGTTGACTTGCATTATAATACTAGTCGGTTTAGATACTACTGGTTGGTCAGGGAAGGTATTATTACCTAGCAGCTGCTGCAACTGCGCGTACAGTGCGCGTGTGCGCAAAATCTGCGCGTGCAGCGTGCGACGCTCTCGCTGTAGCTCTCCCAGTCGTGTTTGTAACCAGCTCAGCTCCAGTCGGCGCATTTCCTGAACATACCGTAGAAACCAAAAATGTACCTACTTATACGTTTTTTTATTATCGATATACAATTCTAGTTATCCCATTATCAATGTTACTCTGCGTCCGTAGGAAACACCTTAGACAACCAGGGCCGGACCTAGGGTAGAGCGAGTGGAGCGACCGCTCTAGGCGCCGAATGGCAAGGGGGGCGCCAAAATGGCAAAAGAGAAAAAAAAGTTTTAAAAAACGCGAGTGTGGCGCGGGCGCAAAATATGCTTGGAGTTCGCTTGGAGCGCGTTCGTTTGGTTCACGGGTTTCGGTAAAACGACTGGTGTAATTAACCTTTTTGTATATAATTTTGTTGGTTTTTTTGTTATTTCAACAAATTTTGTTTGCGTGACTCGCTGCTTTTCTCTATTCTTCTGCTTGCGCTGATCTTGTAAGGCGCAAAATAAAGGCGCCGAAAAAGTTAGGTTCTTTATAATTTTCTAGGGGATTGGGTTTATCAGGATTACATTTTATTATTTATTTTTTAATTCGCCGCTTTTGATTTTAAAAGGCGCGAAATATAGACTGATAAAGGCGCCGAAAAAGTAACGTTACAATTTTTTTGGTGTTTTTGTTATTTAAGTATTTTTTTTTAGGCGTGTCTCGCTGCTTTTAATCTTGAAAGGCGCGAAATAAAGGCGCCGAAAAAGTTACATACTTTATAATTTTCTAAGGGATTGGGTTTATCAGGATTACATTTAATTATTTATTTTTTAATTCACTGCTTTTTATTTTAAAAGGCGCAAAATAAATATTGATAATGGCGCCGAAAAAGTAACGTTATATATTTTTTGGTATTTTTGTTATTTCAACATTTTTTTAGGCGTGGCTCGCTGCTTTTAAAGTTAAAAGGCGCGAGATAAAGTTACGTTCTTTATACTTTTCTAAGAGATTGGGTTTATCAGGATTACATCTTATTATTTATAATTTAAATAGCTGCTTTTGATTTTAAAAGGCGCGAAATATAGACTGTCAAAGGCGCCGAAAAAGTAACGTTATAATTTTTTTGGTGTTTTTGTTATTACAACAAAATTTTTTAGGCGTGACTCACTGCTTTTAATCTTGAAAGGCGCGAAATATAGACGCCGAAAAAGTTAAGCTCTTTATAATTCTCTAAGGGATTGGGTTTATCAGGTTTACATTTAATTATTTATTTTTTAAATCGCTGCTTTTGATTCTAAAGGGAGCGAAATATAGACTGACTAGCCTTTTCCCGCGGCTTCGCCCGCGTACTATAAGTACTCAAAAAGAATACGATACCCATTGTTGATTTTCAGACTTTGTGACCACATTTGCCCTTTTTTGGGGTTGAATTTTCAAAAAACCTGAAACACGTGTTTACTCATTTATCGTTAGGAATACTCCTGTGAAGTTTCGAATAAAATAGTCTAACAAATCTTGATTCGCCGTACAAATTTTGGACCCCCATTTTACCCCCTTAGGGGGTGAATTTTGAAAAATCCTTTCTTAGTGCACCCCTAGACCTACATGTCAAATTTGGAATCTCTAGAACCAGCGGTTTGGGCTGTGCGTTGATATGTCAGTCAGTCAGTCAGTCAGTCAGTCAGTCAGTCAGTCAGTCAGTCAGTCAGTCAGTCAGTCAGTCAGTTTCTTCTTTTATATATTTAGATAGATAGATAGATAAAGTGATTCACACAGAGCGCGGGTCGGGTCGGGCACGGGCCAGCGCCGCAGTGGGTATGCTCGGCGGCGGCTCCAAGGCAGTCTGTACTAAGATGTTGGAGGATACGGACGCAGACGAGGAATTATTATGTCTGCTTATTTTGAGAAACAAAATTCTAAAAAGAAAGAGAGTATGGTTTCACGAAATCAATAAAAAAAGGTTTAAAATTTGGAGAGTACCATCGATTATGTAAAGAACTGTGTTTCTACATATGAAGATCGGTTTTTAAACCCATAAACAATTGTGTTTGCGAACACATTCTATTATTTTTTCATTCACTTCAATCTTTTATGTAAAAAAATACAACTTCAATGAAACGCGCGCACGCGCCCGACCCGCGCACGCTCTTTGTGTGTGGGCTTGTTTACAAACGAACGTATGACGAAAAAAAACCGGCCAAGAGCGTGTCGGGCCACGCTCAGTGTAGGGTTCCGTAGTTTTCCGTCCGTCACAGTAAGTGTCCCCACTTAAGAGTTAATAACACCGCCATGTAGGATATGATATGAGAGTTCCACGTACAGCGATATCTATCGGCAAATTAAGTAAACTATTGCGCGCGAGCTTAAAGTATGGAAGATGATTTTTATGGAATAATTCTTTATTGCGTGAACCGATTTTCACCGTTTTTACTTTATTTGAAAGCACGTCATTTCATTGTAATTTTGTAGAAATTACAGGTACAATAAACACCTGCTTATACGGTTAAATTACAAACTTAGTTCAGAAATTATATTGTAATTTTTTTTCAAAAACTATTCAACCTATCAAGTTCAAAATAATTTTCCTAGAAAGTTTTCATAAAGTTCTACTTATGAGATTTTTTTCATATTTTTAAAACTTATGGTTCAAAAGTTAGAGGGGGGGGGACACAATTTTTTTTTTACTTCCGGAGCGATTATTTCCGAAAATATTTACATTATCGAAAAATGATTTTAGTAAACCCCTATTCATTTTTAAATACCTATCCAACAATATATCACACGTTAGGGTTGAAATGAAAAAAAAAATCACTCCCCACTTTACGTATAGGGGAGGTACCCTAATAAAATAAAAAAATCCACTTTTTATTTTACCACTTTTTTGGCGTGATTGATATACATATTAGTACCAAATTTCAGCTTTCTAGTGCTAACGGTCACTGAGATTATCCGCGGACGGACGGACGGACGGACGGGCAGACATGGCGAAACTATAAGGGTTCCTAGTTGACTACGGAACCCTAAAAAGCGACCGCCCGCCACCCGCGTCGCCCGCGCTCTGTTTGTGGCAGCGGGCGCGGGCGTGCGCGGGCGCAAACGACCGGTCCCGCGCCCGCTGCGTGTGTGATGATGTTCATATAAAACTACTGAATACAAGCGTCGCGGGCCCGCACGGTCACGCGCCCGACCCGCACCCGCGCTGTGTGTGAATCAAGCTTAAGCAATTGGTTATATCACGTATATCATGATGAAAATTATTTATTGTTTTTTAAATCGCTGATTTAATTTTGAAAGGCGCGAAATTAAGCCTGATAAAGGTGCCGAAAAAGTTACGTACTTTATAATTTTCTAAGCGATTGGTTAACCCAATTTGGGCTTATGAAGATTGTATTTTATTATCTACTAGCTTTTGCCACGACTTCATCTTTGTGATTATTATTCGCCATAAGGAATGAATAAAACGCCTTGGTAAAATCGAATAGCAAATATTAATTTAGGGAATATGCTATTTTAAGTCAACAGTGAGCAACAATTTCATACAAACTTCTACCCCCTTAAGCGATTGTTTCTGGGATAAAAACTATCCTATGTCCTTCCCCGAGACTCAAACTATCTTCATACCAAATTTCATCTAAATCGGTTCAGCGGCTTAATCGTGAAGAGGTAACATACAGACAGACCCATCGCATTTATAAATTATAATGTTAGTATGATTTTTTTAAATCACTGCTTTTGATCTTGAAAGGCACGAAATAAAGCCTGGTAAATCCTCGCTCATCTCTGGTGGAAACGCAGCCTTAGCTTAGATAAGACAAATTAATCGAACGAGCGGAGCGTAAGCGAAGTGAAGTTCTTACAAACAACTTCGGCTACTGGGACGTATTTCTGATCTTCATGAAATTTGTTGGGCTTGTAGCAGAGATACATATAATTTGAGAGTTCGTATATGAGTAGGATCGATCAAGGGGTTGTGGAGCTAGAAGGTGAAAAAAAATCTTTAGATGGGTCTTGTTATATTGGTCATCTCGTTTGCAAGGAAATCGCGAGTTCTCAGTTCGAGGCGGACTACTCGTTTTTCATTTTCATTACTAACGAAGGGCGCCAAAACCCGATTTCGCTCTACCCTGATCGAGGGCTCGGGCCGGCGCTGTAGACAACCCTACACGTGATCCCTGGGTGGTGCTAAAAGAGTAACAAACTTGGCAGCTGCACTGTCCCATCTGGATCTCGCAGCACTCACTGGATTTTCTTCAACATCTGCTCTCCCACGACTACTACCCGAGAGAATAAATGCCTATCTATATCCAGTGACATGCAGCCATACGATAAATAAATAATCCCATTATCGATTTTCTATAGCCACAGCCACCTCGTTGTCATTTCCATTACTGAACACAAGCCTCCTTTCACGAGAGGGTTGTATACCTACAATGCAGGAGAGGGGCTTTGACGCCGCTCCGGGTCGTTCTTTGCTGCAGACGTTATCCAACACGACCACGCAGCGAGCGTGATGGGTACCTTTGCGCCAGGAGCAACTCGGAGTGAGTTAACTGCAGGCTTCAGGTAGTTTAGATTTATTTTCTAAGGTTAGAAATTTTAAATGTCTTAGTTATTTAGGTATAGATATAGTTTTTAAAGCAGATTAAGAACTTCTAAGACACCTTCAAAGCGCACTTCATATTGTCACCTGATTTATCATTTACCTTTCGATTGATATTAGCAACGAAATCTTCGTTCTCTGACGCGAGCACCGGACGCCTGTATATATCCAAGCTGACGAAAACCTAGAAACGAACATATGATGCATCAATGCCAACCGCGGAAGCCACGCTAGCCGCAGCCCCTACAGTGGCAACTGGCAACAGTATAGCAATAACCACCTTAAAATACGTAAATAAAAAATATAAGTAAGTACCTACTATTAACTGTTATATCTATCATCTATATTTAAATATTTATATTTAACATCACTCGCTGGAAAACTTCCTTTCAAATAAATAACAACTGCATTTCAATCGGTTCAACCATTTTAGCGCCACAGTGCCAAAGACAGATTCATAAACAGACACACATAGCGGTCAACTTATACTTATAACACCCTTATGTTTGTGTGGAGGTTAAAAAGCGCTATCTCCGGAAAACTGAACCTTGGCCAACCTACGTCACTTGCGTCAGCTATATCTATGTCATCTGCGTATCCCTTTTATCGACGTAACGACCGCGCACAATAGTAAAACTGCGAGTGATACTAGTTATCAAAATCGAGCATTGGTATTATTGATAATGATAATGTATTTACCTGATGAAGCGTCTTAGCATAGCTGTCTTTATTTGTCATCGTAGATGTGGCGTCCTCGAAACTTTTGATTTCCTAAAAACAAACGAATTTGTAAAAACCTAATTAAGAAAGGATTTTTATCCGCTTAGTACTTATGTTAATAATAATAAACGATACCGCGATGTGCAAAAGGGCTTCAATAGAAACATTGAGTACAGCGACATCTATCGGACTATTTGGTTAGCCATGCTATTTAAGACCTTTGCTGACTTGCACGCCATCTTTTGTATGACGGGGTATGTGCGCTCGCTGCTCGCTTCGTCATCCCACCACCAGCGTCGCTTGCTGACTTGCACGCCATCTGTTGTTGTACCTCCTGTATGCTAGCCAGCTCGGCCAACACGACTGTGAGCCTGGCGGCAGGATAAGTGCGCTCGCTGCTCGCTTCGTCATCCCACCACCAGCATCGCTTGCTGACTTGCACGCCATCTGATGTTGTACCTCCTGTATGATAGCCAACTCGGCCGATACGACTGCGAGCCTGGCGGCGGGGTAAGTGCGCTCGCTGCTCGCCTCGTCATCCTACCAACAGCGTCGCTTGCTGACTTGCACGCCATCTGTTGTTGTACCTCCTGTATGCTAGCCAGCTCGGCCGACACGACTGCGAGCCTGGCGGCGGGGGAAGTGCGTTCGCTGCTCGCCTCGTCATCCCACCACCAGCGTCTCTTTGTTGACTTGCACGCCATCTGTTGTAGTACCTCCTGTATGCTAGCCAGCTCGGCCGACACGACTGCGAGCCTGGCGGCAGGGTAAGTGCGCTCGCTGCTCGCGATCTCGTCGTCCAGTCGCGCCAGTGCCGCCACCAACGTCTCGCCTTTGACTGCCGACTTCCACGCCATCTGTTGGGAAAACTATTTTCCGATTTTATGTAATCCTAACAATTCTCCCAACAATCCCAATTCACCTCATTTACCCTACCAAACCCAACTATAGGGTGAGGTGAAATTTCCCACTATTTTGCTTTTATCATTAAAATTATGAAATTAATCGTTATCGACAGATAATCAATAATAAACTAAAATTCCATGCTATCTCTTCCATACAACCTTTGTGAAGCAGAAACCATTAAAAATAATCAGAAATAGTAAATGAAAATCAACTAAACAATAATAAACTTACGCATATAAATAAAAATAAAAGATAAACATTCATGAACCATACTTATTTAAGTATATAATTGCTGTAGTATATCCCTAACTAACATATTAACAGTAACTTCACGTTACTGCCTGCGACATAATGTGACACACGTGGTTGAATAAAATAGCATGTAAGCAATAATAACATATAAATAAGGTATGTTTAGTTTTGTTACCACTCTTATATACGTGATACCGACAATACAACACATCTTCGATAATGTCTGGTTTTACTTAAATACTCCATTTCGACCCTCCAACTATCAACATATTTCATTGCGCTTTAAATTGAATAAGTAATGCTTCTACTTACATGATATTTTACAGTAAAGATTCTAGACTAATCAATCTACCGCTTACGTTATTAAGAATATACATATTTTAACTTATTTTATGAAATATGCACTGTTCAAGTTATGGTTCCAATATTGTATCATTTTTCCAATAGATGAACGGCGTTCAACTTTTGGGCAAGGGTTAGTTTTTTCAAATATTTTTATAAATTTTCATATAAAAGATAGATACACCATTTATTTTTAAACTGCTTGCTTGCTCTACCTTGGTTTTATGACTAAAAGATGAACGGAATATTTTTTTATTTAATTCTATTATTTGGGACTTTACTTCACCCAACAAAACTATACCTAAAACATGAACTAAGATAATTTATTAGTTCATATGCTGCATTCCAAATCATGAATTTTTCATCTTTTGCTAGTTCATTTCATCAATATTGTGCCCAAAACTTGAACTAACTAAAATTTAGTTGCTAAAAAATATAATTACTAATAAATTAGTTAATTACTTACTAAATTAATTATTTAATTACTCACTAAGTTCATTCATTTACTAAATTCATTCACGTTCATGTTTTATTTTTAAAGAAATCGTCTACCTATACGATATTTCTCAGGCCCACGGTCCTATTTGTAGTGTTTATTAAGTTTGAAGAAGTTAAAACTATTTTGAATTGAAACGGTTGATTTATCTTTGTGTACTTCAATTGTTGCACAAAGTAAAATCACAAATAAAAATGCAGGTGCATATTTTAGAATTTTTACATGTTTAGCTGGGCCTATTGGCGTCGAATCGTTCATTTTTAGGGTAGTTGATATTGCTTTTGTACTGGTTTATGTTTTGGATCAAATTGTTCACAATTAGGGCATTTTGTTAATCTTCTGGGGGAATTGCACAATTCCGGCACACAATCATTTTTATAAAAATATTGTACGGTCCTAAGAGAGTTTTGAATAGCTTATTACTACTTACTATCTAAACTAAATTATATGCCGAATCATATAATTTTTTTTTGTTAAAAATTGGTCCTAACAATCCTAACATACATTTAAAAAATACCAAAGTTGGGGTAGTCGCATAGTCGTTCATAGATTGGTGACTTCACCCTATTATCAATGCCAAATAATGAAATACCCTTCTCGTAATTAAATAGAAAACATTTCTAGAAACTTATCTGTTTATTTTATCGTTGCATTAAAGAAAACCGCAGTCGTACAAAAGGCGAACTTAATGCTATACCTAAAGCAAGTAAGTTGTAGGCGGTCATGATGGATCAAAACAAATCATAGAACAGAATAGAACAATGATTTATTGTCACGCACACACATACAAGAAGAAAACAAAAGATAAACAATATATTCTAACTCTAGGTGAAATATACACGTGTAAAAAAAAATGGTGATCGGTTTAAAGGCATAATTGGTATCGTATTGCGGCTAAAAGAGGACAAACATTTTTTTGACGCAATATTTTTTTTTGTATACAACGTGTTACGCCCAAGACTAAAAACCTGAAAACTGTTTGTTCAGAATCGAGAGTGGAACCGATTGCAGTATATCTTAACATGGGTATACTGTTTCTTTGATTTTCCCATTTTTTACGTGTCGAGTCTAAAAGTTTCAAATACTATAGTTTACCATTATATCGAGAGGTTACAAGATAGAGGTTGAATATTTAATAATGGCTGGCAGCTTTGACTTTGTTTTTTCACTTTAAATAGTGTCATGTAGGTTGTCATTGTCAAAGTATGTCATCTTATGTCATGTCATACAAATTGACAAAGTAGGCTGATAGGTTGACATGACATGACACATGTAGAGATGTAACAACAACGCAACAAATGTAGAGTTAACAATTGAATAGAATTTTAAGGAAAACTAAACATACGAATATCTTTCGAAATAATTAACTGATTGAAAAATAAATACTCTAGATTAATTAGCAATAATAAAAATCATTTGGGGTGTCTGGGGTTTTTAGTGGCTCAAGTAACACGTTGTACATGGTAAATGTCATCCGGGTCATCCCAGCCGGCCGACCCTCCATACAAAACATTTTTTTTATTTCGCGTTTTTGTTACATCTTGTTAAGTAAACATTAAATAGGACACAATACATGTGACTATAAATAAAGAACTTACTGGGGAGGATATATCCGCGTGAACCTTCGGAGTACTCGGCACGCACCCCATATCAGGACCATCCCCGCCTAACTGAGAACTGCGTAAACACAATCTTAGCTGCAAGTTAATGAGTAAATATGCCAAGGTCACTACGATATTGTTTGGCAAATACGAGGGAATGCGCGGACAATGGGGTAGACGTGTCGGGTGGCACCGAGTGGCTGCTATTTTTTTAATAAATAGCTGGTAGGATGTACGAAGGGCCTTATCACACATGAGCGATTTGAAAGCGTTTTCGATACAAATTTGTTCGCTCCCGTACAAAACTCGCTCGCAAATCGCAAGTGTAATAACTTATAACGCCCCAGGGACTGTTTTACTTCAAGCATAAAAAGAGACAATCATACTGTCTCTATCTTACGTTAGTACTCTCGCTACTAAATAAGGGATGAGTATAGCTTATTACTTCCACTGTTACTGCACTTTTTGACCAGCCAGACTATACCTCATATGCGATATCACCCAGCGGATCTTATACAAATTTGCGCCCCCCATCTTTATTTCCCAAAAGTTAGGAGTATTAGCGAAAAGATCAGAAAAGCCCACTAAGATACATAACAAGTTCCGACCAGGCGCAGATACAGGGGGGGGGGCAACAGGGGCAATTGCCCTCCCACCCCTCCCCCTAATACGCAAGTCTCGTATACTACGGGGACCACAGGTGCGGACCGCAAGATTTTTTGTGAAAGAAAATGCCCCCCGGGGCATTCTGACTGAAATTCTGCATCCGCTCCTGGTTCCGACACAGTTCTTGAGCGGTAGCGGTACTTAGGAGCGGAACTTAATTGTGTATAAATACTCGGGTGTTTGTTTCAGTTTTAAATACTTATCATCGGGAATTTCCCCCCTCAAACGCCGTGGAACGCCGACATTTTCTCAAAATTCTATAAATTAGAAGTGTACAGGTTTTTTTTATTGTCGGCTTCTCTTTCTACCAGGCGGGCCATATGCTTATTTGCCACCGACATAGTGTAATCCACCTATCCAAAACCCAGTGCTTTCATAGCTCCATGTGACGTGATAGCAAATAGGTATAAAATTAGTCACAATCACGACACATCATTAGTGGAATAGGCGAGTAACACGTTTACTGCAGGAGTTATTCGACATACCTAGTTACGTTAGACACGAACCGTGAAAAAATAGGTAAGGTCAACGTCAAATATATCTAAATAAAGGTTGTCTGGAAGAAATCGCTCATTAGCGATAAGACCGCCTGTTGTTACCTCTACCTAAATTTATCTAATTGTAAAATTTGTGCTTGTAACTGTATGAGGTGTGCAATAAAGAGTATTTATTATTATTATTATTATTATTATATCTATACAATTTTGAACCTTATTATAATGGTGTAAGGTGCAAAAGATTATTAAATTTGGAGTTGACCCTACTTATCTAAGCTAATCAAATCATCACGCTAGGACCTAGCGTTTGTCCAAACTTTTTGCCACGGCTCAATTGAGTCCGCCGCTTGGCAACCTAACCCCATGAGCTGGCGTGGGCACTAGTTTTTACAAAAGCGACTGCTATCTGACTTTCTAACCCAGAGGGGAAACTAGTGCTTAAAAATCGGACGTTTTACCGCCAGGCTACCAACGCTACGAAAATGATCTTAGACATGTTTTACCCTTGGATGAATAAATTATATAAATCTATGGTTTTACCTCGGTTTTACCTAATCTATCCTTTTATCAAAATCGGTAATTAAATTAAAGTCGTTTCGGAGGTTCTCCCTTTTCAATTTTTTTTTGTTTATTTCTTAAAAAAAGGCCTGAGTAAAATGTATGGCCAACAGTAAATTAGAATAATTAGATGCATTAAAACCGCACTTCCTTAGTCAATTCCTCCCTCTTTTCACTTCCTTAACGGACGATTTCTGTTCTGGGATAAAATATCCTATGGCCTTCGCCGGGACTCAAACTATCTCCATGCCAATTTTCATGAGTCGGATTATCGGTGCGTGGGGAATTAACAGATGGACAGACAGTCACACCGGGCACCGTTTATCAATTACTTAACTTCGTTAATCGTGAATCCGTTGAAGCGCTACATTTCGAATCTTAGGTCTGTTCTGGACATCCGGTTATTAAAATAACGAGAAACTTATCTAATATATATTTGAAGCAAAGCATGAATAAACTAATTAAAATAAAGAAACTCATTAAATAATCGTTTTATGTTTATTTTTGTTATAAGAAATTATACGGTAATGCTGATGTAATAATACTTTCGCCGTTTTTAACAATGCCTCAAACGCGCGGAAACTGTCAACGTCAAGCAGTCGTCAACGTTGACCTCCTACCCCTCATCCGATTCCGATCATCTTGTCATACAGCTTAAGTTTTTGCAATAAATTCGATTTATTTCGTTTCTTTTTTTTCTACTTGTAATAATTCATACACAAATAAAAGTGCTCAACAAACTAAGCTAGTGGTAAGTACAAAACATTCACTCGTTACCGCGTAAAGAACCACGTTGATTAATCATCATTTAAATTTCACCACAATTGATAAACATCTGGTTTTCTTGATTTTTCAGACTTGGTAGCACTCCAAACCCGAGGCCCCAGGCCTCGGCCTGTGGTCACATAACTATAAATTACAAAACAAACCGCAAGAAAGCTTTAAATTCTTCGTTGCAATTCACCCCTTATTTATAATTTCTCAATATTTTTCTACCGTCCTTAAGATGTCTCAGTGGAACAATTCTTACGCTTTCAACCAGGATTACCAGGGCTCCAACACCTGGAATGGTGAATTAGGCAATCAATATCCAGATCAACAATACTACCCTACCACACAACCTACTCATGACCAACCTAACCAGTATGTTAACTTTCAAGAGTTTCTCTCTCAAATGCAAGGCAGTAGCGCTGGCACGTCGAATTCTACCTCGTTCAACAACACTCAGTATCAAATGTACCCTAACAACCAGTATGAATACCAAACCATGCCTTCAACATCTCACAATCCCACTCAAAACTCGTACTTTTCAACATCAAACGCTGTGAATGGCTTAGATTTCCAAACATCACATAACCAAATGAATACTGTATCAGAACCCAGCTATAACAATCAAATGGCATTTAAATCAAATCTCACAGCAACTGCAACTGAATTTGTGCCAAAGGGAACTCCGAAGCCATCAAGTCCTCCAGAAGACTCTTCCTATGACAAAGAACTGCCAGAAAATAAAGATCACACTGCCAGAAACTGGAGAGAAAAGTCTTCCCAACCAAGTAGTTCCCAAAGCTATAATGAACCTCGGAATGACCCGGAATCCAAAAGAAAACCAGAAAAAGACCGCAGGCAGCGTAACGAGGGTCGTAATAATACATTAAGTAGTCAAAACGAACATAATAGTCAAAACAAAGAGCTTAATAGTCAAACTGATCCTGATGGTGGTGAATATGAATCGAATACTTATAGTTACGATTCAAATAAACACAATGCTGAGTCTAGCAACCGTAATTATGAAGGCAGTAGAATAAAATATGAATCCAATAGGAGTAGTCGTAAAAATGAGTCCAGCCGTAACTACGACACAAACAGTTACAATGAATCTAGCAGCAGGAATAATGATTATGACCGAAACAATGACTCTCAAGACCGTACCTCAAATAGGAATAATGATTCTAACACTCGCTATGAGTCCAGCAGTCGTAACAATGAAGGGAACGGCCGGAACTATGACTCGAAAAAACGCTACGAATACAATAATCGTAACTCCGACTCAAGTAATCGTCAGCAAGAAAGTAGCAGTCGTAACTATGACTCTAGTAGTCGAAATCCCGATTCTAGCAGTCGAAATTACGATTCTGGTAGTCGCAACTATGATAGTCGCGGTGCTGATTCAAGCCGCGACTACAACCGGCGCGACTTCAATGGCCGAGACAGCGACTACAATAGTCGTAACAACGACTACAATCAAGATCGTGAATATAGCCGTAACCAGGACTATAATAGTCGTAATGACTACAATGGGCGCGGCTACGATCGTTACGATCGAGGAAATAAGTCCAAGTCTAAGAGTAAAGATGCTGATAATCGTACGTTTTATAATACCACAGCCAAGAGTAGCCAGGATGTCAGGAGTGGGCGAGTGGAACGTGGAGAAGGCTCTAACAGAAGCAGGTAGTACCACAATTATTTATTTTAACAAAAAAAAATCAACATGTTTGCTTCATATGAAATCTGTTTTTTAACACTTTCCGGACCGCATTTTGCTATGCGCTACGCTCGTAGCCGATTCCTTCGAAATGTGCTACATAAAAGTGTTACAATATAACAAATAATATTATGTAGCTAAAGCGACTAGGAACTAGTATAGCATGTATGTTATTTTCTACATATTTTTCAGTAATAATTTTGCTATGTCCCGCCAGCATAGGTTGTACCGGTCACAGTATTAATTAGTCTATGGGATTTGGCTTAAGCTTTTCACCGCCAATGACTTGATATAAAGTTACTAAATTCTGTGCTCCACACGCCATGACTTCATATCAAGTCGAGGTATTTTTCAGGTTGCCCTACAAATTACTGATAGCCTTTTTCCTCAGATGGTTAGTCTGCTTGCCTTTGCCATAGGCATATACAAGATATCTCTATACTCCGCTTAGCGCGTTATTTCTTTGAAACCTAAGCTGCCAAAAAAAAGGGATGCGGGAGGGGAACTCGCAGTGCTAGACAGGGAACGCGCGATTCTTCCGTGGGACGTAAGAGAGAGTCAGACATTAATGGTTGCCATGGAGACGTACTATGTTTACTGTCACTTCCAATATTAGTCTCTCACTATACACCGCGGGCCCATAAAACTAGACAGATTTTAACAGTGTATTCCTGATCATATTTAGATACTAAAATGTCCTATAAACTTTTCTGGAATACGCCTAGTTTCAGAGTTAATACCAATTTTAAAAAAATACACTTTTTATTATAACTCATACAAAACGCCTTTCTAATGGCGTTGTTGCCACTATTGGACATAGTTTACACGTCCTTATTGACAGATATCACAGTGACAAGGAAAACTTTGCAGTAACAAAATTTTTTCAAAAAAAAATGTACCAATTTGTTTTAGGCGATAATTTAATAATAACATTTGCTTTTCATGTGCAATTAACATTCAAAAAATGAAAAAAAACGAAAAAAAATTTTTTTTTTGGCGAAATTGACCTAAAGTCACATAACATAATATTTTTTCCTTCTTTTGGTCTTAGAATTGGTCTTAGAAATTTTCGTGGTTAAGATCTGTCGGGTTATTCCAGCCCACGGTGTATAGAGTGAAATTACTTTGAGCGTGGCAACGGGGGTCGCCCGGCTATGCGGGGTCTTGGGTTAATTAGTCGATGGCCATAGGCCTCTCCATTTATGTTAATCCAGAGATTCTCCTCTACAATATTCTCGCTACGTGTCTAAAATCATCTTCCCATCTCATTCTCTGACCTATTCTTTTAAACATATAAAGTACTGTCAGCAATTCATCATCAAATTATCTGTACCTTCTTTTAAACTCAAATATAAAAACCATCTAAAGGGTCTAGCAGGCTAAGCTAACAAGAGTGGCCCCCGCAAGGGATTTGGTTGTAATTTGAGTTGCAGTAGTGGCAGGACCTAAGAACACTGTATGCGTAATATCAGCCTTCGATCTTCTTTTGTTTCAGACTTATTCACTAAAATGTCAAAACATCAAGGTAATTTTTAAACTGTTATTTTAGCTAAACTAAGCAAGCGAGAGTCACCAAATAAATTTAGAATTAAGGAGCATAAAATGGGGTTCATAATGCATATTTTTACAGACTTTCATATCCTTGAACTTGGATGAAAAACAATAAAAAAAATATTTCGCTTCATTTTTTTGCCACTTTTCGCGGAGACACAACTATCAAAAAAATTACTTGATAAGCCACGATTGTCAACTACGTATACATTTAAAAACATTTTGAAAAATCATGGTGCGTCATGTCAAAAAAGAACATTTACTAACGTATGTTTACTATAGTGTAGTGGCAAATGTGTAGAGCCCTTCTAAGGTAAGTCTGTAGTTGTCACACCACACAAAGAGAGTTGATGGACACATTAGGTCGTGATTGACGTATGCATACTTAGCTTAATCGAACTATATCTGTAGAAGAAATCGTAATGTCAGATTGTAAGTTTTTTGATTTTGTCGTCAGCTGCAAATGAAATGGACATGCTATGCTACTTTGCTTTAGGTATTATTCTAAATGTGTTTTTTTTATTCTATGCAAATAAGGAAAAAAGTGGGTACATAAGTATTGGCTGTAGGCACATTGACAAAAACATTTTTTATTACCATTCCATATCAACAAATAACTCAGTAGAGCAAACAGAACAGTATTTACGTCGTTGATCAATATCAATTAATTATTTCATAAGGAACGAAAGAGGATGTTATACCTACACCCTGTCCAATAAGTTCGAATACACATATTTTTGCGTTGACCCTGAAGGCATACAGGCTGCAGGCCTAAAGAATAAGTTAACTTGAACATAATGTAATAGTAAAAAACGCCAAGGACTTGAAACTTGTCTTCACTCTTCAATGAAGTACTTTCGATTAACAATTTAGTACAAAATTTCGTAATGACGACTGCAAAGGTGTTTTTTCAAGGCGGTAAAACTTTTTGGAATCAAACGCAATCTCGTTTACACAACAATGAGAAGGTCTTAAAATAGCTCCTCTTTAGAAGACAGGAAAAAATCTGGTCAGCTACGCAGCTAGAACCATTAAAATACTTAATATCGTGAGAGTGCGAGTTTAGAGGACAAAAGCCGCTTTATCCAAAAATCAACTGCCGATCTGAAAATTTTGAGGAGATCCTTACGTGGTATTTTGGAGGTGGATCCTGGATATCATAGCTACAATAAACGTGAAGTTCATCGTTTTTCCGTAGCAATCGAGAAAATTAGAGTAAATAATCCAACTCAATACATTCCTGGCACGCAGGAAGGAGTTGATTTTCTGACGAGAAACTCATTGAATTAAAATAGCCTTACAATGCTCAAAACGGTCGTTTGTGAGCAGCAAGTATAAAAAACAGCCTAAACCATGAGGTTAATGTTCCCAGACTCCAGAGTTAATGTTACCTCCTATTGGTGGTAGTGTGGGGTTCAGTTAAATATGTGGGGCCAAATTTCGTTATATTTACCGATAAAGTCGCACATTATAAATCAGAGGTTTTCGTCGAAAAACGCTCCTGAAAATTTGAAAACTGTGTTTAGGAATAAAAATTAAATCATTTTCAATTCAAAACAGTCCAAACGTTGTTCAAGCTTTGAGGAATGATAATTTCGATGATTATATTGCCGAAAGTAAACGGCCACTCCATTCTCCAGATTTGCGTTTATTACATTGATTTGGTATGTTTTTACATGCCTTGTAGGCACTTGTAGGTCACATTATTATAAAATAGCAAATATGGACAATGAAAAAAAAGATATCGAGCATATTTGGGACGAAATAACCTTGAAAGCGGTGCGTGCCGCGTGAGATTGAGTTGAAAAATGTAGTCAGCTAGTAAAATAGGTAAGAGGTGGAGTTAGTCCAAAATATTTGCAGCATATTTTGTATATTAGTATAGCTTTAATAAAATACAGATTTCACTACAATAACTATTCGTACAAAAAAGTTATAAGACCTCCAAAGTGTATTCGAACTTTTTGGACACGGTGTATATACTAGACTGATTTGCCACTACTACTCTACTGATATGATATGAAATAGTAAACATACGTTCGTAAATGTTTTTTTTTGGCATGACGCACCATGATTTTCCAAAATGTTTTTAAATGTGTGCGTAGTTGACAATTGTGGCTTATCAAGTATTTTTTTTGATAATTGTGTCTCCGCGAAAAGTGGCAAAAAAATGAAGCGAAATTTTTTATTTTATTATTTTTCATCCAAGTTCAAGGATATGAATGTCTGTAAAAATATGCATTATGAACCCCATTTTATGCTCCTTAATTCTGAATTTATTTGGTGACTCTCGCTTGCTTGGTTTAGCTAAAATAACAGTTTAAAAATTACCTTGATTTTTTGACATTTTAGTGAATAAGTCTGAAACAAAAGAAGATCGAAGGTTGATATTACGCATACAGTGTTCTTAGGTCCTGCCACTACTGCACCTCAAATTACAACCAAATCCCTTGCGGGGGCCACTCTTGTTAGCTTAGCCTGCTAGACCCTTTACAAATAACCTGAATATTAAGTACCAATGTTACTTAGAAATTTATTGTTAGCTTAACAAAATATGGCTGTGTAATTATGGACTAGTGCTTTTAGAGATTCAATCATTATAGATAGATAGATAGATTGCTTTATTATTCGAAAAATATACATTGATTTATACAGTGCCCTGCATTAATGTATATTCTTTATATGATAATGTGTCTAGTTATGATTATTTAAATATTATGTAACCTACTTTCGTAGCTGATCTCAGATTTTACAAAATTAAGTAACTATAGGTTAGAAAAAGATTTTCTTTTAAAATCATTTTCAGGTGTGCTCTTTTGAAAAGGTTTCCACGGAAGATCAGCGTTAAGAGATCCCTAGGATACCTTAACACCAAGCTGGGTGGATACCCTTTCAGTGACGCTTTATTTAAAATGCTCCTGTAACAATTTCATGTTTATTTTATTTTGTATTACCAAACGTCCTGAATCAAATTATTCTTATTCTTATAAATTCTTTTATCTTCACTCATATTGTAAGTTCTCTAAAACGTGTTCGAAAACGGTAGGCAGTGGCTAGCATTACCACGACCGATTTTACTATGATAAGCTTTTTATCTGTGGCAGTAACGTAATTTTAACTTTACATGCTCAAATATTGATGTGTTATGAGTTTTGATACGTACACCTGCACGCTCCCGCGCGGCCGCCGACACGCCGGCACAATCGAGTTGGCCATGGCGGTGCAATGGCGGCCATTCTATGGTTTCCGAATACGGCATTTAGAATAAATAATATGAGTGTAGATAAAGCAGTGTATTCACCTGTACGTAATTAGGCCTTAAAACACTCGTGTGATCTTATTATGAAACTCACCTGCGGCTCGTTTCATAAAACCACACTCATGTTTTAAGGACCCTTATTACGTAACAGTTACATAAACTACTACTTTATACCTATGGTATACTCTAAACAATATGAACTGAACTCATCCACTTAGTGTCTTATCTTTTGTGTGTAAACCGCAGGCGCGCGTGCCACTATGAAAAAAATGGTTTGGCCACATGTTAGCATTTATTGAATTTATACTATATGGACCACGCAATAAGATTCAATATGAACTAATACGAAAAAAGCTCTAAGTTCTATACGGTTGCACCCCAGTACAAGCGATTCAAATGCTCTAGAATCAGCGTAACTCGACACCGAGATCCGAAACAAATGTGCGTAATTGGAGATCGCGCTTGCACTGGTATTCCGAGTGCACGGCTAGTTAGCGATTAGGAGGCAATTGTAATTTTCCCGAACGGGCAGGTAAAACAGGGTTGGATTCTGATTAAAACATTTGGGTGGATGTACGATTTACAAATATTTAATATATGAGATATATACATATATAATAGATTTTAATAAATATTGGGTACTTATGTTAAAATTATAATCAGACATATAAATAATCCAGATGTTATATTATAACATTGGTACACTGCTGCATTGGTGCGTCGCCCACACTGTTAACTGCCCATCGATGGACCATGGACCTTATGCCTTTTGTAATAAGGTCCACCGATGTACAGTTAAGAGTGTTGCTGTTTGTACAAATATGTTGCAGTTCTAGTTACTTTCATGCAAATAAATACTAATCTTTTAATTAGGAACTGGCCGGGGAGTCAGCGGGTGAAACCGGTGGAAAGGGCTGATGATGAGCAGTTTGCGAAAGGGTACTTGGAGAACCGAGAAGATAGGTACGCCAAAGGTTCACGGTCGGAGTCCAATTTCAGTCCTATGAGGAACAGGAAAAAGCAAATGGATCATGGTGGTAAGTAAATTTTTTAATGTTTTATTTTCAATCTTCTGTGAATGTGGGTATGGGATGATATACCCTTAGTGAGTCTTTAAATCATTCGAACATGGAAGATATATAGTACTGTTAAAGTACCTAACAGTCAATATGAAAACTAAAAAATATAGCAGACTTCATTTTCTTTTAAAATTTCTATCATTTATTTTTACATTCCTACAAAACCAATTCGCAAGTGTGTTGTAAGGCGGCTTTTACACTGCTGCGGTTTCCGCATGCGACGCCGGTGCGCGAGCGAGATAGCGCTCTACATGTGTATAGCGCTGTCACGCTTGCAGTTGTAGACCATCTGCACAGGGCGGACAAGTCATACTACAAATCTCGTTTGAACGCCTATGTGTGTACACACTTCAATGTGTGCGAGAGTTCATTGGGCTTTCTCATTCAATTATTTTTCAAGTTTCCACTATCGTATATGATGTTTTACAATACACCGACATTTTGCATTCTTTCATCGACGTGCTACCAACCTGACTGATAACCTACTAATCACCTACCAATCGGCCGCCGCGGGGCGTAGCCTGGCTATTCTGTATGAAATACTATAATTACTGTGCTAACACAATACATATTTTATTCAGGAAACACTGACATGACCCAAAGGGAGCGGCTCTCCGAACAGTTAGATAAAGGCACGCTAGAGTGCCTGGTGTGCTGCGAGCGAGTGAGGCAGATAGACCCGGTGTGGTCGTGCGGCAACTGCTACCATGTGCTGCATCTCCGCTGCATCCGGAAGTGGGCCATGAGCAGCATCATAGGTTTGCAATATTTTTTTACTGTTTTGTCTGCAAGCCAGTACAGCCTTGCCTTTATTTTTCAATAGTCATTTCTGATCGCAAATACGCCATTATTATTATTAAATTTGAAAATATTTTACCATCCAATCTCAATATGCGTTAATTTTAATCATTTTTGAAATTACAAATTTAACATGATTCATTTCAAATTTGGGCTGTGTGAAATGTATTTAGCAGTTAGTCTCAATTTATGACATCGTTCAACAGCTCTTTTCAACCGACTTCAAGATTTCGAAGGATACCCGTTTGAGCTCAAGATGGTGACAGCGTTCAGAATAGTTTTTTGTTTTTTGCTTATTTACGTAGTTCAGTGTGTAATATTGATAGCTTACCGCTTATTTCGGTGACCTCACGAACAAGTGTGCAGCTAATGAAAAATTAGTCTCTAAACGCGCGTAACCTCAAGTATAATAATAAAGCGCGTACGAGGGTTGCTACTTATATATCCGGAAACAAAAAAACAAACAAACGTACACGGCTGAAAATGGTTTTATTGTTTTTCAAAGTATTCCCCTTGATGATCTATGCACTTTTGCATTCGCGTGAACCAATTTTTAAAGCACTTCTGCCACTCCGCCTGAGGTACCTCCATAACGTGTTGTTTGAATGCGTCGACAGCATCTTCAGCGGTCGAAAATCGTTGACCGCGTAATTTATTCTTTATATTTGGAAATAAATAAAAATCGTTGGGTGCCAAGTCAGGGCTGTACAGCGGATGACCCGTTAATTCCACATTTTGACCCTCCAAAAATAGAGTTGTTTCGCGTGACGTATGACAGCTGGCATTGTCATGATGAAGAATGATTCTTCGTCGCTGGTTAGTTTTACGAATTTGTTCAAATACTTCCGGTAAGCAAATGGTCGTGTACCACTCTGAACTAACCGTTCTACGGTTTTCTAGTGGCACTGTAGCTACATGGCCATTAATACCGAAGAAGCAGGCCACCATTTGTTTCAATGTACTTTTTGCACGAGTAACTTTCGTAGGGTTCGGCTCATTTTGAAACACCCATACCGTTGATTGTTGCTTCGTTTCGGGATCGTATGCATAGATCCAAGATTCGTCACCTGTATAGATGTTATAAACGGCTTTTGAGTCACCACGGTTATATTTTTTTAACATTTTATTGCACCATTCGACGCGAGCATCTTTTTGCTCTTTTGTTAAGTTGTGGGGTATCCAACGCGAACAAATTTTTTTTACAGCCAAATAATTATGTAATATGCTATTAATGCTGGTCATAGAAATACCCAGAGTCGCCTCTATCTCGCGGTACGTAACATGTCGGTCGTCCATTATAAGTTTTCGCACAGCCTCGATATTTTGTTGTACAACGACCGATTTCGGGCGACCTGCCTTAACTTCGTCCGTAAGCATACTACGTCCACGATTGAACTCACTAAACCAGTGATACACAGTAGTTTTAGATGGGGCTTCATCACCAAAAGTTGAAGTTAGTTGATCTATGCACTGTTGTTGCGTTAAACCACGCCGAAAATCATAATAAATCATAGCACGAATATTTTCACGAGTGAGTTCCATTCTTGCTGCGAGATGACATTTAAAACCCGTCAAAAACAAAACACGAGCGTTAATAAGAAAGAAAAAATATACCGGCCAGTACTTAAAAAAGTTCAAATTTTACCATGGAGGTCAAATATGCTATTTAAGAAGATTGTAATCCCGGTTTCCGGATATATAAATAGCAGCCTATGTAGTCCCTTTAGTTGAACAAACGGTTATCCGGGGTCTCGGCCACCCACGTGTTTGTAGGGAGGCTATCACCTTACAATCAGCAAGGCCTCAACCGAACAGCGTTGCTTATATTTTATGAAAAATTAATATAATAAGTCTACACCTCGACATTGGCAGAATTCCCCGCCAAAATCGGCGAGGAGTAAAAGCCATATATATAAAATAAAAATAAATTGTCGAGATCTTTGTTGATTTTTTTTTTATGTTTGTTTGCCGATTATTCGAAGACGGCTGGACCGATTTGGAAAATTATTTTGTTGTTTGAAAGAGTTTGCTTCACAGTTGGTCCCATTGTAACCAGGTCAAGATCTGATGATGGGATCCTGGAGAAATCGAGAGAACTATTATAAACACACCTATAGTAATTTGAGTATTTTTCGAGCATTTGCTTTTGGAAAGGTGGTGGCTAAGTGAAGTCGGTTCTTTTTTGTTTAAAATTATCTATGTCTGAAGAGGGCAAATGGCGCTGCCCCGCCTGTCAGAACACTTCTTCTGAGCTTCCATCGGAATACCGGTGCATGTGTGGCGCGGTGCGGAGCCCGGACTACCAGCGGGGACAGCATGGTGCCCACACCTGCGGCCAGGTATGTTTGTAGAGGGTAAATGCCGCTGCATGTCAGAACACTTCTTCAGAGCTTCCTTCAGAGTAGCGTTGCATGTGTGTGGGGCAGCATAACCCGCACCTGCGGTCAGGTATGCTGGAAGTACATTAATTAACTGCAAAGATATCTGACCCTCCCGTAAATACAAGCTTTTTTCACTTAGGGGGCAGACATCTCTAATAGTAGTTTATGTAACTGTTACGTAATAAGGGTCCTTAAAATACGTAGGCTCGTTTCATAATATGATCACACGAGTTTTTTAGGCCTAATTACGTACAGTTGCATACACTGCTTTATCTACACACATATATATCATATATATAAATCCTAAATGACGTTTTCGGGGACCATTACAACGACCGCCATTGCACCGCCATGGCCAACTCGATTGTGCGAACGGTCTGGGAGGACTGGATTTTCATTACCTTACCAAAATCATAATTTTTTCATCATCATCATTGCTTTCACAACTTAATTGTGACTTACAGTTAGGTGCATAACTGAGTCAAAATTAGTACCTTAGTAAAATGTAAATAATTTGATAACAATCAAAGTTACATAAAAGTTCTAAACGTAAAATATTAATCCTTGGGTACCGCTACAAAACTGCTTCACAAATTATTTTCTTCCGACTTATACATTTTTCTCAATTTCATACCGAAAACTGTGAAATTTCACCTAATTTATTTTTCCCATTATTTCATTTTTTCTTAGGCATTCCCAATTCAGTAACTCATTTAAAGTAAGGAATTCCACGACCATTATTTTAGTTATCAAACATTTAAATCAGGCTTATTTTTGTAATTAGTTACTGGCAATGTATTGTCAGGTGCAAAACTGAGTCAAGGCAAATGGCCGAACAACTTTCTCGTTAGTTAATTTTTGTAGCGGACTTCATTCTGAGATAACCATAAAAATACGTGAGTGATATAAAAGTCATACACCTCATTTTAAAGAGCATATAATGTACTATTTCAACTAATTGTCTTACCTGGTTGTGTAAAAGAAAAATATCAATATCGGGTTAAATAAAAAAAATGTAGTTTAACGGTTTTTGGTTCAAAATCATGGACGAATAAAAAAATCAAGATTGTGAATGCAATGAATCGAAATTGGCTTTCATATGGATACATAGCTGACACCGAGACGAACAAATATAACCTGAAAGTTTTTATTTTTTTCATAATTCATAATCATAATCATAATCATTTATTTCTTTGTAAAAACACAGGTATTTGAAATGATGTTACAATTGGTAGTGAATCACCATGTTTTTGCCATAAGGCGTACAAAACAAACAGTCAAACTAATGACAAACTAAATACTTAATATTAGAAAGTACTTTTACTAACAAAACTAAGACTAACTATATATAACATAATAATAACACTAGCACGTTCCGTGGTCGGGAAAGACATACACACTAGCACTATATTACATCAGGTACATTACGCAAACTTGCCGTGATAAACTGAGTCTTTCAAATATTCTTCAACAGAGTAGAATGCTTTCTTTACCAGAAAGTCAAGAAGCATTTTCTTAAATTGTACTACATTTTTACAGTCTAAGATAGATTTTGGCAGATTATTATATATTCTGGGTGCCATTCCAAACGCACTTTTAGAAAACAAGGCAGTGTCAAATGAATACGTGCATATTTTTTCACGGTGTCTAATGCTATTGAGCTTTTTAAAGTTACTTATGTTATTTTTTACATATGTTGCTATTTCATAGATGTACAGACAAGGCAGTGTTAGTATATTAAGTTTAATGAACAGTGATTTACATGATTCCGGAAGAAAAATATGGCATACAGCCCTTAAACAATTTTTTTGTGCTATAAAAGCCCTTTCTCTGTCTACAGAGTTTCCCCAGAACATAACTCCATACCGCAAAGTAGATGTAACATAAGCGTGATACGCAATAAGCACGGTGGACTGGTCAGTTACTTTTCTCAGGTTACACAAGGCATAAGAATATCGATCCAGTTTACTACATATCGTATCAATTTGGTCCGTCCAAGTTAATTTACTATCTAAATTTAATCCCAGAAAATGTGTCATTTCAGTTTCATCTATTTTTTCATTTTTATATGTAACAATTAAATTTGGGGTTTTGTTAATTCTTTGTCTGAAATTCATTATTTTTGTTTTACGTGTATTAATTTTTAATTTATTGTTATTCATCCATTCAATTATTAATTCAAGCGTTCTATTGATGTTATATTGATATGTCTGTAGGTCTTCTCCTGTAATGATTACTGTGCTGTCATCAGCAAAAAGTGTCATGGGGTAGTTAACGGCTTGAGGGAGGTCATTAATGTATATGATGAACAACAAAGGGCCTAAAACGCTCCCTTGTGGTACTCCGCTTGTTATTTCACGTGGATCTGATGAATAAAATATTTCTTTTTTTGTTTCGAGACAAATTCTATTTATTTGAGTTATTTGTTTTCGATTACTTAAATATGATTTAATTAAATCGTGGACGTTGCCTCGTATACCATATTTATAGAGCTTTTCTAATAACAGGCTATGGTCGACGAAGTCAAAAGCTTTCGTCATATCCATGTAAACTGCACAGACCGGTGTTGTTTTGTCAACATTTGTCATGATTATTTGGAGTAGATCATATATAGCCAGGTTTATTGATTTGTTTTTGCGAAACCCATTTTGTTCTTTGGCAAATAAGTTATGTTTTTCAAAGTATGAGCTAATTTTGTTATAAATGACCTTTTCAAATATTTTTGAGAAAATTGGAATTAAAGCTACTGGCCGATAGTTATTAATATCAAGTTTATTATCTTTCTTGTAAAGAGGTTTTATGATAGATGTTTTCAGTCGATCCGGAAATATTCCTTTTTCTATGCACAAGTTTGCTATATAACTTAAAGGTGTCGAGATAATGTGTGCAACTGATTTAATAATTCTAGTATCTAGTCCATCAATCCCTGTACTATTAGTATTTTTCAATGAATTTATAATTATATGAATGTCATCGGAAATTGTTGGTACCATGAATATTGAATTGGGTGAATTAAATGTCATTGTATTAAATAATCTATTATTATTTATACCACCATCATTATTACTAGTGATATAAGTTTGCTCAATAAACTTATTATTAAACGCTTCAGCTACTTCTTTCGGATTTGTAATAATGTTACCTTCAAAATTAATCTTTCCGATGGCTTCCTTTGGGCATTTCGTTTTAGGGTTGTTAATAATATGCCAGGTTGCTTTGGATTTATTAACGGCTTTTTTGATAAATTGGACATTTTGCGATTTTTGTGTTAATAATATAATTTTTTTTAGGCGACGTGAGTAGTCTTTAAAGTTGTTTTTGTTAGTCGTATCTGGTTTTAGTCTGTATTTCCAGAGAAGATCTCGCTTTTTTTTACAACACTTTTTTATGCCCTTCGATATCCATCTTGGTTTACTGTGAAATGATATTTTAATTTTTTTGAATGCAAAACATAAGTTGTAAAATATTGTAAATTCATCGACAAAGGTATTGAATGCTATGTTGGGATCACCTGTCATATAAACATGATTAAAACTGACTTGATTAAAACTGACTGACTTAATTGATAAGACTTATCTTCATTTAACGATGTCGGTGCAAAACTGAGTCAGTACCAAATATTATCTAATAGAGAAAATGTTTATTTTTATCTACAATAACATAATAGGTCAGTAAGTTTATTAGCGTTGTTACCAATTAATAATAAAATAGTAACTTAATAACTAGCCTCTTCTGAAATAATGAAAGAAACATGTCAAAGTGATGCACATTGGTTCAGTTATGCACCTAACTGTAGATGCTGGATGCTGAATATTTTTAAGCTGCTAAGAACAGTAAATTTTATTTATATACAAAGTTTTATCGCTGACTTGAGTTATTATTTGAGGCAGACATGCCAGCGGACCCGGTGCTGTCC
Source organism: Pammene aurita (assembly GCA_947086415.1). Lineage (NCBI taxonomy): Eukaryota > Metazoa > Arthropoda > Insecta > Lepidoptera > Tortricidae > Pammene > Pammene aurita. The sequence continues at coordinate 38,966,463 of OX352294.1, forward strand.
GCACCCGTGCACGCTGCCGTGCCACCCCGGGCCCTGTCCGCCCTGCCAAGCCACGGTGGCCAAGTAAGTACTACGGTCACTAACACGTCGGACACGTGGCGGAGTTGTCACTTGCGCCCGTCCGACTATTCTAAGTGTTTTTTATGCCAAGTGCTACGTCAAGTATGGTGTTCCTACTGCCAAGTCAGTGGAAACTTATCGTAGTCGAAATTAAAGCGGATTACGGAGATCCAACAGCTATCAAAACAAAATAGCATTAAGTAATAAGAGATGGAAAAACAATTACAGGATCACACTTATAACTACAGATTATTACTTTCAACTCGAAGACAGCAACACACAACATAAGAAAACAATCAATATTACCTGAGTATAAACCAGGAGTGGCAAATTTCAAACACCTGACAAACTGAATTACAATAAAAATGAAATACTTTGCTAAGCAGGACAAAGCACCCAACGTTTTTATATATACAATCATATATAGATTTTTTTTAATGGGTTTACTATCAGTTTACGCATGTAAATAGCAGTACCTACGTACGTACGATGGCCACGTAACAATAACAGTACGTATTGTGTAAGTACGTGATAAACAAATATAAATCAGGCTGTCAAACCTCCATTTATAGTTATTTTATTTACTTCAATTTTCATTTTGTTATGGTGTATTTTCATTTGTGTTGTTTAAAATTAGATACAACACCGTAGATATGTACATTCTCAATTCCTTTCCTTCCTGACCTAGGCAATGTGGCTGCGGCGCCGAAACACGCTCCATACTCTGCAGCAGCAAGCTCCCACAAGTCTGTGGTCGAACATGTTCCCGGACGCTGGAGTGTGGGGTGCACTCGTGCGTGAAGGAGTGCCACGAGGGGCCGTGCGATTCCTGCGAGGCGTCCGTTGAACAAGGTACCTACAGTACATTTCTGCAGCAGCAAGCTCCCACAAGTCTGTGGTCGAACATGTTCCCGGACGCTGGAGTGTGGGGTGCACTCGTGCGTGAAGGAGTGCCACGAGGGGCCGTGCGATTCCTGCGAGGCGTCCGTTGAACAAGGTACCTACAGTACATTTCTGCAGCAGCAAGCTCCCACAAGTCTGTGGTCGAACATGTTCCCGGATGCTAGAGTGTGGGGTGCACTCATGCGAGAAGGAATGTCACGAGGGGCCGTGCGATGCCTGCGAGGCGTCTGTTGAACAAGGTACCTACAGTACATCTCTGCAGCAGCAAGCTCCCTAAAGTGTGTGGTCGAACATGTTCCCGGACGCTGAAGTGTGGGGTGCACTCGTGCGAGAAGGAGTGTCACGAGGGGCCGTGCGATTCCTGCGAGGCGTCCGTTGAACAAGGTACCTACAGTACATTTCTGCAGCAGCAAGCTCCCACAAGTCTGTGGTCGAACATGTTCCCGGATGCTAGAGTGTGGGGTGCACTCATGCGAGAAGGAATGTCACGAGGGGCCGTGCGATGCCTGCGAGGCGTCTGTTGAACAAGGTACCTACAGTACATCTCTGCAGCAGCAAGCTCCCTAAAGTGTGTGGTCGAACATGTTCCCGGACGCTGAAGTGTGGGGTGCACTCGTGCGAGAAGGAGTGTCACGAGGGGCCGTGCGATTCCTGCGAGGCGTCCGTTGAACAAGGTACCTACAGTACATTTCTGCAGCAGCAAGCTCCCACAAGTCTGTGGTCGAACATGTTCCCGGATGCTAGAGTGTGGGGTGCACTCATGCGAGAAGGAATGTCACGAGGGGCCGTGCGATGCCTGCGAGGCGTCTGTTGAACAAGGTACCTACAGTACATCTCTGCAGCAGCAAGCTCCCTAAAGTGTGTGGTCGAACATGTTCCCGGACGCTGAAGTGTGGGGTGCACTCGTGCGAGAAGGAGTGTCACGAGGGGCCGTGCGATTCCTGCGAGGCGTCCGTTGAACAAGGTACCTACAGTACATTTCTGCAGCAGCAAGCTCCCACAAGTCTGTGGTCGAACATGTTCCCGGATGCTAGAGTGTGGGGTGCACTCATGCGAGAAGGAATGTCACGAGGGGCCGTGCGATGCCTGCGAGGCGTCTGTTGAACAAGGTACCTACAGTACATCTCTGCAGCAGCAAGCTCCCTAAAGTGTGTGGTCGAACATGTTCCCGGACGCTGAAGTGTGGGGTGCACTCGTGCGAGAAGGAGTGTCACGAGGGGCCGTGCGATTCCTGCGAGGCGTCCGTTGAACAAGGTACCTACAGTACATTTCTGCAGCAGCAAGCTCCCACAAGTCTGTGGTCGAACATGTTCCCGGACGCTGGAGTGTGGGGTGCACTCGTGCGTGAAGGAGTGCCACGAGGGGCCGTGCGATTCCTGCGAGGCGTCCGTTGAACAAGGTACCTACAGTACATTTCTGCAGCAGCAAGCTCCCACAAGTCTGTGGTCGAACATGTTCCCGGATGCTAGAGTGTGGGGTGCACTCATGCGAGAAGGAATGTCACGAGGGGCCGTGCGATGCCTGCGAGGCGTCTGTTGAACAAGGTACCTACAGTACATCTCTGCAGCAGCAAGCTCCCTAAAGTGTGTGGTCGAACATGTTCCCGGACGCTGAAGTGTGGGGTGCACTCGTGCGAGAAGGAGTGTCACGAGGGGCCGTGCGATTCCTGCGAGGCGTCCGTTGAACAAGGTACCTACAGTACATTTCTGCAGCAGCAAGCTCCCACAAGTCTGTGGTCGAACATGTTCCCGGATGCTAGAGTGTGGGGTGCACTCATGCGAGAAGGAATGTCACGAGGGGCCGTGCGATGCCTGCGAGGCGTCTGTTGAACAAGGTACCTACAGTACATCTCTGCAGCAGCAAGCTCCCTAAAGTGTGTGGTCGAACATGTTCCCGGACGCTGGAGTGTGGGGTGCACTCGTGCGAGAAGCAGTGCCACGAGGGGCCGTGCGATTCCTGCGAGGCGTCCGTTGAGCAACATACTGTATATTTTACATAATTTCTCTAATTACCCGGTTTTTGATCCCGGGTATGTCTTTAAGCTACGTCCAACAAAGAGGTATGGGCACTGCGAATGTCATCTCGCTAAGGTAGTAGGGCACAGCTCAGCGAATTTTATTTCGCTCAAATCTGGAGCAGAGCCCGACTGGGGAAGTATCTCCTTACAAAAAACCAGTAGTATTAGACCCTATTCATAGTGTTGTTTTCCTGCCGGTGAGTAAGGTTGCCAGAGAGCTCAAAGAGGATGCAGTGTGTTAACGACGGGGGACTCTATTGTCTCTAGCCGTAAAAAAATACGATAAATACTAACGATTATTTCTATACTAATATTAGATCAATCATGGCAAAACTATTGATGAAACTTGTCATATAAAAGTCTCCCGGAGATATTGACCTAAGGCTACGTCTAAATGTGAATATTTTTTTGTAGTGTGCTACTGTCCAGCGGCGAAGACCCGTTCAGTCCCGTGCACCGCGGCGACGGGCAGCTCCCCTCGCTGGTCGTGCGGCGCGGCGTGCGCGCGCGTGCTGGCGTGCGGCGCGCACGTGTGCCGCGCGCCGTGCCACGCGCCGCCGTGCGCCGCGTGCGCGCTGCTGCCGGCCGCCGTGCTCGCGTGCCCCTGCGGCCGCACTAGGTAAGTCATTTGTGCAAAAAAAATCCCTACACCTATGATATATAATAATGACAGATGGGTTATGCACGCTCCAAAAGTGAGGCACTTAAAATGAGTGCATTCAAACAATTGTCGCTAGTCGCGCCCCGGCCAGCGTGAGATGCGGACGTGCCAATGAGCTCCCGTCACCCGCGTGAGAAAGAGACAAACTGTAATTTTCTAACAATGAGAGTGACAAAGATGTAATGATTGTCCAAATAGATAAACATAAGAGAATCGTTGCTAGGTTATGAAATAACTCTAGAAGTATTTTTTGTGCTCATTTTGTAAGAGAATAACCCATTCATAGTAAATATCATTGCCCTACACTCTTTAAAATTAAAAACCTACACTTAAAAATTTAAAATTAATTTCACTTCCCCCCTTCATCCCCCTAAACTGCTTCCTAAAATCAAAGATTTGTGATTACGACCTGGGTACATTCACAACACGGGAATGTGGAACCACTTATTACTGGTCTTAATTTAATAATGCAAATCGGGGTCCGGACTCGTACGGGGAAGATGTCGGGAAAACTGTTTCCGGGATAGACGTGTTTTACCAATTCGCCAACTGAAGTGATCTCATAAGTGTTGTAACCCTAAATAAATATAGTAGGTCTATCATCTTTTTTTCACACCACCTAGTCGTATACGGGCTTTTTCTTCCCTGCTAGGAGGGAACAAAGTGGCACTTTTCTGTTCTAGGACATTCGTTTTTTTTCAGCCAGTTCGTCATCACAATCAAATTTCTTATTAAATTAATAGATTCATTATAATCAAGAAGCACACTAAGCACATATAAAGTTAAAATAAATATGATTCAACAATAAAGAAAAATTTTCCCCTAAGGTGGTGTGAAAAGCAGTATGTGTCACATAGGAGCAAAACTATTTTCAACTTGGGCGTTAACACTTGAATCCCTCACTACGCTCAGGAGTCTACTTTAGAATCCCTCGCTACGCTCTGGATTCTATTATAGACTCCATCGCTTCGTTTGGGAATCAATATACGCCCTCGCCGTAAATATTTCATTTTGCTCCCTTGTTACACAATCTACTTTTTACGTAAGTCGATGCAGTTCCATACATGGGTAATTTTAGTGGAATGAAAAACTTCTTAGCAGTGATAGGTAGAAGACATTGGAATTCGTGTTGGCATTTGTTGTGTGTAAAATTAATTTATTAAAATCAAATTCGACTTACCTCTGTAGTCTCTATTTTTCTTAACTCTGCTATCTGTAATAGGCATGGTGAATTTTTTTCATGTATGGTATCAATCGATTCGTTTTGTTGCGATGATCAAATGTCTATTTGGGGCCAATTGCGTTAAAGCAACACAAAAGTCGGAAATGAGACTTAAAGTCCGAGATTTGCATTTGTTTCTCAAAACGCTCCTAACAAAATGACGTGCAAAAGTGACGTCACGATCACATAGTCGCCCTGTTTTGAAATTGCTATTTTTACAGTGAAATGTTGCGTTTATGTATATGGTTGCTATAAAAATTATTTTACAGTAAAATATAAAAAATCTAATGGTATATATTTTTTTTAATTTCGCACTTGAAAAAATTGTAAAATTTAGAAATTTTGCAGCTTGATATCTTTGAGCCATTTCAATAGAATGAGGGTTTCCGCGATTGAGTTTTTCACTAGATGGCAGCACCGTGACGACAGGTATTTTTGGCAGTAGCTGTCAAAATCCACCAATCAAAAAATATATGGTTAAACATGATTGGTGAATTGTGACAGCTAGACCTGTCGCCACGGTGCTACCATCTAGTGAAAAACTCGATCGCGGAAACCCTCATTTATAAATTATCACTTTAATTGGATATATTGATCATTTTGCATCCTATCAACTAAATTTTATTGCATAATTCAACATGTGTCATCATACCTATTTAAAACCATCTTTCCCGCGCAGGTTACCCGCGGAGCAGCGCAAGTCGTGCACGGACCCGATCCCGCTGTGCGGGAACATTTGCGCCAAGCCGCTGCCGTGCGGGCCCGCCGGGGACAAACATTTCTGCAAACTTGATTGCCATGAAGGTATGAGACGTCAAATCATTAATCACCATCAAAAACATTAATAGGCAAGATGCAATATTTTCATTTATGCTTTCATTTGAAAGAATGGCATGTAGAATAGACCGCGAGTGTATTCAAAAATTATAATACTATAATTTATAGTCAAAAATTGCGGTTACAAACTGACAATTTAAATTTTCGCGCCTAAACGGGTCTACAGTTCCTGTGACGTCACTCATGTGTGTCACTCGCATATTTGTTCATTCACAGTGTCAAATTCTTGTTTTTTTTTTTTAATTTTTGACCTGGATGCTAGCCCTTTAAGCCAAATCCTATAGACAGTTGCCAACCTCATTAGTTGTCATAACAGAAGTGACGTCACCAGATGCTGATTGGTGGATTAAAACACGTTCCGTTTCACATTTCTTCAAATCGTAATTATTTTTTTGAAATTAGTATAAACTAAAGTAAAAACGTTTCAATAGCTATTAGTTTACATTTTTTCGACATTTTGATCACAAAATAATGGTAAATATTATAGCTGCATCTTCCCTATTAAGGAGTTGAAGTGACAATAAAGGCAACTATATTTTCAGCAACCAAAATTTAGATTTGCTACATAATTTGTATCTCCTAATTATAATATCTGCCTCCAACAAATATATCTGTCACCAGTTTTAAACGAAGCGGTCACCAATATAAAACTTTGATTAAACAAGTGATAAAGCGTCCAAGTGTCGTAAAAATTAGTCGTAACTTCTTGTTCACTCTCCGAAGCGATGCTCCGAAACGTGGTTTTTGTTACTAAAACTAGAGTTTACGAATTGACTATATTTTCGTCCAAAAACAAAGACAGAAGTCTTAGCTGCGCCACTTGATAGGGCGGCGGCTCGCGACGGTCGGCGGTGAGAGCGAGATACCGAGCTCCGATCTTTCTGTCTTACCTATAGCCGCTGCTGGTCGCCTCTGCCGCCGCGCGAAGTCGTGGTCGACCCCTTTATGGAGTTAATTACGAGTATTAGTTTCAAGCTTGGAGAATTAAATGGAGATGGGCCGGCCACATAGGAGGATTGACAGATGACAGATGGACCAACAAAGTCACAAAGTGGCCAGGACCCCATGGCAAAAGGAAGGTGGGAAAACCCATAACAAGATGGTCCAAGGATATAGCCACAGCTGGAGAAAATTGGCAAATCAAGACTAAAGACCGAGAAAGGTGGAAAGATATGGAGGAGGGCTATACCCGACAGGGGTCCTTAATATAGTAAAATAAACAACAATATTAATAGAAAACTTTTATTATATAAAAATATTTAAGGAAAAATTAAGGCTTAAATTAAAATAAATAATTAGTTTCAAGCACAGATAACCTCAACTATTACTAGATATATCATAAGTACAACTCGAGGTCACCACACATCAGCGCTCCCGTACTAATTAAGTATGAGAGCGCGACCGCTTATTTCATTTGAGTTAACGTTTTTGATCATTACTCATGTGAATTAAAAATATCCACAAAAATCAAGTTATAGGGCTAACGGCCTCCTAGCCTAGTCGGTAGTGACCCTGCCTACGAAGCAGGAGGTCCCGGGTTCGAATCCCGGTCAGGGCATTTATTTGTGTGTTTATCACGGATATTTGTTCCTGAGTTATGGATGTTTTCTATGTATTTAAGTATTTATATGTATATATCTATTACATAGATCGTCGTCTAGTACCCAACACAAGCCTTATTGAGCTTACTGTGGGACTAGGTCGATTTGTGTAAGATTGTCCCGTAATATTTATTTATATATTTATTTATTTATTTATAGGGACTAACCTGGATTGATATACTACAAAATGGCGTAGAATACTATTGACATGTGCTGTTCGAATGGTAGAAATTTACGAATAAAATTGCGCTTATGTGTGGTGACCCCGTGCTCCTTGTAAAAGCTTAATGATGAGTAGTCTGTGGTTTCAAGAGACAAAATCGATGCAGGTGCGTGCCCTGTGTGCCCCGACAAGACCCTGCTGCCGTGCCGCTGCGGCCACTCCAGCCGCGAGGTGCCGTGCTCCGAGCTACCGCAGATGCTGGACAACGTGTTCTGCCAGAAGAAGTGCAACAAGGTAACGGTTTGCAATGCCGTTTCAACCTCTAGCCGCCATTAGGCCTATGACTGCCTTTTCTTGCCATTCAGTTGTATTATAAATTTTATATACACGGTGCTCGCGAGGAAACCGCATAATTTTAACAGCGTTATCCCGACCTTATTTAGAGACTAAAATGTCAAATAAACTTTTCTGAAATTCATCTTGTTTCGGAGTTATAACCAATTTAAAAAATTAAATATTTTGATTATAACTCAGGACTGAACGCTTTCTTAACGGCAATTTTACCACTATGGAACTCATTATAGGCATCCCTGTTGACAGACATCAAAGTGACAGGAAACACTTTAACTTTGATTTTAAGAAAAAAAGTAGTTTTATTTGTTTCTAGGCATAGTTTTGTCATTAACATTTATTTTTAAGTCAATCAAATACAAACACTGAAAACATTGAAAAAATAATCAACCCAGCAGGACTTGAACCTCGCATCGATACGCCTTACCGGGGCTCGATCGCTTTACCAATTAAGCTATGGGTTCAGTTACTGAGTTGACGAAATTCTCAATGCCTTCAATCATCTTTTTGCATTTATTTTTACATCGACTTTATAGCAGCCGTAAGCGACATCTAGGTGCTAACTACTGGAGTTAGATACCCTTCCCGCCGACCCTTTTACAAGTGTCACAACGGAAATAATAGATGGCGCTGCTATCAACTCATAATTATTTTACATGTTTTTTTAAAGTGGGGCATTCCACTCATACAATAGTATGTTATTCAATCAAATACAAACACTGAAAACATTGAAAAAATAATCAACCCAGCAGGACTTGAACCTCGCATCGATACGCCTTACCGGGGCTCGATCGCTTTACCAATTAAGCTATGGGTTCAGTTACTGAGTTGACGAAATTCTCAATGCCTTCAATCATCTTTTTGCATTTATTTTTACATCGACTTTATAGCAGCCGTAAGCGAGGTATCTAACTCCAGTAGTTAGCACCTAGATGTCGCTTACGGCTGCTATAAAGTCGATGTAAAAATAAATGCAAAAAGATGATTGAAGGCATTGAGAATTTCGTCAACTCAGTAACTGAACCCATAGCTTAATTGGTAAAGCGATCGAGCCCCGGTAAGGCGTATCGATGCGAGGTTCAAGTCCTGCTGGGTTGATTATTTTTTCAATGTTTTCAGTGTTTGTATTTGATTGAATAACATACTATTGTATGAGTGGAATGCCCCACTTTAAAAAAACATGTAAAATAATTATGATTTCTTTTTAATATAAGAATACAAGAAAAGAAAAACAAAAACATTTTTTTTTTGGCGGAATTGTCCAAAAGTCATATGATATTTTTTACTTCTTTTGGCCTCAGGAGTACGCTGTTGAAATTATGCGGTTTCCTCGCGAGCACCTTGTATATATATTTTTTTTTCAACCAGTTCTGTTTTTACAGAAACTATCATGCGGCCGTCATCGCTGCCGCGACTCCTGTTGCTCGGCCACCGCACACCGCTGCGGCGTGGTGTGCGGCCGCATGCTCGCCTGTCAGCTCCACCGCTGCGAGCAGTTCTGCCACACCGGCCACTGTTCCCCTTGCACCAGAGCCAGTGAGTACTGTACACAGTGGACCGCCTCCTGCCGCTCCCACCGCACACCGCTGCGGCGTGGTGTGCGGCCGCATGCTCGCCTGTCAGCTCCACCGCTGCGAGCAGTTCTGCCACACCGGCCACTGTTCCCCTTGCACCAGAGCCAGTGAGTACTGTACACAGTGGACCGCCTCCTGCCGCTCCCACCGCACACCGCTGCGGCGTGGTGTGCGGCCGCATGCTCGCCTGTCAGCTCCACCGCTGCGAGCAGTTCTGCCACACCGGCCACTGTTCCCCTTGCACCAGAGCCAGTGAGTACTGTACACAGTGGACCGCCTCCTGCCGCTCCCACCGCACACCGCTGCGGCGTGGTGTGCGGCCGCATGCTCGCCTGTCAGCTCCACCGCTGCGAGCAGTTCTGCCACACCGGCCACTGTTCCCCTTGCACCAGAGCCAGTGAGTACTGTACACAGTGGACCGCCTCCTGCCGCTCCCACCGCACACCGCTGCGGCGTGGTGTGCGGCCGCATGCTCGCCTGTCAGCTCCACCGCTGCGAGCAGTTCTGCCACACCGGCCACTGTTCCCCTTGCACCAGAGCCAGTGAGTACTGTACACAGTGGACCGCCTCCTGCCGCTCCCACCGCACACCGCTGCGGCGTGGTGTGCGGCCGCATGCTCGCCTGTCAGCTCCACCGCTGCGAGCAGTTCTGCCACACCGGCCACTGTTCCCCTTGCACCAGAGCCAGTGAGTACTGTACTGTAGAGGTTGGATAGAAACCTCTACATTATTGGTCGTTTTATGTCAAATATTCTTCATTCAAATTAAAAGTCAATGTAAATAATGAATCCAATATGAAAAACAGTCACCATCGAGGCTCCCAGCCTCATGGTCACGCGCGCATTCCTTAAAATTAAATCTAAATAAATCAAGATTATCAAGCTCTACCCCCTGTGTTTTATCTGAAGCTACATACCCCATCACAGTACACAGTGGACCGCCTCCTGCTGCTCCCCACCGACACCTGCCAATCAATTTAATGTATATTGTAGTGGCAAGCCGTTTTAATAATAATCCCATTGTGTTCAGGTTTCGAGGAGCTGAGCTGCTCGTGCGGTGCGGAGGTGCTGCTGCCGCCCGTCCCGTGCGGGGCCAAGCGGCCCGCGTGCGCGGCGCCGTGCCGCCGGGGCGCGCGCGTGCGGCCCACCCCGCCCCTGCACGCGTGCCACGAGGGCGCGTGCCCGCCCTGCGTGGTGCTCACGGCCAAGCGCTGCCACGGCCAGCACGAGGTATGCACACCCACACCCTGCGCGGCCCGTGCCGCCGGGCGCGCGCGTGCGGCCACCCCGCCCTGCACGCGTGCCACGAGGGCGCGTGCCCGCCCTGCGTGGTGCTCACGGCCAAGCGCTGCCACGGCCAGCACGAGGTATGCACACCCACACCCTGCGCGGCCCGTGCCGCCGGGCGCGCGCGTGCGGCCACCCCGCCCTGCACGCGTGCCACGAGGGCGCGTGCCCGCCCTGCGTGGTGCTCACGGCCAAGCGCTGCCACGGCCAGCACGAGGTATGCACACCCACACCCTGCGCGGCCCGTGCCGCCGGGCGCGCGCGTGCGGCCACCCCGCCCTGCACGCGTGCCACGAGGGCGCGTGCCCGCCCTGCGTGGTGCTCACGGCCAAGCGCTGCCACGGCCAGCACGAGGTATGCACACCCACACCCTGCGCGGCCCGTGCCGCCGGGCGCGCGCGTGCGGCCACCCCGCCCTGCACGCGTGCCACGAGGGCGCGTGCCCGCCCTGCGTGGTGCTCACGGCCAAGCGCTGCCACGGCCAGCACGAGGTATGCACACCCACACCCTGCGCGGCCCGTGCCGCCGGGCGCGCGCGTGCGGCCACCCCGCCCTGCACGCGTGCCACGAGGGCGCGTGCCCGCCCTGCGTGGTGCTCACGGCCAAGCGCTGCCACGGCCAGCACGAGGTATGCACACCCACACCCTGCGCGGCCCGTGCCGCCGGGCGCGCGCGTGCGGCCACCCCGCCCTGCACGCGTGCCACGAGGGCGCGTGCCCGCCCTGCGTGGTGCTCACGGCCAAGCGCTGCCACGGCCAGCACGAGGTATGCACACCCACACCCTGCGCGGCCCGTGCCGCCGGGCGCGCGCGTGCGGCCACCCCGCCCTGCACGCGTGCCACGAGGGCGCGTGCCCGCCCTGCGTGGTGCTCACGGCCAAGCGCTGCCACGGCCAGCACGAGGTATGCACACCCACACCCTGCGCGGCCCGTGCCGCCGGGCGCGCGCGTGCGGCCACCCCGCCCTGCACGCGTGCCACGAGGGCGCGTGCCCGCCCTGCGTGGTGCTCACGGCCAAGCGCTGCCACGGCCAGCACGAGGTATGCACACCCACACCCTGCGCGGCCCGTGCCGCCGGGCGCGCGCGTGCGGCCACCCCGCCCTGCACGCGTGCCACGAGGGCGCGTGCCCGCCCTGCGTGGTGCTCACGGCCAAGCGCTGCCACGGCCAGCACGAGGTATGCACACCCACACCCTGCGCGGCCCGTGCCGCCGGGCGCGCGCGTGCGGCCACCCCGCCCTGCACGCGTGCCACGAGGGCGCGTGCCCGCCCTGCGTGGTGCTCACGGCCAAGCGCTGCCACGGCCAGCACGAGGTATGCACACCCACACCCTGCGCGGCCCGTGCCGCCGGGCGCGCGCGTGCGGCCACCCCGCCCTGCACGCGTGCCACGAGGGCGCGTGCCCGCCCTGCGTGGTGCTCACGGCCAAGCGCTGCCACGGCCAGCACGAGGTATGCACACCCACACCCTGCGCGGCCCGTGCCGCCGGGCGCGCGCGTGCGGCCACCCCGCCCTGCACGCGTGCCACGAGGGCGCGTGCCCGCCCTGCGTGGTGCTCACGGCCAAGCGCTGCCACGGCCAGCACGAGGTATGCACACCCACACCCTGCGCGGCCCGTGCCGCCGGGCGCGCGCGTGCGGCCACCCCGCCCTGCACGCGTGCCACGAGGGCGCGTGCCCGCCCTGCGTGGTGCTCACGGCCAAGCGCTGCCACGGCCAGCACGAGGTATGCACACCCACACCCTGCGCGGCCCGTGCCGCCGGGCGCGCGCGTGCGGCCACCCCGCCCTGCACGCGTGCCACGAGGGCGCGTGCCCGCCCTGCGTGGTGCTCACGGCCAAGCGCTGCCACGGCCAGCACGAGGTATGCACACCCACACCCTGCGCGGCCCGTGCCGCCGGGCGCGCGCGTGCGGCCACCCCGCCCTGCACGCGTGCCACGAGGGCGCGTGCCCGCCCTGCGTGGTGCTCACGGCCAAGCGCTGCCACGGCCAGCACGAGGTATGCACACCCACACCCTGCGCGGCCCGTGCCGCCGGGCGCGCGCGTGCGGCCACCCCGCCCTGCACGCGTGCCACGAGGGCGCGTGCCCGCCCTGCGTGGTGCTCACGGCCAAGCGCTGCCACGGCCAGCACGAGGTATGCACACCCACACCCTGCGCGGCCCGTGCCGCCGGGCGCGCGCGTGCGGCCACCCCGCCCTGCACGCGTGCCACGAGGGCGCGTGCCCGCCCTGCGTGGTGCTCACGGCCAAGCGCTGCCACGGCCAGCACGAGGTATGCACACCCACACCCTGCGCGGCCCGTGCCGCCGGGCGCGCGCGTGCGGCCACCCCGCCCTGCACGCGTGCCACGAGGGCGCGTGCCCGCCCTGCGTGGTGCTCACGGCCAAGCGCTGCCACGGCCAGCACGAGGTATGCACACCCACACCCTGCGCGGCCCGTGCCGCCGGGCGCGCGCGTGCGGCCACCCCGCCCTGCACGCGTGCCACGAGGGCGCGTGCCCGCCCTGCGTGGTGCTCACGGCCAAGCGCTGCCACGGCCAGCACGAGGTATGCACACCCACACCCTGCGCGGCCCGTGCCGCCGGGCGCGCGCGTGCGGCCACCCCGCCCTGCACGCGTGCCACGAGGGCGCGTGCCCGCCCTGCGTGGTGCTCACGGCCAAGCGCTGCCACGGCCAGCACGAGGTATGCACACCCACACCCTGCGCGGCCCGTGCCGCCGGGCGCGCGCGTGCGGCCACCCCGCCCTGCACGCGTGCCACGAGGGCGCGTGCCCGCCCTGCGTGGTGCTCACGGCCAAGCGCTGCCACGGCCAGCACGAGGTATGCACACCCACACCCTGCGCGGCCCGTGCCGCCGGGCGCGCGCGTGCGGCCACCCCGCCCTGCACGCGTGCCACGAGGGCGCGTGCCCGCCCTGCGTGGTGCTCACGGCCAAGCGCTGCCACGGCCAGCACGAGGTATGCACACCCACACCCTGCGCGGCCCGTGCCGCCGGGCGCGCGCGTGCGGCCACCCCGCCCTGCACGCGTGCCACGAGGGCGCGTGCCCGCCCTGCGTGGTGCTCACGGCCAAGCGCTGCCACGGCCAGCACGAGGTATGCACACCCACACCCTGCGCGGCCCGTGCCGCCGGGCGCGCGCGTGCGGCCACCCCGCCCTGCACGCGTGCCACGAGGGCGCGTGCCCGCCCTGCGTGGTGCTCACGGCCAAGCGCTGCCACGGCCAGCACGAGGTATGCACACCCACACCCTGCGCGGCCCGTGCCGCCGGGCGCGCGCGTGCGGCCACCCCGCCCTGCACGCGTGCCACGAGGGCGCGTGCCCGCCCTGCGTGGTGCTCACGGCCAAGCGCTGCCACGGCCAGCACGAGGTATGCACACCCACACCCTGCGCGGCCCGTGCCGCCGGGCGCGCGCGTGCGGCCACCCCGCCCTGCACGCGTGCCACGAGGGCGCGTGCCCGCCCTGCGTGGTGCTCACGGCCAAGCGCTGCCACGGCCAGCACGAGGTATGCACACCCAAACTTTAACTCATTCAATAAGGACATCGCTAACGATGTTCTTATAGGATACCATTAGACAAAGTTTATCCATACTAATATTATAAATGGGAAAGTGTATGTGTTTGTTTGTTTGTCCGTCTTTCACGGCAAAACGGGGCGACGAATTGACGTGATTTTTTAAGTGGAGATAGTTGAAAGGATGGAGAGTGACATAGGCTACTTTTTGTCTCTTTCTAACCACCCACTTCCCTAAAATGGGGGATGGAAGTTTGTATGGAGCATTCCGGGGGGCAAAGGGGAACCGTGTTACCCCGAATTTAACGCGAGCGAAGCCGCGGGCAAAAGCTAGTAAGTCATATATTCATTTATTTACGCTACGGAGATCGAACAGCTATCAAAACAAAATAGCACTAATTAATAAGAGATGGAAAGTCAATTACAGGATCACACTTACAGCTACAAATTATTACATTCAAGTTTTACTTAAATAATTTTAAACAAATAATTTTAAACAAAAAAGAACCGACTTCACTAAGCATCCACCTTTCCAACACCAAATGTTCGATCTGCTGTAAAAAATACTCAAATCACCATAGGTGTGCCTATAATAGTTGAAGAGTTCCCTCCATTTCTCCAGAATTCCATCATCAGATCCTGACCTGGTTACAATGGGACCAACTGTGAAGTATACTCTTTCAAACAAAAAAAGAATTTTCCAAATCGGTCCAGCCGTCTTCGAATAATCGGTGAACATACATAAAAAAAAAAATAGCAAAAACAAAGATCCCGACGAATTGATAACCTCCTCCTTCGAAATCTTGAAGTCGGTTGATATAATTTTAAACAAAAAAGAACCGACTTCACTAAGCATCCACCTTTCCAACACCAAATGTTCGATCTGCTGTAAAAAATACTCGAATCACCATAGGTGTGCCTATAATAGTTGAAGAGTTCCCTCGATTTCTCCAGGATCCCATCATCAGATCCTGACATGGTTACAATGGGACCAACTGTGAAGTATACGCTTTCAAACAAAAAAGAATTTTCCAAATCGGTCCAGCCATCTTCGAATAATCGGTGAACATACATTAAAAAAAAAAAAAAAAAAAAAACAAAGATCCCGACGAATTGATAACCTTCTCCTTCGAAATCTTGAAGTCGGTTGAAAAGGTGACAACGCTCGAACACAGCAACACACAACATAAGAAAACAATCAATATAAGGTATATGAACCAGGAGTGGCAAATTTCAAACACAAGTGACAAGCTGAATTACAATAAAAATAAAAATAAAATACTTTGCTAAGCAGGACAAAGCACCCAACGTTTGTGAACAAATATTTTTAAGCATTCTCAATCAAAACATTTTAACGTCATATTGTGTCTAATAACAGACAGATATATCTTAAATATATTCACAGTAGCCATTTAATTGACATATTATAATGCTAGAGTAAAAAAATATAGTTCATCTACACTCACATTGTAAGTCCTCTAAAATGTGTTCAGTAACGGTAGGCAGTGGCTAGCATTACCACAACCGATTTTACTATGATAAGCTTTTTATCTGTGGCAGTAACGTAATTTTAACATTACATGCTCAAATATTGTTAAGTTATGAGTTTCAAATTTAGAACATCGAATTTGATAATGTAATGTAAATCCTGGCCTCCTCCCTGACCGCCGGCACAATCGAGTTGGCCATGGCGGTGCAATGGCGGTCATTCTTATAGTTTCCGAACACTTCGTTTAGGATTTATAATACGTGTATGCAACTGTACATAAACTACTATTATTTTCATGTTATGACTTCTGAGTTTAGCAGTTGGACGGATTAAAAAGCATATAAAGATATGTTGCTAGATCTGTTAGAGACGAACTATTAGTCTTATTAATTGTATTTCTTATTCTATAGGAGCGTAAAACGATCCCGTGCTCGCAAGAAGAGTTTTCGTGCGGCCTACCGTGCGGCAAGCCGCTGCCGTGCGGCAAGCACACGTGCCAGAAGACGTGCCACAAAGGCCCGTGCGACGCCGGCAAGTAAGTGCTACTTGTACTAAGGAGAGCCGTCTCCTAACGATTTATCTTTTTTTTTTTAGATAACAAACAGTCGCATCTAAATGTATATTAGCTGAAGAGATAACAAACAGACCTTTAGTTCCATTTAATATAAAGGAATACATTTTTAGATAAATAGAAACAGGACGGGTATTAGGCACCTTCATGTCAACTTTTCGCTTAGGTACAGTCAAGTGCAAAAATACGTATCGAAATAATCGTCTCATAAATATGGTACTACGCACTTATTACAACGGAATAAGATACTATGGGACATATTTTTGAGTAAGATGAGTACACCCATATTTTTACACTTGACTGTACAAACAATACAATATGTTAATAGGTAAGTACACCTACATAAAAGGATAATAGTGCATTACTTACCAAGGACTGTAAAAGAAAGAAAGCCCGATATCGCAGGTATTTGTAAATATGCGATAGAGGGCCTGGACCTGGGTATGTACTTAAACTACGTCCGGACCCGGGTATGTCCTTAAACTACGTCCGGACCCGGGTATGTCCTTAAACTACGTCCGGACCCGGGTATGTCCTTAAACTACGCCAAAAAGAGAGGTATGGGTACTGCGAATGACATCTCGCTAAGTGTGGTAGGGCACGTTCAGCGAATATCATCGCTCAAATCTGGAGCAGAGCCCGACTGGGGAAGTACCTCCACCTTACAGAAAACTACAGCCAAATAGCACTAGACCCTACTCATAGTGTTGTGTTCCTGCTGGTGAGTAAGGTTGCCAAAGAGCTCAAAGAGGACCCAGTGTGTTGACGATGACGGACCTTCTTGTTCCTTTAGTCGTCAACACAGTGAATCCTCCTTTTTGTAAAGGGTCGGCAACGCGCATGTGACTCCTTTGGAGTTGCAGGCGTCCATAGGTTACGGTAGCTGCTTACCATCAGGCGGGCCGTATGCTTGTTTGCCACCGTCGTGGTATAAAAAAAAAAAAAAGAGGGCTCTTTTTTACTGCCCGTGGTGAGTACACAATTTTACGTCTCCACCTGGCCATAATGCGAGTTTTACCGTACGCGTAGCGTGCGATAAAACTTACATTATGGCCAGGTGTGACGTAAAAGTATTAATACGCTATATAGGGTTTAACAAAAATGCTGGTGATCCGTTTAATGGCATAATTAGTATCGTATTCTAATTATGTAAAACTAAGAAAAAATAATTTTGCGAAAAATAAAATTGGTTTTGTATTTAAGGTTGGCCGGCTGAGACCACATGTGCTGCAATTAATTTTGTATTAAGCAGAACGTCTGCTAACGATACCACAATGCTTAGAAAAAATGGAAAAGTAGAAAAATCCACTGCCTCAGGCGAGACTCGAACTCGCGACTCTGGGATACATGCCCATCGCTCTGACCAACTGAGCTAATGAGACACACCGGAACTACTGAGACACTATATCCCATATGCGTCCCCCTAAGACGCATATGGGATATAGTGGAGAAATTCGCAGCCATCAGGTGTGTCTCATTAGCTCAGTTGGTCAGAGCGATGGGCATGTATCCCAGAGTCGCGAGTTCGAGTCTCGCCTGAGGCAGTGGATTTTTCTACTTTTCCATTTTTTCTAAGCATTGCACATGTGCTGTACAAAAAAAGTTTTTTTGCGTCCAAAAAACTTTTTTTCCTTTTTTTCTTAGTCTCAATACGATACCAATTATTTCCTTTAACGGATCACCAGTATTATTGTTACACCCTGTATGTTATGAAGAAAATATGTTATATATTTTAAATGCTTAAATAAAAACTACAAGGTAATTTACGGAATTGACCAAGATGCGAACTCTTGAATGTCTGACACATCGGTTTGATAGTTCTAACTAGCTGAGCTATCGAAGCCTAGTGAATTGGCAGAGTAGTCATTATAAAATTTCCACTTTTACTTCAATTTAATTTTTTTTTCGTTGATTGAAAATTAAAATTCCATATCCATATTGTATTTTAAGATGCTATACCATTGATTAACAGGAGATGACATCCCTAAGAAATTCTTTGTCCCAAAAGTTGTAGTGAACACTACAAGTCTATACTACTCTTCGATTCTGTCATAGCTGTCAACCGCCAAATATGGCGCACAAAAATTGTTCTAGATAGAAATAGAAAACATTTATTCGCGACAACAACAACATGCATACAAACATATTTAATCTAAGGATAATAACTAATTATATGGTGGCCACGAAATGGCACATCTAGTAGAATATATATAATAATCATGTTATCCTTCCAGTATTTAAATAGTGAAATAAAACTATTGTGTTGCTCTGAAAGAGGTTATTTTTATTATTCACAATGTTACTTACATCTTATAAAAACACATGAACCTATGTTTAAACGTTTTAAATTTAAGTTTAATAATAATAAAAAATTGTACTTACTAACATAATATGGAAAGTTTCCGAAATAAATGAATATTTAATTTAATTTTTAAATACCTAATTACTATGAACTCACCTGAAAGAGAAACAACCGTTTAAGCTATTATTCCACTTAATTTCTATGTATTCTATTATAATTCTCATATCTCTTAACGTATCTCATAGACTTCTATTGCAGTATTGCATGACTTTACTCAAAACCCATCTGTCACCTGTCAGTGTCAAATTAGATTGACCTGTCATAAGCCTCCACAGATAACTGAATGAAGTCTAACGAACTTCATTTACATATATAATAAATCAATGTATTATACAGCAGAAAATCTACCCTCGTCTCCTGAACTTTACGTTTCTACCTAGATGCACTCAACCGTGCAACGAGAAACGGCCGAGCTGCGGACATCCGTGCGCCGCGCCGTGCCACTCGGGCGACAGCGACAAAGCTGACAAGGGTGACAAGGGTGACAGGAGCGACAAGAGTGACAGGAGCGACAAGCCGTGTCCGAGCAGCGCGCCGTGCCGCAAGCTCGTGCGTGCCACGTGTCCGTGCGGCAGGCGCGCGGCCGAGCGCTCGTGCCACGACAACGCTCGCGACCTGGCCAAGTAACTTCTATAATTAATTCCAGAATGCTATGATTGCTATATTATTGCCATTTTTTAAATGGTCTACAAACTGAGTGTCACACTATATTACAGCAAATAGAAACAAGTTTAAAATAGCAGACACAGCGTGCTTGAAAATACAAACGGTAAACAATATTGTTAGGTATGTAAGTAAATGTCGAATGCAATTGTTTCAGAAACAATGATGTTCATTTGTGTGTACAGTTCAAACATTTTTAGCGTGTTCTTTCGATTTTAAGCATTTTTACGCTTACCTGTCGTCGTGATTTTAAATTAATAGTGCACATTTTTCATCTGATTAATACATTGCTTTTGTTTAGAATAATGAGTTCGCTGGCCGCATCCAAGATGCAAGATGGAGGTTCGGTGGACTTGTCGGAAGTGCAGCGCCCCACCGCCATGCTCAAAACGTAAGTACAACCCTGCACACGAGCCGCGATAAATCGCAGGGGGGATACACATGCTACAACAAGATCCACAACCCCGTTCTTCGAGTTTTTTTGTACCACAACGGTCGCAAACAAACATACTGCCCGCTTGACGGTAAGCAGCTATCGTAGCCTATGGCCGCCTTCAACTGCAACGAGCTGAGGTATCTCAAGGAGGATTCATTGTGTTGACGGCTAATACCGCCTCCGTCGTCAACACACTGCATCCTCTTTGAGCTCTCTGGCGACATTCATCACCGACAGGAACACTTATGAGTAGGGTCTAGTGCTATTTGGCCATAAAAATCGCTCGTCCACGATTTTTTTCCCCTTCCTCTGTAACAATAACAATGTACTACAGTCAAACTTGGATAAGAGATAACGGGTTAAACGAGAAACCTCTATCAGGGAGAGTAATTGTCAGGCCCCGTCATTTTTGTCCTTGATTACCTCTATGAGCGAGACATAAAAACCTATCCTAGAAAGAGTATTCTCCCGTTCACACCTCTGTTACAGAAAGTGTCTGTCCCTTGACCTCTGTCAACGAGAGTACATTTACTAAGAGATGTTATTTATAGTTTGACCGATCTTTCTTTTCTGTCAGACTGGAATGCGACGACGAGTGCCGCGTGGAGGCGCGTACGCGTCGCATCGCCCTCGCCCTGCAGATCCGCAACCCCGACGTGTCCGCCAAGCTGCAGCCGCGCTACAGCGACCACGTGCGCGCCCTCGCCGCGCGCGAGCCCGCCTTCGCACGACAAGTGCACGACAAGCTCACCGAGCTCGTGCAGCTCGCCAAGAAGGTATGTGAGACGTACGAGACAGATACAGACCCGCGACCCCGACGTGTCCGCCAAGCTGCAGACGCGCTACAGCGACCACGTGCGCGCCCTCGCCGCGCGCGAGCCCGCCTTCGCACGACAAGTGCACGACAAGCTCACCGAGCTCGTGCAGCTCGCCAAGAAGGTATGTGAGACGTACGAGACAGATACAGACCCGCGACCCCGACGTGTCCGCCAAGCTGCAGACGCGCTACAGCGACCACGTGCGCGCCCTCGCCGCGCGCGAGCCCGCCTTCGCACGACAAGTGCACGACAAGCTCACCGAGCTCGTGCAGCTCGCCAAGAAGGTATGTGAGACGTACGAGACAGATACAGACCCGCGACCCCGACGTGTCCGCCAAGCTGCAGCCGCGCTACAGCGACCACGTGCGCGCCCTCGCCGCGCGCGAGCCCGCCTTCGCACGACAAGTGCACGACAAGCTCACCGAGCTCGTGCAGCTCGCCAAGAAGGTATGTGAGACGTACGAGACAGATACAGACCCGCGACCCCGACGTGTCCGCCAAGCTGCAGACGCGCTACAGCGACCACGTGCGCGCCCTCGCCGCGCGCGAGCCCGCCTTCGCACGACAAGTGCACGACAAGCTCACCGAGCTCGTGCAGCTCGCCAAGAAGGTATGTGAGACGTACGAGACAGATACAGACCCGCGACCCCGACGTGTCCGCCAAGCTGCAGACGCGCTACAGCGACCACGTGCGCGCCCTCGCCGCGCGCGAGCCCGCCTTCGCACGACAAGTGCACGACAAGCTCACCGAGCTCGTGCAGCTCGCCAAGAAGGTATGTGAGACGTACGAGACAGATACAGACCCGCGACCCCGACGTGTCCGCCAAGCTGCAGCCGCGCTACAGCGACCACGTGCGCGCCCTCGCCGCGCGCGAGCCCGCCTTCGCACGACAAGTGCACGACAAGCTCACCGAGCTCGTGCAGCTCGCCAAGAAGGTATGTGAGACGTACGAGACAGATACAGACCCGCGACCCCGACGTGTCCGCCAAGCTGCAGACGCGCTACAGCGACCACGTGCGCGCCCTCGCCGCGCGCGAGCCCGCCTTCGCACGACAAGTGCACGACAAGCTCACCGAGCTCGTGCAGCTCGCCAAGAAGGTATGTGAGACGTACGAGACAGATACAGACCCGCGACCCCGACGTGTCCGCCAAGCTGCAGCCGCGCTACAGCGACCACGTGCGCGCCCTCGCCGCGCGCGAGCCCGCCTTCGCACGACAAGTGCACGACAAGCTCACCGAGCTCGTGCAGCTCGCCAAGAAGGTATGTGAGACGTACGAGACAGATACAGACCCGCGACCCCGACGTGTCCGCCAAGCTGCAGCCGCGCTACAGCGACCACGTGCGCGCCCTCGCCGCGCGCGAGCCCGCCTTCGCACGACAAGTGCACGACAAGCTCACCGAGCTCGTGCAGCTCGCCAAGAAGGTATGTGAGACGTACGAGACAGATACAGACCCGCGACCCCGACGTGTCCGCCAAGCTGCAGCCGCGCTACAGCGACCACGTGCGCGCCCTCGCCGCGCGCGAGCCCGCCTTCGCACGACAAGTGCACGACAAGCTCACCGAGCTCGTGCAGCTCGCCAAGAAGGTATGTGAGACGTACGAGACAGATACAGACCCGCGACCCCGACGTGTCCGCCAAGCTGCAGCCGCGCTACAGCGACCACGTGCGCGCCCTCGCCGCGCGCGAGCCCGCCTTCGCACGACAAGTGCACGACAAGCTCACCGAGCTCGTGCAGCTCGCCAAGAAGGTATGTGAGACGTACGAGACAGATACAGACCCGCGACCCCGACGTGTCCGCCAAGCTGCAGCCGCGCTACAGCGACCACGTGCGCGCCCTCGCCGCGCGCGAGCCCGCCTTCGCACGACAAGTGCACGACAAGCTCACCGAGCTCGTGCAGCTCGCCAAGAAGGTATGTGAGACGTACGAGACAGATACAGACCCGCGACCCCGACGTGTCCGCCAAGCTGCAGCCGCGCTACAGCGACCACGTGCGCGCCCTCGCCGCGCGCGAGCCCGCCTTCGCACGACAAGTGCACGACAAGCTCACCGAGCTCGTGCAGCTCGCCAAGAAGGTATGTGAGACGTACGAGACAGATACAGACCCGCGACCCCGACGTGTCCGCCAAGCTGCAGCCGCGCTACAGCGACCACGTGCGCGCCCTCGCCGCGCGCGAGCCCGCCTTCGCACGACAAGTGCACGACAAGCTCACCGAGCTCGTGCAGCTCGCCAAGAAGGTATGTGAGACGTACGAGACAGATACAGACCCGCGACCCCGACGTGTCCGCCAAGCTGCAGCCGCGCTACAGCGACCACGTGCGCGCCCTCGCCGCGCGCGAGCCCGCCTTCGCACGACAAGTGCACGACAAGCTCACCGAGCTCGTGCAGCTCGCCAAGAAGGTATGTGAGACGTACGAGACAGATACAGACCCGCGACCCCGACGTGTCCGCCAAGCTGCAGCCGCGCTACAGCGACCACGTGCGCGCCCTCGCCGCGCGCGAGCCCGCCTTCGCACGACAAGTGCACGACAAGCTCACCGAGCTCGTGCAGCTCGCCAAGAAGGTATGTGAGACGTACGAGACAGATACAGACCCGCAACCCCGACGTGTCCGCCAAGCTGCAGACGCGCTACAGCGACCACGTGCGCGCCCTCGCCGCGCGCGAGCCCGCCTTCGCACGACAAGTGCACGACAAGCTCACCAAGCTCGTGCAGCTTGCCAAGAAGGTATGTGAGACGTACGAGACAGATACAGACCCGCGACCCCGATGTGTCCGCCAAGCTGCAGCCGCGCTACAGCGACCACGTGCGCGCCCTAGAAGAAGGTTGCCATACTTCCTTTTATATGGCGACAAAGTGCAATCTCTCTTAATCTACAAGAAATATCAACCCCCCCTAGCCTACCATAAGAAATATCAACCTCCCCTAGCCTACTACAAGAAATATCAAGCCCCTCTCTAGCCTACTACAAGAAATATCAGCACCCTCTAATCTTCTACAAGAAATACATCTATCCCCTGAGTAGAATTCATAATTGAGTGAAGTAATTTGACAGCACTTTTACTTACATTGGACAATAACTTTGTATGCCATGTTCTATCAAATTACTGCACTGAATTATGAATTCTACCGTACTGCATTTATTTTTACATCAATACCCAAAAAATTATGCGGTTGTAGGTGTCTAATATCACTACCTAAACTCTGGGATCAGAAGGTTGGAATGTCAATTTAAAGTCACTGAATAACACAAGAAATAGTTTATTAAATGTTCCGCAATAGAGAACATGCGTGAAAAATATTTAATTTAATTTGTTGCATAAACACGTTCAACAACCCCAAATTAATACAAATAAGTGGAAATCCGTAATAATTTTTAACAGTTTTTTAATGATATTGCGGTTTAAAAACGTAAAATTTTAGGCATTTTTTTTTATACCTCAAATGTATTTTCGAAACTTCAGTTCGATTACTTATGTTCTAACAAGAAAAAAAATGTATGACAACTATATAGCTAAACGCATTTTTTCGTGCCTAAAATTACAAAAATCTTCCAAAAACTTGTTCCTTCCAAACAGTTTTCTGCAACTTTGTGGTCGGTGACGTCACAATCCGCACACTTTTTGTATGGGGCGTTTTGACGCGCGGCGCAGACGCCTAATGTATTTTCACATTTTTGACGTTTCAGGGCTATCATAGATAGTAGGTTTATTAGAGACATTTGAATCTACAGGGGAATAGAATCGAATGACGTCTTCCAAAAAAATCATGCATATTCCTAATTACTGCATAAACCAAGGTTATCACTGAAGGACAATTATATCAGTAAATTTAGCAAAACGTTAAAGTACACTACACATAGGTTTGTACGTTTGGGAACTACCGGTACCGGGCAAGTCGCAAGGCGGGGGACAACTGCCGAGGCCCGCGCCTCGCGGCTCACATCTAGAATGCGATGTCAGCATTCTTGTTACAATGTGACCCTACACGGTCTATATTATTTCATAACATAAGCATAATGTTAAAATTCTTACTTGTCAATTAAAATTTACAATTTTTTTTTGTCGCAGTCGAAACAGAAGACGCGCGCTCACTCGTTCCCGTCATGCAACTGGCAGAAACGCCAGTTCATACACGAGATGTGCGAGCAGTTCGGCTGCGAGTCAGTCGCGTACGACGCGGAGCCGAACCGGAACGTCGTAGCCACCGCCGACAAGGAGAAGGTTAGTTTACGGATTACACGCTAGATGGCGCTGTACCGCGTGTACAGAATCCTACATCGCGCTGTTAAGATTTTTCCTTTAATAATGACCCCATTCATTAACCTAGATGCGTTATATAAGACCCGACACCGGAGTCATAGCTGAAATGCGGATACTCCAGCACCTGGCCTCATTATAAGAAGCGCAGCCGGAGCTACCATAAGGTAGTCAAGAAAACTGACTGAAATATCACTTATTAGAGCTAATCAGATCAGGCATCTGGCAGCTTTAAATGGGTTGAGGTAAGAGTGACATGCCAGCAAAATTGTCCAACTGGGAAGGCAACTGTCAAAGTGACATCTTCAACACTACTAGTCCTTAGAAAAGATAATATGGCGGGAACTTGAAAGAATAATGTAAAACCGTGGTGCCACAGATTATATAATAATTCTTACGAACAGATATGAATCACTCATAGAATAAGCAAATACCTACGGTTTACGTACCTACGCAATAATACAATGGAGCGGCCTTCAACGCGCGGCACCCCGCACCTCCCGCGCACCTGCACAATCGCTAGGGTTGCATATGCTTGGAAATGTTTTATAGTTAAGGAAATACGTATTTTTCATTGATTCAGTGTTTAAGTGGTTCGCATGGGGCATAACAATTATAGTTACATGAGTAATATTGATTGCCGCGATGAGAGTATGATTAATCTTGACAGATTTGCCACACACTGTCAAAATTAATATGGATAGCTATCTCAATCTTATTCTAATCGCCTTTTAGCAATATCATCATAGTTATTTGAGAGATTTGTATTTCGTTAATAGTCTAAGAAACGATAAGCTTATTTTAAGCTTATCTAATTTTTATTAGCTTTGCTATTTTTTACATCCATCCGCATCGCAATAAATAAAATTTTTTCGTGATGACATTGTTCCGAGTTCCGAGTAGCGTCGCGCGCGGTACGGCGTGCGTTCAGTGAGCGCGTTGGTAACCCACTGACTTTAGCTCCCCCGGCGGAGGCGCAAAACGTAGGTATATAACTCGCTCGCGCGGGCATGATTCATATGCCTGGTGGTGCCCTAATGTCATGTCAAACGTTTTCAACCGACTTCAAGATTTCGAAGGAGGAGGTTATCAATTCGTTGGCATCTTTGCTTTTTTTGCTATTTTTTTTAAGTATGTTCACCGATTATTCGAAGACGGCTGGACCGATGTGGAAAATTCTTTTTTTGTTTGAAAGAGTATACTTCACAGTTGGTTCCATTGTAACCAGGCCAGGATCTGATGATGGGGTCCTGGAGAAATCGAGGGAACTCTTCAACTATTATAGGCACACCTATAGTGATTTGCGTATTTTTTACAGCACCTCGAGCTTTTGCTGTTGGAAAGGTGGATGCTAAGTGAAGTCGGTTCTTTTTTGTTTAAAATTATCTAGACACACGGCAGTGTGTCCGCCAAGTTCGAGCAAAAAAAGCGACACACCGGCCGTGGGTTATATTACACGAACCATTTCGGGCCAATTTCGACCACCCTATAACTCAAAACATATTTTATCTACGCATATGAAATTTCGAGTGTCTGTTGACATCCCCTTAATTGTCTAGAATACAAAATTTCATTATTCTACCTATAGCAGTTCTTGAGATATTGACGTCAGAAAATCGCTATTTTTACTATACACTCACTCACTGACTCACTGACTCATCAAAAACCTAGACCACTTCCAATGGTCGTACTGACTTGAAATTTGGCATGGAGATAGGTCTTAAGGTCAAAGTAAAGGGAAAAATCTGAAAACGGCCAAGTGTGAGTCAGTTTCGAAAACAACGAATATGTAATTTTGTTCTACTATAAGTAGGTATGGAGTGGAAATGAGATAAGACTTATTTAAATTTAGGTACATACCAATTTAAGACAATACATGTTTGTCTTAAAGACAAGAACAATAAAATTGTTCACCACTCTGTATGTGTCTGTTGCGGGAACCGAACCCACGATTTACGAAGTGCAAAGCAGGTCACTAGGTACACTAGGTGCGCTAAATCAGTCAAACAAAAATGAAAAGACTATTTTTTCTCGCATAGTCTAAATAATTTCTAATTTTACAACTAATAAAATCGCAGATTCAAGAACATGGAAATCATATATACTCTAAGATGGAATTATATATACTACTGCCCATCTCACCCTCCGATACGCCACGGGATGAGATGGGATGGTGCACTTCTAGGGCTACATAATAGGCCACCAATTATAATACCTACTGGTAGGTAGGTATTACCAAGATATTAATTATCTATGTAGGTAGCGTACTTACAGCGAATAAAGTACGTTATTGATGTATGTAATTAATAATTTATATGTAAGTAGGTACATTTTATAGGTGTAGGGAGCCAGTTTATTTGTAAAAATCACCTATAAATAAATAGTAAAATAGAATTAGACGCTTAGTATAAAGGGTTATAGTATAAAGTACATACCTAAGTGGAATGAGACATTTCCTAAAGCAAAAGTGATAAAAAAATAATAAAGAACCTACACCTAACAAAAATAAATGAAATCCCATCAAAAACATAAATGTGAAAGGCTGCCAAGTTCAATACTATGGGATTGCTTCGCCTATAAAAGAAGTGAGATCTGAATAAGTAGCAAATTCCATAAAAATACCTCAAATCATAAATAGTTATAGGAATGCACACTTGATTTCCAGCAGTTTTTAAGGTACATTTTGAATAAGTATCACGTTACATAGAAATACCTAAAATTATAATAGTCAGAGAAACGCACACCGGTTTTTTTAGCAGTTTCTTGATAACATTTATTATTTTCAGTACTTTTTAATGATGTAACTTGGCAAGTTTTAATAGAAAATTATATACTTGACACATTGCAGTCCAAAGGTGTCGATTCATTGCATTGAAAAGGTTTGTGGTGTGTGAAAACTTGCCAAGTAACATCATTAAAAAGTACTGAAAATAATAAATGTTATCAGGAAACTGCTAAAAAAACCGGTGTGCGTTTCTCTGACTATTATAATTTTAGGTATTTCTATGTAACGTGATACTTATTCAAAATGTAGGTACCTTAAAAACTGCTGGAAATCAAGTGTGCATTCCTATAACTATTTATGATTTGAGGTATTTTTATGGAACTTGGTACTTATTCAGATCTCACTTCTTTTATAGGCGAAGCATTCCCATAGTATCGAACTTGGCAGCCTTTCACATTTATGTTTTTGATGGGATTTGTTTAACACATTCAGTGCAGAAAACCCGACAATCGGGTATTTGATGATTTCGTTCCCAGGCCGGACGACCCGATAGTCGGGACTACAGCTTTATATGACGAAATTTTTGTGGCCTGGCGCGGATGTCTTGTTTGGCTGGGTGGCAATGAATGTGTTAAAATGATTGATAGATACTGTAAGTACCTCGTTGTTTCAGTCGTGGCTGCCGGCCATGAGCGTGCTGGAGGTGCTGGCGCGCGAGACCGGCAAGCGCCGCGTGCCCGGGCCCGTGCTGCGCGCGCCCGCCGCCGCCGCGCCCGCCGCCACCAAGTCAGTATAGTAGTCGGGGCTGCCGGCCACGAGCGCGGCGAAGGTCTTACACACAACTTCGGACACAATAGAACTGTCAGCTGGCTACTGGGACGTCCCCGCATTTCGATAGCTTTTTTACTTTGAATAGTTTTTCGGCGATAACTTTAGCAACGTTATAAAATTTGTTGGGGTTATAGGCCAAGCAAATAAGATTGTTGTGTGCAGACCGGATTACCACGTTGAACCAAGCAGCGCTGACCCGCTGTACCATTTACCAGGTCATGTAGGGAGATGAATAAAAACACTTATTTAGAATTGTAAAACATTTGCGCAGTGTAGTTGCAGGTGTTTTTCTCCGCTGGGAGTTGTTGTAGAAGTGAGCGACGAGTACGAGTGCTCATCTATTTTATAGGATTTCTAGCATGCTCGTACTAGTGGCTGGTATGTGCAGAGTATGTCGTTCTTTTATTAGCTAATAATCTTAAACTATTACATGATTGTAGGAGGGTGTAAATTGATATTTATATGGGACATTTCTTCATAAATTAGTACAAAATTCTTATAATCTAGACATTTTGGGTATTACGACATAATATCAATAAAATTAGACATAGATCAGTACTAGACATGTACACACAATTTTTATACACTTTATTAAATTACAAAAATAAACAAATTGGTATAAATCGAGGAAATGATTAACTTAGATCTAGTTACACAAAAACAACAGTAATTTTAAGCTATTTGCGACAGTTCTCCCCCACGTGCGTCAGCACCGTCTATTGGTGTGGAGCAGGTGAGGATGAGTCTGGAAGCCGAGCGGCGGACATCTTCTACGTGAGTTTATATATATACAATGGCTACTCTTATTGGTCATCGGGACCGAGAAAGAGTTGTGCGATTTCGCCTCTAGACCATGTAACTCGTGGCGTAGTGCCGGCGGCTATGTCGCCTACGTGTAGCTTCGTAGATCTTTGGTGAGCACTGGATCGCTGCATCAAGTTGAGGCGATATTCTCGTATCCAGCGCTTCCATACGTGGTCGTCAGGCGGGATCTTCTTCTGGATCAGGCGCCGTTCTGTCATGGGATGTTTGAGTCTATCGGGCAGAGAGTTAATTGCCTCGGATAGCTCCCGTTCTGTGCCAAAAAGGTTCGTGGCATCGTCTGAATTTAGAACGGTAGGCGCACGGCTCTGAGATATCATTTTACGTAGCGGTAGGGAGGTAGAGGGCGCCGATAAGGAGGCGGCGGGCTCTAGGTACATCGCTCGTGTGATGAGACGTGTGTACAGTACATTCCCTCGCTTTTCTCTGCGGTGGTCGTCATTTTCAGCTGCGGCGGTAAGCGGCGGTTGATTCGCTATGAGCCTCTCTTGCGGTAAGTCGCCTACGGGAACCGTGAGGTTGGCCCCGTTACAGGTCCGACACCTTTGGCACTTATTCGTCAGATAACGAATGCTACCGCGCAGTCTGACAATGCAGTATTTTTGCTTCAACTCGTCGAAAATGGTCGCGTGATCGTCATGGTTGGACACTTCGTGGAAATGGCGGATCAATAATTTTGTGAATCCATCTTCAGCATGCAGGACGGGTATATGTGTTCCGTCTCTGTCTGTCACTATCACACCATCTCTGTCCAATTTCACGTCGACTCGATGTAGTGAAGACTTCTCAGGCAGCGCGCGCCCGACTTCCAGCCGTCGTATTTCTTCGGCGTACGACTCATTCTGGCTCCGTTTGATCAATAGAGTTTCTGCCAAACTTATGTGATTGTCGTTCATTTCTGTATTTGGATTTCTAACAGACAATCTGGCTTTGAAAACCTCGGCGGCAACCAAAACTCGGGCCGTAGCGCGGACTAACCTCGTATATGTCGAAAACCTACTTAAGTCGGGTAGGTATTCCGACCTTTTTAGCGCGTTATTTACGGAACAAACCGGTTTGTTGACGCGTTCTGTGCCCGTTTTCGCGACGGGTTCTACAGATTCTTCTGGCGGCAAACCTATTGTGCGTTCGATTTCGCCTCCCCCGCTGAGGGACGTACCCTCTTTGCTCTGGACTACGTCCGAGATTACGTTCGGGTTGTCGGAGGCGAATCCGTTTCTAACTACGTCTGATTTTATATCCTGCTCATTTACGGGAGCCAAGACTCCGTCGTCCGTCGTTCGCAGCACCATGTAGCCTACGAACGCTACAGTCGGATCCGACGATTGATGTGGTGTATCTAGCGGCCGCGTCGCATCTATGGACACTTCCCCCAAATACGTAGGCGGGATCGCAATTGTGTTAATATTGCTTGTACCATTTTCCACGGGCGCAGTTGCGTTCAAACCGTGTAGCAATTTATGGTGCCCAGCTTCGCATCCCTTGACGCCACAAGCTACGTATTTGCACTTGAAGCGACCATAGTGCGACGCGTCCAGACACTTGTAACACAACTTTTCATTTTTAACCCAATCCCAACGTTCGGCTACCGATGCATTCAAAAATTTAGTACACGCTTCTACTTTGTGTTCGTGATTATGACATTTTAAACACTTATTACAAGACGTAAACCGTGCTGGCACCGAATGTTGTTTGGGCTTCGTTCCCATATACGCGGGCTCTTTAGCCTCGCGGGGCTTTGTTTGAGGTACCGTCGGCGACCTATACTCCGACGCGCGAGCTTCGACTTCATCGCTTCGCGGGCGAGTGCTCTGGTAGCTATAATTTGAGTCCGAATCGCTCGAAGGATCGCGGGAAAACGCGGGAGCGGGAGCGTCACGACACCCTGACCTGCTTTCCGGCTCAAAAGATATCGAGTTTACGCGCGACTTCGTATATCTACTTCGATTCGTTCTTTTAACCGCGGAACTGATTTCTAACAGAAATTCTGAGATCGCGACTAAATCGGGCGAGTCCAAATTAGCTTTTTTGAACTTGCCCCATTCGTACCTAACAATAAGGTTCAATTTATCGACGATCTTGTTGACTAGCTCTGGCGCATACAAATATTTTTCATGTTTTAACGATTTTATCGTCGCTACTGCATTTGCGACGTGCGCGGCAAAAGACACAATATTGCTGTCATCTTCGGCTAGGCGCGGCATGCGTTTAACATTATGTAGCTCAGTCAACACGATCTCTTCAGGATCCCCGAACTGCCTTTCTAAGGCTTCCATTATTTCGTACGGATCCTTGACGGTATACACGATGGATTTTACCGCGGTACGCGCCTCGCCTTTCAACGCGCGCCTAAGCCTACTGACGTTATTCACGTGACTAAACATCGGCGCGGTATCTTCAAATTCGGCACGGAATGCGATCCATTCGGTGATATTACCGTCGAAAGCGGGTAACTCTGGGGGCCTATGCATAATGGGAGCGTAATGAGTCGGAACTTCCAGCCGCTCGGGCGGCAGACGTGTGCTTATATGCGACTCGCGGGGCGCGAAATTACGCGTAGCGCGTGCGGCGGACGCTTCAATTTTAGTTACATAATTGCTTTGATCTAGCTGGGACTGTCGTTCTACCCATTTTCTCACACGTTGCTCGTCTTTATCGACTACAGATTCGGTCTTACCGCTAACAGATTGCGCCTCCTGCTGGGCAATCTGTAGCCTTAATTTGGCAGTTTCCGACTGTTTATTAGCAACGGCGAGAGCGGCTTTATGAACCTCGAGTTCCGCTAGTAACAAAGCTAACTTTTCGTCGCACTTTACACTATTCGCACTACGATTTTCGCACACTTCACTATTAACGCGGTCGCGGCACTGAGAAACGCAGTCCTTTTCACGGACGGACGTGTTAACTTTACACAATGTCCCCGGAGGACTCCTATCTGGCGTTTTTCCTACTTCGTCTCCCGATATATCGGAATACGCGGGCGCCGGCGCCTGTGCCGGCGGCGGCTCGACGATATGGCTGTCGTTATGGTTGCCGCTGGTGCCTATGTCCCTTGTATTAGTTTCGCCGGAGGTTGTTTTACCAGACGGCGGGGTAATGGCTCTGGCAGGTTGTCCCTTGTGTGAGCGAAGAGACATCTTGATTGTATGGTCGGACATCTTCTTCTTTCTTCTTGCTTCTTAACGCACGTGGGGTTCCCTAACCTTACCTACCTAATACCTAATGGCTTACACTGCCTAGTGCAGTGAAAGCGGCCCTACAAATCACTTTACTTACATTTGGGCGTTAATCCCTGATGCACTGAATCTCGCGCAAAGGCTAAGTGCAAGTGCCAGAGCGTCCGAAAGCAGTGTGAAGACGTCAACCATGTGACGTTGCAACGAAAGTTGCCAGGACACGAACGTGGAGTATGGCCTCTACACGAGCGGTCCGTCCAGCAAGCTGGTAAATAGCACAGGGCTCTTCCGCTAAAGCGGGCAGGTGTATCAGCGGTTAAGCCGGACACCGTATGAAGATTCTGAGCGAAATTAATCGAGCTCAGCGCGTACTTGTTTCTTTCTTGAATTGGCAGCAGATTTCTTCCATCCGGAGCTCGAAGGACCAGCTGTTGTGTGCAGACCGGATTACCACGTTGAACCAAGCAGCGCTGACCCGCTGTACCATTTACCAGGTCATGTAGGGAGATGAATAAAAACACTTATTTAGAATTGTAAAACATTTGCGCAGTGTAGTTGCAGGTGTTTTTCTCCGCTGGGAGTTGTTGTAGAAGTGAGCGACGAGTACGAGTGCTCATCTATTTTATAGGATTTCTAGCATGCTCATACTAGTGGCTGGTATGTGCAGAGTATGTCGTTCTTTTATTAGCTAATAATCTTAAACTATTACATGATTGTAGGAGGGTGTAAATTGATATTTATATGGGACATTTCTTCATAAATTAGTACAAAATTCTTATAATCTAGAAATTTTGGGTATTACGATATAATATCAATAAAATTAGACATAGATCAGTACTAGACATGTACACACAATTTTTATACACTTTATTAAATTACAAAAATAAACAAATTGGTATAAATCGAGGAAATGATTAACTTAGATCTAGTTACACAAAAACAACAGTAATTTTAAGCTATTTGCGACAAAGATCTATAAAAAGTGTTTTGAAGAATTAATTCCCAGCAGGCTGGAAGTCGCTTTAATACCTTCATGTCCTAAATTCGAGTTTGCCCAATCCCAAGACGTGTGCATAACTTTTTAGCGAAATTTTTGCTCTTTGTCAAGTTTTTGCTTGTAGTTCAAAAACAGTACGTCCGACGGAAAATGTCATGTATGTCGATATTAAAGAGGGTTAAATTATGCGTCGAATGAGTAGCTTAACTTCTAATTCAGTTCAGCAGTACAGCCGAAATCAAAAGTTATAAACCGGAAAAATGTCTTATTTAATTGAAAAACTCGTATTTTGACTTCCATACCACATATCTTTGAAACAGATGACTCTTGTTGAAAAACCTATAGAATAAAAGTTGTAGGGAACACAATTTCAAGTTATATCGACATTTCAATTTTCAAGTAGTCATTTTGAAAGACTAAATTTGGCATGAATTTCAAATCAGTTTTTCTAAATCCTTCTGAGTTGCATATTTTCCATAAAATATGAGGCGTAATAGGAGGCGTACTATGTAATGCATCGTTACAACTAAAAATTTGGCTAAAAAGTTATGCACACCTCTTGGGATTGGGCAAACTCGGATTACATGCATTTAGGACCACATGAAGGTATTAAAGCGATTTCCAGCCTGCTGGGAATTAATTTTTCGAAAAAAATCTAATTTTCTTGGCCTATTATAGCGGAAATAAATTATAATTTGAGATCTCCACTAATTCCCAATATTTCCTAACTGTATCTACCCCTCCCTATATTCCACTTGTTCCGACTTACCTACTTTCCACACTTATACCATAAAGTATTTCCAGGACCGGCAGCGGCTGGGCCACATTGACGTCCACGAACGCGTGGGCGGCGCGCGCGCAGAAGGCCGAGCAACAACAACAGACACCCAAGATTGACTACTTCGACAACCCACCCGACAACTAGCTCCGTGCCACAGTCGACGACAAACATATGTTTACTAGAGATGCAAGGATTATTTGGCCGGATACCTAGTACGGGAACGCCTTTTTAACCTATAAAAATTACATAAATCACAAGTCCGATTTTATATTGTGATCTGTTAGAATACGTTAAGTACTAATAATGAAAAATATTTTCTAACAATTGTTAGCATTGCGCTAGGTATAATACATGTATTTGTTTGCTACACAGAGAAAAGATTATGTAAGTTTTATTTTTCTCCACCAGGCTATCGCTTTTTACTATTGCAAAATAATTTTATAACGGTTTTTTCAGAAGCATATGTCGTCTTATCCATTTGTAATTCGTTTAGAATTCAAGGTCACTTATATTTTGACAAATTGTTTTCGATTATGCTCACATAATCTATTGACCAAACTGTTATAAAATGACAGATTAAGTTGAAGTAGTTTAATGCAATATAATGGTTAAGAAAAATATATATTGTATAATATTTTCTTGTTGTTATTAACACATATCTATATAATACCTAGCGCGACGTCAAAAACTGTAGGAAAATATTTTTTACTATAAATAATCTTATTATATTCTCTAACTAAAAAATAAAATCTCACTTGTGAGTTATCGAAGCTCAAAACTGTTCGCGTACTATATAGTAACCAGGTATCCGGCGGACCCGTAGGTCGGATATTCGGCCAAAAGTTTTACCAACACTTAAGTTTTAATATTACACAAAAAAGGATCTCCTTCGATATCTTGAAGTCTGTTGAAAACGAGCGAGCAGGCGGCGATCCGTGCAGGTTGCAACTTGTTCAAGAAATTTTAAGGTACCTACAGTTATGCTTTTTATCGAATGAAAGAGTGACGTGACGTAATAAACTAACAGTAATAATGGATAAGTAAATAATTTGGTCCTTTACTATCAAGGATGATATAGACATGGATGGACAATACCCATACAAAATCGCGTTCTCTTATTTCAGGTTAAAGCACTAGCGTCATCTATCGGTCACACCAGACACTAAATCCTAGTTTCTAATACTTTGTTCGTCGCTTAACGCTGACAGAATAACTCGACTTCAGACTCGACAGATGGCGCTGTGGCACTGTGTACCGAAAACAGACGTATAGCCTGAACGCGATTGTGTATAGGCATTGTCAATCCATGTCTTAATCATCCTTGATGCCTATACAAAATCGCGTTCCTCGAACCTTCAGGCTATACGTCTGTTTTCGGTACGAAGTGCCACAGCGCCATCTTTCGAGTCTTGAGTCGAGTTATTCTGTCAGCGTTAAGCGACGAACAAAGTATTAGAAACTAGGATTTAGTGTCTGGTGTGACCGATAGATGACGCTTGTGCTTTAACCTGAAATACGGGGAACGCGATTTTGTATGGATATTGTCCATCCATGTCTATATCATCCCGTTTTTAAACTTGACCGTGTCATTTTACTATCCGATATCTGGTCGGGTAGTAAAATTGTGGCCGGATAGGCCGGATACCGAATAGTGGCCAGATATCCGTTGCATCTCTAATGTTTACACTTTCGAACCTTATTACAAAGGAACAAGGTGCAAAATTGTAAAATTATCTATGACGTCGAATGTACAGGCACAGACCTATATATCCGGATAACCCTCTTTGACCGAAAAGTGAGATCGAAAGAGAAATCAAAATGGGTTGCATCTCGTTCTTTGACTGAAAAGTGAGATCGAAAGAGAAATCAAAGTGGGTTGCATCTCGGTCTATGACCGAAAAGTGAGATTAAAAGAGAAATCAAAGTGGGTTGCATCTCGGTCTTTGACCGAAAAGTGAGATTGAAAGAGAAATCAAAGTGGGTTGCATCTCGTTCTTTGACAGAAAAGTAAGATCGAAAGAGAAATCAAAGTGGGTTGCATCTCGTTCTTTGACCGAAAAGTGAGATCGAATGTAAATCAAAGTAGGGTGCCTCTCGTTTTAATAAACAACAATGCCAACTTGACAACATGTCTATATGTGTCCACAAAGTGAGGCCGAAAGAAAAGGTAATATAGGGGGCTGCGTCTCGTTTTGTCTAAGCGGGTAATGACGTCATCAGACAATAATGCCAATATGACAAGAGGTCAAAATGTCAATGTGTATCAATTTTGTAACGAGTACGAGTAAAGATACTGCCCCCTATTATTATGCTCTCTATCGGACTGTTTTTTTCTAGTCACCTATGAACGACTGTATTGCTCGGTAACAAGGTTCAACTGTGGTGTGGTTAAGAAAGTGTAAGAATTACCTCCACTTCATATAACTCCATGGTGTCAATATGTCATTGTAACGGGAGCTATACATATCCGGATAGCCCTGCTACCACCGATCAAATAATACTAGGGATACACCATCAGCCCAAAAAAATGGGCCCACAAGTACCGCAAGAACGACTCGGGCGGTACTTTCTTTGACAGTCTTATTACGGTATAAGACTGGCCGGTTACAAATTTTCAGCAGCCATATTTTCAGTAAATCTTGTTTATAACTCCTTTACATTGTTGCTCGAAGCCTGCTACACGTTTCCCCAAACCACAGTTGAACCTTATTACCGAGCAAAATAGAAGGCTATAGAAAAAACGGTTCGATAGAGAGCATAACGTTGGGGGCGGCTCACTCACGCGTTACAATAATGATACGATACCACAGACTCCACAGACTACTCATCATTAAGCTTTTACAAGGAGCACGGGGTCACCACACATCAGCGCAATTTTATTCGTTAATTTCTACGATTCGAACATGCAAGCACATGTCAATATTATTCTACACCATTTTGTAGTATAACAATCCAGGTTCACCTCTATAACTTGATTTTTGTGGATATTTTTAATTCACATGAGTAATGATCAAAAACGTTAACACAAATGAAATAAGCGGTCGCGCTCTCATACTTAATTAGAACGGGAGCGCTGATGTGTGGTGACCTCGAGTTGTACTTATGATCTATAGCCTGGCAAACCATTTCTGTCAGTAGAAACGCGCGGCAAATTCAAAATACGTACATGTGGCAACCCTTTGTTATGAGACACATTCATGTGTCATGTTTCATGACGAACATTTAAATTCACATTGAATTTGTTTTTAGTGCATTTCACTCTCTCATCATAAGTAAGTGAGATAGAACTTCTGCAACGTTCCCAATCAAATTTAAATTCATTTTTAAGCCATATCTCAATTAACTCAACCAGATTATCTGTTGCAGTTGATGACATATCAGACGAAATATATCCGTCTCCTTTTTACACACCGTAAATGTCACCTAATGAAAGGGGCGGAAATACCACCTAAAATTAAAAACATAAAATTTGATGATCATTGCGGCTTTTTTCACTGATTCTTAGTGTTGTCATACTTTTGTTCGCTGTACATTGCTACTGCGTTCGTTGGCTGGCTGGCAGTTGTTGACTTTATCTGTGAAGGATACATATCGAGGAGCGGGTGGTCAAAGGTCAAACTCGATAACTCGAGAAATTCTTTCATTGTAATATTTATTTATCGTATGGCTACATGTCACTGGATATAGATAGGCATTTCTTCTCTCAGGTATTACTAGTGGGAAAGCAGCTATTAGGTGCTGCGAAGTCCAGATGGGACAGTTCAGCTGCCAAGCTTGTTACTCTTTTATCACCACCCAGGGATCACGTGTAGGGTTGTCTGAGGTGTTTCCTACTGACGCAGAGTAACATTGTAATA
Source organism: Pammene aurita (assembly GCA_947086415.1). NCBI lineage: Eukaryota > Metazoa > Arthropoda > Insecta > Lepidoptera > Tortricidae > Pammene > Pammene aurita. The sequence continues at coordinate 39,004,441 of OX352294.1, forward strand.
AGAACCGTTAAGTCACGTATAGTCCTAATTTCAGAAACCTATTTTTTTACTTGTTGTCAATATGACTTGCCTTTTGACCTCACTTTTCGGTCGAAGAGGGCCCTCCAGAGTAAATATACCTACATGATATTAACTAAGAAGGTAAAAGACACAGGTTATAATTGTTTCGGACAGTCTTTGTTTAAAAACTTCCATAAGTTGACAGTCTTTTTTGTCTAAGGTGTATGGATTTTTCTTTGCGCGTTTTGTTTAATTGGAAGCGACTTGAACCCTTGTTTCGTTCGATTTTAAAACAAATTCAATCTTATTTTGTAGTAAGTATTAATTTCAGGTTAATTTGCAATTTTTTGTCTTAGGCGTTAAACACTCTTTAGCTGAATTCAGTTACCATAGACAAAAATCAGCCGGAAAGCGGAAATGTGTCTATGTTCGCTGAATTTTTTTATAGAGCACATAGACATAATTCGGCCGGAAGTTTGATTTTTCCACTTTTTTGTCTATGATATTCCGCTGAAGTGTGTCACGCCTTAATAATCTTATTTAAGAAATTAAATTTAAGATTTCTACCTAATCTACTTTTTCGCTGGTTGTGACTTGTGAAATTTTTAATTATATTTTGCGGTTCTTTTGAGTATTTTTTTAAGGAGCTGTGACGGTCAAAATTATTTGTCTCTTTCCAACAATTAGGGGTGAGAGAGAAATAAAGAGGTTATGGGCACTTTGAAAATAGAGTAAGTCAATTTTATTGGACATTTGTATTGTTAAGAAAGTTCTCTATTGACCTCGCAACTGATTCACCTGCGGTTATCAATTCACTGCTGTTTTTGATCTATCGACTGATTTCGTTACACCTACCTAGACGGCAACGTATGTACGTGGACGACTTTTGCGTCAAAATTGCGCCATGTATAGGCACAAATAGGCTAACCGAGTCATAAATACGCGAAAAACTAAAGTTGTCTGATTTTCGGTAGTTTTTTTTTCTAATGGACTTTAGGGGATTGTTAATAAGGTTCATTTTTAAATGTATATTTATGACAGCGATAAGTCACTTATACGGAACAAATGTTAGCTTGTTTGAAGGGACAATTTATATTAGATTATGTTTTTAACAATTTATGTGCCTAACTTGATTCTTGAAAAACACGCGTGCACAATGTCATAGATAGTTTTTATTTTAATACCACAAAAATAATAACACGGATGTTTTATATATTTGTGAGCAACTCATGGTTTTAGTCCATTTACTTTCCTACATTATACTATAACTTACACCTAGATAACTTGTGAAGTGGTTAAGGGGGATGTACAATAATGCCTCGTGTAGGTCAGCTGCCGCTCCGTTGGTGGGTTGAGGAACGGCAGTCATGCTAAATATTACTGTCGCTGGTAAGCAAGCATACAGTCCGATTGTAAGGTGGATTCCTATCTGTCCTCCTTGATCGCGCGAAGTAAGGGTAAGGGACACATGGGAACGCTTACTATGGAAAACCTATTCCCACCTGTGGGCACAGATGGAATTACACCAATTGTAAGAGTAGCCCAACGTATGCTTGAACCTCAGGGGTGTAAGGTGAGAGTTGCTATATGCATAATAATGTCACTTGTCGCAAATAATTCGAAAACTCAATGAGTTCCAGGATTGAGTTCCAGAATGATGCTTCATATTAGATTAGACCTTATACCTTGCTGCACAAGATTCACTTTCACTGTGTATTAATTCAACTGCATTACAGGGAGTTCCATGTAGTATACATTTAATTTAATACTGAAATTCATACCTAATATAATCATACATGCACCCGAACATATAAGCTCCTCTTTCATTTGAAGGCTGTTAGGGGCACCACACATTAGCGGATTCAGCTATTCATAGACAAAAGCGGAAATTTGTCTATAGCATTCATATAAAAAATGAGCTACCATAGACAAAATTCTGCTTTTGTCTATGAATTCCGCTCTAATGTATGGTAACAAATAGAAGGAGCTTGTCAATGAGGGTTTCCGCGATTGAGATTTCCACTAGATGTCAGCACCGTGACGACAGGTCTTTTTGGCAGTAGCTGTCAAAATCCACCAATCAAAAAATATATGGTTAAACATGATTGGTGGATTGTGACAGCTAGACCTGTCGCCACGGTGCTGCCATCTAGTGAAAAATTCGATCGCGGAAACCCTCATTAGATAAATACGAAAAATCGCACATACACTATTATGAATAAAACATGTAAAACTAGGAAACTTTCACTAGACTACGGTTTTTGTGTTTTATGTAACCTCAATTTGGAAATCTGTTTATCATCATTTCGCATCATTCATCAAAATCGGCTTATTAGTTTTGACGATACATCGAAACTAACGACACAAACATCTCACTGCTAAAATCATAAAAATTCCTTTGTCTTCGCCGTAGTCAGGTAAAAATAAACAAAGTTTACAGAACTGTTTAAAAACACTACTTTCCTGGTCCGTAGGGGCAGAGTGATTTTTATAATAAATAAGACGCGGCAAAAATCACTGCCTCCGACCACCATTGGCCTGTTTAACCCTTTGACCGCCAAAGACGTCAAATCACGCGCACGGAAAGTTGTGCCCTGAGCGCCAGTACGTGATATTACGTCCAGAATAGAACCGGTTTGCCTTGCGCGCTCGCGTGCGCTGGCGCTGAGGGCACGATTTTTCCGTCCGATGCTTGGCGCTCAAAGGGTTAATAAAGCTATGATAATTTACAAGCGGAAGTCTCTTACTAACCCCATGTGTTAGAAAGAGACTACCGCTTGTAAATTGTCACTTGTAACTATATTAAATAGGCCACACAAGTTTTTTAAATATAATTTAATACCCAGTGCAAATATTTATACATAACGCAGTTATCACACTAGCGCCGCAACCGGATGGGTGAACAAGACAGCGCTATGCACATGTAGAGCGCTATTTCGCTCGCAAATCGCTGGGAAACCGCAGCAGTGTGATAGCCACCTACTTGACGGAGCGTTGTGTTCTTATGAAAGTTTTGTGACTCCATTATTTGTAGTAAATATATTGTAACTAATATACGCCGCTCCGGTGGCACATGTAACTGTATTAAAGTGTTAAGTATTTGTTATGTTGTGTATTATTTCAATACCACGAACGAGCCGCCTCACGAAGAAATTGCCGCGCCAAGCAGCTCGGGCAGTGTAACGAGCCATCTCCACTAAGTGACAGCTACGGCCTTGGAACGTATCGGATAAGTTTTCAGGGTTGTCAAAATCCCTTTCGTTTATTTGCGACATGACCACAGACAAGATAAAATATTTAAGTAGTTTATAGTACTTACTATTTTTGTACTAAAATAAAAATTAAATTGGGCAAATAAGGTAACAAATCTGACATTTATTCAGTTTTATATTAAAACTAGCCTTTTCCCGCGGCTTCGCCCGCGTACCATAAGTACTCAAAAAGGATACGATACCCATGTTGATTTTCAGACTTTGTGACCACATTTGCCCCTTTCAGGGGTTGAATTTTCAAAAAACCTGAAACATGTGCTTACTCATTTATCGTTAGGAATACTCCTGTGAAGTTTCGAATAAAATAGTCTTTGATTCGCCATACAAACTTTGGACCCCCGTTTTACCCCCTTAGGGGGTGAATTATGAAAAATCCTTTCTTAGTGCATCCCTAGACCTTATAAGGAACCTAAGTGCCAAATTTGGAATCTCTAGAACCAGCGGTTTGGGCTGTGCGTTGATATGTCAATCAGTCAGTTTCTTCTTTTATATATTTAGATCGATAGATTCGACGTTGACCGCTTCCCATCAGGCGGCTCGTCTGCGTCAAAAAATGGGGCAGGTCCAGCAATAATACTAATTGCGGACTTGTCAACCCTAGAACGTCGAAAGGTGGAATTGTATGGAGACGTCTTGAGTCACCGTTCATCTGTCAAACACTGATTTTGTAGGAAGATAACCTTCTGTATGAAATACTATTATATTATTCTGTGGCATTGCGGCCGTACATTGCGTTTGATTCGGCTGCGGCTCTATTACACTGGCCGAGCTGCTTCGCGAGGTGACTCGTTCAGTGTAATCCCGCCTCTTCCTTATTAAGTCTTTTCCGCTGTTGACTATTCAAGCGCTGGAGAGGCAAATATAAGAACGTTCGAATATTGTCTTGGTAGGACGACCTGTGTTGAAATTATACGTGTAGAAAATGTGCACGTGCATTTAATAAATTAAGCCCTTCCAATGAACAAATATGTGTGTAAAAGATTCAAAATAAACCGACCGCCAAAGACGTCAAATCACGCGCACGGGAAGTCGTGCCCTCAGCGCCAGCACGTGATATCACGTCCAAAATATAACCGGTTTGCTTGGCGGTCAAAGGGTTAAATAAAAAAACAATTCTTTCTATCTTAAAATAACCCGAATTGTTAGAATAAAATGAAAATCGCTTTTAAATACTATATATTAGAAAATATTTATTTAAATGCCTTCCTAAAATTACATAACAGTGTAAATCATTTACAAAATACACAGGATAAAAATGTAATATATGTATGAATAATATTGCACTAATTACATAACAGCCCAATAACATTTATTATATAAAATAACAATGTACTTAAAAATTATTACTCTCAAAAAAATGTAGGTACTTAAAAAATATTATTCACAATCCGTGAATTCATCTATCAATTATTTAAGGCGAAATACACACTTGAACGGAATTGAGCTATCCAACCATGGTGCAAAAATTTAGCCACCATAGACAAATTTCCGCCTGCTGGCTAATTTTGGTCTATGATAACTAACCGCGTATATAATTTTAAAATTACCTTCGACGTTTCGAGGACGACATTGTCCCCGTGGTCCCGAAGAAAGACTGGCTCCAGTTGACATCAACATCTAGCCGCGCGGTCGAAGATAATTTTAAATTTATATACACGGTTAAGTCCCGTTACTACAAATAGATGTGTAAAAACCGTGAAGTTTAAATCATTGCTATATTAGTTAAATTCCACTAAGTATGTTTCGCGCTTAAATTGTATGCACGACACACTAAAAATATAATTATTTATAATAATATCTTTTATAGTTCACTCACTGAGATTGCTATGGTTACTACCTGATTATACCCTACTTGATTTTATACTTGGTCCCAATATGGTTGAGTATTATCAAAATACACTTGCTTTTTTTTATATCACATCGGTGGCAAACAAGCATACGGCCCGCGTGATGGTAAGCAGTTACCGTAGCATATGTACGCCTGCAACTCCAGATGATTCACATGCGCGTTGCCACCCTTTTAAGAACATATACACTCCTTTATTCTAACTAGTTAACTGATATGTTACTTCTTATCGTCATAATTTAATGGATTAAAAAAAAAACGCGAAACATGGTGTTATTATCTCCCTGCGATTCTTACACAACTAAACAAGCAAATTTTGATAAAATCTTATATTGTAGAGCCATACGATGGACATGGACAGTCTGCAGCTATGTTGTATGAGCGTGTAGTTCAGGGTTCCACAACCAGTGGGGCACATAGAGTGATCCAAGAGGGGCGCAGCGAACGGCTCTAGATTTAAACTACCGCATCGCGGACGGTGCTTGGTGAAGACTTCCCATTTCAGACCCTAGGGGGGTGTAATATTTTAGCATAATGTTGGGTGAGGCGCATTGGGTAAAAGGTTGGGAACCCCTGGTGAACCTTTAGTGTCCTTTGTACACCGGCTTCCTCTTCTCAATAAACGACACCATCCCCTCAATCCTATCCTTACTGGGAATGTTCTTCTCATAGAACTTCTGTTCCACCTCGTACCCGTCCTTGATGCTGCCCTGCACACCCTCGTTGATGGCTTGCTTGGCGCAGCGGAGGGCGATCGGAGCGTTGGGGATGATCTCTCGGGCCAGCTCTAAGGATTTCTCGTAGGCTGCGTTTTTATTGCTGTTTTGTGGGACTACGTGGTTGGCTATGCCTGAAAACATAAAAAATTAGGATGTTATGGATATTTATCACTTATTTGTAGATTACGATACGATACGATACGATACGAGTGGTAATCCCAGCCAGAAGTACTTCTGCAAGGACTCGGAAGAGGAGACTACGAGAGGGAGGAGGTGTTAGGACAAAACGGCATTAGGAGCTCGGATTACCCTCCTGGTTCAGCATAAGCGATAGAGAGCCGGCCGAGTGCGTTAGTATCATACGACCCCGACTAAACCACAAATGCTAAATAGGACCGGGTACTCGGGACCCCCAACCAGTAAAGCACCAACTTCTGCCGCCCTGCCGCATGCACCAACAACCTGCCCAAGACACCGGGATACCAAGTAAATAGGTCTGGAGTGTAGGTTTGCAGTCGGGATGATAGGAGAGACAGGAGGTTGGAGCCGACCCGAATACAAGCATTGTGAAGCCAGCATGGGGTAGATAGTGCAGTAAAACACTTCTATAATTGCATACTATACTTGGTGAGTAATAGATAATAAAGGAGAATGGGCATTTTGTACCATGAGTGTATACGATTGAGACATATCTCATTTGAAAGGTCGTAACTAGTGCATTATTTAACCGATTCGTTGCGTCTTCCATTTTCGAAAACTTTTGGCTGTGGCGGCGAACAATTATTTCATGACACGACAGGCGTGCCATACGCCATAGAATATGATGGCACGCCTATCGTGTCATCAGCCATGCGTAAAAAACTATTTACTTTTTTGGTTTTTTTCATTGATTTAGACTTGATTGAGTTCATTTGAAATCAAACCAAGGAAGTAAACTGATTAAAACGTTGTTTTAAATTTTTAGTAGCATTTAAACTACCTGTTTTACTTGAAATGGATGGTAAGTGACTTTAAAAATTCAGGTATCACAAACATTTTCTACTATGTACAATTATTATACATATATGTATAGTAGGCTAAATTAGCCCGGCGAACGGAATGTGTAAATATATTTTTTTTTACAGTGCGACGCGATTTAAAACTATGCATTCAATATTTTCATGATTTCTCCTTGAATTATTTATTCGAGCCACATAGATAACAAATAATTTGTCTTGAATCACAAAAAGTAAAATCTTCATTCTAATATTCTTGATGTATACTAGGCATACATTTTTACTTTATAGTAAAATATTTAAAGAGGGTAAATAGGTAAATAGTTCTGGTGTCTATGACATTAGGCCGTATTCGCAAGCTAAGAGATAGAATGATACATACAACCAATGTTTATATCTCCGTTTGCCCTACAGTTTAGAATGACCATTCCATATCGGACAATGTACACGCGGCTTTAATAATTGCCATTGGCTGTTTGCATTGATATTTCGTAGTCAAAAGGAATATTTAAAAGGTAAAAACAATACATTAATGGATTGCAGCAGTTTGTGCGTAAAAAGAAGTGTTATGGTTTATATGAGAATTCATACGAGCTATGTCACTTCACTTTCCGCATAGATTTCAACTTTGCATCCGTTAAAACGGTACAATAATGAAAATCGTTTTAAGGGTTCCGTACCAAATCGGTAAAAAACGAACTCTGTCTGTCTGCCTGCCACAAAGCCAATTTTCTCAGAAACTACTAGACTGATTGAGCAAAAATTTTGTACACATATGTAAGTCAGCAACGCAAAGGCAGGTATGTAACGCCAGTCTATAAATATTAAATATGGGGGGGCATTTGTGGGGGTAAATGAGAAATAAATAAAAATTTGCAAAACTATAATGTATGACATATCAAATAAAACGGCTTAATATGAGGATCTCAAATATATTTGTTGTATAATTTAAACATATGTAGTTTTGAAGTAATTAAAAAAAACCGGCCAGGTGCGTGTCGGACTACGCATAATGGGGACTATGGGGAGTTCCGTACCTTAAATGGAATAAGAACCAAACGAATACCAAAAGGTCGTATCTGATGCCTATAGAAGAAGTTTTTTGAAGATAACTCAAAAATACTTGAACCTATAATGTCCAAAATAATTTGTGTAGCAAGTATGTAAAAAAGACGAATCTTTTAAATTTTTTTCATATTTTTTGGACTTACGGTTCAAAAGTTACAGGGGGGAGGACACAATTTTTCTAATTTTCGAAGTGATTATTTCTGAAAATATTCACTTAATCACAAAATGTTAAACCTCGATGTAATTTTTAAAGACCTATCGATTGATGTGCAACATGTTGATATTGAGCGTTGGGCGCCCTCCCAAAAATTATTTCTGCAATTTATCTATATAACTAAATAGCGGCATACAAAAGACCCCTTATGTCTAAATTTCATTAAGATACGAGTACGTCTTATAGTTTCAGAGTATAAAGGCTGTGACATACGGACGGACGGACAGACGGAGATGACGAAACTGTAAAATTGACCGTCCCCGTCCCCCCTTATCTCTGAAACTGCTGAACCGAAAATTTTGAAAAACAAAATACTGACTTTCGTTATTTACGTATAGATTACAGGAAAAATAATAGGATTCTACACCGTGAGTCGGACTTAAGAAAAGAAATCGAGGCGCGAGTCCGACTCGCACTCGGCCACCCTATAAGATTATCATGAAATCATGCTGAAACCGTCTTTTTTCACATAAAAAATCGGTTGATGTGATAAATAATTATCCGTCAAATACCAACTTTCGTACGTTAGGTAGCAAAAACTAGTGACACATCTTTCCAAAAGATGACGATGCATCCTGTACGGGAGGGTGGGGTTCGACGTGCGGATTTTCAAATGTCATAAGATTGTCATAAAAAAATGAGTTTTATAAGAATGTTTATTTTTCTTTGAAACAACGCAGTAATTGCAACGAAAATCTTAATAGTTTTTTTATACAAGCATTTATGGGACCAATTTCGGAGTGGAAATTTTAGCCCCTCTTTGGGGCAAGTTGTGCCACCAATGGGGCAAATTGTTATGCTAAAAGATTGTCATAAATTTCTATGCTCTACACCACAAAGTGCTACCAATGCTTTTTCGGGCGTCATGTAAAAAATAATATTTTTTCTAGTCACCCGTTTTCATTTGATTCTACTCCTTTAGCTAATGTTTTAAATATTTTACATCTTTTAGTCCTATTTTAGTAGTTTCGCATCGTATCTAATGATGGACAAAAAATTTTTTTTTGTACAATTGAGGTCGATCGAGGTGAGCTGTTTTTGGGAAAAACTTGCCCTTTCAAAAGGGAACGTTGAGCCCCAAGTTGGGGATACGGACTAACGCTGGCGTACTGGGAACCGTGTCGATCAGGTTAAAAAATAACTAAACAAGAAGATATAGATGAATTATCGAGAGCATTTGTAGTGGTTGTACCGTTTGGCAACAAAAGGAGAATAATTTTCTCCTAATTTAATAAAATTACATACCCTTAAGAAATGGAATAATTAGTAGTCCTCTGTTTTTTGCTTTTAGTCGCTATCATGTTCTTCATCTGAGCTGTCACAAGTATTGATAATAAGATTGTTTGAAATTCGATCCGTTTCCCCTTCCTGACATCGATATTTATTTTCTTCACTTTCGAAATGGCGACAAATATTTTCCCAGTCCTCAGCAGTAATAGTATTCATTCGTTCAGTTGCTACTCATAATGCCTTGCATGTATAATGATTAATGAAACGTTTCTTTTCGCTACATATCCTTTTACCATGGACCAAATATTTTCGATCGGATTGAATGTCGGGTTATACGGTGGCAATCGTAAAACGGAGTGGCCATGTTCTTTTAAAATTGCATCTATGTGGTACTCACGAAACCGCTCTTTATTTTGTTTAATTAAATCATACAAACTGGTTTTGTACATCAACGGGCTATACGAAATGTTGTGTTCTGTCAACCAATCCATCATTTCTTGTTTATGAGAATTTGACGTTGGAGCACGATTCAAAAGTTTGTTGTGATAGGACGCATTATCTACGATAAGTACGCTATTCGGTTTAAGGTTCGGTATAAATTTTTCTTTTAACCATTTTTCGTAGTTGACAAAGTTCATCTATCTGGTCATGGTAATCTCCCGTTTTTTGGTTTGCCTTAAACATTAACAAAGCGTTGGGAATAAAACCATCTTTTCCTCCTGCGTGCACTATTATTAACCGCTGGCATGTACTGATTTGTTTTTTTACACCAAATTCTGTTCCATCGGTCCAATCCTCTCCAGACACATGTGAAGTGTGGATGTAGGTTTCATCAGTATAAACTAGTGGTCTATCTTCAGACCGATATTCCGCAATTTTGGTAAGGTAATTTATTCTTAGCAGTCTGTTGTGTCTTTCCATTAATATTTTTCGGTTGTCCTCGGTCTTTTTCCATTTAAATCCAAATTTTTGTATTTGTTTTCGTAAGGTGGAAATGCCAAATTTGTAATCTATATCGGATTTTAACACAGAGTGGAGTGCCTTTAAGGTTGGAAATTGCTTATGGGACATATGAAAATCGTCTACTGCTGATGACGGACAAGTACGTAACTTTTTATTTCTCGGGGAGGTGAATTTCTTTGTTGTTGCGAATTTCTCACTATTGCTCTCAGACACAATGTTATAAACAGTAGAGAGACAAACACCTGCAGCTTTTTCAACTAATTGGGCAGCGGTGTAAGGGGAATTTAAATTTGTCTTCAGTTCAAGTTCAAAATATTTATAACAGTTAAAAATAATTTGCTTACTTTGACGTCTTTGACTCTCAATCAGACCAAAATTACTCTGCCATATTTTTTGAAAATTATGTAACTTACACTTAGTCGTACGGGCTGACACAAAATTATTAGACGTAAAAATATATGCACAACGTAAATAATATTCACAATTTGACACTGACATTATTTTGGTATTTACTTTTTAATATATAACAAACCTCTTTTTATGCTGATAGTACGAGAAAATAGAAAATTCAAATCTAGAATGCCTGTAAACATACAATACTACTACATATGCAATTCCATGCTCTCGTTAATTTATCTATACCTAAATAATATCATTATAATTTAGGAAAACAACGCTTGAATCGATTCAAAGTGCGCAGGTACAGGCCAAATAGGGCAAGCACGAAAAAATGTACAAGTGTATCATTTTGATAGCTTCTGAATGTTTGCGCACCCATCCACTCAACCGTCAGGATTAGTGGAAATAAAATTGTTGCCAATATGGCGTGTTATCTGAGGCTATAATTGCGCATTTTGACAGTATCGCTATCTTTATTTAAAAAGTTATTGACGTCGGCACAATAAACCCCCGGCACTTCCAACCCCACTCTCCCCTACGATGTATATGAAGAATACCCACGAATACTTGCAAGCGTTTATGGAACGTTCGTACGGAACCCTCGGTGCGCGAGTGAGACTCGCACTTGCCCGATTTTTTAAAATTTGTGTTCTGAAGTTTGTCGATAATGTGGAACTCACGTATCGAGTTTTCTACAGTACTGCAAACATTTCCGAGCATACTCGAGAAAAAAATATAATCTTATTTCATTAACGTATATTATGTATTTTGGCTGTTTGTATCCTTGCCTTGGTCTAAGAATACTACCGAAACGAGATAAAATAAGGAGTTTTTTTTTTTTTTTTTTTTTTTAATAAGACAATCTTAGCCCACAGTAAGCTCAATAAGGCTTGTGTTATGGGTACTAGACGACGATATATATAATATATAAATATGGATAAATACTTAAAAACTTCCATAACTCAGGATCAAATATCTGTGATAAACACACAAACAAATGCCCTGACCAGGATTCGAACCCAGGACCTCCTGCTTCGTAGGCAGGGCCACTACCGACTGGGCTAGGAGGCCGTTAATTCCGTGAGTTTATTCTGTAATTTCAGTCTATTTGTTTATACTTAATTTACGTCTCGAAGTAATTGTTAACGGATAAAGCACGCAAAATGATTGTTACGTTGTTATTAATTTTTACTAATTTGATATAGGTACAGATAAAGAGTTTTTGAAAATCATATAATTTGAAGTTAAATTGAAATCTTGTTGTAAGATGTTATTATGATTAGTTATTCAATGAATAATAATATTAAATAAGTAATGTTTTGGCTGTAGAAATAATGCAACTTGAAAAGGTTGTTAACAACTGATTTTGAAAACTTCAAACAATATCTAGAATATTCCAGAAACGAATGCTACAAGCTTGTTCTACGTGACAAACAATAATAATTTTGTTCGGGGTGAACCCTTCTGAAACTTAATTTGAAGAAGTTTTATTCGATTTTAAAATGACACTCCTCTCGTGTCATACGCCACACCTTAAAAACATTGATGACACGCCTGTCGTGTCATCCGCACCCAATCGGTAAGTAATGTTTAAGTCGTAAAAATAGTGCAACTTGAAAAGGTTGTGAACAACTGATTTTGAAAATTTTTATCAATATTTAGAATATTCCAGAAACGAAGGGTACAAGCTTGTTCTACGTGACAAACAATAATAATTTTGTTCGGGGTGAACCCTTCTGAAACTTAATTTGAAGAAGTTTTATTCGATTTTAAAATGACACTCCTCTCGTGTCATACGCCACACGTTAAAAACATTGATGACACGCCTGTCGTGCCATCCGCACTGAATCGGTTAATTGTATGACGCCATCATTGGATAGCGTGCAGGGTCCGAGCTATTAAAAAAAAAAGGTTGCGCATATAAACGGTTAATTTATAAAATATCCGGTCTATAACCAGTGATAGCGTATTTTATATGAAAGAATATAAGAAATGCTTCACGCTTATTTACCACCACCGTCGGAAAAATACGTACAGGGCTGGAATTAGTAGATGAAACATTTGCTAATATGTAAAAACACCTGTAGCATGGCGAAGCTAACGTGTATAAAAAAGGCGTATGTAACAGCTAAAAGGTATTTTTATAAGTTATTTTTCGTAAATGATACTTGCACTCTAACGTATGCAGAGACCAAAATAAAACGGTTTTATGCGTTAATTAACTGTAATTAACGACAGCCTAATTCTTCTATTGAACACTAGATGGAGCTTTGGCAGCAAAATGGACAACTTTTGCCACTGGCGTATACAATTGAACCTTATCTCAAATGAAAGGTCTTAATCATAGCATTAATTAGTTATATGGCACCGAAGGCCGTAAGGGTGCACGGAAGCCGGTATTCATTATTTCGTGTCTGCGCTGTGGCCTAACTGTGGCAAAAACTGGAACTAACTAACCTATACAAAAAAGGTTAACTTTTATACACATTTACATAGTTTATTCGCCTGAAATTAATTGTAAAAATAAGTCATTAATTTTTTGTGACTAATTAATGTTAAATTACTGCAATTAAGTACTTAAAACCAGTTAATTAAAATCAGTTACTGGCGACATCTTGTATGCAATAGAAGAACCGACTAAGAGTCGAGTAGTTTTAACTACTCGACTCTTAAGTCTATAATATAGTCTATATAACTACATAAATATTACTAATGCTGGCTCCATATCATTGCTTTTTAACGCTCTAAAATCTGTGGTCTAAGGCTTCACGTCGCGTAATTATATATAAGTTAGTTTCTGAACGTTGACTATAAACTAGCTGTTCTAGGGGGTTACCTCAAACAACAGAATTTGAATTTGAAGATTCGTCTATTTGCCTTTCTCTTGTGCTTTCGCAAATTCGAGCGATGAAGAGGGAGATTAAACTTCCTTTTTCGACTTAGCCCTGTCAAAAAATAATACCGTTTTTTTTATCACGACGGTGGCAAACAAGCATACGGCCCATATGATGGTAAGCAGATATATAATATAAGCAGATATACGTTGTCATGAGTCATGATGGAGTTAGACCGACGCGCCGGCAGGTCGTTTTTCTTAATGTCATTTAGAATTTTGGAAGCTAGCTCCATCTAGTGACGAGTAGAAAACTTAGAACTTCATTAAGCACAATTAATTAACATAGAAAGTCGATATATTTTAGTTCCTGTATGCATTGGAGCTAAAGTATATATTACGAAAAATAGTTTATAAAAATACCTTTGACATGTAATATACGCCTCCCGTATACACATTACCTTGGCTCTAAACCGAGCGATATTCATATCAAGCTTAATTTAAATTAATAAATTCTAGCCCTGTAAGTATTCAAACATAGGGTGTTTTACACAGAATTGAACCATTTCTCATATGCTTTCAGATAAACCATGCTATAACGGATTACATATCGTATCCTTAAAAAAAATGCTCTTTATATGTTCGCTCTTTTTTGTTAAATATCTCGGTCCCTGCACGATATCCAACAATGGTGCCATATAATAAAATAATCCGGTGATCACGAGCTTTAAAACGAGATACGTCTCAACAGTATACATCCATGGTACACTCCCCATACAAAAATGCCCATTCTCCTTTGTAACTGCTTTAGTCCCCCCCTCCCCAGGTCCCCTTTCTTTCCCACCCCGGATTGTTCCTTACAAATTCCGCGAATATTGCTCTGGTGTTTAATGCCCTCTTCTTATGACGTTCTCCGTTCTAGTTTGCGTGACGTGACTCTTTCCTCTGGTTCGGATTCGGTGTCTGTTTCTGGCTGTTTATATATTTTTTCCCGCTTCTTTCTTTAGGCGACCTCTGTTTGCGGATAGGCGTTCCCAGTAGGAGCGGGATTGTTGGTGTAGTTTCTAATATCGTGATTAAGTGAGTTTACCCACGTACATATAGGACGTCTTTCTTTTTTCCCGCACTCTCTGTAGTTCAGGGCAGCGTGAAGTAGGTGAGGCTTGTCCCGTCTGAGCACATGGCCATAATATGAGAGCCGACGGACTTTGATGATTTTTGTCATAGTTTTCCCCTCTAAAATTTGGCTGATCTTTTGTTTAGGGGGATCCCTGGCTGCTAGAGGCATTTCCTTGAGGATGTGTCTCTCATAGCGTCTGAGGCGGGACCTGTTGGCTTTAGTCAGGGCAGCTACGTTTAGCCCGTATGACATGGCGGGGGAGATGACCATTTTATACATTAGTCTTGCTATTTTCCAATCTGTTTTCTTTTCCTGTATAAATCTAACAAGTATCTTAGAATTTCTTACGGCTTGGTCACAACGGGACTTTACCGTAGCGCGCCTATCGTGTGCTGAAGTGATAAACGTACCTTACCGCCTAAGATTACAGAAGGGAAAGAAAAAACGTTTGGCACGTGCCTTGCTGGGGAAATACAGAAAGGGAGTAAAGGCTACTACAACAATGAAAGACAATTTTAAAACAATTTTACTGGCTAGCCATGTGCGGTCGCAGTCCCTAAGTTGCGCCGGCAATTATAGCCTGCAATGTAGCTTGTAAAATTTCTTTTTTTACTACAGCTTTATGGTCTTAGAGTCTTTGTCTTGGAACGGTGAATAACGGTTGTGTCGGCAGATAGTTGATGTTACTATCTACAAACGCAACGACAGTAGGCAGTTATGCCTAACGGCCTGGGCTGTGTTATTTCGTCAGAAAGCGGCCTCTTTTGCGTCAATGTTCCCGTTCGTCAATCTTTGTCCCTTAGTTTTTTTTAAGCTCACAGATGGTAAATAAATGTTTATAGTGTTATTCTCTTGGTAAAAATTGTACAATGATTATTTATTGTGCTGTTTCTGCTATCCGGATTCCCAGGCGAGCTGACCGCCAGATGTTGGCAGCTGGCTTACTTTCGCGTGGTTATTTTACTTTGATTAAATCAAGGATTTTGACTAGCAAAAGGGCGTAAGAGTCCCCGTGACTATTGTACTCGCCCCCAACCGGTAAATATGAGGAACATATACTGTGTTACGTTAAATAGTTTACTTATAATGACTTTGATGTAGCCGTAGGCACGGTTTTCGTTGATCAGCCCCTTTTATAGCCGTAAACTGATTAGTCCTAAAATTGTCGGTTAATTAATTATTACTAATCGAGTCTCTCCATTTACCGGTCTTGTTATATTTTTTTAAATAGTAAGTAAGTACTTAGTTATAGTATTTAGGCCTAGTAAAGCTACTTTATTAATATTTGACGTAATTGGGTATTCTAGTGTTTTAGGGGTTTGATTAATGAATGAAAATTATTCACCGCTTGGGGTTTTTGTGAAGTGTCTATAGAATGGGAACCAGGAATCGAGTATGGTCACCACTCACCTTTTTTTAATAAGTCTGATAACTAACTACACTCGCGATCAAAAAAATCGACTCAAACTAATTTTTAATTTCATCGTTTAATATCTCAGGAACCAATCATGAGATCAAAAAAGCAACGGTACCATTTTAGAGCTAACAGTGTCAGCTTTCAATACGAGCATGTTTTTCAGGCGAAAAATTTCAGTTCATGAAAAACAAGCTAGCATACCAAGGAGGTGTAAAATTTGGGTGCAAAAATGACCTTAACAACGAAAGAAAAAACATTTTCATGAACGAATAACAATTTATTATTATCTTTAATACCTGGTGTTACCACCAAAAACCTTTTTCACACATGCCATGCGTCTCTTCATTGACCTTATCAGCTTCCTGATGGTATCCTGGGGGCATGCTTCCCACTCTTCGACCAAAGCTTCTTTCAGGGCCAAAATTGTCTCCGGAGCAGGATTGCGAGCTCGAACCTTGCGTTTCAGGTAATCCCATAAGTGCTCGATAGGATTTAAATCAGGACTCAGAGGTGGCCACTTCAGAGTCGGGATGCCAACTGCGTCAAGGTACTCCTTTGTGACGCGGGCGGTATGACAAGGGGCGTTGTCTTGCATGAAATGGAACCCCTCGTCAAAGAACCCGGCGTAGGGGACGACATGGTCTTGCAGGATGTCGGTGATGTACCTGTCTGCATTCAAACCACCGCCTCGACCCCCGCCATCAACAAAAACCAGCTCGGTCCGCCCCTCCATGGAAATCCCCGCCCACATCATGACGGAACCTCCACCGTAGGCGACTGTTTCAGCGAAGCAACACTGGGCGAACCTCTCTCCAGGTCTTCGGTACACCCGTCCTCTTCTGTCGCTGCCATGGAGACACACTCTGCACTCGTCGCTGAAGAGTACGCGGCTCCATTGGTCGTAGGTCCAATTTTCGTAGGTCGCCACGAATTCCTTCCGAGCGTCCCGATGCCTCTGAGTCAGTTTGGGCCCAGTAGCAGGTCTTCTTGGGGTAAGGTTGGCTTCCTTGAGTCTCCGCCGACGATAAACTCTGGAGACAGCAGACTGGCTTAAATTCAGCTGCTCAGCAACAGAACGCTGCGAGAATCCTCGATTCACCAAGGTGACGACTTCGGTGGCTTCAGCTTCGGTGGTATCCATTTTTCGAAGGTGATTCCGGTGTAAGATTGCGAGGAGATGTGCACTGGTCAACTTCTGATAAGCGAATGATAAGAAATAACCGGTTACACCGGTTTTTATTGGTCTCAAGAGGGCACAACTCGTGCATATCATAACCATGTAAAATGCCATTTTGTACAAAAACTGCGATAACCTAAAAACTACGCAACTGAGATCGATGTCTTTTACTGTTTTTTGTAGCTGAATAAATTCGTAATAAAATTGCATTCAAAGTTTTATTAAAATATTTCCCGCTTTCCGGAAATACGACCAAAAGTAATAAATGTTGCTTGAGTCGATTTTTTTGATCGCGAGTGTATTGTTTATTTTTGATTGACTATAGAAGCATGGAGGCTCGGTATGCTTATCTGATATTGAAAAGGCTACTTGTAGGCCCTGTATTAAAGCAGGTACTTAAATAAATAGCTACGGATCTCAGTAACTGCTATTTGTTTTATACCTAATGTGCCCAAGCACACCCTGCACACCCCAAGGTATTTACTTGTTAATTTAATTATTTACTTTTACTTGCTGTAATTTGTATGGAGCCGGTCTTTTGCTTGGCTTTTTAGCGCGATGCATAAGAAGTCTTAAGGCCAGAAAAGGAGCCGGTTCACCGAGTTTTCCACTATAGTAGGTGGAGATATTTAATTGTCTCCGCGTCACAGCAATTGGACGCTGGTAGGCTGCGGTGCAGCAGCACGCAATTCAGCCCAGTTGATGTGGACACGGATCTCGGGCACTTAATATCACTCACTGGTGCACGGCGTGCACATAACTAATATATGGTATGGACGCACCTGCCCTATTGCAAAAAATACACATAGGTCCTAAAATGCAGCGTTGAATTAAGCGCGCGTACATATAAATATTAACCAGCCAGGGGTGTAGCTTATTTACAAAAGAATATTTACCTCCAGGAAAGTCAAGGCTTGTGTGGGGGCTGCCGATGACGTTACCGACGTTAACCGTGGCCTAAGATAAGGTTGGGGTTGACGGGAGTTCTCGATCGTTAGAGTTCTGGTTCGGCTGGTACCTATAGTATGGAAAGGGCTCACCCAAGACTGCCGTAGCGTGGAGGAGGGCGATATCCGCAGGCGGTACACTGCCTCTGCGTTGGGTCTATGGCGCTGCTTGTGTTGCTGTGGCCTCACAGCCGTGGAGGTATGTTGGTGTGCGCGCCGACCGACCACACTAGGTTTCACTCACTGGTACTGGTTAAATTTATATGAACGCGCGTACATATGCGGATGTAAACTATTCACGTAAATATTCGCACTTCAGCTAAAAGTAACTGGATGTTATGGTAGTAAAGTAGCGCGGTACTGTGCTGTGGCTTGAAAGTTAGCACATCTATTGTTTTTAGGCGAGCATTGAGGAGCTCAATAGCTTTCGCAGGCAAGCGACCGTCCCCGACGGGATGCAGGACAAGACTCCCTTATCATTTATTTGTAGATTAGAAGCAATAATTTTAATCCCAATAGCCGGGCCACACCTGACGCACCGCCTCGCAAGGAAATTGCCGCGCGACAACGACGACATTGACGTGCCTCGGCCGAGGTAAACTCACGCGCGGCCGCAATGCCTCGGGCGGCAATTTCCTTGCGAGGCGGTGCGTCAGGTGTAAACACGCCTATTGAACTTCAGACTTTCAAAAAGGATATTGTTTAGTCTAATTAACAACGAGTTGTTATGATGTAAATTTAAAAACATAACATCACAGTGATTGAGGATCTTACCCAAAGATTTAGCTTCACTGCCACTAATTATTCTTGAAGTATAGATAAGCTCCTTAGCAATATTAGGATGGATGACACGGGGCAACCGCTGGGTGCCTCCAGCCCCTGGTATCAGTCCTCGTCCTGTCTCCACAAGCCCCAGCTTTGCAGTCTCCGCAGCTACACGGATGTCACAAGCTAGAGCTAATTCCAAGCCCCCGCCGACAGCCACTCCTTCAATAGCTGCAATTGTTGGCATCGGGAGGTCCTCAATTTCTATGAATGTTTCTCGTAATCTTCGGACGAACTTGGCTACCTCTTCATCGGACATCTCAAACCTTTCTTTCAAGTTTGCACCTGAAAAATTAATAAATAAAGACCATAAGCCTATAGCCCAAGCAAGGGCTGACTTGGCAAGTCCCTGGAAAAAGGGGGCAAGGTCGTCCTCGTACCACCTGGAGGCGCACAGTTAAGAAGGAGGCTGCATCAACTGGCCTTGGTTGGACAGACTTGGAGGAGGCCGCACAGGACCATGACCAATGGAAATCCCTTCTGAGAGCCCTATGTTTCTGATGAGGGACAACAGGATATCATCATCATCATCAAGCCTATAGATGAGTTTAGTGAAGGGTCCCACATTGTAAGTACACATAGATTAATCCGTCGTATGGAGATCAACCGAAATGTAACTCTGCGTTCATAGAAAACACCTTAGACAACCCTACACATGCTAAAAGAGTAACAAACTTGGCAGCTGCACTGTCCCATCTGGACCTCGCAGCACTCACTAGATTTTCTTCATCATCTGCTTTCCCACTACTACTCCAGAGAAGAAATGCTTATCTATATCGAGTGCCAGTGATATGTAGCCATAGGATAAATACTGCTGTATTATTTGTAAGATGTGTTGTTTGAATAAATGATTCTAAATAAATAAGTACATATAGAGATTTAATTTTTTCACTAATAGTTAGCATATTTTGAGTATTTTGTTTAGTTTTAGGACTTTTAGGAAGAACTATACCATAAAGAACATAGCAGGACCAGACCACATGGATGAGAACGGCAAGAGACAGATTGGCACGGAAAAAGCATGGAGAGGCCTATGCTGCAAAGCAAGACAGTCAGTGACTATAAAAAAAGGCTTATACTATACCATATTGACAAATAGGGATCTTTTTCCCTGCACTGTGACACATATGCTTCTAAAACTGCCATGTGGTATATGGTAAGAAAGTGATTGAGTAAATACAGAGCCTTTTTTGTTGTAAATGCTTTTTATGCTAGTACAGTAAACCTGCACACCTCATTTTCCAACATCAAACTAGTTTTTATCTAATCTGAATCTTGTAACTATTGGTAACCAAAATTTTTTTTCTATATAAATAGAGCTTTGCTACATCATCTGTTTGGTTAACCTGAAATCCATTTAACATAAAAATATACATACAAAACACTACTAATAATAATAAAGAAAACAAGTAACCCTCACCAGCACAGAATATCCCAGGTGCCAAACTATGCAATATGACAACAGAAATCTTGGTGTCCTCTCGCAGCAGCTGGTTCACCTCTCGCATAGCGTCAACCATGTCGTTACTGAGTGCGTTCCGCTTGGACGGCGCATTCAGGCCGTACACCGCGATGCCCTTGTCTTCACCCGTGAGCTGCTGGAATACGATCGGCCCTTCTGGAGCCGTCGCTAGCCCGCGCCACGGCACTGTGCATAACTGCCGTAAGCTGGTCAGTCTTCTTACCAGCATCTTGGTTTACGAACACAATACACTAATAAAGCACGACGTTAAAAGAGTAAAATTGTTGTCATTAATTAATTACGATAAAAATTTAGATATTTTACAAGATTTTATTCTCATAGAAACAAGAGCTGAACGGAGTATTATATGTATATCAGTTAAACGTCAAAAAGGCCTATCTCCTGTAGATAGATAACGTGTTATCATTATCAGTATCACCCGCAAACATGTTATCGTCAACGAAACACTCAACTAGTAAAAGTTCGTAAACAAAGTTGAATTGGATCTCGCAACCACTGCCATTAGAGGTTTTTCAAGATTGCTTTTCTATCATACGAGTTATATGTTTCTATGTAAAATTAATTTAATTTAATTGAAGGTTTAAAATTTTTCAATTAACTTTAAACTTAATGAATGACCTTGATCACCTTGATGTGTCATGGGTGGCATTTGTCAATTTATTTTTTAAAGAAAGCGGAAACGGAAGCAAAAATGCCTAATCATTGTTGCCCACCAAACTGAGTCGGGTCCCGTTTTTGCGCTGCGCTGGCGCAGCTTTGGCGCAGCTGCGAAGCGAAGGTTACTAGCCGTCAGTTTTTAAACGTCGTGGAGGAATAAAAGCCCTGTTACACTTTACTTTTTTTTTTAGGATCGTAACACGTCTTCATAGTAAATTTACTTGCTAAATGCGGTTACACTTGACTAAATTTAGAAACTAACTCATTTAGGAAGCTAACTAGGAGAAATGTAACAAGGCTTTAAACATAAGCGAAGATATAGGGATTAGGCAGAGAGTTCTAAACCAGGAGAGGCCTTAAACGGCTATTAGACATTGCAATTTGTAGGGCCCAACCTGTCGGGTTGGTAGGTGTAATGGCATCTAGGGAGTAGGAGTTCCGATCTAGGGCGATCGGGGCGATCGGTAGTGCCCCGACACCCGCAGCTGTTTATGGAGGTCGTTAGAGTTATTTTACCTTTTTTATTTATAATGTTAGCAATTTACTACACATTCCGTCTGGTTTTTTATTTGAAATAAAAGTTAAAATGTGTAGATTCGCTGGTAATTAATATATTTATCTAGTTTTGTATTTAAATAATAGAAGGGTTGGGCAGATGAAGTTAGATTCAGGCAGCTCGAGCAATCATTTAAATATCTATAATAATAAAAACAGTTTCTTTTTAGCGTTCCGTACCTCGAGAGGAAAAAACGGAACCCTTATAGGATCACTTTGTTGTCCGTCTGTCTGTCTGTCTGTCAAGAACATTTTTCTCAGAAACGCGCGTATCAAGCTGAAGTTTATATCAAATACTCAGGTCTATTGTCCCTTGGATATGTGAAAAAATCAAACTTAAAAGCCAACGCAATCAAAAGATACAGTCGTTTATGCTGCAAATTTTAGAGATTTTCGGCACTCGCAAAACCTACAGAGTACTTCCCGTGAACTCAGAAACTTGAAATTTGGCACGAAGCAACGTCATATAGCATAGACAATGGAAAAATTACAAAAAGTAGACATTTTTAGTAAAATGATACAAAAAATATTTTTTTTAAATTTAAACTTACTACCTTTTTCCTCGTAAACGCGTAGAGGTATTAAATTGAAATTAGTAATAAACATACTACAACTTTTGCTTGTTATAGGTTTGTGCGGAACCCTCGGTGCGCGAGTCCGATTCGCACTTGGCCGGTTTTTTTATTTAATGTATACTGTTATGAGTACTATCACCGTGCTTCACCAATACATTTTTTAAATGTTTTGAAGGCATCTCTGTAAACGTTGGTAGGGACGATTTGTTGGTGAGGTACGGTTTGTAGGGACGATTTGTAGGGAAAGTGTAATAACGGGCCCAACGCCGACAGGAGTTGGACACAACAGGTTGGGCCCTACAAATTGCCATGTGTAATAGCCGTTTTAACGGCTATTAGACATGGCAATTTGTAGGGTCCAACCTGTCGGGTTGGTAGGTGTAATGCCACCTAGGGAGTAGGAGTTCCGATCTAGGGCGATCGGGGCGATCGGCAGTGCCCCGACACCCGCAGCTGTTTATGGAGGTCGTTAGAGTTATTTTACCTTTTTTATTTATAATGTTAGCAATTTGCTACACATTCCGTCTGGTTTTTTATTTGAAATAAAAGTTAAAATGTGTAGATTCGCTGGTAATTAATATATTTATCTAGTTTTGTATTTAAATAATAGAAGGATTGGGCAGATGAAGTTAGATTCAGGCAGCTCGAGCGGTCATTTAAATATCTATAATAATAAAAACAGTTTCTTTTTTTATTTAATGTATACTGTTAAGAGTACTATCACCGTGCTTCACCAATACATTTTTTAGATGTTTTGGAGGCATCTCTGTATACGTTGGTAGCATAAAGCTCTATAAATGGAGTACGCTTCACCTCATCTTTCCAAACAAAAAAGTCTGCCAAAATCTGAGGGTGTCGAGGTAGCACGCATGTGACGTTTTCAAGTCAAAGGTACATCATTGTCGGTTGTTAATACAGTTTATTTCTAAATCATTTTTTATGGCAGCAACGCTTTATTGACAACAGACAAAGATGTACCTTTGACTTGAAAACACAAAACATATTTGACATATTCTTTTTATACTTCATAACACTAAATGGAGCAATAGATAGTCGACTGTACCAATGTTAACATATGGTTCATTATTGGATGCAGTCTTTGCAAATGTCAAACAAAAAAAGCCAAGGATCATTTTTGATTGTATTTTCAAACAAAATATAGAAGACAGCAATCCTTAAGCGCGTTAAATATGGAGAAGTGTCAAACGTCAAATAGTTACTGCCCGTCAGAAAGAAAACGATTGTCTTTGAATCGATTCTGTAAACGAAGCTTGATTTTCGATTTAGGTTAAATCTTTTATTACAAAAGTAATGATAAATAAAGTAAAACATTACTTACATCTGAAATGGTATTTCATCTTTTTGTAAACTAGACGAAATATAACATTTTTTACATCAAAAAACAGCGCATAAGGGCATTTTCACGGAGCTTGTTATCCATTGACAGCGATGACGAAAGTGCGTGACATCGATTATTGAAATAGTTTTTATAGATGTACTAGATTTTCCTGCCAATACTTTTGACAGAGGGGAAATGATACCTAAGGCCTCTCCTGGTTTAGAACTCTCTGGTTGGTAGGGACGATTTGTTGGTGAGGTAGGGTTTGTAGGGACGATTTGTAGGGAAAGTGTAATAACGGGCCCAACGCCGACAGGAGTTGGACACAACAGGTTGGGCCCTACAAATTGCCATGTGTAATAACCGTTTTAGTAGGACACAGAAAGTGTCCCAAAAATTTCAAACATTTTTTGTTACTTCCATTCCGTTACCGCCATAAGAAGTCTATGGGAAAATGGTAAAGGAATGGAAAATAAAGTTGGGACACATTTTTTGTCCTAATAAAATCGAAAGAGTCGAAATCACCAAAAAATTCCTCAATTTTTTGTTACTTCCATTCCGTTACCGCCATAAGAAGTCTATGGGAAAATGGTAACGGAATGGAAAATAAAGTTGGGACACATTGTTTGTCCTAATAAAATCGAAAGAGTCGAAATCACCAAAAATTTCCTTAATTAAAAAAAAGTGGAATGTATAACTTAATCATGTAGATCGGCATTGATGTTTTAGTTTTCCGGAAGAATCTGGGATAAAGGAACAATGGATACAGGCGACCGGTAGAGAGAAGTGGTTTCCCACCAAATACAGTACCGTTTGCTTGAAACACTTTAAAGAAGAGGATTATAGCTTCAAAAAGTCTGGAAAAAATATTGTAATTCCGACTGAAAGCATTGTACGAATTCAATCTTCAGTAAGTATCAATTCATTTACTCCATATAAACTGAAATAAATGTCAGAAAAGTGAGCAATCCTCAAGTGAGGCTGGATTCGAATCAGCGTGAAATGAGGGGGGGGGGGGGGGGGTCACGAATACAGAAATGATTTCCCCCTCGGACCGCGGTGGCAGTGGATGTTCAGAGGACACAGGCTTGTTTAATTAACACACATGATTTATTACTAAGTAAATGAACTTATTAGATATCCTTCCTACCTTCCTTCCTTTCCTTTGTTCATTTCCTCTGTGATTTAAGTAATTATTTTGATGTTTAATAAATAAATAAACATAAAATAATTGGTGTGACGTTAATAAATGTATTTTCTTTATTTTAATATCAGAATTTTTTAACCGAATATCAAACCAATCATTAAAGAACACGAAACGAAATTTCGATATGCGAATCGAAGTACGCGGTAACGGGTTACGGCCCTGTTACACTTTACTTTTTTTAGTATCCTAACTAGTAGTAACGTTTTCATAGTAAATTTACTTGCTAAATGCGGTTACACTTGACTAAATTTAGAAACTAACTCATTTAGGAAGCTAACTAGGACAAGTGTAACAGGACTTTAATTGGATTTCGACATAGGTAATAAATAATGTATGTACCGACACTCCACAGAAATATATCGAGATAGAACCAATGATATTTACTATGGATGGGTTATACTGTAACAAAATGAGCAGAAAAAATACTTCCAGAGTTATTTCATAACATAATTTAACCTAGCAACGATTCTGTTATGTTTATCTATTTTGACAATCATTACATCTTTGTCACTCTCATTGTTAGAAAATTACAGTTTGTCTCTTTCTCACGCGGGTGACGGGAGCTCATTCGCACGTCCGCATCTCACGCTGGCCGGTGCGCGACTAGCGACAGTTGTTTGAATTCACTCATATTAAGTGCTTCACTTTTGGAGCGTGCATAACCCATCTGTCATTATTATATATCATAGGATCTAGGAACTAGGGATCGTTACCGGTATTACTAAAAATCAAAATAGCGCCCAACTTTCACAATATAATTATATTTTAATAATTATATTGTGATTAAAATTTAATTTAGGTAAGAGCCCATAAAATAAATTGTCAGATTATCCAGAAAATATTCAGAAATATTAATTAAAAACCGAGATACCGAAAATGATACCGGTATTCGATCCCTATCACCCTCGCGCCCTCGCGTGGCAAAAAGTCGCTCCGACGGCTACATTAGCTCGCCACGAACTTTAGTCCGCTCCAATAAGAAGGTACTCTGTGGTCCGCTCCCGACCCTACCCGAACGCGGTGCCCGTGCAACAACAGGTTTTAAAAACAAAATGACTCGTTGTTCGATAATTAACTGTTCAAACAACAGTAATACACCTGAAGCTACTAATCGGGGTGTTTCCTTTCATAAGTAAGTTCTATTAATCTTTAAATATCTGATGTTAATTAAAAAACAATTTATTTTGTTGCTCTGTGTAATTTCAACAAAATATTAGGCGATTGTTTGTCCAACGCTAGTTTTCCATTGCGGCTTTAACTGGACAAGCCAGACTTGGCAGGCGTTCTAAACCAGCGATGTAAAAATAAGCTATTCAAATAGTCGCGTTCAAGGTCGATTAAGTCGATTTATCATTTTTTTTCTGACCAAAGTAAGAATAGTGCTGTGCCGCTGTACGCTGCCATTTTCTCACTAGATTTGTTTGTTTGTTTATGAAATTATTATTCAAGAACAATTTTTACATCGTGTTTTAATAATTATACAATATTTAAATCGATTTTGACAACAGGGGAAATTATAATTACGTTTTTGTTTTTATATTATTATGTAGATAGGTAGGGTTTAGTTTAGTTTAGTTTTTAGTTTTTTTAGTTTCCCGTCCAGGTTCAGTTTACCGTCCATTTGATTAAACTGCTGCAAATAAATGGGAAAAGCTTTTTAAGGTCAACAAATTTTATATTTATAGTTTATTCTTTAGTAGATTTTTAATTATTAGATTTTTATCTTGGGAAAAACTTGAATATAAACATATAAATAAATATGGACGGAAAACTGACAAGAGTGGACGAAAACTAGCACAATTACCCTATATTATATATTGGAATTGCAATTTTATTTCAGTTTTCCGGATGATCCTTATATTAAAAATAAATGGATTGAAGCAACGGGTCGTAAAAAATGGTATCCCACAAAAAACAGCCGGATTTGTTCTGTACATTTCCCCGAAGACACCTTCACTGGGCCTTCAAAGTACCGACGAGTAATCAGTACAGCTTATCCGACCATTGATGTAGTGATCATGTCATCTAATGAAAAGGTACACATAACCAGAGAAATGGCGGCAAGCGCCATTTTATATCTATGCACATAACATAACACAACATAAAAACTCTTTATTGCACACCTCAAAATAAAGAAACACATAAAATACAAGTTACAAACAGAATAATCAGAGGTAAAACAATTGGCCGTCTTACCGCTAAAAAGCGATCTCTTCCAGATAACCTTTGGGAAGCGGAAACCATTGAAAATAATCAGAAATACGTAGGTGTTGCAAATTCAAATCAACTAGCTAAACAATAATAAACTTACGCATATAAAATAAAAATAAACTTACATAAACCATACATTATATAGTCTGGCAAACCATTTATGTCAGTAGAAACGCGCGGCAAATTCAAAATACGTACATGTGGCAACCCTTTGTGATGTGATGAGACTCCATATTTCATGACGAACATTTCAAATATTTCAATTCACATTGAATTTGTTTCTAGTGCATTTCACTCTCTCATCTTAAGCGCGAGTGAGATAGAACTCCTGCAACGTTCCCAATTAAATTAAATTCATTTTTAAGCCATATGTCAATTGCCTCAACCAGATTATCTGTTGCAGTTGATGACAGATCAGAGGAAATATATCCGTCTCCTTTTTACACACCGTAAAAATGTCACCTAATGAAAGGGGCGAAAATACCACTTAAAATGAAAAACATAAAATTTTATATTTATTATTGCTGCTTTTTTCACTAATTCTTAGTGTTGTCATACCTTTGTTCGCTGTACATTGCTACTGCGTTCGTTGGCTGGCCAGACTATATACTAAAATAAAAATAAAAATGTATAAATTAAGAAAATACAATCTAGGAGCAAGATACACACTATTTGCCACACACACACACACACACACACACACACACACACACACACACACACACACAGCCACCCACCCACCCACACACACACACACACACACACACACACACACAGCCACACACATATACACACACCCACACACAGCCACACACACACACACACACACACACACACACACACACACACACACACACACACACACACACACACACACACACACACACACACACCACGAAGCTCAGCAGAGCTTTTTCCAGTCTAGCCGAATGTGTTTTGTTGTTTCTTCCGCCTCCATGCATGCTCTGCACATGGGGCTATCTGTCCTACCTATTGTGAAGAGGTGTTTGTTTAGTGTTGTGTCCTGTTATTATTCCTACTAATTTGCGTAATTGAGGTCTTTTTGTTCTCAAAAGTAAGTTTATAGTCGTATTCCGTGTACCTGTAGCGCTTGTATTATCGACTTGCTGTCTGATAGTATTACATATGTTTCCTTGTTTTAGCCATTGATTTATTATATATTCTACTATTTCTACTAGATGTAACATCTAGAACAAATTTTGTGCGCCATGTTTGGCAGTTGACAGCTGTGACTGAATCGAGTGATCGAAGAGTAGTATAGACTTGTAGTGATTTTCACTACAACTTTTGGGACAATCATTTTCTTAGGGATGTCATCTCCTGTTATTCAATGGTTTTAGCTGTCTTCGTCTCACTGCATTCCAAGCTATTATTGCCGTTTAGACGATGAAGCAAAAAATACGCAAAATGAAACTATGTGATAATTATTAAATGACCAAAAGTTGGGGAATCAGTAGGACTACAACTAACTAATTACCTACTGATGGATTATACAGAAAACTTATTGTTTATTTATTAGGAAACACAATCCCTAGATCTAATGAGGGCGCCACTGGACCGTCGAATAAATATTTTAATAACAATATTTTTTAAACAAGTTATTTTACGTATCTGGCAACTTAAACTATAATTATACTTTTTATAATACATGATTAGATCTCACTTTCAGACTTTTAATGTACCTACGTAAGTGTTGGGCACTGCGAATATCATCTCGCTTTGTATGATAGAACACAGTTTAGCGAATGTCATCTCGCTCAAATCTAGAGCAGAGCTCGACTGCGGAAGTACCTCCACCTTACAGATAACCACAGCCAAATAGTACTAGACCCTACTCGTAGTGTTGTGTTCCTGCCGGTGAGTATGGTTGCCAACTTGCCAGAGAGCTCTAAAACGACGTATTGTGTTGACGACGAGGTTCCCTCTTCTCTATTTAGCCGTCAATCTTTTATAAAGGTACGGCAACGTAGCTGCTTACCACCAGGCGAGCTTTTGCCACCTTCGTAGTGTAAAAAAAACTTAAAATCATTGATTAATTACTACTATTATTGGTTAAAGCAATGACGCGTAGTTTCAGTGACCGCGAGGCAACCGGATGGCTCGAAGCTCCTGAAGTGATGAGGAACCATTTTTTTCCTCCCCCCCTGTATTTACGCTCCAGTCCAAGTTGGGTCAGCTCAGGTTGCACAGGGCGGTTCCTCATCACTTCAGGAGCTTAAATACCGCGAGCCATCCGGTTGCCTCGCGATCACTGAAACTACAAATCATTGCTCTGAATATAGGGTGATTGTGCTCGTTTCCCGTCCATGGTCAGTTTCCGTCCACCTGACGGTTCTGCTACAAATATATGGAGAAAACTTGAACGTAAATGAATTTTCCTGCGGAAGTTTGGTCTTGTTGCGATCCATAATATCTAAGAAACAATTCTACTATCATAAACAAGTAATTTGACAAATAGTGCCTTTAAAAATAAAACATTAATAGCCGCCTCGAATTCGGCCCTAGCAAATGTCATCGCAATGAAGAAAAAAACTTGTGGCGGGAAAAGTTTATGATGAGTTTTATTAATGATTTAGGCAGTGCACTAAATATGTTTGGCATGAATTATCTATTTTAAAGTTAATTGTACAATATTTTAAGTGGAGATTAAAGTTTTACAATATAATTAATATATAAACTTTGTGGACCAAAACTAGCAGAGCAATTTGGTATAAATTTCAGTTTTGCGACCACCTGATCCCGGAAATCTAGACAGCTAGGTAAATATTTCTAATGGTTATTTTACTTCAAAATACTTAATTAATATGTAATATTATAGTATATAGTAGTATGGTAATATTATATTTGATTACCAACACACTTTAGTTTCTGTCCATTCCTCATATAATGTTACGTAAATAAATGTAATAAATAAAACATTTAAATGACTTGAGCAAAGACTAAAACTAGCTCTTCTGTTGCATTGTTATCGTTAATATACGAGTTATTTGTGAGAAGACAAAACTATAATTAACATTAGAATGACCAAATGGAAGTAGAATAACAATTATAACCTCCATACAATGGCGTGCTCTGCTTATTTCACTTCAAAAGAAAGCTTTGTGATCGTGCCATTGCCATCGTCCGTACACACACACACGCACACACACCCGTACATCTTTCACAATGAATATTATCCGTTATTTTCACTAAGCACTATCACATCATCTTTATCTATTTACCGGCAATTAAAACCACACGAAAACAAACAAACAAAAACATGCGCTGTTAAATATTTGAACAAATATGGAAGTCTCGTGTTTTGATCTGATTACTATGAAAAAAGCTACTTTTTTAAATAGTCGCATAACCTTCGGATCTGATCGGAACCAATCGGAAACCTTTCCGGGTAATGCACGACCCTTAGAGAATTCAACCGACCGGAGTCGCCATTGACAGGCGTTCCCCCTTTGCCGAAAACATATGACCAGTGGTCATGCTTACACCTATTTGTACGTTACGTACGAATAGCCACAGAATACACTTGACGTTCCCCTCCCCCGCAAAAATCGGCAGACTTGCTTTGTAAAGAAAACGGCAGACATGGCTACTCCGGGTTGAATTCTCTAAGGAACGACCCAATAATGAACGATCCAATGCGCGGTTGACTACGCTAGTCGTGTCAATTGCATTAAGCCTTGGTCAAACAGCAAGCGTGGCGCAGCGCCACGGTCGCGCGGCGTGACCGCGGCACATGTTAACAGGTTAGCGACGTCAAACAGACTGCGTCCCACCGGCGCCGCGCCCCGCTTCTGTCGCGCCCCGCGCCGCGCGGCCCCCCGCGTCCACGCGGCGCGGGCGTAGCGCTGCGCGGCGGCACGCTGCGCCGCGCTGGGTCACATCAGTCGGACGTTAGGCAGCGCGGTGCGTCGTGCGAGCGTAGCAATATACTGTGATTGTGATTATGGATATAGAAAAAAATATCTTCTCTTCGAAAAAATAATCTTGGCTTCGGAAGGAATGAGCGAGTCACGCCCGCATCGCGCGCGGCCGCGCCGTGTTCACGCGCGCGCAATGAGGGCGTGTTGAGAGCGCGAGGCCGGCGCGATCCGCGCGCGCCCTGTTTGAACAGTCATCGCTTCGGCGTCACGCGGCGCAGACGCGGCGCTGCGCCACGCTTGCTGTTTGGCCAAGGCTAAGGTACAAACAAGTTGGGACCCGACCGCAGGCCGCAGCAGTACGTTCGCGTATGAAGTTCTATTCAAAGTCAGTGACACGAAGTCTGGCGATATGTCGTCGCACGGCAGGTCGCGCCGCGTGACCGCGGCGCTGCGCCACGCTTGCTGTTTGGCCAAGGCTTTATAGTACAAGCAGTGACAGTGGTTAACATTAAAGGCCTACAATATCATTGTTTGGTGATAAAATGCCTTAGTTATAATATTCGATTGTTTGGTTGAGTTAAATATAATACCGTGATCGATTTAACAATACATACTTGTATGGAAAAAACAAATTTATAAAAACTAACTACGCCATTTCGTTTCCTTAATCGTACCTAACTGTATGCTAATATTAACGGAAATAAAGAAACACGGTGTTAATCCTTATTAACATTAGTTTTTAGGATTCCGTAGCCAAAATGGCAAAAACGGAAACCTTATAGTTTCGTCATGTCCGTAGTTCGTCCGTATGCCATGGCCATTTTTTATTTGGAGACTATAACTAATATTCATGAAATTATAACAGAAGGTGTATTTGGTATACCCCTACTTAGTATTGTAGTAAAATTGCTGAAAAGATTTTTTTTAGGGGGGAGCCACAAGGGGTTTTCCATACATGTAACAATTTTTTTTTACCAAAAATCATCATGTTGCACATCAATCGATAGGACTTTAAAAATAACATTGAGGTTTGTTTTATCATTTTTTGATTAAGTGGATATTTTCAGAAATAATCACCCTACTCAGTGGACGAAAACTAGCAGAGCCCAGGACGGAAAACTGACATTTATGGACGAAAACTAACGAATACCCCACTTTTTCAAATAATATTTTTTATACAAAATCTCGCAAGTATGGATAATTATTGCGTAATATTAACATAAACTAGACTATATAAGCTATAAAATGAAATATAATACATTTAAGTAAGGGTACTTTAAGATATTCTTTTTGCATCACAAAGCTGGCAAAATCGATAAGTGGACGAAAAGGAGCACAATTACCCTACAAGCTAAATGTACCTACTTTACATAAATAAAGACGATTGATGGTGTTGAAATAGTAGTTTATGTAACTGTTACGTAATAAGGGTTCTTAAAATATGAGTGTCGTTGTATGAAACGAGCCGCAGGCGAGTTTCATAATAAGATCACACGAGTGTTTTAAGGCGTAATTACGTACAGTTGCATACACTGCTTTATCTACACTCATATTATTTATCCTAAATGCCGTATTCCGAAACCATAGAATGGCCGCCATTGCACCGCCATGGCCAACTCGATTGTGTCGGCGGCCGCGCGGGAGCGTGCTACACCTGCACCTGCACCTGCATTATGTTATCAAAACTCATAACACATCAATGTTTGAGCATGTAAAGTTAAAATTACGTTACTGCCACAGATAAAAAGCTTATCATAGTAAAATCGGTTGTGATAATGCTAGCCATTGCCTACCGTTTTTGAACACGTTTTAGAGGACTTACAATGTGAGTGTAGATAAAATAATTATAAGTATTTTAAACAGTTCATAACTACGGCTCGGTTAAACTCGCTTCGGTTTTGTGTTAGTATGTCTCACGAAAGTCCCTTCAAATTAGAGTTCAATAGAAATTTCAACGCATTTCAGTTTAACCCATAACCAATTAACCATAAATGCTAAATTATATGTTTTCAGTCCACTGAAGGAGATATTTCCTCACAATCGGCCAATTATGGTTCCCAGGTTTGTAAAACTGACATACGGTCTGTCAAGGTCAAGGGGAAGGAACAATACGATGGCGACTGTGAATATTCATTTAGTGACCTAATTAAAGTAATTAAGTTTATTTTTATTTTGTGTGGCTCAAATAGCTAGGTTTAGAAAGAATACAAAGCATGGATAGCATGTATGCTACATGCTAAGTTTGCATGCCAATTGTTACGTCAAGTACTTACCTATATAGCACTGCCTAACATTGTCCTTGCCAAGTCCGTGCATACTGCAAACTTAACCTGCATAAGAGATATTCTCTAGTTAAGAATAGGCTAGCGTTGATATTTTTGAGATAAATAAATACTTACACTTAATTCAATTAATTTTTTTTTTCAGATAAAACCTTCCACAAGTAAAACAGCTGATGTGGCATTAGTGAAACAGGAAAAGGTACTAAATTAACCAAATACACTCGCGATCAAAAAAATCGACTCAAACTAATTTTTAATTTCATCGTTTAATATCTCAGGAACCAATCATGAGATCAAAAAAGCAACGGTACCATTTTAGAGCTAACAGTGTCAGCTTTCAATACGAGCATGTTTTTCAGGCGAAAAAATTCAGTTCATGAAAAACAAGTTAGCATACCAAGGAGGTGTAAAATTTGGGTGCAAAAATGACCTTAACAACGAAAGAAAAAACATTTTCATGAACGAATAACAATTTATTTTTATCTTTAATACCTGGTGTTACCACCAAAAACCTTTTTCACACATGCCATGCGTCTCTTCATTGACCTTATCAGCTTCCTGATGGTATCCTGGGGGCATGCTTCCCACTCTTCGACCAAAGCTTCTTTCAGGGCCAAAATTGTCTCCGGAGCAGGATTGCGAGCTCGAACCTTGCGTTTCAGGTAATCCCATAAGTGCTCGATAGGATTTAAATCAGGACTCAGAGGTGGCCACTTCAGAGTCGGGATGCCAACTGCGTCAAGGTACTCCTTTGTGACGCGGGCGGTATGACAAGGGGCGTTGTCTTGCATGAAATGGAACCCCTCGTCAAAGAACCCGGCGTAGGGGACGACATGGTCTTGCAGGATGTCGGTGATGTACCTGTCTGCATTCAAACCACCGCCTCGACCCCCGCCATCAACAAAAACCAGCTCGGTCCGCCCCTCCATGGAAATCCCCGCCCACATCATGACGGAACCTCCACCGTAGGCGACTGTTTCAGCGAAGCAACACTGGGCGAACCTCTCTCCAGGTCTTCGGTACACCCGTCCTCTTCTGTCGCTGCCATGGAGACACACTCTGCACTCGTCGCTGAAGAGTACGCGGCTCCATTGGTCGTAGGTCCAATTTTCGTAGGTCGCCACGAATTCCTTCCGAGCGTCCCGATGCCTCTGAGTCAGTTTGGGCCCAGTAGCAGGTCTTCTTGGGGTAAGGTTGGCTTCCTTGAGTCTCCGCCGAACTGTTGAGGTGCTAACAGGCACAACCCGGTTCCGCATCAGGTCTTGCTGGATGCGCAACAGCGGTACGGTGGCGATTACGAAGACTGGAGGTGGCGATGAAGCGGTCATCCCTCTCCGATGTGCACCGCTGACGGCCAGATCCTTGTTTCCGTTTCAAGGTTCCAAACCGACAAAACCGACGATAAACTCTGGAGACAGCAGACTGGCTTAAATTCAGCTGCTCAGCAACAGAACGCTGCGAGAATCCTCGATTCACCAAGGTGACGACTTCGGTGGCTTCAGCTTCGGTGGTATCCATTTTTCGAAGGTGATTCCGGTGTAAGATTGCGAGGAGATGTGCACTGGTCAACTTCTGATAAGCGAATGATAAGAAATAACCGGTTACACCGGTTTTTATTGGTCTCAAGAGGGCACAACTCGTGCATATCATAACCATGTAAAATGCCATTTTGTACAAAAACTGCGATAACCTAAAAACTACGCAACTGAGATCGATGTCTTTTACTGTTTTTTGTAGCTGAATAAATTCGTAATAAAATTGCATTCAAAGTTTTATTAAAATATTTCCCGCTTTCCGGAAATACGACCAAAAGTAAAAAATGTTGCTTGAGTCGATTTTTTTGATCGCGAGTGTACATTATATTATAAACACATTAATTCATTAGGTGACAAGACCACTAAAATCTACTATTACAACATGTTCAGAGTTATGAATCGTATCGGTTTCATAACAAGGTGCAGTTTTGTTAACCTCCATATATTGATTGCAATTAGTGAGTTTTGGTGGTCACCTGACGATTTTATTTATTGAAGCGTTTACATGTGAAGTTAATATTAGACGATACGACACGAAAACTATCCTATTGATTATCATCCGATAGTACCTGGATAATACCTATATCTATAGGTATTCGTTTTCGTTTCTTTCTCCAATTAACCGATTTTTGTTTCCGTCAGGGAATCACGGATTATTCGATTTATCGAATCGATATCATGTAGGTACTATTTTTACATGTTATTAAAGTACTTAATTATGTACAGTCAAAGTCATAGTAGTTTATGTAACTGTTACGTTTTAAGGCCTAATTACGTACAGTTGCATACACTGCTTTATCTACACTCATATTATTTATCCAAAATGCCGTATTCGGAAACCATAGAATGGCCGCCATTGCACCGCCGTGGCCAACTCGATTGTGCCGGCGGTCGGGGAGGCGCGTGTCGGGCTGTCGGCGGATGCGCGGGAGGGTGCAGGTGTACATTATGTTATCAAAACTCATAGCACATCAATAATTGAGCATGAAAAGTTAAAATTACGTTACTGCCACGGATAAAAAGCTTATCATAGTAAAATCGGTCGTGGTAATGCTAGCCATTGCCTACCGTTTTCGAACACGTTTTAGAGAACTAACAATATGAGTGTAGATAAAATAAATTGTAATTAATGATTTCAATGAACTAAAATTAATAGTTTTGTTACATAAGTAGTAAAAGTCGGTTAATCGAACCGATATTGGACGTCCCTAGCTGACGCCAGGCTTGCTTGTATTCTAGTATTTATTTAACAAGTTTATATCTCTTGTTTCCATGTGTGAACTGGCCTATAATCGCGAACTACTTAGTCCATTTGCATCACTCTCTTTCGAATTTGTAAAAGCGATAGAGAAGGAAATAACGAGACTTCGATTTTCGAAGTTCGCGGTAGGCCCCCGTTTTACTAGTTAGTAGGTACGGCTCGATAAATGTTAAAGGATGTAATAAGTAGGGTTTGCACCCGGTTCTGATTTTGTATGGCGAGAACCGGGATTTTCGAGTTTTTTTTTACCTATCTATAGAAAATCATTATCAAAAATCCCGGGATGCAAACCCTAATATGTTATGTAGGTCTGACCCTTACCATATACCATTTTTCTCTAGCAGAGGTAGGCAAATAGGTAGAACCAGCTTTCGCTCGCCCAATCCAATACCATTTAAAAAAACTAAACCGCATTATATTATTAATCTCGTCAGATCACAGAAGAAGGGTTTTGCTCACAAGCTGCCAACGAAAATATTCAAGACAAAGCTGATAAACAGTCTGTGAGTAGAAAGAGGCGCCGATCCGATAGCGATAGTGGAGATTCCTACACCGTTACTATTGAGGTAACTAATATTTCTGTCTCCGATAAGTCTAATACCAGTTTTTATATAACAGCAAAAAAAACATGTTGTGTACCTACAGATGTGCAAGTTGCGGAAACTTTCCAAATAATTGGAAATGTTCTCAGAAATTTCTCGAAAATTTCATATGAAATATAGGAAATTGGAAATTTAAGAAATGGAAAGTTTCAAATCCCATACAAAATTGTGAGAATTTTCCGAAATTTTCATATGTGGAAAATTTCGCAAATTTGGAAACTTTCCAACGGCACATCAGTATGTGTACCCATATAGGAAAGTATATCAAACGTTTTATGAAGCAGTAATGCAGATTTGGATTTTCTTTTTTCTTTTTTTTTCTTTTTAGTTAAAACATAGGTACATTGTCTGTCTCTCAAGCTGTTTTGATATCGGTCATAATCAGACATAGAAGTTTTTGTGGCAAAAACTAGGGATTTCCTTCCAATAATAAATTTATCGATAACTTTCGAAGTGACATTTCATAGCACATACTAAGTTTACCGAGTAAAGTATAAATTAACCTGTAATGCTGATAACTACCTATCGACGTTATGTAATGGTGATATGTTATATTTTAACACTTATTAGAAATTTACAAAAAAAAGCAGGAAATAATTGATGGACTCAGGCGATACTTTGCGGAAGTCTATATTATTAACTACAATAATATTGCTTTGATATTCCGGGCAATATTATTGTAGTTAAACCAAGAAATCATTTTAAAAACTAAAACAAATCGAATGACAACTATTTTTATAAACGATTTATAATAATTTTATGCTGTATATTATATAATAATATATACAACTTCCAAATTCATATTATATATACATCATAACTGTCATAACGATTTATCGATAAATGAATATCGTTGGGAAGTCCCTATGACATTTTCATTCCTGCCACTAAAACTTCTATGTCTGGTCATCATAATACTTCTCGGGTCAGTGGTGAAGAGTTAGAACCGGTAGTAGTTTTTTCGCTCTCTGACGTTGATGGGTGCATTGTAATGTGCCTAAATTGAAGAATAAATATATTTTATTATTTTTCCATAAGTTGGGAGGGATCTAATACCCAATTTAATCCAAAAACTTCATACTATTTTCAGAATGCAGGAAATCCAATCCCTACAAAGAAGCCCGTCGACGATTTCATTCAAATATACTACACTGATTCTCCTCAAACACGTAGATTAAAATTAGAATTAAAAAGAGCTCATGAAATCATTAGAATGAAAAAACTTGAAGTAAAGCGGTTCAGAGAAAAAAATAGAAGGTTAACCAAGAAAGTTACAAAAATGGCAGATATCATACAATCATTACGATTACAATTGCTTAATAAAGCACCTATAGGTTCGGAGGATGTCCAATCAGAAACCTCGAATAGTGACAATTCTGTGATCACAGATCCAGAAAATGCTAATGCCATAGATGATCCGTTGTTATAAGCTTATATATGAAAATAAAACTTTTATTATTGTCTTTTGCGTTTTATTAAAACACAGAAAACAATAAAAATCTCTAAGCGAAGTCTTCTATGTCAGTTTTAAGGACGTCGTCCAAATATTGCACGACCTTTAGCATGGCGTTCGCGTAGCGTTCGTCGTAACTGCACTCACTGGAGTCGCTGTCCAGCTCTTCGAGCCCGAGGGACCGGAGGACGCTCCGTTTTGCTCTCTAAATACAATAAATAGGAGCATTAAGGAACTATTACATACTAGCTTTTGCCCGCGGCTTCGCTCGCGTTAAATTCGGGGTAACACGGTTCCCCTTTGCCCTCCGTAATGCTCCATACAAACTTCCACCCCCCATTTTAGGGAAGTGGGGGGTTAGAAAGAGACAAAAAGTAGCCTATGTTACTCTCCATCCCTTCAACTATCTCCACTTAAAAAATCACGTCAATTCGTCGCCCCGTTTTGCCGTGAAAGACGGACAAACAAACAAACAAACAAACAAACACACACACTTTCCCATTTATAATATTAGTATGGAAGTATGGATATCCGATAAAGGAAAGGATGGCAAAAAGGATCATTCGTAACAAATAATTTTAAACATAAAAGAACCGACTTCACTTAGACTTCACATTTCCAAAAGGAAATGCCTGAGCTACTGTAAAAAATATTTAAATCACTATAGGTGTGCACTTTTTTGAAGAGCTCCCTCGATTTCTCCAGGATCCCAACAGGAGATCCTGACCTGGTTACAATGGGACCAACTGTGAAGATCACTTTAAAAAAAAGAATTTTCCAAATCGGTCTAGCCTTCTTTGAATAATCGGTAAACATACATAAAAAAAAAACATAAACAAAGATTCCGAGGAATTGAGAACCTCCTTCGAAATCTTGAAGTCGGTTGAAAAGATAGTTGACTCCTAACAAGCCTGGCGCGGAGTTCCAAAATGGGATCCGACGGACCGACGGAACAAATATATGCCGATATATTTTTGAATTTCAGATTATATAATTTAATTATCCTTTTTTTGCAAAGAGAAAGAAATAACCGATTATGCGGTTTGCCGAATCGATTAATCGTACAATTTTTCCTGTACTATCGGT
Organism: Pammene aurita; assembly: GCA_947086415.1. Taxonomy (NCBI): domain Eukaryota; kingdom Metazoa; phylum Arthropoda; class Insecta; order Lepidoptera; family Tortricidae; genus Pammene; species Pammene aurita. The sequence continues at coordinate 39,043,593 of OX352294.1, forward strand.
TTTTCGTAAGTTTGCAGTATCTTTGTATATTACTTATTCTGTGCTATACTCGTACTTATTTTAAAGTGGGGCATTCCACTCATACAATAGTTTTTTTTTCAATATTTGTATTCGATTTATCTAATCTGCCAATTCTGCCATCCCTAGTATAGTATCCCTACAGCAATGCGACCAGAATGCGTCATCGATTAACGATTAACTCCTAAAAACGCTAATAGACATCTAATAGATGAAAATCATATTAGATACCTATACGTCTTGAGGGGATACTATTTCTGATTTGTATTAGGTGTAGGGTACATTAAAGTACACACCCTTCGTCTCCTCAGCTGTCGGCGTTTCTTGTCTTGCTCCATCTTGTCAACAAGCCAACGTTTTCCATGGCGCTCCCAGTGCCAGCAGCTACATGAATATTCGGCATGGTGATCGTCACATTCGAAGCGCTTCGGGAATGTTCTATACAAACTCGAATTTATCTGAAATGAGCCTTTGTTTTAACAAAAACCTTATTTAAGCAAAAAAAGCCTTAAAGCTTAAAGTAATATCTTGTAAACACTTTCTTAAATCAAGTGTGTTTGTCGGATTAATAGCAGTGGCGGCGCTAGGAAAAAGTGGGCGTCAACGACATCAACTTGCAAGGAAACATCAAGTCAATTTTCCAGTCATGCAAGTTGCGGCAGTTCGGCAGCCTCAAGATCGTTAACTTTATATAGTTTGTGACTTGGGTAGGTACCTTATATTTGGAGGGTTTCCGTATTTTGTTTGACTTAAAAGACTTCTTCTTTTTAAGTTTTTTGCCGCAGTTTGTAGAAAGGTCTTCAGTATCACTATCGTATTTCACGGGTGAGACGTAATACTGCAAAATATCACCTAAAATTAAAATTGACAAAAAATTGAGTTTCTGATCTGAATAAGAGGAAGAGGATATAAAACTAAACAGACAAAATAAGGTTTAACCCTTTGACCGCCGAAGACGTCAAATCACGCGCACGGAAAGTCGGGCCCTCAGCGTCAGCACGTGATATCACGTCCCAAAATATAACCGGTCTTGCGCGCTGGCGCTGAGGGCACGATTTTTCCGTCTGATGCTTGGCGGTCAAAGGGTTATTATTGCTGCATCAGGAGTGACATTACTTAATAATAACCTCACTCACCAATTTAAGATTAAATATGTTTGTTTTTAGAAATGGTTACATTTGGCGGAAGGCGCTTACGTTGTATGTTGTAAAGATTCAATATTGTATGAGAGCAATAAAAGTGTAAGCACCGATCGCCAAATTGTATATCTTTGTAATCTAGACTATCATAAATTTATCACTATAGGGATAGGTAATCATTTTAAAAGTATACAGATGGTAAAGGCAGTATCATATACCCCAATAGATACTATTTCTCAGAAAAATGTGGGGCAATGATCCTGTAACTAGGATTATAATGATGTTCGGGTTGTTCCTAACCGACGGATGACTAAAGGAATGTTATGTTATGTTCCTTAAGTGACCAGTTATTGGTGATTTATCGTTTTAATAGGAGCAAAAGATACTAACTTACCTATTAAGGTACAAGATGTTAAAGTAAATCCGCAGCGGCATAAACGACCCACAGTAACGTCCCGCATACTGAAAACAGACAACAAGTAATCTTGGGAACACACAGGCCACTGTGTCAACACCGTGGTACCTTCCACAGTGGTAATTCTAGGACGTTCAAATATAAAATGGGTGCTACCAAATATAAGGTGCTTCAAAATCCACCGCAAAATCCACGCATATATTTTACCTACCTATCAATATCAAGATTCGAATGAGAAGGCACACGAATTTCAATTTACGGTATTTATTATTTATTTTAATTAGCGGTCGGAAACAGTATGTGAAAATTTGTAATGATGATGGCTCAAAGTCAGTTTCAAGAACATTGCCAGTCAGTAGAGGAGGCCCCTAAGGCTCGATCTTGGGACCCATTCTATTTAGCTTATATTGTTCAGATATTATTAATCACAAAGTATTGCAAATACCATATATATGCGGATGATATACAGTTGTAGATATCGTTTGAAGTTGATGATACCAGTGTAGTTGTAAAAAAAACTAAATGACGATCTAAACAATATCAATAATTGGTGTGTAGTCAAAATGTGTTATTATTGAACCCCTCTAATCTAAATCTAAATTTATGTTGCTAGGCACACGAAAACAAATTGACAAAATTACAGCACATTACATTACAGATTATAGATGATCACCAAGGATCGGACAAACGCCCGTCATTTTGAAAATATAACCCTGATCCGTACAGCAGAGACTTCCTTATGTTAATAAAAAAAAATAGTATTTTATGGATTTATTGGACCATAATTTATATCCAGTGACAAATTAATTAATGATTGACATTTCGAAAATTACTTTCGCCAATAAAATAGAATGACCAAATTTTTTCTAAATTTTCACTTGTCTAAAACTCCCACTAACGTTCTAGATCTAAAACTCCCGGGAATATTTTGTAAAACAGTATGTATGTCCTCAACAATGTTAAATGATTCTTTTATGTGTAACTTCGTCTTTTCGTCCTTTCTTTTAGATCTAGAGCACAGATTATATAATAGTTCTTTAGAGCTATATCAAAATTTCAAGCAATTTTTAATAGGAATCCTAATTACGTCACCGTGAAAGAAATACATGAAAAAATTAACTCCGAGGCACACGCATATTGGAAGAACAGTATACCATTGTCAACGATTACATATGCCTATGACGTCCGTAGACTGTGAACGGACTTTTTGAACGCATAAATGGGTCCTAAATTCACATCGTTATAGGACAAGTGAAAATTTATAAAAAATTTTGGTTATTCTATTTTATTGGCGAAAGTAATTTTCGGAATGTCAATCATTAATTAATTTGTCACTGGATATAAATTATGGTCCAATAAATCCATAAAATACTATTTTTTTTATTAACATAAGGAAGTGTCTGCTGTACGGAACAGGGTTATATTTTCGAAATGACGGGCGTTTGTCCGATCCTTGATCACTTACACATGCGGTTAACGCCGCGGCGCAGCGCGTCACACGCAAGCACGGCCGTGAGCAGCTGTGAGCTGTAGTCATAGTAGCAGTTTCCTGAAACCAAACCATCCTAGTTATTGGTCGCTTAATCGCTTTTATACTTTACTGTCACGACAAAGCAGGGGATCATTGCCCGCTAAACTGTTGTAACTAACTAATGGACCATAAAATAATAATAAGAGTATTGTTCGGACCGACAACTGACTGTTCGATGACTCGAAGTTCTGATGTTTCTCAATAGTTTGAAGACTTTAATTGCTGCTCTAAAAGGTTAACTAATTAAATTATCAAACGGAAAGCCACTCTAGGGACACTTTGTACTAAATTTATGCTATGAATTGGTGCTACAGGTACTGTTGGAACACTTGAATCATTGAACCATCTATGTCAAACAATGTACAAATCTTACCATGATTAAGCTCGATAATATGATACGCGAACGCTACCAATTTGCTCCACATGTAGAATAATTGATTGTCGTCAACATGCTTCCGAACAACGTTCGGTGGTTTGGGCCAACGCAAGGAGTCGAGGCTAGCCTCCGTCGTGCGATCTCCATCAGTCATCCTCGTGTACCTGGGTAAGTAGAAAAAAAAAGTTTTTTCTTCTGTTACCTAAAGTTAAAGAGCATCCCTTCTGGCTGTGACGTGTAGAGTAATAAAACAAACCCCAAAGTTTTAGACTGTTCCAATACTTCCTACATTATGCACTTATTTTATCAATGTGCACAATTAGCATTTTAATACAGTTAATACATTAAAACCTAAATCTGTGTATGACCCACCTCTCGAGGCTCACCATGTTTTCATTAACAGTCTGTAGATGCAGTTTGATATTTTCCGCGATCGTTCGTTGCGTGCATTTATCCGTAGCTTCCTTATCAACGACGCCGAGGTTAGGCATGCTGTCGGCGCAACTGGTATCTTCTTCAAACTCTTCTTGCATTTTTTTGTCTATGAAGGTATTTGAGCCATGATGACTGTTGTCCAGACTGTCTTTGTCGGCCTCGAAGTCGTGGAGTTCGCAGAAACTTTCGCAGAAGTCATCGGTGGTGCTGCTGAGGCAGGTGGCCTGGCTGCTTTTTACTTTTGGCTTGCTGTGGGAAACGCTAGCCTGAGAAGTAAATTTTAGTTTATTTAGTAGTATAAACTTAATTAGCTAACACACAGGCGTTGGCTAATTAAGTTTATACCTTTATTCTCAAGAGCCAAATGAAATATGTATTTCTTAACTATTGTTTTAATTAATGTATTGTATTTTTTTTTACTTAGTTTGATTGGAGGACGATTTTCGTGGCCTACCTAATACTGATTTTTACTGCTAAACCACGATTGTTCACAACTAACTACATACATGTAAAACTATATAGTAGAAGAGTCCATGACAATAAACCTAGTTCGATCAGACTCCCAGAAGATATATATACATATACGTACGTATATTAGTTACGTCTTTAATGGGGGAACACGAAATGTATGATAAGACTCCCAGGTTTCCTTTATTCCTCGAAGCAGAGGAGGGGTAGGGCTATACGATAATGCAGTCCTGTAAGCCCAAGTGCTTGGCCTTATCAGTGGCAGCAGCATCATAAGATTGTAGATGTACGCCAAAACCTAGCCTTATGTTTTATAATAGCAACGGTTTTAACGTATTGAAATGTGTGTCAATCTTAAGTAATATTGTAGCGACGTTGATTTATTTCTCTGTTTCACAATAATTGGAAAATAAATTACCTGATCGTATAGACCACGCCGCGCGCGACGTTCCGTGAGTTCCTGATGCAGCAGTCGCTCTTGCGTGCAGCGGTTCTTCAGCACCTGCGCCGCGTCCAGTTCATGCTGCTCTAGCGTCTTAAACTGCTCGTATAAGTACCATGAACGCATACGATCCGTCTTTTTCTCATGATTATGAGATTGCTGATCTACGACCAATATAGATATAAAGCAATACAAAATAATTTCTGCATTTATAGTTCAAGGCGAGGGGCGCCAAATTGTCCAGTACAAAAAAGGGGCGCCAGTTTTAGACTGGAAGTACCCGAACCGGTTGACGGATCCAGTTCCCCGATCGGATTACGTCCGCACCCGGCCGGTAATTTTTACTTATTTGCAATCTTCGGTAGCCGTATCTATCTGGCAACCTGAAGTGCAAGCGTTGGTTTCCCTGAAGCCTATGACTAGAAGGACCACCACTGATCATCATTATCGTAGTCAGATTGCAGTGGCCTAAAATTTGGAAATATTTACAGTTTTAATACACAAACGAAGTATTAGGTAGTTTATGTGAAAGCTTACCTAATGAATCAAGAAAATCCATTCAAAATGCTGTTAATATTAAAATGGCAATGTGCCCCTTGTTATATTTCAGTGAAAATTACATTGTTTTTAAAACATTAACATATTAGGTTGTGTAGAAAATCAAAATAAAATACAATGTGCGTACATTCTTACTGTCACTTTAATTCTAAACAGTGTGTCAACATTTTGCAGCCAGCCGTTATTATGGTAAGCTTATAGCAAAGAGTAAAGTAGATAAGTAGGTATGCTTATAGGAAAGAAAAGTATATGAATGAAGGCATAGCCTCTAATTATACAGGTCAGTTAAATTTTTGACACCTCGTGACGTCAGCGACCACACTGACGTCATCAGGGAATGAAATGGTACTCAAACTTTAAAAATAGGGAAATTATTTTATAGAGGTAATTACTGGACATTATACTATGAAGTAATTACTGGGTATATCTAAACGACACCGTAAACAAAAAACAAACATAAAATAAACGGTACCATAGACAAAACTAGACGAGGGTTCCAAAACGGAAGATAGTTGCAACCAAGTATAGTAAATTGAATAACAGGAGTTGAAATCACAAAAAGTCTAAGCTACTCTTTGACACGCCGGCGTCAAGGTCACTTTTGGCCACGTCACGTTTCGCATTAAAAATGTAAAACAAGGAACATAAAATTATATTTAATGGTGTTTGCTTATTAAAGGATGTTTCTCTAGTTCATTTCAGTCTTGCCTATTTTTCGGAAATCGCATTTATGTTGATGTTTCTCATAATTGTGATAAATTAAGATCCTTTTTTGACTCGCATACCTCGCAGTAGGTCCAAACATACCGTTCGTAAACACAACACTATGAGTAGGGTCTATCTAGTGCTATTTGGCTGTAGTTTTCTGTAATGTGGAGGTACTTCCCCAGTCGGGCTCTGCTCCAGATTTGAGCGAGATGACATTCGCTGTACTGTGCCCTACCACACATAGCGAGATGACATTCGCAGTACCCATACCTCTCTTTTGGACGTAGTTTAAGGACATACCCGTGTCCGGACGTAGTGTAAGGACATACCCGGGTCCAAACCACAAACCACGATTTCCACAAACCATAGATAATTTTCCGGACAGTACTGAATATTATCTACCCCCCTCCCTATAACTCTCCTATAACGGAATTCATGGCCGGCCATAAACTGTTATAGTTTTTAAGGGGCACCACACATTAGAGCGGAATTTAGCTATTCATAGACAAAAGCGGAAATTGGGCTATGGTAGCGGAAATTTGTCTATGGCCTCCATACAAAAAATCAGCCTACCATAGACAGCGCTTATGGGATATTCCTTATTAATGGGTCAATAAAAAAAATTTTTTTTATCATTATTCTATGTAAGTACAATATTACAGAAGAAAAACACCCGAACCAAGCAACACCAAATATATCGGATTTTGACCAAACAACACAACTTCCAAACCTCGTCGATGTTGATATAACGTCCAATCATATTGAAAAAGTAGCAAGAAGCATCTCAGGTGGTGCAGGCCCAAGCGGCACTGATGCTGATCAATGGAAAAAGATGCTTTTAAGATTTGGCCTACACAGCCTCAAACTAAGAGAATCAATAGCAGCCTTAACAAGAAAACTAGCAAACGAAATAGTAGAATGGGATGCAATAAGAGCGCTGCTAGCCAGAAGAGGCATCGCCCTTGACAAGCGTCCAGGTGTCCGCCCAATTGGTATTGGGGAAATACTTCAACGCATCACAGCAAAAGCTATGGCTTTAGCGACAGGCACAGACGTACAACAAGCATGCGGAGCAGATCAACTATGCAATGGAATAAAAGCTGGTATAGAAGGCGCAGCACACGCAATGTCACAAAGCTTCCATGAAGACGGCACCGAAGGTATACTCCTCGTCGACGCTGCCAATGCCTTCAATGCTCTCAATCGTTCATTAGCATTATGGAATGCCAGACTTCTGTGGCCCCGATGCTCGAGATTCCTCTTTAATACCTACAGAGGACACACAGTCATATCATTTAGAAATACTAATAAATACATATTAAGTAAAGAAGGAACAACCCAAGGCGACCCATTAGCAATGCAAATGTATGCGATAGGAATATTACCACTAATAAAATCATGCAAAAACAAGAATCAATACATTCAGAACTGGTATGCAGACGACTCAGCATGCTTAGGAAAATTTGATGAAATACTAGAATGGTTCACCCTACTAATGAAAGAAGGACCCAGATACGGCTATTTCCCTGAACCAACAAAGAGTTATCTAATAGTAAAAGAAGGCCTCACAGATATCGCCAAACAAAAATTCGATAAATTAGGAATCAAAATTGTAAAATCACAACGGTTTTTGGGAAGCTTTATTGGACCCATAAACGATAAAACCGACTACATACTACAAAAAGTAAAAAATTGGACAGACTGCATCCCTAAAATCACAAAAGCCAGTGAAAAATATCCTCAAGCTGTCCATACTGCATTTACTAAATTACTGCAATATGAATGGCAATACTTACAAAGAGTAACCGATGGAACAGACGAAGACTACAATGACCTAAAGAACGCAATAAAGACTCATTTAACCCCTCAATACTGGGCAGAGAAATAACATCCATAGAACACGAACTCTTTGCACTTCCAGCAAGGCTGGGAGGCCTTGCAATTAATGATCCCACAAAACAAGCAAAAACCGCACATGAAATATCATCAAATGCAAACAAAATATTAATAAAAGCAATTCGAACCGGCAAAGAAATTAACATAGTCGACCACCAAAAACATGTATATAAAGTTCTAAACGAAGAAAGAAAAAAGCGAGAAAAAAATGAACAACATGAATTAGAATCAATCCTAAGTAAGCTGACAACAAAGAAACAAAAAAGCATTCAAAGGGCGATTGAAAAAAAAACATCACAGTGGCTAACAGTAATACCGACCAAAGCAGATGATACCGACCTAACAGCAACGCAGTTTCGTGATGGCCTTGCGATCAGATACGCGCATGAACCCTCTAACCTGCCACCAACTTGCGATGGTTGTGGAGAAAATAGTTTCAACCTCAACCACTCACTTAATTGCAAGAGAGGAGGGCTTATAAAAAGAGGCCACGACCAACACAGAGACGACATCAAAAACTGGGCGGAACTAGCATGGGGTTCGGCTACCACTGAGCCAATAATGCGAGCCGCAACCCTAGATCAACCAGGGCTAATAAGCGACCTACTAATGGAAAGTGTGTGGGAGACAGCGAGGAAGGCGTTCTTTGACATTCGCATCGTAAATGCCGACGCCGCTTCGTATGGCCTACTCACATGGCCCACAATCGCCCAAATACACGCTCGTGAAAAACATCGCAAATACGATCTGGCTGCGGAAGATCTTAGAGCCTCATTTATTCCCCTTGTGGTCTCCTGCGATGGCATTGTTGGAATAGAATACGAATCCTTTATAAAGAAAACATGTCTAAAGCTAAGTGAAAAATGGTCGAAACCATACTCACAAATAATAAGCTGGATCAAAGTCAAAATACAAATATCAATCATCAGAGCGGTCTCTATGAGAATTAGAGGAACGAGAAGAAGAATAGAAAGATTTGGATGCGAAGACGGCTGTGGAATACCCACCATAGAACGCTAGAGTCCTCTTCTTCTTATGTTGTTATTTTTTATATTATATTGTATTATTTAACGTAATAAAAATTTTACACACAATATTACCAACGTTTGATTTATTCCTATTACTTATAGTTTCCCCATTATACAAAGTTAACGACATGCCGTTATACTGTTAAATTTGCGTATTGATTTCTACTAAACGGCTTAGTCGATTGAAAAAAGAAATTAAACTCATAAACGGCCTCTTAGCGCAGTCGGTAGTGACCCTGCCTACGAAGCAGGAGGTCCCGGGTTCGAATCCTGGTCAGGGCATTTATTTGTGTGTGTTATCACAGATATTTGTACCTGAGATATGGATGTTTTCTATATATTTAAGTATTTATCTATATCTATCTATTATATTCATCGTCGCCTAGTACCCACAACACAAGCCTTATTGAGCTTACTGTGGGACTAGGTCGGTTTGTGTAAGATTGTCCTATAATATTTATTTATTTATTTATTTAAATATGTTACTAAAGAAAACAATGTAATTCTATTACAATTACAACGTAACTTATGAAATATTTTAGCGTAATTCCACATTTAGTGCGTTAGTATGATGTTTTACACGCAGTTGCACTATACCAATATTTATTACGAGCAACTATTATTATATACATTATATAGCTATAAGATATTTGGGAATCTCAGACAAAAATGAAACGGCGTTATAAGTTCAAAAGAAACAGAGATAATACAAGATGGCAGTCTGTCAGTGTAATACTCGCCAAATCGTTGTATTGCCACAATGTTAAAAAAAAATCGTCATTAAATTACATGTCGTCATTAATTGCTAACTAAAAGTATTCTATTAAATTACCTAAAATGATATGACGCTTAATTTAGGTATAAAATAATTAAAAAACACAAAATAAACTTAGTAACGGCACGCTAATATTTTTGAACATGAATAGTGTATTAATAAAACTCCCTGACTGAATTGAAGATGTCAACGAATGGCATCATTATGTGACGTAGGTGAGGTCTCTTCGAACGAGCTGTCAAAAATTTAACAGACCTGTATAATTAGGCCTTTTCTTCTTGACATAAGCATTAAAAAAAGTTATTCTATGACATTCATTGGCGATGATTGACTGAATTTATGTATATTTAAAATTTATTATAAACATTAAAACATTAAAAATAACAAAATTTAACTGCATTTACTAATATTAAGGCTACTTATTAATTATGTGCTGTGGGCCATGTGGGTGTTGCCGAAGCGCCTGCTTCGGGCCGCGCTTCGGGCCCTGCGGTAGGAGCGGCCTGTACGGCGGGTGCTGCGGCCCGGTCAACTACTACGGGTGCTGCTGCGGCTTCGGCTGCGGCCCGGCTCTCACCTAAACCTGATTTTCTACGATTGCTGCTTTGGCTATCTTATTGTAAATTCAGTACTTAACAATTAGTCGATGTGTATTGTAAAAGATGTGTAGTAATTAAATAAAAAAATTAAATTAATCCTGTTTTATGTTTATAGTTATTTTGTGATTTTTTTAGTTGTTGGTTTCCAAATTAAGTCTTTAATTTTTAAAGAAATTAATATAAACGAGACGATTACTGTCCACATTCACGGCCTTGACTAAAATAACAAGGTGGCTAACGTAGGGAGACATTCACTCGAAAAAGTATTCTTTTTCGATTACCCACATGTTATCCATCGGAAAAAGGTATCGGGACCAAAGTAGCTGCCTGCCCATATTAAGATGGGTACGGACTTGAGTCCATATATACATATTCATCTATGCTTGAGTCAGCCTTACTCGGAGCTCGACCTGATGGACGCGACGTCCAGGCATAGACATAAACAAGAAATCGGCCAAGTGCGTGTCAGACCACGCATAATGGAGGGCTCTGTAGCTTCAATGGAATAAGAACGAAACTAATGCCAAAAGATCATATCTGATGCCTATGGAAGAAGTTTTTTGAAAATAACTCAAAAATAGCTAGACCAATAATTTTCAAATAAGTTTCGTAAATACATACATACATAGACGGGTATAGATAAATTAACGAGAGCTTGGAATTGCATATGTAGTAGTATTGTATGTTTACGTCACACCTGGCCATAATGTGAGTTTTACCGCTCGCTACGCTTACGGTAAAACTCGCATTATGGCCAGGTGGGGACGTAAAATTGTGTACTCACCACGGGCAGTAAAAAAGAAAGCCCTCTATCGCATATTTACAACCCTCGCCTGCGGCTCGGGTCCCAAATACCTGCGATTTCGGGCTTTCTTTTTTTTACAGCCCTAGGTAAGTAATGTACTATTACAGGCATTCTATATTTGAATTTTCTATTTTCTCGTACTATCAGCATAAAAACAGGTTTGTTATATATTGAAGAAGTAAATACCAAAATAATGTCAGTGTCAAATTGTGAATATTATTTACGTTGTGCATATATTTTTACGTTTGATTTTATTGTATTCTCACAATTATCAGAATAATTTTGTGTCAGCCCGTACGACTAAGTGTAAGTTACATAATTTTCAAAAAATATGGCAGTGAGTAATTTTGGTCCGATTGAGAGTCAAAGTAAGCAAATTATTTTTAACTGTTATAAATATTTTGATCTTGAACTGAAGAAAAATTTAAATTCCCCTTACACCGCTGCCCAGTTAGTTGAAAAAGCTACAGGTGTTTGTCTCTCTACTGTTTATAACATTGTGTCTGAGAGCAATAGTGAGAAATTCGCAACAACAAAGAAATTCACCTCCCCGAGAAATAAAAAGTTACGTACTTGTCCGTCATCGGCAGTAGACGATTTTGATTAGGGAGTCATCCGGAGAACTATATACAATTTTCATCTGTCTTATAAGCAATTTCCAACCTTAAAGGCACTCTACTCTGTGTTAAAATCCGATATAGATTACAAATTTGGCATTTCCACCTTACGAAAACAAATACAAAAATTAGGATTTAAATGGAAAAAGACCGAGGACAACCGAAAAATATTAATGGAAAGACACAACATACGACTGCTAAGAATAAATTACCTTACCAAAATTGCGGAATATCGGTCTGAAGATAGACCACTAGTTTATACTGATGAAACCTAGATCCACACTTCACATGTGTCCGGAGAGGCTTGGACCGATGGAACAGAATTTGGTGTAAAAAAACAAATCAGTACAGGCCAGCGGTTAATAATAGTGCACGCAGAAGGAAAAGATGGTTTTATTCCTAACGCTTTGTTAATGTTTAAGGCAAACCAAAACACGGGAGATTACCACGACCAGATGAACTTTGTCAACTACGAAAAATGGTTAAAAGAAAAATTAATACCGAACCTTAAACCGAATAGCGTACTTATCGTAGATAATGCGTCCTATCACAACAAACTTTTAAATCGTGCTCCAACGTCAAATTCTCATAAACAAGAAATGATGGATTGATTGACAGAACACAACATTTCGTATAGCCCGTTGATGTACAAAACCAGTTTGTATGATTTAATTAAACAAAATAAAGAGCGGTTTCGTGAGTACCACATAGATGCAATTTTAAAAGAACATGGCCACTCCGTTTTACGATTGCCACCGTATCACCCGACATTCAATCCGATCGAAAATATTTGGTCCATGGTAGAAGGATATGTAGCGAAAAGAAACGTTTCATTAAACATGCAAGGCATTATGAGTTTAGCAACTAAACGAATGAATACTATTACTGCTGAGGACTGAGAAAATATTTGTCGCCATGTCGAAAGTGAAGAAAATAAATATCGATGTCAGGAAGGGGAAATGGATCGAATTTCAAACAATCTTATTATCAATACTTGTGAAAGCTCAGATGAAGAACATGATAGCGACTAAAAGCAAAAAACAGAGGACTACTACTTATTCCATTTCTTAAGGGTATGTAATTTTATTAAATTAAGAGAAAATTATTCTCCTTTTGTTGCAAACGGTACAACCACTACAAATGCAATTCCATGATCTCGATAATTCATCTATAAACACATTACCCCCCTTTGCGTCGCGCAGTCGGGTAAAAATCATATGATAACGCGCATCTTCTTAATTTTTTTCATATTTTTTTGACTTACGGTTCAAAAGTTACAGGGGGGGACAAGCTATTTTACCCACTTTCGAAGGGATTATTTCTGAAAATATTCACTTAATCAAAAAATGTTCAAACAAACCTCAATGTTATTTTTAAATTAAAGACCTATCGATTGATGTGCAACATGTTGATATTTGGTAAAAACATTTTTTTTTAAGTTAGTTTTTAAGTTAGTTGCCCCCCCTAAAAATATTTTTTCTGCTATTTCACAACTAAATAGTGGCATACAAAATACACCTCATGTCTAAATTTTATTAAGATACGTCTTATAGTTTCTGAGTAAAATGGCTGTGACGGCACCTCTATAATGTATGTGCATCATAGGCAAAAGAGATAATAAAGGTTGAACACGCCAAAACTTAGGCACGCAAAATTTGTTTTTTAACCAGTTTGAAAATAAATAACTACATTATGAATACCACATTAAATGACAAATTTAATGAACTCTAAAATCACATTTTTAATTCTAATTAATGTTTACACAGTAAGCCGTAGATCGAATTTTCTACGCACACGGCTCATAAGACTTTGCACCCTCTCTTTAGGAAGGATTTTTGTCGCCCAGGTCCGTATTTTTTGTAGCTGAGGGACCGATTTTACTTCTCCGCCTTTCTTTTTTAGAATTTCTTTCATAATACTCCACTACTCTTCAACAGGCCGCAGTTCTGGACTATTTGGCGGATTGCATATTTTGGGTACCACCATGATCCTGTTAGCGTTGTACCATTCCATGACTGATTTTGCGTATTAGCAACTGGCTAGATCTGGCCAAAACAGCGGTGGATAGGCATGCTGTTTTATAAAAGACAGCGAACACTTCTGTAAACAATATTTCCGATAAATATCGCCGTTTATTTTCCCGGTGGTGATAAACGTGCGACTTATTTTACCACAGCTGCATATTGCCTGCCAAAGAAGGTATTTTTTTGGAAATTTCCCTCGTTTTTTAATTCACGTTTAAAATCCGCTTTTATATACGTCTCGTCGTCCATCTCCGCGCATTCAAATTTTGTAAGAAAATATTCATAGAGTTTTCGTGACCGTTTCTTTGCGGATAAGTTCTATTTTGAGTCTAGATCTGGTGCGGCCTGGGCTTTATAACTCCTCAGTCCTGCCCTCTGTTTCACTTTTTGGACAAAAGACTGAGAAATTTTCACTTTTTTAGCAACATCACGAGATGAAATCGTATGATTTGAGGCAAAAATCTTTAAAATACTCTGTTCCTTTTTCTTATTCTTGACTCCTTGCAACCCACCACCACCTGGCTTTCTATCTATTGTCAAGCGTTCACAGAAAGTTTTTAATACGTGACCAACCGTAGATTGTGGATATTTCAGCCTTTTCGCGATATCTTTGTAGCTTAACATGGGATTTTTTACATGTTCGTGCAGAATGCGTTCACGTTTTTGATGTTGTACGCTCGACATTTTGCCAATGAATAAATAAAAGAAAATAAAACTATCATCATTTTATAGCCCAGTTCCTTGTGAGAAAATTGTTGTTTAAAAAGTTTGAATATCTCCATTTTTCGAATAACTATAGCTATTTTTACATGCCCAAATTTTGGCGTGTTCAACCTTTAGTACATTACTTACCTAGGGCTGTAAAAAAAAGAAAGCCCGAAATCGCAGGTATTTGGGACCCGAGCCGCAGGCGAGGGTTGTAAATATGCGATAGAGGGCTTTCTTTTTTACTGCCCGTGGTGAGTACACAATTTTACGTCCCCACCTGGCCATAATGCGAGTTTTACCGTAAGCGTAGCGAGCGGTAAAACTCACATTATGGCCAGGTGTGACGTAAACCTATATAGTTAACACGGGTATGCAAGAGAGACCGCTTGGGTCACCACGGTCTCGCATTCCCAAGAAGCGCTGGTCGCCTAGCCCGCTACGTCTGTCTTAACGACATTATCCGTCGGGCTCTAGTCAGCGTCAACGTGCCAGCCACACTGGAGCCTAATGGCCTGGCGCGTGACGATGGCAAAAGGCCCGACGGGTTGACCCTTGTGCCGTGGCTTCGGGGAAGGCCTTTAATCTGGGACGCAACATGCGTAGATACCTTAGCACCTTCCCACCTCAACACGACATCGTTGAAAGCTGGCAGTGCAGCCGCGGCCGCCGAAGCCACAAAGCGCCGCAAATACGCAACTCTAGGCGGGAGATACGTATTTGCGGCGTTTGCTGTGGAGACATTAGGGCTATGGGGGCCAGAGGCTTTTAATCTATTCAAAAAGCTGTCCTATATGCTCATTCGCTCCACCGGTGAGTCCGGTGACCAGAGGGCTGGCTCGTTCCTCGCTCAGCGCATTAGCATTGCCATTCAGCGAGGTATCGCAGCCAGCCTTATGAGCACCTAGCCTTGCCAAATAGCAGTGACATAGGAGACATTTGTACATATAGTTTAAGTTAAGCACCGTAGACTGGGCTAGGTAGTTAGTATTAATTAGTGTAAGTTTTTATACATATTGTTGTTTGTCCTTTGTTTATTTTGTTCTCAATAAATAGTTATAATTAGTTACTTAGATACGAATATGATCAATATGTTCCTAACCACATTTATGGTGCTACAGCCTGTAAGGGTCCATTTTATGTATTTTGGTTGCAAATAAAGATCTCTTATCTCTTAACTTGTGAAGTGGTTATGGGCGCTGTATAAATAACCTCATGAAGGGAAACTGCATCCAGGCGTCCATTATTAGGCTAAGGTAGCTGCTTACCGTTACGGTATATTAAAAAAAACCGGCCAAGAGCGTGTCGGGCCACGCTCAGTGTAGGGTTCCGTAGTTTTCCGTCCGTCACAGTAAGTGTCCCCACTTAAGAGTTAAAATAACACCGCCATGTAGGATTGATATGAGCGTTCCACGTACAAAGACAACTATCGGCAAATTAAGTAAACTATTGCGCGCGAGCTTAAAGTATGGAAGATGATTTTTATGGGATAATTCTTTATTGCGTGAACCGATTCTCACCGTTTTTACTTTATTTGAAAGCACGTCATTTCATTGTGATTTTGTAGAAATTACAGGTACAATAAACATCTACTTATACGGTTAAATTACAAACTTAGTTCAGAAATTATTTTATAATTTTTTTCAAAAACTATTCAACCTATCAAGTTCAAAATAATTTTCCTAGAAAGTTTTTATAAAGTTCTACTTTTGAGATTTTTTTCATATTTTTACAACTTATGGTTCAAAAGTTAGAGGGGGGGGACACATTTTTTTTAACTTCTCGAGCGATTATTTCCGAAAATATTTACATTATCAAAAAATGATTTTAGTAAACCCCTATTCATTTTTAAATACCTATCCAACAATATATCACACGTTAGGGTTGAAATGAAAAAAAAAATCACTCCCCACTTTACGTATAGGGGAGGTACCCTAATAAAAATTTTTTTTCCATTTTTTATTTTACCACTTTGTCGGCGTGATTGATATACATATTAGTACCAAATTTCAGCTTTCTAGTGCTAACGGTCACTGAGATTATCCGCGGACGGACGGACGGACGGACGGGCAGACATGGCGAAACTATAAGGGTTCCTAGTTGACTACGGAACCCTAAAAAGAAGATAATATTAGAATGATTATTATATTATTACAATATTTACAAAGAAGTAGAATAGAAGATGTTTCGACATTTGAATGTTGCAAATAATAATTTCTAAGCAAACATTTATTAGATATCCTAAAAGCCGCTAAAAAATGTATTCCCCGCCTTATTGTATACATTTTAAACCTTCCAAACACCGTCCACAACTTTCCCGATTTAAATAAACTAAGCTTCGCATCGATAGTCAACCTATTTGATCTCAGCTCACTTCACAATATTAAGCTGTTGTGTGATTTTAGATTTTTCAATGATACTAGTAGAAGAAGATAGCGCCACCGGCCGGTTTGCGGCTGTAGCCGGGGTTGGTCTGCGAGGAGTGCACGCCAGAGTTCATGAGCTTCACGCTGAACGGCGACCGCCGCTCTGTCAGCCCGCCGCGCTTCAACGGGTGATCCTGCGCAAACATATCATATCAGTTTTAATCAGGAATTTTGCCATCCCTGGTCAATATTTGAGTGTCCCCCTGCTGGACAAAGACCATTACCCATGACTACTATATCCATGACTCCTGATTTTAAGCTTTTTTTGACCAGTTGTTAAGCGCAACACACTCTAAGCGGAACTCAGTCGATGTCTCAGCGGGATTTGGTCAACCATAGTCTAAATTCAGCCGAGACTTCAAAGACTTAATATATCCTATGGGCTCCACATAAAAATGCAGTCACTATAGACAATTTTCCGAATTTCGGCTACATTTTATATACATAGGTCGACTGTATTCCGCTAAGTGTGTATTGCGTAGACGTGTGCGCCGCGCCGGCGCGGCGTAGCCGCGCCGTAGGACCCACGCCGCCGCCGCCGCCGCGGATTTTAAAATCCACGCCGTTGGCCAAAATTTCAGAATTCGGAAAAAAATTGCCAATGACAATTACCGATGAAACAAAGTCACTTGACAATTTAACAACGTATATTTTACGAATTAAACCATGAAAACATCTACACATTGAAATAGTTTGGGTTTGGTCAATTCCTTCTCTTTCGGGAGATTAATAAATTAGTATGATTTAAACGTTCACCTAACAAATATGAAGTCGATGGCCTTATTAATAAGACTAGCTTTTGCTCGCGGCTTCGCTCGCGTTAAATTCGGGGTAACACGGTTCCCCTTTCCTGATTGCCCCCCGAAATGCTCCATATAACTTCCACCCCCCATTTTAGGGAAGTGGGGGGTTAGAAAGAGACAAAAAGTAGCCTATGTCACTCTCCATCCCTTCAACTATCTCCACTTAAAAAATCACGTCAATTCGTCGCCCTGTTTTGCCGTGAAAGACGGACAAACAAACACACACATACACTTTCCCATTTATAATATTAGTATCGATTGATAACGAAAATAATAAATCTGCCATCAAAATTATACCACCAATAAATTATCCTGAGAAAAGAAGTGTTTTCGGTGGCAGATTAATCCTTAATACTGAACAATATGGTTGGACCTACTACGAGTCAAAAACGGATCTTCATCATCACTAATCGTTCCCTCAGAGCTGAGGATCATGTCCTTCTGTTGAAGACCAGGTTCCTCCATAGGCTTCTATCCCTCGCTAAGCGCATGGCTTCTTGCAGTTTTAATATGCAACAAATCTGGTGTAAGAAATGTATACCTTCGCCATCTTAGATTATTTAGGAGACTAGCGCATATACCATCAGTCAGTACCGACGGCATTAACTTTCAGACGTCTTTTCCCAGCTCTGATAAAGTGTTTCCATCAGTATCCGCTATCTGCCAGCTTCTAGGTTTGTAGTCGCGGGTGAGAAGTTTGACTTTCTGGAACAAGTCTTTAGAATGGCCAGTTGCAGCATGGTTTTCGATTTCGTCACACAAATTATGGATTGAATTATTATTATCGCGTCTGCATGCCCTTTTCACGCAAATGTGTAGCTTGGAATACTCCTTTCTTGCTATGTCTGTGTTAAGGCCTTGTTCTTTGAGAGTCCTCTGTCGCTCAATAAGTTCCCAGGTAGCATCAAAAATCCAAGGTTTCCGTCTTGCTTGGCTCCCAGGAGTGGATATGACTTCTTTCGCTGTTTCGGACACAACCGCCTTGAAGCCATTCAATGTTGTCTCTGTATCTTCAAAAGGATCCCTTATAATTATAACGTCCTTTATCTTGTGAGGCAACCTTCTGGCGAGCTCCCGTAAGACATTTCTTGGTAGCTGGCCTTGGTACGGTGGGTTCCCCAACTTAAGTACCCACATTGCCATACAAAGTTGTATGGGAGAGTGGATACTTATGGTGGACAGTCGGTCGTTGCGTGTACAGTCGGTTCCACGCTTTAGATGGAGTTGGCTTTAAAAGGATCTTAATTTATCAATTATGAAAAACAACATAGATGCGATTTCCGAAAAATAGGCAGGACTGACGTGTACTAGAAAAAAAACAAAAAGTTCCTTGTTCCTAAAAAGTTTTTGATATTTAACATATTTTTAATGCGAAACGTGAGCCTTGCGAGTGTAGCCAAAAGTGACCTTGACGCCGGCGTGGCGCAGCCACGCCGCCAAAAATTCCCGGCGCGCCGCCGCCGCGGATTTTTATGGCGGCGCACACGTCTAGTATTGCGCCTTCAAGAGGGTGTCCAAGACGTACAAAGTCATTCCGTCATCTCCAATTGGGCCTACTCCGACCCGACCGCTCCTGACGACGGGTTACGAGCCTCGTGGTTATTTTGCCAACTTCAGCAATGCGCGTTTTAAAACGCGTGGTATTTCGGACTAAATGGGTGTTTCTAACGCTTAATTTGAATGCTACTGGCCGAAAAGCGCTGGTGGCCTGGAAAAGCACTGGTGGCCTGGTGGTAATCATGCAGACTTTCAATTCAAATATCGTGGGTTCAAACCTCGGCTCGTAACCACTGAGTTTTTCGGAACTTATGTGCGAAATATCATTTGATGTTCACCAGTCGCTTTTCGGTGAAGGAAAACATCGTGAGGAAACCGGATCTAATCCCAATAAGGCCTTGTTCCCCCTCTGGGTTCGAAGGTCAGATGGCAGTTTCTTTCGTGAAAACTAGTGCCTACGCCAATTCCTGGGATTAGGTTGCCGACCGGACCCCAGGCTCAATAAAGCAAAAACTGGGATAAACGCTAGGAGGAAGAAGACTGTCCGAAACGGTTAGCAAACCTTCAGTTTGGAATTCTGGATTCGTGACTCCTGTGAATGACCAAGTTGGATGTCTAAATAGAGGCCTCACACAGTTGAGCTGAATCTTTCTGTAATTAAGCTCAAGTGTGTGATGTCTGTAAAAGTAATTACTAGAATGATAGCAGGGCGCTTATCGAAAGTGTTCCGTAGCCTGCGCCAGGTGTCGCAGCCGATGGTCTCCGGCTGAAGGTACATGTCCTCCTTGTCTGCAAACCGCTCCGTCGAGTGGTTGTATGTGGCCGCTAGCACTATGTCGAGACTATCCTCTGGAATGCTGGAAAAACACACGATATGTGTTTAAAATCACTTTCTAAATTTAAGAATGATAGTTCGATAACCCCACAGCGGCACATTGACATGCGATAGAAACAAAGAGTGAGTTGGAGCGCGATTGACTTAAGCATGCACCTTACGGTGTCGCCGATGGACATTAGCCTAAAATCTACGCTAAACAGCAGCGTAGGTTCCGTACGTTTTTAAAGAAAGGGTAATCCTAGATGCTGGAACAACGCGAACGAAACCACAGATGTAGGTATTAGGTATATTCCTTTTATACATTATTTATCGTCCCTACTTTGCTGGGCCAAAATTACAAGTTTTTTACAAGACAAACTTTGTACAAGCGCTTATTGTGGGCACTGTCTGTGCAATACATATCAGCAGAGAGCTCATTGTGCCCTAAGCGGGTGCTCTAGCCGCCAAAATGCCCAATGCAATAAAACTCGTAATAAAGGGCGCCAGTATAGAGTTGGTTGGGCACGTGCGCCCTTATTGCTAAACACGATTTCACATAATAAAAACATTGCTAGGACCGCCACTGGTCAACTTTAATTATATTGATAAAGATGATAAAAACTTACTGGAACGGATGGAAGTAACTCATTCTTCTTACACTAGCAAGTGTGTGGTGAGAGAACAACCGATATCCGGCCGAACCTTGGTGCTTTTCTTTAGTGGCAAGGATTATTTCTTGAGTGAGTACACCCTCCTTTCTCAGGTCGGGAAGGAGCTTTTTATTCCTCATTTGCTTAATTTGACCATCCTGTTCTTTAGGAGTCATGGTTTAACCTAATAATTTATTGAATTTAAATAAAATTACCCCAATTTTAAACTCATTACCTAGTTTACCTACCGAAATAAAAAAACCACAATACTGTTGCGTAGCAACCGTTGACTGAAATGATATGCAGGGAAGGACGAATATTTATTTAATGTTTGCAACATTGAAAATAGATAAAGGGGCAACACTATCATTTGATGAGTGATCATTTCCGTTTCCTAATTAAACACAGTGTTGCAACTTGTGTTAAAAATATGTAAATAAAAAGGTTTTTTGGCTATCCTAACCCGGCTGTTCACATGATATAAATTGGCCAAAAGACAAACCACAGTAATTATCATAATGAATATTGTATTCACGACAGCTTACAAAATTTTCATTTTTTCATTTTCAAAAAGAATTATCGAAAGATAGGATTTTTTTAAAAAGCACATGGCAACTCAGCGCTAACCACCGCATCACGACCGCATCAAATGCGCAGCGCACCGACGCCATTTTTCTGTCAATGAAGTCATCATAAGTCGTGTGCTTGCAGGGCGCCATTTTATTAAAACAGAATTTCTGATCATTAGTAGTGAAAACTATTATATTTGAAATAAGTGAAAGTTAAATAAGTTCAAAATGAGTTACGGAAGACCTCCGCCGCGTATTGACGGCATGGTGTCGTTGAAAGTGGACAATCTCACATATCGTACAACCCCGGAAGATTTACGCCGCGTTTTTGAAAGATGTGGAGAAGTAGGCGATATTTATATTCCACGTGATCGTTACACAAGGGAGAGCAGAGGATTTGCTTTTGTCAGGTATTATTTTGCCTTTATACTAGTAATTTTTGCCGGCGTAAAATGGCCACGCTTGGGTTAACCTTGCTTTGGTTGTTTGCATAGGTTTTACGACCGGCGCGATGCAGAAGAAGCACTGGACTCCTTGGACGGGCGCATGTTGGACGGGAGGGAGCTGCGCGTACAGATGGCTCGCTACGGCAGGCCTTCGTCGCCCTACAGAAGCCGGTACGACCGAAAGCGCAGGTACAGTGTCCTAGTAATTTGGTCCGTCAAATTAGTGGGTGACTCTGACTTGTGTTTTTTTTTTCTTTTTTATTTGCATTTACAATTAAGTCTCTATACTTCTTTAACATATTGAAGTTGCTTTAATTACTAATGATGAAACAGCGACTTTAATATTTTAGTAAGTTTTTCTGTCCATTTTTGTAAATTGTGTTACTCAAGAACATGGAGATGGATGTATTTTAGTGTATCAATGAAGTCGCTGATTCAATTATATTAACAGTAAAGTTACAAGTTGGAACCTGACTACATGCAGCAGCAGCAGACAATATTTCTCTAAAATACCATTTAAAGTTAGCGACCTATAGATTTACTCGGAAATTGGCAGTGTTGCAGCAACATATCGTCTGCTGGCATTTGTTGGGTTTCAACTTGCACATTTAATAAGGGGTCGACCAGAAATCATGTGATCGATTAGGGGGGGTAAGGAAAATACATCACATAAAAAATTTTTCAAAGCGGGAAAGCAAAAAAAAAACAATTTTACTCTAAAATTTGTGATCAAATAATCTGCTCTATTTTTATAAAGTGATAAGCAGATTTTTACAATGCCTGTTTTTGAGAGATAGCATCTTGAACATATACAGTAGAAACGACATTAGACTTGCTTAACGTCTAAGGGTACCCGCATCATTATTATCACGTATCACCACATTAAAATCACCAAATATCATCAAGGGGTTGGGGGGGTCCAAAAATCGGCTAAATATGTCATGATTTCTGGACGACCTCTAAGTAATATCAATGGATTGCCGTTTGCGCTCAAGATGGCGACAGCGTGTTTAGAATAGTTTTTTGTTTTTGCTCATTTACGTAGTGCAGTGTGTAATATTGATAGCTTATTGTGCGGTGACCTAACGAAAAAGTGTGCAGCTAATGAAAAATTAGTCTCAAAACGCGCGTAACCTCCGTTTAGTTGAATAAACGGTTATCCGGGGTCTCGGCCACCCACGTGTTTGTAGGGAGGCTATCACCTTACAATCAGTAAGGCCTCAACCGAACAACGTTGCTTATATTTTATGAAAAATTAATGTATTAATATAATAAGTCTGCACCTAGACATTGGCAGAATTCACCTCGCCAAAATCGGCGAGGAGTAAAAGCCATATATTAAAAAAAAAAAAGTAATATCAATTTCGAGATAATAAATAATAATTACTTTTATAATGACAATGTGCCTGTGATGTGGGGATGTGTAATCTTTCTACTGCACAAACATCCTCTTACCAAGACATCAGGTAAGGAATCAACCACTATCAGCTGACTAACGTATATTTCCAGTGGTTCTCGGTCGGGCTCCCGCTCGCGCCGCCGCTCGCGCTCTCGCTCCCGCTCCCGCAAGCGCTCGTACTCGCGCAGCCGCTCTCGCTCCCGCAGCCGCAGCCGCTCGGACTCCAAGAGCTCGCGCGGGCGCTCCCGCAGCCGCTCGCACTCCAGGTCCCGCTCCAGGCATTGAAGTGCTGAGTAAGTTCTTCCAGACTTCACTGAATACACAATTAAGCTGTATTTTTTTCTATTGTACAAGACTATTCATTTCCTATTTCTAAATAGTTTTCATGGAGAGCATGTATGTAATATTTTCGATTGCAAAATACATTTTGACATTGGCAGTTTAGCTGAAATTCTCAGGTAAATGTCATTAGGCGTGTCCACACCGGACGCCTCGCGAGGAAATTGCCGCGCGAGGCAGCTCGGCGAGTGTGGACGTGCCTCGCCCGAGGCAAACGCAAGCGCGGCCGCAATTCCTCGGGCGTGGCACGTCCGTACTAGCCGAGCTGCCTCGCGCGGCAATTTCCTCGCCAGGCGGTGCGTCCGGTGTGGACACGCCTATTCCCATTTTTTGTCCCCCATACAACTAGCCATCCCTTTGCACCTGGTTGATGGTAATAAGTCAAGGGGAAATATTATGATTTTATGATATAAGAGATAGTTAATGGTATAATGATACTTACAATCTTCTTTTTTTTCTTTATTATGACAAAAAGAGAGATACATTGTATCAATTTCACCTATCTGCCAAACTGCATAGTAGTTTGTTTTCAGAAAACTTATTTCACCCTCCACCATTGTACTAATAATTTAGATACATACTTATGTCGCTGTGGCTTAATTATTTATCAGTCATTGCCTATATTCTTATAATTAGGTATATATTAAAATACTGTGAAAAATAGTAATAGTAGTAATTTGCCTTTCCAAAAAAAAATTGGAAGTTCACTGTTTTTCCCATGCTTCTTATGTCATTTTACTGTAGAGTTGTAAATTATATGAGTATGTTTGTGTGTTCCAGGTTGAGAGTACCGGTTTAGAGCTGAAGCTGTGCCAGCTATCGAGTGCACTCTTCGGCCAAGGTACTTGCTCTCACCTACTCTAGCCCACAGACCTAACTATGTCCGACATAGTGGCAAATTTTAACGTAACAAATTACCTTTTAAGTTTCTTAACCTAGATTTACAGTACAACTTAATGATTTTGTCTTCTTTTTTTTATAATTTGCATTATCAGACTGTTATGTAGCAATTTGATAACTTATCAGATGTTCATACAACAAATTCTCATGATTAATTTTTAATTTGTGTATGGCGTTAGACTCCAGTTCTGTTCAAATATAATTTTACTACAAACTCTAAACTCCTTTGACACATGCTTGTGTATTGTGCTGTGTGATTCTGATAAAAATATTAAGATTTAATTGTGTATTAGAAATGTATAAAATATGAATTCATCAGTTTGTGTAATTAATCACCAATTAGGTGAGACCATAAAGGTTGTTAGATATATTTCAGGTATAAATTCAATTACCCAGGAGATCATGGTCCACCAATGGGCATTGTGGGCTAAATTGGGACTTATTTGGGACCTCATGGTGTGGTAACAGAAATTATAACAACCAAATGCCTTTCAGTTCATTTTCTTTTTGTATAATTTTAAAATTGTTAAACCTGCTAAGGTACTATGTCCTTGATGACGAAATTATACTCAAAAACTTCACATACATATCTACGCTTTCAATGCAAGACCGGTATGATCTTGCTCTTGCTCATACAAAAAATATCAGGATGCATTCTTTAGCTTTGACTTACAAAAAAAAATATAATCGAAATATATGTAAGATAGTTGAGCTTCACAAGTGTGGTATGAACAAGGACATGCTATTTTAGCCTGAAGCAGTAAATAGTATTACAATATTAATGTATGTATTGGTGTGCTCAGGGCGGGGGAGGAGGGTGGAGCGGGGCGCGGGAGACAACTGCAGTTGTGCTGTTGTTGCTGTTCTAAAGTTATGAGTAAACTTTTATATTATTGACCAACCAGACATTGCCTCACGTAGGTACTAAACCCAAAGTTGATCAACCATTTTACAGTATTTTAAACATTCAAAAGTAAAACAGCACCCTTAATCATCCTTTTTAGTGTCAAATTAAAAATCTTACACCATTTTTAATGCGTTTGAAACTAGAATAGACGTACGAGATGCTGCAGTGCGCGGATTAACATATGCTTTGTTTGGCAGGCCGCGAGCATGCCGCTGGCCTGCTGTGGCAGTTTCCTGTGCTGATTGCAGTGTTTGCAGACTTTCCAGATGCGTCTAGGTTTCATGTACAGGATACGAGGATACTACGCCCCCCGCCGATGAGAGTTATTACTGTTATAAGTACACCCGATACATTTCTTTTGAGATTTAGCTTAGAATTAGATTGAAGACGTTGCTTTGAAGTTGCAAGAGAGAAGACATCGACAAGACACCTGGGATTTGGATCATGTATGTAGGTTAAACTGTCGTAAATAAATAGAGTTATCACGAATTATGGATTTATTTTTACATACTAAACAAACACATGTCATTCTAATTAGGCGTGTCTACGTGCACCGCCTCGCGAGGTAGCTCGGCTAGTGTGGACGTGCCTCGCCCGAACCCGAAGCATTGCGGCCGCGCGTCGACCGAGGCACGTCCACACTAGTCGAGCAATTTCCTCGCAAGGCGATGCGTCAGGTGGGACACGCCTATTTGTACATAATGTCAATGTACAATTCAAGTCTGGATTCCCATTACCATAATTTGACTAAAACAGTGAATATAAGAATATTGAAAGTAGAGTAATAGGAAAAGATAGTGATGAATACGCCAACCCATCCCCTTATCTGTCTGCACCAAGGGCATGCGTTAGTATTTTCAACAGACTTCAAGATTTCGAAGGAGGGGGTTATCAATTCGTCGGGATCTTTTTTTATGTATGCACCGATTATTCGAAGACAGCTGGACCGATTTGGAAAATTCTTTTTTGTTTGAAAGAGTATACTTCACAGTTGGTCCTACTGTAACCAGGTCAGGATCTGATGACGGGATCCTGGAGAAATCGAGGGAACTCTTCAACTATTATAGGCACACCTATAGTGATTTGAGTATTTTTGACAGCAGGAGCATTTGCTGTTGGAAAGGTGGATGCTAAATGAAATCGGTTCTTTTTTGTTTAAAATTATTTGTATGGCCAATTCTGATCTTAGCCATACAAAGAATAACAGTATTGCATGCCCTAGGTACCAATCGCCATCCTTTATAAATAAAACCGAGACCTCTAGCCCGACTCTAAAAACAATTAAAGTGATTCTGGCAGCTGTTCAACGGAGGAGGCCATCATAAAGAGGGAAGTATGAAAGATAGAGATCTGCTGCACTGATTGCAAATAATTGGGACACGGACAAGCAAATAATGCTTTTGAAATAAATTAAAGTAGTTACAATTAGCTGTGCCCGCGTGGCAGTCTGTCATTTCTCTGTCGAAGCCAACATTTATTTTTTCTATATCCTTAATCACAGTCTATTGCTACGCTCGCACGACGCATCGCGCTGACTAACGTCCGACTGATGTGACCCAGCGCGGCGCATTGTCCCGCCGCGCAGCGCCGCGTGGAAGCCAGGGGCCGCGCGGCGCGGGGCGCGACTGAAGCGACACGCGGCGCCGGCGGGACGCAGTCTGTTTGACGGCGCCGGCACTGCGCCACGCCGGCTGTTTGGCCAAGCCTTTAATCCTTTTTATGAACTATGGAAAAGCAATGGCTTTTTTTTCTTTAACCAGATATAGACCACACAGTATATTATTAACCTATTGAACGCCAAGAGCCACTAAAGTGGTCGTGTGCTGTCGTGCCTACTACTCATGGCAGTCGCTGTCAAAGCAATTTTACTGTTGACAAAAGTTTAAATTTGTTTCTCACTAGTTGAGATGTTGGCGTGTATGCCACATTTTGATGCGAAAGGTTAATCTTGAAACCAGTAAGTAACTTTTTATTTTTCAGTGTAAGGGGTTTGAAAGTAAACAACAAACTTGAAAATAAAATGTTTCATTGTTACATAATTAACAATATATTATGACTTAATATTAAAATTAACAACTAACACACCATTCTTGGCACTCCCTACTTTGAACCATCTCCCCGACTTGTGTTCCTGCCCTATGGCTGCATACAACTGAGTCCCATCACTAGTAAAATGCATTGAATTTACAAAGCCATTGATTTCTATACTAAACATAGGTGACACTTTTCTATATGCATCACTGACTTTCCATAATCTGATATGGTTATCGTATGAGCCTGATGCGAATACATCGGAATTTAACAACGTTGCTAAACTTGTTATCCAACGGGGTACATTGTTCTCAGAGCCGTGGGCCTCTGTGATAGTGCACAGTGGCTTCTTTTTCAGCACACTCCAAACGCATAAAGAGCCATTGTCACTCCCTGAGATGAAATGCTCCTCATCTAAAAGCTTCACTTCATCCAAACTACCCTCTGGTCCATTGAAAATTAACTGTGATTCTTCTACTATTTTCCATATCCTAACTGAACAGTCTCTCCCACCAGCCGATATTGCTCTTTCTCTTGTTAAGGCATCAATAGATGTAATCGAGGATTGATGACCAAATAACGTTTCCACATATGCCATTTCATCTAAAGACCAAATTTTTATAGACCGGTCTTTGCTCGCTGAGTACAATTCGTGAGTATTCTTCCTAAATACCAGTCCAACAATTTTGTCTTTATGTCCTCTGAATGTGTGAACGTGTTTTAATGTGATAGGGTCCCATATCTGCACGTCTTTAGATCCGTCTGCGGATGCGAGGTATTTGGAGTCTGAGGATAACGTTACTGCTGATACACTCCCATTGATGTACTTAGAATGTGTTTTGAAGGTCAGGCTGCCGAGTTTCCGCTTCTCCTTGATTCCCCACTTGACTATAGTGCCGCATTTGCTCCCCGTGAAGGCGAGTTGACCATCGCTACTCACGCACACACACGTCAAAGGCAGCTTGTGTTCCCGGGCACGAATCAGTCTAATATCAGTCTCAGTTGGAGCCACGTAGTTGTCCGCAACTTCCACGCGTAGTTTGCCCTTCTGTTCCAAGTAGTCCCTCTGCAAACGCTTTCCAATCGCATCGTCGTCAAACTCCTTTACCTCTGCACGCTTCGCTTCTTCTTTCTCAATTTCTTCTAGATACTTCTTCGCGAGCCGCAGTTTCTTCTGCTCCGCTGTTTCGTGGTCACTTTCGGATTCTTCTGCATCGGAAAACTTCTTAAAATCTAAATCACTGCCGGAGGAATCGTGGTCGTTTTCGAGGTTAGAAACATCTTGTTTCTTCGGCTTGACTTTCTTTATTTTCTCGCCTTTTCTTTTGTGAACTTCCCTAGATTTGCCTTTTAAAAAGAAGGACGTTGACATTTCTCTGGATTAGTATACTCTATTCTTATAAAATTCCGAAATTATTACGAGAACCACACGTGTAGACGACATACGTTGACGTATGTCACATCTTGATTTTGACAACTGACAATTCAATCGCAAATGTCAAAATGTGTCTGTTCGAGGATTAGTAAAAAACGTCGAGTTTAATATATTTATACTACACAGCCATAAAAGAACTCTCTGTACACAGCTGTTCGGAATTAAAAATTTCAATTTATTTCCAATTTGAGTTTGTCCGGAAAGAGAAGTTTCGTGGTTTATATGGGGGCTTATTAATAATTCGACACTTCTCTTTCTGGAGAAACTCTATAATAAACTACATAATATTTAATATTAATAAGTAATAATAACATTAGCTCTATATGTAGCAGTTACTCTTGATTTATTTATCCTTGCAAGTCAGTAGCTTTCTTATCAGTTACTCATAAAGAACCAGTAGCTGCTTACCATCAGGCAGACCGTATGCTTGTTTGATACCATTGTTTTATAAAAAAAAGATATGATTAAAATTTCCCTGTTAACTTACCATAAACAAAAGTAAACATAACAGGGAGTACAGGGACCATACAGACGGGCAGGGTATTAAACATTAAAAGAATTATACACACAAATACACATCCAAATCCAAATTATTTATACACATAGTCGGCTCTCATTCTTTCAATACATTTATATTTCTCTGAAACAAAACACCAACTATTTTCCAAACTCCATGTATCATGCCAATAGCTTCCAAATTCATCACAAAATTCTCTTCAAGAGTAATATATCCTTCAGTTCTTATCCAACAATAGTGTTGGCCCCTCGTAACTGTAGAAAGCCAGCAGTAATATCCATGGGTAAGCTCCGCACTGTTGCAAATTCCTCCGCATTGCTGTAGAACAGTTTCGAATGGCGGTCCATGTATGGAGCAGGGAGGCCTGAGATGTCAGAGTACTTCTTGGTCGGCTTGAATGTTGGAGGGGCATTTATTGAATAATCTGTAAATATTATAAAATAAATAAATAAAAATATTTTTATTCAGTAACTAAGTTTAGGTTTACAATAACTGTGCTGGTGCCTCTATTTAAGTATTTAAGATACTTGTGTTAAGAGAACACCGCTCTTCCACAGGTTGGTTTGCTTATAATCTAGTATAATAATAGTGGTTTTATTAAACTCTTTCGCTAACAAAGCATTTTACTCGTAACAATAATAATAGCTGAAGGTGTCTGCGAAAGCCTTATGAACTACATGAACAATTTTCTACAAGAGAGAAGTACAAAGAGAAAATATCTTAACATAACAGTTTATCTAATTGATGTAATATATATATATTTATATACACTGTGGGCCCATATAACTAGACAGATTTTAACAGTGTATACCTGATCATATTTAGATACTAAAATGTCCTATAAACTTTTCTGGAATACGACTAGTTTCAGAGTTAATACCAATTAAAAAAAACCGGCCAAGTGCGAGTCGGACTCGCGCACCGAGGGTTCCGTACAAACCTATAACAAGCAAAAGTTGTAGTATGTTTATTACTTATTTCAATTTAATACCTCTACGCGTTTACGAGGAAAAAGGTAGTAAGTTTAAAATTTCAAAAAATATTTTTTGTATGATTTTACTAAAAATGTCTACTTTTCGTAATTTTTCCTTTGTCTATGCTATATGAAGTTTCTTCGTGCCAAGTTTCAAGTTTCTGAGTTTACGGGAAGTACCCTTTAGGTTTTGAGTTTCTTGCGACTACTCAGTTTCAAAATATGCGACTTAAATTGCTATTTCTTTTGATTGCGTTCACATAAAAGTTTGGTTTTGCTACATCGGAAAGGTCCTATAGCCCTGAGTATTTAACATGAATTTCAATTTAATACCTCCACGCGTTTACGAGGAAAAAGGTAGTAAGTTTGAAATTTCAAAAAATATTTTTTGTATGATTTTACTAAAAATTTCTACTTTTCGTAATTTTTCCTTTGTCTGTGCTATATGAAGTTTCTTCGTGCCAAGTTTCAAGTTTCTGAGTTTACAGGAAGTACCCTTTAGGTTTTGAGTTTCTTGCGAGTACTCAGTTTCAAAATATGCGACTTAAATTGCTATTTCTTTTGATTGCGTTTACATAAAAGTTTGGTTTTGCTACATCGGAAAGGTCCTATAGCCCTGAGTATTGAACATGATTTTCAATTTAATACCTCCACGCGTTTACGAGGAAAAAGGTAGTAAGTTTAAAATTTCAAAAAATATTTTTTGTATGATTTTACTAAAAATGTCTACTTTTCGTAATTTTTCCTTTGTCTGTGATATATGAAGTTTCTTCGTGCCAAGTTTCAAGTTTCTGAGTTTACGGGAAGCACCCTTTAGGTTTTGAGTTTCTTGCGAGTACTCAGTTTCAAAATAAGCGACTTAAATTGCTATTTCTTTTGATTGCGTTCACATAAAAGTTTGGTTTTGCTACATCGGAAAGGTCCTATAGCCCTGAGTATTGAACATGATTTTCAATTTAATACCTCCACGCGTTTACGAGGAAAAAGGTAGTAAGTTTAAAATTTCAAAAAATATTTTTTGTATGATTTTACTAAAAATGTCTACTTTTCGTAATTTTTCCTTTGTCTGTGCTATATGAAGTTTCTTCGTGCCAAGTTTCAAGTTTCTGAGTTTACGGGAAGTACCCTTTAGGTTTTGAGTTTCTTGCGAGTACTCAGTTTCAAAATATGCGACTTAAATTGCTATTTCTTTTGATTGCGTTCACATAAAAGTTTGGTTTTGCTACATCGGAAAGGTCCTATAGCCCTGAGTATTTAACATGAATTTCAATTTAATACCTCCACGCGTTTACGAGGAAAAAGGTAGTAAGTTTGAAATTTCAAAAAATATTTTTTGTATGATTTTACTAAAAATTTCTACTTTTCGTAATTTTTCCTTTGTCTGTGCTATATGAAGTTTCTTCGTGCCAAGTTTCAAGTTTCTGAGTTTACAGGAAGTACCCTTTAGGTTTTGAGTTTCTTGCGAGTACTCAGTTTCAAAATATGCGACTTAAATTGCTATTTCTTTTGATTGCGTTTACATAAAAGTTTGGTTTTGCTACATCGGAAAGGTCCTATAGCCCTGAGTATTGAACATGATTTTCAATTTAATACCTCCACGCGTTTACGAGGAAAAAGGTAGTAAGTTTAAAATTTCAAAAAATATTTTTTGTATGATTTTACTAAAAATGTCTACTTTTCGTAATTTTTCCTTTGTCTGTGATATATGAAGTTTCTTCGTGCCAAGTTTCAAGTTTCTGAGTTTACGGGAAGTACCCTTTAGGTTTTGAGTTTCTTGCGAGTACTCAGTTTCAAAATAAGCGACTTAAATTGCTATTTCTTTTGATTGCGTTCACATAAAAGTTTGGTTTTGCTACATCGGAAAGGTCCTATAGCCCTGAGTATTGAACATGATTTTCAATTTAATACCTCCACGCGTTTACGAGGAAAAAGGTAGTAAGTTTAAAATTTCAAAAAATATTTTTTGTATGATTTTACTAAAAATGTCTACTTTTCGTAATTTTTCCTTTGTCTGTGATATATGAAGTTTTTTTGTGCCAAGTTTCAAGTTTCTGAGTTTACGGGAAGTACCCTTTAGGTTTTGAGTTTCTTGCGAGTACTCAGTTTCAAAATAAGCGACTTAAATTGCAATTTATTTTGATTGCGTTGACATAAAAGTTTGGTTTTGCTACATTTGAAAGGTCTTATAGCGCTGAGTATTTGACATGAATTTCAATTTAATACCTCCACGCGTTTACGAGGAAAAAGGTAGTAAGTTTAAAATTTAAAAAAATATTTTTTTGTATGATTTTATTAAAAATGTCTACTTTTTGTAATTTTTCCATTGTCTATACTATATGACGTTGTTTCGTGCCAAATTTCAAGTTTCTGAGTTCACGGGAAGTACCCCGTAGGTTTTGCAAGTGCCGAAAAACTGTAAAATTTGCAGCATAAACGACTGTATCTTTTGATTGCGTTGGCTTTTAAGTTTGATTTTTTCACAGCTTCAAGGGACAATAGACCTGACTATTTGATATAAATTTCAGCTTGATACCTCCACGCGTGCCTGAGAAAAATGGTTTTGACAGACAGACAGACAGACAGACAGACAGACAGACGGACAACAAAGTGATCCTATAAGGGTTCCGCTTTTTCCTTTCGAGGTACGGAACCCTAAAAATACACTTTTTATTATAACTCATCACAAAACGCCTTTCTAATGGCGTTGTTGCCACTACTGGACATAGTTTACACGTCCTTATTGACAGATATCAAAGTGACGAGGAAAACTTTGCAGAAACTAAGTTTATACAAAAAAAAACGTACCAATTTGTTTCAGGCGATAATTTTATTAATAACATTTGCTTTTCATGTGCAATAAACATTAAAAAAATGGAAAAAAAACGAAAAAAATTTTTTTTTTTGCGAAATTGACTTAAAGTCACATAATATTTTTTCCTTCTTTTGGTCTTAGAAATTCGTGGTTAAGATCTGTAGGGTTATTCCAGCCCACGGTGTATATATATATATATATATATATATATATATATGAGTGTGTGCGTGTATGTGTGTGTGTGTGTGTGCACGTGTGTGTGTGTGTGCACGTGTGTGTGTGTGCACGTGTGTGTGTGTCAGTTTGTCTGTGTTCTATTGTTTTATCATTTGTTCAGTTTCATCCTAACTCAGGTTTTTTATCCAGTTACATACTTTTTTCTTACATTCACTATAAATGCACGGATAAATGTCAATTTCATTATTATTAATTTTATTATATAGATTAGCTGAGCGAAACTCATACTGTCTTTTAGCAAATGCTGATTTAGCTTGTGGCGCGGAGATTGCATTTGGTTTCCTTCGTCTATTAGTATCATTGGTGTCACTTTTATAAGTTACTGTTTTGTGGCATTTCAAAACTGCGTGCAAAATATAAAGTCTCCTAAGTGACAACAGATCGCAGATTTCGTAGAGCTCTTTAGTAGGAAAACTGAAAGGTTTAGAGTACATCACTTTCAGTAGCGACCTCTGGGCCCTCTCTAGTTCCAGGAATTTTATCTTGGTAGCCCCACCCCAAACCGGTATACAGTAGCCTAGCACCAATTGTACCAAAGACACGTAAATTTGTTTAATTAGATCCTTGGTAGCGACATGCCGCAGATTCTTAAAAACGTAGACAAGTTTACGTATCCGGGACATAATCAGTTCGGTGTGCACATGCCAGGTTAGTCTCTGGTCAATCATGACACCAAGGTATTTAGTGCACTCGACTTTATTAATAACTGAGCACGAGCAGTCACGCGCACGCTCATGTGTGTAGTCACATGTGTGAATCCTAACCGTGAAATTAGAGTCTGGTTGTGTCCTGTCGTACTTTGTGAAACAGATGTCATTTGTCTTGTCAGTGTTAAGGGTAAGAAGTCTGGCTTGCAGCCAGCGGGCAACTATACTGAGTCCTTGCTGTGTTGTTTTTCGTACTTCTTCCCAACTATCACCCCAGAATACAATAGCCGTGTCAAATATTATATTATAACCATAGACATATAAAATAAGAAGACGGAATCCCACGAAGATAAAACTGTGATTCCATAATGAGCCGCGATCTCGTGCACACACACTCACTTTTGACGTTTGAACCAATCACCGCTCGTCCACGAGTTGTATATGTGTGCGTGTCGCGCGTAAACACGTCTGAACTCGGCTTATTGTGGAGTCACAGTTCTTCTTATTTTATATGTCTATGATTATAACAATGTTAATCTCAGAAGCACAAGTAAATGCCTTCTAAAAGAAATAGCTTAATACTAAGTATCGTACACCCCCTCGAATGACCGTAGAAGTTACTTACACAGCACAATATCGTTTGGCCATGGCAAACTCCGTTCTGCTGTTAATATTTGTTTCAAAGATCTCCACAAGCGTTTTTTGCACCCACTTTTAACTAGGAATTTGTTTTCTGTCTTAAAACTGTACACCTTATCTGTATTAGCCGTCATGTTTTCAACACTATATGATATTGTATTGCGAGTTTGAAATGCTTAATTTTATTTTGTTTTAAGCTTTTTTCGATCGCTTCGTCAACAGCAAGTGTTTTGTTATGACAGATGACGATGGAAATGATACCATGTCCAAGTTTAAGAAACTCCATCACTAAAAGAATAAAAAATTGGAACGGAAGAAATCCTGCTTATTCATTATGATAAATTTTAAACTGTTTATCTTCCATCAGTGAATACATAATATCAATCATTACATAGCAGATAATCATATCTTCACAAACATTTCTTATGGTGCGATCACATACGAGGCTTGCACTAAAAGATTCGGGAATCGCTTATTTAATTGTACAATTATGATTCAAATTCAACCTTTTTATAAGCATAGAGGTCTGACAACTCAACACAACTGGCAGTTTGAAAGAAAAACCTACACATTTTTTTTAATTTGTTGTCTAAGCTAAGTTGCTGTTGACAAAATGGAACTATCACGGGAAAATTTAAGAGCGATGATATTTTATGATTTTAAAAGTGGTTTATCACAAAAACAAAGCTTAGATCGGATGACTTCTGTATTTGGGGAGGAAATTACATCAAAGACGACCATTTATCGCTGGTTTTCCGAATTTCAACGCGGTCGTGTGAATCTTAGTGATGATGTGCGTGAAGGTCGGCCAAAGTCTGCGGTCATTCAAGAAAACGTCGACGCAGTGCGGAACCTGATTGAGAAAGATCGACATGTCACATATCGTGAAATTCAGTCATGTTTAGGGATTGGAATGAGTCAAATCCTAACAATCTTGCAAACAGAACTAGGCGTAAGAAAACTGTTTTCCCGTTGGATCCCGCACCTACTTTCCGAAGAACAAAAGACGGCCCGGGTCATTTGGTGCCGAAAAAATCGAGAAAGGTTCAACAATGGAACTTCAAACGAAGCTTTTTAATATCGTATCGGGTGATGAAACGTGGATACACGCATACGAACCCGAAAATAAAAACCAGTCACGAGTTTGGGTTTATGAAAATGAGCTGAAGCCAACCAAGGTTATTCGCTCTCGAAGCACGGCGAAAAAGATGGTGGCTACTTTTGTGTCGAAATCCGGTCACATTGCGACTGTTGCACTTGAGGATCGCAGGACAGTTAATGCGGATTGGTATACAATGGTTTGCCTGCCTGAAATCGTTGGCATACTTAGAAAAGATAACTGTCACCGACGCATCATCCTCCACCATGACAACGCCAGCCCGCATACCGCACGTCAAACAAAGGAGTATTTAAAGCATAATAACATCGAGTTAATGGACCATCCGCCATATAGCCCTGACCTAAGTCCTAATGATTTTTATACCTTCCCAAAAATTAAACAAAAGTTACGCGGTCAACGATTCCAGTCGCCGGAAGAAGCAGTCGATGCCTTCAAAAACGCCATTTCGGAGACTACTACTTTAGAATGGAATAACAGTTTCAATAATTGGTTTGAACGTATGGAAAAATGCGAGAATATGTTAGGAGAATACTTTGAAAAACAGTAAAAATATTTTTAACTCAATACATTTGTCCATTTTTTCTATTCCCGAAATATTTAGTGCAACCCTCGTATGCATGCGAGATTGCGAGTGACAAGCCGAATAACGATGCGAAGAGCATGCGACTGTTTACACATGCGTATTGGCACTCGCGCTCGCGCTCGCGCGCGTGCTCGCGTCGGGGAGTTGTATGGAAAGACGAATATGTAAACAGAAATTCGACGAGCACCGACGCGTGTACGAAATACGCTGGTGTGAACGTTTACACAATTAATATCGATTTTCCAAGATTTTGATACTGTATGGTAACACCGGAAATAGTAGAGTTCATAAAATATTTGAGGCTAAGGAAGTTGTACAACGTACCAGGAGTTTAAAAAAATCTCAAATGGTTTGTACTTCACACGTGTTTGACAGTAAACAGTAACGTCAAAAAGTTAGGTTAGGAATTCCTTTCCACATTTGTATACAGTGAAATGTGTTGATTCTCTGCACTAAAATGGATATAGTTAATGAAATTCTAGAACAAGAACAGAAAAAAACGAAGAAGTATAAGCCTATCACCGTAGAAAAGCATTTAGATGTAGAGTTTGACATTGGAACTCTTCTTGCATTTGACTCGAATGACTTGGACACAAAAAAATTAAGGTATTTCCATTTTACGATAGTTATCTTAACAACTTTAATATTTAAATAAGTACTTTATAACCTACACATTTCCTTACAGTTCAAACAAAAGCAGAGATGAATATTTACAATCGCTATCCCGCGACAACACTCAACTGCTACTCACCAAGGTCTGGGAGCTACCCACCGAGAAGGTAGAAGAGGCCATAGTGGTTAAGCTGCCCGAGCCTACGACTCTGCTGCCGAGAGCCAAGCCAGTGCCCAAGCCGAGGCCGCTGACCAAGTGGCAGGAGTTTGCTAAAGCCAAGGGTATCACTAAAAAGAAGAAAGATAAGTTACAATGGGATGAACAGTTGCAGAAATGGGTGCCACTTTATGGGTATGTATAAATGTAAATTTTAAGTTAAAAAATTCAAAATTTATAAAGGCGTTTTTGAACCGGAACCTTCAAGGAACGGGTTTGACTTTTGACAAGTTACTGTATGTAATGGGGGAAAAGTGCTTTATTTAACACGAAATAAGTTAATTACAAAACTAAATTAATATTAATATAAATGTATGTAAGATTATGTTAAACTTAAGGAACTTGTATTTAAATAATTTATGTAATAACTAAACATCGGTATCAACGTTCTATTTTCATGGCACCCGGTAGGGATAGCAGACAAATAAATACATTCGAATATTTAATTATTAATAATATTTATTTTCTTTTAAATTTTATTATGATGCAGCTAACTTAAACTTTAATTGAGTCGCAGAAATACTTCGAAATCATTGCCATAAACAAAAAAATATCGTTAATCTCGTTTGATTGACTCAAAAAAAAATTTCGTAACGCTCTTTCAGAACTTCAAGCAAAAAATTATTTCGAGAAATGTGTGAAAATATTCCTCTTTCGCCCCGACGAGTGTTAAATAGATGGGGCACATTGATAAATGCTGCCTCATATAATCACTATTCACAAACATTATGCTCAAATCACGCTTTAAATCCGTGTGAATCAAGTGCAATATAGCTAAAGTAAAGAAATTTTTCCGCAACCGGGAAACTGAATGTTGAGTTACTATTCGAGGATAAACACTTTAGTATAATTGCTAAGTAGTAAACTGTATGAATAATTGTTTTTAGATCATATTCTGAGCTTTGTAGGTACAATAAAAACAATTCATTGGTTACAAAAAAATATATTAAAATTACACCAAAAGGACAGACAACTTTATCTAAAATTAAATAATATTTTAAAGAAAATCCGTGTTAATAACACCATACAAATTATAAAAGAACTGTCTAACAGCAAATAAGTTGAAACACCAGCAAGTGTAATAATATAATGTGTGCAATATTTTCATTATTTGACAAACCTTCCCTAACCTCAGTGAGTGTGGAAAGGAAAGGTCTTTTGTTTATTTATCTAATCAAAGGTTAACAACAAAATCCACGAAACACATTTTTATTTTCGATGGAGCGCACATTTTAGCATCGTTGACTATTGTAAAATTAAAGATGGAAGTTACTCAATTATATAGAGGCAGCAAGTTGTAACACATTCTTCGAACAATTCCTACTGGCTTGCCTATTTTGAGCACTCGTAGAAAAAGTATTGTATATAATAGTGGCATAATTACGTATGTCACAATTGTATAAATACTATTTAGCGTCTTTCTTTTAGTAAAAAAAAAGAAATGTTCAAACTACTAGTTGTATTTGTTTGTATTTATTTTTCTGCAAACCGTACTTTGCCATGAAATTTGAACGTTGATACCGATGTTTAGTAATAACATATTATTTTTTAGTATAAAGAATAATCCATTAAAATTTTAAGTTCATTAGTTGTTAATCCTATTATACTTTTGGTGTTTTTCAATAATTTTCTTATCACTCATTAAATTTAAAATTAAAAACATTTTAAAAAATCTTCATAGTTACGCTAACATTCAACTATAATAACTTAATGCTCGAAGGCCTTTATAGCCTCTCTGTGATAGTATCAAACTGGCATAGTTTCAAAGTCCATTTCAATTAAAAACCATATGTACTTAAAATGAAAACTACATGTGAGTGGTTTGTTTGAGGAACAGACTATGTTTACTAAATACAAATACATATAGCCTTTATTCGCTGACTGTTTGTTACATTTATTAATATACTATTTAATCTATTGTTTGTTTTGCAGTAGTCAGGCAGTCAGGATTTCCGACAAAGACCTCCTCCAATATTTTCCACTCTTCTCTGTTACGAGCTGTTCTGATCCACAGCTTTGGAAACTCGTCTTCCCATCTCATTTTCGGATGTCCACTATTTCTCTTACTGTATTTTGGAAACCAATTAGTAATTATTTTTGACCATTTTTCCAATTTTGTTCTTGCCATGTGACCTGTCCATTTCCATTTCCTCTTTCGGATTTCCTTGATGACGTCTCTAACTTTGGTTTTCTTTCTGATTGTTGTTAGTTTCCATCTGTCATTTCTTCTTACACCTATCATGCTTCTTTCCATACTATGTTGACAAACTGCAATCTTCTGTATGTTCTTCTTGGTGCAAGCCCATGTTTCGCAACCATATGTTAGGCAGGGTAATAAGCAGGTATTGTATAGTTTTGATTTTATTTTCATTGGTACACTTCTGTTTTTCATTATATCTTTCATAGCCCAGTATTTGTTCCAAGTGTTGTTGATCCTTCTTTCTAGTTCCTTCGACATTTGTTCCTCTGGTGATATAACTTGGCCAAGATAGACATATTCTTTTACATAATCTATTTCTTTTTCTTTTTTATGGCTTTAATTAAATTTAAACTTTCGTGAGACACTAACACTATAAAATATAATGATTACACTCACATCTCTTTAGTCCCTTCATGCAACATCTTCAAGCCATAAGAGTGCTATTCAAACCAGTCCCTGGCACAGAATAACTAATATTACTACCATACAGAAAATTCACTCCTTCACAAAAGTCAGATTTAGGTATAAAATTATACCTATACTCGCCGCCTGCAAGCAAAATTGAAACTTATAACCGCGCACGAACCGTGAATCTTCTTTGCGCGCCGCAGTTTTATGACCGAGCTGTGAGCGTCGGCACGGGGCTGTCACTTGATAAGTTTTTGTACCTATACTTACTGATTTATTATTTTTAAGATAAATATGTAGGAATTACAAACATTGATTCTGTAAACATAAAATTATTATCAGGAGATAGAAATTTTTATATAGATTATGTCTGATTCTCACGAAATGAAAATATGTCGGTCAGTTCCTAATATTGTTTGTGGGCAACCAATATTCAATAAATTAAGGATGTTTATTTTAACTATTTTTAAGTAAGGACTCCGGGACCTTTCAATATCGTCCGGAATTTAAAAATGTTATATCTGCTTCCTTGTTCTTCCGTTTATTCCGAAATCCGTAAAGACATCTTTTATACGGATTAGATCGAGATTTAGGTTTCGAAGCCATTGTGTATTTTCAATTTTGCGCGAGCGCCACGTGACACGAGTATCGTGCGAGCCGAGCGGCAGCCCACTGCCATACGCCTGCACGGGAGGCGCGCCGGCCAAATGTACCTAAACTGCGTAGTGAAACCTCCCTGGCTCACTGTGAACTGTTATATTTTATAGATTCAAAAAGGCAGCCGCAGAGAAAGAGAAGAATTGGTTAATAGAGGTCCCACAGAACTTAGACCCCATGACAGACATGTACGAGAAGAAAGCAGAGGCCAAGTCGGAGAAGGTGGCCAAGAATGAGCTGCAGAGGCTCAAGAATATTGCACGGGCCAGGAAGGTCAAGATTCCTAGAGTAGGAATACCGGTTACATCAGATAAAGCTTCTGCTAATCAGGTAAGATGTTTGTAGTGTAAAAAAAAAAACCTATTATTTCCGGGTGCAAAAAAAAAATTACTCTAATATAAATTTCAAACTTAGTCTAATTTAACTTGAATTTGTTGGGTAAAGAAACACACCAGAACCCTCTTACGAGGTATAGGCCTCTGCGTTTGTAGTGTAGCAATCTTAATGGTGGTCCCACACTGATGTTCCATAACATTATAAAGCACAGTGTAACATCAGTGTTGGACCCGGGGTATGTCCTTAAACTACGTCCGGACTTGAGTAAGTCCTTAAACTAGGCCAAAAAGAGAGGTACGGGCACTGAGAATGGCATCTCGCTAAGTGTGGTAGTGCACGTTCAGGGAATATCATCTCGCTCAAATCTGGAGCAGAGCCCGACTGGGGAAGTACCTTACAGAAAACCACAGCCAAATAGCACTAGACCCTACTCATAGTGTTGTGTCCCTGCTGGTGAGTAAGGTTGCCAAAGAGCTCAAAGAGGACCCAGTGTGTTGACGATGAGGGACCTTCGTGTTCCTTTAGCCATCAACACAGTAAATCCTCCTTTTTGTAAAGAGTCGGCAAAGCGCATGTGACTCCTTTGGAGTTGCAGCATCCATAGGTTACGGTAGCTGCTTACCATCAGGCCGTATGCTTGTTTGCCACCGTCGTGGTATAAAAAAAAAGTGCGGGAGACTATAATAATCTCTAACTACAAACTTGCATGACCCTAGTTTCTATAATAATTATAGAAACTAGGGTCATGCAAGTTAGACAATGTATAGAACTTGTAAAGGTGGGTACTGACTTGAGGCAGCCTCAGGTTGAGCAAATTCGTTGAGCAAACAGGCGCGCCTCAACCTGAGGCTGCCTCAAGTCCGTACCCACTTTAATATTTCTAGTGTATTTCAAACATAATGGTTGGTAGAATGTATTAAATACTTCTGCATATGTATCCACACCCCTCTGGACTAAGAGTTGGCCATGTCAGATATAACACAATAATGAAGTCCGATTAGTTAGATTGCTTTACCATCCTTATTGATAGATCTGGGCATCTGGCAGCTTTTAATGGGTGGAGGTCAGAGTGATAGACCAACAAAAATTTTCAGTTGGAAAAAAGTAATACCACAATAGGTAAAAACTGCCGTAGTTGTGTCATTTATAGAGGGCAGGGCATATATTTTAACAAGAAAACAAAAAACATTGAGTATTATTGCGGAAACCAAAACAGTAAACAACAACCTATAAATTGCATTATACGTCATTTGGCACTACTTTCCCCCAACATAATTTTTTATAGGATATAATCTAATGAATTACATAAAAGATTTGTTTTCTTCAAGTTATTTGCATTCTTTGACCTCCACCACTTTACAGCTGCCAGATGTCCCTGAAACAAGCATAGTATAAAGCGAAAACTAACGGGCTTCGTTGCTCTCATTATTGTGTCATATCTGACGTGACCAGCTCTCCATCCATTATAAATCCATATCCAAATCATAAACAACAAGATCACAATCAACTGAAGAACAAATAATTTTTTTTTAAATAAATATTTTGATTTGTTTATTTTAAGTAGACACACTACTATATAAATTATAAACTTATACAGATGTCATATACAAAGGAAAAAGTGACCTACGCCTCCGGTGCCCAGGGCTGGGATCGAACCAGCATCTTCTGCAATCGCGGCAGACGCCTTTACCACTTGGCCAGCCCTGGGCACCGGAGGCGTAGGTCACTTTTTCCTTTGTATATGATATCTATATAAGTTTATAAGATCACAATCTTTATAGGACTTGTGCTTTTTTTCACCGTGCCAATTTGACTTATTTTGACTAGGGTTATAGAATTGCTTTCGCGTTTATCCTTATATGTCTATTACATTTAGTTTTCCGTAAATTTTATTTTAATTTTAATTTTATTTTATTTGGGATGCTTACTGCCTAATATACATATGTTCATAGACTTTACAACTAGATGCAAATTACAAGCTTCCACATATATAATGCTAAATAACGTGAATATATAGTCTCTAAATAGCAATTACACTATGAAATATTCAGGTCAGAATCTATGAACGCAAAATTATGTCGGGTATCTTTAACTATCTATTAACAATATTTTTTTTATTTTTTATTTGTAAAGGAACAGTATATGTGGCGTTA
This sequence comes from Pammene aurita, assembly GCA_947086415.1. Taxonomy (NCBI): domain Eukaryota; kingdom Metazoa; phylum Arthropoda; class Insecta; order Lepidoptera; family Tortricidae; genus Pammene; species Pammene aurita. The sequence goes on from OX352294.1 coordinate 39,086,462, forward strand.
TCAGCGTGAAGGGACCTTACTGTCGGTATTGAGTTATTAGTATCCCCATAATTTACATTTAATAAGCTATCGAACCATGTATAAAACATGCCTGTGAGTCTTGAAAATATTAAAAAAAAAAATTTGAAACTCACAAGTCGTAAAAGGCGATATTGATAAAATTGCATTCAAACTTCGACACCAAAAAAAAAGTATGTTATTGTGGGAAGTCACATAGATATCATGTTATTTGAGGAGAAGATTATATGGTCTTTTAGATTTTAAGTTCAATTCTATAATCTTAATCATATAACTGTATTCCTGTTGTTTGCCATGCCAAAGTGAATGAAGTAATGAAAATGCGATCGATGGTTTTTACTAAATATTTCATTTATAGAATGTTTTCTATTGTATTTTATAAAAGAAGAATACAAGTCGGGTAATTTTTTACTAAATAAAAACAACTCCGATATAAATCAACCTTGTTTAATATATTTAAAAAATATTTTAACAAAAATAACTTTGTAGTTCACTAATCTAATTAATCAGTCAAAATCAACAAAAATATATATCTACTACGCTTAAACATAGTCAAATGAGATCAAATATATAAACTTCTCTTTAAAAAGTACTTTTTTTCAGTCTCAAAATTCAAGTTAAAGTTTAGTAAAAAGCTGGTACAAACACTAAACATTTTTCAAAAAGGACCTTATCGTCGGTGATAAAATATTTAGTGATATCATATAAAAACAACTATAAATTTTGATTAACATTGATGTTCTTAATTTTAGATCACTTTAGTAACTAGACGTATACCAAAAACATGTAATTTCTCTCAGTTTTCATTAAAGTATTCATGTATATAAAAAGGGACCTTAATGTCGGTCGTTACATTTTTAGTAATACGGTTAAAAGAAAGATTTAAAATTGTATATAAAAAGAGACCTTAATGTCGGTCGTTACATTTTTAGTAATACGGTTAAAAGAAAGATTTAAAATATACGCGTAATTTTGTAGTTGTAACTTTTAATTATAATTTGTTCCCTCTATTTAAATAATCGTTAATGATAAATCAACGGGCTGTCAACCTCTAAAGAAACCAATTGGGGTAAATCGTCATAACTGGATACATAAAATACAATGCGTCAATTTACGGGTGGCCAGTTATTGATGATTTATCTTACTCCAGCGAAAGTAGGCGTAGTAGTATAGGTTACGCAGAGGATTTATTGAAAGTTTACCTGATTTGTCAGTGCGAAATATCACTCTACTTTTCTGTGTCGCATTGTGTAATGTCGTCCAACTCCGAATCAGGTACGAATACATTTGTATGCGGACCCGGGTCTAGACCCGTACAAAGTACAAATAAACATAACATTTTAAATTATTTGGTAGGGGACAAATACGTTTCGGTAGTCGCTAGGAACCTCATCAGAAGATGTACGTAGTTAACATATTAAACACATAAACACTATTGTAAAGGATTTGCCAAGAGATATTGAAAATAAATTCAAGTATACAATTCGATTATCGTAAATAAGTACAGATAAACACAAGAAATACAAATCAAGCCGAATGATATTATAATAGCAACTTAAGTAACTTCATAGTAGTATTATACATACTCAACTTACCCCTTTCATCAGGGAAATCCATGTCTTAAAGGCTTTTCGATCCGAAATAAACAGTACCAACACTTTCCGCACATACAAACAAACACAAGTTCGAGCACCAACTGACGAACGAAACGAAGCGAATGAACATGCGGGTGCGCAGCTAGTGAGCGAGTGGGCAGAGCCGACGCCACGAGTCAGAAAGAGACGACAAATCCTTTGATACGCGCCGCGCGCCTCGCCGACAAGTACCGTCAAGGTATTTTAAACCGATACCGTGCCGACAGAAAGCAGTCGACTGCGGGGCCGACAGGTCTCTTTCTTACTAAACTTTAAGAGATATTTTAACTCATAAAAAATCGTTTTTAAAACCTGTGTCTTTGTCATATTACAATTTAGAGTCTGCTTAATAATATGGAGTAAAAAAAGAAAAAATGATTTTTTACGACGTTTTACTTTAAAGGCGATTATCTCAAACTAGAACCGACAATAAGGTCCCTTTTCCCAGATAACGTCACATATATCCAATGAATTTGCATAATATAATAAGCTTACCAACTATTCCAAGCAAGGAAGACAACACTAAAGCAACATTATTTATTCCAGCTGGCAACTGCAGCAACAGTGGCCCGAGCGTCCACCGCCTCCCTTGGGAAGTTCCAAGACCGTCTGCCCAAGGAGAAGGATGCCCGCGGCAAAGGAGTCCACGAGCTCATCCCCGGCAAGGACAGAAAGAGAAAGCTGCCCATACCTACTGCGAAGGTGGAGAGGGAAAATAACCTCAATTTGCTGGACAGTATACTGAACAAGCGGCCCAAGATTGACATGGATAAAGCGGTGGCTAAACATATTGCTAGTGAACAAGTGCAGTAAGTATTGCGGTGCAGCAAGTAATAACTTGGACTGCATCATTAGGCGTGTCCACACCTGACGCACCGCCTCGCGAGGCAACTCGGCTAGTGTGGTTACCACATGGACCGAGTAATAACTTGGACTGCATCATTAGGCGTGGCCATACCTGACGCACCACCTCGCGAGGCAACTCGGCGAGTGTGGACGTGCCTCGCCCGAGGCAGTGCGGCCGCACGTGCGTTTGCCTCGCGCGGCAATTTCCTCGCGAGGCGATGCGTCAGGTTTGGACACGCCTATAAACTATACAAAATTACGGTCCTCAAAAATTCAGGGTCTCTTGTTTTCGGTGTCAGGTACGACAGTGCCGTCTATTGAACTTTGAACGGGAGTTATTTTGGCAGTATATAAAATGTATGTAATTCAGACCAGAGTGCGTAGCCAACGTGCCAATCGTTAACGCATCGTAGCGTATCATAGTCACCTCTCTCTATCACACTTCCATGTTAGTGCGACAGTGACAGTTGCTTTTCGTTCGCTACGGAGCGTTAACGCACGGCACGTTGGCTATGCACCGTGCCGTGTTAGTGACGCGTTAGATAGTGTTTTGGCTGAATTGCGGGAACGCTATTTTGTATAGACATTGTCGGTCCAGCTTTTATGGTCTTCACTTAAAATAAAAAATATACAAATTGGTATATTTGACAATCTCAACTCTAAATTTTCAAATTTTTTGAGAACTTGGATCTGATAAACTAAGTTAAACAATTTAAAGAAGTGTTGTTATTTAATGTTGTTTTTTCAGGAGATCAGAAGAAAAGAAGACTTCCAAGCCGAAAGGTAAACCACGCAAAGGCAAGACCGGCAACCCTACCAAGTTCACCGCCAAGAAACCCAAGGCAGGAGCGGGACAACGCAACCCGGGGAAGAAGACCGGAGGCAGGAAGAGGAGGTAGTGGGAACTAGGAATGTCGTCGGTTAAAGTTTTATTAAAGTATTTAAGACTATCGAGTTGTTTTATTATTTGAGAACATTCAAGGCCAGAACTGAGTAGTATATCGCTTCAGTTATGTATATCCATACTCTTAGCTGAGGCACTGAGGGAACACATTCCAAGCGATTCGGCGGGTCCACACCTGGCGCATCGCCTCGCGAGGTAGCCTGGCTAGTGTGGCGTGCCTCGGCCGAGGCGGTGCGTCAGGTGTTGGCCCACCTATTTACTATCAGCGCAAGCCGTGCTAATATCAATCTAATTTGAACCTTAACTCGGAGTCGATAAGGTTCAAAGTGCAAACCACGTAAGGGTAAGACCGGCAACCCTACCAAGTTCACAGCCAAGAAACCCAAGACTGGCGCCGGACAATGCAACCCGGGGAAGAAGAGTGTTTGGTTTAAGTTTTATTAAAGTATTTAAGACTATAACGTTGTTTTCAACCGACTTCAAGATTTCAAAGGATGAGGTTCTCAAATCGTCGGGATCTTTGTTGCTATTTTTTTTAATGTACATTCACTGATTATTCGAAAACGACTGGACCGATTTGGAAAATTCTTTTTTTGTTTGAAAGAGTATACTACACTTGGTCCCATTGTCATTAAGACCGGATCTGATGATGGGATCCGGAGCAATCGTGGGAACTCTCGACTATAGGCACACCTATAGTGGTTTGAGTATTTTTTAAGTTAAGTGAAGTCTGTTATTTTTTGTTTAAAATTATATTATTAGAGAAAATTCAAGGCCAGATTACGAACGCTTCAGTTACGTCGCCATCGAAATAAATGGACGTCCGAGTCGCCACCTGACAGTTCTGTTATGTCCGAGTATGGATGGTACAAGAAGGATATAAATCTCTGTTACAAAAGTGTCCGTCAAAAGGCGATAAACTGATGGCGCCACGATTATATTAAATTTGATTAAATTAATTTTGAAATTAAAAAAAAATTTATCCAAAATAATTATTTGCGGAGATGAAAAACACTCTGAATATAAATTTTATTTAGAAAGTCATATAAGTAGGTATTAAATATCGGTAATTCATTTCAAGTGCTGAACTATACCTAGCGCCACCCGGAGATATTTGGAACTATGTTTAGTGCTTACCGCTGGACACTTTTTCGACCGTTTTCCTATAAGAGAGTTCCATCCTTCCTATACCATCCATATGTCCGAGGTTGTCTGTAAAGCGAGGTTTAGACTAGCAAGAACTTGCATGCAATTTTCATTACATTGCAGTAATCGACCGGTTGAATTCATTGCATTGCATTCATTAGCAGCAATGTAAAGAAAATTGCATGCAAATTCTTGCTAGTCTAAACTCCACAAGAACTTCGCGTCGCTGCATGCGCTCTCTAGTTCGTAGAGAACATTCAAGGCAAGCCTTGCCTGCAAGGCTAGATTAGTATCCCTAAAAATGACACAATTTTGCACCTTACTTCTTTGTAATATGATGCCAAAATGCAAACATATCTTTGGGGTCAACTTTACTATGTAAGGAGCCGTGCTGCATTATATATGCGATGTGGTTTAGCCTACAACCCTCCTATATAACCGTTTTTCAGGCGGCATCACTTTTGAAGCAAAGAATACTCATTTTGAAGGTTTTATTTACAATCTTAAATCTTACCGCGTTCAGGGGATCATTTCGCTACGCTGCCACCAAGTGTTGGAATGACACCCCCACCGGTGCGTGAAGCAAAGAACATCCAAAAGTTCAAATTTAGGCTAAAAAAGTGGTCAATAGACGTAAGTTACTTATTATTTTGTTTTTGTGTGTACTTAATACCTACCCCCTAAGGAAACTATTAATTATTGTTCTTTTCTATGGTTTTTATTTCACTTTAACAATACAATTTGTAATGTAATAGTACATTATGATACAAGTGTGCTAAGTTGATCATTACATACGAAGCGATATTTTGCGCACGAACGCATGTGAGTGCGCATAAGGAAGCTGAGCTTATGTAATGAATGATCAAGCACACGCGTTTCATACGACGTTTTTCAACACACTTGCGAGGAAATAAAAGAATAGTATAATTAATAACTTTTGATAAATACATTAATTGTCATAATGTTTACAGGATAGAGGTACTTACGAACCTAAGATAATTAAATTTAACTAACCTTTTTTGTGATGTTATTGAGTATCAGGAGTGCGATTTTTGAATCTCACCAAGTGACTAATTCTCACCGATGTGAGTGATTTACTTTCGGAAATCACTCACATCGGTGAGAATTAGTCACTTGGTGAGATTCAAAAATCGCACTCCTGGAACTCTTTTTCAAATCATTTCATAAAATTAAAGACTTCACATTTATTGTGCAATAAATTATAGTATTTTTTTCTTACGTATTGCTTACTAGATTTTTATGATGACATTTTACTAGTATGTATAACAATTTTGAAATATATCCAGAGGTTAAATTAACGCTAAAGTTGTCTTCTTATTCATTGAAAATATAATTTGTTTAAATTAATAAAACACGACGAGAAAAATCTAACAAAACAAATAAACAATGATTTGAGGTTAACTTATAAATGGCGCGCAATTTTCTTTTTTGGTGGTGCGTGCAGCTTGAGGCAAAGGCGCGGACGTATAATGCCAAACAGCCAATATTAAAGCAGACAATTCGTGTTTTAAACACGATTGATTGTGTATTACGAGTAATGTAATAAGTTGAAATGATTCTTAAGTATTCACAATCAGGATTGTATAATTTATATTCTATCGTAAATGTGTACATTTTTAATATATTTACTTTTTTATAATGTAAACTCATAGAGTTAAAAAAAAGTAAAGGTAATACCCGACTAAATTACAACGATTCGACTGCGTACGTGCAACGTGGTACTAGAGTACAAACGTCACTTGCTCGGATTATTAAATTATTCCACTAGTTGGATAATTATTGTGAAATGCACGCGTGTTTAATATCTAGGATTATGAGCATAAAAGCGGTGGAATAAGAACCTCGTTACGAGCAGGTGTGTTGAAAATAAATATCTCTCCAATTAGCTGACCAAGGGCGGGTTTAAATCCAGCAAGCTGTACCTATACACCTATACCTATACTTTTTAATTAAATTTGTTTCATATCCTTAAATTGTTACCAAACTTTTTATAACTAACATATACTAACTTACGTGCCTAACCTGGATACCTGTAACAACTGTAAAAAGTAATGAAATAAACGCATTTGTATTTAAAATAAAAGCCATACCAATATTTTGTTAAATATTTATTCCTTCAACAATGAACGTTGGACTAAACACGAGTTCACATTACAGACACCGCCATCTACTGCCGAAGACGAACAGAGAGGCTTTACGCACACTAATCTGACTTAAATCGGATAGGGGAGACTGGGGTAAATTGGACACACTGTCTGTTGAGGCTCACTTGAATCTAGACAATATTTCCAAGATGTTTCAGGTTCAGAATGACTTGCTGTACTTTTAAGTACCTCATATCATAATGTGTATTATTTCTGACTTATCCCAGTCTCCATTATTTTTTATTGTCAAAATTTAATAATTATAAACTTACACAGAAAAGTCCAGTACAGTTAACAAATGTTTAAGAATTATTATGTTTAATCTTAATTTTTAAAATGTTTTTGTCGTTGTGGACGGTGATTATAACTTTTTTGCTAATACGAGGGTTGCTACTTATATATCCGGAAACAAAAAAACAAACAAACGTACACGGCTGAAAATGGTTTTATTGTTTTTCAAAGTATTCCCCTTGATGATCTATGCACTTTTGCATTCGCGTGAACCAATTTTTAAAGCACTTCTGCCACTCCGCCTGAGGTACCTCCATAACGTGTTGTTTGAATGCGTCGACAGCATCTTCAGCGGTCGAAAATCGTTGACCGCGTAATTTATTCTTTATATTTGGAAATAAATAAAAATCGTTGGGTGCCAAGTCAGGGCTGTACGGCGGATGACCCGTTAATTCCACATTTTGACCCTCCAAAAATAGAGTTGTTTCGCGTGACGTATGACAGCTGGCATTGTCATGATGAAGAATGATTCTTCGTCGCTGGTTAGTTTTACGAATTTGTTCAAATACTTCCGGTAAGCAAATGGTCGTGTACCACTCTGAATTAACCGTTCTACGGTTTTCTAGTGGCACTGTAGCTACATGGCCATTAATACCGAAGAAGCAGGCCACCATTTGTTTCAATGTACTTTTTGCACGAGTAACTTTCGTAGGGTTCGGCTCATTTTGAAACACCCATACCGTTGATTGTTGCTTCGTTTCGGGATCGTATGCATAGATCCAGGATTCGTCACCTGTATAGATGTTATAAACGGCTTTTGAGTCACCACGGTTATATTTTTTTTACATTTTATTGCACCATTCGACGCGAGCATCTTTTTGCTCTTTTGTTAAGTTGTGGGGTATCCAACGCGAACAATTTTTTTTTACAGCCAAATAACTATGTAATATGCTATTAATGCTGGTCATAGAAATACCCAGAGTCGCCTCTATCTCGCGGTACGTAACATGTCGGTCGTCCATTATAAGTTTTCGCACAGCCTCGATATTTTGTTGTACAACGACCGATTTCGGGCAACCTGCCTTAACTTCGTCCGTAAGCATACTACGTCCACGATTGAACTCACTAAACCAGTGATACACAGTAGTTTTAGATGGGGCTTCATCACCAAAAGTTGAAGTTAGTTGATCTATGCACTGTTGTTGCGTTAAACCACGCCGAAAATCATAATAAATCATAGCACGAATATTTTCACGAGTGAGTTCCATTCTTGCTGCGAGATGACATTTAAAACCCGTCAAAAACAAAACACGAGCGTTAATAAGAAAGAAAAAATATACCGGCCAGTACTTAAAAAAGTTCAAATTTTACCATGGAGGTCAAATATGCTATTTAAGAAGATTGTAATCCCGGTTTCCGGATATATAAATAGTAGCCTATGTAGTAACTTTGGCACTACATTTTGTTAGTCAAGGTAAAATTAGATACAAAACCATTTATTTAATTTAACATACTCATTAGTGTTGGTATTTAAATTATAAAAAAAAATATTGCACCGAGGGTACACAACACTAGACAACATTTAAAATTTACCTAATAATAACATTTCAAATCATGATAGATCCACAAAAATACAAGCTCGTTTTAGCTAATTTTGTTTTCAACACCTAATGTGTCTAAGAGCTAGCCACAGATGTGACAAAATAATGAGAGCAACGAAGCCCGTCTAGTAAGGTTGCAAAACTATTTTTATTGCTAGATCCGGGCATCTGGCAGCTTTTAAAGGGTGGAGGTCAGAGTGGACGGGCAATTTTTTTGAAAAAAGTAATACCAAAATAGGTAAAAACTGCCGAAGTTGTCTTAGTTATAGAGGACGAGACCTATATTTTAACATTAAGAGGCTGACAACACCTTCAAATTGACTTTACTCAAACAGTGTTTCAGCTATAACTACTTGTTTTGAGAAAGTGAAAAAAATGTATGTTAATATTCGTTATATTTGGAAGAACTTCGTTGCGTCCGATACACGATTGGACGAAATCGGCTTGATAGAAAATAATTCCAAAGTTACATCTTAAAATTAGCTTTAAACAGTTGTATGTCTTTAGTTTCTTGACTTATACTGTAACTAAGGACAAAATTCCACCACACTAATACTAAAAACTTCGTTGCCTTATATTTCTCAATTAATGCGTCGTTTTTTTTTAATTAATTATTTTGTAAAATTTGCAATGAGCTCCCATACTAACCGTAACACAGTGTTTCTCTTTCACTCGCGCTGAATAAGATAGGGAGGGAATTTAGCTGTTGTCAGCCCCTTAAAACAAAAAACATTGCGTTTTATTTCGGAGCCCAAACAGTCAGGGACAAACTATGAATTACATTTTACGTCGTTTTGGTCTACTTTCCTCCAACAGAAACTTTTGACAATGATATAATCTAATTATTTATTTAATTTCTCATAATACTGCATCAAAACCAGAACTCTAGGATTTGTATTTTTGTGTGTTTGCATTTGTTTGACTTCCACCACTTTACAGCTGCCAGATGTCCGGATCTAGAAATAAGCATAGTATAGCAAAGTAACGAGAGGGGTTCTGTCATTATTGTGTCATATCTGAGGTGGCTAACTCTCCGTCTGTGAGGAACATACGTAGTAAAGTTATACATACTAGTCTGTTTGGCCCTTATACGGGTTAATTTAGACAAAATTCAAACCACTCATGACTCAACATATATCACTCTGAAATTGAGGTTTAAAGTGTCAAAATGTCACCAGTCAGTGCGGTACAGCCCTCACAGTGCCTAGATATAAGGAGAAGGTGTAATACTGTATATCGAGCGTATATCCAACTTAAACTACAAGCGGACTAATGCTATGGAAGCGTCTACAACGTTCTACAGCCACGTTATTGCTAACTGTAACGTTAACGATGCCTGTGCGGAGGTTACGTATTTTGTTTATATACAGGGATTTGAAAATTGAACATTATAGGGATGAAGGTAGTTAAAATAAATGTTTATTATTTGAAAACAAATATATATATATATATTGGTGAAAATTCACAACACTACATTGAAATAGCGTCGGAAATGTAAAATGCGCAACAAGCTAGTTTTATAATTTTCTACGTGGTCGCAGCTAAAAATTATATCTACCTACCAGTGGCGGCGCGTCCATCGATTCTCGTCGGCTTTCCTAATTTTCAGGAATTTGAGCAGTTTTCCTACAGCTCATGATAAAAAATTAAGCCATATAAAACTCCAGCTTGCTTAAGATAAACTTTTACCCACCTCCACTGCTACCCACCCGGAAAATAGTAACTTTTAAAATAACCTGTATATTTTTTAACCATGCTTGTTTATTTTTTTAACCATAAAAACCATCATATCTACTCTCACTTTTTTTTTTTTTTTTTATACCACGACGGTGGCAAACAAGCATACGGCCCGCCTGATGGTAAGCAGCTACCGTAACCTATGGACGCCTGCAACTCCAAAGGAGTCACATGCGCGTTGCCGACCCTTTACAAAAAGGAGGATTCACTGTGTTGACGACTAAAGGAACAAGAATGTCCCTCATCGTCAACACACTGGGTCCTCTTTGAGCTCTTTGGCAACCTTACTCACCAGCAGGAATACAACACTATGAGTAGGGTCTAGTGCTATTTGGCTGTGGTTTTCTGTAAGGTGGAGGTACTTCCCCAGTCGGGCTCTGCTCCAGATTTGAGCGATGACATTCGCTGAACGTGCCCTACCACACTTAGCGAGATGCCATTCGCAGTGCCCATACCTCTCTTTTTGGCGTAGTTTAAGGACATACCCAGGTCCGGACGTAGTTTAAGGACATACCCCGGATCCAGACACTCACTTTTATTGAATGTAGTAAAATCGATATTTTGATAATTTATGTTAGTGATTATTTTATTTTGTTTATCATCTGCAACAGGCATCGTTTAACAAACTACTCTTAAACATTAATATTGCTGACTCTAAAGCTACATAAGGTTTTCTACTTAGTAAGTAATATTAGTATACAATTTGTCACAAAATAGATTTCTGGTATAATATTCACATTATCTTAGGATGGCTGATGGTGATATCCAAATCCTATGGATCCCTCGGGACTTCCAGGTAGAATTAGAATACAAATGACTAAAAAAAATAACCCAAATGTTTTCCTTTAGGCGGGTTCACATCCACACCTGACGCACCGCCTCGCGAGGAAATTGCCGCGCGAGGCAGCTCGGCCAGTGTGGACGTGGCTCGCCCGAGGCATTGCGGCCGCGCGTGCGTTTGCCTCGGGCGAGGCACGTTCAGTCAGACTAGCCGAGTTGCCTCGCGCGACAATTTCCTCGCAAGGCGGTGCGTCAGGTGTAGCCCCGCCTATTAAATTGATTATAACATGGGCATGGTGCTGAGTACATCAGTATCTACACACAGTACTTACCTACAATAATATCTCATGCAACGAATCGCGCAAAAAATATGACACTTTTATTTGTAGGTCCGAGAAAGAGTGGTACGCTTGTAAACGCATCATAAATTTTTGCGGCCTTTGTTTTTGAAGATAATATCGCAGGTGACTGAAGACATAAATTATTTGAGAAAAAAAATCATTCAAGATCGTCTAATATTTGAGGAATTCTATACATAATATGTAAGTTATAAAATGCAATTATTGTAAATAATACATAACGGGTTGGCTTAAAGTAATTAGAAATTTCACATTGAAAAATTTAAAAATAAAGTCAATAGCTACAGGTTAATGGATTTTTTGACGAGGAACTAGAACATATTAGACATTACAAACAATCACTACTATATAGAAAAAGGCCCTCCAGCTTCGATCTTTTGTAACGTGCTTCTGACCATACGCATCATACCTTGGACAACATTTCTTAATTGTCCATATTATCCTTAATTCTAATGGTTTCGGAGAACTGGCATCCTGCCCGTAACCTTATACTAACCTACTACAAATATCCCATGTAATAATACGTGATAAACTATACAATATGTATATTCGTAGTAAAATATTGACAAAAACGTCTCGATAAATAAAAAATAGTAAATACCTCAACCAAACCACTTAGCAAACATATTATTTTGTACCAAGTCTTTGAGATTACGCGTTAATAACTGAGAGAAACAATGTCCAAACAGCAACACTCTTAACTGTATTTCGGTGGACCTTATTATAAAAGGCATAAGAGCCACCGTTGGGTAGTTAACAGTGTGGGCTATGGTACTTAGTAAATATTGGCTAACATGCCTATTTAGTTGTTAAGTTTCAAGTAAAATGTTATATTCAGGGCCACGATTCGACATGTCATAACTGACAGTCGCTTGTATGATATCACTTTTGTGACAGTTGAAATCGGGGTGGAATCACTCAAGAGTGATATCTAAAATGGTGGCCATAGCCATAGACAAAACGCTCTAGCGAGACCTACTGACAGCTTGACAGTTAGGTGTGGACATGGCCTCTATTCGACATGGCATAACTGACAGTAGGTAGCGAGACAACTATGAGATCACACTTTTGTAACAGTTGAAATTTGGGGTGGAATCACTCAAGAGTGACATCTAAAATGGTGGCCATAGCCATAGACAAAACGCTCTAGCGAGACATACTGACAGATTGACAGTTACGTGTGAACAGATGGATTTCACTCTATCACCTAGCGAGACAAGTGTGAGAGCCACGTCTCGCAGTTTGGCATGTCGAATCGAGCCCCAGGATGGATATCACTAGCGATACAAGTGTGACATCCACGTCTCATAGTTTGGCATGTCGAATCGTATTTATTAGTAACTTCATATTTTGATTAAACAACAAAACATGGACAGATTACTTCCAACAAACTCCGTAACAACTTAATTTTCTATCTATCGCAAATTCGAGTTTAATTTCTTACTTCTCAGGGTTACCTATTCAATATTGGTACCGATTTATTATGAATGTGATATGGAGTATATGCCACAAGTGTTGATGATGATGATGATGATGATGATGGAGTATATGGACGATATTGTAAATCCATGTTTTGATTTTAGTATGCGAGTAGTTCAGTAGCATACAGACCGTGCGCATTTTAGGGTCTGCCAGAGCAGACATAAATATAAACTTTTATAATGAGCAGGAGCTGCCCCCTACAGTTCACGGCGTGAACTTCACGCACATCCCAGGTCGCCCCACACAACGGTTGCCGGATTTATCCCGGTCACGACGTAACACAGGTCCGCCGTTGCAGACCCTTACTGACTACTATGTAGTCTTTCGTCATATTTTTACGAGTAAGGCGCTGTTTGTATGTTTAATAAGGGCTTGTGCACAAATCACGCGAGGTTTTTTTCGGCTACTTTTTGACCTCCCCTCCCCCTTGGTGATATTTGGCTACCCCCCCCCTTTTCATTCGACCTTTATGTTTAACGAATCCGAGAAAAAGTAATTATCTAATCGTGTGGTAGACATTTTTCTTACTATCGTTCACTAGAGAAATACACGTGAGGTCTCCTTATACCCCCCCCCCCCCGTGATCTGTCGTGATTTTTTCCTGACCCCCCGCCCCATACAGTTCCACTGGGGTTTGTTGGGCGAATGGGATACGAGTGATATTTGAATAATTTTCGGAATTATCCGCCTTCCGAAATTACCCCAATATACCCTGATAACAGTACATATTTCATAGGTAACCCGCAACTCTCATAACTCTGATTTGTTATCGGCTATCTAGAAGACTAGAACCCTGTATACGTCAATGAGGTTATGATGGTACAATTAAAACGTGTATAAGTGAAGAATCATCAATTCATCAGAAACGTGTATTAGAACAACCGTTTGATTACACAACCGGTATTATACGAATCAGAGACCAGTTATTTAGACTGTCAATTACTATACAATATTGTGTTATTCTAAAATAAAATAAAACTAATCGTTATGATTAAGTCTCATTAAATTAACACATTCATTGCCACCCAGCCAAACAGGACATCCGCGCTAGGCCACAAATATTTCGTCATATAAAGCTGTAGTACCACGATCCCGACTATCGGATCGTCCGGCCTGGGAACGAAATCATAAAATACCCGATAGTCGGGTTTTCGGCACTGAATGTGTTAAAACGTAGATTTTACTCCTCAAACTATAAAACTTTTGTTTAACAACTTAAAAAAAATATGGAGTCTTTAGATTGTCTCTTTTTCATACAAACTAAATAGTATTACCAATGTACGTAAAAATCCGTCCAATTGATATTGATTGTCAGTCTTGTCACCCTGCAGACATAATCAATTTCGCAATACATTGCGTATTCGAATATACTTTTCACCTCAGCAGCAGGAACGAGGGTTCTTTGATACCTAAAAACAGTGAGCAAAACTCAATTAAGCTGCGAGCGTGAGACAAAATGACCTTGTTGACCTTGGAATTACAATGTCAATCCGCGCGCGAGGTCTAATACAAATTCGAAATACTCGGAAGCTATTCGTGTTGTCTTGTTTACGTCATTAGTAAATAGAGAGAGACAGAAATATTTTAAACGTCATTCAATCAAATTTTATTTAATTTTAATTCGTATTCTGAACTTTCGATTCGACCCCTGAAACAGAGTCAGAACGAAACGTTCCGAAATGCGCAGAAGTACTAATTTGTAAATATAATTTTCTCAAACATGCTCGGAAATGTTCCTGTTACGTTAGTAATTAGAGACCAGTAGGGACTCTATTCCAAGGCAGGTTCAGCGCGACGTACGTAAAGGATTTTCATACAACATTAAATCACTCAGCCAGTAACTGAAGCACTAAACAAGTAATTTTATTTCCTTACATGTTTGAGAAAAGCACTATACATGCTTCGACCGTAATCAGCTTACCTGGCTTCGTATTGTAGCCGTCCTCGTCTTCGACTCGGACGGCTACTAAATACTCAGCCAGGAAAGCTTACTTACTGGTCTCTGCAGTAATGTACTATTAAACAAATTTTAATTTTGAAATGTTTAACCATACAACACCTACAATAATTTACGTTCTTTATTTCAAGATCAAATAAGTATAAACGTAAAAATTACAAGATTATCATGTGAAAAATATTATTACTTAGGTACAACAATCTTTCGTATTGTGATCAAACAGTAGTTACGGAACGCAGATAAAAAAAAGTTGACAAAAGTCAAAATGGCGGTATAGATATTTTAAAAATATTTAATTTATTTTGATTATTTTTTGTGTTATTAACTTATAATTGAGGTTTTTGAACTCAAATGTAAGAATATTATAATAAATACAAGTGAAAAAAGTGACAAAGAAGGATTAAGCATCACCCAGGTTGTATTTTTCCATGTCTTCTCACTGCTGAGGTGAAAAATAGTATATTCAACATGAGAATAAAGTTATTTACATCTTGTGCTTTTGAGTCCCTCTCTACGCTCAATAGCGAGTGATTCTAATTTAGAATCTTTCGCTTGCTCAGGACTCAAAATTAGCACTCTAAGTAAATATGAATTTTCTTCTCTTGTTGTACAAATATCTATTAAAGTTTACTAAAAATCAAACCACCAGTTAATTTTTACAGTCGCTGAACAGACGTTGTCTAGTTTAAGGAGTAGAACCTACGATTCAATTTTTTGCTCGTGTTACAGGCTACACACGGTAATTGTTTTCCAGATGACTTAGCTAGTGTCACCATATTAAAACACAATTTTGTGTAGAAATTAACAGTCTTCTTTTTAACTTGTCTCTATAAATATACCATTAAATATTAATAAAAAAACAACGTAATTACTGTCTTATGTCTACGGTACTTCTAAGCAAAGGAGATCAAAGAAGGAATATAAAATGTTCTCACTAGTAAATGCAACAACGTTATACTTATAATTAGATTTTTCTACGTTTGGCTGAGAAATGGTAGTTAACCCTGGGTTGGTCCGTCTAACAGGAGATGGAGCTATTTTTAATATCATAGTAACATTATTAAAGCAATTAGAACCGTTACCAATTTTTTATATTATACACTAGTATTACCAATTTTTATACCAACAGAACCGCCTGGCAAGATCTAGTATAATAAGGATAGTATAGCAAATGACTACTAGGTTTTGCTGCTCTCAGATCTGTACACGATTTTTTGGGACTAGCTCTCCAACTATATTAAGATAATAAATATTATAGGACAATCTTACACAAATCGACCTAGTCCCACAGTAAGCTCAATAAGGCTTGTGTTATGGATTATAAAACATCCATAACTCAGGAACAAATATCTGTGATCAACACACAAATAAATGCCCTAACCAGGATTCGAACCCGGGACCTCCGCTTCATTGGCAGGATCATTACCGACTGGGCTAGGAGGCCGTTAAGATGCATTGATATTTTACAGTAGTCAATACCAAATAGTCACTTCAAATGACGACATTACTGCTTAAATCAGAAGATTCAATTTAAATGAACGGTTCTAGATGCTCAAAATGGTACTTCACTTATATCGTGGAATATAATTAACATTATTAAATGAATTACTACACAGGGCCAACTACTTTAAATTCGTCTCGATAACTAATTTCGATAATATAATTAATTACAAAGCTATACAATATACTTTGATATATAATAGAGACTAAAGCAACCTTTGGCTACCAATGCGGTCGAACCGCCATATATGTATAAGAACAACATCAAGTACATAAATAGGCTACTTTCCTAAAAAAATATATTTAGTCAGTCAGTTAGATTATCAAAAAATATTGGACACGTATTTTTTATTTTGTCAATCAAACCAAAATTGGTGAAGATATAGCCCGTTAAAGTTCCGCGTGACGTCACATTTCAGTACAATTTTTAGTATAATGTGACGTCACGCGGAACTTTAACGGGCTATATCTTCACCAATTTTTGTTTGATTGACAAAATAAAAAATACGTGTCCAATATTTTTTGATAATCTAACTGACGGACTAAATAGAATTATATTTTTCTAACCCAGGAAAGTACCCAATTGCGACCTATCACATGTCAACATTAGTTCATGAAACATATAGCAGATATATAGCAAAAATAGTATTCTTAATAAATTAATTTTATATGTCTCTGTCATGTATGGTAGCGATATGATCAGCTGTATACTTAGAGAATTCAACCCGGACTGAGTAGCCATGTCTGTCATTTCCGATACAAAAAACGTCTGCCGATTTTTGCGGGGGACGGAACGTCAAATGTATGGCTATTTGTACGTAACGTACAAATAGATAAACGTCAGTCCATACATGTGTACGACCACTGGTCATATGATTTCGGCAGAAGGGAACGCCTGTCAATGGCGACTCCGGTTGGTTGATTTCTCTAATGCTGTATAGTAGGGTGGGTCATTTAATTTTTTTAGGAAGCACAGATAAAAAAAGGTGCCATTTGATAATTATAGTCTGGCAAACCATTTCTGTCAGTAGAAACGCGCGGCAAATTCAAAATACGTACATGTGGCAACCCTTTGTGATGAGACACCGTATTTCATGACGAACATTTAAATTCACATTGAATTTGTTTCTAGTGCATTTCACTCTCTCATCTTAAGCGCGAGTGAGATAGAACTCCTGCGACGTTCCCAATTAAATTTAAATTCACTTTTAAGACATATGTCAATTGCCTCAACCAGATTATCTGTTGCAGTTGATGACAGATCAGACGAAATATATCTGTCTCCTTTTTACACACCGTAAATGTCACCAAATGAAAGGGGCGGAAATACCAACTAAAATTAAAAACATAAAATGTTTATTGCTGCTTTTTTCACTGATTCTTAGTGTTGTCATACTTTGTTTCGCTGTACATTGCTACTGCGTTCGTTGGCTGGCCAGACTATAATGATTGCACGAATTTTTAGCTTTACTGCATCCGGATATAAGTTTTCGAAAAATGTACGGAAACTATGGATATCGTGAAAATAAATCTCTTTATGATTACTTTTTTTTCAATAAGAAATTGAAATTAATAATGAATTGATTGAGAGCCAATAAGGCTCTGAACCTTTACCATGCTATTTCGAGCTAACAATGGTATATATTTTAAGCTAAGGTTTGAATAAAGTGACAATACATAGACATACTCCGCAGACCATGAAAATGTAACAAAATTTATATGAAAACTTTGAAATGGATCTGGAGGCAGAAATTGAATTCCGTTTGCAATATAATTTTAAATACTGTTTATTGGCATTAATACGCACCTTTTTATTACTAATTCCTTTTTTATCCATACATGAGTGACCCACCGTACTGTATACTTTGCGGCTACAATATTTTAAATTATACGCGTCTATAGATTTTTCAGATCCATTTACTTATTTTCAATGCTATGTGCACTGCACTTTTTGCAAAGCGTATACACCCCAGACTCGGCATCATGCTTACCTTTATAATGGCACACAATATGCACCAACTTCAAGTTATCCCTCGTGAATATCTGCAAATAATACCTGTCTGATTCTACCGTTCGTTCGCTCCCATGTTCACAAAGAACACAAATGATGTTTCCGGAGTAGACCGCTTCAATAGCTTTCAGGATCTGTGGTATAATTGAGCGGGAGAGCTCTATCTTGTGGTCTAGGTTCCAAGTTTGGAATATGATGCGTTCTTCGCGACTCCTATAAGGGTTTATAACATGGTCGCCTTCGTATATACATGTAGTGTTGTTGTAAAGTCCGCCACATCGGAAGAGTCCTTGTTCGTTGCAAAGGCGATTTTTCTCTGCTTTTCTGTTGAAGTAGTCCTCGTTATACTTGTTGGTTTCGAGTAGTTTTTTTAAGTCTGCGAGGAATTGTTCAACTAGTTTTTTTCCGCGGCTGTTATTAGAGTGTGTGTAGAGGTCTGAGGATTGGAGGGCGGACTTGGTTTTGTAGAAGTAGCCCCGCATGCGATCTTTGACGCGTTTGCACATTGACTGCTCTTTGGTCTTCTCTGAAGGTTCCAGACCTGTAATAGTGAGTATTGTTTAAGTGCTTTGAAAGAGAAAGTGAAGGAAGAGAAAGGAATCGAACCAGCGTCTTCTGCATTCGCGATAAAATAAAATGAATTTAAAATATGCATACAATTTAAGTATGATTTTAAAATAAATCGGCCCACGCGTTTTTACTCTAGATTGCCACAAAGGAACAAACATACATACATACATAGACTGTTAAACACATTACCCTCCTTTGCGTCGCGCAGTCGGGTAAAATGGGAAAGAATACACTGTGGTTTCAAAACTATGAAGAGCTTGTCAACTGACCAACAACACTTTTTTACATGTTTAGAGCAATTTATTGAAAAAAGAAAGAGTCCTAAAGTTCTTCCTTGTGGTACTCCAC
Source organism: Pammene aurita (assembly GCA_947086415.1). Taxonomy (NCBI): domain Eukaryota; kingdom Metazoa; phylum Arthropoda; class Insecta; order Lepidoptera; family Tortricidae; genus Pammene; species Pammene aurita. The sequence continues at coordinate 39,105,751 of OX352294.1, forward strand.
ATTTTATTAAATTGCCACTTGTCCCAGTTTCGTGAATAACTTCTTACTAGGCTCTTTGGCTCGTGAAAAAGTTGTATCAAATGAAGCCATGGTTTAGCTTATGTAACAACTAATAGGCGGGTCCTCACTTGGCGCACCGCCTCGCGAGGAAATTGCCGCGTGAGGTGGCTCGGCTAGTGTGGACGTGCCTTGGCCGAGGCAAACGCACGCGCGGCCGCAATGCCTCGGCCAAGGCACGATGTAGGAAATAGTGTAAAATGCCATGCTCAATGCAATCTACGGTTTAATGACATCAAAAAATTTACAGTGGGCGAACTGACTTTTAAGCTCCTAGGACTTGTCTTGATTTTTGTGTTCTTCTGCAACATCTGGAAGACCTAGAAGGTGCATGTTTTTCTATCTTTATATCTAAACTAAACTTTAAATAACTCAGCGTTCCGCACCTTTCAATGCGTCTCAGAATACCGTGTAGACCTTAAAATTACCTAAACCTGCATTCTCGATTGTACACCTGGACAACCTAGAAGGCTAAACTAACCTTCAAACCACTTGGGATCCTGTGCGCGCTCGCTCAGCATGGTTCGAGCGTCGTCGGCAGCTGCAATGTACCTCTGGAACACCTTGAACTTCTCCTTGATGTTGGTGGTGAGGAACTCCTTGGCGGCCAGGCCTGTGTCGATGTAATCCTTCTTGGATGAACGGATTAGGCTGTAGTAGTGGTCAAAGTCTGGAAATGAAGATAATGATTGTTCAAGTGTTTTAAGCTGTGGGTGAAATGAAGAGCTGAAAGTTAAAACTATGTGTAACATGTTGGGATCATTAGAAGGTAGATGGGCAACATGCAACATAATTTTCTTTAATAACCAATTCTAAAATTAAATCAGTGTCCCATCTGACCTCCCCCCCCTCGGACCGTTGCGTTAATGAAGAATAACCTGGGTTTGCCTGTAAGATAGTTTTGATCCCTAACAGAAGCAAGATTGATTGGCACCAAAAAGATTATTGCAAAAAAAATGATTCTTCAATAAAAAAAATTATGATTGTCATTTATTCAAAAGTTAGGAAATTATTCCTAAGACCATTTTTGCATAGCATCGTGAGATCTAGTAGCTGTCCTCACATTTAGAAAATCCATCCTGTATATTTGTCTACCAATTTAATAATTCTTGAATTTAGGTATATACATTTGTGTATTGTATTATGTTGTTGTAGCCTAGGTACTCCTCAAATACCCTTGCTTTCAGTTTCTTACGACGATTTGGCAAATTCTCTAAATATTTCTTCTTGCCTATAATCACTAAAACATACCAGTTACCATTTGTTCCTTGTCCTTCAGCAATATGAAGAGGGTCTGCGGCGGCAGCGTTTCCAAATAGTCGTCGTCCGCGACCTGCGTCCCGTCCTCCGCTACGTACAGCGCCGCGCTCCTGGCATTGAACTACAAACAAAATCAGGTCAAGGCGATCCAATATGTGCCAAGGTTACGCTTTTCAAGGATAAATAATGCATTTATGAATGAAACTATTACTTAAAACAGTAAAAAAAGATCTAGCTAGTGTTTAAAATACGATGTAAACAAAGAATTAAACTTACACCGAGCTTTTTGCATGATTTCTCAATTAATTCTTGAAGATTTTCGGCGGCGACGCCAATTTTCTTCTCCCGTTTCACATCGGCCACTTTATATCCTTTTTTCATGGTATTTTTTTTGTTTTTAATCGGAATTAAATTAATATATGGGAACTAAATTAGTCAAAGAAAACGATATATGGACAAAACGACCGCCCGCGATGTAATTTACGATTTACGCGACAAGACAAAGTACTTCCGGATTGTTTGACGCATGTCATAAAAATGACACTTCTCACTAATGGTTGCTACATGAAAAAAAACTTTTTCCAGGAATCATTCGAGACCCTGATATAAATGCCATGCAGTAACGCCAGTAGCTTTTAACTTAACCAAGCATGTATGCGAAAATAGTGCTTATAATTTCAAGCATAAACAATATTATTGAATGAACAAACTGTTGACAGCTGGCCGATTGCTTTGCTTGTATCTTTTCAGCCTCACCCGGTGTGTAATGTAATGTAACTGTAAAATTTACATTTTGGCGCAATATTTATAGTATTTTAGGTTGGTTTTAGGCATCTTTGAGGTTTTAAGCCTATTAGTTAGGTTAAGTATTGAATTTGCCGTATCTTATCTTAATGTACGCCTTGTGAATATAATAAAAACATTGTTCGAGTTCGACCAAATACCTTACATGATAACCTTTCTTTCTTAATCCTCGTTTAGTCTATTAAATAAAGTGAACACTTTGTGTACTTGTTATCTACTGCCTACTGATAAAAAACATGAAAAGAGGAGCTTTAATTGTTATTGAAGGACTAGATAGAACGGGGAAATCAACACAATGCAAAGCCCTAGGTTAGTGTTAAAACCAATACCTACTTAGTATTTATTCTATTCGCATTTGTCCCTTGAAATGAACATATGGTGTTTTTGCTTGACCTGAACCCTAAATAATCTAAAATACTTTTATTTTGACTAGTGGAAAGCCTACAGAAGAAACAAATCAAAGCAGAGTACACCAATTTTCCAGCCAGACAGACAGAGATTGGGAAAGTTATCAATAACTATCTTATGTCCAAGGTGAGACTCTACATTTTCCCTGTATACATGCAGCCTATGGACATACTACATGCAGCGGGCCAATGCGGCTCTCCAGGTCCAATATAACAATGCGGTCCGGGTGCTGATGGGTCTGTCCTGCTTCTGTAGCGCATCAGGAATGTTCGCTGCACCCGCATAGATTGCTTTTATGTGACTAAGCGCAAGCGATGCACATCCCTGGTGCGCAACCCCCTGTGCTTGATAGCCGAGAAGTTTGATTGCCCATATTTGAGGCATTGGGATGATATGCATGTTTCTAGAAGTACCTATTATGTTTAACCAATATGTAGGTGCTTCTAGAAACATAACACAAAAAGTTATTCATTTGCAAGTAATTTATGTTTAGTGTAATGTACCTAGGTATTAACATAGCTATAAGTACATATTAACCACAACTATGAGTCTAAAGTTACTCAAAATAAATGATTTATTATTAAACATCGGTATCAACGTTCAAATTTCGTGGCACTTGGTAAGGGTCGCAAAAAAAGAAATACATAGGTATCATTGTCTTATTTATTAGTAATAAATAACATTTAATTTATTTTTATTCTTAATCGTACTTTGGTAAACTGTACATATATTTAAAGAGGTTTATATTCTTAATACGTCATAGAACCTCAATACTCATTTCATTATCCATTTGTAAAAAAAATTCTAAATGCCAAATAGGCAACAAATGTCAATTTAATTGTCATGCAAAATAATATGTGGTAAAATCTTCAACGATAATAGTTCTTAAAAACACTTACAACTACAATTTAGCATTGATAAATCTTTACCCAACTCCCTATCAGACTTGAGAAAATGGATTTGACGCAGTATACTGATTTTATATTCACTAACGAAGGTGCTTGCTGTACTATTTGCGAAATGAATATAAAAAAGAAAAGGTACAATATAGAGAAACATTTGAAATCAAAATCTCATCAAGATAAATTATCTGATTCACGCTGCCATTTACAGGATATAATACGAGATAATGCTGATTTCGAAATTAAAGACGATATCGTATATTGCAAATTGTGTAATTCGAAATTATTTCCCTCTAAATCTAGTATCGACCGCCATTTAAAAACAGATTTACACAACAAAATTCATAAAAATAATGCACAAGAAAAATTTAATAAAGATTTAACAGAGTTTATGATTTGTTCGAATATACCGTGGTCAAAATTAGACAATCCTAAATTTAGAAATTTTGTAGAAAACCTTTTAAATCATAAATATGGAAACGATATTACTGTGCCGAGTGAAACAAAAATACGAGTAAAATGCTTACCTGAATTGTATGAAAAGAAAAAAAATGAATTGAAAGAGAAATTACAAAATAAAATGATTTACCTCAGTGTTGATGAAACATCAGATTCCGTGGGAAAAAAAGTGGCAAATATTTTGATCGGAGCTCTAGATGGAACTAGTACCCAGCCACATTTATTTGCTTCTAAGGTATTGGAGGCGACTAACCATTCGACAATAACCAAACTCGTTGAGGAAACCCTTGAAGATCTTTGGGGCGATGAATACAAAAAAAACATGGATAAATTATTATTTTTTATAACGGATGCCGGTTCCTACATGGTAAAAGCAGCTAAAAACCTTGTTCAGAAATATAAAAATATGACTCATGTAACATGCATAGCACATGGATGTAATCGAGTCGCAGAGATAATTAGAAGTCTTTACCCGACCATAAACAGTTTGATTGACTGTATCAAAAAAATATTTCGTAACGCTCCTTCAAGGACAAATTTATTTCATCAAATGTGTGTAAATATTCCTCTACCACCCCGACCCGTGATAACAAGATGGGGAACATGGTTAAATGCTGCCTCATATTATCACATGCATTATGATAAAATCAAATCTGTCATCGATGCCTTAAATCCGCGTGAAGCGAGTGCAATTTCTAAAGCAAAAAAAATTTTCCGTAACCGGAATTTAAAAACTGAGTTACTATTCGTCGATACACACTTTAGTATAATTGCTAAGTCAATAAAATTATTGGAGGATCCAAAACTGAGTCTAGCAGAATCATTAAACATTGTTCATGGTTTGCAAAAAAAAATATCAACGTTAAGGTTACATCAAAATGCCAGAAAAGTTTATTTTAAATTAAAAAGTGTATTAAAGAAAAATCCTGGTTATAAGACTGTACAAATAATTAACCAACTATCTAAAAACAACGAGGCTGAAATACCAGAAAGTGTAAATAAAAACTGTGTGCAAAATTTTCAATGCTTGACATACCTTCCTATTACCTCAGTCAGCGTGGAAAGATCTTTTAGTCATTTAAAATGGATATATTCTTACAGACGTCAAAGATTGACAGCAAAATCTATGGAACAAATTTTAGTGATCTATTCTAACTCGTAAAATATTGTATGCCACACCTGGACATAAAGTGGCTTTTTCCGCACGCTACGCGTACGGATAGAGCCGCTTTCTGGCCAAATGTGCACATATTTTTCCAACACGGGAGGTAATAAAGAAAGCCCTCGATCGCATAATTACGTCCCTCGCTTGCAGCTTGGGCCGCAACAATTGCGATTGCGCGGCCTTTCTTTGTTTTACCACCCTAATTAGGAAATGTACTATTTAGGGGCTTTTTTATTTACATATACAAAATAAAGGTTAAAAATACTAAGTGATTTGTTTGTATTTATTTTTCTGCCAACCGTACATTGCCACGAAATTTGAACGTTGATACCGATGTTTATTTATTATTATTAAATTGTTACCATAATCAGTACAGTGCAAAGATTTCTAAAATTGTTGTTAGGCGGGTCCACACCGCCTCGCAAGGAAATTGCCGCGCGAGGCGGCTTGGCTAGTGTGGACGTGCCTCGGTAGAGGTACGAGGTACGCCTTTCGAGGAAATTACCGCCAGTGCGTCAGTTATGGACCCGCCAATTGGTATAGCGCTATGCAGGATTGCTTGGTTTATTTGCAGGATGTACTATAACTACTGAAATCGCTATGAAAGTTCTAAATTTTCATGGATCCTGTTATCTAAATTGCCTTTTAAATAAATAAATATGAGTTGTTTACTTAATAATTTTGCTTAATTACATAACCAGATAATAGTAAAATAATAATAGGTAATAATTTAAAATCAAAATAATTAAAGTAATTAGTAGGTAATGATTTAAAATCAAATTGAAAAGGAAAGATGCTTAGATTATACCTAGGCTCAGAAACTGGTTGGGGTATAGGAAAAGCTCTTGGGACTTGGTAAATTTTCATAAAAATATTTTTTTTGAGTTTTTAAATGTAGAGAATACATAAGCATACTCTCAATGTTTTGATATGGATATAAACATTTCAGAAAGAGCTGTCTGATGAAGCAATCCACCTGCTATTCTCGGCCAACCGCTGGGAGAGAGCTGGTGAGATCATCAAAACCCTGGAGGAAGGCACCAGCATCATAGTGGACAGATACTGTTATTCTGGGGTAGCATTCTCGGCTGCTAAAGGTATGAAATTAATTTTGACTGTGTATGTCCCATTAAGTAAAATTTTTTTAGCTTTAAAAAAAAAATGGAATAAAAAAGATATCTAAATGGATTGTACAGATTTTTCCTATAGTACCACATTTGGATTACTCCTTGTACCATGCCCTGGTCATAGTGGTCAATTGACACAAATTAAAAATTTAGGAAAACCCCAAAACGGCTGAACTGATTGACTTGCTAGAAAACCTGTTTTCAAATAAATCAAATCATTTAAATTCGATTGGCATGTCCACCTGACGCACCGCCTCGCGAGGAAATTGCCGCGCGAGGCAGCTCGGCTAGTGTTGACGTGCCTTGCCCGAGGCATTGCGGCCGCGCGTGCGTTTGCCTCGGCCGTCCACCGCCGCGCGGCAATTTCCTCGCGAGGGGGTGCGTCAAGTGTAGTCACGCCTAATCAGTTCAACAATTTTGCCTTGCAACATAATTAATGACCAATTACACTAATTCTATGAAAATTGTGGCAGGTCTCGACATAAACTTCTGCAAGGCCCCTGACATGGGCCTGCCCAAGCCAGACCAGGTGTTCTTCCTGACGATGCCCATAGAGAGCATAGAGCAGAGAAATGGCTTCGGGAATGAACGGTGAGCTGGTTTGTCAAAGACTGAATAGTAATATTAATATTAATATTTATTTATTTATAGCCTTATATCAGAAACACATATTATACAGGATGTAATCGTTAAGTGTAGCCAGGCGATTACTCCGTAAATATAAGAGATATTAGAAAATATCTAACGGATATCGAAAGTGCGTCACCTAATGAGTAAAATTACATTAATTACTTTTTTGTAATAAAATCAGAACTATCCCAAACATTAACTTCAAACCCTCCCATACATTTAGTACGACGTTCGTTGAAAGACTAGTTTGTACGGTCTAGTCATTTCACCGTTATCAAATGATTCATGAATTGTTTTTATTTTATTCCATATCAATCAATTATCATTTTATTACAGTTTATTCGTGCAAATAATGAATCTCAAGCAGTTTTATCTCTTACGGCACCGACGTTCTACTTTGAGAGTGAGTCGTCGTAGGTACTAACTGTATGGGAGCGTTTAAACTTAATATTTTTAATATTAATACTTTTATTTCAAAAAAGTTATTAATGCAATTTTACTCATTGGGTAACGCACTTTCGATATCAGTTTGAAAATTTCTAATATCTCTTATATTTACGGAATAATCGCCTGGCTACACTTAATGATTACACCCTGTATATATTTATACAGTTATCCTAAAACGATAACCGATTCTGTGTGCCTTCGGGCAAAGGCCTCCCCCATTCTTCTCCACTCTTCCTTGTACACTAATCTGGTCCAGGTTTTGGTCTTTCCAGCCATGTCTTCGATTTCATCGGCCCACCTTTTAAATTGCCTACACCCGTTTCTTTTACGTACTCTAGGGTACCATAGTGTTGCAATTTTGCTCCATTTATCTCCTCCTCTAATAGTATAGCCAGCCCACTTCCATTTCAGTTGTTTTGTTTTGTATGTAACATCAGTTAACCCTGTTTTTATATATTAAATATTTATATACTTACATTTATTCTGAACTTTGAGTGCTGTTTGATTACAGAGTATTTATATAATATCTCCGAGTTCAGTTTGCCGTACCACTTGGCCGCTCCGATATATCTGATGGCGACTGTACACTAGTAGTAGTAAAACACTTTATTGCACTAGAACATTGACAATTGCAAAACGTACAATTTGTACAAAGGCGAACTTATCCCTTTAAGGGATCATTTCCAGCTATCCTTTCAAACCAAGGTCGTGAAATTGCATTTTGTAATGGTATGAACATTGTTTTAAACACCTCAGCGTGGAATATTTTACAAATCATGATACGACAAGTATCCATATTTGTATGTATTTATATACGTTTAAATATTCTTATTTGTTTCCAGGTACGAGGTGCTGAGTTTCCAAAAAAAGGTGGCGGAAATGTATGACCATTTAAAAGAAGAGGACTGGGAAGTGTTGGACGCAAGAAGGTAGCTATTCTAGCCAAATATTTGTGGACGAGTCTAGTGAAAGGGCCCTCTTTGTCGATTTACTGTAATAAAGATAGCGTATGTTGTGTAGTTTTAGGAAGTAAGTATGTACTAAGAACTCCATATCAACAAATAGTGAGTGGTGTACGAGCCCAATTTCAAAGTAAAACCGCAAATCGATGTACAGTATAGCCATTTGGCACTCGCATACTAGACGTCAAAAATTTTTTTTGACCCGCAGTTCTTTAAAAAATCCTTAGGAGGGGGAGTGCTGAGTCATAATTTTTTTATATTGAAAAAAAATGTTTTTTTCAGAAAGCTATGGTATGGTAATGGTAATATCGTGTGGTAAGAAAGGGCTTTTCAAGACAAATCTAAAAATATACCACGTCATTACATTTTTTTAAATTATAACAAAAATAATTTTCAAAACATACCAAGTTTGGGCTCCTCCAGATATGATTTGGCGTATTTTTTTTGTACAATATACCACAAATGATACGTGATATCCTCATATCTAACCCCAAGAAAGAAATTTTGTAAATAATATCATTTAGTATTTTTAAATAATATCCTCGGCCTCGGCCGAGGCACGTCCACACTAGCCGAGCTACCTCGCGAGGCGGTGCGTCAGGTGTGAACCCGCCTAATGATCAAAATTTTTGTACAGTTTTCTAAATGATGTATATATATTTCAGATCAATTGAAGAAATTCAAAAGGAGATTCTGGAGAAATCATTGCAGGTTGTAGAGAAAGCTGCCGACCAGCCTATTGGCAAGGTGTGGATTAAATCTTGATGTGGATGATTAGTATTTAATAGTTAATAGGGTATACTAGCTTTTTGTCGGCAATCTAGCCGTGTACTGTACCCACAGCTTTAGCCAGCGAAATTTTAACCAACATTTTCGGAAAATAGAACTCTATTTTCCAAAATCAACTGATTTTCTTTTGTTTCATGATTTCATTAAGAAGGGGAAATACACTAACCCTTTGATCGCCAAAGACGTCAAATCACGCGCACTGAAAGTTATGCCCTCAGCGCCAGCACGTGATATCACGTCCAAAATTTAACCGGTTTGCCGATTTTTCCGTCCGATGCTTGGCGGTCAAAGGTTTAACCTCTACCCGTCTAGCTTTTAATTCGTAACTTGCTAAAAATGGAATGCCTTTAGGAAGGACAATGGGCAGGACGAGGCTATTGTACTTGGTGTAAAAATATTCTTGTGAGTAATTGTGGCATTCAAATCATTTCTAAGCTGTTATTAGACTAATTCCAAGTATATTTTAAGGTGTTCAAGATGCTAGGAAAAGCCTAGGCTATATACTTACGTTAAAACCTATTTAATTTGTATTAAAATAAGACGCAAAATATGGACTACGAGGGTTGTTCTAAAAGAAATGAGAATGACTATTATTATTATTATTTTAACGGCCTCAGCCTAGTTGGTAGTGTCCCTGCCTATGAAGCAGGAGGTCCCGGGTTCGAATCCTGGTCAGGGCATTTATTTGTGTGTTTATCACAGATATTTGTTCCTGAGTTATGGATGTTTTCTATGTACAATTTAAGTATTTATCTATATCTGTCTATTATATATATCGTCGTTCTAGTACCCACACCACAAGCCTTATTGAGCTTACCGTGGGACTATGTTGATTTGTGTAAGATTGTCCCATAATATTTATTTATTTACTCTATCTATGAAATCTTGTAGTAATTAGTATTTTTTTTTTCTATTACACCAAAAAAAAATTAGTTTTCTTTTGATTTGCTTTTTTGTTTGTTAAGGTCCTGTGTCTGTTGTAGGATTATCTTAAATCGACATTTCTTAATATTTAAAAGCTTATATTTGTTGTCTAAGTCCATACAATTTCTTTAGTTAAACAATAAACTGTTCAAAGGCTAAAAATAACCGTCTTTTACCTAAGCAATGCACTTGTGTCTAAAAAAAAATTTTTTCATGCATTTTTTTACTCCACGCCATCCTAATAAACGTATATTTAAACATATCGACTAGTCATTTCGACTGTTGCACCTGAATTTTGACCACATCGTTCCTAACAATCGTAAAAGCATGCGATAATGTCACGGAGATTTCGACATCTCTTAAGGTCATCATCTCGTCGTTCGGTGTCCACTCGTTGTCGACAGGTGGTCCACGGGTGGACGCCGCGTTGTCACCAGTGAACCCCGCGTGGTCATCGAGTGGACCTCGCGTCGTCAACGAGTGGACGTCGCGTGGTCAACGAGTGAATCTCGCGTGATCAACGAATTTTCGAGTAGTCTACCAGCGTTGGTTGGTAGTACCAGGGTTGGTGGAGAGCGCCGCATCGCACTCGCGTGAACCGCGCGTTACCAGCTCGCGGTTCACGCGAGGCAAGCATGCCAACAGCGAGCTATCATCGAGTGGTCCACTCGCAGTTCGCGCGCGGACACCTCGCGAGTCAGGCGATCTGGTGATGCTACGGAGTTGTTGTAGTGAGCGCATGCCCATACAAATCCATATGAAGAATATTAACCGCTCGAGGCGAGGCGGTGCGGGTCGGGTGCCGGGTGGCTGTAATGAGCTGTGACCTTTACACTGCTGTCTTTGTTTATCGATTATACAAAAACGAGTCAATAAATCCTTGTATTTATTTATATAATTTATTATTAAATAATGGAATAATATAACCAATAAGCGAAACATAATAATATGACTGTATTATATTATAACCATTCTCACTTTTTTTAACAGCCCTCATATATGAACAGTATTTCAAGCAAGGAAGGCTTGTTACTTTCTAATATAAAAATGACTGAAAATGTTTTGTTCCTAATAGCAAGGTAAATGAATCCCTAAAGTAGGTTTTTTAATTAAGGAGTAAAGTTACACTGGTTTTAGGCGATTACCACACTGATGCGGCGACGGTGTGCAAGCGTGACAGCGCTATAGACGTGCATAGCGCCATCTCGTTCGCACACCGTCGCACACGAAACCGCAGCATTGTTAAAACTGTCTTACTGTGCTAGTGACCCTTGTAGTGTTATAATCACAGTGATATAATTATTATACCTGTGATGAAAAGTGAAATGTGGTTAGTGATGTCATTTCACTTCCACGCTACGAGGAGGGAGAGAGCGAGGTTGCGTTGCGAAGAATGTGTTTGTTAAGCACCAATAGAATCGCTTCATTTGTTTATCCAGCGCAGATCTAGAATTGGTTCTTTCACCATTCAGAAAGAAACCAAGAGTCCAGTAAACTCATCTCTGGTGGAAACGCAGCCTGGAGGCAGCTGTATGTAGCACTTAAGACTACAAGCCGGCACACTCAAACGGTGTGTGTATATATAATAAAATTTAATGGAAACTGGGGCCTTAGTTAACCCTTTGACCGCCAAAGACGTCGAACCACGCGCACGTAGTCGTGCCCTCAGCGCCAGTGCGTGATATCACGTCCAAAATATAACCGAGTGCGTTTGCGCCAGGGGCGTAGTGATGTAAAACGGCGCCCAGGGCAAGCATCCAAAATGCGCCCTTTTGTTATTCCTTTTATAGGATATTCTACAAATTGACTGTATGTAATGGACCGTCATAAGCCAGGAACAAATTTCATAACCAATCACGTCCCCGTCCTAAGCGAACGAACTTGTGAAGTGTGTTAAGGTCGATGTAAAATGAAGCCCCGTGAAAGTCGGCTGTCGCTCCGTTGGTGGGTGAGGAACGGAACCTATTTAATCACTTAAAAAATTGTCGTCGCATCCCAATGGAACATTTGTCAGTTTATATGCTATCATAAAAATGAAAAATTGTCAACCGGCTGTATCGAGGTGGAAAGACCTTGAACGCCGTATGTTCACGTGACCAGCTGATGGTATTTTCACCACGATACAGTCGGTTGATGATTTTTAGGGTTCCGTACTAAAATGGTAAAAAAGAACCTGTCCGTCCGTGTGTCTGTCTATCTGTCACAAATTAAATTTGCTCATAAGCTACGGGACCGGTTTAGCAAAAATGTTGTACACATATTTAATCAATATCCCCGGGTGTACGTTAATAAATTAGGTTTATATATGGAGCCACTTTTGAGTGGTTAATTAGAATAAACGAATAAAAAGTTTTTCAAAATATACCGTGTAATTTATCAGATGAAAGCACTTATTACCAGAATAACAAAAATATTTATTATCGCGTAAACTTTTGGGTAAAAAAAATTGTTCTTTATTCTTAATTAATAATAATAATAATTGTTTAATTGTTCTTTAGGATTACAGAAAAAAATATTTGAAGTCTACTGTGGTGGTTCTTTTTTAACATTTTTTTTTATGTTTTGTGGGGCACCCTCTCAGTATATTATTTGGCCTTAAAGATGCTGGCTGTTTTTTTTTTGTTTTAGAGGTCGACCGCTTAGAAAAATATATATATTGTAATTCTCCTATTAAGAGTTTAGAAAAACTGTTTTTAGTTTTATTTAGTGCTAGCAGACGTAATAGCATCTGTCTTTGTAATGTATGATGATAAAAAGTATGTCATTAGTGTCTTACTGTAGATTTTTTATTCGGATTTTATGTGGCACATTTCCAAGGAATTTCTGCAATTAAATTTTCCTCAGAACAGTTAAAAATTACTAATTTCATTTATTGACATACAGTCGTGGCCAGATAATTAAGGACAAGATTATTTTTGCCATACAACTGCATACAAATATGACATTTTAAATTTGATAAAAATATAAATTTTGCTTATGCTATTTATATTTTAAAAAATACTGACGTATCCGTGTTTAAACAAGACTTAATATGGGCCATAAACATCTTCCATAAAATTTGAACTTTAAAAAATACAGACGGTCAAATGAACACTTTTTATAAGTTCATACTATAATTAGGAACGATGTATGAAAATCGTTCCTAATTACAAAAAGTATTGATTTGACCGTCTGTATTTTTTAAAGTTCAAATTTTATGGAAGATGTTTATGGCCCATATTAAGTCTTGTTTAAACACGGATACGTCAGTATTTTTAAAATATAAATAGCATAAGCAAAATTTATATTTTTATCAAATTTAAAATGTCATATTTGTATGCAGTTGTATGGCAAAAATAATTTTGTTCTTAATTATCTGGCCACGACTGTATGTCCAAAGCAGACGCTAGTAAAACAAAAGTTAACGCAAACATTTTTTTAAATCTTAATCGATGAACGACAAATTTTCGCAAGCGGTAGTGACCTCTAAAACTTGTGTAATAAATAATACTGAAAAACAAAATACATCCATCATCTTTAATCTTAAATAATTATGACATTACCAACACTACGACAATCGCGGATGGATTGTAATTAAGAATATTGAGATCATGGATGTACAACATTTTACTGTTTCTTTCACGAATAGGCTTAGCGTTCAACAATACCTAATTAATGTAAAAAATTCAAAGTCAATATATTATAGTTAAAAAGAAAATAAAAATATAGACAACATTTACTTATTTTAAATGTACTTAATTAGGCTCCTTGTGTTCTAACTACAAAAAAAGTTTATTAAAACTTTAACACATTTTTTCATGCCTCAAATAACATAAATGGCCTTAAAACATATTTCTTCCATAAAATTTTTGTAAGAGCCGTTTCAACTCGCGAAGCAAGACGCCTGTGGTAGATAGTAGATTCCTCAGAGATATTGGAAATTTGAATGTCACGGGAAATATAATCGATTGATGTCTTAAAAAAATTATGTAGGTACTTATGTATGTAAAAGTACACATGTTGCTATTTTTTGATAGATGTGTCATTTTAACAACTAACATTACTCACGAAATTAATCGCATATATTTTAGTTTCATTTTACAAGATAATAAGAATCAAAATTTTACGTCTAAATATTTAGGTCTACATATTTTGCTAATTGTGTAATGTAATAATACAAAGTAGTTATTATACATTACTTCGCAGTATATTCAGGAATAAGTGTATTTATAAGAATGAAATCAATGAAATTATTTAAATAATTCTTTTTTGCCTTGTTTGCATCGGCAAATCCAAATCGTTGGATTGAATTATTTTTTAATAGGCAGTTAGCAAACTTGGTTTTTTGCGCCCCCCCCCTCTTGATTGCGCCCAGGGCACGTGCCCTGGCTGCCCCACTACTCACTACGCCACTGGTTTGCGCGCTCTGACGTCAATAGCATTATTTTTTCGTCCGATGCTTGGCGGTCAATGAATGTAAAAGAAGGGTAAAATAAATAGATAAGTTAAAAATCTAATGATTATATCTAAACTATTTGACGCAACTACTATTTTTTACCAAAGTGATTAGGTAGGTCATAAAAATCTTACATTATATTAGCGTCGTATACACGTGGGAATTTTTATTATTTCTTTAACCCTTTGAACGCCATAAATCATATACAGGCCAATCAACTTTTTGATCGACAGTTTTGAGTGTCTCTTGTGTTACTCAAAATGTCTCTGGAGTTACCAAGAAATCTGGCTTCTAATATAAAGCCCGACCAGAAATATATGATCATGTGCTATGTTGCGGAATTTCATTGGAACTAATTTCTTACACTGGCAATAATTTTAATGACAGGATAATTATGCATGTGTGAGTGCGTGATGGGCTGTCACTGTCATTGTGGTAGTTTACTTGAATAATTCAATTCAATAATAATAATAAAGTGTTGAATATTAAATAATAAACGACAAAAAAATCCCAAAATTATCCATAGTCAAGAGCGAAACATTGTAAATCGTCTATATAATAAACTGTTGTAAATAATATGCTGGGTAAATGAAACTATTTAGCTGTGAAACATTAACATCAGAGCTGACAGGTAAACAAATCAAGATGTCACCATACCATAGAGAATAATACGCTCTATGATTATACTGAACTGTTGCCATATAAATGAGAGTAATAGCGCCCTATAATATATTTCTGGTCAGGCTGTAGTTTTTGTGTATTAGGTTTAACAGTTTAGGCCTCGAATGTTTTAAAATACACCATAAACTGAAACACAGAAAAGCCATTATTAAAGCTGAAATTTTACAACGAAATTTAAAACTTGAGGACAGATTTGTGTCGGTCAAGAAGTTGATTCGCCAACACAAACGTCACTTACACGCCAACATCACGGACGCAAGCGAACCAAAATAAACCTTACTTGCAGGCGTGAAGGTTACTTTTACCCATAACACGCATGACACTTTGTGTTCTTGGCGTCCAAGAGGTTAAATAAAAGCTTAGGTGTGTTTACACCTGACGCACCGCCTCGCGAGGAAATTGCCGCGCGAGGCAGTGCGTCAGGTATGGACGTGCCTCGGCCGAGGCAAACGCACGCGCGGCCGCAATATCTCGGGCAAGGCACGTCCACACTAGCCGAACAGCCTCGCGCGGCAATTTCCTCGCAAGGCGGTGCGTCAGGTGTGGTCACGCCTATTACTATTTACCCTACTAGTAAATATTGTAAAAAAAGTGTAAAATAAAAACCAATTTCGTAACAAAACTCTTTTATTTACTCTGAACATTCTGCAAGAGTAGTTTAGCTCCCTCTGTCTTCTGCTGTTTAAGCAGTTCAACATGTGGCTTAAGCATCTTCTTGATCTTGCTGGCGACTGCTGGGCGGTTGCTCTCTATTAGCTTGAGAAGGAAGAAGCAACCGCGGTTGGTGGGCAGCCACACTTTGATCTAGAATGAATTGTTTAGGTAAATATTCCTCTTTTTCACACAAGAAAACATCGTAAGGAAACCAGACTAATTATACAAATAAGGTGTTGTTTGGCGGTTTGCTGCAGTATGGGTAAATGTAATTAATGGGAAAAGTAATGTCAAGTGACGAAAAATGTAAGTCACCTACTGTTATAATTCCGTACATGGCTTGTTGATAACTTGAGATATGAAATGGAAGAAATTAGAACCTCATGTAATTCAAATATTTGTTAAATTTCTTGTCAGCTTTGTCCCGCCATGACGGAATTATGTTTTTTGTTTTGATATTAAAGGATGACCAGTAACTCTGACCTCCACTGATGAATAGCTGTCAGATATTCGGTTTTAGTAATAAGGACATTATAGTGAAATAATTATAGGGGTTTCGTTGTTCTCGTTGTTGTGTCACATTTTCAGCCAGCTCTTACCCCCTTATTCATAAACGCCCACTAAAGTTAAGAGATCGCTGATAATTGTTTGTCCCTTTCCCTCATATAGGTTGGACGGAAAGGGACAAACGATTATCAGAGGCCTCTTAACTTTAGTAGACGTTTATGAATAAGGGGGTAAGTCTATAACTTGTATCTTTATCAAGGATGATATAGACATGGATGGACAATACCCATACAAAATCGCGTTCTCTTTTGAGGTTAAAGCACTGGCGTCATCTATCGGTCACACCAGACACTAAATCCTAGTTTCTAATACTTTGTTCGTCGCTTAACGCTGACAGAATAACTCGACTTCAGACTCGACAGATGGCGCTGTGGAACTGTGTACCGAAAACAGACGTATAGCCTGAACGCGATTGTGTATAGGCATTGTCAATCCATGTCTTAAATCATCCTTGATGCCTATACAAAATCGCGTTCCTCGAACCTTCAGGCTATACGTTTGTTTTCGGTACTAGTGCCACAGCGCCATCTGTCGAGTCTGAAGTCGAGTTATTCTGTCAGCGTTAAACGACAAACTAGGATTTAGTGTCTGGTGTGACCGACAGATGACGCTAGTGCTTTAACCTGAAATAAGAGAACGGGATTTTATATGGATATCGTCAATCCATGTCTATATTATCCTAAAACGCAACCAATGTCTGCGAAACCAAAGGCCTGATGCGAGCCAGGAGAAAGTGCTTTCGTTACTGCAGAACAGAGATCATGGATTCAATAGCCGTATTTACTGACCGTATCTTCGTCCAGCCGACTGCAAACCGCTTCTCCCAGGGTATGTTCCTCCTTCCCCTGGTCCAGAGCAGCCAGTTTCTTCAAGCACATGTGCATGCCAGCGTCCTCTATGGCCAGACCCTCGCCCACGGTCCAGTCGGGGCGGCAGATCGCATCGGCTAGACCTGATATGATCTCTTCCTTGGATTCTAAAAAAAACCTAGATTAACGCTTTGAACTATAATGAAGAAATATCTGAATATGCACTTTATCGCCTTGACAATAGAGGTGTTGTTCAGATATTTGTGACCACCTTGGCCGCTCCGATATATCTGATGGCGTCAGTATAACGTCACTCACACGCCAAAATGACGTACGCAAAAAAGCCAATATAAACATTACCACGGAATAAGTAATAGTATAGTGGCAATTTTTTAAGATGTCGGGATCTTACTAGAGAGTTCTACCGACAATAGGCATGATGACACATGTTGAATTATGCAATAAAATTTAGTTGATAGGATGCAAAATGATCAATATATCCAACTAAAGTGAAAATTTATAAAATCTATTGAGATGGCTCAAAGATATCAAACTGCAAAATTTCTAAATTTCACGATTTTTTAAAGTGCGAAATTTAAAAAAAACAATGATACCATTAGATTTTTCAAATTTTACTGTAAAATAAATTGTATGGCAACCATATACATAAACGCAACATTTCACTGTAAAAATAGCAATTTCATATTTTTTCCATACTTTAAACAGGGCGACTATGTGATCGTGACCAGGGCCGGATTAACCACCCCCGGGGCCCCTAGGCAATGCAATTCATGGGCCCCTTATTAACAAAAAAAATCATTAAATATTTTTCAATACCACGACGGTGGGAAATAGCCATACGGCCCGCCTGATGGTAAGCAGTTACCGTAGCCTATGGACGCCTGTAACTCCTGAAGATTCACATGCGCGTTGCCTACCCTAAAATTAAAATTAACTCTCTCTTATCTATATCTTTTTTTCCGTTTTTTACTCTTATATTAACTTGCCTAACTCTTTAGTGTATAGTAAGTACTCAACGTAGTGCTTTTTGTTTCGTTATGTCCTTGTCCACCTGTCTGTTTGCGTCTTAGCTTTGCGCTTGAGGGACCAAAAAAAGGAAAACAAATATTAAAGAAAGCTTATTGAACCGTTTATGAGTTAAGTATCGCAAAAATATATCACTTCTTATACGGCGTTTACAATTGCATATTCGTACTCGCGTCATTGCTTTTCGAATCATTCGCGTACGAGTGCCAACACGAATGTCCGTTCACATATTCGTCTCCCCGTACAACCCCCCGATTCGAAACGCGCGCGAATATGCGCGCAAAACCGAGACGCATAATATGTAAACATTCCGCACGCTAAGTATTCGCCTTTGTTAAGCTTGAAATACCAAATAGGTTTTATATCTCATGTAACTATAGATAGAAGAATCATCTGTAGTAGTTCGATATTCAAATTGAAATATATGTCAGTCGTGTCTCATGATCTGTGCGTTTCCCTTGTATATTAGAGCCTTGTCATTCGGCTCGTCACTCGCGCGCTTGTGTAATCGCAACATTAGTTAAAGTACTTTTATGTGTATTTATGTATTAAGCAGGGCCTAAAATGCTCTCAGCCGATTTTTTGGATACAGAATCGTTCATAACATCTTGAAATTTGCCCTATTTACCGAGTCCCATAAAGATAATCTACATAGCAATTGAAAAAATATTAAAAGTTAGGTTAGCTGGATAATTTTGTCGTGGCTTTTCAGATGGCAGCTTCTAGTCAACGTCTTAACAACGTCTCGTTCTTCTTTTTTTACCGACACTGATTTGTGAGAGTGGTAAAACTTAAAGCTGTCCCCACTAAAATGGGACTACTCTTGTCACAATGTTTTCTGAAAAACCACTGCATATAAAAAATCTTGATCGACGTAAACCATTTACTTGTCCTCTAAAAACACTTTTGTAGTTTTTATGTACTTTTTTACAATTATTATTTAACTGACGCTAGAAAAACGTATGAAAGAGATGTCGGTAATGAAAGAGAACGGCTTAAAACCAGATTTATATCTGTATGGAACTTTCAAACTGGAAATGCATTTTTCTTATTTTCCAATTAATATTTAACTCTATGAAACAATTTCATATTCCACTTTTAACCTGCGGGGCCCCTAGCCGTCATTTTCATATACAGATTTCCCAATTTAATTTTCACTTGTAAGATTTTAATTTCTTTCTGTGCATGCAGGGCCCCTGGCCGAGGCGGCGCCCCTAGGCAGTTGCCTACTCTGCCTAAAGGCTAATCCGGCTCTGATCGTGACGTCACTTTTGCACGTTATTTTGTTAGGAGCGTTTTGAGAAACAAATGCAAATCTCGGACTATAAGTTTCATTTCTGACTTTTGTGTTGCTTTAACGCAATTGGCCGCATATAGGCATTTGATCCTCACAACAAAACGAATCGATTGATACCATACCATACATGAAAAAAATTCACCATGCCTATTCCGACATCTTAAAAAAATCGTACTATACAAGTACAGAAGATTCTCCTTCCTCCATTTTTTTGACATTTAGCTATAGAGATAAGATATACTCAAAAATATCTGAACATGCAAAGTGCATGTCTCGACAATAGAGGCGTTGTTCAGATATTTGTGACCACCCATCTGATGGCGACTGTATGTATGTCTATGGTATAAAGACGATCCTTCGCGTTATCCAATACATCCTATCACCCCTCTATGCCCACCTCTCAGAGGACCAAATCAGGCGCCAACTCCCCAATACGCAGACAATGTAAAATTGCCAATGGTTGCGGTGACATGGCGGATATGCACTTTGATTCGCTTAAACACATTTATAAAAAGTGTGCGAAAATTTATTTACAACATTAAGCCAAGTTACCATTTACTGGAGTTTAAAATAAATAAATGAATAGATATATTATTATCCTCAAGTAAAAACTAAAAATGTACTTTTTAGTTTTGTTTGTTTTTCATGTTACACACAGTTGTTTACATCCAAATTATTTTGCATGCGGTGTTTACCTATAAGTAATTGTGACATTATTCTTTAAGTAGGTAAGCTTTTAAAATGTAAACATGTTTCGATGTCAACAATTGTTGGTGAACCTTAATAAAAAAACCGGTCAAGAGCGTGTCGGGCCACGCTCAGTGTAGGGTTCCGTAGTTTTCCGTCCGTCACAGTAAGTGTCCCCACTTAAGAGTTAATAACACCGCCATGTAGGATATGATATGAGAGTTCCACGTACAGCGACATCTATCGGCAAATTAAGTAAACTATTGCGCGCGAGCTTAAAGTATGGAAGATGATTTTTATGGAATAATTCTTTATTGCGTGAACCGATTCTCACCGTTTTTACTTTATTTGAAAGCACGTCATTTCATTGTAATTTTGTAGAAATTACAGGTACAATAAACACCTGCTTATGCGGTTAAATTACAAACTTAGTTCAGAAATTATTTTGTCATTTTTTTTCAAAAACTATTCATCCTATCAAGTTCAAAATAATTTTCCTAGAAAGTTTTTATAAAGTTCTACTTTTGAGATTTTTTTCATATTTTTAAAACTTATGGTTCAAAAGTTAGAGGGGGGGGGGGGGGCGCATATTTTTTTACTTCTGGAGCGATTATTTCCGAAAATATTTACATTATCGAAAAATGATTTTAGTAAACCCCTATTCATTTTTAAATACCTATCCAACAATATATCACACGTTAGGGTTGAAATGAAAAAAAAAATCACTCCCCACTTTACGTATAGGGGAGGTACCCTAATAAAAATAAAAATTCCACTTTTTATTTTACCACTTTGTCGGCGTGATTGATATACATATTAGTACCAAATTTCAGCTTTCTAGTGCTAACGGTCACTGAGATTATCCGCGGACGGACGGACGGACGGACGGGCAGACATGGCGAAACTATAAGGGTTCCTAGTTGACTACGGAACCCTAAAAAAAAGACTAACAACGCCACCTAGAGGTAAATCTAATCCAAACTCACCTATCGAAAGCACAGCAACAGCCAACAGCATGATAGTCTTCTCGCTAACCCAAAACTGCGGATCATCAGCGATATCCTGAACCAGCGCGGGTAATATCGCGTCGCGTAACTCTGCGACGCGTATGGCGGCGTCTTTCTTGGACGTGCCGCTCTTGAAGCCCTGCTCGAGGAACTTGATCAGGCTTGGGTGGAAGGCGCCGGGGTCTTTCGGCTTGACTAGCCAGTGGAGGGTCTGGAAGCAAAGGTTACGTTTCTGTTATACAGGTGTAACAAAAATAGTGGGCATAATAGGCATGATGACATTGATAACACATGTTGAATTATAGTGGAGTACGGGAACGCATTTTTAACCTATAAAAATGACATAAATCACAAATCCGATTTTTTTTTATGACCTGTTAGAATACGTTAAGTACTAATAATAACAAATATTTTCTAACAATTGTTAGCATTGCGCTAGGTATGATACATGTATTTGTTTGCTACACATAGAAAAGATAATGTAAGTTTTATTTTTCTCCACCAGGCTATCGTTTTTTTACTATTGCAACATATCTTCACATTTTATAACGGTTTTGTCAAGAGCATAGGTCGTCTTAGCCATTTGTAATTCTCTTAGAATTCAAGGTCACTTATATTTTGACAAATTGTTTTCGATTATGCTCACATAATCTATTGACCAATCTGTTATAAAATGACAGATGATGTTGAAATAGTTGAATGCAATAGTATGGCAAAGGAAAATATATCTTGTATAATCTTTTCTTGTTGTTATTAACAAATATCTATATAATACCTAGCGCGACGTCAAAAACATTTAGAAAATATTTTTTACTATTAATAATCATATCATATTCTCCAACTAAAAAAAAAAATCGCACTTGTGAGTTATCGAAGCTCAAAACTGTTCGCGTACTGTACTATTATGCAATAAAATTTAGTTGATAGGATGCAAAATGTTCAATATATCCCACTAAAGTGAAAATTTATAAATTCTATTGAAATGGCTCAAAGATATCGAGCTGCAAAATTTCTAAAATTTACGATTTTTTAATGTGCGAAATTTTATAAAAGCAATGATACCATTCGATTTTTTACATTTTACTGTAAAATAAATTGTATAGCAACCATATACATAAACGCAACATTTCACTGTAAAAATAGCAATTTCATATTTTTTCCATACTTTAAATAGGGCGACTATGTGATCGTGACTAGGGTTACCAGGCCCAAAAATGAAAAAGCCGGATATTTGATCCCAAAAGCCGGACATGCCCTTTTAATAGCTAAATATATTAAGCTGCTACGGGCCAGTCAGACAAAAGCCTAACAAAAGCCGGACAGGCCGGACGAGGAATTATTTGGCCGGACACACCCGTAAAAAGCCAAACAAACAAAAAAAGGCAACCCTAATCGTGACGTCACTTTTGCACGTCATTTTGTTAGGAGCGTTTTGAGAAACAAATTCAAATCTCGGACTCAAGTCTCATTTCTGACTTTTGTGTTG
Source organism: Pammene aurita (assembly GCA_947086415.1). NCBI lineage: Eukaryota > Metazoa > Arthropoda > Insecta > Lepidoptera > Tortricidae > Pammene > Pammene aurita. Next base: position 39,128,355 of record OX352294.1, read on the forward strand.
CTTTAGCGCAATTGGCCCCATATAGACACTTGATCCTCACAACAAAACGAAAAGATTGATACCATACATGAAAAACATTCACCATGCCTATTGGTAACGTATTGAAATTAAGAAAAAGGAGAAAAAATATTTGGACGCAAAATTTTTTTTTTTTGTGTGGGTCACGTCATCCCAGCCGGCCGACCCTCCCATACAAAACCAATTTTTTTTTTGCATGAAAAAACATTTTTACTTACTTTTTCATATTAAAATACGATGCCATTAATCGGATCACCATCATTTTTATTACACTTCGTTGATATTTAGTCGCTTTTCGGTGAAGGGCAACATTGTGAGGAGACCAATTCAGATGGTAGTCGCTTTCAATAAGACTGGCGACGCCAAGTCTTGGGATTGCGTTGCCAAGTGGTCGCTATGAGGATGAATATTCCTACCTCTTTAGGCGGGGTCACACCTAACGAGCCGCCTTGTCATCCGTCACCGTCATGTGACACCACCAGCCAGCAGTTCTGCTGCAAGGACGCAGAGGCGCTGGTCATACAAGGGAGGGAGGGACGAGTAGGTTTGCCGAGATGGCTTAAATACACGTGCTAGTACGGTTCAGGCCGTCGGTCAAAGGTGTAGAGTACGGCGGGTTAACGACCTCTGTCCGGACGTACCCACTCCGAGATAGGGCGTGTATCTGGGCTTCCTCGCGTGCTCTTCCCGTCGTCTGCCGCCCAGGTATGCTCAGCTGGCCCTCCTGCCCGAGAAACCGGTGGGCCAATAAATACAGGATGGGACTGTCGGGTTTGTGCAGTCAAGGATAATAGGAATGACAGGAGGTAGAACCAGACCGAATACTTGCATCGTGCCCAGCGTGAGGAAGATGGATAAATACTGTGTGTAAATATATACGAAGGGATGGTGACTGCGTATAAATAAGTTGCGTTCATTGCATTATGATCTGTAGTCTAGCAGTTGGACTAGGTTAGCCGTAGTTATTTTCTGGTTGTGGTCAAGTTATTCTCTGTTTCGAGTAGCCAATCCATGAGTAAAAAAATAGGTCTCACTCTTTCACTTGCTCTTCATGTGGAGCTGTAGACCATAGCTCAGCGCAGCAAGTGCATATAGGTCTTCAGTCAATGAGTATATAGCATAGTTTGTGGACTTGTACCTAATCTGTTATCGTCTTGTCTTCCAGCATCTCATGTATTGTTTTTAGACGGTTTATTTTATTTTATTTTATTTATTTAAGGTTTGCCAACAGGTGTAATACATATTAATACTTAATGCTAGCCATGACAAAAAAAAAAATTTCTTGAGTATTCACCCAATAACAGGCAAACACCACATGCATGTTAAGAACTACTTGCTTACATATACTTAAACTAAGTAGACAGAGAATGTAGCTTATTTCAAAAGGCAGTAAAATTAGGCACTTAAATTGGTTCAGGAATTTTGAGACACAGATCTCTATAATCATCTTAATCCTTAGGTATTTTTATTACTATAATGAGTGTCTCAAAATTCTAGAATGTTCTATAAAATTAAATGTACGAAAAAATGTTTGAAAAAAAGAAAACTAAAGGTTCATTAGATACGTTGCGTCTATCATTTTTTTTAGGATATAGTATGTCGTTCGTATTTCCTTAGCTGTGATCTGTTGGTGCTTGTGAGAACCCTGGATTTCAGACCGTAGGCCATAATAGAAAGTGCGATAACTATTTTATTCATTAATATTTACCTCGTTGTACGCTACTCGATTATATATTTTTAACTAAACTAATTCCGGATTTTGGCGTTTGGAGTAGCCTTCTCGCATCTTGTCTTAATTGCTGCTTGTCGAATGCTTGCCGGAGCACATTCAGCTGACTGTTTCTTTGTAGCCTGTAGAAATGGTGGTCAATTTTCCTGCGATTGGACCAATCGAAGGGAGTAGTGTTCTATAAGTAAGACGTTGCTTTATTTATTAGTGTCTGTATGCGTGGTTAGGTTAGTTGGTAGTATGGTGTTAATGTAGTCGCATAGTGTTGCGCAAGTCTGTAGTGAGCCACATGTGAATTACTTCCAAATACATATTGTACGGTCACGTCTGAAAATATGGATACATTTTACGTGACACAAACATGTATCCAAGACTTTACGCCTTGGTAATAGAGTCCTGGCTACATATTTTAGTCACATTAAATGTATTCATATTTTCAGACGTGACTGTACTGTTTAACATTAAACACACAATAGTACAACTTCGATATATTACACAAGACACCCACACAATATATATAACTTCATTTGACTTTGACTTTGACTTCATTATAAAACACGAATCACACTCACTTGATATTATATGACCATAAAAATTTGAACAAGTAAACATCGCTTGAAAGAATCGCCGCTAATTTAATCTAAATCTTTTAGCACGAATATAACTATTTTTCATTGTCACACTAATAATTACTCGCACAAAAACGCCAATAACACTGATATCCAATATGGATTTTTGTGTATAATTACATTCACAATGCTGCACACTTAACGGTTGCACTTTAATTCATGGAAACATAAAAACCATAACTTAAAACTTAAATATTATAAGTAATAAACTTTTTTAATATACGCAAAAGGTATTTTACACATTTTATCATGCATCACGTATTTCTGTTGGCTGTGTAGTGCGTTGTTCAATTTCATATCTTTAGTTTGTGGAATAGAAATGTTTAGTTTCACATCGCTTAGGTAACGTTTTTTTCGTTCTGGTCATAGGATCTGTCATTTAGAAACCGAATTTATGATGACTATTGTCTTTCCAGGCGGCTTGTAACCGCACGTGTTTGGAGATTTCGGATGCGCGTCCGTCGAACATGACAAAAAACGTTTTTTTTTTTTGTCCCTCTTTCCTGGAGAAAGTCTCGATGATTGTGTTAATTGCACATTGTATTTCTCTTTAAGTTTGCAGCTTTTGTCAGTATTTTTTTTGTTTTTTTAGTCATTATATTGTAACTATTCTGTATGGATCCCTGCCTTCGGCGGCTCGTTTTAGAACTTGTGCATGTGGCGATTATAACTCCTCCGCATGTAACCCTTTGGACGGCAGCTTATTGTTTTCTGCGAACTGCGAAGGAGTTGCTATAACAATGCTTGCGAGGAAATGCTCTCATGTAACGTCTCCAGACCCTTCAACTAGCTAATAGATTATGTTTATTTTTGTTAGTTAAATTATGGGGTGGTTTTAGATATGATATTTGCACTTCAAACTTGCGCACGTTTATTTTTTGATAACAAAATTTCGTTGCTCTAAGATAAGTTTTGGGCGTTGGTATGACCGTGCGCGCGTGTATATATTATACACGTCCAGTCATCCACAGAGTTTCCCTTATTTCCCTTGTGGCAAAGCTAAATTCAGTTTACTAGAAATAGTACCTACATACCGATTAGGTATCATGGAAAAAATTTAGAAGACTACTTAGTTGGATACCGAAGCTACTGGTTTTAGCCAAAGTCAGGCTCTGGTTTTTACGGAGCACTCTCTGGACCTTGCTTAATCTTTTTTTTTTATTTACTTAAAAAAGTACCTAGACGGGTCTGGCCCCAATAGCAAAGGCCTAGTATAAGTAGTAAACTATGGAAAGGTCTCACCCGCGTCGATGTGCAGTAATGTATGACGTTATCTGTATCCTCTCAGGTTACTGCAGTCAAGCGTGGAAGAGTCGAGCGGAGCCTGTCGCGCACTCACTTAAATTCACTCGCGGGTGCAGGTATAATAATATAAGGGCGCTTTACAGTTTACTGCTTAATGGATCTGGATTATATTATTTTTCGCGAAATTAGGAAAACGAAAACACATAGACCACGCATACTTAGAACCGGCTTTCTCTAAAACTGCCTCGGCGCGGGCGGGCAGTTGCGTTGCGCTAACACGTAATAAGAACCGTCTATTGTTCAACTTTTGGGATTTTTATGAATGCAATAGAGGACGAAGGGACGACCGCCCCGGTCGGTGTCCCAAACGAAACTCCGGGGTCACACCTAACGAGCCGCCTTGCGAGGAAATTGTTGCGCGAAGCAAACATTTTATAGTAGGCAAGTTTGCCTCGCGAGGAAAGTCCGGGCCAAATTGCTCGGCAAGATGGCGTCCCTCTGTCAGCTGTTACAATTATTCAAAATGGCGTCACATGTGTTCACTGCCGTGGCTTCTGTTACGTTTATTTAGCTTCTTAACCCTTTGACCGCCAAAGACGTCAAATCACGCGCACGGAAGTCGTGCCCTCAGAGCCAGCACGTGATATCACGTCCAAAATATAACCGGTTTGCCTTGCGCCCTCTGGCGCCGAGGGCCCGATTTTTCCATCCGATGCCTGGCGGTCAAAGGGTTAAAGTTATATAAAAGAAACAAACGGCGGAAACAAAGGATAATTTGGGTGCGCCCGTTGTGTAAATTGTATAAACGATACAAATAACCACGCGCACCAAATAAACGACTGAGGCGCCTTTGAGCGTGCCGAAATACCGACACCGAGCCGATCGGCCGAGGTACGTCTACACTGGCGGATTGCTTCGCGCGGCAATTTCCTCGCGAGGCGGCTCTTTAGGTGTGGACCTGCATAATGTCTAAATGGGTGCCATATTCTGTAAATAATCAAATACTGTCATCCAGGGGGGCAATTTTTGATAAGCGTGCGCCGAAAGAAAATGAAAAAAAAAAAGAATTAGCTTAGTTACCATGTTCCCCCAGTGGTCCTTAGCCAGCTCGTGAATGTGGGGCTCCAGGGCTGCAACTATGGCTTTCCGCACCAGCACCGTGTCGTCCACGGAGTCGAAGATGGCGAGCAGAAGCCGGTAGCCTGTCTTGTGCTTGGCTAAAGCCACTGCGTGTTCTTTCACCACTTTTAGTATTGTCTGTGAAAGAGAAGGCATTAAATTAATAATTTTGAACAAAAAAGAACCGACTTCACTACACATCCACCTTTCCAAAAGCAAATGCTCGAGCTGCTGTAAAAAATACTTAAATCACCATAATGCCTATAATAGTTGAAGAGTTCCCTCGATTTCTCCAGGATCCCATCATGAGATCCTGACATGGTTACAATGGGACCAACTGCGAAGTATACGCTTTCAAACAAAAAGAGAATTTTCCAAATCGGTCCAGCCGTCTTCGAATAATCGGTGAACATACATAAAAAAAAAATAGCAAAAACAAAGATCCCGACGAATTGATAACCTCCTCCTTCGAAATCTTGAAGTCGGTTGAAAAGAAATAGTTACATGACGGGTTTCATTTGAATTGAACTAAATATTGATAAGAACCGCACCGATATAGACAATACTTTTGATTAAAAAGCAACAATCAAATATGTGGATGTTACTAATGTGCCGATCTCTGCGACGCCACAGTCAAGCACACAGCGCTAATAGGAGGCAGCTCGGTTAGTGTGGACGTGCCTCGGCCGAGGAGAACGCACGCGCAGCCGCAATGCCTCGGGCGAGGCACGTCCACACTAGCTGCCTCACGCGGCAATTTCCTCGCGAGGCGGTGCGTCAGGTGTGAACACGCCTATTTAGGAATTTCATTTGCATGGAACAGTGTCATCTATCGTTAGATTTGTAAACTAAACGGAAACATTTAAGCTAGGGTCATAATACTCATAATCCCACACAAAGTCTATAAACACCGACATACCTTCTTGTCCTTGTTAGTGCCCTGCCACACACACATGCTGCCCGCATTGGCACCGGGCAGCGAGTTACTGAGCGGCACTATGAGAGGCCCCAGAGTAGACACGAGTTCTGTGCGCTCCTCCTCACTGCATTCACGGATGTAGTCGTATAACACGGAGTGCAGTAATCTGTCAAAAGTATTTTAAGTAAGATTTTAGTCGATGTCAAAGATATGTTCACACTTTTGCACCTTAGTCCCTTGTAATAAGGCTCAAAACTGTAAACATATCTTTAGGCGGGTCCAAACCTGACGCACCGCCTCGCGAGGAAATTGCCGCGCGTGGCAGGTGTTGACCCGCCTATTCAGATTCATGTTTCAAGGTATATGTGATTTCTTGCCTGCGCAATTTTTTTAACACTAACGTAAATACGAAACTTGACTTACTCTCCGTCATGCAGATTTTTGTCCAGAATCTTCTGAATGTTGGCCTTGCAGGACTGCAGGATGGCCGTCTTCATCTCCGGACTGTCCTTGTATGTGTCGCTTAGGGTGTGCACCTTGTTATCTTTTGTCTAAAGTGTATAGAAAATATATGAAATAATTATACAATTCAACAACATATTACATTTAAAAAATGCTAGGAGGCCCTCTTTTCTTGCCCCAAATGCTTAACTTTCAAATGTTTAAACCATACTAAATACTATCAAAGCAATAATCACTTTCCATGCATTGTCTGACACTTGATGGCATGCCTCCTTTTACTTTTTAACTTTGACGTTATACCGTAGCGGTACCGTAATTGAATCAATTGAATGCGTGTTTTTATATTTGAAAGCTGGTTTTCTAGCGAATAGGCGGGTCCGCACCTGACGCACCGCCTCGTGAGGCGAGGCCGAGGTAATTTCCTCGCGAGGCGGTGCGTCAGGTGTGGACACGCCTAATGATTTAAATCGGTTCAGCCGTTTCGGGAGTTATTTAAAATGTTTAATTCATAATAGATATATCGTATCACCATTTGACAGCAATAAAATTGTACGGTAATCTTTCCGTCACCGAATGCACTAATCCCAAAACGTACTAATAGTCAATAAACTCTAATTTCATAATCACCTCTTCTCATAAGAAACTAGTCCCATGTTACCATATTCCCAAAAACACCTGTTGTTGATACACACCAGGACCAATGTGAACTACTCCCAAAATACACTTTTCCCAAAATACCCTAAAAACATAGTAAACAACTTACATTTTTATATATGTCTCCATAGAACTCCTGTTGCATATGCGCCTTTTCCTTCTTCGCCGCAAACTCTCCATAGGCATAGTCCAAAACCGGCGCACTAACTACATGTGTAGCCAGCGAAACTATGTGTCCGTAAAACTTATTCATAACTTTATGGCGAATACCGTCCGATCCATATTTTAATATTCTTTTCACGGCATGATGACCGTATTTGGACTGCACCATTGGCACCATGAGATCGAGCAGTTCTTCGGTGATTTCATTCCGGATGTCTTCTGGGCTGTGTTTGAGGAGAACCTGGATGACTCGGCTCAGGTCATGGGTGAGAGCTATGGCTTTGTATTGCCCTTTGAGTATGGAGTGAAGCTCCTTGCAGGAGCTTAGACGGAACTCTGGTTTTACTACTTTCCTGAAATATAATTTAAGTATTATATTTAAATGAAAGTTGTTAGAAGTTAATGTCATTTACACATACAAATGATATTAACTACCTAAATTAACCTAACAGTAAAAATTTCAAATAAATTCTATTACATTAGCTCTATAATATGATACAAAAGAAAGTTTTATAGACTATTCAATGCTACTATAAGAATTACTCCTATAAAATGTCATAAATTGAGCAATAATTTTCTGAGAGGTATGGGTACTGCAAATGTGTGGTAGGGCACTGCTTAGCGAATGTCATCTTGCTAAAATCTGGAGCAGCGCACGACTGGGGAAGTACCTCCACCTTACAGAAAACCACAGCCGAATAGCACTCAGTGTTGTGTTCCTGCTGGTGAGTAAGGTTGCCAAACAGCTTAAAGTGGACCCAGTGTGTTGATGACGAAGAACAGTCTTGGTCATTTAGTTATCTTTTTGTAAAGGGTCAGCAACGCGCATGTGACACCTCTGGAGTTGCAGGCGTCCATAAGCTACGGTAGCTGCTTACGATTGGGCGGGTCGTATGCTTGTTTGCCACTGCCATGGTGTATAAAAAAAGATGAATTTAGACTGAAATCTGCAACCAAATAACTGAAAGGTATTCCTGTTTTGTTTTTCCAGATGTATCTTTTTTCCGTTACATAGACAAGAATATCTTCATTAAGCTTTATAAGACATATGTAAGACCCTTATTGGAAAACGCCTTTCAAAGGAGATTGTCAATTTTTGTTAGGTGATCTGGCCCAGATTATTTAGGACCGTTTAAGAATGGTTCTTACCTTTAAAGAATCGTCATAATTTCTAGATCAGGATGGTGGTAAAAATATTGCGAAATCTAATGGGAAAATTTAAAAATCATGCATTTAAAACTTGAATCTGACAAGGACAATATTTGAAAGCGTGCTTGCATATGATTTATATATTAATGTAAAAAAAGTACCGATTTTTTAAAGATAATGTACAAAAGCGGACTTAAAAACAAAACGGGAATCATGATGAAATAATAAAAAGTCATATTTTGATCGTATTTATAGTTCCTGTATTTCGGTAAACAAAGACTGCTGTCAAACCATCGTTGATACTATTAACTGAACATTCCTAACACCTATTGCGAAGGGATAAGGTTTACCACCGTTAAGTGCGATAGCACTAGTATCTGACATTACAAAATTGAAAAAAAAATGCGTTTCGTTATCGAAGGAGCATGATATTATGCCATTATGAAACCCACTTTTAATATTCAAACTATTCTAACTATAACTGCAAAAATACGCATTTTCAATCTTTAGACGTTTTAATACAGTCGATTTCTAATTTAAACTTCCGTATTCGTAGGCTTAGATACTATTTTAATAATACAATGTTCTAACTTACCGAACAGTATCAAAACGCAGATTATGTAACGGTATACATTGACAGTGTCAAACCAAAAAACCATCCCGTTTCAGTCCAGGTGAAGTTAAACTTTATGTCAATGCCATAAGGACGTTAACGACTTGTCTTGCTGTATTTTAATCGCGGAAAAACCAACATAATGTTTATTTATTTAGTATTTCTAATTCCCGTTTAATTTTTTTGCAATATTTTGTCTACTTTAGTAATAAAATGAGTATTTATTTTACATTGCAGTACAAACTGTATACGGTTTATATCAGGTGGCCCAGAATTGACGATCTCCTTTGGAATCCATATTTAAAAAAAGATATTAAGCTTATAGAAAGAGTCCAAAGAAGAGCTACAAAATGGGTACCATCTCTCCGCGACTTACCATACGAAGATAGATTGAAGGAATTGGGACTCACAACCTTGGAGCAACGAAGGCAACGTGGTGACTTGATAGAAACATATAAAATACTTACAGGACACTATAATGTACCCGCATTAGCCGATATGTTCACTCGAATCATGAATGAAAGACTGAGAGGACACTGTCTGAAACTCACATCGACGAAGAGTAGCAGCAACCCCAGACGACACTTCCTGTCTAACCGCGTAGTGAAAGTGTGGAACGGTTTGCCCGAATCAGTGATCAGTGCGCCCTCAGTAAACTCATTTAAAAATAGACTAGACAAACATTTTCAACTGGACTAAACTCAAGTGGACATTGATATGCACGTATCAGCTATAAGCTGCCTGTGCATTCATAAATAATAATAAATGTTGTAATAACTGGCTAATCAAAAGTTTGAATTTATACTTCTTTTACACATTATTACATTATGTATTCCATTGATGTATGTTGTCACTTCAATAAACTAAGTCAAATAACAACATACGTTATCAGCACGTATTTATATTGTAAATAGATTTACACGTTTAAAACTGCATATTCTAGCATAAAAAGTGAATCGGCAAGTTTTTTACAATATGTACGTGTATGTTTTGTGAAAATCCGTGAAGATTTAACAGTTCACAAATTTTCCGATATTTTCTGTTGTGACATTGGAACAGCTGTAATCATGTCAAATAATTCTCTTGGTACAATAAAACCACCTATAAACAGAGAGGGTTATTCATCATGGAAGTTTAAAATTCGTATGTACCTCATACATGAAGATTTATGGGAGACCGTCATCGGATACCCTGAAGGTAACAATATCTCAGCTGAGAAGAAGTTACGTAACGATCAAAAGGCGTTATCAAAAATATGTCTCACTGTAGATGGTATGGGTATTACCCATGTAAGGTCATGTAAGACAGCTAAAGAAGCTTGGGACGCCCTGGCATCCGCTTACGAGGACAAAGGCTTGGGGCGACGTATAAGCCTCGAACGGAAGCTGTACAGGGTACTGTCTTGATGAATTTGACTCTAATATAGAGACTTACGTAAATGCTGTCATGTCAACTGTGCAAGATTTAGCCGATATAGGCAAATCTATAGAAGATGCTTCAATAGCTGCAATTCTTCTTGGAGGCTTAAGTCCTCAATATGAACCTTTAGTAATGGCTTTAGAAAACTCGAATATAGACATTACTGTAGACCTTATTAAGGCGAAATTATTGAATGAATTGAATAAGCCAACCTTTGATAACCCTAGTACTGCTTTTCGAACCCGAATGAATCCGATCAAGCCTCAATCGAAACAAAAGAAGCCGGTAGTCTGTTATGATTGTATGGAGCCATGACATAAGCGACCAGATTGTCCCCATAAGAAGGATAAGAAGAGAACACCGGTTAATCATAAGAATTCTCTATGTGCGCTGAATGTTAATGACGGCTTTCAGGATAATAAATTCTTTATTGATTCTGGTGCTTCGGCACATATGTATGTCGTCAATAGTAGATTGGATGGAAAACGTAAAAGGTTCTTCAACTAGCACCGTGACCATTGCAAATGGTGAAGTATTACCCAGCACAGGCGTCGGAGATATTTCTATAACCAGTAGCGGTCACAATACTGATATAAAGAAGATTACGGAAGTAGTCCACATACCGAACTTGAAGTCTAATCTTATTTCAGTCAAGAAGGCAGTTGATAAAGGCTTTAGCATAGTTTTTGATAAAACTGGTTGTAACTTTTATGATTCTGATGCTTTTTCCTGTAAAGGTGATGTAATTTTACATGGTTCTGTTTGTGGGGGACTGTATTCTTTAGACTGTACAGTTAACCCACCTCGTCAATTATCCGTGAGCGTCAGGATGGCGGGTGGACCTCGGGAATGTTATCGAATTGTTAATAAAAGTACTGTACCTTTAGTGTACCTCAGTGTACCTTCAGCAAAAATCAGTGTACCTCTTTCTAAAACGAGATTTTTCCAAAAAAAGGTCCACCCGCCATCCTGACGTCAGGATGGCGGGTGGACCTGGTAAATGATACATTAAACCACATATAATGTATGTGGTTGTAGTGTACCTTCAGTGTACCTCTGTATAACTTAAAACAATCTGCATACCTCTCCTCAAAAGGAGCTACGCTCAAAATAAGGTCCACCCGCCATCCTGACGTCAGGATGGCGGGTGGACCTGGTAAAGCTTGCACTATATCACTCAAAAGGTATGTGATTAGTTTGCATCTTCAGTGTACCTCAGTGTACCTTTAGTAAAAATCAGCGTACCTCTTGCTAAACCGAGATTTTTTCGAAAAAGGTCCACCCGCCATAAATCTTATTTTAAGCGTAGCTCCTTTTCAGGAGAGGTATGCAGATTGTTTTTAAAGTTATACAGAGGTACACTGAATGTGCACTATAACCACATACATTATATGTCGTTAAATGTATCATTTCATAGGTCCACCCGCCATTCTGACGGGTGGACCTTTTTCGAAAAAATCTCGTTTTAGCAAGAGGTACACTGATTTTTACTAAAGGTACACTGAGGTACACTGAATATGCAATCTAATTACACACCATTTGAGTGATAAAGTGCAAGATTTACCAGGTCCACCCGCCATCCTGACGTCAGGATGGCGGGTGGACCTGGTAAATGATACATTAAACCACACAACTTAGTCAGATTCAACCCCACAAAGACACAAGTTTGCGCGTTCACCGCTAAGAAAACCCCATTTACTGTGGCCCCTCAGTTCCAAGGCACAACCCTTACAATGTCAGGGAGTATTGGGATCCTCGGTGTGGACATTTCCAGTGACGTCCAATTCCGTAGTCACCTTGAAGCGAAGGCCAAGCTGGCATCCAAAAAGCTCGGTGTGCTCAATAGAGCGAGGCGATACTTCACTCCGGGGCAGAGACTGCTCCTATACAAGTCGCAAGTCAGACCCCACATGGAGTACTGTTGTCACCTTTGGGCGGGAGCACCTGGATACCAGCTTGGGCCCTTTGACTCGGTGCAAAGGCGCGCTGTGCGGATCGTAGACGATCCCAAACTCACGAGCGATATTGAACCTTTGAATCATAGGAGGGACTTTGCCTCCTTATGCGTGTTCTATCGCTTGTACAATGGGTTGTGCTCTGAAGAACTGTTTGATATGATGCCCACGGCAGCTTTTTATCACCGCACCGCTCGCCGCCGGCAGGGTGTTCATCCCCACACCCTGGAGCCCAATGGGTCGCGCACAGTACGATTTAAGAGGAATTTCCTCCCACGAACGCTGCGGCTGTGGAATGAACTCCCTGCCGAGGTTTTCCCAGTGGGCTACAGTATGAGGTTCTTCAAAAAAGGAGTGTATAGGTTCCTAAAGGGTAGGCAACGCGCATGTAAATCCTCTGGGGTTGCAGGCGTCCATAGGCTACGGTAACTGCTTACCACCAGGCGGGCCGTATGCTTGTTTGCCACCGTCGTGGTATAAAAAAAAAAAAAAATGTGGTTATAGTGTACCTTCAGTGTACCTCTGTATAATTTTAAAAACAATCTGCATACCTCTCCTCAAAAGGAGCTGTAAGCTCACTCAAAAGGTGTGTAATTAGTTTTTATATTCAGTGTACCTCAGTGTACCTTTAGTAAAAGTCAGTGTACCTCTTGCAAAAAAGAGTTTTTTTTCAAATAAAGGTCTACCTACCATGAACCTTTATTTGAAAAAAACTCTTTTTTGCAAGAGGTACACTGACTTTTACTAAAGGTACACTGAGGTACACTGAATATACAAACGAATTACACACCTTTTGAGTGATAAAAAGCTATATTTACCAGGTCCACCCGCCATCCTGACGTCAGGATGGCGGGTGGACCTGGTAAATCTTGCACTTTATCACTCAAATGGTGTGTAATTAGATTGCATATTCAGTGTACCTCAGTGTACCTTTAGTAAAAATCAGTGTACCTCTTGCTAAAACGAGATTTTTTCGAAAAAGGTCCACCCGTCAGAATGGCGGGTGGACCTATGAAATGATACATTTAACGACATATAATGTATGTGGTTATAGTGCACATTCAGTGTACCTCTGTATAACTTTAAAAACAATCTGCATACCTCTCCTGAAAAGGAGCTACGCTTAAAATAAGATTTATGGCGGGTGGACCTTTTTCGAAAAAATCTCGGTTTAGCAAGAGGTACGCTGATTTTTACTAAAGGTACACTGAGGTACACTGAAGATGCAAACTAATCACATACCTTTTGAGTGATATAGTGCAAGCTTTACCAGGTCCACCCGCCATCCTGACGTCAGGATGGCGGGTGGACCTTATTTTGAGCGTAGCTCCTTTTGAGGAGAGGTATGCAGATTGTTTTTAAAGTTATACAGAGGTACACTGAAGGTACACTACAACCACATACATTATATGTGGTTTAATGTATCATTTACCAGGTCCACCCGCCATCCTGACGTCAGGATGGCGGGTGGACCTTTTTTTGGAAAAATCTCGTTTTAGAAAGAGGTACACTGATTTTTGCTGAAGGTACACTGAGGTACACTAAAGGTACAGTACTTTTATTAACAATTCGATAACATTCCCGAGGTCCACCCGCCATCCTGACGCTCACGGATAATTGACGAGGTGGGTTAACTGTACAGTCTAAAGAATACAGTCCCCCACAAACAGAACCATGTAAAATTACATCACCTTTACAGGAAAAAGCATCAGAATCATAAAAGTTACAACCAGTTTTATCAAAAACTATGCTAAAGCCTTTATCAACTGCCTTCTTGACTGAAATAAGATTAGACTTCAAGTTCGGTATGTGGACTACTTCCGTAATCTTCTTTATATCAGTATTGTGACCGCTACTGGTTATAGAAATATCTCCGACGCCTGTGCTGGGTAATACTTCACCATTTGCAATGGTCACGGTGCTAGTTGAAGAACCTTTTACGTTTTCCATCCAATCTACTATTGACGACATACATATGTGCCGAAGCACCAGAATCAATAAAGAATTTATTATCCTGAAAGCCGTCATTAACATTCAGCGCACATAGAGAATTCTTATGATTAACCGGTGTTCTCTTCTTATCCTTCTTATGGGGACAATCTGGTCGCTTATGTCATGGCTCCATACAATCATAACAGACTACCGGCTTCTTTTGTTTCGATTGAGGCTTGATCGGATTCATTCGGGTTCGAAAAGCAGTACTAGGGTTATCAAAGGTTGGCTTATTCAATTCATTCAATAATTTCGCCTTAATAAGGTCTACAGTAATGTCTATATTCGAGTTTTCTAAAGCCATTACTAAAGGTTCATATTGAGGACTTAAGCCTCCAAGAAGAATTGCAGCTATTGAAGCATCTTCTATAGATTTGCCTATATCGGCTAAATCTTGCACAGTTGACATGACAGCATTTACGTAAGTCTCTATATTAGAGTCAAATTCATCAAGACAGTACCCTGTACAGCTTCCGTTCGAGGCTTATACGTCGCCCCAAGCCTTTGTCCTCGTAAGCGGATGCCAGGGCGTCCCAAGCTTCTTTAGCTGTCTTACATGACCTTACATGGGTAATACCCATACCATCTACAGTGAGACATATTTTTGATAACGCCTTTTGATCGTTACGTAACTTCTTCTCAGCTGAGATATTGTTACCTTCAGGGTATCCGATGACGGTCTCCCATAAATCTTCATGTATGAGGTACATACGAATTTTAAACTTCCATGATGAATAACCCTCTCTGTTTATAGGTGGTTTTATTGTACCAAGAGAATTATTTGACATGATTACAGCTGTTCCAATGTCACAACAGAAAATATCGGAAAATTTGTGAACTGTTAAATCTTCACGGATTTTCACAAAACATACACGTACATATTGTAAAAAACTTGCCGATTCACTTTTTATGCTAGAATATGCAGTTTTAAACGTGTAAATCTATTTACAATATAAATACGTGCTGATAACGTATGTTGTTATTTGACTTAGTTTATTGAAGTGACAACATACATCAATGGAATACATAATGTAATAATGTGTAAAAGAAGTATAAATTCAAACTTTTGATTAGCCAGTTATTACAACATTTATTATTATTTATGAATGCACAGGCAGCTTATAGCTGATACGTGCATATCAATGTCCACTTGAGTTTAGTCCAGTTGAAAATGTTTGTCTAGTCTATTTTTAAATGAGGTTACTGAGGGCGCACTGATCACTGATTCGGGCAAACCGTTCCACACTTTCACTACGCGGTTAGACAGGAAGTGTCGTCTGGGGTTGCTGCTACTCTTCGTCGATGTGAGTTTCAGACAGTGTCCTCTCAGTCTTTCATTCATGATTCGAGTGAACATATCGGCTAATGCGGGTACATTATAGTGTCCTGTGAGTATTTTATATGTTTCTATCAAGTCACCACGTTGCCTTCGTTGCTCCAAGGTTGTGAGTCCCAATTCCTTCAATCTATCTTCGTATGGTAAGTCGCGGAGAGATGGTACCCATTTTGTAGCTCTTCTTTGGACTCTTTCTATAAGCTTAATATCTTTTTTTAAATATGGATTCCAAAGGAGATCGTCAATTCTGGGCCACCTGATATAAACCGTATACAGTTTGTACTGCAATGTAAAATAAATACTCATTTTATTACTAAAGTAGACAAAATATTGCAAAAAAATTAAACGGGAATTAGAAATACTAAATAAATAAACATTATGTTGGTTTTTCCGCGATTAAAATACAGCAAGACAAGTCGTTAACGTCCTTATGGCATTGACATAAAGTTTAACTTCACCTGGACTGAAACGGGATTGTTTTTTGGTTTGACACTGTCAATGTATACCGTTACATAATCTGCGTTTTGATACTGTTCGGTAAGTTAGAACATTGTATTATTAAAATAGTATCTAAGCCTACGAATACGGAAGTTTAAATTAGAAATCGACTGTATTAAAACGTCTAAAGATTGAAAATGCGTATTTTTGCAGTTATAGTTAGAATAGTTTGAATATTAAAAGTGGGTTTCATAATGGCATAATATCATGCTCCTTCGATAACGAAACGCATTTTTTTTTCAATTTTGTAATGTCAGATACTAGTGCTATCGCACTTAACGGTGGTAAACCTTATCCCTTCGCAATAGGTGTTAGGAATCTGCTGTCAAACCATCGTTGATAGTTAATAGTATCAACGATGGTTTGACAGCAGTCTTTGTTTACCGAAATACAGGAACTATAAATACGATCAAAATATGACTTTTTATTATTTCATCATGATTCCCGTTTTGTTTTTAAGTCCGCTTTTGTACATTATCTTTAAAAAATCGGTACTTTTTTTACATTAATATATAAATCATATGCAAGCACGCTTTCAAATATTGTCCTTGTCAGATTCAAGTTTTAAATGCATGATTTTTAAATTTTCCCATTAGATTTCGCAATATTTTTACCACCATCCTGATCTAGAAATTATGACGATTCTTTAAAGGTAAGAACCATTCTTAAACGGTCCTAAATAATCTGGGCCAGATCACCTAACAAAAATTGACAATCTCCTTTGAAAGGCGTTTTCCAATAAGGGTCTTACATATGTCATATGTCTTATAAAGCTTAATGAGGATATTCTTGTCTATGTAACGGAAAAAAGATACATCTGGAAAAACAAAACAGGAATACCTTTCAGTTATTTGGTTGCAGATTTCAGTCTAAATTCATCTTTTTTTATACACCATGGCAGTGGCAAACAAGCATACGACCCGCCCAATCGTAAGCAGCTACCGTAGCTTATGGACGCCTGCAACTCCAGAGGTGTCACATGTGTATGTGAGTGTGTGTGAGAGGTATGCAGATTGTTTTTAAAATTATACAGAGGTACACTGAAGGTACACTATAACCACATACATTATATGTGGTTTAATGTATCATTTACCAGGTCCACCCGCCATCCTGACGTCAGGATGGCGGGTGGACCTTTTTTTGGAAAAATCTCGTTTTAGAAAGAGGTACACTGATTTTTGCTGAAGGTACACTGAGGTACACTAAAGGTACAGTACTTTTATTAACAATTCGATAAAATTCCCGAGGTCCACCCGCCATCCTGACGCTCACAATTATCCGCATTTGAGACTCACTCCGATGTTTCTAGCTTTAAGCTTTGGCATAGACGTTTAGGTCACCTGTGCCGCAATGGAATGAATCAGCTAAAGAAGGGTCATGCAGTAGGCGTCGACTACACAGCGGTAGACAAGGAACCATGCATCTCCTGCATTGAAGGTAAGCAAAGTCGAAAACCTTTTAAAAAGGTTTCACACAAAAAGTCAACCTCAGTTTTGGAACATATTCATTCGGATGTCTGTGGTCCCCTGCCTGAAACTTCATTTCAAGGCAATAAATATATTTTATTTTTTATAGACGATTTTTCTCGTATGACTTTTGTGTTCTTTATTTCTTCAAAAGCTGAAGTAAAGAATAAGTTTTGCATTTTCCAGTTATCAGTGGAGCGGGAAACTGGAGCCAAAATCAAGACACTGAAGAGTGACAATGGAAAAGAATATGTTAATGGTGAATTTTCGAACTACTTACAAAGTCAAGGAATTCGACACCAAACTACAGTTCCGTATAGCCCGCAGCAAAACTCGGTTTCAGAGAGAACGAATCGTTCGATTGTAGAGAAAGCCAGATCAATGCTTTCTGAAAGCTCTCTTTCTCAGGTTTATTGGCAAGATGCTGTAGAGATGGCGGCGTATCTCAAAAATAGATCACCCCATCGTGCTCTCGAAGGGAAGACGCCGTACGAGAAATGGTATGGTAAGATACCAAATTTGTTTCATCTACGCGTTTTTGGATGTAGAGCTTTTTTTCAGGTCCCCGAATGTCATCGGAAGAAACTGGACATGAAAGCGTCTGAACACATTTTCGTCGGATATTCAGAAGATCCACGAAGCTATTATTTTAGGGACATTAGATATCCCAGAAAAATTGTGAAAAGCAGAGACATTACTTTTTTTTTAAACCATGTTCGGGATTTAAAAGGTAAAGATAGTAAGTCCGGTGTTGATTTACATGAACCAGGACCTATACCTCTTCTCCTAAGTTCAGAAGTGAACTCGTCAAATAGTTCAAATGAACTTACACCTCAGGTAAGTACTGCCACCGATGAAGATCACAATCATCCAGATACTGCACGTGTATCAGAAAATATTGTCTCTAACTCTGAAGTTGCAGAACCGTGGTACAACGCTACTAATGAAGTTGAACAAATTGAAAATGATTCTGCACATTCATCAGAAGATGACGTGTATGATACTGAAGCTGTGGTAGCAAGGTATAATTTGAGACCCAGGAACCCTAAACCTGCTGCCAATTGTGTATGCATGCAGTCTTCATCCCTTAAGATGATGAATGAACCTACAAGCTATTCGCAGGCTATAAATCCAGAAGATAGAGATATGTGGTATCGAGCTATGCAAGATGAATACCAATCACTCCTTAAGAAAGAAACGTGGGTTCTCATTAACAGACCAGATAAAAAGGTCATACCTTGCAAATGGGTCTATAAGCTGAAGAAAAATACACATGGTGATGTAATCAAATATAAAGCAAGGCTTGTAGCCAAAGGATTTAATCAAACTTATGGTGTTGATTATTCTGAAACTTTCTCTCCGGTCGTTCGTAATTCTTCACTACGCATGCTTTTCGCGTTGGCTGCTGAAAATGGTATGAAGATGCATCATTTAGACGTGGACACGGCGTTTTTAAACGGAGATTTGGAGGAAGAGGTGTATATGAGTCAGCCAGAGGGATTTGCTAAACCTGGACAAGAAGGTAAAGTATGCCTACTAAAGCATTCGCTTTATGGCCTCAAACAAGCACCGAGGGCTTGGTTTATTAACATGACATTGTCATATTCTATAGAGAAAATAAAACGTTAGACAACGTCATATCTGACTTAAATAATTATTTTAGTTTAAAAGTGCTAGGGCGGTTGAGCTATTATTTAGGTTTGAATATTAGTAGCAAACCCAATGAGATTAAATTATCTCAAGGAACTTACATTAAGGATTTGTTGCGAAAGTTTAATATGTCGGATTGCAAGTGCACCTACGCCATTGGAAGCAAAAAAGTTGTTGCCGTGTGAAGATGGTAATGTAAACAATTCTTCGTTATATCCTTATCAGCAATTAATTGGGTCACTGATGTTTTTGGCTGTAAATACGAGACCAGATATCGCTTATGCGACATCGTATTTAAGTCAATTTAACACCAAATATGACAAAAGTCATTGGATTGCCGCAAAGCGAGTGTTGCAGTATTTAAAAGGCACTATCGATTTGGGCATTATTTACAGGAAAGGCGGTGGATGTCTACATTCTTATGCAGATGCAGATTGGGCCAACTGTCCTGTAGACCGTCGTTCCTACACAGGATTTTTCTTCACCATGGCCGGTGGCGCTATCTCTTGGGAGAGTAAGAAGCAGTCCACTGTTGCCCTTTCCTCAAGTGAAGCGGAATTTATGAGCTTGTCGAGTGTGGCGAAGGATGCTGTGTTTCTGAGGCGGTTGATGTTTGAACTTACTGGTAAGTTGACAACTATACCAATTACCAGTCCACCATAACAGAACCAAGCACATAGATACAAGATTCTACTTTATACGTGATTTATTAAATGACAATATTGTTAATGTCATTTACACTCCTACCTTGTACCTACATTTACCTCCTAAATGTGGGCTGATGTGCTAACTAAACCATTAACTTGTACAAAGCATCAGAATTGTGTGAAAGGTATTGGGTTTATTTTTATTACGGGGGAGTGTTGTAATAACTGGCTAATCAAAAGTTTGAATTTATACTTCTTTTACACATTATGTATTCCATTGATGTATGTTGTCACTTCAATAAACTAAGTCAAATAACAACAATAATAATAATAAATGGTGTTCGAAAGAGCAAGGTATCTGTGGTTCTATTAAAAGAAATTTGGTGCATGTGTGCATGAATTATGAACTAACACATGCTTTTTAGCCACAATATAGTGATACAAACCCTACCCTGTCTTTCCACCTTCTGCAATGTAATGTTGTATAACTTGTGTTTGACGAAACTTGTATTTACTAAACTAACCTTTGAATCTGAGCGGCAAGCAGTTTAGCCTTGTTGGCGATCTCAAACACTTCAGCAGACGTCTTGGCCTTACGTCTCACCAGCCGCAGCTGCTTCTTCTCCTTTTTCATCTCACCCCATTTCGGCTTCTCACCGCTGTTCTGTTCTTTACCAAACTTATTGTTGGCTCCTTTGGTGAAGGTTCCCTTCCCTTTGCCGAACTTATTGAATTTATCACCAGGCTTTCCTTTTATGAAATCTTTCTTAGGTCCACTTTTGAAATCTTTTTTAATTCCGTTTTTGAAATCTTTCTTAGTTCCATTTTTGAAATCTTTCTTAGGACTACTTTTAAAATCTTTCTTAGAGTTATTTTGAAAGTCTTTTTTCTGCACGTTCCTTGCTTCTGAATTTTTTGGTTTTTTAATCTTCTTTTCAGTAGCGTTTTCAGACTTATATTCTTTCACAGTTTCCGTGAACTGAACCTTCTTCTTTTTGGGAGAAGGAGTGTCGCCTTCAACGATTTTTCTTTTCACTTTTTGCATCTGAAATAAGTTTGTTATGAATATTTTGAGGTTAACATTTCAGAAAGGTTACGTTTGCGAGTTATCTAATGAACTTACCTTGAACAACTTGTAGTATTCTATGCAACAATAAATTCAGTGCTTATATTTCTAGACTTGAGTTATACTAGCATAAACTGTTAATAAAAACAAAATCACATGTGTGCAACGCAATGAAACCTCCCGATCACCAAACCCAGTTATATATCCTTACTCTTTGACCAAACCAATCCGTTGGCTGTCAGTGTCAATGTCAAAACCTAGAGTCCGTCTGGTTAATGCATGGCCGCATAATGCACGACTATATTCGCTGTCCACTTACGGTGTCCATCCATACATTACGCGATGTCGACGTACGAATCGCATGCAACATCGATACATTGGTGTCTAGGTAGGTGCAACAAAATAAATCGATAGATCAAATGCCGCAATGTGTTAACAATCGCAGATAATGGGTTTTGAGGTCAATGGAGGCCATTAGGAGGACACAGTTTAATGACTCGATTATCTTAACAACTTATTTTATTACCCAGCAGGTAAAACAAAACTTGGCTTCAGATTATCGCCTCATTCTGTGCTTGATACGAGTAAGATAACGAACCTTACACTCTATAGCCGAATAATACCTATCTGACTCAAAGCAATCCAGCAAGCAAAAAGCATATCGCCGGGTTAAAGACAGAACCGACTCATCATTTCAGCTGAAAGACGTCCACTACTGGACAAAAGCCTCCCCCAAGGATCTCCACGAACCGACCATTTGGATTTAATTTTATTAGAAGATAGTTGGTTTTGCTTTTAACCCTAAAGGCAGAAACGCCTATTTGGATTTAAGTTTATGAGCAGATAGGTAGTTTGTTTTGCTTTTGACCCGGCGATATGGCGGCATTAAAACTTTGTACCTGTTCATCATGTTTTTTATTAATTGAATCAATACAGACTGATCGCTTACTAATTTAACATAATATTGGAGGAATTATTAGCATGGTGAAGTATCTGGTCTCATCCTACCACTGCGCGGCTCATCGCACTTGACCACACATGTGCCCAAACGGCGCCAAATCTTCTTCCCATTCACGTTGCTGCTGTACTCACAAACATTGTATTTCTGGATCTATGTACCGTCGGATATCGGAGACACCATACACTTTTTGCGACCGCTGGTTATAATTTAAAGCCTCACATATCCTGCACATTTGCGAGGACCTGGTCCCAAAGTATCCATGCTCGTTCACAACTTCGAAATGATTTCTCCACGCGTGATATGAAAGCAGTTTAGTCACGTTTTTGCTGATAGAAGTTATTTCTATCGCTAGATGTTCGGGTGTCTCAAAATTTTCTATATGGAGATAAGAATTAGGTGGTAATAGCGTATTGCAATCTTCTATGAAAGGCCCTACGAAGACAGGTATGGCGCCTTTGCCGTAGGAGTGATGAAAACTCTTTTCTGTTAAATATTGTCGACATTTTGAGTTCTCCATTACTATGTAAAACAAGTATCTCGATAAGACTTTACATTCTGAGCGAAAATGTCCTGGGCACCTGAAAAAGAAGTTTTTTTCTTTACCCCATTGATGTAGAGTTTGTTCACCCGTGATTTGTAACGTCATTGACACTCACAGCACAGTGCCGAATCGCGCCAGCCCACTTGTGGCGAAAGTAGTTACAACAACCACGGCCACTCCTCAATCGGTTTTTTGTGTGGCGCCCATAGACAATTTTCACAACAAAGATGATTTTTTTGCGTAGGCCCTAGTTTTTACGAAAGCGACTGCTATCTGTCTCTCCAACCCACAGGGGAAACTAGGCCTTAATGGGATTCGTACCGATTTCCTCACCGAAAAATATCGTATCAAACGATTATATACATATAATTGTAATAGGTATCAAACTATATTAAGTAGGTACCGAAAAACTTAGTGCGGGCCCGGTTTTGAAAGTCTTACCGCCATTATACCAGTTCTTTTTTCAGCTCTTTCTTTTTGCTCAATTTTGCTCATGTGTGCCATGTGTGCTCCCTAAAAGAGCTACTATCTGTGGTCTTCGTGAATGTTTTATAAAGTACATGCTGTCTTTTCACGCCAAGTATAGCGCTCATATCAGTGCAAACTTAATCTACTTGAACTAACTCTAAATTTATATTCGTACCTTTTTCTCATGTACTCGTCCTTTGCACATCCTCCGTATATGTCAATGTTCATGTGCTTTGCTAGTTCCGACAAGAAGCGCATGCGAGACGGATTACAATTGGAAATAAGAATAGTTACGAATACATCCCTTCGTTTCTCGTTCCAGAAGGGCACAAGGTCCTTCAGTATTTTGACTGTTATGTTATTCGCTTTCGGATATGGAAGAGAAATGGTGCGTCCATAAGGGATTGGCACATCGGCATCTGTTCTAAAAAACGAATTAGATTAATGAAAATATTCTGAGCGCCAGTTTGAAAGGTATATTTAAGTTGATTTATCTGTAAAGGCCTAAAAAAGCACCAGCATAACCTCAGAACTGCTAGAGTTTGCGGTAAGAGAAGTGTCGTAGAATTCCAACTTAAACTCAAACAATTATTCAGTAAGTAGGCCACAAGGACACTTTTAGATGTCAGATAGTTTATCAAAGTAAAATTTAGAGTAACAGAGAAGAACTTTCATTGGTTCCCGTATAAACCACGTTACCTTCTTCTTCACGGCCCAGTTGGGAATGTGGGAAAGGTGGGACGGTATATATGCCTTCCTTAAAAACGAACTGGGGAGAAACTAAAAATCAGCCATCCTTTGCCCCGCATTAACACTAATGCCAGAAAAAACTAGGTACTACGGTGTATAAAAAATAGGTAACTGGCCAGCCTCCAGTTACCATCTGTCCAAATCTTAAAATTGCGTAAATAAAGCAAGGATCTAATCAAGATAAAATCTATAGATTCAAACTTCATTACATGGCCAAGAACTACATGAACTACATATGATAGTTACCTACATATGAAATATACATTCAAATAGTAAGTAAAGTAAATGACGACGAAAGTTGTGGCCACTTACTAAATAAACAGGACCAGTAACGGGTGATTTACTGGATAATTAAGTTTCAATTCTACCTGTATGTCATAGACCAGTTGAAAATATTAGCCAGCTCCGTGTAACTGGGTTTCTTTATTGACAAAGAGAAAGCGTTAATCGGTGACTCGTCTACCCAGAATATCCATAGCTGGAGTGGATTCCGTCTTGTGACGTTGGGTATAAGTCCTTTCTGTATGTGCACCACTACCGCATCTGCGGATGTGAAATCTATGTCTCCTGAAAATCTGCAATTTGATACGCTGCATCCGTATAACGGATTGTTCCTGTAATTTTTGAAGAAAAAAAAAATTATTATCAGTGAATCCCATTAAATGGAACGTCTTGAGGTACCTAGTAGGCAGGGCTCGCTAGAACGCAATATCCCACGGTAGACTCCCGACCAGATGAAGAAACTCTAACCTCGAACCCTAGTTCGGGATGATTATGTGTCTGTACTTATATTAGGCTAAGAATGTGGCTATTTATTGTGAGCTTTGAATTGTATGAATATACCTAACTAGGAGAGTTAATAGTAATTTATTATACAAGGGGGCAAAGTTGATGTTTAACCTCTCGTCCTTTTATTGAGACCATAACTAGCGAAAGATGCAAAAAAAAATGGAATCTGGAGCGTACGAGGGCCTCAAGGCGAGAGAGCTTGAACAAACTTTTCTTGCCGAGTATAATACAAAATCTTTCACCACACCACCACAGGAAAATTATAAGCGATACAATATAAAACATCGAAACCAAATGAGCATTCATTTGGTTTGGAAATAATTCAAAATCATCTCTTTAAAGTCAAAGTGAAAAATCAAGTCAAAACTTGTACCAAATTACTTTCTTTACATGTGGATAAAACGCTTTCTCCCACCGCTTTCAAGGGATAATGAGTGCGTTTCCGAGGTGGAGTGGTGAAAAAGCCATTGTGGTATTGTTAGCAGACGTTCTGCTCAATATACAATTAATTGAGACAAAAGGTACGTAGGAAAAATTATAAATTAGACTACCCATGGCAGTGCTATGTTATATAGGGCGACCAATTCAAATGGGTCAGCATGGAGAAGTCAGAAACTATGAGAGATAGTGAAATCCGTTTTTAGGAACCATAGCGTCGATTTTAGATTTAATATTAATGACATTCAGACTCTTTTTTAAACTCTCATACATAACCGGGAAATTAACCTGGTCAATTTATACCTAACATTGTTTACAGAGACTTAAAACATGACATATAACAAATATTACAGAAAAAAAATTGAATGCTATTATTATTAAATCTAAAATCGCAGCCAATGGTTCCTAAGAACAGATATCGCTAGGTATCTCTCATAGTTTCTCACTTCTCCCTACTGACCCATTTGGATTGATCATCCTGTATAATGTTATAAACAGTGATCGGATCTAGGATGCAATTTGGGGTGAACGACCTCAAACGTTATGCTTAACTTGGATGTGACTCTAGATTTCCCGGGATCTAGGGAAATAGTTTAATAATTAATAACTTTTCGAGGGTTAAACTAAATAAAAAATAATAACAAAAATACCAGAAAAGATAAGACATGTAAGTTACGTTCAGTTCTTGTATGCAATACTGTAAAAAAAATGCTTTTTACGATGTTTGTTTTTATTACATATTTTGTTAATTTTAATTTTAACTAATTATTTAACATGTTTTTTTAAAGTGGGGCATTCCACTCATACAATAGTATGTTATTCAATCAAATACAAACACTGAAAACATTGAAAAAATAATCAACCCAGCAGGATTTGAACATCGCATCGATACGCCTTACCGGGGCTCGATCGCTTTACCAATTAAGCTATGGGTTCAGTTACTGAGTTGACGAAATTCTCAATGCCTTCAATCATCTTTTTGCATTTATTTTTATATCGACCTTATAGCAGCCGTAAGCGACATCTAGGTGCTAACTACTAGAGTTAGATACCCTTCCCGCCGACCCTTTTACAAGTGTCACAACGGAAATAATAGATGGCGCTGCTATCAACTCATAATTATTTTACATGTTTTTTTAAAGTGGGGCATTCCACTCATACAATAGTATGTTATTCAATCAAATACAAACACTGAAAACATTGAAAAAATAATCAACCCAGCAGGATTTGAACATCGCATCGATACGCCTTACCGGGGCTCGATCGCTTTACCAATTAAGCTATGGGTTCAGTTACTGAGTTGACGAAATTCTCAATGCCTTCAATCATCTTTTTGCATTTATTTTTATATCGACCTTATAGCAGCCGTAAGCGACATCTAGGTGCTAACTACTAGAGTTAGATACCCTTCCCGCCGACCCTTTTACAAGTGTCACAACGGAAATAATAGATGGCGCTGCTAATAATATAATAATAATAAAAACCTTTTATTTCCCATAAAAATATTAAATTACAGTTTGTTTTTCCTTACAGACTAAGAAAGAAAAAGAAAAAATAAATAAATCTATATGTATTAAATTTTGTTGTTATGTGCTATATGTATTTGTTAAATTTTCTTTAGGTATATGTTTTTATTTTGTTTCCTCTCTCTCGGTTTAGTTTTGTTGGGATCCCTTTGGCAGGGTATAGGTCTCCTCCAATTCCTTCCACTTATCTCTGTCGTGTGCCACCTTCAGCCAGTTGTTTCCTGCTATTAATTTTATTTCGTCCTCCCAGCGCTGCTGAGGTCGTCCCACGCTTCGTTTTCCAAAAGGACCGGTCCATTTCGTACATATGAGGGTCCATCGTTGGTCAGTATATCGGGCTACGTGGCCGGCCCATCGCCATTTCAACTTTAGTGTTTGTTGTAGAGCGTCGGTCAGTTTAGTTTTTTCCCTGATCTTTTGGCTTTTAACTTTGTGAATTTTTCTTAAGTTCAGAATGCTTCTCTCCATCGCCCTTTGACACGATGTTATTTTGTTTTTTATGTTGTTTGTGTAAGTCCAAGTTTGGGAGCCGTATGTTAGGCACGGAAGGATGCATGTGTCCATGACAGTTTTCTTCATATGGAGATTATAGTTGCCTTTCAGTATTTCTTTGTTAGCCCAGTATTTGTTCCAGCTGCATTTGATTCGTCTATTTATTTCTTCTGCGTTGTTTGTTTTGGAGAATGATACTTGCTTCCCTAAGTATATATAGTAGTCGACGTATTCTAGTTCGGTGTTGTCTAGCATGATTTTTTTCTTCGTACTGTTTGTCATTATCTTAGTTTTATTTAAATTCATATGTAGACCGGCTTTTTTACTTGCTGTGTTTAATTGGAGTATCATGTTTTCTAAGTCGTGATGGTTTTCAGCTAGGACTGCGATATCGTCAGCGAATCTTAGGTGGTTAAGACGTGTGTTTCCAATTTTGATGCCCTCAGATTCCCACTTCAGCTCGGCGAAAATGCATTGCAGGACAGCTATGAAGAGTTTAGGGGATAATGGATCGCCTTGTCTGACGCCTCTGTCTATTTTGATCTCATCGCCTCTGGCTTCTAATTTTACTCTGCTTGTGTTGTTTGAGTAGAGGTTTTTTAGGACTGTAATGATTGTTTGGCTTACATTACACTTGTTCAGAGCATCCCAAATGCAGTTATGGTGGATGCTATCGAATGCCTTCGTGTAGTCAATGAAACAGATGTACAAATTTCTATTGAACTCGCCAAACTTTTCTATTATTTGCGTCATCGAGTGGATGTGATCCATAGTCGAGAAACCGGGGCGGAATCCAGCTTGCTCTACTGACTGCATGTTTTCTATTTGCGGGCTAATTTTGTCGTGTATGATAGATGCGAATAGCTTGTATACGCTGGATAGTAAGCTTATCGGACGGTAGTTGGCAATGTCTAGAGGGTTTCCTTTTTTATATAGCAGGATAATGTCTGAATCGTGCCACTGTGTTGGAACCTTCCCGGTGCTGAGTGCCGTGTTAAATATATGCGTCAGTGGTTTGATTAGTACCGGAGCTCCTATTTTCAGCGCCTCGTTTGTTAGACCGTCAGGACCAGGGCTCTTATCGCTTTTCAGATTCTTGATATGTTTCAATACATCGATCTCGTGTAAATGGATAATCTCGGATGAGCGGGATTCTGGCACGTTGAGCACAGTTGCCGCTGAAGTTGCGTCGCTAAGTTTGTTGGAGTACAGGTCTGCGTAGAATGTCGTCGCGGTTGAGATGACGTCTTTTCTCGATTTTGTTTCACTCGAATCTCTATTTAAGCTCTGTATCCAGTCTTTGTGTGTACTTAAATGTTTATATCCTTTTTTGGCGCTTCTATAACGCTTTAAACTTGATTCGATAATTTTTTGTTTGTGAAGATTGTAGTCATTTCTTATCGCCTTGCTACATTTTTTGAAAACATTTGACAGCTCTTTTTTCTGGTCTTGAGTTTTGTTGTTGATTTTTATCAGTTCGCTGCGTCTATGTATTAGAAGTTTAGTCGATTCCTCGAAAAAATGATAGCTTTTGTTTTCATCTTTGCTCATGTTTCTCTGTTTTAAACTGGTTTTGATGCAAAGTTCTAGCGAGTCATAGGTCGCTTGAATGTTATCTTTTTCGCAGATTGGCATGGTGTTGATGTTTGTTTCGAGGTTATAAAGGTATGATTTTATGTCATCTTCCGTTTTCAATGATGAATTTGAGGTTTTAAAGTGTTTTCTGCATTTTTTCGTTGGTTTCATGTCTAATGTTGCTCTTACTATTCGATGGTCGCTTGGAAACTCAACATTGTTGAGTACGTCTATGTTAGTGATATGTTTGGGAGAGTTTGACAAAATGAAGTCTATTTCATTTTTCGTATTTGTGTCCGGAGATGTCCAAGTCCACTTTCTACTAGGTTTCTTTTAAAAAAATGTGTTCATAACGCAAATTTTGTATTCGTACGCATATTCAATAAGTCTTTCTCCTCGTTTGTTTCTTTTTCCGTAGCCATGTTTGCCAATTACTAAACTTTCATTGCTTTGAGATTGTCCCACTTTAGCGTTAAAATCTCCCATTACCAAGGTGTTTTTAAAACCTTCCGATAATGAGTGAGCTTTTTGTAGCGTTTGATAGAATGCTTCAATTTCGTCATCGCTTGAGTCTTGTGTAGGGGCATAAGCTTGAATTATTGCCAAGTTTGTATGGTCAAACTTTAGATGTAGTAAAGCGCACCTTTCTGATAGGCCGCTGAATTGTACTATATTTTCCTTGTATTCTTTTAATAAGAAATCCCACGCCATGTAGCCCGCGGGTTTCTCCCACGTAGCAAAATATATGGTCGTTGTGTTCCTCTATTTTGCATCCCGTTTTTCTTACTTCGGCTAAGCCAAGAACATCGATGTTAATATTTCGGAGTGCGTACATTAATTCGTAGTATTTTTCGGTGGTAGAGAGTGATCTGACATTGTAGGTGGCTAATTTAAGGTGTTTATTCGTATTTATTCCATGTATTGGAGGGTTGTGGTCGTATTCTTCCACGGTGACCAACCGGCTTGGAAGATGTATATTGTTTTTAGTGATCGAGTTTTCTGTGTTATCTGTGCGAGAGAGAGGCGGTGGTTGCTATAAAACAGTGTTTGTGTTGTCTTGTTTTGGTGTGTTGTCTGGGTTCTTGGGAACTAAGTAGTTTAGTATGCCCGGTTTGATAATTCCCTCGGATAGGCTCGATGATCTCGTGAGCGGCTCACGAGTCTTGTTTTTCTTGCTAGGCTGTTTTTTGGGGTCTTCTTGAGATGGTATGTTACTTTCAGGTGACAGTGAAAGCATCCTTTTGTTGTTATTTGTAGAGTTCGGGTTCTTGCTGCGTATAACAAGTTTGTCATATTTAATTGTTGCTGAGTTTCCCTTCTCTTTCTCTATGCGCAATTGTTCTTGTAGCTGTTTCCTTTTTTCTAGGACGTTCTGTGGGAAGTCCTCTTTTATATAATACACGGTGTCGTTCAGAACCCTCCTTTGTTTGTACAGGTCTATTTTGAGACCTAAGGTTGAAAAGGTGGCGGTTATTGGCCGAGCTTTATCTCCTTTTCTTCCTATCCTCCTGGCCTCCTGTATATCTCTACGCTCCAGCTGTATTGAGAAATATTCCTTAATGAAGACTATCAAGATACTTTCCAGGCCGGAATAAGAAGTTTCTGTTTCTTCGATTCCAAAAAAGACGATGTTTCTCTGTGTTGTTGCTGCGATGTTACTATTGTATGAGTGGAATGCCCCACTTAAAAAAAAAACATGTAAAATAATTATGAGTTGATAGCAGCGCCATCTATTATTTCCGTTGTGACACTTGTAAAAGGGTCGGCGGGAAGGGTATCTAACTCTAGTAGTTAGCACCTAGATGTCGCTTACGGCTGCTATAAGGTCGATATAAAAATAAATGCAAAAAGATGATTGAAGGCATTGAGAATTTCGTCAACTCAGTAACTGAACCCATAGCTTAATTGGTAAAGCGATCGAGCCCCGGTAAGGCGTATCGATGCGATGTTCAAATCCTGCTGGGTTGATTATTTTTTTCAATGTTTTCAGTGTTTGTATTTGTTTAATTTTAACTACTTAAAATTAAAAGTTATTTACCTTTTTACAAAGGTAGGTAACAAAAAGACTCGCAGGATTGTAAGTCAAATCTACTGATGTGCCGTTGGAAAGTTTCCAAAATTGCGAAATTTACCACATATTAAAATTTCGGAAAATTCTCACAATTTTGTATGGGATTTGAAACTTTCCATTTCTTAAATTTCCAATTTCCTATATTTCATATGAAATTTTCGATAAATTTCTGAGAACATTTCCAATTATTTGGAAAGTTTCCGCATCTTGCACATCTGTAGTCATATCCATGTTAAGATAACGTACTTAAACCGGGAAATTGTATCCTAGATCCGATCACTGGTTATAAAGGTTAAAAGATAACTTACTCGAAGATAACTTACTCGTGATCACCAAATCCATCAGTATGTCTACGCTTTAGCCAGTTCCAATGCTTCCATATGAGCACATTATAAAAACCCCGTCCGCCTTTATTGGAAAATACTTCATTTAACTGAATGTCAGAATGCTTGAATAAATACGTTCCCAGGTTAGACATCACCCATTCCTGTTGACAAAGCCGACAATTTTGATATTAATTTTAAAAAGGTTATATTTTGATCCGGGAATGTGTGTCGGCAATTGCCGACCTGGCGTGGCGTCGTGTGCTCGACTCACCGCTGTCGTCTATTAACGACGGAAGGGTTAAAAAGTTTAAACTGGTATTAGACATTGCAATTTGTAGGGCCCATCTGTCAGTTTGGGGGTGTAATAAGAGTAAGGGCCCTTAGGGAGCTGAAGGAGGGTAGGGAGAGGCAGGGTACACAACAGATTGGGCCCTACAAATTGCAATGTCTAATACCGGTTTTAACTTTGAACTTCATCCCAATCCACGGATTAAATGTTCCTAAGTGTGACTGTCAGCGTTTACAGTTAGCACTCTGTTCATGGTAATGTGATAAAAATACACAATAAGACACAATGCAAAATGTTATGCAAACATAAAAATAACACAGTTCATGAAACGGATTAAAAGTAGAGGCAGACAACGGCGATCTTATCGCTAGAGAAAGATCTCTTCCAGACAACCAACACATTAAACTATAGGTATATTTTCATTTAATCTACTTACTAAATACGAAAGCTACGGCGGAAGACTGCACTTTAGGTGGCGCGGAGTTCAGGGCTCATATTTTTTTTATAAATAGTACTCACCATAAGGAGTCTCCTCACCAAGGCTTTTGGTGCGGAACCCCAGTTTCTAAAAAAAAAGAAGTTCCCATAGAAATTTCCTTAACTCTGCTCTATTTAGGTTATTAAATATGAGCTTTGAACTCCACGCCAGCTAAACTGCAGTTGAGCCGCTATAGCTACCTACGCTATAGTTACCTTTCGGGGTTCAAAGAAATTGATGACAATATTTTCATGGTGTTCTATAGTTTCTATACTATACTTTGTAATGGGTAGACTTTCAGTTACACATGGCCATATCCAATCACGTCCATGTAATACAAATATCACCACCACAATTGCAATCAACATAAAATATTTGGCAATTACGATATAATTAAAAGAACTTCTAAAAACCATAATTCTTGTAAAATTTCTGCACTTTTGAATTTTCGTCAATTATAATTGAAATACATTTTATGGAAATCACATGTACGAATCAGATGATTATTCTTATTACTTGTGGCATTTAGTTATGTAATAAATAAGATTTTATCATGTTGGTAAATAAAAAATAAACCTAAAATAGGTATAATGAGTCAATAAGTATACAACTTAAAAAGTAAATACATTCATTTTGAAATAGCAATGTCAGTGAGTGGAAACCACAGAACAAATATTAAGAAGTAGAAAGCATCCTTAAAGAGGATCGTACACTTGCAAGTTTACTTGCGGCAGGTAGGGACGCAGCTATAGTTCAGATAAGAGATGAATATCACTATTTAACTTTAGCATATATTTGTATTCCATACATTTTCAAACAGAAAAAAGCGCTGGCGGTAACACGTCAGACTTTCAATCCGAAGGTCGCGGGTTCAAACCCCGGCCCGTAGCACTGAGTTTTTCGGAACTTATGTACGAAATATCATTTGTTATATTTACCAGTCGCTTTTCGGTGAAGGAAAACATCGTGAGGAAACCGGATCTAATCCCAACAAGGCCTAGTTTCCTTTCTGGGTTCACAGGTCAGATGGCAGTCGATTTTCTAAAAACTAGTGCTTCCAATTCCTGGGATTAGGTTGCCGAGCGGACCCCAGGCTCAATAGAGCAAAAAGCTGGGACAAACGCTAAGAGGAAGAAGAAAAGAAGACATTTTCAACATTGTATCCCAGGACCTGTCAAATTACTCCACTCAATTATGAATTCTACCTTACAGTATGCACGCACGCGGCGCACGAGCATTTATTGCTTAGAGTTTAATGTATTTTCTGTGGTCGAAACTCTAATAGGTATAAAAAACCATTGGTTGGAATGTACTGCTTTTCTAGATAAGCAGTAAATTGTTACTGCTTATCTAGAATAGCAGTACATTTCGAAATACATTGTGCCGTTTTGCCAATAGTCGGTTCTTGGTAGGTGGTAGTGATTATATTCTCTTTGAGCAATTTTAATTATTTATTTAAACTTTAATGCACATAAAAAGAACAAAGGGTGGAATTAATGCCTTTAAGCGTTCTCTACCAGTCAACCATAGGGCCTAACAAATGCGTCAAGGTGGGTGCAGTGAGAAAGTTACTATACTCTTAACGTAGTGTTATATTCTCTTTGGTTACTATCTGACTCTGTGGCGATGTCAAGCTGTCAATAAATTTCTGTCAGTTTGTTTTCAATGTGAATTCCTTCTGATTCCTTCTACATCCGTAGGTAAGGAAATTATATCCTCTTTGGTCTTATGAAAAAAAGCTGCGAACCAGGATATTTGTTACTATTCGTTACAAACAGTAATTTCAAAATTATCGACAAACAGAGAGTTCTAAACCAGGAGGCCTTAGGTATCATTTCCCCTCTGTCAAAAGTATTGGCAGGAAAATCTAGTACATCTATAAAAACTATTTCAATAATCGATGTGACGCATTTTCGTCATCGCTGTCAATGGATAACAAGCTCCGTGAAAATGCTCTTATGCGCTGTTTTTGGATGTAAAAAATGTTAGATTTCGTCTAGTTTACTAAAAGATGAAATACCATTTCAGATGTAAGTACAGTTTTACTTTATTTATCGTTACTTTCGTAATAAAAGATTAAACCTAAATCGAAAATCAAGCTTCGTTTACAGAATCGATTCAAAGACAATCGTTTTCTTTCTGACGGGCAGTAACTATTTGACGTTTGACACTTCTCCATATTTAATGCGCTTAAGGATTGCTGTCTTTTATATGTTGTTTGAAAATACAATCAAAAATGATCCTTGGCTTTTTTGTTTGACATTTAGAAAGACTGCATCCAATAATGAACCATATGTTAACATTAGTACAGTCGAGTATCTATTGCTCCATTTAGTGTTATGAAGTATCAAAAGAATATGTCAAATATGTTTGGTGTTTTTAAGTCAAAGGTACATCTTTGTCGGTTGTCAATAAAGCGTTGCTGCCATAAAAAAACATTTAGAAATAAACTGTATTAACAACCGACAACGATATACCTTTGACTTGAAAACATCACATGCGTCCTACCTCGCCCCCCTCAGATTTTGGCAGACTTTTTTGTTTGGAAAGATGAGGCGAAGCGTACTCCATTTATAGAGCTTTATGTCGACAAAGGATAAGGCTTGACTGCTACTAATTATGTAATAACAACCTTAATCATAATACGTCCATATTCTCATTAAATATGGGCATGTAATTAATTTTAGACTCCTTGGAGCTCACGTTTACCTTGAATACCTTGGTACTATTTAGAGTTGAGATTTACGTTTTATTTTATACAAAAAGTAATGATATCCCATCAAAAACATAAATGTGAAATGAGAGCCAAGTTCTTCGCCAACAACAAAAGAATTGATATCTATATGCTGGGTACATCGTGTAGAAAATTCTAAAATTTCAGTTACAAGAACATGCAACATCCTATCACTTCAAAATATACCTATCAATTCTTTTGTCGGCGAAGAACTTGGCTCTCATTTCACATTTATGTTTTTGACGGGATTAGAAACACCGCCAGACTTTACAATAGAACTCTCCTACAATCAATAATCTCTTTGTAGTCAATAGAAACGATGAGATTTTAGAGTTCTCAAAATATTCCATTAAGAACATGCTTGAAATATAAATCTACTAATCACTAAGCAATAAATTTTGTCACATCGTTGATCAAGACAGAAATAATCCGCTTTAAATTTTGACACAACTTTGTTTCTGAGTGTCTCCCAACGTCCGAAGAAATAATCAAATTAGTCTGCAGGGTACACTCAAAATGTTGAGCTGGCCCGTGAATATTCAATTCTTACCAAAACATAATTTAAAAGCTAAGATCATTTGAGAAGAAAAACACTGAAATGGACGAAGGCTATTTTTTCGTACATCTGCAATATTTTTAGTATATTTCTCGACGAAGGCCGTAAAAATATGTGTTACATAAAAGATTGTGTAAAAATTTTTGCGGCCTTAATTTGACTGTATGTTACCTATATGTATAGCAAAGCAAAATTCTCATGGCGACCCTGCATTTCATTCAGTTGCATTACATTACCACATACTCAGGCTACTCACTGCCCTATATTATAAAATTATAAATATTATAATATAAAATGACCCCTGTGCACTAAACACAAAAAATACTAATTTTTTTGACTTACCAAAAATTTGGCTTAAAAAACCTATTAATTGTCCTTTTTGTCGGACACTTGGTGGTGAGACGAACAGATAAAAGTATAGGTACTAATGATATTCTGTCATCCTTCCGTCTGTTTAAAAGCCCTGTTACACTTTACTTTTTTTAGTGTCCTAACTAGCATCCTAATTAGGATCATAACTTTTTTCAATAGTAAATTTACTTGCTAAATGCGGTTAGACTTGACTAAATTTAGAAACTAAATCATTTAGGAAGCTAACTAGGACAAGTGTAACAGGGCTTTAACTAAATAGTGCAGATGCTTATTGTAATGTAATATTAAGCCGGAAGCAAGGCAAGTTGTCAGCAGAGCCAAAGTAGGGCACTAACGAAGTAGTTTAGCTAATCTGTTCCGAAAACAACAACCTTGTTAATTCGTTAAAACTTCCTGCTTTACTCAACGACTTACATATTATAGACTATATTAGGGCGCATTATTTTGCATGCACAACCACTTGTGTTGTAAAGCCTGACCAGAAATATATGATTATTGACAATAATTAAAATAAATAAAAATATTTTCAAGACCTTTCTTAAAAAAAAAAAAATTCTATGAAAGCGTATATGTTTTTTGTCAAATCTAAATTCATTATACCCGGATTGATCGATAGCTATACCTGACAACGCCTAGTAGTATTTTATGATGAGTAATAGAACATTGATTTTGTGTGTGAGACTTACTACTTTCACCCCCTCTATAAGCACTCTAGGGGTGAATTCAACTTTTGGATATCTTTTAAAAGAATCATTAGAAGATGACAAAACTGTGGTAGAGACTTCATTTCCTTATCTCGAAGCACAAAACTTTGAAGCTAATAAATAAAATTCTTATGATATAAGAAAATATATACTTTTTCACCCCCTGTATCTTTATATCTGTAAGACTTACAGATGTATTGTGTATGGAAATATTGTAGACAATTTTATCTTCTTCATACGTTCGATAGACATTTTAGGCATACTGATAACCGTTTAAGCGCCAAGGTTCAAAAACGGACTTTTGGCACCTTTAAACCAAGATGGCGGCCGCGACCCCCCCCCCCCCCCTCAAGGTCTCAAATCTAGTATTTTAATTACCAGCCTATAGCCTACCAATAACCATTAAAACATTTTCTACTCCACCTTTTGTAAGGCAATTTATGGAGATGATTCCCCAATGATTGGATTAAAGAGGGCCCTATTATTCTCATTTATATGGCAACAGTCATAGAGCGTATTATTCTCTATAGTATAGTGACATCTTGATTTGTTTACCTGTCAGCTCTGATGATAATTAGAAAATGTTTCACAGCGAAATAGTTTCATTTCCCAAGCCTATAATTTACAGCAGTTTATTATTTACACTATTTACAATGCTTCGCTCTTGAATATGGATAATTTTGGGAATTTTTGTCGTTTATTATTTAATATTCAACACTTTATTGTTATTCAAGTAAACCGCATCGATGACACTTGACATGACAACAGTGACAGCCTATCACATGGAAAGTTGTGTCGGCTAAAACGGCTATTACACATGGCAATTTGTAGGGCCCAACCTGTTGTGTCCAACTCCTGTCGGCGTTGGGCCCGTTATTACACTTTCCCTACAAACCCTGCCTCACCAACAAATCGTCCCTACCAACGTTTACAGAGATGCCTTCAAAACATCTAAAAAAATTATTGGTGAAGCACGGTGATAGTACTCATAACAGTATACATTAAATAAAAAAAGAAACTGTTTTTATTATTATAGATATTTAAATGAACGCTCGAGATGCCTGAATCTAACTTCATCTGCCCAACCCTTCTATTATTTAAATACAAAACTAGATAAATATATTAATTACCAGCGAATCTACACATTTTAACTTTTATTTTAAATAAAAAATCAGAAGGAATGTGTAGCAAATGGCTAACATCATTATATATAATAAAACTAAGTTGAGAAAATGTGCGTGCCGATAAAACTTAAAAAGGAGTCCCAGCACGATAAAGGGACTTATATAGTGTGATAGCCCTTTATTCCCCCTCGAACAAGAAAGTTCCCGTTTTAACCTAAAGGGTGTGTCTTTAAAGATATAAGGGCTTTTCCAACCCTTCAACTCGGAAAGTAAGTGTAGTGGCGCCATCTGTTGTCGAGTAGTTGAACTTCATTCATTGTCCAAAGTGGCGCCATCTGTTGTCGAATAGTTGAATTTCATTCATTGTACACAATATGGACTTAAACGAACGATTATTCCCAAACTTTCTCGAATATCCTAGCGCCAACTTTCTCGAATATCCTAGAGCCTAGCTTTCTGAATATATAAGAGCCCGGTGTCACCCGCCAGAGTTAGTTTGATTTGAACAGCGAAACAAGCGATTTCGAAACGAAAAAGAAAGAAATTATCTGTGGGTGAGCCTTTATTTTGAAGTATCACGTGTGAGTATTTTTAATAGTGTGTTTAATTAATTCTCGATTTCGAAGCGAAGAAGAAAAAAGTTATCTGTGAGCCTTTATTGTGAAATATCAAATGTGAGTATTTTTAATAGTGTATTTAATTAATTCTAATCGTATTTTTTTTATTTTCTTTTAATTGTAATTTCCTTAACTTTCAAGTAGTCGCACGGCGTTGAATCGATGCCTTCTATATACTTTGGCCGTAAACAAAATATCGCGCGACCGCTTGAAGATTAAATTTTTTTTTTTCTTTGTCTCAACGTGCTCCACGTTTACGTAACAATATATTTGTCTATAAAATGTTCATTTAATTTATATTTTACAGAATACAATGCCTAGACATAAAAGAGGTGGAGATCTTGCCAGTTCTGCAGCGAAACGGCGGAAACAAAAAGAAAATCGAAGAAATGAAACGGAAGAAGAGCGCGAAGCACGTTTACAAAATCAACGAACCAGAATGAGCACCCTGAGAAGCGGAAAAAGCGAAGAAAGAAAAGAAAATAAAAGTATTGAAGAATCGAGCATTTTAAAAGATAATCTAACAAAGGAAGCATTCCACTACGAACCGACGAAGAAATATTACGATCATAAATATGTTGTGATCGGAAAAATGAATAACATTTGCCAATTTTGCCACGCGAAAAAATTCAGTAAAGAAACACCAGGTCTCTGTTGCATGAATGGAAAAATGCGATTACCACCACTGGAAGCATCTCCACAGGAATTTCTACATTACATGACCGGGGAAACACCAGAATCAAAACACTTTCTTCAAAATATAAGATCATACAACTCCTGCTTTCAAATGACTTCTTTCGGTGTTACTTCGACTGACACTAATAGAGACAAATTTGAATATGTATTTTCAATTCAAGGGCAAATTTATCACAAAATTGGATCGTTACTACCAATGCCTAACGATGACTATAAATTTCTGCAAGTATATTTCATCGGAAATGAAGAAAACGAAATTGATCAACGATGTACAAATTTTTTTGGATTGAAACGCGAAATAATCCAAGATGTACAGAGGATCTTACACAAATACAATCAACTGATTTACATATTCAAAACAACACTAGACCGCATGATTTCTGATGACTATAAAATTGTAATTCGTGCCGATAAAAGACCACGTGGAGAACACGAACGTAGATTTAATGCACCTCAGATATATGAAGTCGCCATCGTAATTGTGGACAATGAAAATACAAGCCGTGACATAATTGTACAACGAAGAAGAAAAGGACTACAACGCATTGCAGAGACACACCGTTCATATGATGCTCTTCAATATCCGTTAATATTTCTGCACGGAGAGGATGGTTATCATTTCAATATAAAACAAATTCATCCTAAAACAGGCATAAAAACAAACAAAAAAGTCACTTCCAAGGAGTTCTATGCTTACCGCTTAATGATCAGAGACAATGAAATATACAATCACATTCTCAACACTCGCCGTTTATTCCAACAATTTCTGGTAGATATGTACGCAAAAATAGAAGCAGAACGGATGCTTTACATAAGACTGAATCAGAAGAAACTACGCACAGAAGAATACATCCACCTTCGAGATGCGATCATAAATGACGGCAATATTGACGATATTGGAACAATGGTAATCTTACCCTCATCATACATAGGAAGTCCAAGACATATGCACGAATATACTCAAGATGCCATGACCTACGTAAGAAAATATGGACGACCTGATCTCTTCATAACATTTACATGCAACTCATCATGGCCAGAAATCAAAGAACAACTAAAATACGGACAAACCTCCATGGATCGACACGACATGATAGCCCGAGTTTTTCGACAAAAACAAATAAGATTTATTGAAGTCATCACAAAATACCACATCTTTGGAACCGTTAGATGCTGGATGTATACAATCGAGTGGCAAAAACGAGGATTACCTCACTCACACAATCTCATATGGCTACACGATAAAATTTATCCCACGGATATCGACAAAATCATCCAAGCTGAATTTCCCAATCCACAAAATGATCCGGAACTATACAACATAGTAGTGAAAAACATGATTCACGGACCATGTGGACCATTAAACTTCAATGCGCCATGCATGAGTGATGGAAAATGTACAAAAAAATATCCAAAACCATACTTGGACGATACAAAAACTGAAGATGACGGCTATCCCAAATATAGAAGACGATCACCGAAAAACGGTGGCTTCACAGCAAAAATACGAATACAAGGCAGAGACGAACTGGAAATAGATAATCAATGGGTAGTACCATATAACCCACTACTTTCCAAAATGTTCCAGCACACATAAACGTTGAATATTGCAATTCAGTAAAATCTATTAAATATATATGTAAGTACGTAAACAAAGGTAGTGATATGGCAGTATTTCAAATAGTCCAAAATAGCGAACAAAATAATAGAAATGATGAAATCCTCATGTACCAAATGGGAAGATACATCAACAGTAACGAAGCAGCGTGGAGGATTTTTAGTTTTCCCATACACGAACTCGAACCAGCTGTGCAACATCTAGC
The DNA here is from genome assembly GCA_947086415.1 of Pammene aurita. Lineage (NCBI taxonomy): Eukaryota > Metazoa > Arthropoda > Insecta > Lepidoptera > Tortricidae > Pammene > Pammene aurita. The sequence continues at coordinate 39,168,413 of OX352294.1, forward strand.
AGTACATTTGGAGAATGGACAGAGAGTTTACTTTACAAAAGACTCGGCTAGAAAAATTGCAAGCGAACCACCTCAGAACACAACATTAACAGCTTTTTTCCAACTTTGCCAAACGGATCCATTCGCAAAGACGTTACTGTATGTCGACGTCCCTATTTATTATACGTGGGACAAAACAAGGAAAATTTTTCAACGACGAAAACAAGGAATGCCAGAAGAGGATCATCCAGAAATAATGAAAACTAACGCAATAGGTCGAGTATACACTGTACATCCAAACAATGCCGAATGTTTCTATCTCCGAATGTTGTTACACGAAATACCAACAAGTTTCACAGATCTCAGGACTATTGACGGCTACATATGCCAGACTTACAGAGAAGTATGTCAACGTTTAGGATTATTGGAAAACGATAACCACTGGGAATTAACACTACAAGAAGCCACACTCACAGCTTCAGCTGAACAAATTCGAGAGTTATTCGCCATAATTCTAACAACATGTAACCCATCAAACCCAAAACAGCTATGGGACTCTTTCAAAAGGAATATGAGTGATGATATATTGTACCAAATCCGACAAGCTAATCCAGAACTGACTATAGAATTCAATGACGACATCTTCAATGAAACACTCATTCGCTTAGAAGATAAATGTTTAGCAATACATAACCAGACCTTAGTAGAAATTGGAATGCCAGCACTACAAAGAAATACTTTCAGTGTGCTAAACTACGAAATTACAAAGGAAAAAAGCTACAACGTCAATGAACTACTTGAATACATTGCTCACAACAAACCACTCCTCAATGACAATCAAAAAAAATTTACAACGTTATAATGAACCGAATAAATAACAACACTGGTGGAATTATTTACTTGGACGCACCAGGAGGCACCGGTAAAACGTTTCTAATAAATCTAATACTGGCGGAAATACGTGCTGAAAAACACATCGCACTGGCACTAGCATCATCCGGCATTGCAGCCACACTTATGGAAGGAGGACGAACTGCCCATTCTGCCTTACAACTACCGTTGAATATAGCCGAACAACAATTCCCGGTATGTAAAATCTCAGGAACATCTGGACGGGGTCAACTTCTAAAACATGCTAAAATTATCTTCTGGGATGAATGCACCATGGCCCATAAAAAATCACTAGAAGCCATGGACAGAACATTACAAGAATTGCAAAAAAACTCTGAAATGATGGGAGGAGCTCTACTCATACTCTCAGGAGATTTTCGACAAACACTTCCAGTTATTCCCAAATCAACACCAGCAGACGAGATCAATGCATGCTTAAAAAAGTCACATCTCTGGCCGCAAGTACAAATACTGCAATTAACAAAAAACATGAGGGTTGAATTATCAAAAGATGAAACAACAGCACATTTTGCTAAAATACTTTTACAAATAGGCGAAGGTACATATCCTACTGACCAACCGACCGGCCTCATTGAACTCAATAGTGATTTCTGTAACATAGCCACTACTGAAAACGAACTAATCGACAAAATTTATCCAAATATTATTCAGAACTATACCAACGTAGAGTGGTTATTTCAAAGAGCAATTTTGGCCACTAAAAATAATATTGTTGACGATATCAATTTTAATATTCTAAAGAAAATACCTGGTGAAGAGAAAGTATATAAATCGATCGACACGATGGTATCCATTGAAGAAAGTGTCAACTTTCCTACTGAATTTCTAAACTCTTTACAAGTACCAGGAATGCCATTACACTGCCTTCGTCTGAAAATTGGATCTCCAATCATACTACTCAGAAATCTCAACTCCCCAAAACTATGTAATGGAACGAGGATGATCGTAAAACAGCTATCGAATAATGTCATTGAAGCTGAACTTATTTCTGGAAAGAACAAAGGACACACAGTATTTATACCTAGAATACCACTGATCTCTTCTGAATTGCCATTTCAATTTAAAAGATTGCAGTTTCCAATTAAATTAGCCTTTAGTTTTACAATTAACAAAGCGCAAGGGCAAACTTTGAAATATTGTGGCATCAACCTCAAAGAATCCTGCTTCTCTCACGGTCAGCTATATGTAGCTTGCTCAAGAGTAGGAAGTTCGAAAAATTTATATATATATACCCCGGACAATAAAATGAAAAATGTTGTTTATAAACAAGTAGTGTAAATAATGAGAAAATGTAAATACATGTAAATATAGAAAATGTTTTCAAAATATATTTTTTACTTTTTACGTCATAGTATGTTTTTTTATTTCATCTACCACGTAATCTCATATCAACTCCCGAGCGAAGCCGGGTATCATAGCTAGTTATAAATAAAAAAGGTAAAACTAACGACCTCCATAAACAGCTGCGGGTGTTGGGGCACTGCCGATCGCCCTAGGTCGGGACTCCTACTCCCTAGGAACACCTACCAACCCGACAGGTTGGGCCCTACAAATTGCAATGTCTAATAGCCGTTTAAGGAAAACAATGGTGAATAGTTCTGTTTTGTATTGTAGAAGTGATTATATCGCCATCTATGTCTATCCCTTACGGGTGTACGCGTGTCCGGTCTCTAGTTAAAAGCCCTGTTACACTTGTCCTAGTTTTTTATATATACTACGACGGTGGCAAACAAGCATACGGCCCGCCTGATGGTAAGCAGCTACCGTAACCTATGGACGCCTGCAACTCCAAAGGAGTCACATGCGCGTTGCCGACCCTTTACAAAAAGGAGGATTCACTGTGTTGACGACTAAAGGAACAAGAAGGTCCCTCATCGTCAACACACTGGGTCCTCTTTGAGCTCTAGTTAGCTGGGTTCTAGTTAGCTTCCTTAATGATTTAGTTTCTAAATTTAGTCAAGTAAATTTACTATTGAAAAAAGTTAGGATCCTAATTAGGATGCTAGATGATAGGACACTAAAAAAAGTAAAGTGTAGCAGGGCTTTAAATACTTGCTTTGAGATTTAAGGCAAGAGTAAGATAAATCACAACTAAAACTCGCCAGAACGTCAGTTACTCCGTGATGATATCGGGAACTCACAATAACAAAAAATACATGGTAAATACCCTGTTTTTAACAGTAGTTGTAATCTTATTGACCATGTCAGCTTAAAACGGCTAGTAGACATGGCAATTTGTAGGGCCCAACATGTTGTGTTGGGAGGTGTAATAGGAGGTTGGGCCTGTAGGGAGCTGAAGGAGGGTGAGGGAGAGGCAGGGTACACAACATGTTGGGCCCTACAAATTGCCATGTCTAATAGCTGTTTTAAATCGTATAAACTCAAAATTCGCGCCTGTATGTAATTTGTATAAGTCAATGGCGCAACGTTAATTGTTTTAAGAAATACATGTTTCAGGGCTTAAAGGCTTAGACGGAGCTTATTTCAGCGCTAGAAGGCTTAATGAGCTGTCTGAAGCTTGTATCAACTAGGATAATGATCTAACTTGATGCAAATTGCACACTCGAGCTATTCTAGCTTGCTCTAGTTACTATATACCAAGGCCTTAGAGTTATCAGTGTCCTAGATTTCTACAATGTGTTATGAGAAATCAAAAAGATTTTAACCACGCATTTCAGAGTCGAAAAGAAGGAAAAATCATTAGAGTTTAGGTCAATTTTACCAAAAAACAAACCCGTTTCGATTTTTTTTGTATCTAATAAGTAAATGTTACTGATAAAACCATCGCTAAAACTAATTGAAGGGTACACGGAAAGAACATGTCTAGTCACATTGACAACATTTTGAGTTATAGCGCTTTTAAAATTTGGAACGATTCAATTAGCCATACTATTTTCGTAACTAGACGGTTTTTATGAGTCAAGAAGTTTAACGGCCTCCTAGCCCAGTCGGTAGTGACCCTGCCTACGAAGCAGGAGGTCCCGGGTTCGAATCCTGGTCAGGGCATTTATTTGTGTGTTTATCACATATATTTGTTCCTGAGTTATGGGTGTTTTCTATGTATTTAAGTATTCATATTTATCTATTATATATATCGTCGTCTAGTACCCATAACACAAGCCTTATTGAGCTTACTGTGGGCCTAGATCGATTTGTGTAAGATTGTCCTATAATATTTATTTATTTATTTATTTAAGAAGTGGATATACGTTAAAATTTATATCTGTAACAGAAGTTGTTACTAATAGTTCATTGCAAGCTCAACATTTTGATAAAAAAAACTCATTTTACAAAATAGTCACTAGACATGTTCTCTCCGTGTACCCTTCAATTAGTATATTTTTTTCGTTAAAACTGTTTATGCAAAGTGTTCCTCATCACTCTGATATCTGTCGTCAATAAGGATGCCTAGAGTTCTAGACTAGACCCCATAGCGGCGATATCGCCATCTAAAAGGATTACCACTGAGTTACAATAAAAACATGTTTATTTTATTTTATTGGTGTTAACATTGAAACTACGCGAATTCCATAAAAAAAATAGGACATTTTATGATTTTAGTCTCTAAATACGGTCAGGAAAACAAGGTTAAATCGTTTGGGTTTCTCGAAAGTACAAAGGTAGTACATATTCATTATTCATAAGCGCTCCTTTATAACTTTTTTTGTAAGCCACGGCAGTGGTATACAAGCATACCGGCCCGCCTGATGGTAAGCAGCTACCGTAGTCTATGGATGTCCAGAGGTGTGACATGCGCGTTGCCGACCCTTTACATAAAGGAGGATTCACTGTATTGACGGCTAAAGGAACAAGGGTCCCTCATCGTCAACACACTGGGCCGCGATTCGAAAAATAAACACACACACTGGACAGACACAGCTCCAACCCAACTCAACCCAACTCAACTCAACGCTATAACGACATTGACATTTGCTATTCGAACAGATTTTCATTCAACATTGGTCTCACATTGTTGGGTTGGAGCTGCGTCTGCCCAGTGTGTGTGTTTATTTTTCGAATCGCGGCCTGGGTCCTCTTTGAGGTATTAGGCAACCTTACTCACCACCAGGAACACAACACTATGAGTAGGGTCTAGTGCTATTTGGCTGTGGTTTTCTGAGGTTCCCCAGTCGGGTTCTGGTCCAGATTTGAGCGAGATGTCATTCGCTGTGCTGTGCCCTACCACACATAGCGAGATGACATTCGCAGTACCCATACCTCTCTTTTGGACATAGTTTAAGGACATACCCGAGTCCGGACGTAGTTTAAGGACATACGCGGGTCCAAAACATACTCGGGATTTCTATCATATTCTTGTAAAATATGATACTACTAGCTGTGCCCGCGACTCCGCCCGCGTGGAATTCGGTCTGTGTCAGTAAGCGGCTAATTCACCCCTAATTTCTCTCCCGCTACCCTGGAGGCGGAACTTGAAGTAAAGTTGACAGATGGATACGCTAGAGGACAGTAGTCCTAATAAAATAATATATTTTACAATTACCACTAAATGAAACTAAACTCAAAAATTAATACTTTATTTTATATATAATTTTTTTTGGCATGATTTAAACGACATAGAGAGTAGTAGGTGTGGTGTATATCGGACGATACAGGACCACTTTTGTATTTATACGTTCATGTCCACGGCAAATATCATCCAAATCGATCTTCCCGTCAAATCAGTCTAAGCATGAAAGGTAAGATAAGAACAGGCGCGGTTGAAATCCATGGTCCATGACCCATGCAAATTTAACTCAGTCGAGTGTAGTGGCTACCCCCCCTTTTAGACGTTGAATTTTTATAGGCTACGTATAACCTGGCTGGGGATTTTCTTGAATTGGAATTAGTAATCCTTAAGGGGTGATTTCCGGGATAACAATGCAAAAAAAACCGGCCAAGAGCATGTCGGGCGATGCTCAGTGTAGAGTTTTGTAGATGCTGCCCTGTTACAAAACATCCGTTCAAAAGGACGTTTATTAAGGGATATTTGGCGGCGCTTACATCATTTTACTATTCAGCACTTCCTTTCACTATGCGTTTTTGACTGATAATTCAAAAACGGCTGAACCGATTTTATTCAATATAGTTTTTATTGAAAGAGTTGAGTTTTTATTGAAATATTTGAAATTTAGAAATTTTGCCATTTTCGAAATTTTTGACATTTTTTACTTTTAGGTTCTCGCCTTTTTTCCCTTTTATCACTTTGTCACTTCTCACTTACACTACACTTCACTTCACTTCACTTTATTCTATTTTATATATTTTTTATTTCATTCCATTTTACATGTTTCTCAATCGTATGGGTGTCGCGTTTTCGTGACGTGACGCTTTTTCGCCTAGCCCCCTATCCGCGAACCGTCCGAGAAGGAACTTCGTTCCAAAATTACCACCGGTTCTAACCCTACACCACTGGCCCAAGAAGTATTATGACCGAAAAGAAATTCGACGGGACTTATTTTCTTCAAAACAGTAATACATTATAGATCTTAAAGATACAAAATAATGCGTAGTTCTTCAAGAAGAAATCAAAACAGCTTGAGAGACAGATAATGTACCTATTGTTTAATTATAAAGAAAAATAAATCCTAATCTGACTGCTTCACAAAACGTTTGATATGTTTTCCTACCTAAACGGTGTCCTATAAATGTTAGATGATTTTGTAGTAGTTTCTAGTTTGGGCCATGCATCTTTGTCCGTCATATATAGTCCTCAAACCTGCAATAACCCTTTGACATTCCTGACATTTTCAAATATTTCTTAAGAGCGGGTAAAGGTAAATTTAAAGCATCGACGGGTAACATGTTATAAATATGAACACCTTGACCAAAAAATTACAAATTATTTCAATACCAAATTTCATCTAAATACGTACAGCGGTTATTGGTTGTTTCTTCCCCATGTAAACTTCCACCCCTTTTGCATCCGCTTAAGGGATAATTTGTCAGATAAGCAGATAAACAGACAAAAATTCTAAAAATTGTTGGAACGTGTTCTGTTATCGATTCTAAGTATCCCCAGCCAACTTTTTTTCGAATATATTCCATGAACAGACTTTCGACCCTCTTCAGCTTTATTATATGTATAGATAATACCAAACGGGGTAACTTGCGACTCCCGGGTATAGCTTTAAGACAAGGAATTTAAGCTCACTTTAAGGGTGCTGAGCTGGCAATTACCATTACACTTACTATTATTTAATTATGGAGAAGTTTACAATCTTCGTATTTTGGACAACCAGTCTCAGACATTCCTTTAACTAACATTAATTTTCTTTGATAACTGTTGTGTTTGGTGACCCCACGTGCGTGTCTCAAGTTACCCCATTTGTCCGTATGTTTAGATGATTGGTTATTTTATATGTTTGTTCTTGCTTCAAGCACCAACGGTTGTATAGATTTGCATGAAAATAATCAATAGTTGAACTATGATATATAACAATGACAGATGGGCTATGCACGGTCCAAAAGTGAAGCACTTAAAATGAGTGAATTCAAACAATTGTCTCTAGTCGCGCACCAGCAACCGCGAGATGAGGACGTGCCATGAGATATCCCGTCCCCTCGAGAGAAAGAGATAAACTGTTATTTTCCAACAACGAGCGGGACAAGGAGGTAATGATAGTCAACAATCAATATAGATAAACAACAGAATCATTGCTAGGTTATGGAATAAATTTGGAAGTATTTTTTTGTGCACATTATAGGTATGATAGGAGTCTGAGCAGTGTTACTATTACAGACCGCAGCCTGTAATATGGTATTTTCCTTCGATAGCTTATGTTGTATATCCACGGTTGCCGATCCTAACTCAGCCGTTACCCGCGCGGAGCTGATTCAGCGAAGTACCCCGTCGACGAAAGCTCCGTAAGTAGATGTAGGACCACGTGACAGAGTCTCGAGGGCTCTGGCACGAACAGACGACACGCCGCACTGCCAGCCGACGCTCGATGAGTAGCCCGTAGAAAATCTTCCTGTTGAAGGAGGGGAGCGGTGATCCAAAGTCCAGTTGGTTTCTTCTATTTATTTTTCTTGTTGCTGCTTGTCCGAATTACTGAATGATTTCCACTGGTTTGTATGGATGTTTATAGCACGATTTGATTTACTAGTGAGCGGATATACCTGCCTGGATTCTTATTGGAATTTCGTCCAATCAGAGCGCTTTTTTCATGTCCTCTCTTTCTAATTGCCCTATCCCTTCTAGGATCTAATTGGTTTTTTAATCGGTGCTCTGATTGGCCGACCCTATTCCAAAATGTATTTTCGTAAGCTAGATTTTCACTATGTTTTTAAAATTTTTCTTTCTTTCAGAGTTTCTATGACTGCCATTACGTCGTGAGTCCGAACAGTTACCTACGTAGTCTACGCGTTTAGCGATAGGCCCTACGGTTACCTCAATAAAGAGCTCTTTAATCTCCGAGCATACATTATTGTCTTATTATACCTTTACCTCATCTTTTACCTACTGTAGGGACTCAGGGCGTAAGGTTAAAGTTTATTGTTAGATAATGTACTTCAATTATCTATGCCTGACAACAATTCCTACCTATCTATCCGCTCTCTAGTTAAGGGGTTTATTGGGGAATTCCTATCCATTCATCCATACAAACTTACAATTTCAAATCTTAAACTATCCAAGTTAAATCTAATACACGTATTTCACTTAAATATTTCAAATCATAATAGTTTACATTCTAAGTTTGACTCTACCTACTTAAATTAAATCTCTTTATTTCGAATACAAAACTTAACCATATTTACATAACATAATAAATCACATATCACAATAAGTCTTCAGTGACGGTCGTCAGCCTTCAGGACGGTCGCAAGCTTTCAGGACGCGGGGATAGTCGCTCGCCGCTCGTCGTCCTTCTCGTTCCCTCGGTGATGTCTCGCTCCGTCGTATGGGCTGGAGTCTCGTCCGTGTTATGTTTGGTAGTGTCGCTAACATCGCGCCCCCTAGTTTTGACAAAAACTACCTGGTGCAAGGGCTGCGACACTATCACTGCTGGTTGAAGGCTTCGTCACTGTCTCGGGTTCGTTTAGGACCGACGGAGGGGCCACGGTCCCTGTATCGTAGGGACGGTGACTTTGCTGGCCGGTCTACGTGTCGCCGTGCTGCTCGACCGGCGACCTTCTTCTCGTTCGCTTCTTGTTACTTCACTTGTAATTTCAATACAGCTCTGCGTCCTCGGTATGCGGGGCTCGGATGACTCGTACTGGGGCCCTCTTCTTGTTTGCTCGTAACGTCGCTCGCGTTGCCTCGTCTCTTGTCCGCGGTTTGACTCGTACCGGTGTTTAGAGGGATAAGAATTGCTATTATAATTAGCAGAAGTGGAAAGTGCTTGTAACTTGCGACGTAGTTCGTGGGTTTGACGTTGGAAAGACATTGAAGCCTTGAAAGCGAGATTATCTCGTACACATTGTGGGGCGTTGACCCGTTGAGGTAGGTCACGCGATGCCTCGTTCGTTGACCTTTGCCGGCGGGGCGACCAGCGTCCGCTCGGCGGGGCTCGCAGTTGACTCGTAGCCGTCGACTGCGCGGCACTCGTTGTTTTATCCTTTCCATGGCTCGTCCTACGTCGATCTTGTGAATCACGATTCTCGACTCGTTCGTGATTTTCGTTGCGTCTTTCTTGCGAGTTGTAGTAGACTCTTGATAACGGCGCGCGTACTTCTCGTTCCCGTTGCGCGTCGCTCCGGTTCAAGTTATTACACGTAGTGTCTGTCCATTTCTTATAACGTCGATCGTTGTTCGCCCGTAACGCCACGTCGAACTCTCTTCGTTGATCGTTGTACGTCCATGTTGTACTAGTTGTTTGAGTTATAGATGGCCTCCTATTTTCTATGTTTTCTTCTTCGTAGGCACGTGCTGTCTCTGCAAAGTGACTTCTCTCTTCAGTCGGCGGGTTTGTTCCTTTCCTCCGGAACATAGGTTGAGTAAGGTGAGTGACAAGTGGCCAGGGCGCGCCTGCTCGCCGTGGCGCGGCCTGTCCGGCCCGTTGAGGTGTCCGTCGGCGCCGGGCTCCTCTCTGCCGCGGTTCGCCTCGGGGCGTCGTCCACATCGCCTCCGGTGTTGGTTGATACCGTCGTTCGTTCCTAGGCGATATTTCGTGAGCCGCCCTCGTTCGCGGCTCGCGTCTAATCGCGCCCGTATCCGTCCGCGGCTCGACCCTCGTTCTAGTAGCCGGGACCGGTGAATTCCATGACTCGAGTGGGGCTGGCATCGGTGTAGGCGATCTTAACACTCGTTGATATCTCGGGCGAGTCTCGCGATTTCTTCGTGTTGCTGACTCGCGCTGCTCCGGCGTCGGAAGATTCTCGTACTCCGCTCGCGCTGACGCTCGGGGCTCCGAGTTGTTCGGCTGTCTTCGTAGGCGACTTGCACTGTTTTTATTTGTTGTATGATCACGGGTTTCCGGCGCCCGTGGCTCGATCCGTTCCGACTGCTCAGGCGCCCGGGACACCGGGTGATGAATTTCAAAATATCGCGGCGATGGACTCCGTTCGCGCCGTTGCCTCTGCGCTATGTTTTCTTCGCGTTCCAGGATGTCAATTTCTTCGGAAAGCTCGCGATATTGTTGTGACGTTATCGACAACGTGTCCGATTGATCGTCGTCCGTGCTATTTCTTATCTCGTCGTCTAAATAGCAATGATAATTGATAACTTCTTCATTTCTTAGATTGCGGGGCATCGCTCCAAAAAACACCCAGCCTAGGGCACATCTTAGGGCTGCCGGCTCGTCCGCTCGTCGCATCCGGATCTCTTGAGGTAGCAGCAGGTGCCAGTGATCAGCGCCGATGAGCATTTGCGGCACCCCCGTTGTGTAACATTCTTCACTTAGGTCCTTGAGGTGCTCGTACTGCATCATGCGTTGTTTGTTCAATGTTTGACTGCGTAATCCAATACCGTACACAGTCCGTAGTATCACTTCGTAACTTCCGGCTCCTTTGTGCGGCCGTACGTTCGCCTTCACGGTCCGCGTCTGCGATCGGTGCACTATGTTTCCTAGTCCTCGTACACATAGCGGTGACTCTGGTCCGGTAAGTCCAATTTGATCCGCGATATCGGCTTCCACCACGGATAAAGTAGATGCGTCGTCCAGCATCGCAAAAATGTGAGCCGTTCCCCGTGGGCCCTCCACGACGACCGGCAATACTTTCAACAGCACATTCGACGAACTGGTAGTTGTATAAGTCTTCGCCACGACTTCTTCACTCGCTTCCTGTTCCATTGTCCCGTTCCTAGTAACTTCTCGAGGTACGGGCGGCGGGGCTGTCTCCCGCGTTGTAAGTATCGGCGCCTCGTCCGCGGCGCCCTCCACTTTTCTGTCTTCATGTAATAATCTGTGATGGCTCTGCGAACATCCGTCCTTGTCGCACCCTTTCGCCTTGCATTGAAACTGCATATGCTTTGCATCCATGCACCTGAAACACATCCTGTTCTGTCGCGCCCAATCCCAGCGCGCTCCAATCGTTAGAGATGACAGCTTGCGGCAATCCGTAGTATTGTGAGCGCCTCCGCAGAATAGACACGTAAACTTCACGTTCTTATCTTGTTGCGTCACGTAGGTCACTCTATTTGATAACGGTGTCACGGGAGCGCGGCGCGGTTGACCTCCGACCGTATATGTTCTCGCGGCGCTCGTCGCGGGCTGTCTATCTGTTGGATATCGGGCGCGCCCGGCGGCGGTCGTCACCATAGCTCGACGGCTCGCAGTCGGCGCACGCGCATGTGAGTACAGGAGCTCTTGTTCACTTTCCTGCATTAGAAAGTCTGCCAGCTGCATTATTTCCGGGTCCATATTGTGTCGATGGTTCTTCGCGTATTCACACCAACGACTACGTAGATGAGGGCTCAATCGATCCGTGATTTCCCTAATTAACATTGGATTATCTGCGTAGTGACGATGATCCAAGTCCATAACTGTCGATACGATGTTCATAATCTTGATCGCGAAGTTATTAAGGTCGTGTGCACTCGGCCCTACCGGTGCCATTCGACGTAAGTCTTCCAAAGCTTGATCCAGTAGTACTTCACTACGTCCGAATTGTTTCTTAAGTATCTTCATAATAAGGTCCGGTCGCGTTGCCGTCGCTAGTATGTGTTGTACGCACTGCTTCGCTTCGCCTTTCAGTGCTACGCGTAGGCGCGCTACGTTCTCGTACTCAGTAAACTTGTAGCGCGTCGATGTCTCTCGATACGTGTTGTAGAAACTTCTCCATTCACTCACATTGCCGTAGAACGGAGGTAATTCGTATATTTCTTTCGGTGCGGGTCTCGCTGCCATCTGCATTTTCTCGAAAACCTGCATCATGCTTGCCGCTGCACTCTCGGCGGCCGTGTCTCGTGTGTACGTCGTATACTGCGTCCTAGGTTCCGTGTGTTCCGGCGATGGCCTAGGCGCTTCGTCGTCCGGCGGTCGATAACGCGCCGTACGGTGTGACTCGTGCCTCGGCGGGTTAGCTCCTCCTCGTTCAGGAACTCGCGACGCAGGCTCGTAGTCACGGTGGGGACCGTCTCGTTGTCGGTCGCCCGTCGCTTGGGAAGATTCCAGCCAGTCCTTCACATAGCCGTCACCCGAATGTTCCGAAGCGCTGTCCCTCGCTGACTGTGCGTCGATGTGTGATAAGCGTGTCTCCAGACGCTTGTTCACTAGCTCCCGGTTGAGACGAATTTCTTGTCGTTGTAGCTCCGCCAATTCCTCTTGCGCTTGTAGCTCGGCATCTTTTCGTAATGTCGCGGCGCGGCTGCTCGACGTTGACCGCGGTCGGCGCGGCGCGCGTTGCACGGGCTTCGGCTTGGCGAATGAAACTCGACTCGGGCTTGGTTCCGGTTGCTTCTGTTGTTGTGGTTTAGCTAGTCGCTCCGTTGCTCGCGTTCTAGCCTCTTCGTTGTTGGTGCCTTGTGTCTCCGTCGAAGGCGATAGTGGTGAGTCCCTGGCGTAGACGTTGCTGTCGGCCGGCGGCAGCTCTCCGCTCGGCGCGACACGGTTCCGCGACGCCTCGTTGTCCAGGCCATGTTCCGACTCGTTGGCAGGTAGGGGCGGGGACGTCTCGTTCCCCGTCGCTGTCCTGTCCTTGCTTTGATTCAGATTCTGGTTTTGTTCCGCAGCACGTCGCGCCTCTTCCGCGGCCGCTGCTCCGGCCTCGAGGAAACGTCGCCGCTCTTCATCGTCCATTGTAGATGTGACTGATCGCGTAGTTGCTCCCGCCTTGCGCTTGTGCATCGCGGCGTCGTACCAATTCACGACGCCTTTACCCGCGAATGCTCCAAACAATCTTCCACGGCGCCGTCGATCCTTTCCCGTCGACGACGAACACGGAGCCTCCGTCGATCTTCACTGAATTCCGCACGTAGTAACAGCTATCCGGCTCGAAGGACCAAAATATTACAGACCGCAGCCTGTAATATGGTATTTTCCTTCGATAGCTTATGTTGTATATCCACGGTTGCCGATCCTAACTCAGCCGTTACCCGCGCGGAGCTGATTCAGCGAAGTACCCCGTCGACGAAAGCTCCGTAAGTAGATGTAGGACCACGTGACAGAGTCTCGAGGGCTCTGGCACGAACAGACGACACGCCGCACTGCCAGCCGACGCTCGATGAGTAGCCCGTAGAAAATCTTCCTGTTGAAGGAGGGGAGCGGTGATCCAAAGTCCAGTTGGTTTCTTCTATTTATTTTTCTTGTTGCTGCTTGTCCGAATTACTGAATGATTTCCACTGGTTTGTATGGATGTTTATAGCACGATTTGATTTACTAGTGAGCGGATATACCTGCCTGGATTCTTATTGGAATTTCGTCCAATCAGAGCGCTTTTTTCATGTCCTCTCTTTCTAATTGCCCTATCCCTTCTAGGACCTAATTGGTTTTTTAGTCGGTGCTCTGATTGGCCGACCCTATTCCAAAATGTATTTTCGTAAGCTAGATTTTCACTATGTTTTTAAAATTTTTCTTTCTTTCAGAGTTTCTATGACTGCCATTACGTCGTGAGTCCGAACAGTTACCTACGTAGTCTACGCGTTTAGCGATAGGCCCTACGGTTACCTCAATAAAGAGCTCTTTAATCTCCGAGCATACATTATTGTTTTATTATACCTTTACCTCATCTTTTACCTACTGTAGGGACTCAGGGCGTAAGGTTAAAGTTTATTGTTAGATAATGTACTTCAATTATCTATGCCTGACAACAATTCCTACCTATCTATCCGCTCTCTAGTTAAGGGGTTTATTGGGGAATTCCTATCCATTCATCCATACAAACTTACAATTTCAAATCTTAAACTATCCAAGTTAAATCTAATACACGTATTTCACTTAAATATTTCAAATCATAATAGTTTACATTCTAAGTTTGACTCTACCTACTTAAATTAAATCTCTTTATTTCGAATACAAACTTAACCATATTTACATAACATAATAAATCACATATCACAATAAGTCTTCAGTGACGGTCGTCAGCCTTCAGGACGGTCGCAAGCTTTCAGGACGCGGGGATAGTCGCTCGCCGCTCGTCGTCCTTCTCGTTCCCTCGGTGATGTCTCGCTCCGTCGTATGGGCTGGAGTCTCGTCCGTGTTATGTTTGGTAGTGTCGCTAACAGTTACAGTCTGTCATATTGAATTTATGCAACAACTTGTTTACATAGTCCTCCTGGTCTAAAGTAATTACATTATTTTCTTTATCGACACAAACATTCATACCTAAACACTGTTTGACCTGGCCAAGATCTTTTAATTTGAAATGTGAAGACAGCACCTGTTTCAAGTTTTTGGTTTCCTCAACATTATTAGAAAACACAAAGAAATCGTCTACATATAGAGCAACTACAGTCAGACCGTTATTGTTTTTCACATACAAGCATGGTTCAAGCTTAGACCTAGTATAACCATACTCAGTTAAGCAATCATCTACCCTCCTGTACCAAGCCCTTGAGGATTGTTTGAGACCATATATGGCTCGCTTTAACTTAAGCACCTGCCCTTTGCCTTCGGATGAAGCAAAACCTTCTGGCTTCTCCATATAAATATCCTTCTCGAGGTATCCGTTCAGGAAAGCAGTAGTCACATCTAAATGAGAAAAATCTAATTTCAATTGAACAGATAAGGCAAATAAAAGTCTGAGGGTTGTATGTCTTACCACCGGCGCGAAGGTTTCCTCATAGTCCACTCCATATTTCTGAGTATAGCCCTTGGCTACTAACCTGGCTCGGAACCGCACATTGCCTTCACTATCGTACTTCTTCTTATGTATCCACTTGCATTTCACGACACTAGAGTTCTTTGGAACATTGACAAGCTCCCAGGCCTGGTTGTCTTCAAAACTTTTCAACTCTTCTGCCATAGCTTGTCTCCATTGCTCTTTCTCAGGTCCTTGCAAAGCCTCTGATAGTGAAAGACCACTGGCATCATCCATCCTGTCAACATCGGAACACAAATTTGAAATGCCATACCTCTCAGGCGCTTTTCTCTGATCTGCCGTTCTCAGGACTGGTCCGATCCTCTCAGGAGCAGGATTCTCAGGTGCTGGAACATTCTCAGTAGTGGTGTCAGCATCCTCATACTCACTTGGTATGTATGACTCATCAAATGAGTCGGTCAAAGTTCTACTAATGTCTGGACTCTCATCCCCCACTGAACTTTGATACCCTACCTCAACCTTCTGTGTTTGTTCCACCTTCTGTGTCTGATCTACCTTCTGTATTTGATCTTCATTGAGTTCAATCTGGCAATAAGTTTCTTTACTTTTCTCAATAACCATGACATCTCTTGCATTGAAAAATATCCTCTTAACTGGATCATAAAGTCTATATCCCTTAACCCCTTCTGGGTATCCCATTAAAATTGCTTCTTTAGACTTTTTTTGCCATTTCAACCTTTTCTCTTTAGGAATGTGGACCATGACAGTACTGCCGAAAATTCTTAGGTGACTTATGTCTGGCTTTTTACCTGTCCACATTTCGAAAGGTGTTTTGTTGTTTAATCCAGCAGCTATTGTTCTATTTCTCAGGTAAACGGCACAATTACATGCTTCTGCCCAGAATGCTGTGGGTAGCTCAGCATCAAATAACAAGCATCTAGCTTTCTCGCACACCGAGCGATTCTGCCGTTCGCATGAGCCATTCTGTTCGGCTGTATAAGAGTTGGTTCTCTGATGTAAGATTCCGTTTATCTTCAGGAACTCGCTGAACTTCTTGCTGCAAAATTCAAGACGATTATCACTTCTAATAATCTTTATCCTTTTGTCAAGTTCATTCTCAACTTTAGCTTTAAAATCTTTGAAGCAGTCCAAAGCTTGACTTTTTTCTTTCAAAAAATATATAAATGCCATACGACTATCCACAGATTTAATTTCCATTGGACCAGCTATATCCATATGAATGACATTAAGCAAAGAGTCACTTCTGTTGCAATTATTTGGAAATGGCAGTCTGGATTGTTTGCCTTCACAACATACCTTTTATTATTATTATTTTATTTTAATTAAACAATACGTACATTGTATGTCTCTCAAGCTGTTTTGATATGCCTTCTGTAGCATGACGCTACGTATCGTACGACATCTGTCGACTTTCTTTAGAACTTCTGAACTTCTGTGTCTAAGGGAGGTCTAAGGCTAGGTCACGGTTGATATATAAAAAGCGTACATTGTGATTCACGGCATTACAGTTAGATGGCGCTTATATCAGTCCGCATTTTGTAATACGTCTGGCAGTTATAAAATTTAGATAATACTCGCGCTAATTTTGAATGTGAATTTTTGAGGTATTCCAGATTGTCAAAAAGAAAAAAGTTGATTTTTGATTGAGTGTGTCAGAGCGACGGGAGATTTTTAAAGAAAAACAGATGTTCTGGTTTTGTCTGAGAGTTTTGCTGTAATTTGCTTAGTTGCATCGAGTTGAAGTGCGATCTATTTCTGTAGATCTTTGCGCTCAAACATTATATAGCAAGTGCTAATACATTATTAAATACAAATTTTTAAAAACCAAATACGTCGCCGGACAAAAAGGCAACCAGAGGGACCGCCTGAGCCGGAAGGATTCCGGAAGGCACTTGTGGGTGCCGGACCGGCGAGACGGTCTGCAACTGCCGCGTTTTCCGCGGGTTTCTTCACCATTCATCGGATAATTAGAGTCCGCATCCAGCGGGCTCTCCAAGTGAGAAAAGGAGTTCAGCGAGCTATTGGGTCCGCCTAAATCAAAGCGGACACTTGCCCACGAACTCTTTTTAATTTAAAACAACAGCTTTAGCCATCCTGCTTTCGAGAATATAAAATTATTTAATTTTTTTTTAAAAACGTTATAAATCCGATTCCTTTTCTTTGTATCCAGTATTTTTGTGCCATAATAGTTTTTTTGTTGTTTTGCTAAATTTCCCCAAATTCCTATTGCCTCGTTTGACGGGCATATAAAGACCTGGCTCTTTAATTTAGGCTACGTTCAGCCAGCGAATCATCTGTCACCATCCATATCACCCGCCTCATTAACCCATTATTTTCCTGCAGCCAAATTATTACCAGCCGAGTCTTTATTTTTACTTACCAGTTTTGCTAACTATTGAATGTGAAATATCCTTATATAGGTACAGTTGTCTTCATTTTTAAGTGAAGTGCTAATATTAAATATTTTTATTATTGTAATTTAATTACATTCTGGTTGTTGAATGTGAATGTGAAATAGGTACAGTTGTCTTCATTTTTAAGTGAAGTGCTAATTTTAAATATTTTTATTATTGTAATTTAATTGCATTCTGACCACTAGGGAAGTTATTGAATGTGAAATATCCTTATATAGATGCCGTTATTGTGATTTTTACGTGAAATGCTAAATTTTAAATAATTGACTATTTTTACTAATCTTAAATATTTTTACTTTGTCTTCAAAATTAAACGTGTTAATGCAATTATAGAAGTGTTTTACTGCAAAATGGCGCCCGATAAGGTAAAGAACTCTGGATTTACTTTTAATAATTGTAATTAAATATTTTTTTTTGGATTTGTGAGACGGTGACCGTAGACCGGTCGCGGTTCTATTAACCTTGATTTTGGTTTGTTTCAGCCTGCTGCCTCCTTACGTCCCATCATTAACCCGAATTCCGTTATATTGAAATATTGCTTTTATTTATGTTAAAAAAAAAAACGAATTTATCTGTTGACCTTTACTTATGCCTTTTTCTCAATTACCCGTAACATATCCCGAATACCTTATTTCATAGTTTGAGTCCTGTAGTTAGAGCCCGTAGACGTTAGGGAATTCGCAGGTAAGTCAGACATAGAATGTATGATTTGCGTTTTGTTTTTTTTTTCAGAAATTGAACTTTTTTTTTGAATTCGAACTCTAACTTAGCATCTAGACTTCGAGTGCTATTTTCTTTCTTTGTCTTAAGCGCTTGGTTTAGACCACTGATATACTCGAACTTCAGATTTTAATTTTGAGTCCGATTAACTTTATTTTTGTTTGAACTTGCAACGCTAGACAACTTTCGACTTTTCGCCATGTCGCACTTAAGTAATGAAGGATCAATTGCTGAGACACCTCATGCGCACTCATCTTTAAACTCGTACGATCCGAGGATTTTAGATCCAATGGCAGACGATGAAGAACAGTTTTTTGATTCTGAACCACGACCCCAGGTGATGCATATGTCCGGACTTCCCGCGCCTTTTCCTTTCAAAGATTATTCACTTACGAAATGGAACTTGAACTTTTCCGGGGACACTTGTGTTCGCGAATTTTTCTTTCGAATCGAGGAAGAAGGTATGGCGCGTAACGTCAATCCTTCATATGTTGTCAGACGTTTCCATGAATTGTTGTCAGATAGTGCCTTGAAACATTTTAGGGCAATCAGATATCCGGGTCTTACTTACGCGGAATTAAAGTCTGAATTCGTTAAAAGCTTCGACGTAGCCGATTTCGATTTCAAGCTTGAGAGCCAACTTCGCGCTTTATCACAGAAGGACAACCAGTCAGTGGTTGATTTTGTTATTCAGGCGCGCGGTCTAAACGTAAAGCTTCGTGCACCGGTTTCCGAAGACAACCTGTTTAACATTATTAAATATGGAATGAATCCTAGATATCATCCTTGTCTTGCAACTAACGTGGTTAGGGATATTGATGGTTTGTTAGAAGTCGCGAAAAATTTTGAAGCCTTTCAAGGTTCACGACCAGCACGTTTGGCTATTGCACCGATTAGTGCTCAAGTTGTAGGTCAACCCAGTTCTATAGTGTGTATGAAGTGTGATGCAACTGGTCACAACTATCGTAATTGTCCTAACGTTTCAGGGGCAGTGTGCTTCAAGTGTAAGCGTGTTGGTGCAATCACACGCGATTGTCCTAGTTGTAATTCTGGTCCGTCAAAAAACGAATAAGTGGCGCACTGAGAGGTCCATCGGTGTCGCCCGTTTATATGAATAATTCCCCGGATAATAGACTTTTTATTGATGTTTTAGTTGCTGGCTCTTCGGTAAGAGCTCTTTTAGACTCTGGTGCTCAGGTTTCACTAATTGATATATCCCTCTTATCGGAGCTCGGTATAACATATCACGAGGATATCCGGCCTTATGTTGTTTCCGCCGACAATTCTCCTATTGAAATTCTAGGCGGTTTGGACGTCCCCATTCTTTTTAGTGGCATTCGCGTTCTGCACCCCTGTCTAGTGAGCAGTAATCTTCCTACTGCATTTATTTTAGGAATTGAGTTTTGGAATGCTGTTGGTCTCATTGACATTTTAAAGAAGGCATTCCGTGATGGTTTGTCAGGTAAGCTTTACGTTGCTTCACATCATGTTCCTGTCGCAGTCCCACGAGTAGGTGAGGTTCGCTATGTCCACCCTCGTACGGTGCTTGCACCACTGCAGGAATCAAAACTCCAATGTGTTATTGACGAGTTTGAGGAGATTTCTTCTGATAAAGCTGGATTAGGTTGTACTTCGTGGCTTTCGCATAAGATTCAGACTGGTTGGTTCGCCCATTCGCCAACGTTACTATCCCTTATCTCCAGTCAAACTCAAGATTCTCAACGAAGAGATCGACAAGATGTTAGAGTCAGGCGTTATTCGTCCCTCACTATCACCCTGGGCTTCCCCAGTGGTGATGGTTACCAAGAAAGATGGTAGTGTCAGGTTTTGCGTGGACAGTAGGAAGTTGAACAGCGTTACCATCAGGGATTCATACCCTCTCCCGCGCGTCCAGGACATCCTTGGTAACCTACGAGGTGCCAAATATCTAACTTCGTTGGATTTTAGGAGCGCCTTTTGGCAAATCCCCTTAGCTGATAAGGCCAGTTGTGAGAAAACGGCCTTTATTGTACCCCAAAGGGGCCTCTTTGAGTTTGTTCGTCTCCCTTTTGGTTTAACCAACGCTGCGTCCGAGATGCAGAGGCTTACTGACATGATTGTCAATTTTGAATATACCCCTGAGTCTGAGGATTTTATCTTCGGCTATGTTGATGATTTGATTTTGGTGTCTCGTGATTTTGACAGTCATATGCGGCTTATTCGTAAGGTTCGTGATAGGTTGAAAGAAGCTGGTCTTACGGTTAATTTAGATAAGTGCGAGTTTTGTAAGTCAGAATTGAAGTATCTCGGCTACATCGTCAATGAGCGTGGTCTTCAAACTGATCCGAAGAAATTAGAGCTATTAGGGATTACCCTACCCCTTCTTCTGCCAAGTCTCTACGTGCTTTCATTGGTATGTGTTCGTATTATCGCCGTTTCGTGGATGGTTTTTCTTCGATTATTGCTCCTCTGACGGCACTTATCGGTAAGAGAAAGGGACGTGATCCCATCGATTGGAACGATAGTGCTAGTGAAGCTTTTTCTAAATTGAAGGATGCCTTGATGAGCGCTCCGTTGATGGCTTGCCCGGATTTTTCGAAACCTTTTATCCTTCAATGTGACGCTAGCCAGGTTGGCTTAGGCTCGGTCCTGGCTCAAGAGTTTGACGGCGTTGAACATCCAATTGCTTATTATTCTCGTTTATTCACTAAAGCTGAACGTGGATACGGGACAACCGAACATGAGCTTCTCGCCGTTGTTGATTCCATAAAGCATTTCCGCGGATATCTCGATGGAATGAGGTTTAAGATCATTACTGACCATATTGCTCTTAAATGGTTGATCACCCTTGATAATCCTACCGGGCGCTTGGGTCGTTGGGCAACTTTGATTTCCCAATATAACTTTGAGATTGAACATAAAAAGGTGTCCTTAATGTTGTTCCTGACGCCTTGTCCCGCGCTCAAGTTGGGCTTATCTCATTCGCGCGTGGCATGGATCCTTCTGGAGATCCTTGGTATGAACGAATTTACCAGGGAGTTTTGGACAATCCTCAAATGTTTACTGCATTTGCTCTTCGGGATGGTGTCTTAATGCGCAGGGTATCTATCGAAAACCCTTTAGCACCTAATCCATGGCGTATAGTTCTTCCTGCTTCAAGGACTAGAGAGGCGGTTGCTGAAATTCATAATGGATTTCCCAACGTTCATCCTGGTGTTATGAAAACGTATTTAAAAGCTCGTGACTTATACTATTGGCCGAATATGTACCGTGATGTTACAAGGTTCCTTTCCGAATGTCAGATTTGAAAGTCTTATAAAATTGCAAATTCACAACCTCGTGGACTTCGCTTATTTCCTCGTCGTGTTGCGGCTCCAATGGATCTTCTTTCCATTGACTTAATTGGTCCTTTACCGGTTAGCCGTAATGAGTGTCGTTATATTTTGACTTTGGTTGACGTTTTTACCAAATTTGTTTGGTTGGTCCCTTTGAAGTTGGTGAATGCGAGGTCAATATCGATGGCATTAGAGTCGGAGGTTATTTTGCGGTACGGTGTTCCTACTAACATTCTCTGTGACAACGCTACAGTTTTTCATAGTCGTCAATTTCTGGATTTCCTGGCGAGCTATAATATTCCAGGTCCGTGTTATACCCCATATTATTCGCCACAAGCGAATGTTGTGGAGAGATATAACCAGGTCGTGATTACTACTTTGAGCATTTTAGTTGAAAATGACCAACGCAGTTGGTCGGGTCATTTACATCGGGTCGCTCTTTATTTAAACTCTTGTATAAATTTGGCTACTGCTTATACACCGAAT
Source organism: Pammene aurita (assembly GCA_947086415.1). Taxonomy (NCBI): domain Eukaryota; kingdom Metazoa; phylum Arthropoda; class Insecta; order Lepidoptera; family Tortricidae; genus Pammene; species Pammene aurita. The sequence goes on from OX352294.1 coordinate 39,190,398, forward strand.
TTTTTGATGTACGGCCGCGAGTTGTCAATGATTCGTGAACGTGTTGAGAATCAGGTTGTGGACCAAGATGTGGGACTCAGCCGGATGGAACGCGCTTCGAATCTTCAGACGCTTCGTGAGGTATACGATAAAGTTTCTGATTCGATGGCTTTAGCCTTTCATCGTAACGCCGCCAAGTTCAACACGAACCGTTGTTCGCCAAGAATCGTTGGTAACCAAATCGTTTGGCGCCGGAATTTCCAGCGTGGATCCGCTGATCCTTTTCGAGGCGGTAAATTCGCTCCACGTTTCGTTCGGTGCCGTGTGGTTAGACGGGTGTCTCCACAGGTATATGTACTGGCTGATACCGATTCCGAGCACTTCGGTACATATCATATTAAAGATATCTTGAAATAGTTTCTTCTTTCGGCCCGTTCAGTTTTCTCAAAATTCTAAAATGCGCTTTAGTCCGCCATTCTCTTATCGGTAATCCTTGCTTGATTCGTTTCTTATCGTTTTTTTGTTTTCGTTTGAGCGTTTCCTTGCTCCTTTTTCCAGATTTGACTTTTTTTTACCGTTTGTGCTTAAGGCTTCGTTTATCTTTCCCGGTCTATGATAGCCTGGTTGTATAATTTGATGACTCGATGTGAGGGATTAAGATCTGTGGTCAGGTCAGTTTCTGTCCTATCCCGGCCGTCACGTCTTGGACCGCGTGACGCGTTGGTTGGCGTTTTGTCATCTTGTTAATCTATTAGGTTAGTCTTTAGGGGTAATGTTAATAACTGGTTAGTTTTGTTTTTTTGGAATTCGTTTAGGGTTCTCTTGTTGTACCTTTTTTTGGCCTTAGCATTAAGTTGTGTTTTTTTGTTGCTTGGGGTTAGTTTTCTTGTGTTTTCTTGTGTTGTTGTTCGTTTGTTACTTTGTTTGGTAGGGAGATGCTGTAGCATGACGCTACGTATCGTACGACATCTGTCGACTTTCTTTAGAACTTCTGAACTTCTGTGTCTAAGGGAGGTCTAAGGCTAGGTCACGGTTGATATATAAAAAGCGTACATTGTGATTCACGGCATTACAGTTAGATGGCGCTTATATCAGTCCGCTTTTTGTAATACGTCTGGCAGTTATAAAATTTAGATAATACTCGTGCTAATTTTGAATGTGAATTTTTGAGGTATTCCAGATTGTCAAAAAGAAAAAAGTTGATTTTTGATTGAGTGTGTCATAGCGACGGGAGATTTTTAAAGAAAAACAGATATTCTGGTTTTGTCTGAGAGTTTTGCTGTAATTTGCTTAGTTGCATCGAGTTGAAGTGCGATCTATTTCTGTAGATCTTTGCGCTCAAACATTATATAGCAAGTGCTAATACATTATTAAATACAAATTTTTAAAAACCAAATACGTCGCCGGACAAAAAGGCAACCAGAGGGACCGCCTGAGCCGGAAGGATTCCGGAAGGCACTTGTGGGTGCCGGACCGGCGAGACGGTCTGCAACTGCCGCGTTTTCCGCGGGTTTCTTCACCATTCATCGGAGAATTAGAGTCCGCATCCAGCGGGCTCTCCAAGTGAGAAAAGGAGTTCAGCGAGCTATTGGGTCCGCCTAAATCAAAGCGGACACTTGCCCACGAACTCTTTTTAATTTAAAACAACAGCTTTAGCCATCCTGGTTACGAGAATATCAAATTATTTAATTTTTTTTTAAAAACGTTATAAATCCGATTCCTTTTCTTTGTATCCAGTATTTTTGTGCCATAATAGTTTTTTTGTTGTTTTGCTAAATTTCCCCAAATTCCTATTGCCTCGTTTGACGGGCATATAAAGACCTGGCTCTTTAATTTAGGCTACGTTCAGCCAGCGAATCATCTGTCACCATCCATATCACCCGCCTCATTAACCCATTATTTTCCTGCAGCCAAATTATTACCAGCCGAGTCTTTATTTTTACTTACCAGTTTTGCTAACTATTGAATGTGAAATATCCTTATATAGGTACAGTTGTCTTCATTTTTAAGTGAAGTGCTAATATTAAATATTTTTATTATTGTAATTTAATTACATTCTGGTTGTTGAATGTGAATGTGAAATAGGTACAGTTGTCTTCATTTTTAAGTGAAGTGCTAATTTTAAATATTTTTATTATTGTAATTTAATTGCATTCTGACCACTAGGGAAGTTATTGAATGTGAAATATCCTTATATAGATGCCGTTATTGTGATTTTTACGTGAAATGCTAAATTTTAAATAATTGACTATTTTTACTAATCTTAAATATTTTTACTTTGTCTTCAAAATTAAACGTGTTAATGCAATTATAGAAGTGTTTTACTGCAAAATGGCGCCCGATAAGGTAAAGAACTCTGGATTTACTTTTAATAATTGTAATTAAATATTTTTTTTTGGATTTGTGAGACGGTGACCGTAGACCGGTCGCGGTTCTATTAACCTTGATTTTGGTTTGTTTCAGCCTGCTGCCTCCTTACGTCCCATCATTAACCCGAATTCCGTTATATTGAAATATTGCGGCCTCCTAGCCTAGTCGGTAGTGACCCTGCCTATGAAGCAGGAGGTCCCGGGTTCGAATCCTGGTCAGGGCATTTATTTGTGTGTGTATCACGGATATTTGTTCCTGAGTTATGGATGTTTTCTATGTATTTAAGTATTTATATGTATATATCTATTACATATATCGTCGTCTAGTAACCACAACACAAGCCTTTTTGAGCTTACTGTGGGACTAGGTTGATTTGTGTAAGATTGTCCCATAATATTTATTTATTTATTTATTTATTATTTATTTATTGCTTTTATTTATGTTAAAAAAAAAAACGAATTTATCTGTTGACCTTTACTTATGCCTTTTTCTCAATTACCCGTAACATATCCCGAATACCTTATTTCATAGTTTGAGTCCTGTAGTTAGAGCCCGTAGACGTTAGGGAATACGCAGGTAAGTCAGACATAGAATGTATGATTTGCGTTTTGTTTTTTTTTTCAGAAACTGAACTTTTTTTTTTGAATTCGAACTCTAACTTAGCATCTAGACTTCGAGTGCTATTTTCTTTCTTTGTCTTAAGCGCTTGGTTTAGACCACTGATATACTCGAACTTCAGATTTTAATTTTGAGTCCGATTAACTTTATTTTTGTTTGAACTTGCAACGCAAGACAACTTTCGACTTTTCGCCATGTCGCACTTAAGTAATGAAGGATCAATTGCTGAGACACCTCATGCGCACTCATCTTTAAACTCGTACGATCCGAGGATTTTAGATCCAATGGCAGACGATGAAGAACAGTTTTTTGATTCTGAACCACGACCCCAGGTGATGCATATGTCCGGACTTCCCCCGCCTTTTCCTTTCAAAGATTATTCACTTACGAAATGGAACTTGAACTTTTCCGGGGACACTTGTGTTCGCGAATTTTTCTTTCGAATCGAGGAAGAAGGTATGGCGCGTAACGTCAATCCTTCATATGTTGTCAGACGTTTCCATGAATTGTTGTCAGATAGTGCCTTGAAACATTTTAGGGCAATCAGATATCCGGGTCTTACTTACGCGGAATTAAAGTCTGAATTCGTTAAAACCTTCGACGTAGCCGATTTCGATTTCAAGCTTGAGAGCCAACTTCGCGCTTTATCACAGAAGGACAACCAGTCAGTGGTTGATTTTGTTATTCAGGCGCGCGATCTAAACGCAAAGCTTCGTGCACCGGTTTCCGAAGACAACCTGTTTAACATTATTAAATATGGAATGAATCCTAGATATCATCCTTGTCTTGCAACTAACGTGGTTAGGGATATTGATGGTTTGTTAGAAGTCGCGAAAAATTTTGAAGCCTTTCAAGGTTCACGACCAGCACGTTTGGCTATTGCACCGATTAGTGCTCAAGTTGTAGGTCAACCCAGTTCTATAGTGTGTATGAAGTGTGATGCAACTGGTCACAACTATCGTAATTGTCCTAACGTTTCAGGGGCAGTGTGCTTCAAGTGTAAGCGTGTTGGTGCAATCACACGCGATTGTCCTAGTTGTAATTCTGGTCCGTCAAAAAACGAATAAGTGGCGCACTGAGAGGTCCATCGGTGTCGCCCGTTTATATGAATAATTCCCCGGATAATAGACTTTTTATTGATGTTTTAGTTGCTGGCTCTTCGGTAAGAGCTCTTTTAGACTCTGGTGCTCAGGTTTCACTAATTGATATATCCCTCTTATCGGAGCTCGGTATAACATATCACGAGGATATCCGGCCTTATGTTGTTTCCGCCGACAATTCTCCTATTGAAATTCTAGGCGGTTTGGACGTCCCCATTCTTTTTAGTGGCATTCGCGTTCTGCACCCCTGTCTAGTGAGCAGTAATCTTCCTACTGCATTTATTTTAGGAATTGAGTTTTGGAATGCTGTTGGTCTCATTGACATTTTAAAGAAGGCATTCCGTGATGGTTTGTCAGGTAAGCTTTACGTCGCTTCACATCATGTTCCTGTCGCAGTCCCACGAGTAGGTGAGGTTCGCTATGTCCACCCTCGTACGGTGCTTGCACCACTGCAGGAATCAAAACTCCAATGTGTTATTGACGAGTTTGAGGAGATTTCTTCTGATAAAGCTGGATTAGGTTGTACTTCGTGGCTTTCGCATAAGATTCAGACTGGTTGGTTCGCCCATTCGCCAACGTTACTATCCCTTATCTCCAGTCAAACTCAAGATTCTCAACGAAGAGATCGACAAGATGTTAGAGTCAGGCGTTATTCGTCCCTCACTATCACCCTGGGCTTCCCCAGTGGTGATGGTTACCAAGAAAGATGGTAGTGTCAGGTTTTGCGTGGACAGTAGGAAGTTGAACAGCGTTACCATCAGGGATTCATACCCTCTCCCGCGCGTCCAGGACATCCTTGATAACCTACGAGGTGCCAAATATCTAACTTCGTTGGATTTTAGGAGCGCCTTTTGGCAAATCCCCTTAGCTGATAAGGCCAGTTGTGAGAAAACGGCCTTTATTGTATCCCAAAGGGGCCTCTTTGAGTTTGTTCGTCTCCCTTTTGGTTTAACCAACGCTGCGTCCGAGATGCAGAGGCTTACTGACATGATTGTCAATTTTGAATATACCCCTGAGTCTGAGGATTTTATCTTCGGCTATGTTGATGATTTGATTTTGGTGTCTCGTGATTTTGACAGTCATATGCGGCTTATTCGTAAGGTTCGTGATAGGTTGAAAGAAGCTGGTCTTACGGTTAATTTAGATAAGTGCGAGTTTTGTAAGTCTGAATTGAAGTATCTCGGCTACATCGTCAATGAGCGTGGTCTTCAAACTGATCCGAAGAAATTAGAGCTATTAGGGATTACCCTACCCCTTCTTCTGCCAAGTCTCTACGTGCTTTCATTGGTATGTGTTCGTATTATCGCCGTTTCGTGGATGGTTTTTCTTCGATTATTGCTCCTCTGACGGCACTTATCGGTAAGAGAAAGGGACGTGATCCCATCGATTGGAACGATAGTGCTAGTGAAGCTTTTTCTAAATTGAAGGATGCCTTGATGAGCGCTCCGTTGATGGCTTGCCCGGATTTTTCGAAACCTTTTATCCTTCAATGTGACGCTAGCCAGGTTGGCTTAGGCTCGGTCCTGGCTCAAGAGTTTGACGGCGTTGAACATCCAATTGCTTATTATTCTCGTTTATTCACTAAAGCTGAACGTGGATACGGGACAACCGAACATGAGCTTCTCGCCGTTGTTGATTCCATAAAGCATTTCCGCGGATATCTCGATGGAATGAGGTTTAAGATCATTACTGACCATATTGCTCTTAAATGGTTGATCACCCTTGATAATCCTACCGGGCGCTTGGCTCGTTGGGCAACTTTGATTTCCCAATATAACTTTGAGATTGAACATAAAAAAGGTGTCCTTAATGTTGTTCCTGACGCCTTGTCCCGCGCTCAAGTTGGGCTTATCTCATTCGCGCGTGGCATGGATCCTTCTGGAGATCCTTGGTATGAACGAATTTACCAGGGAGTTTTGGACAATCCTCAAATGTTTACTGCATTTGCTCTTCGGGATGGTGTCTTAATGCGCAGGGTATCTATCGAAAACCCTTTAGCACCTAATCCATGGCGTATAGTTCTTCCTGCTTCAAGGACTAGAGAGGCGGTTGCTGAAATTCATAATGGATTTCCCAACGTTCATCCTGGTGTTATGAAAACGTATTTAAAAGCTCGTGACTTATACTATTGGCCGAATATGTACCGTGATGTTACAAGGTTCCTTTCCGAATGTCAGATTTGAAAGTCTTATAAAATTGCAAATTCACAACCTCGTGGACTTCGCTTATTTCCTCGTCGTGTTGCGGCTCCAATGGATCTTCTTTCCATTGACTTAATTGGTCCTTTACCGGTTAGCCGTAATGAGTGTCGTTATATTTTGACTTTGGTTGACGTTTTTACCAAATTTGTTTGGTTGGTCCCTTTGAAGTTGGTGAATGCGAGGTCAATATCGATGGCATTAGAGTCGGAGGTTATTTTGCGGTACGGTGTTCCTACTAACATTCTCTGTGACAACGCTACAGTTTTTCATAGTCGTCAATTTCTGGATTTCCTGGCGAGCTATAATATTCCAGGTCCGTGTTATACCCCATATTATTCGCCACAAGCGAATGTTGTGGAGAGATATAACCAGGTCGTGATTACTACTTTGAGCATTTTAGTTGAAAATGACCAACGTAGTTGGTCGGGTCATTTACATCGGGTCGCTCTTTATTTAAACTCTTGTATAAATTTGGCTACTGCTTATACACCGAATTTTTTGATGTACGGCCGCGAGTTGTCAATGATTCGTGAACGTGTTGAGAATCAGGTTGTGGACCAAGATGTGGGACTCAGCCGGATGGAACGCGCTTCGAATCTTCAGACGCTTCGTGAGGTATACGATAAAGTTTCTGATTCGATGGCTTTAGCCTTTCATCGTAACGCCGCCAAGTTCAACACGAACCGTTGTTCGCCAAGAATCGTTGGTGACCAAATCGTTTGGCGCCGGAATTTCCAGCGTGGATCCGCTGATCCTTTTCGAGGCGGTAAATTCGCTCCACGTTTCGTTCGGTGCCGTGTGGTTAGAAGGGTGTCTCCACAGGTATATGTACTGGCTGATACCGATTCCGAGCACGTCGGTACCTATCATATTAAAGATATCTTGAAATAGTTTCTTCTTTCGGCCCGTTCAGTTTTCTCAAAATTCTAAAATGCGCTTTAGTCCGCCATTCCCTTATCGGTAATCCTTGCTTGATTCGTTTCTTATCGTTTTTTTGTTTTCGTTTGAGCGTTTCCTTGCTCCTTTTTCCAGATTTGACTTTTTTTTACCGTTGGTTTGTTGGTTGCTTCGTTTATCTTTCCCGGTCTATGATAGCCTGGTTGTATAATTTGATGACTCGATGTGAGGGATTAAGATCTGTGGTCAGGTCAGTTTCTGTCCTATCCCGGCCGTCACGTCTTGGACCACGTGACGCGTTGGTTGGCGTTTTGTCATCTTGTTAATCTATTAGGTTAGTCTTTAGGGGTAATGTTAATAACTGGTTAGTTTTGTTTTTTTGGAATTCGTTTAGGGTTCTCTTGTTGTACCTTTTTTTGACCTTAGCATTAAGTTGTGTTTTTTTGTTGCTTGGGGTTAGTTTTCTTGTGTTTTCTTGTGTTGTTGTTCGTTTGTTACTTTGTTTGGTAGGGAGATGCTGTAGCATGACGCTACGTATCGTACGACATCTGTCGACTTTCTTTAGAACTTCTGAACTTCTGTGTCTAAGGGAGGTCTAAGGCTAGGTCACGGTTGATATATAAAAAGCGTACATTGTGATTCACGGCATTACAGTTAGATGGCGCTTATATCAGTCCGCATTTTGTAATACGTCTGGCAGTTATAAAATTTAGATAATACTCGCGCTAATTTTGAATGTGAATTTTTGAGGTATTCTAGATTGTCAAAAAGAAAAAAGTTGATTTTTGATTGAGTGTGTCAGAGCGACGGGAGATTTTTAAAGAAAAACAGATATTCTGGTTTTGTCTGAGAGTTTTGCTGTAATTTGCTTAGTTGCATCGAGTTGAAGTGCGATCTATTTCTGTAGATCTTTGCGCTCAAACATTATATAGCAAGTGCTAATACATTATTACATACAAATTTTTAAAAACCAAATACGTCGCCGGAGAAAAAGGCAACCAGAGGGACCGCCTGAGCCGGGAGGATTCCGGAAGGCACTTGTGGGTGCCGGACCGGCGAGACGGTCTGCAACTGCCGCGTTTTCCGCGGGTTTCTTCACCATTCATCGGAGAATTAGAGTCCGCATCCAGCGGGCTCTCTAAGTGAGAAAAGGAGTTCAGCGAGCTATTGGGTCCACCTGAATCAAAGCGGACACTTGCCCACGAACTCTTTTTAATTTAAAATAACAGCTTTAGCCATCCTGCTTTCGAGAATATCAAATTATTTACATTTTTTTTAAAAACGTTATAAATCCGATTCCTTTTCTTTGTATCCAGTATTTTTGTGCCATAATAGTTTTTTTGTTGTTTTGCTAAATTTCCCCAAATTCCAATTGCCTCGTTTGACGGGCATATAAAGACCTGGCTCTTTAATTTAGGCTACGTTCAGCCAGCGAATCATCTGTCACCATCCATATCACCCGCCTCATTAACCCATTATTTTCCTGCAGCCAAATTATTACCAGCCGAGTCTTTATTTTTACTTACCAGTTTTGCTAACTATTGAATGTGAAATATCCTTATATAGGTACAGTTGTCTTCATTTTTAAGTGAAGTGCTAATATTAAATATTTTTATTATTGTAATTTAATTACATTCTGGTTGTTGAATGTGAATGTGAAATAGGTACAGTTGTCTTCATTTTTAAGTGAAGTGCTAATTTTAAATATTTTTATTATTGTAATTTAATTGCATTCTGACCACTAGGGAAGTTATTGAATGTGAAATATCCTTATATAGATGCCGTTATTGTGATTTTTACGTGAAATGCTAAATTTTAAATAATTGACTATTTTTGCTAATCTTAAATATTTTTACTTTGTCTTCAAAATTAAACGTGTTAATGCAATTATAGAAGTGTTTTACTGCACTTCTTATAGATCTACGCATTATTGTGTATCTTTAAGATGTAATATTACTGTATTACTGTTTTGAAAAAATAAGTCCCGCCGAGTTTCTTGCCGGTCATAAATAATTCTTCCCGGGTCAGAGGTGTAGGGTTAGAACCGGAGGTAGTTTGTTTTTTCTCTCTGACGTTCATAAGTGCATTGTAATGTACCTAAATTGAAGAATAAATATCTTTTATCTTTTATCTTTTTACCTTGCAGTTACTGGTGTCGATCCTGTCACTAATACTGAGACCTTCCACTGCATCCTTCATTTTCGCTATGTATGAGCCGCAGGCATGACCAAGACGGCGGTGCCAAATTTGTGAAGACACTGCCATTGCAACGTTAGTCGTATTTTCTGGCATATTCAATTTGTAAACGCCGTTCGTCAAAGTAGCCGTAGCAACTAGCTGTCCACTTTTGTTGTATATGTCACAACCTTTCTCAGTGAAGTCTACTTTGTTACCTTTCTTTATCAGTTGGCTTAAGGGTAATAGGTTCGTCGTTAAAGTCGGTACACATAAAACATGTTCGACAGTTATGTCGAATTCACTTTATGGCGTCACTGTCGCAATCTGTACGTTGTCGCTGCACAATACTGGCAGACATGCCTTGTTTGCTACAACAATCTCGCTAGTAGCCGGCTCGTACGATGCATTCATAACCCAACTTTCATTGGCGGTTAGGTGATTACTGCAACCACTATCAACATAGTAATCGTTTTTCTTGAAATCGCCACTCAAAAAAACAGCCCTGAATGCATGTGACTGTTTTCGTGTACTATTTTTAACTGACATCGAGTAATTTTCCGAATTTGGACACTGATTTCTGTAATGGCCGCTCGATTTACATTTAAAACATTTGACGTTTCTGACTTTTGACGTTTCGCCGCCGTCCTGTTTACCACTGACAATCTTCTTATTTTTATTTTTCTGATTATGTTGGTAACTTGACATACTCGCGAATGCGCTCTCAATCTCGTTCCCATTCCCGGTCAAATTTGAATTTTTCTCTTCCATGTCTAAGAGTTTCGTTTTAATGGCGTCTGTCGTGATAGGAATGCCGGAATGCTCTATTGCCATAATCATCAGGGAATATTTCTCTGGCAAACCTGCTAATAATAGCGAGCCGATCCATTCATCACTTATAGCAAAACCAGTACTACTCAACTTTTGACCATTTTCAACCACCTTCGTTACGTATTCTGTCATCGACTTGGAATTTTCAAGTCTTATTGAAATTAAGTTTCGCAACAACGTAATTCTTCTGGCGAAACCAGAGTCATCAAATAAGTTTTTGAGTTTTGTCCACAACTCAAACGTAGTTTTGACGCCTTTTACATGGACATACAAGGAAGGTTCGATTGTCAAAATCAATTTCGCACGGGCTTTCTCATCATCTGCAGCTTCTGTACTAGCCTCACCTTTGTATTCTGGGTTACGCGTGATAAACTTCTGCGTCCCGTCTAGTATCAAAAAATTCTCTGCAGAAAAGACCCATTCGCAATAATTTTCTCGGCCACGTAGTTTGGGCACATTTGCCACGTAATTCGGTGGCGACATCTTCGGATTTCTGTCACAGGTCACTCACAAACTATTTCACACGAAACACGAATAATTTGAACCTAATTCTTGACTAGCACCACATATTTTTCAATTAAATACCCATAACCTATAATAAAATACGTGCATTGCTACCGAAGACTATTTATTGAGTGACAGATAGAAACATCATCTAGAATATATTTGGAACACCAATGTTCCTTATTTGAAAACTAAAGAGTAGATGGCGCAGCTATAGATATCAAGGTTAAGTATGTAATATCAAAATAACAAAACCTAAAGCACTTAAGTGCTTTTAAACAGCTGAAAGCTGTACAGTTGCGTTGTGGTTTGCTGCACTAAAGCTAAAGGCTTTACAAAAGCATTTAGATATGCCATTATACAACCGTTATACAGCTCAAAGCATCATATAATGCGACAAGTTGCTCGGTGAACGTATATAAGAGTTTATACGGTCCTTAAGTTCGAAATAAGTTAACTATTCATATGTTATAATGCTTCCTGTGTCACTTGGGGGGTGTCTATGCAACCGTGACGTCACTGTTGCATATCATTTTGTTAGGAGCGTTTTGAGAAACAAAAGGGAGTGACATATTTTGAATCTTATTTCTGACTTTTGTGTTGCTTTGACGCAATTAGCCCCATATAGACATTTGATCCTTACAACAAAACGAATCGATTGATACCATACATGAAATAAATTCATCATGCCTATTGGTACAGTCATTTATTTCCCGGACGGAACGGAATCGATATGGACGATACGACGGAATTGAAGCGCTGGTGGCCTGCCGGTAAGACGTCCGACTTTCAATCCGAAGGTCGCGGGTTCAAACCCAGGCTCGTACAACTGAGTTTTTCGGATCTTATGTACGAAATACCATTTGATATTTACCAGTCGATTTTCGGTGAAGGAAAACATCGTGAGGAAACCGGATCTAGTCCCAGCAAGGCCTAGTTTTCCCTCTGGGTTGAAAGGTCAGATGGTAGTCGCTTTCGTAAACTTCCTGGGATTAGGTTGCCGAGCGGACCCCAAGCTCAATAGAGCAAAAAGCTGGGACAAACGCTAGGAGGAAGGAGAAGAAGAGACGGAACTGAGACGGTTGGGGCATTTAGAGCTGTGTTTGTGCATACAAATATATGTTCGTATTTATCTCCAAATCGCCTTAGTTGATTTAGTTGCCTTGTTTAACACCCACCAACAAAAGAACGTTTTAAGAGTTTTAAAATACTAACGGTTCCCTGTATGTTCAATCTAGAAGTCGCAAAGTTCATGTGGAAACGAACAAAGGACGAGTTCAAAACGCGCCGTCTGGATCAGCGTGAAACGGCTCGGGATATGAACCCAGAACCTATCTGCCAGATTGGCTATAGTAGTTTATGTAACTGTTACGTAATAAGGGTCCTTAAAACATGAGTGTGGTTTTATGAAATGAGCCGCAGGCGAATTTCATAATAAGATCACACGAGTGTTTTAAGGCCTAATTACGTACAGTTGCATACACTGCTTTATCTACACTCATATTATTTATCCAAAATGCCGTATTCGGAAACCATAGAATGGCCGCCATTGCACTGCCGTGGCCAACTCTCGTGTGCCGGCGGTCGCGCGGTCGCGTGTCGGGCTGTCGGCGGATGCGCGGGAGGGTGCAGGTGTACATTATGTTATCAAAACTCATAGCACATCAATAATTGAGCATGAAAAGTTAAAATTACGTTACTGCCACGGAGCTTATCATAGTAAAATCGGTCGTGGTAATGCTTGTCATTGTCTACGGTTTTTGAACGCATTTTAGAGTACTTACAGTATGAGTGTAGATAAAAATATTTAAAACATCAAATTCACTGTGGGTAGTGGGAGTTTCAAAATTCTTTTTGTTAGATAAGATGTACAACTTACATTATAGTATAGTATAGTACCTACAGACAATTTTTAAAGGACAATTATTTAGCCTGACATTTATTTTATTCTTTCTGTTGTGTTTGTAATTAGTATCATTATCTCTCTGATTCAAAATAGTGACACTTGGTAGGTATATATAATCCATATACAATCAACCTAAGATTTATTTTATTCGTTTTAGTTTGTAATTAGTAAGTAAGTATTATTGTCTCTTTTATTTACAATTTGTACATTGGTCGCTTTTACACTTTATCGTCGTGACGTGCCGTGGCACGATAAAACTCTATGGTTTCATTCATAAATGAACGATAGACTATAGACTATTTAAATATTAATGAAACCATAGAGTTATATCAAGCCGTGGCTCGTCACGATAAAGTATAAATACGACCATTTAGTATGGACTAGTAGGTATTTGTTTTTAATTTAACTATTGTGTTTTGTTTTTATTGCATTCTAGATTTGTATTGTAGTTTTTATCCTGGACATGAGTTTATGACATTAAATAAATTGAATCTAAATCTTAATAAAATATACTTGATACCTGCATCCCTTGAGCTCTTTAATTGCTCTTGAATATCCTATATAAATACCTAGAGTAAAAAAAATGAAAAATTGTGTATTTTATTTTTAACTTAGTTCTTAAGTTTAACTGTAAGTGGTTCGCCGCGATACAGGCGAAACCTAGTGCGGATACCCCTGACACATCCTGTATTTTTTTATATTTTTGCAATAAACTTATTCTTATTCTTAATATATTTATCCGTCTCTCGCTCTCAATTTGTTGCCTAAAATTCTCACTATCTTATAACGTCTAAGTTTTAGTTTAAGGAATACATTTTGCATGCCGTAACACGGCTAAATATGTGATATTTTTTTAAACCGTAAAACTTTGACCTATTGTTATCACATTTAACGCAAATAAGGAACTTACTTACCGTCTAAATAGGCCTTTAAGGGTTGACCGCAATCCGAAGTCCGCAATTTACGATAATTTATTCGGCGCAAACTGAAGCGTTTTCATATTTTCGCCTATAACCTCGATTTCGTACCCCATAAATTTTGAAGATAGCCCCTTCGTGCTCACTCGAGCTGTGAGTAGGTATTACGTATTTACGGTCGTTTTAATAGATTGCCGGGGAAGTGGCTGCTAACCTTTCAATATGGTGAAGAGCGCTGAAAAGAGTGGTTTCTCTATGAAATAGGGATGATGACACATGTTAAATTTCGAAATGGAGTTGAATGGATACAAAATGCTCATCTTGTAAAACTTTCACTTTAATAAGATTAATTGCTCAATTTATCTTATCAAAGTAAAAATTACAAAAAAATACTGAAAAGAGCCAAAGATGCCAACATTTTACGTGTTTTAAAAGTACGAAAAAAAACCAATAATATGTATTAATCTATCTAACATTTTACTGTTAAATAAATTGTGTAGCAACTATACAGATAAACGCAACGCTATTTTTCACGGTCGAAATAGCAATTTCATTATTTTCCCATGCTAAAAATTGGTAACTACTAAGTACTAAAGTCTGACATGAGCGTTTTGAGCGGCAAGTGCAAAATGTGCGAATGCCAAATTTTAAGTCTCCTTTCTGATTTTTATGTTGCTTTAACCGTTAAAGCAACACATAAAATTTAACGCATCTGGCCCCATAGGTATAGATAGACATTTGTTCCTCACAACAAAATGAATCAATTGATACCATAGGTACATGAAAAAATGCATCATGCCTGTTCTTATACAGAGTGTATAGTACTACTGGGTTAAAATCATCATCATAATCATCAATTATTTAAGAGCTGGGCTCTAGTCAGTGGAGCAATTACCGTGTATTTAAATCTGTCCGTTGCCTTCTTGCTTTTTTAATAGTTAATTAATACGGTGAGATTGTGATGGAAATCCTTTTAGTCTGTTTGATGGTTTGGCTTGCAAAGCAAAGCTTTGGTGTCGGACAAAGATCCACTTCCGGTCGTTGCGCCACAGCATTAACTATAGATAGGTACTCCCTAAATGTTTGCTTGGAAAAATACACTTTGTGAATAAAATAAATACAGAACATAACATATATCTGGAAAAACTACGCTAATAAAGTTTGGCCACGGACTTTCTCTCTTCAAGCATAGACAAAAATAATCATATCGTTTTATTTAACACGATGGTACACAAGCATACGGCCCGCCTGATGGTAAGCAGCTACCATAGCCTATGGACGCCTGCAACTCTAGAGTTGTCACATGCGCGTGGCCGACCCTTTACAAAAAGGAGGATTCACTGTGTTGACGACTACAGGAGTAAGAGCAATCTTTGGCAACCTTACTCACCAGCAGAAACACAACACTATGAGGGTCTAGTGCTATTTGGCTGTGGTTTTCTGTAAGGTGGAGGTACTTCCCCAGTCGGGCTCTGCTCCAGATTTGAGCGAGATGATATTCGCTTTGCTGTGCCCTATCACACATAGCAAGATGACATTCGCAGTACCCATACCTCTCTTTTGGACGTAGTTTAAGGACATACCCGGATCCGTACGTAGTTTAAGGACATACCCGGGTCCGGACGTAGTTTAAAGATATACCCAGATCCGGACGTAGTTTAAGGACGTACCTGGATCCGGACTAGAGTTGGGCACACTTGATTAAAATCGGTGATTGATTACTAATCATCGCTGATTGAATAACCGCTGATTAAATCGCTGATTGACGAATATATGATAAAATAAAATACAATAAAATGAAATGAAATGAAATAAAAACCGAAAACCAAAAACCAATAAACATTAAAATATAGCAATTTATCCAAAAATTATGTACCCGTACTCACTAAGTACCTAGGTACTGCCTCTGTTCCGTCAGGTTCCAAAAAAAGTGAAGCTAGTAGCTACGCAAAATCTAATCAATATCGAATCATCTAATCATATCATCTAATCAACTAAATCGTTAGTTTAACTAAGCATTCTGTATTACTAATGCAATCACTTCAGCTAATCATGAGTGAAACTAAAAATCGACATGATTTACTTTCATACTGACATTCATAATCATGTTCAAGTGATTATGAGTAACGTTCTCATTTTTAACTTTAGTTTCAATCACGTTAATTTTTGCTCAACTCTGATCCGGACTTAGTTTAAAAAGGGATGAGTATATCACATTACTATCACTGTTACTGCGAATTTTGTTTACCCGACTACAAACGTTACCTACATCATCTGTTAATTGCAATTCAAATCCAGCAGCAATTATAATTTTAATATATAACATGACCCATCAAGGAGTCAAATGCCAGGCATATTTGTTAAATATAGAAATTTAATTAAACTGAATATCACAAGTGCTCTGGATTCGTCCGTTTCTCACTCTATATTCCACTCGCGTTAACTACTCGTAGATACTTTGGAATTTATATGACTTCATTATGCTCTTAATAAGGCTCTGATATTTCCGGATCTCACAAATGTCTGTATAATTGTGGACTAGGTGAGAGTTTTAAGTATCTATGTTAATTTCAGATTAATGTCAATTTCAGACGACCGTGCCAGAGTGGAGGACTGTTATTTTGGCTTTGTTTTATCAAGCATATGCATGGTCCAGCTGATGAAAGGCGGTAAACATAACCTATAGACGCATATGGAAGCAGGTGACACCCAGAAGTGTCAAATTCGCGTATAGTAAAGTTGTGCTGGGTGGCTGAGCCCATATTTGGGTGAATTTCACAAGCATTTTAACCGCAGTTTCATTTTTATTACGAATTTATGACATAAAAGCTGCTCGTAATTCGTAAAAGACGTGTTTATATGATAGATAACAACATTTTCGAATAATATTGTGTCTTTTACAAATTATTAGCAACTTTTATGTTATAAATTCGTAACACAATTGAACCGGCGGTTGAAATGATTGTGAAATTAACCCATTTTTAAGTCGAAATAAGTACAAAGCAAACGAAAAGAAAATAATGATGACAAAGCAGACGCACTTTTTAAATTGAGTTTGACTTTTAACACACGTTGAGTCGTGCCTCTCCGTACAGTGCAGAACCTAAATCATGGTGTTGATTGAATTAGTTTTGATATCACCAACACGCGTTGCAACGCGTTTTAAAATTCCTTTTCCAGGTCGCATCCTTCACCATTTTCGTATTTTTCATTCCACATTTTACCGTGAAAGAGTTTTTACACTGAAAACATGGACTCTAAATAAATGACGCTCTCACCGAACTGATTCCAAAACACTGTCGTGCTTTCAATTTGCTTCTCTCCCTTTCCAGATGCGTTTTATTTTTCACCCACATATTTGCATAATCCTGAAGTTGCTGACTAGAAATTTGCACTTCTGCCAAGTTTGGAAATTACCATTTAAAAATGGCGAAGTCATCATTACCTACGGTGAACATCGTTTAGTTTAGCGAATAAGGAAATCATTCCAATGCTTAACATGCTAATGCTGAACAGTTGAGAGCCCTATCGGTTATTATAACTAACTTTTATTAATAATTAGTAAGCTAAAAGTTGACATGTAGGGGAAGTAACAAAAACTCGAACTTTTAAAGATTACGTAAGGCTTACTTATAAATAAATAGTAAAGAAACATTGAAAAATAAAAAAAAAGAATTAAAAAGAAAATAAAATAAAGAAATAAGAAATAGTGAAGAAATATTGAAGCATTAAATAAATATATCTAAATACCAAAGAACATTGTGATAGCTACGATAGCTATGACTGAAAATAGGATATTTACGATTTAGGTATATTTGATTTAATGACAAACTCCCTGGTAATTTTACTGTCTTCTTCTTCTCGTGTCGATGGTTTCAGACTGTGCAGGACCAAAAGGTAGCGACGCTTAGCGTACTCTGACGCATAGAGATGACAGTCAGGGCTGGCGCTGAAAAGTGCCTTTTTTGATCGTATGTATTTGTTTTCGCATTGGAACTCGGTGAAACCATCGTGGCGGGAGGATTAGCCGGTCAGCAAGAGTACTGACCGTTGCCCGGGGTGCGCCAGACGCTGGGATATCTCGTAGAAAATATCAGTTGCTCGTAGTGCGTCGTGCGGGGAGGCTCCTTCCATGCACCCCAATTTTACTGTGGAAATGCATCTTACATCTTGGGTAAGTGCCAGAAATAACGGAAATGCTTGGCAAAAAAGCTAGTAACTACCTAATAACTAAGCCGGCCGGTGGAAGATGGACTGTAGGATGGAAAGTGTATTCACGTGTAAGCAAAACTTAAACAAGTATTAAAAAGTTCCCGATTGAAATGGAAACTGTTATTCTCATGCTGTCACGAAAACACGAATCATATGAATCATATCCGTGCTGCACGGTTAGCACAAGAGTGACGCGACAGTATCTCGCGCGCGAGATAAACTACCCGACTCTTTTTAATTCATACAGTCAGAAAACGACAGATAGACTATCTCGCGCGCGAGATACTGTCGCGTCACTCTTGTGCTGACCGTGCTGGTGAAAAGATAGTATGACAATTAAAGGTACTTGAACTCTCCCAACAGTTCAGTCCCGCCCCGTACCAATTAAAGTCCAACAAAGACCCAAAATAGATCCAATTAGTTGTCAAAAGGCACTAATCGAGTTCCAACGTTCTGGTGCGCTGATTGCACATAATGATTCCAAGTCTAAGTAACGTTAATCACTAATCAGACGCAGAGTCTCAAAGACTGAATATGTTGGAACTCTAATCAAAGCTGGAGCTGATTAAAAGACCCGAGGCGCCTTAATTGCACTGTTCGAGTGCATAGCGCTGTGGGGCTGTCCATTAATTACGTCACACGTTGCGAGGGTGGGAGCGGATTCACAATGTGACAAGTTGTGACAAGGGGGTGAGAAGTCCCAAACCTTGTGATGTCACATATATATTCAAAAGTTGCCAAGCGGACCCCTGGCTGGCTCTATTGAGTCATGCCTAAAGTCGGAACATACGCTAGGAGGATGATGATGACTTTGATTTGACTACAAGGCATCTTACAAAGATATTATTGGAATGTGGAGTGTAGTCTTCTAGTGAAAGAATTTTTGAGTGGGTGTGTCAGTACGTGTTGTTATTTGATCAGTCTATCAAATCAAGTTCATGTGAAATAGGTATCAAAAAGAGATTGCTTAACGTCAAACGATATCTAGCTCCTGTCAGTAAATAAGTGTGGCGAACTTAGAGCATTCAACCCGGAGTGGCCATTTTCTATACACAAAAAGTCTGCCGATTTTTGCGGGGGAGGGGATTCGTACGTAACGTATAAATAGCCACGTCAGGTAAACATCAGTCCATACAATAAATGACGTATGTATGCCGCCGGTCATATGTCTTCGGCAGAGGGGAACCTGTCAATGGCCCCTCCGGTTGGTTGGACGCTCCAAGGCGACGAAGCCTATTGCGGGTTCCACCATTGGTCTGTATGATACGAAGGCTGTTTCGGATTTGTATTTTAGCCATCTAACGAAGCCTGTGTTGAGGATAAAAAAAATGTGTATAAATCAAATATATCGCAGCGGCCAAGCTACTGAAAAATATCTGAACATGCTCTTTATCGCATTGACAATAGAGGTGTTGTTCAGATTTGTGACCACGTTGGCCGCTACGAAACGTGTTTTCAACCGACTTCAAAATTTCGAAGGATATCAATTCGTCGGGGTCTTTGTTTTTTTTTGCAATTTTTTTTAAATGTATGTTCACCGATTATTCGAAGACGGCTGGACCGACTTGGAAAATTCTTTTTTTGTTTGAAAGAGTATACTTCACAGTTGGTCTCATTGTAACCAGGTCAGGATTTGATGATGGGATCATGGAGAAATCAAGGGAACTCTTCAACGCTTATAGGCACACCTATAGTGATTAGAGTATTTTTTACAGCAGCTCGAGCATTTGCTTTTGGAAAGGTGGAGGCTAAGTGAAGTCAGTTCTTTTTTGTTTAAAATTATTTTAAATTTATTTTCAATAAAAGTATGGTACAATTTTACAAAAATATCTGTTTCGCCAAACATTAAAGTTTATCTGATGGCGACTGTACAATAAAGAGTTTACAAATAAACAAACAAATTCAATGGTTTTAGAAATTTTACATGACAGTTTCATTGATTTTCAGAATTACAATTCGTTTAGAAATCATTTTGATTACAAATAATGATTTTATAACAAATTATAGTTTTTTTTTTAAATTTAGATATAGTTCTACTCCTAGTGTATTTTATTTCTTTTAGATTCCGCGTTGAACGTATATCAATCAACACTCAACATAAGCCCTTCGAAAACATTGTTACCTTAAGTTACAGAAAAATAGGTTACTGTAATAAGTGTTACAAAGTAACAAGTTGCATTTAAAGTTCATGAGCAAAGATACTTTGAATATAAGCACCCCATCTAATGAAACTCGGAAAATGGCGGCAGACACTAGTGATGTGCCGCTGGAAAAAATCCCGAAAATATTCCTGATTAAATTATCCGGGACATTGTTATTTTCCCGATACTGTTGGCAAAGCAAGGGAACATTCAATTTATTATCAACATGCATCGTGGTACTAAAATGTCGTTACAAACGGAGAGCTGGCTACGTCAGGCTACGCCAGGGTCGGCAACGCGCTTGTGACACTTCTGGAGTTACAGGGCATCCATAGGTTACGGTAGCTGCTTACTACCAGGTGTTTGTCGACTTTTTTTTATTCCGTCTTTGTATACTAGTAATCCGCCTCGAACTGAGAACTTGCGATTTACTTGCAAACAAGTTAGCCAGTATAACAAGACCCTTCTAAAGATATTTATTCGCCTTCTAGCTCCACAACCCCTTGATCGATCCTGCTTATATACGAACTCTCAAATTATATATATCTCTGCTACAAACCCAAAAAAAATCATAAAGATCAGAAAAACGTTACTAAAGTTATCGCGGAACAAACCCTCAACATCAAAAAGCCATCGAAATGCCGAGACGTCCCGCCGATGTTGTTTGTTAGAACTTCACTTCGCTTACGCTCCGCTCATTGGAAAAAAGTCTTGGAAAAATTCCCGGTAACGGCACATCACTAGACGCGACCAATTTGCCTTAAAAAGTAGGGAGGAATCTAATTTGGCTTCTGTTCGACTACGTTCCTCACTGCCTCAGTAACGTGACAAGAAACTTTTCATTAGATCCCACTTCTACTATTTAGGACCTAGGCGCAGATCACTTATTACTAGATGGAGCATGTAAGATTCTTGAATTCTACATATTGTATAAATCAGTACATATTGGCGTTCCTATACTACAATTAACGGTAATAAGACGGGTTACAAGTAGAAGAGTGTGATGCTGGTGATCTTTGTAACCGCTTCGTTAATATTATTTAATTGCCGCGCTTGTTTGAGAACACCGTGGGCGCTAATGTGGGCAAAAAAGATAATTTTCTAATCTATTTTTATACGGGACTAAGTCCTGTTTTAGTTTCATAATTAAGGATTCCAACAAGCTTAATCCATAAGCAACAGAAATCATAAACGGCCACTCATTAACGTACAAAACGACGCCATATTTTTGAGATGAGGGACATTTAAAACAGTTAAGCGAAAAAGGGTCGTCCTAAGTTCTATTTAACTGGCATACTTTTTTTAATTAAGGGTTTAAAAAAATGGCAGTTATGCGCAATGGGTGAAGCAGACGAGCTTTTTATTGGTCGTGGGTCAAGAAGATACGAAGTATCATTCAAGTAACTAAGAAACTATCAACAAGCAAAATTTAATCCAAAACATATACAAGTTAGCCAAAAAAGAACTATACTTCCGTTGGCTGTAAGGTTTTGGGACCCAGGTTGGTTGAATTCTCTAAGGATGTAAGGATGTAATAATACACCGCTTAACAACTACCGTTTCCATGAGCTATTAAGACTTTATGTCAAGTGTTATCAAGCGGAAGACCAGCGCTGGCCTCCCAGGCTAGCACCATGCTGAGTCGGGACCATTTCGTGGCAATCATATTCATGCCTTAATTATAATTAGTTATTATTCGTAGATTAAGTATGGGCCGCGATTCGAAAAATAAACACACACCCTGGACAGACACAGCTCCAACCCAACTCAACCCAACTCAACCTAACTCAACTCAACGCTATAACGACATTGACATTTGCTATTCGAACAGATTTTCATTCAACATTGGTCTCACATTGGTCTCACATTGGTCACACATTGGTCACACATTGGTCACACAATGGACCAATGTGAGGTTGGAGCTGTGTCTGTCCAGTGTGTGTGTTTATTTTTAGAATCGTGGCCATGTTTGTTTGCATGTTGTTGTTGTCGTCACGAATAAATGTTTTCTATTTCTATTTGTCATGTGTTATTTATTGCATGTTTGAGAAACTTATATTTACTCGTGCCTCACACAAAACATACCTTTACATTTTGATTGAAGTTCAACAATTTTCAGATAGTCACTCAACGTCAATCACTTAGCCCTAAATTCCCGTCATGTGTACGAATAGGTACATAGCTGCAGCCGGAGTATTTATCTGCATTGCAAATGAACTCCATCAACGACCACCGTTCAGAGCTACATGCCTCGCGGTCGACTAACGTCGTTCCGAGTAAAAAGGTACCATTAACAACGGTCCGTCACTGACACAATTTGAACAATGTAGGTGTTATTGACAGTTTTGTATAGTATAAGTTTTCAAGCGACTTCAAGATTTTGAAGCAGGAGGTTCTCAATTCGTCGGGATCTTTGTTTTTAACCCCCGACGCAAAAAGAGAGGGGTTTAGTTTAACGTGTCTGTCTGTGTATCTGTCTGTGGTATCGTAGCTCCCAAACGGTTGAACCGATTTTCGTTTAGTTTTTCTTGTGTAATAGTTAATTTTATCCCGAGTGTTCTTAGCCATGTTTCATGAAAATCTGTTCAGCCGTTTGAAGATCATCAGCTCTTTTCTAGTTGATGAGGGGATCTGACTACATTCCATATGTCCTATCGATTCGAAATTTGGTACCGTGTTACTTCAATGACATTGAAAGTATATGGTAAGGTAACCATGACCTGCTCAGCCGTTTGAAGATCATCAGCTCTTTAATAGTTGATGAGGGGATCTGACTACATTCCATATGTCCTATCGATTCGAAATTTGGTACCGTGTTACTTCAATGATATTGGAAGTTAAAAATATAGTAAGGACTCAACTCTGTCTCTCAAGATGTAGGTAATACCAACTTTAAAAAGGACAAAATAAAAGTAAAATTTAAAATTTTAAAAACCTACCGACACAAAAACAAACTCTAAAAACTAATAAATAATATATTAAACCTATTGTAATTATTATCGTCACATATATTATGTAAGTTCAAATATTTTTATTTTCCAAGCGTCGTCGCGTAAGTGAGAAAAATCAGGTAGCTGTTGTTGGAAAAATACTTCACCTGTTTTTCTCACTTAGCGGTCCCCCGACGCGACGACGCTTGGAAAATAAAAATATTTAAACTTACATAATATATGTGACGATAATAATTATAATAGGTTTAAAATATTATTTGTTAATCTTGAAGCAAATCAAATTATTTTGTTCAATATTTTTTGATTTGCTATTTTTAAGTAGTTACACTACTATATATATAAACTGAAAATAGATGTCATATACTTCAGAAAAATTATTATTATTTGTTAATTTTTAGAGTTTGTTTTTTTGTGTCGGGGGTTTTTAAAATTTTATTGCTATACTAGCTGTGCCCGCGGCTCCGCCCGCGTGGAATTCGGTCTGTGTCAGTAAGCGGCTAATTCCTCTCCCGCTACCCTGGAGGCGGAACTTGAAGTAAAGTTGACAGATGACGCTAGAGGACAGTAGTCCTAATAAAATATTTTACAATTACCACTTAATGAAACTAACTACACTCAAAAATGAATACCTTGTTTTAGGCATGATTTAAACGACATAGAGTAGGTGTATATCGGACGATACAGGACCACTTTTGTATTTATACGTTCATGTCCACGGCAAGTATCATCCAAATCGATCCTCCCGTCAAATCAGTCTAAGCATGAAAGGTAAGAACAGGCGCTGTTGAAATTTGGGGGGGGGGGCGGTTTACAAATGCAGAAATGATTTTTTCCTATTTGAGGTGCACTTGGAGGGGGGAGGGGGTCCATGACCCATGCAAGTTTAACTCAAGTGTATTGGCTACCCCCCCCCCCCCCCCCTTTTAGACGTTGAATTTGAGCATGATGAGATGAGAACCGGCCAAGAGCATGTCGGGCGATGCTCAGTGTAGTTTCGTAGAGGCCACCCTGTTACAAAACATCCGTTCAAAAGGTCGTTTATTAAGGGATATTTGATAGATAGATAGATAAACACTTTATTATTTGGCGACGCTTACGTCATTTTACTATTCGGCACTTCCTTTCACTATGCGTTTTTGACTGATAATTCAAAAACGGCTGAACCGATTTTATTCAATATAGTTTTTATTGAAAGTTCTTATCAGGCCTCACCAAATTTCAGCTTTCTAGTGCGAACGGTAACTGAGCTAGACCGCGGACAGACGGACACGGACATGGCGAAACTATAAGGGTTCCTAGTTGACTACGGAACCCTAAAAAGAGATAAATAGTAGTTTATGTAACTGTTACGTAATAAGGCCTAATTATGTACAGAAGCATACACTGCTTTAGCTGCTAGGAACGAAGTTATGTTATTTCATTTTTGAATTTTTTTTGGGATTTTTTTTTTTGTATTTTTTTGAAATTGTTGAAATTTTATCTGAAATTTTTGAAATATTTGCCATTTTTTACTTTTAGGTTCCCGACTTTTTTCAGTTTTTCACTTTTATCACTTTGTCACTTCTCACTTTAACTTTTCACTACACTTCATTCACTTCACTTTATTCTATTTTATATATTTTTTATTTCATTCCATTTTACATGTTTCTCAATCGTATGGGTGTCGCGTTTTCGTGACGTGACGCTTTTTCGTGACGGTCACGTGATTTTTTTTCGCCTAGCCTCCCATCCGCGAACCGTCCGATAAGGAACTTCGTTCCAAAACTACCACCGGTTCTAACCCCACACCTCTGGCCCAAGAAGTATTATGACATTTATGACCGAAAAGAAACTCGACGGGACTTATTTTTTTCAAAACAGTAAGTAATACATTATTAGATCTTAAAGATACAAAATAATGCGTAGTTCTTCAAGAAGACATATCAAAACAGATTGTTTAATTATAAAGAAAAATAAATCCTAATCTGACTGCTTCACAAAACGTTTGATATGTTTTCCTACCTAAACGGTGTCCTATAAATGTTAGATGATTTTGTAGTAGTTTTTTGGTTTGGGCCATGCATCTTTGTCCGTCATATATAGTCCTCGAACCTGGAATAATCCTTTGACATTCATGACATTTTCAAATATTTCTTAAGAGCGGGTAAAGGTAAATTTAAAGCATCGACGGGTATGTTATAAATATGAACACCTTGACCAAAAAATTACAAATTATTTCAATACCAAATTTCATCTAAATACGTACAGCGGTTATTGGTTGTTTCTTCCCCATGTAAACTTTCACCCCTTTTGCATCCGCTTAAGGGATAATTTCCGAGATAAAACTATTTTATTTCCTTTTCCAGAGCTCAAATTATCTCCATACCAAATTTTATCTAAATCGATTCTGCGGTTAATAATTCCCTATACAAATTTCCAACTCCCTTTTCATCCCTTTAGGGTTGATTTTGGGGTAAAAACTATCCTTTGTCCTTTCTCGAGACCCATACTATCTCCATACACATTTCCATCTAAATCAGTTCAGCGGTAAAAAATTCGTCATACCAACTTCCAACCCCCTTTTCACCCCCACAAGGGTTTGAAAACTATCCTATGACGTTTCTCGAGACTCAAATTATCTCCATACTCATTTCTATCTAAATCGTTTCAGCGGGTAAAAATTCTCCATACAAACTTTCAACCCCATTTTCACCCCCACCAGGGTTGATTTTCGGGATTAAAACTATATATTATCCTTTCCCGGGACTCAAACTATCTCTATGCAAAATTTCATCAAAATCCGTTCAGCCGTTTTCACGTGATGCGCGGTCAAATAAACAGACAAACAGATAAACAGACAAACAGACAAAAATTCTAAAAATTGTTGTAACGTGTTCTGTTATCGATTCTAAGTATCCCCAGCCAACTTTTTTTCGATTATCTTCCATGTACAGACTTTCGACCCTCTTCAGCTTTATTATATGTATAGATTTATTCATCGATTATTCCAAGACGGCTGGACCGATTTGGAAAAAGAAATTTTTTTTTTGTTTAAAAGAGTATACTTCACAGTTGGTCCTATTGTCATCAGGTCAGGATCTGATGATGGAATCCTGGAGAAATCGAGGGTACTCTTCAAATATTATAATAGTGATTTGAGTATTCTTTTACAGTAACTCAAAATAATTCATACTATACATTTGTGACGTTTTCAAGTCACATCATTGTCGGTTGGCAATAAGGCGATACTGCCATGAAAATTCATACATTATAAGATAGTTTCTACTGAGTACAATCAGCTGCAGATTTAGCGAAGCGGTATAGGTATTTAAAATTATATTCATAAACTCCTTTTCTCTTGAAAACAAAGTCGTACCGAGGATTAGGGTCGCCAGGCCCGAAAACACAAAAGCCGGACAATGCGCTTAATTTAGCCGGACATTTAACCCTAAAAGCCGGACATAACTTATAATAGCTCCTATTGAGTTTTTCTGTATTATCTTCTCCGCTACCCAAAGGTTGTCTGGAAGAGATCGCTCATTAGCGATAAGACCGCCTGTTGTTTGCCTCTTTTTATCATGATTTTTTTTTCTACTGTGCTGTTTATTTTAAGGTGTGCAATAAAGCATTTATTAATTCATTCATTCATTCATTCAATAGCTACATATAACGCGGCTTTGATTTCGCTTGACTTTCGACTTGACTCGCGCCGCTCGCGTGTCAGTCAGACGAAAAGCCTAACAAAGCCGGACAGGCCGGAAGAGAAAATACTTGGCCGGACACGTCCGTAAAAAACAAACACACCTGGCAACCCTAGCCGAGATCATTCCGGACACCACGCTCGCTTAATCACTTCTGCTCCTGCCTGTAAAAAACCCTCAAGATACGTATACAAACTAAACCATCACTTAATTTTACGAGACTATACAGGTGGCTACTTTCCTAAAAAAATATTTTTAGTCCGTCAGTTAGATTATCATAAAATATTGGACACGTATTTTTTATTTTGTCAATCAAACGAAAATTGGTGAAGATATAGCCCGTTAAAGTTGCGCGTGACGTCACATTTCAGTACAATTTTTGGTTGTACGTTGTTTTATAGACTACATTTTCGCAGAATATTGGTTCATAGAAAATGTTTCTCATATTTTCATTTCATAGAGCGATAATTTGTCAGAGCTCTTACATTGTAGAATCTGGGTTTGTATATTTTTTATTGTTCAGATAAGTAGTTTTTCGAATTTCAGTTCATTACGTTTTAAATCAAATATTATTAATCCGTATAGTATTTAGTTTGTATAACAATTGTTTCAAAGCCTGCATATTCATAGAATGTTGTTTCTGATTTTATCAAACTTAATATTTTCGTTTCATAGAAGACTCAGTTTCTCAATACTTATTGTGATATACATTCAATCCTATATGTTTTTATTCAAAGAGAATTGAACTGTAGAATTTTCATATCAATTAAGCTGATTATTAAACTTAAATAAAAAAAAAGTGTATTTTATTAATGTATTTCATTTAATATATTTAATTTAGCAATATGTTTAATTTTACTATTCTAATTGTACTATTCTAACAACAGTTTGTTTCTGTGGGGGTCGCAGTTCTAACATAACCTAACCAACTTTTCTGGTAACAGTTTGTTTCTGTAGGGGTCGCAGTTCTAATGTAACCTAACCAACTTTTCTCGCAACCGTTTGTTTCTGTAGGAGTCGCAGTTCTAACCTAACCTAACGAACTTTTCTGGCAACAGTTTGTTTCTGTGGGCGTCACAGTTCTAACCTAACCTAACCAACTTTTCTGGCAACAATTTATTTCTGGGGGAGTCGCAGTTCTAACCTAACCAATTTTTCTGGCAACAATTTATTTCTGGGGGTCGCAGTTCTAACCTAACTTTTCTGGCAACAGTTTGTTTCTGTAGGGGTCGCAGTTCTAACAACCTAACCAACTTTTCTGGCAACCGTTTCTGTAGGGGTCGCAGTTCTAACCTAACCTAACCAACTTTTCTGGCAACAGTTTGTTTCTGTAGAGTCGCAGTTCTAACCTGACCTAACCAAATTTTCTGGCAACAGTTTGTTTCTGTGGGGGTCGCAGTTCTAACCTAACCTAACCAATTTTTCTGGCAACAATTTATTTCTGGAGGGTCGCAGTTCTAACCTAACCTAACCAACATTTACGGCAACCGGGTTTCTGGAATTTTGTTGTGTGTGTAACAGATCTAATATCATATTCTTTGCAATAACCCCCTATAACAGAGAAACTAAAGGAAAGCAGGCTGATGGTACGGCCACATAATGAGACGCGATGATAATTTCTGTGTGAAGACCATCCTAAATATCCCAACAAAATCTCTGGGAAGAGGAAGACCCACTGAAACATGGTGGTCCACTATCAAAAGGGAATTAAAAGCGCAGAATTTAACCCCCACGACAACCTAAGATAGAGCATCCTGGCGCCGCCGTACAAGGAGGCCCGACCCCAGATAGAACTGGGACTAAGGGAAGGAAGAAGAAGAAGATATTCTTTGCAATAAGTTTCTTTGCAATTAAAGTAAATGAAGTGCATAAATACTAAAATAATAATATTGGAAAAGAAAATACTGGAACTAAATATTATATAAAACAGTAACTATGAAACAACATTCTATGAAATCTGTGTCTACGAAAGAAAAATACATGAAATATGATTCTAGTGTTTGATAATTTTGTAAATTAAAAAAGTTTGATAGCAATATAAATGGAACTGAATGTCTGTGAAATATGTTTTAACCAATTGAATAGTCTATGAAACAATAATATTGGAACAGAAAGTACATGAACCAAATAATCTATGAAATAATTTCTGAGAAACGAAATTCTATGAAATTTCGGTCTATGAAAGAGGGTGACACCACAATTTTTAGTATAATGTGACGTCACGCGGAACTTTAACGGGCTATATCTTCACCAATTTTTGTTTGATTGACAAAATAAAAAATACGTGTCCGATATTTTTTGATAATCTAACTGAAGGATTAAATAGAATTATATTTTTTTACCCAGGAAAGTACCCAATTGGTATCGTATTACGAGTAAGAAAAAGTAGGAGCAAAATTATTAAAAGCGTAAAAAAAATTTTTTTTGTATGGTACACGTTGTCCTAGCTGGCCAGCTCTCAAAATTTGCGATTTATTTTGCGAGAAAAATATTTTTTTTTCTAAGTTTTTCATAATTAAAATACGATATCAAGTAGGTATGCCCTTAAAATGATCAGTTGATCACCATTCACCAGCATTTTTGTTAAACCTTGTAAATCCATCAAGTCAAATACACCCCTTATTACTAAAGAAATAATCAAACAAACCCTTACTCCCCAATACATAACAAGAAACATTTCCAAACCTTTCCTTTCCTTTAGACAAGAAAATATATTTGATCCCAACGAAATGGATTTCATTGTATTCAAAAATCGTTTTACGTGCGTCCATAAATCACGAGATTAAAAAGCGCGAAGAGGATCGGGGTCAGCGATATATCACGGGGAAGGTTGGCCGGCAAGAATGGCCCGAGAAATTGTCTCGGTGCCATCTGTGCCGATTCTTGCCACTTTCGATACTTTCGTCAATATATTTAGGGGGTCATACGAATGGGGAAAGCTGGAATTATGGCTTATGTTTTCTTTAAGGGATTGTAGAATAATCTCGGTGCAAAGGCGCGCTGTGCGGATCGTCGACGATCCCAAACTCACGACACGAGCGATATTGATCCTTTGCGGAGAGAATTTGCCTCCTTATGTGTTCTATCGCTTGTACAATGGTTTGTGCTCTGAAGAACTGTTTGATATGATGCCCACGGCAGCTTTTTATCACCGCACCGCTCGCCGCCGGCAGGGTGTTCATCGTCACACCCTGGAGCCTAAGGGGTCGCGCGGTCTAAGCGGAATTTCCTCCCACGAACGCTGCGGCTGTGGAATGAACTCCCTGCTGAGGTTTTCCATCGGAATACAGTATGAGGTTCTTCAAAAAAGGAGTGTATAGGTTCTTAAAGGGTAGGCAACGCGCATGTGAATCCTCTGGGGTTGCAGGTGTCCATAGGCTACGGTAAGTGCTTACCATCAGGCGGGTCGTATGCTTGTTTGCCACCGTCGTGGTATTAAAAAAAAAAGTGAAATTGTTTGCAACAGGTAAGCCGAAGGAAAAGAAGCCGCCCGGAACTGGTACTTATAGTCGTAGTAGGTACTAGTGACTGAATAGTAAAAGCATTTCGTGAAGCATAATTTCAAACAATTCAAACTGCCCCAGTAGCCTAGTTGGTAGTGATAGAACTCTGTGTACGAAGGTGGAGGTCTGAGATCAACCAATACATTTTATATACGACCTTAAAGTTACACAACTAACGAACTGATCAACGTTAAATATGGCGACGGAGCTGTCGTCCCATAGAAAACTTTTCATACAAGATTTTTTTAACGATGACGTTGACGTTAACTGACGGTTTGGTGCAACCGGCCCTAAGTCGGCAATTAAACTACACACACACACCATATGTCCCAATATGTATAGGTCGATTCATGAAAGCTGGCGCGACATTTGTATTAAACTGTCAACATTTTCATACACATTTGGCGCAAGCTCTTGCGAATTTAAAAACAATATACTCGTAAAACTTCAACATCCCATTCATAAGTAGTAGCGGAGTCTTCTTCCACAAGCATATATATAAACGTAAAAGTCCTGACTGACTGACTGACTGACTGACTGACTCACTTAAATCAACGCCCAGCCCGAACCGTTGGACCTAGAGAGCTGAATTTTTCACAATAGATTGTTTTTATAACTTTAGTATCCACTAAGAAGGGGTTTTTCTAAATTCATCCCCTAAGGGGGTAAAAAGAGGGTTGAAAGTTTGTATACCTATACGTATAAATAGATTAAGAAGATGGTTCTGGGATTAACAAAAGTTAGTTAAGAAGATAAAATTGGATATGAAACTCTGTATAAGGAACCGTATTATACGCGGACGAAGTCGCGGGCGGAAAGCTAGTCGTAATATAAGTATGCTCCAAGCATATGTGGAGTAAGCTCCAAGCATAACTTTTCATTGACAGCTAAACATTGTAGCCATAAAATAAAGATTTTTCATTCTCATTTTCATTAAGCTAAGGCATTTTGATGTAATATTTATAATCACGAATATAATTTTTCAACGGCCTCCTAGCCCAGTCGGTAGTGACCCTGCCTACGAAGCAGGAGGTTCATGGTCAGGGCATTTATTTGTGTGCTTATCACAGATATTTGTTCCTGAGTTATGGATGTTTTCTATGTATTTAAGTATTTATCCATATTTATCTATTATATATATCGTCGACTAGTACCCATAACACAAGCCTTTTTGAGCTTACTGTGGGCCTAGCTCGATTTGTCCTATAATATTTATTTATTTATTTAATTAAAGGTCACAAAACAAATTTACCTAAATAATAAAACCTAATCGCACCAACCCTATTACAGTGAAATGAAGGAGCGTCCGTTAAATAAACATCCCGCCAAAATAAAAGAAACGCAAACGAAACGAGGAGGCCAGCAAATGACTAACCACCCTGTCTTGTTAGTACAGAAGGGTTCAAACGATACAGCACATAAGTACACACCTAATCATTCGGCCCCAGGCGGGTGCAATTTCCTCTTACAGACGACCACTTTATCATGGTCTTTCTATGCTCCCTCGCTGTCTTGAAGTCTATACACAGATGCTTTTGTCACTCGCCGTACACAGATCACCTCAACAACTAGATTGATCACTTTGAGGTATTTTTTTTTACTTGTGATCGCTACAAATCAAAGAATAAAGGTCAAAAATAATCGGGCAGAGATTAACCATTATATTCGTACTAAATTAATAATGAATTTCTTGTAAGTTTTTACCAAAAGGTAGTACTATTAGTTATTCTGAGCCAAAAGCTCGTGTTCATAAAAGTTTACATCGTTTTGAAGCCAGAATAGTATAGCATTTCATCAGTAAAATGCTTCTCTACAATTCTCGTGAAGTTTTGTAACCAACTGTCATTTACCAATCATTTACCGTTTTATCCGCGTGATAACTCCAACCATAGCAGGTCCGATAGCTTTTTTCGAAATTACGGAAATAGGCAGAATGTAAAAAGTCGCCAAAATACTCCAACAGTCTGTCCATTGTGAGTACGCTGTAAAGTAACAACAAAGGAAATATTTTATTTTTACAGCTTTTATAATAATAGTAGGTTTTACAATAGAGGGTAACGTAACGCCGCCTACAGCTCACAGAGCTTGTAATGCAATGTCTAAGAGTAACTCTGTGAGTAATTAATGAGAAAAGAGAACTGCGGATCTTCTTTGATTGGTCATGTAGCACGACTGTTTGCCGACTATTGTGTCAGACACTTTTTATTACGCGCCTAAAGTAAAACAAACAGCTGGGCCACAAATTACGACAACTCGTAGCCGGCAATAAAAACACAATTTATATTTACTGCGCAAGCCACTAAGGCTGTACTTCTTAGGGCCTTTGAGCCCTTAACTTGTTTAGCAGGTAATTAAAGAACATCTACGAAGTAGCTAGCCTTTGCTAAATATAAAGATACTTTAATATTCTTATTGTGCATTATTATTAGAGCTCAAAGTGGACCCAGTGTGTTAACGATGAGGGATCTTCTTGTTCCTTTAGCCATCAACAAAGTGAATCCTCATTTTTGTAAAGGGTCGGCAACGCGCATTTGACTCCTTTGGAGTTGCAGGCGTCCATAGGTTACGGTAGCTGCTCACCATCAGGCGGGCCGTATGCTTGTTTGCCACCGTCGTGGTATAAAATATATATATATATATATATATATATATACACATATATATATATATATATATATATTTATGTATAAAAAGGAAAATAATGTCCAATATTTAGGCTGCGTTTCCACCAGAGATGATGCGTTGCGAGGAATGTGTTTTTTAAGAACCAATCCTAGAGATTGTGCGAGGATAAACAAATGAAGTGATTCTATTGGTGCTTAACAAACACATTCCTCGCAACGCATCCTCGCTCATCTCTGGTGGAAACGCAGCCTTAGGCACTAAAATAATATAAATTGTTTAACATCATATAAGTAATTAGTTTATGTGAGTAAATCTAGGACCTAAATTCAATCGGGTTGCAATCGCAATGAACATTTTTTAAGTGATTAACCTCAACTCACTGTCGGAGCGGCCGCTGACCTTCACGAGACTTCATTATACGTCGCCTTTAACCACTTCACTAGTTATCGCTTGGGACGCGATTTGTCATGTTTGTTCGTGGCCTCCGGTCCAGAATTAATAATAATAATAAATACTCTTTATTTTTATTTTATCGCATGGCTACATGTCACCAGATATAGATAGGCATTTCCTCTCTGGGGTAGTAGTAGTCGGAAAGCAGATGATGAAGAAAATCCAGTAAGTGCTGCGCTACGAGGTCCAGATGGGACAGTGCAGCTGCCAAGTTTGTTACTCTTTTAGCACCACCCAGGGATCACACCTCATACAGGTACAGTCGCCATCAAATATATCGGAGCGGCCAAGTTACTCAAAAATATCTGAACATGTGCTAAAGTGCATAAATCGCCTTGACAAAAGGGGCGATGTTCAGATATTTGTGACCACCTTGGCCGCTCCGATATATCTGATGGCGACTGTAAGCACATGGAAGCACATTGTAAATTACCAACTTTACCCACAATATCTATACACCAAGAGTCAGGTACCTATCCCACGAGAACTCTTCAAACTTACGTGGAAGTAATTTTGCAAATCGCTCCAACAAATAGGTTCAACTCGGGACGTAGAAAAGTTTAAACAAATGATGCTTTAATTCCCACTTAGCCGAGTTTGTTGGGAAATTGATCGCGAATTCTCTTATCAAAGAGTGCGTTTAAGAAAAAGAAAAACGGAGAAAAAGTTCCGCGAAATTCAAGAAAAGTTTACTTTTTCTGTTGTTTAAGAACATATAACTTAGTGAGTAGAGGTGAATTCAGGTTAAATTGCGGTATTTATAATTCGATTTTTATATAAAGTTAACTAGTGAAATTAATATGCAAACAAATAGTAAGGTAGACTTAGGCAAATCGGATCGGATGAAATGGATCAAGTTAAGCATTTTTGTCACGCCACCGCGGCGTGCAGGATAATCAAATCTAACGCGCGACGTTGATTGGCTGTCCATGGGCCGTATTCTTACTTTAAAACACGGTTAGACACAATCCTACTTCGATACAACTCCAATACATTTTTATTTATTTTTATAATTAACTAATACATTAACTACGTAATACAGTTAGCGCCTAAACGTCTGAATCAGAAATATCAGAATTTGCTTGAAAATTATTCCCACGCAACTCCAATACAACTTCAATATTGGTTGATTATTTGTTGTGTGTTGGAGTTACGTTGGAGATAGTTGTGTATTTGATGGATTGTTCGTGTATTTTAAAATTAGAATACGGAGCCGTGACTGCCCGCGTCCTTTAAATTTGTCAATAATGCTTAACTCTATACATTTCACCCTGCAATACGTTTGGCCCCAGTCTACCGTTTTTAGTTTAAAAGCCTTAAAATAGTGGCATTACATTATTTGAATTTGTGCGACAAAAGTGTCCGTGGCTGACTTCTACGATACTTCCATTTCAGCACAGACTGCACGATTGCAGAAATATTGTTTAATAGGATATACTCGTAACTTGGGCAACTATATTTTCTGCCACCAAAATTGAGATTTTCCATCTAATGTGTATTCCCTAATTATATCTGCCTCCAACACTGTCACCATATGTGTCATTAATTTTAATTGAAAGGGTCACCTACTTCGAAACACCAAATCAATGTATATTTGTATCGACTTCTCAAAATGGAGGCCTTTTTTTTAGAAACCAATATGTTTTTAGGTACCTAATTATATTCATATTGTTTGGAGATGCGATGTTGGTATTAAATACTTATAAGTATTATTTTGGTATCATATATAATTTTCCGGAAATTTTAAGTAATTTTTTTGGTAATACTTTTGATATTATTTGGTGGTACAAGTTTGGTGACAGATCTGCTATTATTCTAGTAGCCAATCTTATTGATTAGGTCATCGACTTGACATTTATTTGGTGATCGGTTAATACCCTATCACTTGCCTAAAAAGGTCTGGAATAAAAAAGTCTCGTGACATACTTTTGAATTTATCTATAATGTTTCTCTTCGTACTTTTTCTTATCTTATTCTCCAACACGGGAAATGATGAACGTTCACCCATAGCGATAAATATGAAAACAACTATAATTCTCGAGCGGAACAGATAGCGACTAAGTTTATGTTTGAACAAGTTCGTTTGCTAACTTTAAGTTGTTTGTTAAATGACCTCGTTTTCATAACGACAGATGTGTACTTCCGACTCTACCTAACGATATTTTAAATAACAGTAACAAGTAGCTATTCTCTTTCAAACAAACTATTATAAATCACAAATTTAGGAAATGTGGAAATGTATTTCATTGGAATCAATAACTACTACGATTATGAGTAGGAATAACCGAATATTTTCGGAATCCGATAAACACAGACGACGGGATGGATGCGTCATTTAAGTAGGAAAAACTGCAATTTCAAATGCATTTTTGTCGAAACTATTGCACGTAAAATTAACTTAAAAACAGTCAGTTAACGTAATTTTTTGTAAGCGTAGTACCCACACGATTCTTACATCAGAAAAATGAACCTAGCTTTCTCC
The DNA here is from genome assembly GCA_947086415.1 of Pammene aurita. Taxonomy (NCBI): domain Eukaryota; kingdom Metazoa; phylum Arthropoda; class Insecta; order Lepidoptera; family Tortricidae; genus Pammene; species Pammene aurita. The sequence goes on from OX352294.1 coordinate 39,225,943, forward strand.
TTTTATCCCCCTACACTGTCTGCTAAATTCGAAGATGATTGATCAAAGCCAACATTATCTATGTATGTCTAAATCATGCGGCTGTTCCAAATCAAAACCTAGTAAGTATATTAGCAAACCAATATCTCTTGCTAGATTTTGATTTGAGACAGCCGCATTGTAAGGGCTATTTTGGCTTTCCTTTGTTCCATGAACCTTTGTGAAAATCCTCAACCCGCTCATAATAGGGGAAGCCGGTGGGAATCGAGTTCTATGGACGCTTCGCTACTGCTACCTATTCCAAATTTCAGGTTTCTACGTCAAACTCCCCCTGATAAAGACTTTTTAAACCAATTCACGCGACTGAAGTGATCCCATACCTGTTTCATAAACCAAGATTTGACACGAAACACTAAAAATGTATTCCGGGCGTTTAAAAAGCCGTCAAACTATGATTCTAACAGGTTTATAAGAATAACATCCGTAACTCTCTGCACTTACCTATGCAGTGGAGTAAAATATCATCTCTAGAGGCTCTCCATGCAACTGAAGAGGAAAGAAGCGAGTCTGAGTTTAAACATCCGTTTTATGAAGAGTAGTCTCAGATTATCCTATAAAAAATAACTGCGAGGGCCTCACGTTGAGTCAGAAAAATAAACATACAGGATGTCACAAAAATACTGGGGATCCGTTTAAGGGCATAAATTGGTATATTGCGACTAAGAAAAAAAAAACGCGAAAAAAATTGTTTGTATGGAACACTAGCTTTTGCCCGCGGCTTCGCTCGCGTTAAATTCGGGGTAACACGGTTCCCCTTTCCTGATTTAAAAGAGAGAAGAGAACTCGGAAAAGAATATAATTAAAATTTCACCCCCTCTTTTAAGGGGTTGGGTGCAGATTTCCAAAAAAAAATGATGCACGATTTTTTTGTTAGTCACAAATAGTCCACATACCAATTTTTAGCTTTCTACCTTGAAAATTGCGGAATGCTCCATACAAACTTCCACCCCCCATTTTAGGGAAGTGGGCGCTTAGAAAGAGACAAAAAGTAGCCTATGTCACTCTCCATCCCTTCAACTATCGCCACTTAAAAAATCACGTCAATTCCTCGCCCCGTTTTGCCGTGAAAGACGGACAAACAAACAAACACACACATACACTTTCCCATTTATAATATTAGTATGGAATTAGTTTGGATATGGATGTCGTCCCAGCAGACCACACCTCCATATAAACAATTTTTTTAATCGCGTGAAAAATTTTTTTCTTTCTTTTTCATAATTTGAATATGATACCAATTACACCCTTAAACCACCAGGTTTAAGGGTGTAATTGGTATCGTTAAACCACGGATGACCTGTGTTTTTGTTACACCTTGTATAATTAATACCACTTCTACAGAAGGTTATGTTTCATATTGGTGAACTGAATAGTGAGCAGCCACTTTTCAGAAAGCAGCTTTATCAAAAAGCGACCAACTCTTAGCGTATTTTACGTGACTCCCTATCATTTTATATTCAATCCTACATCGTACATTTTGAGAGGACTAATTATGTATTGACTTCCTGGGATATCCAACTGCCTGTATTAATAAATGTAACAAGGACTTTTGGCATACTTTCGATACAAAATCTCAGCCACATATAAAGACACTAAAATTTGCCATATAGGTTGCAAGTTTGTTTTCCCAGTTACTCCGTCTCATAGCTCCAAACACCGTTAATGTATAAATCTCAACACCTAGACGGCAACATCTGATACGGGGCAATTTACTAGCGAAGCTTCACGAAGAAAGCGTCTCACTTTATCGCGCCACTTTACTTCGCTGCAACAACACACGAAACGTAAGTTTGTCACGCTCCTTGTTGGTAGATCATAATATATATATATATATGAAATAAAGTCGTGTCAGTTACACCATTTATAACTCAAGAACGGTTGAACCGATTTTAATGATGTTTAATTTTTTGGATTTATTTCCGCCTCGAATAGCAGAATGCTGACAATGAAACCATGGTTTTAATTTTATAATTGAAAGAATAATGGAAAAATTCACCGCGTCGAGCAAGATTCGAACTTGCGACCTTTTGGAACACCGGTCCAGTTCCGAAAGGTCGCAAGTTCGAAGGCGTTTGTTTACATTCTTTATCTACACTCACATTGTAAGTCCTTATAAAATGTGTTCCAAAACGGTAGGCAATGGCCAGCATTACCACAACCGATTTTACTATGATAAGCTTTTTATCTGTGGCAGTAACGTAATTTTAACTTTACATGCTCAAATATTGTTAAGTTATGAGTTTCAAATTCGGAACATCGAATTTGATAACATAATGTAAATCCTGCCCTCCTCCCCGACCGCCGGCACGCGCCCGCCCGACCGCCGGCACAATCGAGTTGGCCATGGCATTCTATGGTTTCCGAACACGTCATATAGGATTTATAATATGAGTGTAGATAAAGCAGTGTATGCAACTGTACGTAATTAGGCCTTAAAACACTCGTATGATATTATTATGAAACCACACTCGTATTTTAAGGACCCTTATTACGTAACAGTTACATAAACTACTATTTATTTTTCTATTGACGCCCAATATAGGTACGCGCGCTCCGTGTGTTTCGCGCCTTATGAAAGTATTTGATTTACGAGCCGGAATAACATTGTTGTACTAAACACGCAACTTACATGTTTACTGTTCACGTGTTACGCAAATAATAAATATATCGCGTGTTTACTTTGCTAGGAATATTATAATTACGCATTGCAAGTTAGTCAACAAAGCTTTTGTTGAGTCAAAGTTAAAAAGAATGTTGTTACCCAGACGTTAAAAAGAGGTTAGAAGCGGTATTCAGATGATAAAATCTTGATTTGTTATATGAAACGATTGTTCATTGGTGCTTGCGAGATGTACAGCGAGTAGGTATCGTATTCTAATTTTCAAATTCATATACAATACATTAAAAACATATCTATCTCAAACATAACTTCAACACACAAGGAATAATCAACCAATATTGAAGTTGTATTGGAATCATTTTTAAGCAAATTCTGATGTTTCTGATTTAGACGTTTTAGGTGCTAGCTGTATTGCGTAGTTAATGCATTGAAGTTGTATTGAAATAGGATCGTGTCATAACGTGTTTTAAAGTTAGAATAGGGCCCTAGGTGTAGCTTCGCTACAAAACGCTACGCCGTAGCCCGTAGCAAGCCGTTTTCGTAGCCTATGATCGAGAACGCTATAATGAGGCCTATGCGAAAAATAAAATCTTGGTTTGAATAAAATTTGACCTTTGAAAAAGATTGGATCTGACAGAAGTTAGACTTATTTAATTAAAATCGAAAAACAACTTAAGTAACTAACAGAGTTCAAATATAAGAAAGTTTAAATATAGTGAGTTTAGTTTATAAGAACATCCGTTTTCTGTTATGTATTGGTTGTCAACTTATTACAATTTGTTTATAGATACCATTTTAATGTCAACAAAAGATTATTTTGATAACAATTCTGTAATATATTACTATTTTAAAGTTTGTGTACACCTCCAATGATAGATGTTAGAATGTTAAATACAAGCGTGATATTCTTATATTACATAATTGGCCTTATTCGTTCAAATATTCGTGTCTCATCTTCTTTCATATCCCAAAAGACAGTGACGCATTTTTTTGTATAAAATCCAATATATTATAAAGTTTGAAATTTTCTTTTCTGGGGAAACAAATAAATAAATAAATATTATGGGACAATCTTAAACAAATCAACCTAGTCCCACAGTAAGCTCAATAAGGTTTGTGTTGTGGGTACTAGGCGACGATATATATAGTACTAGCCTTTTCCCGCGGCTTCGCCCGCGTACTATAAGTACTCAAAAAGGATACGATACCCATGTTGATTTTCAGACTTTGTGACCACATTTGCCCCTTTTAGGGATTGAATTTTCAAAAAACCTGAAACACGTTGTTGTGTGCAGACCGGATTACCACGTCGAACCAAGCAGCGCTGACCCGCTGTACCATTTACCAGGTCATGTAGGGAGATGAATAAAAACACTTATTTAGAATTGTAAAACATTTGAGCAGTGTAGTTGCAGGTGTAGACTTCGGCGGCCACACCCGCGTCTACGCGTGCCTTTACAGGTCTCACAGTGGAGACACGGACACAAAACGGCTCTTCGAGCACCTACAAGTGACGACCGACAGAGTTCTGGAGCAGTACCCATCCGCTGAATTGGTGATTTTGGGAGATTTTAATGCCCACCACATTCAGTGCCTTGATTCTCGGTCCACCGACTATGCGGGGAGGTCTGCTTACGAATTTTCTCTGGCCTATGGTCTCTCACAATTGGTACGTTCTCCCACGAGAATACCAGATATCGAGGACCATACAAGCTCTTTACTGGACCTCCTGCTGACCACACGTCCGGACGGATATTCCGTCTCAGTGAAAGCACCTCTCGGCTCGTCCGATCACTGCCTCGTCCGGACGCTGGCACCTAGAGCGCGGCCTGATCCACCACGGCCAACTGGCTCGCGACGCGTGTGGCAGTATACGTCAGCAGATTGGGATGGATTGCGTGAATTCTACGCATCGTACCCGTGGAGGCAGCTCTGTTTCACATCAGAAGATCCTGACTCCTGTACAGCTAAAGTCGCCGAGACTATACTGGAGGGAATGGCCTGCTTCATTCCCAACTCGGTAATAGCTGCAGGAGCAAGGAAACGACCTTGGTTTAATCGGCCCTGTAGAGAAGCTACAATTCGTAAGCAGGCTGCTTACAGGGCTTGGACCAAGGCCGTTACTGATAAGGATCCCAACATATCTGATGTGAAACGCAAATTAAACACTGCCTCGAGGTCCAGTAAAAGAGCCATTGCCAGAGCCAAATTCGACTTCGTCGGCAGAATTGGTAGGAAGCTAGTGGGCTACCCCACCGGGAGGCGTGCCTTCTGGTCACTTGCCAAAGCTGCCGAGGGAAACTTTTGTCGGTCGTCCTTACCACCACTGCGTAATGCTGATGGTAATCTGGTCCATAGTGCAAAAGAAAAAGCCGATCTTCTGGGTACTCTCTTTGCCTCGAACTCGACCTTGAACGATGATGGCAGCACCGTACCGCCTGACATCCCGCGGTGCGCAGCCTCGATGCCGGAAATTATCATTAAACAAAGTGATGTCCGGCGGGAGCTGCTATCATTAAACGTTCACAAGTCGAGCGGACCAGACGGCATACCAGCAGTTGTGCTCAAACGGTGTGCTCCTGAGTTGTGTCCCGTGCTAACGCGCCTTTTCACACTCTCTTACCACAAACGGTAAGTGCCGTCTTCATGGAAGACTGCCCTCGTGCACCCTGTGCCTAAAAAGGGCGATAGTTCGGACCCGTCGAATTACAGGCCTATCGCTATAACCTCTCTTCTCTCCAAGGTTATGGAGCGCATATTCAATGCAAAGCTCCTGGGATACCTAGAAGAGCACGACCTGATCAGTGATCGCCAGTATGGCTTTCGTCACGGTCGATCAACTGGTGATCTTCTAGTGTATCTCACTCACCGCTGGGCTTCAGCCATTGAGAGTCAGGGAGAGGCATTGGCAGTCAGCCTTGATATAGCTAAGGCGTTCGATCGGGTCTGGCATCGAGGTCTTCTATCGAAGTTGCCAGCTTACGGCCTGCCCGAGGGATTGTGCAGATAGGTCGCCAGCTTTTTGTCCGGCAGAAGCATACGAGCTGTAGTCGACGGCAGTTGCTCCGAAAGCATGGAGATAAACGCTGGTGTCCCGCAAGGCTCCGTGCTATCCCCAACGCTGTTTTTGCTGCATATCAATGATATGTTGTCTATCGGCAACATTCATTGTTATGCGGACGACAGTACTGGGGATGCCTGTAACACGGGCCGTGCCAATATCCCTCGATCCGTTGTGGTAGAGAGTCGTGAAAAACTTGTGTCCTATATCGAGAACACTCTTTCTGGAGTCTCGGTGTGGGGTCAGGAACTTAGTCCGATTCAACCCCACAAAGACACAAGTTTGCGCGTTTACCGCTAAGAAAACCCTATTTACCGTGGCCCCTCAGTTCCAAGGCACAACCCTTACAATGTCAGGGAGTATTGGGATCCTCGGTGTCGACATTTCCAGCGACGTCCAATTCCGTAGTCACCTTGAAGGGAAGGCCAAGCTGGCATCCAAAAAGCTCGGTGTGCTCAATAGAGCGAGGAGATACTTCACTCCGGGGCAGAGACTGCTTCTATACAAGTCGCAAGTCAGACCCCACATGGAGTACTGCTGTCACCTTTGGGCGGGAGCACCTGGATACCAGCTTGGGCCCTTTGACTCGGTGCAAAGGCGCGCTGTGCGGATCGTCGACGATCCCAAACTCACGAGCGATATTGAACCATTGAGTCTAAGGAGAGACTTTGCCTCCTTATGTGTGTTCTATCGCTTGTACAATGGGTTGTGCTCTGAAGAACTGTTTGATATGATGCCCACGGCAGCTTTTTATCACCGCACCGCTCGCCGCCGGCAGGGTGTTCATCCTCACACCCTGGAGCCTGATGGGTCGCGCACTGTACGGTTTAAGAGGAATTTCCTCCCACGAACGCTGCGACTGTGGAATGAACTCCCTGCCGAGGTTTTCCCAGCGGGCTACAGTATGAGGTTCTTGAAAAAAGGGATGTATAGGTTCTTAAAGGGTAGGCAACGCGCATGTGACTCCTCTGGGGTTGCAGGCGTCCATAGGCTACGGTAACTGCTTACCATCAGGCGGGCCGTATGCTTGTTTGCCACCGTCGTGGTATAAAAAAAAAAAAAGGGTGTTTCCCCGCTGGGAGTAGTTGTAGAAGTGAGCGGTGAGAAGTGAATGAGCAACGAGTACGAGTGCTGGCCTCTTTTATGGGTTTTTTAGCGTGCTCGTACTAGTGGCTGGTATGTGCCGTGTAAATTAGATATTTATTCACGAATAAGCTTATTACATGTTGGTAGGAGGGTTAAAATTGATATTTATATGGGACATTTCTTCATAAATTAGTACAAAATTCTTATAATCTAGACATTTTGCGTATTATGACATGATATCAATAAAATTAAGACATAAATCAGTACTTAAGAACTAGACATGTTAACACAAATTTATAAACTTTATTAAATTACAAATCATAAACAAATGGGTATAAATAGAGAAAATGATTGACTTAGATCTAGTTACACAAAAACAACAGTAATTTTAAGCTATCTGCGACAATTCTCCCCCACGTGCGTCAGCACAGTCTATTGGTGTGGAGCAGGTGAGGATGAGTCTGGAAGCCGGGCGGCGGACATCTTCTACGTGAGTTTATATATGTACAATGGCTACTCTTATTGGTCATCGGGACCGGGAAAGAGTTGTGCGATTTCGCCTCTAGACCATGTAACTCGTGGCGTAGTACCGGCGGCTATGTCGCCTACGTGTAGCTTCGTAGACCTTTGTTGAGCACTGGATCGCTGCATCAAGTTGAGGCGATATTCTCGTATCCAGCGCTTCCATACGTGGTCGTCAGGCGGGATCTTCTTCTGGATCAGGCGCCGTTCTGTCATTGGATGTGTGAGACTATCGGGCAGAGAGTTACTTGCCTCGGATAGCTCCCGTTCTGTGCCAAAAAGGTTCGTGGCATCGTCTGAATTTAGAACGGTAGGCGCACGGCTCTGAGATATCATTTTACGTAGCGGTAGGGAGGTAGAGTGCGCCGATAAGGAGGCGGCGGGCTCTAGGTACATCGCTCGTGTGATGAGACGTGTGTACAGTACGTTCCCTCGCTTTTCTCTGCGGTGGCCGTCATTTTCAGCTGCGGCGGTAAGCGGCGGTTGAGTCGCTATGAGCCTCTCTTGCGGTAAGTCGCCTCCGGGAACCATGAGGTTGGCCCCGTTACAGGTCCGACACCTTTGGCACTTATTCGTCAGATAACGAATGCTACCGCGCAGTCTGACAATGCAGTGTTTTTGCTTCAACTCGTCGAAAATGGTCGCGTGATCGTCATGGTTGGACACTTCGTGGAAATGGCGGATCAATAATTTTGTGAATCCATCTTCAGCATGCAGGACGGGTATATGTGTTCCGTCTCTGTCTGTCACTATCACGCCATCTCTGTCCAATTTCACGTCAACTCGATGTAGTGAAGACTTCTCAGGCAGCGCGCGCCCGACTTCCAGCCGTCGTATTTCTTCGGCGTACGATTCATTCTGGCTCCGTTTGATCAATAAAGTTTCTGCCAAACTTATGTGATTGTCGTTCATTTCTGTATCTGGATTTCTAACAGACAATCTGGCTTTGAAAACCTCGGCGGCAACCAAAACTCCCGAGTTTAGGTTTTCGAAATATACGAGGTTGTTTCGTATATTTCGTAACCTCGTATATTTCGAAAACCTACTTACGTCGGGTAGGTATTCCGACCTTTTTTGCGCGTTATCTACGGAACAAACCGGTTTGTTGACGCGTTCTGTGCCCGTTTTCGCGACGGGTTCTACAGATGCTACTGGCGGCAAACCTATTGTGCGTTCGCTTTCGCCTCCCCCGCTGAGGGACGTACCCTCTTTATACTGGACTAAGCTTACGTCCGAGATGGAGGCGAATCCGTTTTTAACGTCTACTGAATTTATATCCTACTTATTTACGGGAGCCAGGACCTCGTCGTCCGTCGTTCGCGGCACCATGTAGCCTACGAACGCTACAGTCGGATCCGACGATTGATGTGGTGTATCTAGCGGACGTGTCACATCTATGGACACTTCCCCCAAATACGTAGGCGGGATGGCAATTGTGTTAATATTGCTAGTAATATTTTCCACGGGCGCAGTTGCGTTCAAACCGTGTAGCAATTTATGGTGCCCAGCTTCGCATCCCTTGACGCCACAAGCTACGTATTTGCACTTGAAGCGACCATAGTGCGACGCGTCCAGACACTTATAACACAACTTTACATTTTTAACCCAATCCCAACGTTCGGCTACCGATGCATTCAAAAATTTTGTACACGCTTCTACTTTGTGTTCGTGATTATGACATATTAAACACTTATTGCGAGACATAAACCGTGCTGGCACCGAATGTTGTTTGGGCTTTCTTCCCGTATACGCGGGCTCTTTATCCTCGCGGGGCTTTGTTTGAGCTACCGTCGGCGACCTATGCTCCGAGCTCCGACACGCGAGCTTCGACTTCATCGCTTCGCGGGTGAGTGCTCTGGTAGCTATAATTTGAGTCCGAATCGCTCGAAGAATCGCGGGAAAACACGGGAGCGGGAGCGTGGGCGGGGGCGTCACGACGCCCTGACCTGCTTTCCGGCTCAAAGGATATCGAGTTTACGCGCGACTTCGTATATCTACTTCGATTCGTTCTTTTAACCGCGGAACTGATTTCTAACAGAAATTCTGAGATCGCGACTAAATCGGGCGAGTCCAAATTAGCTTCTTTGAACTTGCCCCATTCGTACCTAACAATAAGGTTCAATTTATCGACGATCTTGTTGACTAGATCTGGCGCATACAAATATTTTTCTTGTTTTAATGATTTTATCGTCGCTACTGCATTTGCGACGTGCGCGGCAAAAGACACAATATTGCTGTTATCTTCAGCTAGGCGCGGCATGCGTTTAACATTATGTAGCTCAGTCAACACGATCTCTTCAGGATCCCCGAACTGCCTTTCTAAGGCTTCTATTATTTCGTACGGATCCTTGACGGTATACACGATGGATTTTACCGCGGTACGCGCCTCGCCTTTTAACGCGCGCCTAAGCCTACTGACGTTATTCAAGTGACTAAACATCGGCGCGGTATCTTCAAATTCGGCACGGAATGCGATCCACTCGGTGATATTACCGTAGAAAGTGGGTAATTCTGGGGGCCTATGCCAAATGGGAGCGTAATGAGTTGGAACTTCCAGCCGCTCGGGCGGCAGACGTGTGCTTATATGCGACTCGCGGGGCGCGAAATTACGCGTAGCGCGTGCGGCGGACGCTTCAATTTTAGTTATATAATTGCTTTGATCTAGCTGGGACTGTCGTTCTACCCAATTTCTCACACGTTGCTCGTCTTTATCCACTACAGATTCGGTCTTACCGCTAACAGATTGCGCCTCCTGCTGGGCAATCTGTGGCCTTAATTTGGCAGTTTCCGACTGTTTATTAGCAACGGCGAGAGCGGCTTTATGAACCTCGAGTTCCGCTAGTAACAAAGCTAACTTTTCGTCGCACTTTACACTATTCGCAATACGATTTTCGCGCACTTCAGTATTAGCGCGGTCGCGGCACTGAGAAACGCGGTCCTTTTCACGGACGGACGTGTTAACTTTACACAATGTCCCCGGAGGACTCCTATCTGGCGTTTTTCCTACTTCGTCTCCCGATATATCCGAATACGCGGGCGCCGGCGCCTGTGCCGGCGGCGGCTCGACGATATGGCCGTCGTTATGGTTGCCGCTGGTGCCTATGTCCCTTGTATTAGTTTCGCCGGAGGTTGTTTTACCAGACGGCGGGGTAATGGCTCTGGCAGGTTGTCCCTTGTGTGAGCGAAGAGACATCTTGATTGTATGGTCGGACATCTTCTTCTTTCTTCTTGACGCACGTGGGGTTCCCTAACCTTACCTACCTAATACCTAATGGCTGACACTGCCTAGTGCAGTGAAAGCGGCCCTACGTTCACTTTACTTACTCTTGGGCGTAAATCCCTGATGCACTGAATCTCGCGCAAAGGCTAAGTGCAAGTGCCAGAGCGTCCGAAAGCAGTGTGAAGACGTCAACCATGTGACGTTGCAACGAAAGTTGCCAGGACACGAACGTGGAGTATGGCCTCTACACGAGCGGTCCGTCCAGCAAGCTGGTAAATAGCACAGGGCTCTTCCGCGAAAGCGGGCAGGTGTATCAGCGGTTAAGCCGGACACCGTATGGAGATTCTGAGCGAAATTAATCCAGCTCAGCGCGTACTTGTTTCTTTCTTCAATTGGCCGCAGTTTTCTGATATCCGGAGCTCGAAGGACCAGCTGTTGTGTGCAGACCGGATTACCACGTCGAACCAAGCAGCGCTGACCCGCTGTACCATTTACCAGGTCATGTAGGGAGATGAATAAAAACACTTATTTAGAATTGTAAAACATTTGAGCAGTGTAGTTGCAGGTGTTTCCCCGCTGGGAGTAGTTGTAGAAGTGAGCGGTGAGAAGTGAATGAGCAACGAGTACGAGTGCTGGCCTCTTTTATGGGTTTTTTAGCGTGCTCGTACTAGTGGCTGGTATGTGCCGTGTAAATTAGATATTTATTCACGAATAAGCTTACAGTATTACATGTTGGTAGGAGGGTTAAAATTGATATTTATATGGGACATTTCTTCATAAATTAGTACAAAATTCTTATAATCTAGACATTTTGCGTATTATGACATGATATCAATAAAATTAAGACATAAATCAGTACTTAAGAACTAGACATGTAAACACAAATTTATACACTTTATTAAATTACAAATCATAAACAAATGGGTATAAATAGAGAAAATGATTGATCTAGATCTAGTTACACAAAAACAACAGTAATTTTAAGCTATCTGCGACACACGTGTTTACTTATTTATCGTTAGGAATACTCCTGTGAAGTTTCGAATAAAATAGTCTAACAAATTTTGATTCGCCATACAAACTTTGGACCCCCATTTTACCCCCTTGGGGGGTGAATTTTGAAAAATCCTTTCTTAGTGCATCCCTAGACCTTATAATGAACCTACGTGCCAAATTTGGAATCTCTAGAACCAGCGGTTTGGGCTGTGCGTTGATATGTCAGTCAGTCAGTCAGTCAATCAGTCAGTCAGTCAGTTTCTTATTTTATATATTTAGATATAGATATAGATAAATACTTAAATACATAGAAAACATCCATAATTCAGGAACAACTATCCGTGATGAACATACAAATAAATGCCCTCACCAGGATTCGAACCCGGGACCTCCTGCTTCATAGGCAGGGTCACTACCGACTAGGCTAGGAGGCCGACATTATTCTTAGTTTCTGACGTTATATGCTCTAATTCATAAATTATGGCATTGAACCAAGAAAATCAAAGTAAACACTCGGTAAATGGTCGTGGGAAAAATTGGTACAGTTTTGGTTTAGGTACCATTTGGCGGATGTAGCTTACGTTGTGTTTTTGTACATATTTGATATTGTTTTCGCGCAATAAAATATATAAGCCTAAGCGCCGGCCGCTAAATTACACCTTTTAATCTAAAAAAGATAAAAGATATTTATTTTTCAATTTAGGCACATTACAATGCACTCATGAACGTCAGAGAGAAAAAAAAACTACCACCGGTTCCAACCCTACACCTCTGACACAAGAAGTATTATTTTATGACCGGCATGAACCTCGGCGGGAGTTATTTTTTCAAAACAGTATTCAACATTCGATCTTAAAGATATTTGTAGTACTTTCTGGTTTAGGCCATGCATCTTTGTCCGTCAAAGTCCTCGACCCTGTAATAACCCTTAGACATTTTTTTTTTCAAATATTTCTTAAGAGCGGGAAATGATAAATTTAAAGCATCGACGGGTAACTTGTTATAAATGTGACCAAACCTGCACCAAAAAATTACTTATATGCTTTGCGGATACGACAACTTCTGGTAGCGAGCTTGTTTTTATTTCTAGTGTTATAATAGCTGTGGATCTCAGATTTTTTTTAATGTGTGTATATTCTTTACAATAAAAATAATATTGGAACGCAACAGTTATCTAGACTACCACAAAGACATATATTATGTAATTATCCCATATGAAAATAAGAAATAGGTACGTATGTATAGAGAAAAAGCCATCGAGTTTCTTTAGTCAAATCACGATAGCCATCTGACGCCTGATTAATGAAGATCCTCGCAATGGCAAATCTCGATGAAGCAAGAGGCCGTGATAATGCATTTTTTAATCCTTCATTAGTGTAAAAGGCCACAGCATAATGGCTACGTTTTTATCTGTGGAAGTACAGAGTTAGTGACGTGCGGTAGAAAAAAATTGAAAGTCGGCATAAAAAAAAACGGTAGAATCATAAGCTATTTTGATCTTATATATGTCATTTATTTGGTTTAATGTCGGATGAAATAACGAAACGGAATAAAAAAACAGTGATTCTCAGTCTAAAACCCCACGGACAAATTTAACGTTACAAACAACAACAATAAACTTTAAGAATATTTTTTTAGTAAAGTTCCTCAAAAGTGGCTTTTTTAGTAGTAGTTTAGCGAGCGGAAAATTTGATTTACCGTTCTAGTGCTTTTTACCTTTCCAATTATTGCAATTTAAATGCAATAATTTGAGTTTTTTTTTGGAAATAACCAGCTATTGTGATTTATACTAACCAAGATTAACCAAGATTTATTTTATTGTTCTTTTCTCGCAGCAGTATTAAACCGTCGCTTGATGCACTAGCGGATACGTCATTCTTGTAATGCTTTCCGTTCTTGCACCAATAAGTATATACTATTTGTAATGTTTAAGGGACAGAGAAAATATTCCTCACATCACTGTCCAGAAAAGTCCGCTGAAATATTAATTAGCGTCGGGGCGGCCGGCAATCGCGGAAAAACTGCAATTAGCCGCAACAGCCGGTTATTATGTTATTGCATGTGACGGGCTGGTAATTACTAACTTTATATATGTACTTAGTTTTTTTCTAATGTTCTGTCCTCTTGTTTTATTAACAATAAAGTCGGGGTCACTTGGAACACCTCTTCCCTAAGCAACTATTGCTGCTGCTTCTATAAAGATAGAATTTTGAGAGAGTATTCATATACACTTCTTTATACTTCAAATTCTGTTTTTATGTTGATCTTGGGTCGTATTCTAACTTTAAAACAACGTTTAGACACGATCCAATTTCAATACAACTGCAATGTATTAACCACGCAATACAGCTGTCACCTAAACGTCTGAATCAGAAATATCAGACTTTGCTTGAAAATTATTTCGATCCAACTTCAATATTTGTTGCATATTGGAGTCATCTTTGAGAAAGATTGTGTTTTTAATGTATTTTAAAACAAGAACACAGCACCTTGTTTTTCACAAAAAGGTTACATTGAAGTTACGGGCTGAATTAACACATTAAGGCATGCCTACAATCAATTATAATAAGCCTAGATATACAGATTTTTAATATTTCAGGGAACAAAGAAAACATTTCGCACATCACTGTCCAGTACAGTCAGCTTAAGTTGTAATTACCGTCGGCCACCGGCTACGTTTACGGAAAAACTGCAATTTGCGGCCGCAATAGCGCGATATTGCTGGCCAGTTATGTTACCGCATGTGGCGGGTCGGTAATTATTAATTTTACTTCTTAAAGCCTTTACGAGTATTTACGAGTATGTATGTATTGGTATATGATCTTGAAATCCTGTAATCATATTTTGGTCAATAAGTACGACCCTAGACCCCTTAGTGATGCAGTAATTTAATCGCTATAATCCACTCAAATGCAATATCACGTGTACTTTTGAGTACTGATCTGACGGAATGGTTTCCAAAATTGCAAAATTTCCCACATATTAAAATTTCGGATTTTTTTTATTGTTGTATAGATTCATGTTATTTGATTATTATTTGAATTTAAGTAATGTTTTTGTTTTTATAATTATTATTTTAATTTACTGTGAAAAAATTTACGGTGTTATAAACTGTTATATTGTATTTAATAATAGACAAACAGTCACATACTTATTAAATTAAAATCAAATAAAAACTAAATCGTATTTACTTATGTTGACATTTTTTAATTTTTTATTATTTTTCAATATTGACATTTCAGATCAAATTATTATTATTTATTTTTGCGATTCATCATCATCATATCATCATATCAGCCGAAAGACGTCCACTGCTGGACATAGGCCTCCCCCATAGAGTGCCACAATGACCGGTCCTGCGCCACCCGCATCCAGCGGACTCCCGCGACCTTCACCAGGTCATCAGTCCACCTTGCGGGGGGTCTACCCACGCTGCGCCTTCCGGTTCGTGGTCGCCACTCGAGAACCTTTCCGCCCCAACGGCCATCGGTTCTACGAGCAATGTGCCCCGCCCACTGCCACTTTAGTCTAGCGATTCGGAGGGCTATATCGGTTACTTTGGTTCTGCTGCGGATGGCCTCATTTCTGATGCGATCACGCAGAGAGACTCCAACCATAGCCCTCTCCATTGCCCTTTGGGTGACTTTGAGCCTTCTTATGAGGCCCATTGTAAGCGACCACGTTTCAGTACCACATGTCATCACTGGCAACACACACTGGTCAAAGACTTTCGTCTTGAGACACTGCGGAATATTGGACAAAAAGATGTGCCGTAGCTTCCCGAACGCTGCCCAACCGAGTCGGATTCGTCGATTGACCTCTTTCTCGAAGTTGGATCTACCTAACTGGACAGTATGTTCTAAGTATATATAATCGTCCACAACTTCGAGTGTAAAGTCTCCGATTGTAACGGGAGCTGGTGCTACATGGGTATTTGACATGATCTTCGTCTTCATCTTTATCTTTAGACCAACTCGCTCGGAGGCTTTACTGAGGTCATCGAGCATCGTTCTCAAATCCTCCATGGTCTCAGCCAAGACTACTATATCGTCAGCAAACCGAAGGTGAGTGATGTACTCGCCGTTTATGTTGATGCCTAGCCTTCTCCAGTCCAGAGTCTTGAAAACATCCTCCAGTACAGCGGTAAACAGTTTAGGAGAAATAACATCTTCTTGCCTGACTCCCCGCTGCAACGGAATAGGCTTCGAGTTCTGGTCCTGGAGTCGGACTGACATAGTGGCGTTCTCGTACAAACACTTCAGCACTTCGATATGGCGATAGTCCACTTGGCACCTCTGGAGAGATTGTCGTACAGCTCAGGTTTCGATCGAGTCGAAGGCTTTCTCGTAGTCCACGAACGCTAAGCAGAGGGGCAGGTTATACTCCTCAGTCTTCTGTATAACCTGACGGAGCGTATGGATGTGATCTACGGTACTAAAGCCTCTTCGGAAACCGGCTTGTTCGGGAGGCTGGAAGTCATCTAGCCTGCGTGCGAGACGGTTCGTAATGACTCTTGAAAACAGCTTATAGACATGGCTCAGAAGTGAAATGGGTCGGTAGTTCTTCAGTAAAGCGTTATCACCCTTTTTGAAGAACAATACCACCACACCTCTGTTCCATGTAGTAAAATGGAGTCGAACAACTTCTGAAGGGCCATAAGGACCGGTTTACCACCCGCCTTCAGAAGTTCGGCTGTAATTCCGTCTTCACCAGGTGCCTTATTGTTTTTGAGCTGTTTAAGAGCCATTCTAATCTCGTACAGGCTGATGTCCGGGATGTCTTCGGTATAATGTTGGGTCAGTCTAGCTCTAGGGTCTTCCGCCAGATCAACTTCAGGTCTGCTAGTTGATGTGTATAGCTGTCCATAAAAGTCCTCTATCTCCCCCAGAAGCTCGGGTCTGGATGAAACGATTCTACCATCCTCAGTTTTTATTTTGGCGAGCTGGCTCTGCCCAATAGACAAATCTCTTGCAAAAACTTTAGAGCCCTTATTCTGCTCAATGGCCTCTTCAATACGATTTGTATTGAATTGGCGCAAATCACGGGTAAGGGACTTAGAGATCCGTTTATTGAGCTGCCGGTATAATGACGCATCTGCTGAGGATTGCAGAACCATTTCTCTCCTTTCCTCGATGAGTTTCTGAGTGGAGTCAGAGAGCCTTTTGGTTCTGTTGCTCCGCTGGGCCTTAAAAAACTTAGACCCAGTACTATGGACAGCTTCCACAAACTCGTCGTTGAATTCGTCCACATCGCCGCCTAGACAATCGAAACGGTTTTGGAGTTCCAGCTGGAAGCTCTCAGGGTTTTGGATTTGAAGTGCTGCTGGACGGAGCGTAGACTTCATCAGTCGAGAGCGCTCTAGCTTAACACATATATTCAATGTGCCTCTCACCAGACGGTGATCACTTCCGGTTTTAACCGTATTGATCACAGAGACATCATTGAATATATGCTTCTTCGTCGACATGATGAAGTCAATCTCGTTTTTAGTTGCACCGTCGGGACTCATCCAGGTCCACTTCCTGTGCTCACGTTTCTTGAAGAAGGAGTTCATCATGTAGAGTCCCTCCTTCTCCAAGAAGCCAGCCAGTAGTTGGCCCCGGTGGTTCCGATTTCCAAATCCAAATTGCCCCACTCTCAGCTCTTCACCATCTCTCTTGCCCAGTTTCGCGTTGAAGTCCCCCATAACAACGGTGAAGTAGGTTTTGGAGCTATGCATGGCCTTCGATATATCCTCATACATAGCCTCCACCTCGTCATCGGAGTGTGCCGAAGTCGGCGCATACACCTGTATGACCTTCAACGAGTACCTCTTGGATACTCTGAGTATAAGGTACGCCACCTTAGTCGACACAGTCTCGATCTTCACCACGTTGTTCACGAGGGACTTATGGACAATGAACCCGACACCTCCCTGGGACTGTTGGTCGCCCTCCCGGAAATAAAGCAAGTTGCCGGACTTTAGGATTATCGTTTCATCCCCCTCTCTTCGGACTTCAGATAACCCTATAACATCCCAACGCAACTTGCTCAATCCTTCCTCCAGTTCCACTATCTTTTCGTCGGTCCGCAGTGTACGCGTGTTATATGTTGCCAGGGCCAGGAGTCGTCGGTGGTAGTAGCCGGATCTTTGCCGGAGATACTTAGCACCCCTGACCCCGCTAGCACCCTGGCCGCTACCATAACCAGGGTACCGGGGGTCGCCGGACACTCGGGGCCGTGGTTTTTGTGTTCTCTTCAATGCCGTGATCGCCACGCTTGGCATGCGGGTTGGCGATCGCAGTATCTCCACCGCACTCCGAGGATGCTGCTGCCCATCCCCCGGTGGTCTTGGCCGTAGTTTTAGGACATACTCCGGGTCCAGGAGGCCAATTCTCGGGCCGTTCGATATTATCACTCTTCGAGATGATCTCGAAGGACGTAATATCTATTGAAAATCTCACCAAAATCTCTAAGGATGCAAAATTTCGTATTCTGGGGCACAATAGACATTAATGTCGAATGGTGATCTCAATGTCTATTACAAAACGCGTTCCGTTTTTCTCGATTGTGTTTGTTTTCAATCGAGTTTAAAACATTCTATTAAATAAAATATTTCTTATACCAAAATCAAAAGTGTTATTAATTTACAACAATATAATGCATTGTTATGATGTGTTAACACATCAAACCCATCAATCAACATTCAAGTGCATCAATGACATCAAAAATATTTAAGTGTTTCGCTAATACACCTACGAGAAATGGAACGCAAAATCGCGCCTATTTTGATTTGACAGCTTGGCTTGCCAAACGAAAACGTAGTTAGTGTCTGAGTTATTACTTATTAGTATGTGAAAATAATACTTATGGAAGTGGCAAAAAAAGGACATATCCCTCCGCAGCTCAAAAAGTGCGTCTATTCGTCTAAATTTGGGCGACGTTTATAACTTTTTCAACTAACTCCATTGCGTAGAGCGACATATTTTAATAAAATATTTATTTTGCGTAGCTTAATGTGAAAAAAAGAAAGAAAGAAAAACATTTATTGCAGAAACCATCCACATACAGCACCACATAAGTTACAAAAAGTAGAAAATAAAAATCTTATTCACTATACACTTAAAACTAAGTACCTATTGCTTAAAGTAAATAAAAATGCTTTAAATAATTTGTTATTTTGTTGTTTGTTTGTTTGTTGTGTTATTTTGGTTGTAATTTCACTTTCGGCCAACTAATAACCTCTCAAAATTTCCCGCTATCGCAGATCAAATGTCAAAAAAATCAGTGATAACACCATCTCGATCACTACGACCACTCGTTGCATCTCGAACGCTGGGAGTAGACATATCTCGAGTGTGAGATTTCGAGAATACGCAAATTAGTTTTCGTTCGACATCCGCCATTTTTTTTTCGAGATATGTCTAATAGAGATCATCTCGAACGGCCCGAGAATTGGCCTCCAGGACATACTCCGGGTCCGATTTTTGCTATTAGTTGATTATATTTTCATTACTGGATTCAATTGATAATTAAATTTTTATTGTTATTTTATTTTTATTTTTACTATTATTGTTTATTGCTCATCCGGTTATGTCTCTGTGCTGTTTTCTGTGCTTCGTGTTTGTTTTTGCCTAACAATAGTTCTGTAAGTTTTTTGTATGTACTAACACTTTTATGGGCTTGGCCCGAAATAAATGATTATTTATTATTTATAGAAATTAAAGCTTTCCATTTATTAGATTTCCAAATTCCTACGTTTCTTTTCTGAGAACATTTCCAAATATTTACAATAACATTTTTATTATAATTATAATATTCACTATACAGCTATATAAATATAATCCAGTGAGTCGTAAAGCCATACGATAAATAAATAACAGCTATAACATACATTTGGTAAAAATTAAAGCTAAACTTATTAAAGCTATTTTTTAGGGTTTTTAAGGTTCCGTACCTCGAAAGGAAAAAAACGGAACCCTTATAGGATCACTTTGTTGTCCGTCCGTCCGTCCGTCCGGCCGTCGGTCCGTCCGGCCGTCCGTTCGTCTGTCAAGACCCTTTTTCTCTGGAACGCGTGGAGGCATCAAGCTGAAATTTATATCAGTTACTCAAGTCTACTGTCCCTTAGAGCTGTGAAAAAATCTAACTTCTAAGCCAACGCAATCAAAAGATACAGCCGTTTATGCCGCAAATTTCCGCAAATTTTCGGAACTCGCAAGGGAATCAAAACCTACAGGGTACTTCCCGTGAACTCAGGATCTTTAAATTTGGTACAAAGCAACATCTTATAGCACAGATAAAGGAAAAATTGCGAAAACCGTAAATTTTTAGTTACATTATATAATAAAAATAATTTTAATAATTTTAAAGTTATTACTCCTATATACCTACAGGTTTGTACGGAACCCTCGGTGCGCGAGTCCGACTCGCACTTGGCCGGTTTTTTTTCTTAGTTTTGCGTAATTAGAATGCGATACAAATTATACCCTTAATCGGATAACCAGCATTTTTGTTACAACCTGTATACTTCAACTGCTCAAAGGTTATATGGAAGAGATCCTTTATTACCTATGGGTTATTTGTCATTTTGTGTTTTTCTTTTGTTGGACAATAAAGTAATTTTAATAAATTACTTTATCTACACCAATATCATAAATCCTCTATTCCGCGTTCGGAAACCGTATGTAATTACCACCATTATTGCAACCACGTTACGTTACGTAACATCAGTGTATTATCTGTGACAGTGTGGTAAAAACGTATGAAAATTAATTACCTACGGTAACGTAATGAAAATCTGCCCTCCTCTCCGACCGCCGGCACGTGCCCGCCCGACCGCCGGCACAATCGAGTTGGTCATGGCGGTGCAATGGCGGTCATTCTAATAGTTTCCGAAGATTTATAATATGTATGTGTGTAGATAAAGCAGTGTATACAAGTGTACGTAATTAGGCCTTAAAACACTCGTGTGATCTTATTCATATTGATGTATACCACACTCGTATTTTAAGGACCCTTATTACGTAACAGTTACATAAACTACTATTATTGTCTAAGTAGGTAGTAGTAATCTACTACTACTTATTTTATTAAATAATTCCTTAGCTTCCAAATAACAATGTATAAAGCATCTTAAACTTATAAAATCTTCAATCAAGTACAGCTTCCTTGTTACAATATTAATTAACTATTCCCTGCAACGATCTGAAATCGAGTCCTCTGTTGAAGTGCCCTTGTTGTTCGGGAGACGCCAAAAGCAGTACCTATTTCTGTTTTAAATATATCAACTTGATTTGATATTAGGTTTGGATTAATCAACATTGACGAAAGTAAACGGAATGTTAATAATGCTACGAGTATGAATGCTTCTTCGTTAGGGAGTACCTCGCAATTCCTACATAATAACGTTTGTCCTAATTGTTATTTGGCCTAGTAATCAATTACCCTAACAGTCACTTGTCATAATGCAATGAATGTAATAAAGCTCATTTGTCCTAAACATTTTTACCATAATGTTCAAAAATCCTAATTTTATTTGCCATAACATTCGAAACCCCTAATGACATTTGTCCTAAAATCACTTACCTTAACTGTTTTATCCTAATTGTCATTTGCCCTAATGATCAATTATCCTCACAGTTACTTGTCATAATGTAATGATTACCCTAAAGCTCGTTTGCCCTAAACATTCTTATCATGATGTCCAAATATCCTAATTTTATTTGTCATAACATAATATTTGAAATTCCTAATGATCAATTATCCTAACAGTTACTTGCCATAATGTAATGATTGTCCTAAAGCTGATTTGTACTAAGCATTTTTACATTTATGTTTAAAAATAATCTTAATACTCCTAATAAATTCAGCCCACTTTACGAGTACGGGAGCTACCCCATTTTACCACTTTGTCGGCGTGACTAACATGGCGTGAGTCATACCAAATTTCAGTTTTCTAGAAAAAGGATAAGGTTAGGTTAGGTTTGAACTGCGACCCCCCACCGAAACGAACTTCTGCCAGATTTGAGGTTAGGTTAGGTTAGAACCGTGACCCCCAAGAATACGAACTTCTGTGAACTGCGACTCCCCACTGACACGAAATTCTGTCAGAAATGTGGGTTAGGTTAGGTTTGAACTGTGACCCCTAAGGAAACGAACTTCTATCAGAAAAGTAGGTTAGGTTAGCTTAGAACTGCAACCCCCCACCGGGTTCCCACCTTGTTGTGGTAGAGAGGCTTAGTAACCGTGGCTTAGTCACCTACGGTGAAGCGAAGAGGCACCCAGGGCCGGCCAGTTTGGGGCACCGGCTGACCCGAGGAGGGCGCTCCAAGTGGGCTCGTTGAGCCTGCTTGTGACGCGTTAGAGGTGGATCGCAGAGGAAGAGGAGTGTCCGTATTGCGGTGAGCCGTTCTCCCTATCCTCTGCGGCCGAGGTGGGATCGCAGGGGGAGAGGCGTGATGGTATTACGGTGCGCCACTCTCCCTACCCCCTGCGACCTTGGTGGGGCCGTTCCGATGAAACGGCGTCGACGGCTGCAGAAGAAGAGAAGTGCCGGTGATAAGGTGCGCCGTTCTTCCTATCTTCTGCAGCCGAGTTGTGGTTGGCGGCGGCTACATTTTTCTCGTAAAAACTAGTTTATGCAAAGTGTTTCTAAGGTGTTGATAGCTGTCAATAAGAGATGTCTAGCCTATGCCCCATACTGTGTATGCCCCATTTGTATAAGTAGTATTTACTCTGAAACTATGGCGAATTTCGGAAAAGTTTATAGGAAATTTATTTCTCTAAATATGATCGTGAATACACTGTTAAAGTGAATAGATATAGATAATAACTTAAAGACATAGAAAACATCCATAATTCAGGTACCTAAAAATATCTGTGATAAACACACAAATATTCCCTTACCAGGATTCGAACCCGGGACCTCCTGCTTCGTAGGCAGTGTCACTACTGACTGGGCTTTGACCTTGAAACCCTAAAAATCAGGTCAATATCAAATCAGATTTTTATGTTCGAACACGGCTCGAAGTTTGCGGATTGCACTGCGGGCTGGAATCACAACTCCGATAACTATTTGTACTCTGCTGTTTACAACAACAATAAAATGAGTTAGACTTGTCTTTGAGATTGTTATATAAACTTAGTATTGCGTCTTGTATGCATGAAGTTATCTGGTGTTCAGCTCAAGACGTAACGCTACTTCAGAGAATACTTCAACGACAAGATGCAACACATAAGACAACTCGTTCCACTCGTGGTTACCATTCATAGGCGCAAATGTAATAAAAAATAAAATAAAATAAATAAATAAATGTTTATTCAGGAAACAGCTTACAATTTTGACAACAGTACTTCTGCCAAACCACAGTGTGGTTTGTTGGCAGACGAGGCTCCAGTTTGCAAATTGCAAATGGAGTGTGACCGAATTATTATTATTGCATCCACGTTTTGTACCTACTGATATATCGTCATCCATACTAATATTATAAATGGGAAAGTGTATGTGTGTTGTAACGTAATGTTACATAAATAACCTAGTTAAGTTAAATATAAACAAACAATGAACAGTATTCGTTTAGCCTAAAACTCACTATTTATTGTTTTAAAATTAATAATTTACTATAAAATTAGCTATTTACAAATAAACCAAGTAAATAACTAACTATAATTAGCATGTTAAAGTTAAAATATACATCATATCATTAGCAACTTATTTACGTAACGCAGCGCCTTAACGTATTGATTCGATGCGTCGCCCGTCGCCTTAATATCTCGACTTGCAGAACGAGTTTTTTCTGTATGGGATATCGAAGCGGGAGCGGCCGCACTGCTCGGCCATTTTGCCTCTTGAATCGATAGCGGTCGGACGCCGCGCTGCGCTCGCACGGATCACATTTCGTGGTGGTCGTACGTGTCGGTCGTCTCCGCAAAATTTTAATAAAAATTGTTACTAAGATTAACTCTGATCAGGGACGCTGACTCCCGGGTTATTTCATAATGTTAAAATAGTTTAGTGTGTTATGGCGCCCCATATTCGGGGTGCGACATTTAAGTTTGAAGACCTTCACTTTTCTTTGTGAGAAGCACAAGGCGCTCTTCCCTGGCGTCCAGTTTTGGTGGAGCCACACCCGTCTCGCCGGCCGGCCAGTTCCTGATTTTGAAACCCGACCCCTGGGGGCCTCCACCGCCGATTTTCACCGCCGAACACCAGCGCGAGGGCCAGGGGAGTACCTACCATCCGCGGAAGCGAACCATTCGGGCATAAAGACCCAGACCTGAGTTTTTTTTTTAATAAATTGGTGTTGATTTAAGGTTGGTTGTTTCCTTTTCAAGCCGCTATCTTAGCTAACCGTCACACTACGTGGGGATAAGTGCTGAAGTAAATATTTACAGTTTTAAGCCATTTATTCCAGTCCTCTTGATCGAAATTAGCACTTGGATCAATACAATTCTGCTGAGCTAGTTTTTTGACGTAGAAGGTTCACTCTTGCCACACTTAGGGCAATTGGGCCTTTTTACATTTGGAAGACCACAACCAAAACAACGGATCCCCTCATTCTTGGCAGTGCATTGCCTGATATTATGCGTATCGACACGACATCTAAGACAGAACTGTGGTTTGGTACTCTGACGTTGAAGGGAATACACATGGTCTTGGTTTGGATTAGCTGAGTACTCGCTCTTATTATTATTGTTACCAGCATTAGAGTTATTATTAGTTTGATAACTCCTATTATTGTTAGAATTAGAATAATATCTATTATTATTGTTAGAATAACCTCTATTGAAACTTGCTACATGCATTCTCTTATTATAATTTCCATAATTACTATCGAAATTGCTCTTGCTTGGGTTGAATTTATTATTAGTTTTGTTATTGTATGCAAATTCTGGAGCTAAAGTATACGACGTCTGCCTGGGAGGTTCCTTGAAAGAAGCCAAGCGTGCCTGTACATTCTCAAAATTACGACATAAGGTTCTCAAGGTATCGATACTGTCAATTGTAGGTACCGAAGCTAATGTACTGGCATAACACGGTCTTATGTTATGAAGGAGGATCTCCAACCTCTCTTCTTCGGGCAAAGGCTTTGAAAGCCGGGAAAAGAGACCTAATACTTTCGGCCTCCCCTTGAGTTCGCGATTGTATCTCTGAGCGCAAACGATAATCGTAATTCGCGTGACTAAAGTCCTTCTTTAGGAAAACAACCAGATCCTCCCAACTAGACACCTGGTCCCTAATGCCTCTGTACCAATGCAGTGCATCGCCCACAAATATCTCCGTAGCGTAAGACAATAATTTTTGATCACCTATGCTTCTCGCCTTGCAAAACTCTGAAATGCGTTGAATGAACGTGCGAACGTCGGACTTGCCATCGAATTTGGTGCGAACGAGTTCATTGGCGCTACTGCGGTCGCACTGGACAGTAACGTTAACTGGCAATGGTGCTGCTGACTCAGAACTTGCAGCTGAGTGCAAAATGCTCACTCCCTTATCCTTAACGGAGGAGAGTCTCTCCTGCAATGACTGAAACTCCGCAACACAAGAATCTTAAATTGGCTTAGTCGCCTCATTAACCGCGATACGATTAAACCTGTGATACAGATGGTTGAGCAAATTCTGAGTCCTAAGCAAGATATTGCTGTCTAAGCTACCTGCATCAAGGTTCGACTTAACCTTCGTTAAAACGTCACTAATGCCCTTAAGATCATCCCCTACCGAAAATGGGCTAGCTAAATTGTCCTCTGAAGGAAAAACAGGAGCTAGTTTTGCTATTTGCCTACGCAATTCCTGCACGTTAGCACCAGGTGTGGCACCTCTAATTTCGACCTCATACTCCAATTCTGTTTTTTGCAATGATAAAAAAATTACCGGAAATGCAATGGTAACGAAACGGGTATGTGTTGAAGAATGCAGTAAATAATTACCTAATGCCCTACTCCGTTCTTTGCAATATTAAAAAAAACTAATTAAAGTTCTGGTTGAGTGGGTGATAAACTGTAAGCTTATTAAGATAAAAACCAATACGCAAGAAAAACAAACCGAAAGAAAAAACAACAGGCACTAAAATAAAAATAAAAACAAGCATTAAAACGCAACTAGCGCATACCAAGCGATTACAGGTTAAAATATTATAAAAAAAAATGTCAATTACTAAATTTTATAACAAAAAAATTTTTATATTTCCTTTGTATAAATAAAAGTAACAAAATTGTACAGCGACATCTATCGGCAAATTAAGTAAACTATTACGCGCGAGCTTAAAGTATAGAAGATGATTTTTATGGGATAATTCTTTATTGCGTGAACCGATTTTCACCGTTTTTACTTTATTTGTAAGCACGTCATTTCATTGTGATTTTGTAGAAATTACAGGTACAATAAACACATGCTTATACGGTTAAATTACAAATTTAGTTCAGAAATCATTTTGTAATTTTTTTCAGAAACTATTCAACCTATGAAGTTCAAAATAATTTTCCTAGAAAGTTTTAATAAAGTTCTGCTTTTGAGATTTTTTTTATATTTTTGAAACTTATGGTTTTAAAGTTAGAGGGGGGGGGGGGACACATTTTTTTAACTTCTGGAGCGATTATTTCCGAAAATATTTACATTATCAAAAAATGATTTGACCAAACCCTTATTCATTTTTAAATACCTATCCAACAATATATCACACGTTAGGATTGAGATGAAAAAAAAAAAACCACGCTCAGTTTACGTATAGGGGAAGTATGCTAATAATTTTTTTTTTCTACTTTTTATTTTGCCACTTTGTCGGCGTGATTGATATACATATTAGTACCAAATTTCAGCTTTCTAGTGCTAACGGTCACTGAGATTATCCGCGGACGGACGGACGGACAGACATGGCGAAACTATAAGGGTTCCTAGTTGACTACGGAACCCTAAAAAGAGCTAGTAACTTACCAAAAAAATTGCGTGATGGTTTTCATTTCGTTGTCAAGGTCAAGTCGGTTAATAATGACGGAGTCGTAAAAGTTGGGAAGGATATTGTTTTAATGTTTGAAAACAATAAACACTCGTTTGTGTTAACTGACATTCCGGTGTACACCGGCCCTTTCCAATCACTTCTTTTTTTTGCTAAAAGAAAGCTTTGAAAAAAATCATCATTTTTAATAGTCTGCACACCCACATCCACCGTACAACTTTCACAATTTAAAACATCCATTTTTTTCACTAATCACAATTTACCGGCAACTGTTATCGTGTTATCTCACCAAAACAAACAAAAAATGGCGGCCTAATAAGAAATGCAAATCCCGAATAAAACGAATAAAAAGAATTGTCTCGCATTTGCACTAAATTATCATAAACAATGCTACTTTTTGAAATAGTCACGTAACCATCGGAATCGGAACTATTCGGAAACCTTCGACCGTCATCGTTTAGGAGTCAAGTGGCACGATAGACACTGCCTTTCTGCTTGTAATTGTGTGCGTTACTTATATCATTGTGTGCTCGTATTTATAGGAAGGCCCACTACACTGTAAACGCGTAACTACGACTCACGGAGACGCACACATAGAAAGATTTAGAAGGAAATGTTTTCTGTCTTTACCGTGCAAGGCACGCAGCGGCGCTAGTGCCGCGTGGTGTAAACTTGGTCGCGATACTATATAGATGATGACTATTGATAACAATGTTTAACCGGTAGATGGAGCGCTTATTAAATTTTAGAATGTTTTAAGTTATAATGGATTACTAATAGTACGATCGGGTGTAAATTAGTTTAAAAGGATGGGTATCAGAATTATAGTAGGGTAGGCAGTGTCTTTTTGTCTTTATGAAGTGCACGCCACTGTGCACAGGGATATTAGTCACAAGCAAAATGATCATTAAGGTAATAATGTTGCACAATTAAGAAAACGACCGGAACAATAAAAATACTAATAATAGAAAAAACTAATCTCGCTAGTACACGCCAGTTACAGGCAACAAAAAAAAAACGTTTCACAAAACAAAATAAAATAAAATAAAAAGCACAACACACACCTAGTCCTACGGAAGCGAACCAGACCATGAAAACCACGTTGTAGGCGCCAGTGTGACGGTTAGCTAAGATGGCGGCTTGAAAAGGAAACAACCAACCTTAAATCAACACCAATTTATTAAAATAAAAACTCAGGTCTGGGTCTTTATGCCCGAATGGTTCGCTTCCGCGGATGGTAGGTACTCCCCTGGCCCTCACGCTGGTGTTCGGCGGTAAAAATCGGCGGTGGAGGCCCCCAGGGGTCGGATTTCAAAATCAGGAACTGGCCGGCCGGCGAGACGGGTGTGGCTCCACCAAAACTGGACGCCAGGGAAGAGCGCCTTGTGCTTCTCACAAAGAAAAGTGAAGGTCTTCAAACTTAAATGTCGCACCCCGAATATGGGGCGCCATAACACACTAAACTATTTTAACATTATGAAATAACCCGGGAGTCAGCGTCCCTGATCAGAGTTAATCTTAGTAACAATTTTTATTAAAATTTTGCGGAGACGACCGACACGTACGACCGCCACGAAATGTGATCCGTGCGAGCGCAGCGCGGCGTCCGACCGCTATCGATTCAAGAGGCAAAATGGCCGAGCAGTGCGGCCGCTCCCGCTTCGATATCCCATACAGAAAAAACTCGTTCTGCAAGTCGAGATATTAAGGCGACGGGCGACGCATCGAATCAATACGTTAAGGCGCTGCGTTACGTAAATAAGTTGCTAATGATATGATGTATATTTTAACTTTAACATGCTAATTATAATTAGTTATTTACTTGGTTTATTTGTAAATAGCTAATTTTATAGTAAATTATTAATTTTAAAACAATAAATAGTGAGTTTTAGGCTAAACTAATACTGTTCATTGTTTATATTTAACTTAACTAGGTTATTTATGTAACATTACGTTACAGTGTGTTTGTTTGTTTGTTTGTCCGTCTTTCACGGCAAAACGGGGCGACGAATTGACGTGATTTTTTAAGTGGAGATAGTTGAAGGGATGGAGAGTGACATAGGCTACTTTTTGTCTCTTTCTAACCCCCCACTTCCCTAAAATGGGGGGGGGGGGGTGGAAGTTTGTATGGTTTGTTACCCCGAATTTAACGCGAGCGAAGCCGCGGGCAAAAGCTAGTCATCATATATTTGAGAGCTAGGCTTTTGTCGGTGGAGCAAATAAGTTTTTTGCTTGTGACTCGAAAACGGTATGTCTGACGGTCATTCCATCCATTATTCAAGAAGGTTAAATTCGGCTGCATTTGTTGGGGGGTAGACGGGCCCGATTACAATTGGCTTTATAATCCATTGAAATGGTACATTTTGCCTTACATCAAATCATTAAGATACAAATTTCTAATAAATAATTTTAACTTATTTGGGTTAATAATCGTGAAACTCTAGTTTGCCCGTTTGGGATATTCAAAGAAAAGATACAAATTTCTAATAAATAATTAAAACTTATTTGTGTTAATAAACATATCATAAACAAAGCCAATTAATAAAATAACTTTCAGTACGAGTACCTCTTCATAAATCTTAGAAAACTAGGTAAGTGTACTTACAAATTTATATTAATATTTTAAAGAGATTTCAATGTAAGCGAAGTACCTGATCTTTTTAAATTCAATTCTTCTATTAAAGTCATATAGACTTTGCGGTCCGTGTTAGAAATCTATCAACAACCCGAAATTTCGTTCCAACAATTTTCTTAGGAGTCTGTTTAAATCGTCTTTCGTTAGGAGGTTCATAAAACTTTGGAACAGAATTAAAGGTGTTACAAAATGATGACAACCTTATAACAAAGTTCCAAAGTGAAGGTAACGTCTTAAATCAAACCATTAATAACGTTGATGTCAGTGCTTAGACGAGATTGATAAACTTTTGAGAGGAACTTGAAATTGCTTGCGGTTATACTGTGTTCTGAAGTGGTTGATGAGATTTAAAAGACGCTTAGTACTTTCGATCGGTTCATTCTGCTTTAGACTAAAGTTAGACAATATCCTAATAATTTTATTGTTAAAACCGCAAAGTACAAGCCAGTTCCGCAAAGTAATTTTATGGTCAAGGTAAAAATATTTATAACAAGTTACCCATCGATGCATTAAATTTATAATTTCCTGCTCTTAAGAAATATTAATAATAGTAGTTTATGTAACTGTTACGTAATAAGGGTCCTTAAAATACGAGTGTGGTTTTATCAAACGATATAAATTGGTGTAGATAACAATCTTTATCCACACCAATTTCATAAATCCTCGTTCGGAAACCGTATGTAATTACCACCATTATTGCAACCAGTAACGTAACATCAGTGTATTATCTGTGACTGTGACAGTGTGGTTAAAACTTGTGAAAATTCATTACCTACGGTAACGTAATGAAAATCTGCGCCCGCCCGACCGCCGGCACAATCGAGTTGGTCATGGCGGTGCAATGGCGGTCATTCTAATGGTTTCCGAACACTTCATTTAGGATTTATAATATGTGTGTAGATAAAGCAGTGTATGCAACTGTAAGTAATTAGGCCTTAAACACTCGTGTGATCTTATTATGAAAAACAACACTCGTATTTTAAGGACCCTTATTACGTAACAGTTACATAAACTACTATTAATGTCAAAGGAATACAGGGTCTAGGACTATATGACGAACAAAGATGCATGGCTCAAACCAGAAACTACTACCAAATCATCTAACATTTAGAGGACACAGTTCAGATAGGAAAGCATATCAAACGTTTTGTGAAACAGTCATCTTTGGATTTTATTATTTATTTTTTCTTTTTAATTAAACAATAGGTTCATTGTCTGTCTCTCAAGCTGTTTTCTTATGTCTTCTTGAAGAACTACGCATTATTGTGTATCTTCAAGATCTAATGTATTACTTATACTATTTTGAAAAAATAAGTCCTACCGAGTTTCTTGAGTCATAATACGGTCAGAGGTGTAGGGTTAGAACCGGTGGTAGTTTTTTTCTCTCTGACGTTCATAAGTGCATTGTATTGTGCCTAAATTGAAGAATAAATATCTTTTAAAATCTTTTCTATTAAATTTAAAAATTCCCAGTCAGTTCGAAATATGTTGTATTAAAAATAATGGTATTGCTTATCTGACTGTATCGCTGTACAGTCACCGGCAATAATATCTTCCTACAGGAAGGCCGCAAAAATATGTGATACGCTCATAAGGCCCTACAAATAAGAGCGTGTCACATATTTTTGAGGTCTTCGTGTAGGAAGATACTATTGCCGGCGACTGTACCTATGATAAAATAAATGTAGTACCGATTAAGTTACAGCCGAAACGCAAAAACCGAAGAACCTGTTTTATCAAAACATAAATTATCAAAGAAGTTCAAATCGGTCCAACATAAATGAAGACAAAATCAAAGGTAATGAAGTTAGGTAACTTTTTACCTCGGCGATTCCCAATTCCATCGAATGATTTTAAATGTGCTGAGCGCTCATTCCATCTTTAACGAGCGTGAATCGGAACGTAAAAGATAAAAAAAATCCTTTTTCATCGTTCCGCGATTTGGTTAATTGATATGAAAACCGTATTTTGCGGAGTCATATTCGTTATCTGGTATTAGAGGGGTGTGCTTTTGTGCGTTGGGAGCCGATTTAGAAGATCGACGTTATATAATGGTGGGATTGAGCTTAATGGACTTTTGGGAAGTTATTAGTTAGTCTTTGTATTGGGACAGTAGGTAGTATTCATCTATTGCGTGAATAAAATTATTTAAATTGTCCAGTCGCTATCAGATCGGAGCGGCCAAGGTGGTCACAAATATCTGAACAACGCCTCTATTGTCAAGGCGATAAAGTGCATGTTCAGATATTTTTAAGTACCTTGGCCGCTCCGATATATTTGATGGTGACTGTCCATAATAATCACGTAATAATCAACGTGTTTGACGATAGGATCGGCAACGCGCATGTGAAACCTCTTGAGTCGCAGGCGTCCAAAAGCTACGGTATCTGCTAACCATTAGGCGGGCCGCATGCTTGTTTGCCACCGTCATAATAAAAAAAAACAAAAAAATCTGGTCGTAGTCTGCAAGAGTGGTACAAAACCTTATAATATTTAATGGTTAATTATTAAATATTATTGTACAGCGGGCTGCAAAATTACATACCCACATTATGAATGAATTCATTCATGAATTGGGTAGGCAATTCTGCAGCTGATAGTATGTATAGATAGGTACAGCTAGGAGTTGAAGTAGTCGCCATGGTCGAAATCGGCCGGAAGCATTACTACTTACTACTATTTATGCACCTACACAAAGGAGCAAAGTTTACCTGCCTCTCGTACATTATGTTGAGACTTAAACAAGGGATAGATTAAAAAATTGAGCCACGAGCGTAGCGACTAGGAGGTTCTAAAAGTGGAATCCCGAGCGTTACGAGGGTCTCAAGGCACAAAAGGTAAACAAACCTTGCTGCCTAGCGTATATAATACAACATATTCAGGGCCGGCCCGAGCATTCCTGGCGCCCTAGGCAAGAGACAGAAATGGCGCCCTTTTTAAGAGAAGAAGAGTGTGTAGATTAGTTCCCAATTTTTTTCCTTAATAATTTGTGTTCCATTCGCGCTTTTCCCCATTTTTAGGGTTCCGTAGTCAACTAGGAACCCTTATAGTTTCGCCATTTCCGTCTGTCCATCTGTCCACCCTATAACTCAGTGACTGCACTAGAAAGCTGAAATTTGGTATGAGTATGTGCATTAATCATGCCGACAAAGTGGGGGGTGGTTTGTTTTTCGCTCCAGCCCTACCGTGTTGGGTATCATTGGATAGGTCTTTCATGGCGAAACTATAAGGGTTCCTAGTTGACTACGGAACCCTAACAATGGGGGAAAACGTGAATGGAACAAAAAAGACTTTGGATTTTTTTTAAGTACCTACCTAATGCAAGCCCGCTTTGCTTCCTCCTAAGACGAATATGTATATATACAGACAGGGTCATCATTGCAATGTCATCATAATCATCCTCCTAGCTTTAGTCCCTGCTTTTTGCCATGGCTCATTTGAATTGGCGTAGGCACTAGTTTTTACGAATGCGACTGCCATCTGACCGTTCAACCCAGAGTGGAAACTAAGCCTTATTGGGATTAAAGACTGTGTACGATAAAATCCGGACATGCATGATCTGGTATATCTTTTTTTTCGGTACCACATATTCAAGAAACACTTCTTTTAAATAATTTGTGGTCATCAAGCTACAAAATAAAATTACAAACATAATATAACGTTACGTTATCTGTGACTTTGATCACTATATATTCCACAGTGCGTATATTTTTTGTCCACGGTGTTCTGACAGTGTTTACCAAATTTTCCTGTGAAAAATTGTTTTTTATTTTTAACTAGATAAACCAAATTATACCTTATTACATTCTCTTTTCATAATAGCTTACATTTTTCTAATTGGACTTAGATGTAAATAGTTCTGAGGTGTTCTAGCTTTGGTGAGTTTGACTTTTTTACAAAAATATGCCTCCCATATAAAAACTACTTTTAGTACTTGAAGTAGAAAGTCTTCCTGACTGCCTCAAGTAGAAAAGACTTTCAAATCGTATTTTTTTTGTAAGATAATATTCTAGTGAGCCTAAAACAGCTTGTGAAAATATAAATAAAATTGTGGCATTGTAGCAGGAAGTGAGTGAAGATTATCAAAAAATGCTGGACAAAAAATTCAAGATATGATGGAATATATTTGGCAAAAACTCACACAAGCCCATACAATTGTAATATGATTCTATTTTTAGTATATATTACTACAATTCCAGATTATTAAAGTAAAAGAAATGCTTGAATATGTGGTACCGAAAAAAAGATATACCAGATCATACATGTCCGGATTTTATCGTACACAGTCTTTAGCTCCAGGTTTCTCAACACGTTTTCCTTCAACGAAAATTTGGTAAATATCAATTATGTTTCGTACATAAGTTCCGAAAAACTCGCGGTATGCACCCGAGACCTTTGGGTTGAAAGTCTAACATCTTACCACCAGACTACCAGCGCTATTTAAGCATCAAAATGGCGACATCGCCATCAACGAGGGCTACGAGGAGTTTTGACTGAGTCACAAATGTAAAAAAAATTAATTGGTATTAAATTAATTCTGAAACTAGGTGAAATCCAGAAAAGTTTATAGATTTTTTAGGCTCTTAATTATCGGGACTAAAATATATATATATTTATATTATATTTATATATTTTATTTATTAAAGATAAGTACACACACTAAAACAAAATACACGTATTTGGATCACTTATACATTGACTTGTGTAGTAAACTTATCTTAAGCATGGTAAGCAATCTCGGTATCGGTGGTCACCGCACTAGGCAAAGCTTGTATCGCGGAGGCCAGCTCACAACGAGTTACAGAAAAAGATGTGGTCGGTAAAAATACTATAAGAATATTAATAACATTTAAAAAGGTTACCTAAAGTTCATTTAAATTGATGAGGTGGAAACTACTTAATTTAAATACTAAATAACATACATTCATTCAACAGGAGTTCCAATTGACATACAAACAAAACAAAGTGTGATCCAATTCAAATTAAATAAGAAAAGCAATGTAGATAAGGTCTAAATAATTAATCAAATTTTTTAATAAGTTTAGCGGGAGCCAGACACAAATTAACAATATTTTGGGTTTTTACTTAAGTAACTCTTCCGTTTCATCATATGACAGACCAGCTAACCAACTGTGCAACAGCCTTTTCGCCTCGTAAACTGAGCTATTCTTTACGAGACATTTCTTTACGACCCTATTGTAGACAGAACTAGATATAAATGGGTCGAAGCGGGTAGCAAAAAAGCTTTGCACTTCTGGTATTTGTGTGCGATAAACCCTTTTTTGCAACATTAGTTCATAGTCGTTGGATGCTAATACAAGGCTATGTTTTCCCAAGAATACCTTTAAAATGAACAGTTGACGCACCGTTAGCACCTTGGCATCTTGATAGAGACAAACTGTCGGGTATCTAAA
Organism: Pammene aurita; assembly: GCA_947086415.1. Taxonomy (NCBI): domain Eukaryota; kingdom Metazoa; phylum Arthropoda; class Insecta; order Lepidoptera; family Tortricidae; genus Pammene; species Pammene aurita. Next base: position 39,260,469 of record OX352294.1, read on the forward strand.
TGGTCTCTTCAGCATCGTTTTGAGCACTGCACGTTGGGCTCTTTCAGCTTCAATCAGCACTGTTTTCGCAGCACTACCCCAGCTAGAGTTGCAGTAAGTTAGAAGGGACTGACACAACGCATAATAAACTGTTTTAAGTGTCAGTATGTTAGCTGCATTTCGGAGAAGTCGCATAATGCGACAGATTTTCCTTACTCGTCCTGACAAGGCGGATATATGTTGTTTAAAATTAAGGTTTTTGTCAATGATTACTCCTAAATATTTCAGAGAGTCTGCTCTAGATATGATAGCACATATACAGTTGACAGAGTTATTTTCGCATGTGTGCACTTTCATATTATGTTCAGTGGGCGGTGAGGAGACGAGAGTTTTATAAAAACATACATATTTGGTCTTGTTGGTATTGAGAGTTAAGAGGTTTCTTTGTAGCCAGTCAGCTACCCGCGTCATTCCCAGTTCTGCGTTCGAGAAGGCGTCGGTCCATGTAGGTCCATGGAATATAATTGCGGTGTCGTCTGCGTAGCAGATGACATCTGCGTTTGTAAGAGAAATGTTATGCAGATCGTTCATATATAATATAAATAAGGTAGGCCCAAGAATACTACCTTGCGGTACGCCAAAGGATATATCGTGATAATTGCTCATTTCCAGACCTATCTGTGTTCTTTGTTTCCTGCCTGACAAGTAGCTTTTGAACCACTCCAAGGGTAAGCCTCTTATCCCACTCTTTGATAGCTTATTTAGTAGTAATGGCGCGGAGACGGTATCAAAGGCCTTTGCGAGGTCAAGAAATACTCCAATGCAACTCTCTTTTCTATCAAGACACTTCGCCACAGATTCTGTAAGGAACCTGACAGCATCCTCTGTTGACCTCCCCTTTCTGAAACCCATTTGCCGAGGAGAAAGGAGCTTGTGTGCTTCAAGATAACTGACTAAGCGCTTGTTGACAATTTTCTCGAGTATTTTTGAGAAAGCACAAAGCAGCGAGATCGGTCGGTAGTTCTCAGGATGAAAAATCTCTGCACACAGTTGACGTCTCTACTTATGTCTACTCTCTACGTATGTTGCTTTTTTAATTTTGAGACTAGGCGCGAAAAAAGCATTCTGAAATACTTAAAACAAAAGTGTTTTAAAGTGTCGTCAAACCCAAAATAAGTTTTTCTGTTAATGTCTTGTCTGTTAGAGACACCTATGTCTTAATTTAACTAAGAGATACTGCACTCACTACTGCAATACTGGCCACAGGCTGGCGGTGGCTGGTGACACTGTCGCCAAATCAAAAATATTTTTGTAGAAAAGTGTGTTTCAAAATTTTTTTTCGTTGCCGCCGGTTGGCGCCCCCCTAATGCGAGCGCCCTAGGCGATCGCCTAGTTTGCCTATATGGACAGGCCGGCCCTGAACATATTTCACCTCACCACCGTGAGGAAAATACAATGAAAAGTGATTTAAATTAAATAATTGCTTTTAAAAATTGTCATTCAAAATCATCGTTTTATAGTTCATCCTACCAGATAATATGGAAAACCTGCATCAAATTACTTTCCATACTAGTGGATAAAATGTGACTTTACCCACTGCTTTCAATGGATAAAACGCGGCTTTCCGAGCGGTTGTGGTGAAAATATAAAATCATCGCTAAAATATAGGCAGGTACTAACAATATTTTTTGTTTCTCATGGTACTCAGTTTTTGATCTCCGTCTTAGAGCATTCAACCCGGAGTAGCCATGTCTGTCATTTTCTATACAAAAAAAGTTTGCCGATTTTTGCGGGGGAGGAGAACGTCAAATGTATGGCTGTTCGTACGTAACGTACAAATAGTCACGTCAGATAAACGTCAGTTCATACAATAAATGACGTAATGCATGACCGCCGGTCATATGTTTCCGGCAGAGTGGAACGCCTGTCCATAGCGATTCCGGTTGGTTGATTGCTCTTAGGTCTCCATTATTTCGAGGCTATTAAGCAAGATACCGCTTCTGCCTCTGATTGTACTTACACATATCTTTTTGCAAAAATTACGCAAGTGTGTGTTAGAATTTCTAGCTAATCTCTAAGCACTTAGAAACACTCAATTTAAACTTGGAAACTTCGGAACTAATATAATCTTTAATCCAGTATGTTGTTAGGCATTTACTGAGATAAAATCTTCACCGCGGTGTTGCGGCAGAAGTTTGGCGTATTCATAGCAAGTTGAGCCCGAAACTCGGATTATAATGTGGTTTGCTGTAGGTATATTGGAGAAACTAGACTGTCACTAAGTAAAGAGTTAAATCGGATTTTGAAGAGGATACGAGTACTACCTCCCTTACCTATTCATAAATTTAGCAAACCACTATTTAGGTAGTATTAAATGTTTATTTATTTATTTAATCTTTATTGCACATAAGGAAACTTAACGTACAAAAGGCGGACTTAATGCCATAGGGCATTCTCTACCAGTCAACCTTTAGGGCAAAACAGAAAAGATTGCAGGTGGTGCATCTAATAACGAAAATGTGTGTGCGAAATGTGTGATGTTGTCTTTCTTTTAGAAACAACTTTTAACTCAGCTGATTTGTACAAAGCTTCACAATGGTCAAGTACGGACTAGTTGGAGCATTGTATGAATAAGTAAAAATGTAAAAGAAATATGAAATTGCTCTACAAAAAAAATCAAATGCACACCAAAGCGACATGTTGATGTTTGATTTGGTGTTTTTTGATGTGCAATCAATATGTATTTCAGTTAGGTTATGGTTATTATTTTAATGTATCTTTGAATACTAACCAAATGTAATACTTGAATCTATCCTAAAATTTCTTTATTAGAATAAAATACAAACAGAAAATACAAAACTGGACGATGACGGTATTAACGGTATTAAAGAGGGGGGGTAAGATCTTGCTTAGTATAGAATTCCGGCGCCGTCTTCGGATTCGAAGACCTTGATGCGTCTTCTAGTGCCTCTCACCCTCATGGAGACTGCTCGAATGACCGATATTTGTACTTTAACTTTTAGCCAGAATATTATTTGAGAGTATGGTTTTTCCCATTTGGATGATACTTTGGATGCTGTTTTTTTCAAAAAACTCATATACTCAGTCCCTAAGGCTCCATCACATGAGATTACTAAAGGTGTAAAAGAGGCTCTTAAGTCTTCCGCGGCTCGGTCATATTTTAGATGTTTTTCTCGGCTGTGTTTTTGTGCTGTTTTTTGCCATGTAAGGTTGCTGTAAGACGAAGCGTCAGCATTTACAATGCGAACGTCGAAGAACGCTTTCCTTGCAGGTTCCCATACGCTATTTAGTAATAAGTCTCCTATGAGGGCTGGCTGTGTAGCACTTGCATCACGCATTATTGGTTCAACTGTGCCTTTACCCCAAGCTAGTTCGGTCCTAATTCTTGCAATCGTCCCTATGTTGGTCATGGCCTTGTTTAATCAAGCCGCCTTTTTTGCAGTTTAAGGCATGATTTAGGTCAAAATTATTTTCGCCGCATCCGTCGCAAACCTGAGGAAGATTGCCGGGTTCGTGAGCGTAGCGCAAGGCAAGGGCGTCTTTAAATTGGGTGGCGGTAAGGTCGGTATTGTTTGCGGTGGTAGGGATGATTGACAGCCATTGTGAAGAATTCGATTCAACTACTCTTTGGACACATCTTTGCATCTTACTCGGTAATTTGGATAAAACATCTTTAAGTCTATCACTCTCGTTCAAATGTCTCGTCAATTTGGCTACCCTCATGGTTTCTGCTGCATGAGTATGATGGGCTATTAGGTCCAGGTTTTCTGTATTTTTTATTGCGTGAATTAGTAATTTATTTAATTCAACGGATGATTTATAATATTCAGTGTTTTTTAATGGATTGTTGATGCCAAGACCGCCCAGCTTCACTGGCAGGTTGAATAGATCCTGTTCTATAGAAGTGATTTCTCTGTCAAGAATGGAAGGTATTAACGTTGACATTATCGTCTCGTTTAAAGTGTGAAATTCTTCGCCGGTTTTATCCATTACTGTTTGCAAATATCTCCACTCACATTGAAGTGATTTTGTGAAAGCTGTATAAACTAATTGCGGGTGTTTTTTGCTAGCTTTTGACAGTAGCCGTATGCAATTGGTCCATTCAGTTACTTTTTCTTTGATATATTCTTTTTGTTCGTTTTCATTCCCGATGACACTGCCTAGAAAACGGTGATAGGTTACTATCTTGACGCCCATATTTTCGAATAATCTCTTAGCTTCTTCGTTAGATTCATTTTTAATTATTACATAGCTTTTTGTGGGTTCTGCGAAGTAGCCGTATTTCGGTCCTTGTATCATGAATTTTTCCAGCCAATCTCTTATATTTTTAAGTTTACCAAAGCAGGCTGAGTCATCAGCATACCAATTTTGGATATATTTGCCTCGATCTTTGCAGCTTTGAATAAATGACAAAATCCCGACTGCATACATTAGCATGGCTAACGGGTCACCTTGTGTTGTTCCTTCCTTGCTAAGGATAAAGTCTTTAGATCCTGATAGGCAGATGACAGCGTATCCTCTATATGTTTAAAAAAGAAATATTGCACAAAGGGGCCAGTAGACTCTAGCATTCCAAAGGGCGATTGGGCGGCTTAATGCGTTGAAGGCATTTGCTGCATCTATTAAAAGCAGGCCTTGGTCGTCTTCGCCTTCATTAAAGCATTGGGTCATAGCGTGAATTCCACCTTCAATTCCTGATTTCATGCCGGCACAGAGCTGATCTGAGCCGCATGCTTGTTGAACGTCAGATCCTGTTGCGGTGGCCATTGCCTTTGCGATTATGCGTTGTAATATTTCGCCGATCCCAATTGGACGGACGCCTGGACATTTGTTTAGAGCAATGCCTCTTCTTGCCAACAGTGCTCTGATGCAGTCCCATTCAACGACTTCACTGCTAAGTTTCCTGGTTAGTGATGCGATTGCTTCCCGTAGGTCGGAACTGTGGTTACCAAAACGAAGAAGAAGTGATTTCCATTGTTCGGAATCTGTGCCGCTCGGACCTGCTCCACCAGACAATTTTCTAGCAACTTGTTCTATGTGGTTTGAAATAATATCAACATTCACTATAATAGGAAGTTCAGGGTGATCTAAAAAGTCAGATAATTCTGGGATTGTTTGGTCTGGATGTTTTTCTTTGAATATTTGGTGTACTGTTTTGTTTCCAATTTTTTCATTCCGATCTAAAATTCCGCCTCCTGATCTTCCTGTTATCCATTTATTTGCTTGTCTGATTTTTCCTTGTAGCATTAGGCGGCTAAATATTCTGACATCGTGGTCTTCATCCAGTTTCTGCTTGTTACTTGATATAAATTTTGAATTGCAGAGTAGGGTTTCTGCAATCAGTTCGTCATAATGTTCGGAATTCCACATTTCCATTCTTCTTTGAAGAGTTCTTCTGATATCATGGCCTGATTTGACCATTGGATCTCTTTGAAGTATTGTACTACATAGAATGAATATTTTTTCAGAGTGTCCTTCTCCTGGCAGTTTATTTGAAAGTTGTTTAATTTCATTGGCTAGGAGTGTAGTTAACTGTCTGCCTACGTTTCCTTGTGGAATGCTGTACTGTTTACTGCGAAAATTTATAATTTTTTTCCAGCGTTCTCTCCAAATTGTGTCTGGGCCGCCTTCGCTATTAAGCAGCCTTGCGTTAAATCCTTTGAGAAATAGGTTTTGAATAGACTCTGGTATTTGTGCTTTGTTAATAGGTAAATGAATTCTTACGTCTGATTGCCTTTCAAATTGGTTTAATGTAGTTGGTTGAAGTAGGTCTTGAATAGGTTCTGGCGTTTGTGTTTGGTTGATAGGTGGATGTACCGTTTCATCAGTTTGCCTTTCATTTGGGTTCGCTATGGTTGGTTGACTAAAATAACCTTGGTGTGACATGAGGATATGTCTTTTTAAACCTCTCTTCTTAAAATCACGGAAACATACGGGACATGGTGTTTTTGTTGTTGCAGATGATGAGGATGTTTCTGGCTGAGACGATGTGATTTCCGCATCGTCTCCACCGCCGTCTTCGTCCATTTGCTGTTCTATGCACTTTTTGGTGATTTTAACTAAAAATTTGGTGATTGAATCCAAAATATAATAGAAAATATACAAAAGAAGTAACTAAAATTTAAATAATATTATTTGACGTGACGTCTTGTCAATTTCGTTTTTTTGGAACTAAAACTAATACTTGAATTAGTTTTAGTTCCAAAGCCTAGGGAAAAGGCTTCCTCAAATAATCTTCACAATACGCTGTCCTGCAAGATTTCAACTTGTGAGTGACTTAGGTTTAAAAAAAAAAATAAGTACCTGTATAACGTGTTCCTGCTATCCAGGGTACCGAGCCGGTTATTTTCTAGTTTCTGCCGCCTAAAACCTGTGCTAATTCTAGGCGTTTTCGTGGCACAATTTCAATTTAGGGGAGCCGCAGTTATCAGACGTCCAATTTCCTACTTTCTCACTGTAACTTACCTGCGATTCTTTATTAGTACCTATGTGGAACACTATCATATTCCTATGTCCACAAATAATAATAGACGGAGAGCTAGCCACATCATATATGACACAACGATAGCCCTCTAGTCAGTTTGCTATGCTTATTTTTAAATCTTGACATCTGGCAGCTGTAAAGTGATGGAGAGAGATCAAAGAATGCAAACCACTTCAAGAAAACCAATCCTAGAGTTCTGGGTTTTTTGCAATATTATGAGAAATTATATAAATCATATGTTGACAGGTTCCAAGGTCGTATCCAGCAGTACTGGAATCACCTGCACTGCTCTCCGGGGTAGGTTAGTATGTATGTATGTATGTATCACTTTATTGCACATAAACAAGTAGGTATAACATAATACAACAGTAACATATATACACACACACACACACACATACAGTTAGTCTTTAGCATTAGGTAATCTATTAAACTTTAATTGTATTTTATTAACATTAGCACTTAAGATATTTTAGACTTATGTATCATACTAACAAATATGGACTTACTTCCGAAATAAATTATTTTGAATTTTGATTTTTTTTAAATAAATATTTAGATTATATATCATTGCCAAAAGTTTCTGGTGGGGGAAGTAGTGCCAAACGACGTAAAATGTAATTCATAGTTTGTAGCCTACTGCTTTTGTTTTCATAATAATACGCAATGTTTTTTGTTCTAATGTTAAAATATAGGCCATGTCCTTTATAACTGAGACAACTTCGGAAGTTTTTACCTATTTTGGTATTACTATTTTACAATGCAAAATTTTTGCTAGTCTGTCACTCTGACCTTCACCCATTAAAAGCTGCCAGATGTTTGGGTGTAGCAATAAGTATAGTATAGTATAGCATTCTAACCAGACGGGTTTTGTTGCTCTCATTATTGTGTCATATCTGACGTGGCCAGCTCTTAGTCCATAATAGCTAATAGCTAGTTATTACGCACGGCTTTTTCCGCCGGATCTTACTGGCGGACATGTCCGAGGGACAAATTAAATTGCAAAGGACTCTTGTTAATATCAAATTTCATAATAATTGACATCACTTATGTCTCCTCTACTCTCTAGTCCGTGGCGCACAAAAAAATCGATTTTAGTTAGTCGGCTTTTTCAGTCGCTTTGTTATGCAGTTTCCATTGTTCCTGACTAACTAAACTAATAACTAACTAATAAAGTGGAAAGAACCGGAAAACAATAGCACTCAAGTATAAAAATTTAATTGAATGCTTTCTTTCAAAATGAAAAGTAAATAACCAACACTTTAACTTTGCTTTACTTCGTAAAATCATTAAGGGGCTGACAACAGCTAAATTCCCTCCCTATCTTTTTCAGCGCGAGTGAAAGAGAAACACTGTGTTACAATTAGTATGGGAGCTCATTGCGAATTTTGCAAAATGATGAATAAAAAAAAACGCATTAATTGAGAAATATAAAACAACGAAGTTTTTAGTATTAGTGCGGTGGAATTTTGTCTTTAGTTAGAGACGTATAAGTCAAGAAACTAAAGACATACGACTGTTTAAAGCAAATTTTAAGATGTAACTTTGGAATTCTTTTCTATCGAGCCGATTTCGTCCAATCGTGTATCGGAATCTTCGAACTTCTTCCAAATGTAACGAATAATAACATATATTTTTTTTACTTTCTCAAAACAAGGAGTTACAGCTAAAACACTGTTTAAGTAAAGTCAATTTGAAGGTCATCGGGTGTTGTCAGCCTCTTAATTTATTTGTTAACATTAACAGTTATTGTCTACTACTTCATAAGCGCCTATACTTATGTGAATGCAAACGTTGATTTACGTGATAAAAACTATTAATTCCCGGTACTCAAACTGTATACAGAAGTTACTTTGCATTATATAACATTATTATTATTACATGAGCGCTGGTAGCCTGGCGGTTAGACGTTAAACTTTCAATCCGGAGGTCTCGGGTTCAAAGCCCGGGTCGTACCAATGAGTTTCTCGGAACTTATGTACGATATATCATTTGATATTTGCCAATCGCTTTTCGGTGAAGGAAAACATCGTGCAAACATCCGCGGAGAAATTCAAAGGTGTATGTGAAGTCCCCAACCTGCCTTGGGCCAGCGTGGAAGCTATAGCCCGATCCCTCTGGTCCATGAGAGGAGGCCTGTGCCCAGCAGTGGGACGTATATAGGCTAACATATTATTATTTGTATGTCTTTCCCCACCACGGAACAATGGTGTTCCGGACCTTTGGGAGGCGTATGCGGAGCCGAAGCCAACGCGCAGAGGCCCTTTCGACAATATAATGAAAAGTGAGGGGTACACTATGCGGATGCTGCCCCTGCCCGTGTCATGGGACGCATGCAGAGGCAGCACCCGCCATGGTGTAAGGACTATTGAGAGTTAATGGAGTCTAAAATGTACTAGGCTATTGGGTGAAGAGTATGGACTGACTACTGGTCTATTGGATGAAGAATCGGACGCCTGCCTAACAAAACGGTATCCAATTTTATTTCCGGCAGACGGTGACTCGCCCTTCGCAAGATGGGCCCCCATAAAAAGCGACATCAAGGATGGCTCAAGGGCAACACCGGTGCGGGGGCTGGGGGTAGAGAGGTGTCACTGGACTTTAAACATATAGTCAACTCGCCACTTAGGTTTCCACATCTGCCCTCGAGAACGCAGCTCTAACGACCCCACTCTGGACAGCCGGCTAAGGCAAGCCAGAGGCAGGGGACCTGTCCCACCCATCCGACAGAGCACCCCAGGGGCACTCACTACTCTCCAACAGCTCGCCACAAGCTGCCCTGCGTTGACTGATTGCGCTGGTGAAAACCAGTGGGCGATGGGGTCGTCACATCCCTACGCCTATATTATTATTATTATTATAACCTAGTACGGCCACACTGAAAAGACGTTGACGCACGTTTACGCCAAAAAAACATATCAAAAAAGTAACGCATAAGTCACGTCACATAAAGGTGCGACCACACCGCTGCTTAAAATACGGCGACATTACGGAATCGCAGTGACGCATCGTATCCGCACCGTTTTTATCGCATGCCCTCCACACCGCTGCTAAAAATACGCTGACGGTACGGAATCGCAATGACGTGCCGTAAACGTCACAACTTTAACGCATGCTCTCCACACCGCTGCTCAAAATACGCAGACGCAACGTGTACGTGACGTGCCCCATACAAAATATTTTGACGCGAATCTTCCAAACCGTATTTTGAGTAGTGGTGTGGAGGGCATGCGATAAAAACGGTACGGATACGATGCGTCACTGCGATTCCGTCGCGTTACCGTATTTTAAGCAGCGGTGTGGTCGCACCTTAAGTATGTACATATACGCGGCGTTATCGCCGTACTGTTGTGGGCTGTCCCTCATCCTACATACTTTTATGTATATATAAAGAGCGTTGATGTCTTTATATATATATTTTTATTTATTTAACGGCCTCCTAGCCCAGTCGGCAGTGACCCTGCCTACGAAGCAGGAGGTCCCGGGTTCGAATCCTGGTCAGGGCATTCATTTGTGTGTTTATCACAGATATTTGTACTTGAGTTATGGATGTTTTCTATGTATTTAAGTGTTTATCTATATCTATCTATAATATATATCGTCGCCTAGTACCCACAACACAAGCCTTATTGAGCTTACTGTGTGACTAGGTCGGTTTGTGTAAGGTTGTTCTATAATATAAAAAAAAAATTACCCCTTTGAATTTCTTCGCAGATGTACGCAGGTTTCCTCACGATGTTTTCCTTCACCGAATATTTCAAGGCACAACAAAAAAATAAACATAATCTAACTATAAATACTTGCTCTTTAATTCCCGTACTTAACAAGCATTTACGTGTACTACCCACTTATGTAAATTCAAAGCATTTTAGGGAAAACACAATTAATATTCTGTTGTTCGTAATTATATAGCTAATTTGAAACGAAAACGAGCCAGATGCGGCTCATTACAAGCCTTTTATCTTAGTCAAAATTAAATCTCTTACACTCTCTGTATAGCGGAGTCGAATTTGTTGTACCTATTAATTTAATATGTTTAGCGCAATTAAGCTTTCGAAGTGCTGAGAATCTTGAATTTTCCAAAATGCTTAGTCAAAGGCGCTGTCATTCCTAGCTTTGTTCAACCAAACCTCAGGTTGACCGGTGGGTGTTAGTGTTACCTACAGATTACCTATGTGTTAGTAATTTGTTTGACTAGTGGATCCTAGAAGTGAACAAACTCACTGCACAGTTAGGGCAGTAGGGAGTATGGGCTTTCAAACGCCTGTTGGAACAAGATCAGATTGGGATATGAACTGATAATTTACGTGAAGCCAATGAAGCTTACACTTACGCTTTGAAGGACTTAAGGAAACTATCACAGCAGACCATATGTAATAAGGATATCTATAAAATAAACGTTTATAATATGAGTATTGTAATATATACAAGTTACCAGCCCAAATGAAAACACTTGAGGGAAATAAATTTACACAAACACTAAGATGAAGACTGAAAATAGATATCATATATAGTAGTGTAACTACTTAAAAATTGCAAATCAAAAAATATTGAACAAAATAATTTGATTTGCTTGAAGATTTACTAAGATGAAGAATTTATAAGTTACGAAGAGTAATTTGTATTGTATGATTTGTATGTTGTATATTTTGTTTAATTCTAAGTTTGTTCTGTAAATTTCTTGCTAAAAACTACCGTGTTGTACAAACCCAGTTTATTGTAACAGGATCCTAACAATTTTTAGAAGGTTAAAACTATAAATAATTGTATATAAATGTAGTCTTTATAAAATATTCTGTGTGTATCTAGTACGTACTTTAAATATTTACATACTGTTTAAAACAGTCGGAAAAGGTGTTAGACTAGGGTTACACGATCAGTTTGGCGTCAGTTCAGTCCATCATTCTGGTCAAGAATGATAAGAGAATGATCCGGACTGAAGAAAATTCAATACAAATAGAAAATATTCGTCAGTCCATCCATCCAGAATGATGGACTGAACTGACGCCAAACTGATCGTGTAACCCTAGTCTAACAATAGATTTTTACAATACCTCTCTAATCTACCCTTTTTCTGTAAATAAATTTTTGTTTCTTTGTTTGTTTATGTATGTCAAGTTAAAAATCAAATGAAACCAAAGGCCGATCGATTAGATCGCTTTGTATTATGTCCTAGTAGGTCACTCCTAGGATTGCTTAGTCATCACAAAGATCCTTTGTGTGATTAAGGTCAGGTAGGTAAGGGAAACATATTATTTTGCCCGGGAAAGGGAAATAAGTGGTATCGGAACTCTATACGTGTTTCCCTTAGCCTAGTGTTTCTCTTACGGAACCTAACCTAACCTACATTATACTCGTATTATAAATGTGATTTAACTAGGGCAGTCTAGAAGTGTCTGGGTTTCGGGCTTTCACTGCAACATGGACTCGAACATATAAGATCCCCGTCAGACAGAAAATAATGTAGTTAAATTGACTTTGTGATACGTTAATTAATAATAACATTCCTGGATTGTTTGAGAAAGGTCAGTGCAAGTGTATTAAATATAAATTAGAAACTGATACTAATCGATGTAAGTAATAGACACTTTTGGAAACAATGGTGATGACTGATGAACCTATATATAAATTAATTAAATTACAAATACGTCTTGTTAAAATTCGGTCCAGTTCGGTTGAAATGAAACCATTCCTCTACTTAAAAGCATAGAATATGTAGGTAAAGTAGCTGTTTCGGCGTGAACATTGATTTTTTTATTTCAATATTGATGAACTGAACCGAAAGGACGCAAGTGTAAATCTTGCTTGACGCAGTGAATTTTTCCATTTTTCTGTCAATTATAAAATTGAAATTTCGCTTGGAGACGTTTCTATTTAGTACAAAAATAATTTATTTGTCATTAGATGTATTTCGAGTTGTCAAATTCATATAAAGAGGATTGTCTGAGTGTTACGCAAAAACTTGAAATGTACGAATAATTGAATATGTAATATAAGATAGAGATTTCTTCCATTTGTTTGGCAGCGATTCAATAAAACTGTCATAGACAATGTGTTGCCGTCTGACATGTAACAGACATCGCCAGATATTAAAGCGAATCTGATCAATATTAAGCCGACAAGTACACATTTAACAAAACACGCGTTAATGTTATTTTTGTTTGATTCGGTAGAATAGTATATCTTACCTATTTTACAATTTAAAAATACAACAAACAACGGATTATCGAATTCTAAAATAAATCATACTCTTATTATTAATAATAATTATTATTGTTTTAAAAAACACTGATAAACAATAACAAAAATGGTAAAACAGTTTAAAATATTGTAATTAAAAGTAATTTATATTATAAGGGATTGCAATCCCAATAATTATAAACTTAGTAATACAATCTCGATTTTTTTAATACCACGACGGTGGCAAACAAGCATACGGCCCGCCTGATGGGAAGCAGTTACCGTAGCCTACGGACGCCTGCAAACCCAGAGGATTCGCATGCGCGTTGCCTACCCTTTAAGGACCTATACACTCCTTTTTTGAAGAACCTCATACTGTAGCCCGCTGGGAAAACCTAAATTTAAAAGATTAATACTAACGTAAGCGAAATTGTTACTAACCCAATTTTACTGTAAAGCCTGACCAGAAATATATGATTATTGTCAAGAGGGTGCTATTATTCTCATTTATGTATATGACAACAGTTCAGTATAGTCATAGAGCGTATTATTAAATACGCTCTATGACTCAGATAGTCAGTATAGTCATAGAGAATATTTAATAATACGCTCTATGACTATACTCACATCTTGATTCGTAAATTTACCTGTCAGCTCTGATGCTATTTTGAAAATATTTCACAGCGAAATAGTTTCATTTCCCGAGCGTATTATTTTCAGCAGGTTATTACCTACCTACACTATTTACAATGTTTCCCTCTTGACTATGGATAATTTTGGGATATTTTTGTCGTTTATTATTTAATATTCAACACTTTATTATTATTCAATTAAATCGCCTCAATATCATTCTGTCATTAAAATAATTGCCAGAAAATAGTTCCAATGAAATTCCGCAACATGGCGCATGGTCATATATTTCTGGTCAGGCTTTAAACAGTTTAAATTTAAATATGATATGCGTTTATTCATTGAAAAAAAACTTATTTGATTATATTTCTTTGTTACGATATATACATGTCAGTGAACGGGTATTAATGAAAAATAAAATGAAAATAAATCATTTGTGTAGAGGTAATATTTTATACATAACTAATATGAGACCATGGTGGCAAAAACAAGGTATCATATATTTTTTTCGCGACAGACTCATCTAATATGACCTAGTACATTAGATGGTTCTATCGCAAAAAAAAAATTATTAAACTTAAATTCCGCCATTTCGACATAGGTTTGCACTGTTTTTTTTTCGCGGACAACTGATAAGATAAGGATAAATAAAAAAATAAAATAAAAAAAGACTTTTATTCCCCAACACAAGCAAAAAATTAATACAATAAATAATGAAACTAAGGAGAAAAATATTAAAATAATAAAAAGTCTGAATTGATTACATGAATAGGTTAACCAGTTTTTTTTTCATTCAATCAATTATGAGCCATTCAAAAATAGCTAAATAGTGATGAGAACCGCTTTATAGGGTAAAGGCCTCCTCCGAGGCCTAAACTAAGGATAGAGTAAATATATTGAAATACATAATAGCGTCAGATATTGTGCGCTTCGTTGTACAAAAAAAAAGTGCCTGTACCTGCTTATTATATGAAGCAGCGTCAAAAATATTCAAAATCAATTTTCTGCCTACATTCAATCATTTCTAACTAAATCCCTAAATGAGATCGCAGAATGACAGTAGTTTGGAGGGATAAGTGCCGTCATATGTCACCGGGAGGCAAAAAAGCCGGACACGGACCTCCGAGGCTATCTCCGGCCATCTGACGAGATACTTTTGAAATGTGACCTCATTAGAAATCTTTTTTTAACCCATATCCTACCACTATTAAATTAAGGGCTAATCGCCTAGCGTGGTACGGGCATGTTATGCGGAGGGATGAAAGTCATGTTACGAGAATGGTATTAAGAATGAATGTGCAAGGATGTAGGAGAAGAGGCAAACCTAAGAAAAGGTGGATGGACTGTGTGAGAGATGATATGAAAAGAAAGGATGTGAGTGATGAGATGACGGGTGATAGAGATGTGTGGAAGAAAAAGACATGCTGCGCCGACTCCAAGTAAATGGGATAAGGGCAAGAGGATGATGATCCTACCACTATTAGGTTAATTGGAAGAGATCCCTTCTAGATTTTGGCGTGACAAATATATAGGATACTATTTATCCCGGTACCTATTTGTTTTCTAAAGCGAAAAAAACCGGCTGTGTGCGTGTCGTACCACGCATAATGGACGGTTCCGTACCTTCAATGGAATAAGAACCAAACTAATGCCAAAAGGTCGTATATGATGCCTATGGAATTAAATTTTCTGGAGATAATCGAAAATGACTAAATGGATAATGTTCAAAAAGTTTCGTAGAAAGTAAGAATCAATTTTTTTTCATATTTTTTAGACTTACGGTTCAAAAGTTACAGAGGGACGCAATATTTCTGACTTTCGAAATGATTATTTCTGAAAATATTCAGCTGATCACAATTTTGTGATCAATAATTGTTCAAATAAACCTCGATGTTATTGAAAATAGATGGCATATACTTCAAAAAAAGTGACCAAACCCTCCGGTGTTCGAGGCCAGATTTGAACTGGCGTCTTCAGCTTTCACGGCTGACGTCCATGGCTTTTCAGTTTATACTAGTAGTGTAACTACTTAAAAATTGCTCGATGTTATTATTAAATATCTACCGATTATGTGCAACATGTTGATATTTGGTAATTTTTAATTTATTTAGTTACATGCAGTATGGAGCGCCCCCCTAAAAATGGCTGTGACATACGGACGGACGGACGGACGGACAGACAGACAGAAACTATAGAGAATCCGTTTTTGCCTCTTTGGCTACTGAACCCTAAAAATTTGGGCTCAAAGCACGGGAACTAAACAAGACGGGTGGGGCGAGGAAGGTCTGGTAACTATACTATTCTACACGGACAAAGCCGCGGCCAGAAGCTAGTTTTTAATACGCAGTCACTATACTAGCCGAAAACTTACTTGCTTACTGGTATAAGGAAAAGAGACATTACAGTCTAGAAAATATTAATAAGTTTAGGGATCGTTTATTAGAGTTACAATTCAGTGAAGTTTATATGGCAAACAATCCTAATGAAGCATACAACTGTTTTGCTGAACAATTCGAATTACTTTATAATTTGTGCTTCCCTATTAGAAAAATTAAAGTTACTTCAGCTACAAACCCAAAATGGATGACCAAAGGGTTAAAGGCCTGTTGCAAGCGAAAACGTCAATTACTTTGGAAATATAGATTTTCTGATGATAAAGTTAGGGATAAAACAAATTTTCAAAGTTATTCAAAGCGATTGAAGAAAATTATTAAGCTTACCCAGAAAACACAAAATAATTATTATATTAAACAATCTAGTAATAAAACAAAGGCATCATGGAATGTTATAAATAAATGTAGATCTAAACAACCCATAGACAATATTCAGCAGATAGTATCTAACGGTGAACGTATAAAATCTCCTCGAAAAATCGCGCAAGCTTTTAATCAGTATTTTATAAATAATGTTACAAATAACAATAATCCTAAACATGACCAGACGAATACAATGGCATCCAATTAACCTAATTCTATGTTTATGGATCCTGTTAATTCGAAAGATATTGGAATTATAATTAACTCATTAAAAAATAGCCATAGTACAGGCTATGACTGTATTAGTACAAAAGTGGTAAAATCTTTATCCAGTATCATTTCACCATTGATTAGCCAAATTTATGCATAGAGAAGGGTGAATTTCCAGAAAAATTAAAAATTGGTATTGTGAAACCACTATTTAAAAGAGGGGATAAGGAAGACTTGGCTAGCTATAGACCTGTGGCACTGCTACCCATTTTTTCAAAAGTCATAGAAAAAGTAATTCACAATTCTATTTACTCATACTTCGAAAAAAATAATTTATTTACACAAGAACAGATGGGATTTCGAAAGGGTAAGTCTATTAATTTGGCTATTTTTGACCTAATGCGTGTAGTAATAACAAATATGGACAAAGGAGTTCCGATATCAGCACTCTACATGGATATGTCGAAAGCCTTCGATTTTGTAGATCATAAAATATTGCTAGACAAATTATACAAATATGGAGTTAGAGGTAATAGTTTGATTAAGTCATACTTAGGAAATCGACTACAGTTCACCCAGATAAATAGACTATGCGTTAGAAAAAAAACCGAAGTCACTTATTCATCGGAAGTTCAACATGTTCATTACGGTGTACCTCAGGGAAGCGTTTTAGGCCCTCTATTATTTATTATTTATATCAATGATTTACCACGAGCTATCGAGTATCCCATGGTTCTTTTTGCTGATGATAGCACTATAATGTTTCCTTGTAAAGACCCAGAAACATATGAAAATGATATATGCAAAACCTTAGAAACAGTAATTAACTGGTTAGCAAACAACAATTTAAAAATTAATATGGAAAAAACTAAAATCATGACATTTAAAAATAGACGAAATGATACCCGTAATTTAAATATATCATATAAGGGTAAAAAATTTGAGGAAACAGATGTGACAATTTTTTTAGGAATAAGCATAGATCATAAGTTAACATGGCATAATCAAATTGACAATATATGTAAGAAACTGAATCAATTTTCATACCTCCTACATAATCTAAGGAAAAATGTTGATGAACCGGTTATTTTAACGGCCTATCACGCTTATGTAACATCGACACTAAGGTATGGTATCATGTTCTGGGCAAACTCAGTTGATAGAGAAACTGCATTTAAGACGATTGTCGCCGGAGTGTCCTTGAGCGTTTGGGCGCTCTCTACCCGCGCCACCCGCGTACCCTTCTCATTGCGATCGTGCGTAAATCCGCCGCGATGCACCGCAATAATGTTCAAAGAATATGACTTTACTCAGAGGCGCGCGGGCAGATTTATAATAATCATACCTAATCCTTTTGTGGATGTTTTGTGATTTGAATACTGTGATTAAGTACTACGGTGACATTTTTTTAGGAATGCTACTAAATAAGATAAGTAATAACGATCTCGATTAGTAGATTTTTATGTAAAAAAATGAAAACCTAGATTTTGAATTTGAAGTACAGTGAGCGGCAAAATATTTATGAATTTACGAAATATGGTTAAAAATATCCCGCATATCAGAAAAAAATAAAAAAATACTGACTGAAAAAGTACAAGCACAGCAAAAAAAACTGAATGCACATCAAAGCGATGTTTTCATGTGAATTTGGATTTTTTTGCTGTGCAAGTGAGCTTAATAGATGGTTATTTTTTTGTTGCGATTTTAAATATTAACCGTAAATTCACTTAATTACGATAAATTAACAAAACTAAGCATGTTGCGAGTTGCGAATAGTAAAAATGCACATGTAAGGAGCGGTATTTGTGCACGAAATCGTCATACAAATGAGAGCTGTAAGCCCATTAAATTTAGATCTTTAAAATATAACACAGCGCAAATACTTCTTAGGGTTCCATAGCCAAAATGGTAAAAACGGAACCCTTAAAAGTTTTTTGAAACATGTCCGTCTGTCCGTCCGTATGTCACAGCCATTTTTATTATAAAACATATATAACTGAAATTTTATCTAGAGGTGTGTTTCATGTGCCGCTACTTAGTTTTCTGGCTAAATTGCTAAAAGAATCTTTTAGGTGAGGCACTCCATACATACTCGTACATATGCCAAACTAAATGTCAAAAATATTTTTTTTGTAAATATGAACATGTTGTACGATACGGCTTTAAAAATATCTTATATCAGTATAGAGTATTTTTAAAACTTTTTTATTAAGTCAATATTTTCAGAAATAATTGCTTCGAAAGTCTAAATATAATCCCCCATCTAACTTTTAATCCGTAAGTCTAAAAAATATGAAAAAATACCAAGAAGGCTTAGTACTTAATTTTCTACGGAAATTATTTCACATATTATCGGTTCATCCGTTTTTGAGTTATCTCCAAGAAACTACTTTCTACGGAACCCTACATTATACATGGTCCGATAAAACTTGGCCGGTCTTTTAAAGATATTTGATAGGTTTGGAGTTGCAGGCGTCCATAGGTTACGGTAGCTGCTTACCATCAGGCGGGCTGTATGCTTGTTTGCCACCGTCGTGGTATAAAAAAAAGGTAGTATTAACCCTTAGTAGTAATTTATTTATTCACTTGTGTTGATAATTAATATAAAATTTGTATTTATTTGCATTTCACCGACATAGTAAAGTTTTTTTTAGGGTAGTCAACGCGCATGTGAATCTTCTGGGGTTGCAGGCGTCCATAGGCTTTATAATTGCTTTCAATTAGGCGGGTCGTATGCTTGTTTGCCAGCGTCGTGGTATAAAAAAAAAAGCTTTTTTTCCTTTATTCTTACATACATTCTTACATACAACTCTTAAATATCAGATTTTTTTTATTAAATTCTCAATCAGGCTTTGCTCAGTGATAGTTAGTAGACTGAAATTTGGTATGAGTAATTATGTGTTTTAATTACGCCTACAAAGTGGTAAAACAATAAGTATCTGAAACCCATTGTTGGATAGGTCTTTCAAGAAGAATATGCCTTAAACAACTTTTGGATAAAACGAATACTTTCGTAAATAATAGCTCCGAAAGTTAAAATGCTCTTTAATTTTTGAACCGTGGGTCCAAAAAAATTGGGAAAATTCCTAGAAATGATAACATTGAAATACTTATCACGTATTTTCGATAAAAACTATATGGAATAAAATCGGTTGAGCCGTTTTTGAGTTATGCCTATAGTAAAATAACGTAAGTGCCACAAAATATTTCTTTATAGACTACCGTTTGAATGGATGTATTGTAACAGGCCGGCAACTACGGATCCCTACACTGAGCATAGCCCCATATTCTCTTGGCTGGTTTATCTGCAATCCTTTGCAGTTTACTTCGCAATTTCTAGATTTGGGAAATTAGTATAAAGTATAACATTAAAGATTGTGTTTAATCTTAAAATAAAACGCATATTACATTCGTTTAGAACACGGTATTCTTAAATAAATATGTTTATATAAATTCGGTTCTTTGGAGTTTCTTATTAAACTAATTATTAGTCTATTGTATTGCAGTACTAGCAGATTTCCGCAACTCGACGACTAATGCCTATTTTGCGTGATGCATGCGTCTACTAAAACATAATAATTTTAGTTTACTTACATGACCAAATTTGTTTTCAGAGCAATGTGAGATTCATGATTTTTGTTTTTTCTCCATTTTTATTTATTTGTATTATAATCTAAATAAAATACACTTTTTATACGAACTTACATAAACATGCATACGAGTACATTATCTTAAAAGATAAAACGTCTATACATTATTGATTCCGGGAAGACACGTTATATCCGCACCGCATGAACCCTCTGCAGTTATTTAGTCTTTAGGCACAGTAAGTCCGATATTATTGCTCACGGGCCAAGCACAAGTATATGTAGTACAAGGGAAGCACGGAGCGACGAGCGACACAGCTTCCTCGTCTCAAAGCTAGCTCACGACTGCCAGCAACGCCGTTTTCGAGCTAATAACGCACGAAATGTGAAATTATGATCAAGTTGTTTAAGAAAATTTAATCAATTTAAATATCCTACGTTGAGTTTGTAGTGTTCTGTAGTACATATATTTTAGTTCAACAATATTTTAAATGGAATGAGCCGTTCAGTAGATATAAGCAAAATTAACCGTAAAACGACATTCAGTTACATTTACATAACGGAGAAACTATACGTTACACGAGTTATTCAAACGTTGACAATATTGTACATGAAATGGTAAATAACATATATTTTTTTCAAAATTTTTGAATGACCTATTATTGAGATATATCCCTTAGAAAGTAACAGTTTTCGGCCACAATCAGCGCCTAGCGCCTTAAAGCGCAAAAGAGATGCGTTAGATCTTTATGTGGAATTCAGCTACCAGCTTCGTGCGTACCACACTTTAAAAAGCTACGTATATTGACTCTGCCTTGTTTGTATATTTATGAATTAGTTATTTTTGTTAAAAGCAACCTGCACTTATTTAAAAGATTTAAGAGTATTCGTTTAAGAAATAAAATAGCTTCAATGTCTTCCGACACAGCATTTTTAAAGAAAAGTATACTTGGTATGGCTCCAAAAATGTATAATAAAGTTCCGAAACAAATAAGAAGTATAGAAAATATTATAAGTTTCAAAAGAAAATTATTTGATTTTTTAGTGGATAGTACATATTATACTGTTAAGGGTTTTTTGTCCGACTGCAATTAATATTAACATGTAGTTACAGATTTACAGAAAAAACACTAAAATTTGTATGCCCTGTGGCCCGACATGGTGGTGATGCTACTCTATTTCTGTAAGACCTGTACCTCTGTTTGTACTATATACCCATGTTGTACAAATAAACTATTTGACTTTGACTTTGACTTTGACTTTAACTAACTGGCGACTGAGGTCATAACGCTGTCATATAATGTCTCTTTCACATTTGCACGGACGCAACGAGAGTGAAAGAGACGTTATATGACCTCAATCGCTTGTTTTTGCGGATAGTATATAGTACAGGGCCTCAATTCGACATGGCATAACTGACAGTAGCTAGCGAGACAACTATGAGATCACACTTTTGTGACAGTTGAAATTTGGGGTGGAATCACTCAAGAGTGACATCTAAAATGGTGGCCATAGCCATAGACAAAACGCTCTAGCGAGACCTACTGACAGATTGACAGTTAGGTGTGGACACGTGTGGACAGATGGATTTCACTCTATCACCTAGCGAGACAAGTTTGAGAGCCACGTCTCGCAGTTTGGCATGTCGAATCGGCAACGCGCATGTGACACATCTGGAGTTGCAGGCGTCCATAGGCAACGGTAGCTGCTTACCATCAGGCGGGCCGTATGCTTGTTTGCCACCGTCGTGGTATAAAAAATCGTTCATAGAACATCAGCAGGCCTATGATGACAGATTTTATCAGCGGATAAGTTGATATAAACCTGTTAAAATGACAAACAATGGCGGCAACTGCCATTTTATCAGGTTTTGATATCGCCCATATTCTACGGTGTCTATTTCTATCGAGTTTTATCGAGTTTTATACTCAAATATTTGCCACTGTGTAAATTAGTGAAGCCACGTCAGACTTTGATTTACACATACTACGAGTATGAAACGTAATACTCGTATCTTAATTCTTGACATGACAGTTCAGCGGTTCAAATATTCAACGTTACACTACACGTTCAGAATTAGACTATTTCTATGAACTCGTATGAAACGTTATCGTATTTAATACGATATGAAACCTTATGATGAAATGTATACAGTGTGTTTTTTTTAAGTGGGACAGTATGGGGAAATCCTAAAGTATAAGAGATACAGGGAAACTGTCTTAGGAAACATTAAGTACTTTTTTGTGAAAAAAAAATTGGTATAGTCAAAATTTTGGTCAAGTGTGAGTTGTCCCTAAAAATGATTAATTTTGATGAAATTTTTTTTTGATGCACATCTACTCAGTTTCATGAGGGGATCATTTTATTGTATGGGAAGAAAAAAATCGGGACAGCAGAAGTTAGGTAAATTTAATAAAATAATTTTACATTAAAGTAAATGTTCAAAGTGGCCTCCCTCTTGTCGAATGCAGGCACGAGCGCGTTTCAGAACACCTCTGGTTGCTTTAGACAAGGCGTTGTGATGTATGTTGTTCAAATGATAATGCACTGCGTCTTTTAACTCTTGTACCGAGTTGTAAGTATCTGCATAAATTCGACCTTTAAGGTACCCCCAAATGAAAAAATCCAACGGTGTTAAATCTGGTGAACGTGGTGGCCATTTAATAGGGCCATTTGTGCCCATCCAGCGATCAAGAAAATGTTCATTTAAAAACTGTTTAGTATCGATACTATTGTGGGCAGGGGCGCCGTCTTGTTGGTAGATGATATTATTCAAATTATTTAATGGAATTGCCATATCTACTAAATCCACAGCCATGTTTAATATTTCCTGATATTTTTGACTATTCAATGTTCCATGGTAAATTTTAATGGCAAAGATTTTATTATCTAATATTGCACACCAACAATTAAAGGAAAAGCGGACCTGGTTATGGGTTGCCGTAGTTCGGAAGGGGTTTGTACGTGCCCAAAAATGATTATTTTTTCTATTGTGTACAATAGCATGTATGCCATTGTTTGAAAAATTGCATTCATCTGTCCAAATAATCCGGCTTGGAAAAGACGGGTTTCTAATCGAGCATGCTACAAACCACTGGCAAAATGCTAATCTCCGGTCAGTGTCTCCTGGAAGCAATGCTTGTACAAGATGACCTTCTATGTAACACTTGTACTTGTAAGCCTTCAATACCTTTCGTACTGTAGATTTATGCACACCGATATTGTTAGCAGCTTCCCTCAATGAGGCTTTTGGGTAGGCTTCAAAATATCCTAAGATTGCGATAGTTGTAAATTCATTTATTACTGTGGCTCGTCTCTTCCGTTTTGGTGTAAAACAGCCTTCCTTTCTTAAATTTTTCACCAGTTTGTCAAAAATTTTGCGGTCCGGTTGATCGCGGTCCGGATAACGTTCCCGATACCACTGTAACGCATTCACAGAGCTACGATAATTTACAAAATACGCTTCAATTAAATCTACTTTATGCGAGTTTGGTAATTCCATGACGAAAACTTAACATAATGTAAACTTTAAACAATGAAATATCAAGTAAAATACTGTTTGTTTCAAGAAGTTCCAAATTTAAAATTTGTTTTTTTTTTTAAATTAGATTTGTAAGGTAAGGTGCTCGCGTAAAAATACCTTAAAGTATTTTAATCCTTTTTAAACCAAATAAAGTGTTCCAAATTCAAATGTAAAACTGGAATAGGCAATATTTTTTTTAATAAAAACCTTGCAGTGGGCAGTGGTAGGCAATTTACACGGGTTGTAATAATGAAAACGATTTTCTTAAATTTGACTAACTTCTGCTGTCCCGATTTTTTTCTTCCCATACAATAAAATGATCCCCTCATGAAACTGAGTAGATGTGCGTCAAAAAATAATTTCATCAAAATTAATCATTTTTAGGGACAACTCACACTTGACCAAAACTTTGACTATACCAATTTTTTTTTCACAAAAAAGTACTTAATGTTTCCTAAGACAGTTTCCCTGTATCTCTTATACTTTAGGATTTCCCCATACTGTCCCACTTAAAAAAACCACACTGTATAGTTTATTATCCAAGTGAGAGGATACAGACAAGTGGTAAAGTTAGAAACTACGGTTGCTAAGCACTCGACATTTTAGGTTATGCTAATATAATATATCCATCGATCTATACATTATCGTATGAAGCTTTAAAGGGAGTAATACTCGTATTAATAATAACATCTATCTATGTATATCTATATCGGCCTCCTAGCCCAGTCGGTAGTGACCCTGCCTACGATGCAGGAGGTCCCGGGTTCGAATCCTGGTCAGGGCATTTGTTTGTGTGTTTATCACAGATATTTGTTCCTCAGTTATGGATGTTTTCTATGTGTTTAAGTATTTATCCATATTTATCTATTATATATATCGTCGTCTAGTACCCATAACACAAGCCTTATTGAGCTTACTGTGGGCCTAGGTCGATTCGTGTAAGATTGTCCTATAATATTTATTTATTATTATTATTTACTAGCTTTTGCCCGCGGCTACGCTCGCGTTAAATTCTCCATACAAACTTCCACCCCCCATTTTAGGGAAGTGGGGGGTTAGAAAGAGACAAAAAGTAGCCTATGTCACTCTCCATCCCTTCAACTATCTCCACTTAAAAAATCACGTCAATTCGTCGCCCCGTTTTGCCGTGAAAGACGGACAAACAAACAAACAAACAAACGCATACACTTTCCCATTTATAATATTAGTATGGATATATGAAACAAAGTCGTGTCGGTTACACAATTTATAACTCAAGAACAGCTGAACCGATTTTAATGATGTTTATTTATTTTATTTATCTCGGCTCCGAATAGCAGAATAACTATTAAAATATAGGAGAAAAAAAATGTTGTCGGTACGAAGTTCGCCGGGTCAACTAGTTTTTAATAAATGCTTTTCCAACTGTACTTACTTGGTCGTGCGACTGCACTGCTGTCAATATTTAAAAAAAGTTGTTACGTTAGCAAAAAAATTTGCTTAATGTAAAAAATAATTTAATAAATATTATAAGCTATAGAGCCCGCACGTAGAATCAAACTTTGAGGCACGAACTACGTTATAAAAGTGAAACAATTTAATAAGTGGTGTTACTTTGTTTAAAAAAAACAAAGAATCCCGAAATGTTCTCATCTAGAAAAGTAAGCCAAATCCGGCGACAACGTTTTGATAGCATCAAACCCATTTAACTGTCATGCTGGCTCTGTAGCCTTTCTCGAATGTTGGCCGTAATCCACTCAGAGTGCAGGCGATATATAATCCCAGCAACACGGTTCATAATCCAATTTATAGAAGACTGCACTGATTTTAGAAATATTTTTGCAATTCAGGCCTAATCTTTGTATTCAAAAGACATAACTAAGTAAAGTCTGCAACTACAACTTTTGTTAATCTATTTAAAATGTAGGTGCATTAGGACCTACTCCTTGTATCCATGGGCATTTTCAATTGTCAGTTTTGTGACGCGTTTTTATGTACTTTGTATGGGGTTTCACAAAACAAATATTTTTTTGAAGTGAAAACTTCTTTAGCGGCGCTGTGCACTTTTTGTGATGGGGAAAAATGTTAAACTCGCGACAGGGTCACGTGACCGACAGATTCGACAGGGTCACGTGACCGACAGATTCGACAGGTTCAGTGTTGCCAATTTAGCCCTAATTTTTTTATTCATAATTTCATTCGCTAGTATCCTTAACAGTACCAGGGTCACATAAGATAAGACGTTAGTAGTCGATTTGTAATACGATCGCCACAGTGCTAAGCAGGATTGACCTGCCCAGCTAGGTTCGCAAATGTGATGAATACTGTACAGACTAGGGTCGCATGGCACAACAAGAGTTCATTTGGATAATTTGATAATTTTTGCATCCTATCAACTAATAGTAGGAGAGCCCATGACACTGAACCTAGTTCGATAAGTCTCCTATATGAGACATGGATATATATAATTAGACGCGTCGTTAATGGGGGAACACGAAATGCTGATGCTGCAATGCAAAAAAAATGGTGGCGTATTTTATAATTATTTTTTGAAAAAAATTAATAACCCGGTTTCTAGTACGATAAGTCTCCTAGATTTCCTTTGTTCCTCGAAGCAGGGGAGGGGTAGGGCTACACGATAATGCGGTGCTGCAAGCCCCCGTGCGTGGCCTTTCAGTGGCAGCAGCATCAAAACATTGTAGATGTATGAAAAAACAAAGCGCCTGATCTTTTAAAATATAAAATCATTTTAATAACGTTGTTGCAGTTCATGCGCTAAGTTTAGGTTACATCTTTGATAAATACAAAGGGAATAGATATGGTACCAGGCGCACGATCGTGTGCCATTAAATATAGGTTCCGCCGGTTCCGGCGCCTATATTGAATCAGTCGTGTCATGGCCGCCGAAGAGCGTGCTTTCAAGAATAACGACTAAAATACCCGTAAATCATGCCAAATTGTGCCTTTTTTGAAAGCTTTAATAGCTCAAAACATAAAAACAAATCTCACGGAATAACTTTTCATTCGTAAGTACTGTTTTAAATAAGCAAACATAATTTTTTATCAAATTTTATCAAAAATATTTTTGTTATTGAGTAAGCGAGACAGCTAAATAAGCAGTACCCACGCGTGAAACACGTATGTCCGAGTGTCATGCCCCTTTGGGTAGCGTTAGCAAATAATATGCTGATAAAAATGCATTTTTTATTTCATTCTGTTCTCCTAGTGCTTGAAACCGTTACCAAGCTAAACGTATGTACAAATTATTTATGTATAAAATGCTAATAATGTCAAATACCTAATTTTCAATGTCAAATAATTTTAAGTTACAAAAAATGTAAAGAATGTGGCAAAGGAATGTGAAATGGCATGTGCAATGACAAAGTTTGTTTAATATTTAATATGTGAGTAGGTTTGCATATTGTGATAGTTTTTGAACGGAGGTAATTGTATATTTTTCCTCAGTCGACCCGTTGACCACGAACGCTGTAAAGTGTTCGAAACGTCGGGATGTAATTTAAGCTCAGTACACGCGATATAATCCGTTTTTAGTTGTTTTATTTCATGTCAAAACCTTTTAAGCAATTAGCTTTAATACCAGATCATCATCATCATCATATCAGCCGAAAGACGTCCACTGCTGGACATAGGCCTCCCCCAAAGAGTGCCACAATGACCGGTCCTGCGCCACCCGCATCCAGCGGACTCCCGCGACCTTCACCAGGTCATCAGTCCACCTTGCGGGGGGTCTACCCACGCTGCGCCTTCCGGTTCGTGGTCGCCACTCGAGAACCTTTCCGCCCCAACGGCCATCGGTTCTACGAGCAATGTGCCCCGCCCACTGCCACTTTAGTTTAGCGATTCGGAGGGCTATATCGGTTACTTTGGTTCTGCTGCGGATGGCCTCATTTCTGATGCGATCACGCAGAGAGACTCCAACCATAGGTCTCTCCCTTGCCCTTTGGGTGACTTTGAGCTTTCTTATGAGGCCCATTGTAAGCGACCACGTTTCAGTACCATATGTCATCACTGGCAACACACACTGGTCAAAGACTTTCGTCTTGAGACACTTTTTTTTTTTTTTTTATACCACGACGGTGGCAAACAAGCATACGGCCCGCCTGATGGTAAGCAGCTACCGTAACCTATGGACGCCTGCAACTCCAAAGGCGTCACATGCGCGTTGCCGACCCTTTACAAAAAGGACACTGCGAAATATTGGACAAAAATATGTGCCGTAACTTCCCGAACGCTGCCCAACCGAGTCGGATTCGTCGATTGACCTCTTTCTCGAAGTTGGATCTACCTAATACCAAATACTAGAGAATAAATACGTTTAAGAAAATGTCATTCGTCAGGTGACAACAAAAACTCAGTAATTTCAATAAAATTATTAAACTAAAATTAACCTTGTTTTGTTACTAATATGGTTCATTACGGCTATAAACTTGTGGTAGTAATTAGTGAGTTTTGGGTGTTACCCGATTAATGTAAGCAATTATCTTTAATACCCGAATTATCCGATAATGAAAACGTTTCCAGAAAGTATATTACTTAAATTTCTAACAGTTTTATTTGCTCTTGCTCATTTAGCTGTGAACACAGTGAATCCTCCTTTTTGTAAAGGGTTTGCAACGCGCATGTGACACCTCTGGAGTTGCAGGCGTCCATAGGCTACGGGTAGCTGCTTACCATCAGGCGGGCCGTATGCTTGTTTGCCACCGTCGTGGTATTAAAAAGTTTTATTTGCTAACCCTACCTACGAAATTAGGCACCTAGCGCTGATTCCCGAGACTTACAATTCGTTCAGGATAAGTAAATCTTTTTTACCCTTATAACTATGCACAATCGGAGGCCACACCTTTACATTGGTTTATTTGAGTCGTGCGCGAGGTAGGCGATGGAAGTTAAATACTAGGACCACACGGATCATTCGCCGTTTCTGTGTAGTGCAATATAACCGTCGCTTACCATACACGTCTCTTTTGACAAACCATTATTGCATTAAAATGAGAAACCTCTAGATCCGTAACAACTACGCGAAATCGTAGATGCCTTTATACTGGTTTTTTGAGACGATCGTTCTTTACCTATTTCGTTGAACACTGGAATATTCAACTAGAGCACCAGAAGTTTAGAACTAGAAATTTATTCATATTTTAAAAATATAATACAGGGTGTTTGGTAACCGGATGCAAAGCCGAAAGTAGGAGATAGCCTAGGTCATGTAGAACATTTTTAGCCATACTTGTCTTAGACAAATGTTATTAGTTTTTTTTAAATTTAAATTTAAAAATTTGTCGGAGAAAACTGCAAAACTTCAGACTAAATCGATAATTAGTACTTTTTTTACTGCAGGTAGATTTTTTTTTGTTTTATTTCGTATTGTGCAATGTCTATCAAACACTAGAAAAGTGATTTCAAACATCTGTGTCTAAAGAAAACAAGTTGACAGCGATTTAAAATTTTAGTTACATGAAAATGTAAACGATTTAAGTGATTTCAAAGTACGAAAAAAAAAAACTAAAATAGCCACGAATTTTCAAACCATTTTAAAAACATGCTTGGCTTTTACCCTTTTATTTAAGCTATCAAACACGACTGTAGCTACTGTATCCTTGAAAATAAGCCACCTAAACCAACTGGGTAGCTAAAATGTTTCACTCTACTTTTGATACTTGTGGTAGTTGTGGTGACGAATCTCATTATGATTTTACAATAAAACATTGGTTCTGAATACTAAGTTGGCGTTGACTTGACATTTGACTTGTTTTAAAAGGGTTAAGTGTACTGGACAAAACTACCACATGCAATTTTAACAAACAAAGGCTTGCGGCGGTGAGAGACAAAAGGGACTGATAGCGGCAGGCGGTGAGCGGCGTTAAACAAAGATGATCGGTTTTGTGCTTTATTGACAAAGATAAACTGATTAGCTACATGAGTATTTGTGCTACATGAGTAATTTACCCTAAACATTCCCTCTTATTAGTACAGGTAGCCTATTTTCAAAGATAAAATGGCTTGAGACATGATTGTCTTATCGCCCGCCGCCTGCCGCTATCAGTCTCTTTTGTCTCTCACCGCCGCAAGCCTTTGTTTGTTAAAATTGCATGTGGTAGTTTTGTCCAGTACACTTAACCCTTTTAAAACAAGTCAAATGTCAAGTCAACGCCAACTTAGTATTCAGAACCAATGTTTTATTGTAAAATCATAATGAGATTCGTCACCACAACTACCACAAGTATCACAAGTAGAGTGAAACATTTTAGCTACCCAGTTGGTTTAGGTGGCTTATTTTCAAGGATACAGTAGCTACAGTCGTATTTGATAGCTTAAATAAAAGGGTAAAAGCCAAGCATGTTTTTAAAATGGTTTGAAAATTCGTGGCTATTTTAGTTTTTTTTTTATCGTACTTTGAAATCACTTAAATCGTTTACATTTTCATGTAACTAAAATTTTAAATCGCTGTCAACTTGTTTTCTTTAGACACAGATGTTTGAAATCACTTTTCTAGTGTTTGATAGACATTGCACAATAAGAAATAAAACAAAAAAAAATCTACCTGCAGTAAAAAAAGTACTAATTATCGATTTAGTCTGAAGTTTTGCAGTTTTCTCCGACAAATCTTAAAATTTAAATTAAAAAAAAAACTAATAACATTTGTCTAAGACAAGTATGGCTAAAAATGTTCTACATGACCTAGACTATCTCCTACTTTCGGCTTTGCATCCGGTTACCAAACACCCTGTATGCTATTGACTCGACATTTAATTTTCTATGTCGGTCCATCTTGCCCGCTTTCATATTGATGCGACAAGGACTTACTACGATTAATGTCAATTCATTATTTTAATTTTTTCAAACCCCAATGACTCTCTTTTTACTTCTATACGTCATTGTTAGAAATATGACGATCTTGTCTACACTACTGTAAATTATATTAGTTGGTCTCTGTCACACTTTGTGCAATGCGCAAAATATGGAAGTCTCGCTTACACGCCCGTGTTAAGTATATTGGTGTATCTCTTTTACCCCTGATGCACATGTACATTATAGCATTTATAGCAGTGTAAGCATTTAGAAGTGTGTGGGTACCGGAACACATTTCAGTTTTGTCAGCTATGAACGTCAGGTATCTTCCCCTTTTTACTTTAATCAAAGGATAGCATGCTATTAGTTAGATCTCAAGAAAGTAGGAAATCTCGGATCTTATTTATTTTGGCGTAGCGTTGTAATTTGGAGCAAACGATCGGTTCGCGACGCGTAAAATCGACTGAGTTTGCCAGTGGATTTGATCGCATCGCGAAATGATACGTAGTACGTGCTAATTATTGAACAGTAAGGCCGTGGCTGGTTGACGTCGGTTGCGGCCAAGTGCGTGTCGGACCACGCGTAATGGCGGGTTCCGTACCTTCAACAGATTAAGGAAAAATAATCAAAAGGTTGTATCTGCCTTTGGAAGAGGGTTTTAGGAGATAACTCGAGCATGATTTAATTCATAAGTTACAGCCCCCCCTATACAATGTTTTAGACGGAATGTTTAAAAAAGCTCAATGTTATTTCTGAAGACCTATCGATTGATGTGCATGACATGTTGATTTTTGGTAAAAAAAATGTTTTTGGCAATTAGTTACATGCATAAGTACATGGACTTAAATATTTTTTCAGCAATTTATTACAATACTAAGTATGGCATACAAACTACAACTAATGTTCAAATTTTATTAAGATACGTTTAGCAGTTTCCGAGTAAAATGGCTGAATAAATAATTGTAATAGTTCTGAAGTGTTCAATTTTTAATTAATTAATATAAATTGTCATGTTTGTGTACGATAGCGCAATAAATGAATATTGTATTTATTTTACTACATAAATTATAGTACTTTTATACTGATAATTAAAGCAATTCGTGCAAATTTATTTCCTAACCATTCCAAAATATCAAAGTTTTCACTTCTGCCGGCACTCCCGGAGTGCACCCCGTTGTTTTTTATTAAAAAATGATACACTTTTTTTTTAAATCCCCCCCATACCCATCTCTTTATTAAATTTGTGGTTGCGATAGTGCGTGACCTTAGTACCTATTAGTTAAGTATCTTGTGCAGTAAAACACTTCGTAATTTGCATTAACACGTTTAATTTTGCAGATTAAGTAAATTATTTAAAATTAGCAATTTGGTCCTTCGAGCCGGATAGAATGTAATTAAATTACAATAATCAGATTATTTAAAATTAGTACTTCACATAAAAATGACAATAACGATATCTATATAAAGATATTTCATATTCAATAATTTCCTTAGTGGATAGAATGTAATTAAATTACCATAATCAGATTATTTAAAATTAGCACTTCACATAAAGATGAAGATAACGATATCGATAAAGGTATTTCACACTCAATAATTTTCTTAGTATCGTAGACCCGGATAGAATGTAATTAAATTACAATAATTAGATTATTTAAAATTAGTACTTCACATAAAAATGACGATAATGATATAGATATA
This sequence comes from Pammene aurita, assembly GCA_947086415.1. Taxonomy (NCBI): domain Eukaryota; kingdom Metazoa; phylum Arthropoda; class Insecta; order Lepidoptera; family Tortricidae; genus Pammene; species Pammene aurita. The sequence goes on from OX352294.1 coordinate 39,292,329, forward strand.
AAGATATTTAACATTCAATAATTACCTTAGTATCGTAAACGTCTACTTTCCGCACGCAAGGAAAATAAAACGAGGGAGTACTAGCAATACTAGTAAGTACAAAATAAAGACTCGGCTGGTAATTTGGCTGCGGGGAAAGTAATGGATTAATGAGACGAGTGATATGGATGGTGACGGATGATTCGCTGGATGAGAGTAGCCTAAATTAAAGAGCCAGGTCTTTGTACGCCCGTCAAATGAGGCAATTAGAATTTTGGGGATTTAGAGTTAATATAAAAATGCGGATCGTAGATATGTAAGAATGGTAACAACAATATAGAACTAAAGCACGGCAAATAAAATACGAAGTCCCTAATTAAACTCTAGAACACTTCACGGAGCGACACGCCGCTTTCACCTGGTGAGCCACGCGAAATGCGGGCTCGAGTCCTTTAGAGGCGACTGGCGGCCGTATTCCAGGGCGACACTCCGGTTTCACCTGGTGAGCCACTTGGAATGCGGGCTCGAGTTCTTTAGAGGCGACTGGCGGCCGTATTCCAAGGCGATACGCCGGTTTCACCTGGTGAGCCAGCCCACGCGCAATGCGGGCTCGAGTTCTTTAGAAGCGACTGGCGGCCGTATTCCAAGACGATACGCCGGTTTCCAATATCTGCGTTGGACAGTATCGCAGTTTCGGCCGCAAACGCTTGACGCCCCTCCGACGCGGTACACGAACGCACTTGGCGTTCGATATCAAACAAAATACTAATTCCAATCACACCCAACAAATAATCAAACTCAGATTAAAATAGGAAAAAGGGATGTCAAAATGGATTTTGACAACTGCACAGCTCGAGGTTCACAATCTATCTGTCTTCTCGACTAAAACAAAATCTATTCCTAACTCCTACAAAGTTTGAATTTAAAATTGATGCGAATATCCTCTTTTCTCAGTCGTCAGCTTCTTTCAAAATAAAAAAAGGACACATCATATTTTGATATCGGCGCCATCTAACTATAAGTAGACGAACCACGATCTAATCTACCCTAACTCGCGCAACTTGGCCGGTAAACAAAATTAATAGCGCGGATAGTCCGAAGGGACGCCGCGAGATGTAGCTGGCGTTCTTTCGGCATGCTACACTTGTCACTACCTGTGAGTTCCTATAATTGGCTTCCTGTATTTACTACATTGTTTAATGTTTATGTCACAGATATTGGATCTCCAAATAAATAAAATAAAATATTTTACAGAGCGAGACCCGGGCCAGGCACAAAACTTCGTCGATCATCGCGTCCCGGGCGATAATCTGTGAAGTAGACAAATACAACTGTACTTATAGAAATGAAGTTTAAAACACGAAAATATTGATCTGAACTTTTTAACTTTTTGCATTCAAAACATGAAATAGTTATGATAACAAATCAAAGGGATTGAGAACTATCTTAGATAATTTAATAGTTAGATAGACAAACCCTAATTTCATTGCCACAATACACACACAATTAGGTAAGTTATGGCAATAAAGAAAATGAAAAATGAAAGTAATAGATTTAGGTACATAATCCCTTAAACAGGTCAAGGCTATGAAAATGGGTAGACATATGAAACAATAAGAAAATGAACGATTTCTGTGAGCGTTGCAGCAATACAAAAGGTGTCTGACTCAGCCATACGCTATACTCTTTCAGAAGCACTGATATTCTGACAGATAGTTCGTTCAAATTGTTGTCCAAGTTTCAGTACGGCATTCAGTTCCGATCCTTCCACTGCACAAAATGGAAACAATATTCTCGAGAAATAATTGAATTTCGCCGGTCGCGGACGCTCTCTGTGTTTCTCGTTAGCCGGTGTCACACCGAATCATTTCGGCATAACTCTCCGGTTTGGACTTCAATCTATTTCCAAAGTTCATTCGCACGTTGGTAACGGGTTTCAATTCCGGGGGGTAAGTGAAATATTGCAAATGCGAGTGTAATTGATTCCATTGCCATTTGGTCATTGTTTTGCCAGGTTAGGCATCGAAGGTACACGCATTTTAACAAAATCAAAATACGACAAAACTCGAAATCCGCCGGACAGTTTTGAAATTTGGTGTGTATGTTGATTAGAGGTCCCGTTTTATTGTCCACACCATTTGACATTTGAGGACCTCGAGGAACCGCCAGCACCTTGGAAAATGTCCTCCATCCTGAAGAAATTCGCTTTTTCCTCCGAATCTACGCACTCTATGAAAATATGATCTAGGACAATATTAAAGCTCATTAAATTCTACATAGAAACATGCGTACCTACTCTTTTGCTGAAAAATGCACCTCCTTAGAGATATCACTCGAGTTAAACAATAGGTAGATCGACTCTCAAGTTGTTTTGTTGTCTTATTATAGAACTAGGCATTATTGTGTATCTTTAAGATCGAATGTATTACTGTTTTGAAAAAATAAGTCCCGCCCAGTTTCTTACCGGTCATAACACTTCTCGGGTCAGAGGTTAGAACCGGAGGTAGTTTTTTCTTTCTCTCTGACGTTCATAAGTGCATTGTAATGTGCCTAAATTGAAGAATAAAAGTATTTACCTTTTTTAAATCTTTTTTAGCTGCCCGAAAAATAAAAGTAATAATAGTATACGGCCCTATGTCAATAAAAGTAATAATAAAATACGGTCATGTGTATGTCAAAGTATAGATTTGGGTACCCTCATTCTTGCGTCGGATGAAAATGACAGACGTTACTGTCTGGGCGCATTTTATACGACAGATGACATTGTTTATTGTAGGACAGCTGACAACTCACGTCTAGGGATATTCGGTGTATTTGATCGAGAAGTTTATGTGACAGAGAATATAGTAACTTGATATGCCCCTTACAGGTATTTCGCACGTCGCTATACTACCCTGCTAATCCAAAAACAACTCTTTCTCAAAGTCAAATGAATTTGGAAATGAAATTGTGAGCTGTTATACAATTAAGGGTATATTTTGCATTCATTTTTTTCTGAGATTGGTAATTTGGCAAATAAGTTTGAATTTGGAATGTATTGCACGACAGTAAGATAAACTTAAACAATTGACTACTTTCCTGACGAGTCAAATCAGCTACTCTGTGTGAAACGTTAGATAAAGATAAAATAAATTATTTATTCTTCAATTTAGGCACATTACAATTAGGGAATGCTCCCGGTTCTGATTTTGTATGGCAAGAACCGGGAATTCCCGTTTCCGGTACTGGATTTGTATAGAAAACGAGTACCGGGAGCAAACCCTAATTACAATGCACTTATGAACGTCAGAGAAAAAAAACTACCACTGGTTCTAACCCTACACCTCTGACCCGAGAAGTGTTACGACCGGCAAGAAAGAAAGGCGGGACTTATTTTTTCAAATCCTTATTCGACTTATTTTTAAAACGTATTGTTACTTTACAGAATTCATCCTTACTTACCTATCATATAAACAAACAGTGAAGTTCTCAAAAAAATCACACTTTTCTTCATCATCACTTAAAATGTTGTTGTACGAGTATACTCGTACTTTAAAAAAACCCACAAAGTGTTGAATTCAACCAAGTAGGTGACTACTGAAAAAATATAATTTCTAATGCAATCTTCTTCAATCGAAGTAACGAATGAATAACCTGAAAAATAAATGACAATATGACATTGATTTATTATGTATTTACAAATTTTGTGCGCCATGTTCGGCGGCTGACAGCTGTGTCTGAAGTAAAGAGTAGTATAGACTTGTAGTGATTTTCACTACAACTTTTGGGACAAAGATTTCTTAGGGATGTCATTTCCTGTTAGTCAATGCATTACGATGCCTACATTGACACATGTTTGATTACATGATGAAACAAGTCAAAGATACGTTCGAAGCCAAGTAATTCTGTATATGAAGTTTATACGTATGAAACACATACTCTGTGACGTCACGATGTATTATGATGAACGGCACCTCATATATGAGTTAAATAAATAGTAGTTTTTAATCATTAAAAGCCCAAAATTTTGTATTAAATTAAACTAGCAGTCCGCCTCGAACTCAGAACTCGCGATTTCCTTGCAAATGAGATGACCAATATAACATGACCCATTTGATGATTTTCTCGCGCCTTCTAGCTCCATGATCCCTTGGTTGATCCTGCTCATGTACAAACTCTCAAATTATATGTATCTCTGCTACAACCCCAACCAATTTCATGAAGAACAGAAAAGCGTTAGTAAAGTTATCGTGGAACAAACTCTCAAAATCAAAAAGCTGTTTGTAAGAACTCGCTTCGCTCACGCTCCGCTCGTTCGATTAAAATTCGTTTATTTTCGTTTGACCTGGGTTCTTCCGAGTATTTTCGTATGATTAAATTCAAATAATGCTTGCTACGAAGAAATCAAAATAATCTATAAGTTGCTACGTGAATTTGTAATTTGAGTTTAAGGTTATTTCAATTGAATGATTATCCAGGTATTGGCTGTTGTGTTTTATTTAGATTTTTAATGGCGTAATGAACTTCATGTTACTCAATAATAATTATAACTTTGTATTGTTTTTATATGTATGTAAAACAGCCCTTGAGGCCTACTTGCAGTATATGTTTGAATTTTTGCGTAGTGTCGCATATGTGAGTATATTTATTTATGTAACCTTTATTGTACGAAAGAAAAACTTAAAGTACAAAAGGCGGACTTAATGCTATAAGGCATTCGCTACCAGTCAACCTTAAGGCAAAGCAGAGATATTGTGGGCGGTGCTACTAATAATAAATAAAAGACAAATACATAAATACACACATATGGAGACATACATATACAATTTACATATCACCATCATCATCATATCACCCGAAAGATGTCCACTGCTGGACATAGGCCTCCCCCAAAGAGTGCCACAATGACCGGTCCTGCGCCACCCGCATCCAGCGGACACCCGCGACCTTCACCAGGTCATCAGTCCACCTTGCGGAGGGTCTACCCACGCTGCGCCTTCCGGTTCGTGGTCGCCACTCGAGAACCTTTCCGCCCCAACGGCCATCGGTTCTACGAGCAATGTGCCCCGCCTACTGCCACTTTAGTTTAGCGATTCGGAGGGCTATATCGGTTACTTTGGTTCTGCTGCGGATGGCCTAATTTCTGATGCGATCACGCACAGAGACTCCAATCATAGCCCTCTCCATTGCCCTTTGGGTGACTTTGAGCTTTCTTATGAGGCCCATTGTAAGCGACCACGTTTCAGTACCATATGTCATCACTGGCAACACACACTGGTCAAAGACTTTCGTCTTGAGACACTGCGTTACTTACATATACTTAATACATAAATAAATAGAAGACGAAACATATAAAGCTATATTCGTAGACATTGAAACCTCGTATATTAATAATGACATGTTCTACACCTATGAACTAAAGTAACGAACGCATTTTTTCTCTGTCACTCTTCCATGGTCGCTGCAAGAGTGAAAGAGACATACGAGTATATAACTAGGATTGACGTTGCTATTGTTGCTAACATGCAATTTTCTCGGAAGCATTCGGGATGTGCCGATGCGTAAAGGGAGAACTGGGGCATTCTAGACGGTGCTATCTATTGTTGGCAAGGTGTATACAGGGTGTTTTTTTTCGTGATGTATTTGGTCTGTAAAGTTGGTGGTGTCTATTTTTAGGATGTTTAGTAATTAGTAGTCCGCCTCGAACTGAGAACTCGCGATTTACTTGCAATAACCTGACCAATATAACAAGACACATGTGATTATTTTTTCGCGCCTTGTAGCTCTACAACCCGTTGACCGATCCTGCTCATACACGAACTCTCAAATTATATTGATCTCTGCTACAACCCCAACAAATTTCATAAAGATCAGGAAAACCTTAATAAAGTTATCGTGGAACAAACTCAAGATCAAAAGGCCATCGAAAGCCGAGACGACCCAGTAGCCAGAAGTTGTTTGTAAGAACTTCACTTGGCTTACGCTCCGCTCGTTCGATAAGTGAGTATCAAATCGAATTAAGCCATCGTCGAGAATTTCATAAAAGGTTGCTAGTATTTTAGACCTCGGGCCAACCTTGGTTAATCGGTGATATTAAGTTATTCGGTGATAATCGCTTATCGTTAGTATAATAGAGATTCCGTTATAAATTTTTATGGTTTATAACAACTTCTTGTACTTATTATTTTGACAAAAACGGGACGTAAACGTACGTAAACTATTCGCGTACACTTTTACTTTTATTATTTCCCTGACTTTTTTATTAAGTCCCGTTTATGTCAAAATAATGAGTGAAAAGCGTGTGAGTTTAAATCAGTTTCTTGTATTTAGATGGCGGCACTTTCATTCAACATGATAACGTTGGGCAAGTAGCCGAAAACACCCGTCAAAATTAAATATGTATTAAAAAAATTGTAATTGTCATTTCAACAGGTGTACAGTAGAACGTCTTTTTTTTGGTTGCCTGGCGCGATAGGTACTTTTAAGTCGAACAAACGGTTGAAAGTACATATGGAAAAAACCGGTGAAGGTGAGAGGCAGAAAAATACCGTTTCTAGGTACTACATGATATAAAGCATGGTGCACAAATACATACAATCACGCTTAATAATACCTTACTAGCGCAATAAAGCGCGTAAAATAAATATAAGACACTCTTTTAGCTCTACCATGAAATTGAAATGAAATGAAACGAAATGAAAAATATTTATTCGGTGCAAAGTAAAGAGACATAACAACATAACATGAAATATACAAAAAAAATAAAAAAATACACCAAAAAGGTTGCTACTCAGCATGAGTCATGGCAGGATAGCCACAACGCTGATTAACTGAAAATTGCGTTAATATTTTTCCTTTTGCATGATATATACAAGACTATATTTAGTAAACCTAGCGAACACACTGATTCAAATCGCGTCATATTCTTCCTTATTCGGAGTTTCACCTCAGCCCCTAAATGTATTACAAATAGTGTTGTGCCCCAGGATAAGTTAACTCCAACTTTCACAATTAGTCGTTACCGGAAAGACTATTATTATATTTTTTCCGGTTACGTTCCCCAAGCAATAAGTAACCGTTGAATATACTGAGCTGCCCTTAGCTGCGTTAACCAAAACGTCGTAAGTACCATTAAGCACTAATGGCATTTAGGCAAAACAGTACGATATTGAATACGATATATGTATGTAAATTTAAATGTGCCCCAATGGTATGGATAAATTAATAAATATCTAATATCCGAGGTTGCATTTCCGAAATTATTTGGAAAATCATCTAATATTACCCAAAATTATAGTACGGGGAATCTTATTACGTATATTACCCACAACATGTTACGCATAACATCCGGAAACCAATTGAAAACAGATATTGCATCAAAATTCGTAATACAATTGATTCAGTTTTCGAATGATAACTACTTTGATGACCTATTCAGATCATCTTTACATCAAGACTAATTATTAATACCATAATGAGGTACTTACTTTTGTAACTCACTCGATAATTTTGTGTGTTGTCTAGTGTTTTCTAATTCTTATTCATATATTTTTAAAATAAATTGCTTAACGTCAATACGTTTCAGTGACATTGTCAGAATCACAATTTGTTTAGATGCTATTTTTATAACAAAAAAAGATCGCAGAAATTGATAACAAATCCGTAAAATATATGACTAAAATACCGATATGAGTCTTGGGATATTTTCCGATCAGCACATCACTATACAAACTCCCTGCGGCATCCAAACAATAATTTCCTTAACTCACTCGTGGCGAGCCTACTCCTCTTCGACGCAACCCTGTAATCTGAAGGCCTTCCGACAAACGGAATTTCGTTGTCTGCGTCTCTTTCGCTCGTATGGGTAATTGCGATAGAGAGGGAAATAACGAAATTTAGATTTTCGAAGTTCTCGATAGGTTCGCTGATAACATCAGACTTGCCCACATAAATCTCGAGACGTTGCGGTTTTAAAACGAAATTTAATTTACGAGCAGAAATATGACGCGTAGAAAATGAACAGAGCTTCGTTATTTATAATGCTTGCGGGGCGGCGTTCATGTTTAAAAAATCTGTTAATGACTTGATATTGATATCAATTCGAAGGTAGGTTTCAGACCCCGGCTCGTACGGTAACTGACCTTAAATATCGTGCCATTTAGGGTGTCCTTTACAGTGGACATTTCATAAAGTCTACCGTACCGTAAATGTTTCAACAATTAATGTCCGTGGTTGTACCACTGAGCTTTTCGGAACTTTTTTATTGTACGAACGAAATATGTTTATTGAGATTTACTAGTACATTTTTGGTGAAGGAAAACATCATGAGGAAACCGGACCCAATTCCAACAAGGCATAGTTTCCCTCTGCAAGAGTGGTTGGAAAGAACTGGATGCAACAAGCCCAAAACCGTGGAAAATGGCGTGCTTATGAGGAGACCTATACTCAACAGTGGGTGAAAAAGGGTTGAAGAAGAGAAGAGAGTTTCCCTCTGGGTTTTAAAGGCCAGATGGCACATATCAAAAATACTAAAAACATAAATCAATCGCGAGACTTGAACTTGAATCAAAAACAGCGTTTTGAAACTGAATGCCGCTTAGGTACAAATTCAAATGAGGTTGTAATTTTGTACGCAGGTTTATTTTCATATGTTTTCTTGTAAACTTTGTGGTTCAATATTCTGAGAGCCTCTTGTTGTTACCGCTCTTTAATGGGGACATAATTAAATTTGATTCATTAATGGGATTATAATATTCTGATACACCTACTTTACAGGTGTATAATTATAATGTTGAATTCTGTTTTAAAACTCAAAATTCTAGAATAAATTTGTCAATGCAAATGTATATTCTATTTATATCTTCGCCTGTAATCTTTCTTATTGAATTCAAAATCAGTGTTGGCAAGTCATATTCATAGGTAAAACGAAGCTAATACGGATACAAAACCCTGTTTAAAAGATAAAAAAACTAGGTGGCTTCTGGACGAATGTTTCTACTCTACAAAATTATAATCTTAATCATTGACATATTTAATATTAATATTATTTAGGGTAGTCCTGACATAGTTTTATAAATTTTATTGATTTTCTTTTATGTAAGTACTATTCTATGTGTATATTGCCTGTTTGAAAATATTTACACGCTTGCATGCTGTATATTTACTGTGTTCGATGCAAATAAAAATAAATGATTCTTTGCATCTTTTTGGAGAAAAATACTTTGTACAGTCACCAGCATAAATATATGACTGTGGGCAGCGCTGTAAAAATATCTGATTCTCCATTGAGGGCAAAAGTATATGACGACACTTCCACGGTAAAAATATGTGATGGTTTCTGGCCGGCATAAACATCGTTTTGCATCGATCAGCATAAATATCGGATCCGTCCACTTAAAAATATCTGATTACCTATCAAAAGCAAAATTATGTGACTACTGCCACCGGCATAAATATCTAACCACTGTGAAAGCTTTAACATCGGATGACAGGTCGACCGCATAAATATCTGACATAATAACAAAATCAAAATTATGTCATCAATATACAAAACCAAACCTTATCTAGCTGGTATAAAGCAGTAAATGGTATATGATGGTATGGTTGATACTCATCATGACGTTTAATAGATGTGATAAACCTTCTTATTACTATCCTAAACTATCATTAAAAAGTAATTTTTTTACGTCAATATGGCATGTCACATTAGAAATAAACAAGTCAAATTATTATTTTGCATGGATTGCAACTCGTAATAATTAGATTAATTCAATGCCATGTATAGCGCGTCTTATCAAATCTATGAGCAATTGAAGCATAGGATTATTTAAATATACGAAAAAATAGACCGCTCCATTATATAATGAATCCATTGAGAGTTTATGTGAGTTGTTTCTTGTTTACTTACATGATAACTACCTACGTAATCAATAGGTTCTACCGACTTAATAATGCATTTGTAATTTAATCTTGTTTTTAGATAAATGCCGTGAAATCATGGATTACTTGCAAGTGGAAGATGCAAAATCGACCATCCTAAAAATTTAGGCCGTATTCGTGAAAATACAGCATAAGACTTATTCAGTATATAACCTGGAGGGCCCAGAATGGTCAAATTTATAATACTGAAGATAAATAGTGCAAAATAAAATTATTGAATATTGACCTTGTTTTATTGCATGTTGCAAGGCACCTGTCCGACAAGCGACAAGGAGGCAACAGGAGAGCAATGAGCCAATCGGGGTTGGGCAAAAAATTGGTGTATTGAAACTAAAGTAAAAAATTACAACGTTAATCTTTATCATATAAACATGATTACGATTTCAATCATGAGCTTTCCAATCAGATTGAGCACCGACATGAGTAAATCATGACGATTTTCAGTTTCTATCATGATTACTTAGCTGAAGTGATAACATTAGTAAGACAGATGCTTAGTTAAACTAACGATTTAGTTGTTTTAATGATGTTTAAATACGATTAGATTTTGCATAGCTACTAGCTCCATTATTTTTTCCCTGACGGAAGCGGAACAGAGGCGGTACGAGTAAGGTCAGTGTCAAAAGAAAAGTAAAATAAGGTAAACAAATATGTCTGAATTTGTATGCAAGAAAGGCATTTGAAACATGACAAAATAATATTAACGAAATCTGTTTTCACTAAAATATGTAAATAATAAGTTTGTGTATGAATTGACAAAAAAAAACATAATTGTTCTTTAAAAAAGTGTAATTGTAGCAATGAAGGTAAATGTGTTTGGTTACATTATTTTACTTTTCTATTAACACCGACCTTATATACATTTAGGATAAATGGCTATTTGTGACAATATTTTGGTAAAGGTATCACTTGGTGGTTGGCGCTTACGTCATAAAATGTATTATACAGATTCAATATTGTATTCGAGCAAAAAAAACGTATGTGCCAAGCTGCCAAATGTTACCTTTACCAAAATACCGACACATTTGTTTGTAAATTTTTTGGTATGTGTACAAATCAATGTTCCCACTAATCTTTGAAACGGCCCGTTCGATTTCATTGCAGTTTTCGGTTACGGTTAAGGTAACTATCACACTGCTGTGGTTTCCGCATGCGGCGACGACGTTCGAGTGAGATAGCGCTTTGCATATGTATAGTGCTGTTTCCTTGACGGGTGGCTGATATATGTGTCAAAACGTTTAGTTTAAAAGCTAATACCGAGTAATATGGCTGTGATATGCAGATTAACGGACAGATGGGCGGGCGGGTCGCATACGGCGTATATTCAATAAATCTCAATTAAAGGTCTAATATATGTGCCGCTACTTAGTTTTGTAGTAAAAAATATGTTTAAGGGGGGCACTCCATACAAGCAACTAAATGTTAAAAAAAAAATATTTTTAGGAACGTGTGCCATATCATTAGATAGGTCTTATAAAATAACTTTGAAGTTTCTAAAACAATTTTTAGCTTAAGTACATGTAAAACTTGTTGCAAATTTTATGCTCTACAATGTACTAATAGATGTCAACTTAAATGGAGTTATAAAAACCAATATAATCACGAAAACCCCATTTTTTGGAGTTTGACCTTGCATAACTTCAGGCCCAGACACGAGATTTTCCGAGATTTTAGAGATAACGTTAAAAACATCATAATGAAAGTATATAACAGTTTCCAGCGTATTATCTCTGCTTCCGAGGGTTACCTTAATATGCTTAGGCTAATTTGAATTCTATTTTTATTCCCGGTATAAGAAAAAACCGGCCAAGTGCGAGTCGGACTCGCGCACCGAGGGTTCCGTACAAACCTGTAGGTATATAGGGGTAGTAACTTTAAAATATTTTTATTATATGATGGACGTAACTAAAAATTTACGGTTTTCGCAATTTTTCCTTTATCTGTGCTATAAGACGTTGCTTCGTACCAAATTTCAAGATTCTGAGTTGACGGGAAGTACCCTGTAGGTTTTAATTCCCTTGCAAGCGAAAATTTGCCGAATTTGCGGCATAAACGGCTGTATCTTTTGATTGCGTTGGCTTAGAAGTCTCATTTTTTCACAGCTCCAAGGGACAGTAAACCTGAGTATTTGATATAAATTTCAGCTTGATACCTCCACGCGTTCCTGAGAAAAATGGTCTTGACAGACAGACAGACAGACGGACAACAAAGTGATCCTATAAGGGTTCCGTTTTTTCCTTTCGAGGTACGGAACCCTAAAAAGGAGTTCGGTTCTGCAATATCTACCCATTCTATTTGGTTTTTGACGAAAGTAATAATTTAATTTGGTAGATTATGTGGTAAATTCTCAATCTATCAAAATTTGTATTAAAATTAAATCAAAATTGGTGATAATGTAAAAGATAAAGTCAGATTAGGGCATATTAACCGGTCGTTTTAGTAACTGCAATAAAAACTAGAATTTATCGAGAATACTGATGTTTACCTCAATATCTGATCACATCTATATCGTAGTTGCCTAAAATTATTTATTTACAAAAAAAAACGACGAAGCCATTTTTAGCCTCATATATATGAAGTCCACAATAAAGCATTCACTATTAACTGTTAATTGATTTCAATTTGAAAGAAGTAGGTAAATAAAAAATAAATAAAGCAGTGAGATAAGACTAACAAAATCCTCCCACACTTTTCGTTACCTATATTAGATTTTAGTTGCTATCAGATAGGTCTATTTTGCAGAAACCTTTTTAGCTTGACAGGATTTTTACAAACCACTTTTTTTAATTAAATTACTCGCTATTCAAAATGTATAATAACGAAAATTTCTACAATTCAGAATAAAGGCCTGATATCCTTGTAATAATATAAATCAACTTAAAAATATTCCAATCATATTAAACGAATCATGATTGACTTTAGTAGATTAGCATTACTTTCGTTTAAATCAGCACCCGTCGTTAATGATATATTCTTGGCGAAATTACTTGATTGTTTTATGTTATGATTTAATCAGCGATGATTTAATAATGAGAATTTTTAATCAAATCACTGACTTCAATTATGAGTCCCCAACTCTGGAGCCAATGAACCTTTGCATCACACACGAATCGTAGAAATAAACCATTTTAGCTACCATAGACAAATTTAAGCATTTACCTCTGATTTTGTCTACGAATTGATGAATTCAGAACTGAATTCAGATCAAGTGTGTGGAGCGCCGAATACGGTTAATGGCGATCCAGACGTCAAGTTCGTGCCATTACGCGGTGAGTATAGACCATACATCGTTATCGCGGGAGCAAAAACAAATGTGTTGAAAAATATATATAACAGAATGTCCGTTTAATATAAACAGAATATTATGCCTACACGTCTTAGCCTCTAAGAAGTTCTTCATATCTAGCACGATGTTTTTGCTAGAAATGATTAATCAAACTCGTTTTGCTCCTTTCCTACGTTCGTTTTGGAGTAGACACACAGAGTAGTTCGTTAACAGAAGGTTTATTTTTTATGAAAATTACGAGTACTAGCGTTGATTTTTAAGGAAAAAAAACTTTTCGTGTGTCTAAAGTTATCATTTATCTACAAGTCCAGACAAATGAATGAAAAATGTTTTGAGTAACAGGTGAATAAAGAGGTTGCCGTTAGTATTGCGTGGCTAATCTTTTTAGTATGTAGTAATCAAGTCGAGTACGAAGGTTAGATATTAGAAAAAACATTGATAAATTTAGAACTTGTAGGTACAAACGTGTTGATACTACTGTCACTTCTGTTATATCTTATTTGTCATAATCTTTGACTACTGTCAAATCGTTTTTGCTCCCGCGATAACGACGTATGGTATAGACCCCTTTACCTCAGTCACTCGCCCGATTTAAAATGGGCGAATCTGCCCCTGCCGCACATCCATTCGTAAATGTAGTCCTACATTTACGAATGGATGTGCGAAACTGTGAATATTTTATGACATTCGTGCTTTTTCGATTAGAAATCTATTATACTCTCGTTTGCAATATTTCACTTACCTCCCGATGGTGAGTGTTCCCTAGGGAGTTATGGACTTTATAATAATTTATTTATGCTTTATTTAGATTTTTTTTTTTCACAAGAGTGATAATAATTCGTAAGAATATTGCAAACTTGAGTAACAAGGACCGTGAACAAAACAAAAATTAACCTGGTATTGTAGTGACTAGTTAGATATTATTATGTGTCGCCGGGAAGTTATATTATAAAAATACTACCCGTAAATGTTCTAAGTAATGTATTAAATAAACAGTACTGCTTCTTTAAATTAACAATTTATTTACCCTATATACGTAAATCAACCGTTAACAGTGTTGCCGCGATTTTTTTCTTTAATTTAATAAAATAAAATATCGCTTCTCGCATATTGACGGCAGTCGCACCGAGTCCTAATCCTAACTGTATGAATAAATCGTAAATATTGTAATGAAGCTTTTAATGCAATGAAACATATGAATTTGAATGTGTCAAATTCGTGATAGAAAATGTGAGATAGACATATCCAATGACAGTTCAATGACAAGTCTGCACTCTTTTCGTGAACTGTCAAATAGCTTTTTACAATTAAGACCTCTATGGCCTCTATGCCAGCCAAATAGGGTTTGGTTTTGTATATTGATGACATAATTTTGATTTTGTTATTATGTAGATATTTATGCGGTCGACCTGTCATCCGATGTTAAAGCTTTCACAGTGGTTAGATATTTATGCCGGTGGCAGTAGTCACATAATTTTGCTTTTGATAGGTTATCAGATATTTTTAAGTGGACGGATCCGATATTTATGCTGATCGATGCAAAACGATGTTTATGCCGGCCAGAAACCATCACATATTTTTACCGTGGAAGTGTCGTCATATACTTTTGCCCTCAGTGGAGAATCAGATATTTTTGCAGGGCTGCCCATAGTCATATATTTATGCTGGTGACTGTACTCAAAAGTTCAGCTTTACTTCGTAAGCGCTCACGCTTCAAAAAATATTAAGCAAATTCAAAATTTAGCTCAGAACTTAAGCGAACTTTAGTACAACCCTTTAAAGAAGCTTTTAAAGAAGGCCTGGAGGAAATGCAAGTTGCGTGTTAACCGCGGGTTTATGGGACTTCTTTAGGAACATAACGGCTATAAAAGTTGAACTTTTAACCCCAGAGAATGTTTTAATGGTGTTTCAAAGGTCAAAGTGTAAAGGAACTACAGGCTTATTCGAAGAATATAATCCGTTGTTGGATTGATTTTAATTTGATGAACAGTGGACCGGGCAAAGGTGTTGTTTGGTTCAATGAATGAACCAAACGTTAATTTCGAGTAAACTTTTTAGTTATTAATTGGGTACAGTCACCAGCATAAATATATGACTATGGGCAGCCATGCAAAAATATCTGGTTCTCCATTGAGGGCAAAAGTATATGACGACACTTCCATGGTAAAAATATGTGATGCTTTGTGGCCGGCATAAACATCGTTTTGCATCGATCAGCATAAATATCGGATCCGGCCGCTTAAAAATATCTGATTACCCATCTAAATCAGAATTATGTGACTACTGCCACCGGCATAAATATCTAACCACTGTGAAAGCTTTAACATCGGATGACAGGTCGACCGCATAAATATCTGACATAATAACAAAATCAAAATTGTGTCATCAACATACAAAACCAAACCATATTTGGCTGGCATAGAGGTCTTAATTGTAAAAAGCTATTTGACAACTCACGAAAAGAGTGCAGACTTGTCATTGAACTGTCATTGCATATGTCTATCTCACATTTTCTATCACGAATTTGACACATTCAAATTCATATGTTTCATTGCATTAAAAGCTTAATTACAATATTTACGATTTATTCATACAGTTAGGACTCGGTGCGACTGCCGTCAATCTGCGAGAAGCGATCTTTTATTTTATTAAATTAAAGAAAAAAATCGCACCAACACTGTTAACGGTTGATTTACGTATATAGGGCAAATAAATTGTCAATTTAAAGAAGCAGTACTGTTTATTTAATACATTACTTTGAATATTTACGGGTAGTATTTTTATAATATAACTTCCCGGCGACACATAATAATATCTAACTAGTCACTACAATACCAGGTTAATTTTTGTTTTGTTCACGGGCCTTGTTACTCAAGTTTGCAGTACTCTTACGAATTATTCATCACTCTTGTGAAAATATTTTTTTCAAAAAATATCTAAATAAATCATAAATTTATTAATAAATTAGTATAAAGTCCATAACTCCCTAGGGAACACTCACCACCGGGAGGTAAGTGAAATATTGCAAACGAGAGTATAATAGATTTCTAATCGAAAAAGCATGAATGTCATAAAATATTCACAGTTTCGCACATCCATTCGTAAATGTAGTCCTACCCTACACCGGCAGAGGCAGATTCGCCCATTTGAAATCCGGCGAGTGACTGAGCTAAAGGGGTCTATACTCACCGCGTAATGGCACCAACTTGACGTCTGGATCGCCGTTAACCGTATTCGGCACTCCACACACTTGATCTAAATTCAGTTCTGAATTCATCAATTCGAAGACAAAATCAGAGGTAAATGCTTAAATTTGTCTATGGTAGCTAAAAATGGTTTATTTCTACGATTCGTATGTGATGCCAAAGTTCATTGGCTCCAGAGCAAAGAATATAATACTCACTAGGAGCTCCAGAGTTGGGGACTCATAATTGAAGTCGGTGATTTGATGAAAAATTCTCATTATTAAATCATCGCTGATTAAATCATAACACAAAACAATCAAGTAATTTCGCCAAGAATATATCATTAACGACGGGTGCTGATTTAAACTAAAGTAATGCTAATCTACTAAAGTCAATCATGATTCGTTTAATATGAATGGAATATTTTTAAGTTGATTTACATTATTACAAGGATATAAAGCCTTTATTCTGAATTGTAGAAATTTTCGTTATTATACATTTTGCATTGCGAGTAATTTAATAAAAAAAAGTGGTTTGTAAAAATCCTGTCAAGCTAAAAAGGTTTCTGCAAAATAGACCTATCTAATAGCAACTAAATCATAATATAGGTAACGAAAAGTGTGGGAGGATTTTGTTACTCTTATCTAACTGCTTTATTTATTTATTTTTTATTTATCTACTTCTTTCAAATTGAAATCAATGAACAGTTAATAGTGAATGCTCTATTGTGGACTACATATATATGAGGTTGAAAATGGCTTCGTCGTTTTTTTTTGTAAATAAATAATTTTAGGCAACTACTCTACGATATAGATATGATCAGATATTGAGCTAAACATCAGTATTCTCGATAAATTCTAGTTTTTATTGCAGTTACTAAAACGACCGCTCAATCTGCCCTAATCTGACTTTATCATTTACATTATCATCAATTTTGATTTAATTTTAATACAAATTTTGATAGATTGAGAATTTACCACATAATCTACCAAATTAAATTATTACTTTCGTCCAAAACCAGATAGAATGGGTAGATATTGTAGAACCGAACTCCTTTTTTTATATCAGGAATAAAAATAGAATTCAAATTAGCCTAAGCATATTAAGGTAACTCTCGGAATCAGAGATAATACGGTGGAAACTTATATACTTTCATTATGATGTTTTTAACGTTATCTCTAAAATCTCGGAAAATCTCGTGTCTGGGCCCGAAGTTATGCAAGGTCAAACTCCAAAAAATCCTTTTAACATTTAGTTGAATGTATGGAGTGCCCCCCTTAAACATATTTTAAGGGGGGCACTCTACACAACTAAGTAGCGGCACATATATTAGACCTTTGATTGAGATTTCTTGAATATACGCGCTATGCGACCCGCTCGCCCATCTGTCCGTTAATCTGCATATCACAGCCATATTACTCGGTATTAGCTTTTAAACTAAACGTTTTGACACATACATATATCAGCCACCCGTCAAGGAAACAGCACTATACATATGCAAAGCGCTATCTCACTCGAACGTCGTCGCCGCATGCGGAAACCGCAGCAGTGTGATAGTTACCTTAACCGTAACCAAAAACTGCAATGAAATCGAACGGGCCGTTTCAAAGTTTAATGGGAGCATTAATTTGTACACATACCAAAAAATTAACAAACAAATGTGTCGGTATTTTGGTAAAGGTAACATTTGGCAGCTGGCACATACGTTTTTTTTTGCTCGAATACAATATTGAATCTGTATAATACATTTTATGACTTAAGCGCCAACCACCAAGTGATACCTTTACCAAAACATTGTCACAAATAGCCATTTATCCTAGATGTATATAGGTCGGTGTTAATAGAAAAGTAAAATAATGTAACCAAACACATTTACCTTCATTGAACTTATTATTTACATATTTTAGTGCAAACAGATTTCTTTAATATTGCCAAATGCCTTTCTTGCATACAAATTCAGACATATTTGTTTACCTTATTTTACTTTTCTGTTGACACTGACCTTACTCGTACCGCCTCTGTTCCGTCAGGGAAAAAATAATGGAGCTAGTAGCTATGCAAAATCTAATCCTGTTTATAACATAATTAAAACAAATAAATCGTTAGTTTAACTAAGCATCTGTCTTACTAATATAACTTCAGTTAAGTAATCATGATAGAAACTGAAAATCGTCATGATTTACTCATGTCGGTGCTCAATCTGATTGGAAAGCTCATGATTGAAATCGTAATCATGTTTATATGATAAAGATTAACGTTCTAATTTTTAACTTTAGTTTCATCATATATTTTTACAGCGCTGCCCACAGTCATATATTTATGCTGGTGACTGTACCAAGTTGATGTTAAATATGTGTTAAAATAAGAATGCTTAGCGCCATTACGATACGTCAAACATTTTTATGTTTTAGTGACATCGGTTGTCAAAATCACAATTTTTGATGACAAGGGCAAAAAATCATGATATTAAAAGATATTTATTCATAAAAATATTTATTACGGGTTACTCACGTAATTTAAGTCGATTTTTGCTCGACATGTTTCGGTCAATTTACGATGACCATTTTCACGAGCTGCCTTCCGCGACGGCAGCGCGACGGCTACTACGCGCCTGCGCGCGGTGTGCCTTGCTGCTGACCGAAACATGTCGAGCGAAAATTGACTTAAATTACGTGAGTAACCCGTTATAAATATTTTTAATATGTTAAGAGTCTCACGAAAGTTTTATATTTTTTCTTCATTTTAGGCACATTACAATGCACTTATGAACGTCAGAGAGAAAAATAACTACCACCGGTTCTAACCCTATACCTCTGACCCGAGAAGTATTATGACCGGCAAGAAACTTGGCGAGACTTATTTTTTCAAAACAGTAATACATTAAATCTTAAAACTACTCAATGATGCGTAGTTCTTCCAGAAGCCATATTCAAACTATTTAATAGGCAGACCAATGTACCTATTGTGTAAATAAAAGAAAATAAATAATAAAATCCAGATCTGACTGCGTTTGATATGCTTTCTTACCAGAACTGTGTCCTCTAATCTTTCTTCCTAGTCCAAGATAAGTTATATGCTCGATGATTTTGTAGTAGTTTCTGGTTTAGGCCATGCATCATTATCCATCATATAGTCTAAATTAAAATTCCACTTCCACAGCGTTGCATGCAGTCTATTTTCGTATGTAAATTAAATTAATTACTCAGCCACTTTCATTTAGCGAACGGTATCGTACGAGTAATAGTACTAGTTAGAACATCAGAAAATGTGGTTAAGTGTTTTTGTTGTTTCTTTTGGACCCGGGTTTGTCCTTAAACTACTCGTACGTCCAAAAGAGAGGTATGGGTACGGCGAATGTAATCTCGCTATGTGTGTTAGGGCACAGCACAGCGAATGTCAACTCGCTCAAATCTGTAGCAGAGCCCGACTGGTGAAGTACCTCCACCTTACAGAAAACCACCGCCAAATAGCACTAGACCCTACTCATAGTGTGGTGTTCCTGCTGGTGAGTAAGGTTGCCAAAGAGCTGAAAAAGGACCCATTGTGTTGACGATAAAGGACTCTCTTGTTCCTTTAGCCGTGGACACAGTGAACCCTCCTTTTGTGAGAGACAAACAGAAATATACTATCTAATACCGAGTATGTATCTAAATATCGTTCTTGTTTTAATAGGCATGATGAATTTATTTCATGTATGGTATCAATCGATTCGTTTTGTCGTAAGGATCAAATGTCTATATGGGGCTAATTGCGTCAAAGCAACACAAAAGTCAGAAATTAGATTCAAAATCTGACACTCGCTTTTGTTTCTCAAAACGCTCCTAACAAAATGATATGCCACAGCGAAGTCACGGTTGCATAGTCGCCCTGTTTAAAGTATGGAAAAATTATGAAATTGCTATTTTGACGGTAAAATATTGCGTTTATGAATATGGTTGCTATACAATTAATTTAACAATAAAATATAAGAAATCGAATGGTGTCATTGTTTTTTTGAATTTCATACTTTTTTTAAATCGTAAAATCGTTGAATTTTGAAGTTTTTCTTTGAACCATTTCAATAGATTTTTTAAAATTTTGCTTTATTAGGATATATTTATCATATTGCATGCATTCAACTTAGTTTTATTACAAAATTCAACATTTGTCATCATTCCTATTAAGTGCAATGCAATAGATGCTGGTATTTAAAGCCTCAAGCTATATAAGCGCTATATAAACTTAAACAGCTTAATGACAGCTCCACTTCTCGAGGAAGTTTTAAACAACCCCCAACTTTATCTTCAGCTGCAGACGGCCTGAATAAATAAAATATACAACTACTGCCGCTTTAATACTTTATATTCATACTAAGGAAACTATTCAGTTTCCTTAGTATGAATATAAAGTATTATGCGTTACTTAAATTAAGCATGTAACTATTAAAGTATATATTGGTATCAAGAAGTTGAGTTAGGTTTCGCATGTAGGTATACTCCTATATTATATATTCTTGATTTTTAACATAATAATGATTTAAATAAAATTAACTATATAGGTACAAAATAGTACTAATAGTACATTTCATACAAAACAATGATCTATTGAACTTACTAGAGCAAACTAAATTTCAAATATTAAAGAAGCTCCGTGAAATTCTTCTTTCACAGCTATTTTGCATAAATAATTACATACTTAAAAATATACAAAACTCTGTAACACTATTATCTAATACATGTACGTAGGGAACCATACGAGTATTTAGCTAATTTTCCAATGAGTTTTTGATTGACTACTTACCTTATACATACTTATGTAGCGTGAAAAGGATTTGAAGGATACAGGGAATAAAAACCAAGTCACTTTATCTGAAAAATGATTTTTTTATTTCAAAATGCAATGATCTACTACTTACAACTCTCATAGTGTTGTCGTAGTGACTGGACATGTTATTTTGACCCTTCATTTGTTACTATGGAAAACCCTGTGATGTCACGATATATTATGTTACATACACGTATATATGACTTTTACTGGTATTAAATTCAGTGAAATAGAAAAATTGCATACTTTTATTTATGAATTCAATAAACTTACCCTCTTTTATTCATATAACAGTATAAGTGTAACAAAAACATAATAAACGTAATTTAACCTACTTAAAATTACAGATAAAAAATTTAACCCAGATCGCTGTCAACGGGCAAGGTGCCCAGAAGGCTGGCCGTATTACCACGCTGAATGGCGATAGCTATTCGTTGAGCAAAATAGTAGCTAGCCCTCTGGTCACCAGAAGCCTCTTTTAGGCGTGGCGACAGATCTTTGTATAGTCGGCGCGCGCTTGGCCCCCAGGGCCCTAAAGTTTCAACGCCAAACGCCGCAAATATGTAGCTGCTTTTTAAAGCAACATACTTGCGGCGCTTGAGGTCTTCGGCCGAGGATGCCGCAGCACCAGCACAAATTTTGGTGCCTGGAATATGGGACGGTGCCAAGGTATCAACGCAAGTAGCGTTCCAAACTAATGGCCGGCCCATACTCCAAGGCACCAATGTCATGCCGTCGGGCCTCTTGCCGTCATCCCTAGCCAAACCGCTGGGCTCTAAGACAGCCGGCAGTTTGGCACTGACAAGGGCCCTCCGGATGACGTCGTATAGCAAAATATAATTTGCCGTATTTTTTCCCCTTATTTTTTCCTAAGTTTGATTTCAAGATACCTACGAAGGAATTAAATTTATGTCCACAGAAAAGTATCCAATTTAATACGTCTTTTAACCAAGTAAATATATCCAGCGACAGAAAACTTGAACAAAAGACGACCGAGATATGTCAAGTAGGCTTTTACGGGGCAATTTCGGAAAGCACTTGTACTGATTGCCATAACCCTGGTTTCGTTGGCGTGCCACTTTCATTGAAGAGCATGTTAGTATATTTATATAAATAACCTTTCGAGTAGGCACTTTTGGTAATGGCCATGCTAATATGAGGTTCGTAGAAGGCAATTGCCAATAAATTGTAAATTCAGGTCAATTTAGAAATATTAGAAATTCTTTTCAAGACGTGTTGAGTCAGGTCACAATAATCTACTTATTTTTTATAAAAGGAAATATGTATAATAGACATTAGTAAGTACGTTAATGTAGTATTGTTGACGAAGAAATTCAAAACTGTAATTTAATATTTCGAATTCGAGGAACTATGTAATATAAAAATAAACTATGTAGTATAATAACTAGTTGCGTTATGGTTATTTTTTGATGTGTTTTTAAATACTAGGCTAAAGGCTCGTTTACAAAATTCGGAGTTAAATGTCAGATTAGAAATAATGCGACAATCCACTTTAATTCGAATCTTCCTCGGTTATTGTTAAAAAGAAAGTATATATACTTTAAAACTGATACAACCTAGGGTGGAAAGAATCTATTTTCATCCGCTCCGTTTATCTACCTTTATATAAACAAGGACTAATTTTCAGAGCATGAGAAATAAAATAGTACATTACGCACTTATAAGGCGGTAAAATAAAGAACGGCTCAAATCGAGGCCATTTGTGACCCGATCCGAAGGTGAGGGTCTTAAACAAGTAATCTCAGGCCTTCTTTATTACCGCCCGTGGTGCGTACACAAGTTTATGTCTTCTCCTGGGTGTGACGTGAGATTTGCAGCTCCGCGCGCGGGCGGTAAATGTCACTTTACGCCCGGCGTGATGTAAAAAATAATACAGAGTCGATTACGCTCACTAAAAAGTTTAACATGAAGCATGTCGCGGCCGTACATTGTTACTGCTAAGTGTCAAGTCAATGCAAACTCAGGTTTATCCCCATAGTAAATGTTACTCATTATCTATCACCTTCATTTTCATCTAACAGAGAATGGCCATTACAAACACCACTTTTAGAACAGAAACATAAACAGAAAGAAATGTGTCCCAAAATGCAGTCACGAACTTGAATTGTTTAGCCATTGACGGTTCAAGCTATACTTATTATTTTGTTTAATACAGGAT
This sequence comes from Pammene aurita, assembly GCA_947086415.1. NCBI lineage: Eukaryota > Metazoa > Arthropoda > Insecta > Lepidoptera > Tortricidae > Pammene > Pammene aurita. Next base: position 39,315,679 of record OX352294.1, read on the forward strand.
GGCAAACTTGGAAGTATACAACTTTTTATTGCCGTCATTTTGTTTTGGCGGCAAATGTGACAGTTGTGGCATGAAAATTACCTTATACATTATACATACAACTGAACAACGTGTTTTAATTTTTAAAACGTTCTACTCAACCCAATCGTGTATTGCGGAAACTCTAAGAAAATTGCGCCCAATTTTTGGTAGAAATCACTTACCTTCGCGGCTAACAATAGCTCATGTATAGTGAATAAATTTGAGCATTATGGCATTGTAATAGATAAAGCAGTGCCTCGTCGTGTTAATTAAAACAAAATATTCGACACACCGTCACTGAAATAACGCAGGAAATATGTGAAAATGTCATGAAAAACGCGATGAAAAGGGTTCACATCCGCATTGCTACTAGTTGGACATTTAACATTATTATCCATATTTAATTGGCGGTCCTAAATACTATATTTAACAAAAAATACTTAATAATTTTTATATTTCATAGAATAAAATTACAAAAACTAAAGTGTATACCTGTTATTTGGCCATCCTGTACACATGATGGCATGCGCGTTGCCCACCCTTTACAAAAAGGAGGATTCACTGTGTTGACGGCTAAAGGAACAAATGTCCAATGTAAAGTTAACCAGCCATTTAGGCTCAACAATTAAAGTCTGTGACGGTACTTACAATTTATCAACCCATTCGAGAACAAGATTACAAACAATACATTTCATTTCATGCTCGCTTTTCCTGTTTTTTGTTTAAATACCTTAAAGCTTCCAGAAACGGAATAGGAAGCAAACTTCCTAAACATAATGTTAATTGGAAGTCGCTGCCGAAATTGACTATTGTCCTTAGGGTGACGTAGGATTAGCATAAGTAAATTGTCCGATACTTTCAGGGCTGAAACCCGTTTAGGTTGACTTTCCGGGCTGCTCACTCAGTTGTTGTTCATTTTCTGTTCTTATTTAAAGCTACTAATTTGATTGATATTATGACAGACGCATATATTTAATGACAGCATACCAGCAATAAGGGCTAAATTGATTAAGTTGTTGATGGGCAGCACTCCCGGTGCAGGTGCGGGTGCAGTTTATTAGGATTTGAATAAATAAATAAAAAAATATTATAGGACAATCTTACACAAATCGACCTAGGCCCACGGTAAGCTCAATAAGGCTTGTGTTATGGGTACTAGACGACGATATATATAATAGATAAATATGTATAAATACTTAAATACATAGAAATCATCCATAACCCAGGAACAAATATCTGTGATGAACACACAAATAAATGCCCTGACCAGGATTCGAACCCGGGACCTCCTGCTTCGTAGGTAGAGTCACTACCGACTAGGCTAGGAGGCCGTTTGAACTAGTAAATTTCATAGTTATTGTTAGAGTATTGTATTTTTTATTAACTTGTGGTTAGTGGCACTTGTATGTGTTTAAGTTGGGCTGTAACTACTTTTAGTAAGTAATCTAGTTCTATAAGTGAGAACCTGTAATTGGCTTTCTAGCTTTATTGTATTTCTATACATATTTTGTGCTGTTGGTTTTCCATACAATAAATAATAATAATACTTTACTACTGCGTCCAAAAGAGAGGTATGGGCCCTGCGAATGTCATCTTGCTACGTGTGGTAGAGCACAGCTCAGCGAATGTCATTCCACTCAAATCTGGAGCAGAGCCCGACTGGGGAAGTACCTCCACCTAACAGGAAACCACAGCCAAATAGCACTAGACCCTACTCATAGTGTTATTTTCCTGTCGGTGAGTAAAGTTGCCGGAGAGCTCAAAGAGGATCCAGTGTGTGACGACGAGGGACGCGCTTCAGTTGTCAATGCAGTGAGTCCTCCTTTTTGTAAAGGGTTGGCAACGCGCAAGTTAAGGGTGCCAGCACCCCCAATATATGATTCTTCAGCAATAAGTAAAGTACCATTCAGCACCTCGTGTCACTTCGCAATCTAGGGCAAGACGTCAATGCTGAAGTTGCTGAATTGCATATATTTAATTATAAATACTAGCTATTAAGTAATCTTAAGTTAGAATAATCTTGATTGTATGACTAGGTGGTTACTCTGTTCGATTAAATAAATATATTTTTTTAATCAAAGTCCTTCTCATTATCTTAATTGGCGCTGAGGACAGGATTCCCGTCGTTTTCCTGACACGTTCAGAGGCCGATCAAATCTCGCGACCGTACCGTGCCGGACAACGTACGTTTCTACGTTTCAACGGGAAGACCGAACAAATAAATTTATTAAGAAGCAACAAGAGGACCTGTCGCAGCAGTAGCCAGCCAGCCTAGTTGTTCCAGGAAGCTGTCCAACTCCAGCCAACCGGAACCCGTCCTGAAAATTCCAGCCAAGCCGTAAGGAGTCGTGAAAGCCGCCGGAAGGAATGTGAGTCAATCTTTTTCATCATCCTTTCTGTTCCTTTTATACGTGTCCTTACTTGGTTTAAATATATGTGTTATTAGGGATAACAAACGCCGTGATAACATCTTAATTGTAGATTTTTTTTTATGTTAGTAGGGATTAGAATACGCCTTAGTGACATTTTAGCATAGTTTTTGTGTTATTAAGGATAAGCAACGCCGTAATAACATTTAGTTAGTACATTTTGTCAGTTATTAAGGATTAGAAACGCCTCAATACCTACTCGTAACCTTATTACAACGTAAGCAAAGGTATCAAACTTCACTTTCCGTTGACCTACATTATTATAGTGTATTAAACAACATAGTTTATTTTTAGCTTAGGTAAATTAAAGTACATTTAAAATGGAAGGCCTTACTTTGGTTCCTAGGAATGTTGTTGAAATGATCCCGATTTTTCGCGGGGAAATTAGGGAACTTGCAGTATATATAAAGAAATGCGAGTATGTCATTAATAAATTCATGGGAAATGATGATCAAAATGAATACTTATTTCATGTTTTAACCAGTGGACTTGCGGGTCCCGCAGCCGTTTTATTAGGAGAAAGAGAGAACATTCATACATGGGACGCACTCAAATCATTATTAAAGGATCACTTTGGGGACCCCAGGACGGAAAAAAGTCTTCTTTTAGAAATGCAAGGTTTAAAAATTAATAAGGGCGAAAGTTACTTAGATTTCTGTCATAGAGTCCAACAGTTTAGAAGTATTTTATTAGCAAAGGTCGCAGAAACAATTGATAACGAGACAATTCGAAACACTAAACAAGAAATCTATACTCATACCTCCTTCGATGTTTTCCTGTACAATTTGCCACAATATTTAGTAAAGATGATTCGCTTAAGAAATATCACCACACTAGAGGGAGCACTTAAAACCGTTATAGAAGAAGAAAATTTCAACACTATTTATAATATGAAGAACCCTTTTAGAAACCCGGGAAATAACAGGCAGAACCAAGGAAATGTTAGGCAGAATTCTAGTACATTTTATTCACATAATACCGAGCCCCAGGATAGGCAGGATAGAAATTTCAACAATAATTTTAACCCTTTTAGGCAGAACTTTAATCAGAGACCTCAAAATCATTTTAATTCATCAAACTCACAACAATTTAGGAGTAATAATAGACCGCCAAATAATTTTGCCAATAACCCATCTAATATGCGTAATCAATGGCAGTCATTATCTGGGTCACCGGCCGCGGCGCAAACGCAAAATCAGCAGCCCGCCGGTTATTCACCACATACTTACACGACACAAAATCAACACGGACCGACTCGTAATGTTGCATCAGGTAGTAATACTGACGTCACCATGCGGACGGCTAGTTCAAGATGCATTAATTACATGGAAAATTATAACGGGGAAGATAGATATGTCGAACCGGATTACGAACCGACCCCCGGACCGAGCACCGAGGTAGAAAATTTTTGCCTCACGGCCTACCACACAGGGATAGAATAGAAAGAATAGAGTTAAATTATAATAAAATTTTAAGGCTACCTTATTTCACAGTTCCAGAATTAGAGGCTAATATTATGATAGATACAGGTAGCGGCCGATCTTTCATTAGCCCGAAATTAGCTGATAAATATTTTAGTAAATATAAACATTGGGAAAGTTTTGAAGTTGTAAGCACTCACGGGTGTAGTCGACATGACACGATCGCGTATATGCCGTTGCCAAATATTTTTAAAAGTACTGAATGGCATAAGTTTCTATATTTATATCTCTATATTTATAATGTAGACGATAGGTACGAAGGGTTAATAGGTAGCGATTTGCTTGACATGCTAGGCGCGAACGTTGACTACAAAATTCGTAAGCTGATTACAGACACGACACGGATACCCATGATTTATACCCCAGCTCCGTTTGCGAAAGAAAAGTACGTTTTGCCACCTCGTAGCGAGAATAGGGTTAAGTTACCCGTTAATATGTTAAATGGCGAAGGAATATTAGATTTTAAGCAATTTAAGGAAGGGATACGAATGCCCGCCGCATTAGTTAAGTGTACTAACGGTTATGCAACCACAGTGATTCAAAACTATAACATGGAAGGGGTGGTTTTAGTAGTAACAGCACCCTTCAATGTAGAACCGTACCATAGTGAAAAAAATGATGTAAATTTCTCTGAGGATGCGACCTCAAACGATAGACTCCTAACAGAGAATCTCTCTAAATTAAGACTAGACGACTTGAATGAGGAAGAAAGAAAAACGATTAGCCAATTGTGCGAGGAATATAAGGACATATTTTATTGTGAACATATTCCCTTATCATTTACTAATCAAGTAAAACATAAGATACGTACAGTAAATGAGGACCCAGTTTTCATTAGGGCGCATAGGATGCCACCTGTTCAAACACAGGAAATCAAGAAACAAGTTGATAAAATGTTAAAGGACAATGTCATTCAGGAGTCACATTCTCCTTGGAGTGCACCGGTCCATTTAGTCTCCAAAAAGATGGACATGTCTGGACAACAAAAGTGGCGTATGGTGATCGACTACAGACGTCTCAATGACATCACAGTAGACGATAAGTACCCACTACCAAACATAAACGACTTGTTTGATACTCGTATGTTAGGCAAAAGTACCTACTTTACAACACTAGATCTAGCCAGTGGATACCATCAAATAGAGGTAGACGACCAGGATAAACCTAAAACCACATTTAGTACCGGATTCGGGCATTACGAGTTTAATCGGATGCCGTTTGGGCTCAAAACAGCACCAGCAACCTTTCAGAGAGCAATGGATAATGTCCTGAGAGGTCTGCAAGGAATACACTGTCTGGTATACCTGGATGACGTCATAATATTTTCTAAAAGTTTGCAAGAACACGTGCAAAAACTTAAGGCTGTATTTGACAGATTCAGGGAAACCAATCTTAAAGTCCAGTTGGATAAGTCCCATTTCCTCAGAAAGGAAGTCCTCTACCTTGGAAATACTATAACGAGCGAAGGACTTAAACCAAACGACGATAAGATTAAGGCAGTGCTGAACTATCCTATACCTAAAACCCAGAGTGATATCAAAAGCTTTCTAGGGTTAATAGGCTATTATAGGAAATTCATTAAAGATTTCGCCAAAATAACAAGACCCATGACAGTGTGTCTGAAGAAAGGAAAAAAAGTAATATTAGACGATGAATATAAGGAAAGTTTTGAACTTTGTAAGAAAATTTTAACTAACGCACCATTGTTACAGTTTCCAGACTTTAATAAACCGTTTATTTTGACTACAGACGCATCAAATTACGCGATTGGTGCCGTTTTATCGCAAGGACCGATAGGGTCAGATAAACCCATAGCCTATTTTAGTAGAACCTTAAGCGATACCCAAGTAAAGTACAGTACGATAGAAAAAGAATTATTTGCTGTTCTAGAAGGAGTAAAACATTTTAGACCCTACCTATATGGAAACAAATTTTTCATTTATACAGACCATCGTCCACTCGCATGGCTGTATTCCCTTAAGGAACCCAATAGCAAACTTACTAGATGGCGATTAAGATTACAGGAATATGATTTTGAAATATATTATAAAAAGGGCAATCAGAATACAAACGCGGATGCAATGTCTCGTATAAGACTAAACATAACAAACGACGACAACGAGTCAATGGCAGTTAACGTAGACGAAAAGGAAGAAAAATTACAAGAGTACGTACAGTCACTAACATATCAAATTGTCGCATTAAGTAGACCAGATTCGGAACCAGAAATGGAAGTAGTAGAAATTTCTGATTCTGACGACGGAGCCACAGCTCATTCCATTTCTAATCGGGAACACGAAGGTATCCCAATATTAAATGAAGCGATAGACTTAAAGCCCAAACAAATATTAGTTCATACATGGTTTAAGGACGATGTCAGCGTTAAGGATATTTCAAATAGAAAACAAAAGATCTTGGAAGTTCACATGCCAATAAACAATGAAGAAGTAGTAAAAAAGTTTTTGAAAGAGTACGTAGATTTAAAGCATAAATATTTCATTTATTTTGAAGCACCGGAATTTAGAAAAACCTTTACTAACGTAGTGACGAAGCTTTATAAAAAAGGGACACAAAACTTAATTGAATGCACCGAACGAATTGTGACCTTAACAGACGAACATGATATTAAGGAATTAGTAACAAAATATCATGAAGGCAAAACATGCCATAGGGGCATTAATGAAACTTTAGCTAAACTTAAAAGAGACTACTGGTGGAGCAATATGAAAGAAACCATTTCAGCTATAATAAATGCATGCGAACAATGTCGCAAGATGAAATACGAAAGAAAACCATTAAAACGATTTATACAACTAACACAGAGTCAGGAATCACCATTCCAGGAAATATTTATAGACCTTCTATATATGGAAAAATAATATTATTTAACAGCGGTAGATGCGTTTAGTAAACTAGGACAGGCGATAGCAATACCCAATCGTAGTACACCGGAAGTAGTAAGAGCCTTGATTAAATATTTCAGTATGTATGGTATCCCTAAAAAGATTAGCTGCGATTCAGGGTCAGAGTTCAACAATGAACTTATGAAGGAATTATTAAGTTTGTACAAAATAGAATTACACATAGGAACTCCGAACAACCCTAATTCAATGGCCATAGTAGAGCGTTTCCACTCCACAATAATAGAAATTTATCGACTAGCAAAGTATGATAGAAGTGATCAAGATGCAGCGTCAGTAATGACATATGCCATAATGGCCTATAATAATTCAATACACAGTGCCACAACATTTACACCTTTCGAGATTGTTTTTGGCCACACAGAAACAGGAAATACATTTGACATGGATAGAGAGCGAAACCTAATGCAAAAGTTACTTATAGATCATAGGAGAAGACTAAAGGTACTATACGAATATGTGAGTGAAAAATTAGTTAACAAAATTAAAGTCAGGGATAAGAAAGGCGGCGAAGCTTCACCAGAGATAAAAAAGGGTGACATAATATACATGAAAGATACTAGAATTCGTAAACCTAAGGAAAAACCTAGGTACGAAAAAGCTAAGGTTATAGGTAAACCGGACAAGAACATAATTCCCGTACAAGTCAAGAAAAGAAATACTCGTGTACCACTCAAAAATGTCAAACGACCTCCACAGGTGGCGTGTGATATTACTGGTGACCCTGGCACATCAGGGATGCAGTCTCAACATCCAAAACCTCGGCAGAGTCCGGGGATAGCCCCAGTCAGGATGGGTACAGCTCTGATGAGGACTAGCTCCTGGAGCATAATTAAGATCATATATTTAGAATCAATAAGTTCCTTATTAGAAATAAACTTAGATCAATATAGTAAGCTAAAAGCAATAGTTAATAGTAATATAGAAACAAGAAGAGAACTAATGGGTTTAGAAGTGCAAATAAATTCATTTACAGAACTTTCCAGAGACAGATTAATTCAGATTTTACCCACAGCTAGAACTAAACGAGGTATTCTCAACCCATTAGGATCAATAGTTAAGGTAATAACAGGTAATTTAGATAATAATGATGCTATAAGATTTGATTCAGTAATCGAGAAGATGAAACATAAGGAGATATCAGTAGAGAATAAGGTAACATTACTTCAAAAGGCACTCGATAAGTTAACAAACGTTTCAAGCGACATAAATCTTAACGTTAAGCACTTGGGTTATAAAACCAAACAATTAGAGTCAATACAAAAAGATGAGATAAAACTAGCAAATTTAATTACCATAATGAACAGCATGTATCAGATTCTAAATAACTTTCGCACTATTTACAATATTATACAGGAAATAGAAACGGCCATAGCCTTCAGCAAATTGTCAACATTACATCAATCCATAATAAACACAACCGAATTAATTAATGTTTTATGTCAAATAGAAAAACATGCCACTTTAATTTATCCCGTGTCAAAAGAAAATTTAGTTAAGATAGAACGTAGTATAGACCTTAAGTCTTTTATTAGTAATAACCGCTTAACATTTATATTAGATATCCCGCTCGTAGAGAAAAACACATATATTTACTTCAAGATAATTCCCATCCCAATTTATAATCCTTAAACCGATAAAACACTTTTTTTTTTTTTTTTTTTTATACCACGACGGTGGCAAACAAGCATACGGCCCGCCTGGTGGTAAGCAGTTACCGTAGCCTATGGACGCCTGCAACCCCAGAGGATTTACATGCGCGTTGCCTACCCTTTAGGAACCTATACACTCCTTTTTTGAAGAACCTCATACTGTAGCCCACTGGGAAAACCTCGGCAGGGAGTTCATTCCACAGCCGCAGCGTTCGTGGGAGGAAATTCCTCTTAAATCGTACTGTGCGCGACCCATTGGGCTCCAGGGTGTGGGGATGAACACCCTGCCGGCGGCGAGCGGTGCGGTGATAAAAAGCTGCCGTGGGCATCATATCAAACAGTTCTTCAGAGCACAACCCATTGTACAAGCGATAGAACACGCATAAGGAGGCAAAGTCCCTCCTAAGACTCAAAGGTTCAATATCGCTCGTGAGTTTGGGATCGTCGACGATCCGCACAGCGCGCCTTTGCACCGAGTCAAAGGGCCCAAGCTGGTATCCAGGTGCTCCCGCCCAAAGGTGACAACAGTACTCCATGTGGGGTCTGACTTGCGACTTGTATAGGAGCAGTCTCTGCCCCGGAGTGAAGTATCGCCTCGCTCTATTGAGCACACCGAGCTTTTTGGATGCCAGCTTGGCCTTCGCTTCAAGGTGACTACGGAATTGGACGTCACTGGAAATGTCCACACCGAGGATCCCAATACTCCCTGACATTGTAAGGGTTGTGCCTTGGAACTGAGGGGCCACAGTAAATGGGGTTTTCTTAGCGGTGAACGCGCAAACTTGTGTCTTTGTGGGGTTGAATCTGACTACTAAAAAGAGATAAATAGTAGTTTATGTAACTGTTACGTAATAAGGCCTAATTATGTACAGAAGCATACACCGCTTTACCTACACTCATATCCATTGAAAACATTAGAATGACCGCCATTACACCGCCATGACCAACCTTATTGCGCCGGCGGTCGGGGGGCGGATATTCATTACGTTACCGTAGGTAATGAATTTTCATACGTTTTTACCACACTGTCACAGATAATACACTGATGTTACGTTACTGGTTGCAATAATGCTGGTAATTACATACGGTTCCGATAGAGGATTTATGATATTGGTATAGATCAAGATATTTATTCTTCAATGTAAGCACATTACAATGCACTAATGAACGTCAGAGAAAAATAAAATACACGAGTGTCGTGAAACACGCGATTGGAACGAAGTTATGTTATTTTATTTTATATTGTTATTGACTTTTTCGTAAATTTTGTGGTTTTAATTATTTTGAAATTTTGGAAAGTTTTGAAATTGTGGAAATTTATTTATTTATGAAATTTTAAATTATATGAAATATTTTAACTTTTTGAAATTTTTGAATTTTTGGAAATTTTGGAAATTTTGGAAATTTTTGAAGTATTTGAAATTTTTGTAATTTAGAAATTTTGCCATTTTTGACATTTTCGACATTTTTTACTTTTAGGTTCTCGACTTTTATCACTTAGTCACTTTTACTTTTCACTACACTTCACTTCACTTCACTTTATTCTATTTTATATATTTTTTATTTCATTCCATTTTACATGTTTCTCAATCGTATGGGTGTCGCGTTTTCGTGACGTGACGCTTTTTCGTGACGGTCACGTGACTTTTTTTCGCCTAGTCCCCCATGCGCGAACCGTCCGATAAGGAACTTCGTTCCAAAACTACCACCGGTTCTAACCCTACACCTGAGCCCAAGAAGTATTATGGCCGAAAAGAAACTCGACGGGACTTTTTTCAAAACAGTAATACATTATTAGATCTTAAAGATACAAAATAGTGCGTAGTTCTTCAAGAAGGCATATCAAAACATCTTGAAAGACAGATAATGCACCCATTGTTTAATTATAAATAAAAATAAAATCCTAATCTGACTGCTTCACAAAACGTTTGATATATTTTCCTACCTAAACGGTGTCCTATAAATGTTAGATGATTTTGTAGTAGTTTTTTGGTTTGGGCCATGCAACTTTGTCCGTCATATATAGTCCTCGAACCTGCAATAACCCTTTGACATTCATGACATTTTCAAATATTTCTTAAGAGCGGGTAAAGGTAAATTTAAAGCATCGACGGGTAACATGTTATAAATATGCAGTAGCAACAACATTCTGAGGATGATTGCCGGTAGATTTGATTGCCCGATAGTCTACGGGTTGATCAAATTGGTAAAGTCCAATTTAGAATATAAGTTTTAGATGTTTTATGTTTTATTTTAAGTATGTTAATATGATTACTTACTAACAACTTAGAATGTATACTAACAAAATGGACCATGTTGTCTGAAATAAATATTTTTGAATTTGAATTTGCATTTGAAATATGAACACCTTGACCAAAAAATTACAAATAATTATTTTACATGTTTTTTTAAAGTGAGGCATTCCACTCATACAATAGTATGTTATTCAATCAAATACAAACACTGAAAACATTGAAAAAATAATCAACCCAGCAGGATTTGAACCTCGCATCGATACGCCTTACCGGGGCTCGATCGCTTTACCAATTAAGCTATGGGTTCAGTTACTGAGTTGACGAAATTCTCAATGCCTTCAATCATCTTTTTGCATTTATTTTTACATCGACTTTATAGCAGCCGTAAGCGACATCTAGGTGCTAACTACTAGAGTTAGACACCCTTCCCGCCGACCCTTTTACAAGTGTCACAACGGAAATAATAGATGGCGCTGCTATCAACTCATAATTATTTTACATGTTTTTTTAAAGTGAGGCATTCCACTCATACAATAGTATGTTATTCAATCAAATACAAACACTGAAAACATTGAAAAAATAATCAACCCAGCAGGATTTGAACCTCGCATCGATACGCCTTACCGGGGCTCGATCGCTTTACCAATTAAGCTATGGGTTCAGTTACTGAGTTGACGAAATTCTCAATGCCTTCAATCATCTTTTTGCATTTATTTTTACATCGACTTTATAGCAGCCGTAAGCGACATCTAGGTGCTAACTACTAGAGTTAGACACCCTTCCCGCCGACCCTTTTACAAGTGTCACAACGGAAATAATAGATGGCGCTGCTATCAACTCATAATTATTTTACATGTTTTTTTAAAGTGAGGCATTCCACTCATACAATAGTATGTTATTCAATCAAATACAAACACTGAAAACATTGAAAAAATAATCAACCCAGCAGGATTTGAACCTCGCATCGATACGCCTTACCGGGGCTCGATCGCTTTACCAATTAAGCTATGGGTTCAGTTACTGAGTTGACGAAATTCTCAATGCCTTCAATCATCTTTTTGCATTTATTTTTACATCGACTTTATAGCAGCCGTAAGCGACATCTAGGTGCTAACTACTAGAGTTAGACACCCTTCCCGCCGACCCTTTTACAAGTGTCACAACGGAAATAATAGATGGCGCTGCTATCAACTCATAATTATTTTACATGTTTTTTTAAAGTGAGGCATTCCACTCATACAATAGTATGTTATTCAATCAAATACAAACACAGAAAACATTGAAAAAATAATCAACCCAGCAGCAAAAAGATGATTGAAGGCATTGAGAATTTCGTCAACTCAGTAACTGAACCCATAGCTTAATTGGTAAAGCGATCGAGCCCCGGTAAGGCGTATCGATGCGAGGTTCAAATCCTGCTGGGTTGATTATTTTTTCAATGTTTTCAGTGTTTGTATTTGATTGAATAACATACTATTGTATGAGTGGAATGCCTCACTTTAAAAAAACATGTAAAAATAATTATGAGTTGATAGCAGCGCCATCTATTATTTCCGTTGTGACACTTGTAAAAGGGTCGGCGGGAAGGGTGTCTAACTCTAGTAGTTAGCACCTAGATGTCGCTTACGGCTGCTATATAGTCGATGTAAAAATAAATGCAAAAAGATGATTGAAGGCATTGAGAATTTCGTCAACTCAGTAACTGAACCCATAGCTTAATTGGTAAAGCGATCGAGCCCCGGTAAGGCGTATCGATGCGAGGTTCAAATCCTGCTGGGTTGATTATTTTTTCAATGTTTTCAGTGTTTGTATTTGATTGAATAACATACTATTGTATGAGTGGAATGCCTCACTTTAAAAAAACATGTAAAATAATTATGAGTTGATAGCAGCGCCATCTATTATTTCCGTTGTGACACTTGTAAAAGGGTCGGCGGGAAGGGTGTCTAACTCTAGTAGTTAGCACCTAGATGTCGCTTACGGCTGCTATAAAGTCGATGTAAAAATAAATGCAAAAAGATGATTGAAGGCATTGAGAATTTCGTCAACTCAGTAACTGAACCCATAGCTTAATTGGTAAAGCGATCGAGCCCCGGTAAGGCGTATCGATGTGAGGTTCAAATCCTGCTGGGTTGATTATTTTTTCAATGTTTTCAGTGTTTGTATTTGATTGAATAACACACAAAAAATTACAAATTATTTCAATACCAAATTGCATCTAAATACGTACAGCGGTTATTTTTTGTTTCTTCCCCGTGTAAACTTCCACCCCTTTTGCATCCGCTTAAGGGATAATTTCCGAGATAAAACTATTTTATTTCCTTTTCCAGAGCTCAAATTATCTCCATACCAAATTTTATCTAAATCGATTCTGCTGTTAATAATTCCCTATACAAATTTCCCTATACAAAACTCCCTTCTCACCCCTTCAGGGTTGATTTTCGGATTGAAAACTATCCTTTGTCCTTTCTCGAGACCCATACTATCTCTATACCAATTTTCATCTAAATCAGTTCAGCGGTAAAAAAAATCTCATACCAACTTCCAACCCCCTTTTCACCCCCACAAGGGTTTGAAAACTATCCTATGACGTTTCTCGAGACTCAAATTATCTCCATACTCATTTCTATCTAAATCGTTTCAGCGGTTAAAAATTCTCCATACAAACTTTCAACCCCATTTTCACCCCCACCAGGGTTGATTTTCGGGATTAAAACTATATATTATCCTTTCCCGGGACTCAAACTATCTCTATACAATATTTCATCAAAATCCGTTCAGCCGTTTTCACGTGATGCGCGGTCAAATAAACAGACAAACAGACAAACAGATAAACAGATAAACAGATAAACAGATAAACAGATAAACAGACAAACAGATAAACAGACAAAAATTCTAAAAATTGTTGGAACGTATTCTGTTATCGATTCTAAGTATCCCCAGCCAACTTTTTTTCGATTATCTTCCATGTACAGACTTTCGACCCTCTTCAGCTTTATTATATGTATAGATAAAGTGTTTTACTACTACTACTACTAATACTATTACTACTACACTAACGTGGTCTGCTAGACGCTTGACGTGATAAGGCAAATGGCCGAAAGTGTACTTACCGAACTACTTACCTAACCCACTGGCCCAGTAAATAGGTAATTTACCTATTCACCTTTTGCCTTCAAAGCCTTAAATCGTGCTGTAACATTGTAAATGCGGACCGAGGCAGGTATTTTGTTTTGTTTCCTACAGCTTACAGAACTGTTTATACTTCAAAGCTTTTGTTCTTAATTAGGTATTTTAAACCGAACGCGAGAGGTAAGCTGAAGTTAGTAATTGAAAAGGAGATTATACACTCTACGACAATTAAATCGGGACACTTCTTGTAGCAAATTTCATACAAGTTGTTAGCAACAATATAGCTTAGTGAGTGATGGACTAAGAGCTGGCCACGTCATATATGACACAATAATGAGACAAACAAAACCCGTCTATCATCAGTTAGGTTCATGTCATATCAACAAATCAAGTATAATGTTAGCTCGAATAGGCTCCACTGTACTCACCATCCAACGATTCTCGGTGAATTAGGCCGACTTTAATACAGCTGTAGATCGCTGCAGACATATTTCTAAATAAAATGTACCTACCCGTATTGTCATTTACGTGATAGCCTAGCATGAGCCCTCATTGGAATATTATGTGAGATCATGTATTACGCAAGTGCATTTTAGTTAAGATTCTATATCTTTATAGTCCATGTTGTCATGTACCGTAGCCATGTTGGCAGTCTTGACCGCTTATCATGCTCATGTAACGTCAACGTTGAGATACGGCATTATATTCTGGGGTAATTCTTCAGGGAAAAAACAGTGTATCTAGCTCAAAAAACATGCTTACGGTCAGTGTGTGCAGTGAGCTCTCTATGCTTACTTATTTCTATGTGGTTATACTATAATTTTAACGCTATTTATATGATTAAATGAATCATTTCCAGACTCCACAAGTTATAATTTCTGTGGTCGTACTGCATGTTCCATATGAGAGCACTAATGTAAATTTGGTTGCTAGGACCCTTTATGTCGGCAAACTTTCGTCGTTGTACGAGTTTCGCAGGAGGCCCGAGTTGAGTGAAACCACAATAGTACTGTACTCCCGTGTTGGTGAGAGTCGAGTTCTCAAGTTTAAAGCCGCATTTGAATTATCTTTCAATTTCTAGTTGGTTTTATTAATTTGGCATTATTATTTTATTATTGATTCCAACCTCGTCGCCAGTAATATTTAAGAGTTTTTTGGGAATTAAAGACGAAAGTAAACGCCAAGTCTACGACACAACTGATTAACCATAACCAAAGTACCCTACATTTTATACATATATTACAATTTGGACCTATTTTTTTATTTCAAAACTGACCATCATAAAATCAGATACTATATAACTTGACATTTAATGTAATTTTTAGAAATAAAGGCATTCATGCCCGACTCTAACCAATTGAGATAGAAAATATTGAAGAACCGATATCCATTTGTTTTATAATTCTGTCTGTAGTTTGTAGTGGAAATGTAGAAATATCGACTCTAAACTCAAAAAGGGTGGTAACATATGGAGCCCCTTAAAGGGAACTGTTTTTTATCGGTAACCGGTTATTGTGGAAAATTTCGAGGGAGTTCTTTTGATTATGTGATAACCCTTATAACTCGACTCGTCATCGTTAAGCTGGTGGAATGAAACCCTTGATTATGTGGTCATGTTTCATTAATATAACAATTCGTACACGAATGCAAGATAATGTACCGACGGTTTGACCTAGTTATCTACATTAAATTAATCGGTAATTACTAGGTTCATTTTAAAATGAATTGTTTTGATTCTGGATAATTTAATATTCATCATTTACATTATATCAATATACAGCTAACGCCTAAACGTCAAAATCAGAAATATGAGAATTCGTAAAAAAAATCCGATGCAACTCCAACACAACTTCAATATTGGTTAATTATTTGTTGTGTGTGATGGATTTATTTATATCGGGGAAAGATTGTGTTTTTATTGTTTTGTTTATGTATTAACATTAGACTACATGGCCTTTGTTTTATTAACTAATGAATCAAAATTAAACAGAACAGGCCCAAAACGGAACAGCAGTCGAACATTCGTGGAATCACCAAAAATGATGATGAATGAAATCACTAACTAAATCCAAAAGAGAACCTTGCTCCATTCGTTACATTCTCATCAAATTGTAAAGTGCTTCAGCCCTTCTTTATGAACGGTTTGATGAAGGTCCTAATAATTGACACTTTTATAGCTTTGCTGGACCCTTTTAACAGTAATGGTCACATTCCGATTACGAAAGCATGGCTGTGCAGCATAGCGGAAGAACACGGGCGATGTCATGTAATCATGTAAGTTTGCTCCATAAAAAAATATTTTGGTCCTGCCGTTGACTGGTAGAGACTGCCTAGAGGTATTAAGCCCGCCGCTTGTACTTCTTTAGTATTATTGTGTAATAAGGTTTAAAATAAGATAGAGTGCAATGGCTAATCTGGACAGGATTTGGAAGAACAGAGGTAGTCGTCGCTCAACTAAAGTATGCTTGGTAAAGCCCTAGTCTTATCAATATTTCTGTGCGGTTCCGAAACGTGGAGCCTGAAATGCTGCGATAAGGCAAAATTTACGCTTTTGCGATGTGGTGTTGGCGAAGACTGATGGGTATACGTAAAGCTAGAATAACTAACATTTCCATTTCAAGAGAGCTCAATATTGCCACACGACTTTCCAACATATGCCATGATGATTGATTGATTGATTGATTGAGTATGCCCTTAGGTCCTTTGGACATATTATGCGATCTAAAATACATGAGGTTGAGAAACACATCATTATGGGCCGAATGAATGGCAAACGTGCTCGCGGTGGGGCACGGTTGAGATTGTCCAACGCTGTGCCACGCCTGTGGTGCCCCTCTCCCTTCTATCCATGAGCAATTTCACATCGGTGTAAGTATGTAGGCATGTAGGTTTTCCTGTTTCTGGTGCCCCCAAGACGTGATGCCCTAAGCAATTGCTTAGTTTGCTTATGGGTTAATCCGGCACTGGTCCAACGCTGCAAAAAGGTCGGCTGGCGGCAGCCTGTCCCGTGCAGTCCACATGGCCTATGCCCGCACTTTATGGAAACGAGCTACATGTTCTCGTGATCCTTAGCAGTGAGTGATTATCAATGTATATTTCTTTGGAACGACTTACAGCCCATATCTTTGACGTATAATGTATGAAATGTCATCCGATTCGTTTCACTTTAGGAGTAAATAAAATTGTTTTTGAAACGGCAGTAAGTCTTGTTTTTTCTTAAATCGATTAATTTCGTCCACAAGACTAACAACAACATTTAGATCTTGCTTTCGTAATCGGAATATGACCTTAAGTTACGGTACTGGCTCCCAGCTCATACTTAAAAAGCGTAAGTCGCAAAAAAATCACAA
This sequence comes from Pammene aurita, assembly GCA_947086415.1. NCBI lineage: Eukaryota > Metazoa > Arthropoda > Insecta > Lepidoptera > Tortricidae > Pammene > Pammene aurita. The sequence goes on from OX352294.1 coordinate 39,332,920, forward strand.
AGACATACAACATACAATTGAGGTGATTTTGTGCAAGTTTTGTGATGAAATCAAAGCACTTGGGAGCATAGATGTGGCATGATCTGAAGGGACATATACTTATAGTTAGGTTTTATATGAAGATAATAGTTTTCTCCTGTATATCATAAAATTAGGTATAAAGTAAAGGGATATTTTTAACAGTTTTTGGGGCAGCTACTATCTAGTCTAGGATCTCCTCAAAGAACCTAAGAGGACCCAGTGTGTTGATGACGAAGGACCATCTTGTTCCTTTAGCCATCAACACAGTGAATCCTCCTTTTTGTATAGAGTCGGCAACGCGCATGTGACACCTCTGGAGTTGCAGGCATCCATAGGCTACGGTAGCTGCTTACCATCAACCGCGCCGTATGCTTGTTTGTCACCGTCGTGGTATAAAAAGAAATCCTGTTCCTCTACGCGAAAATGGTCTGAGAAAACCTATTCTAACTTTTTAAAATTATTATGAAGTTAAATTAAACAGCCGCAGAGTCTACGTAGGACGCGGCGAAGGCGTAGACCGACATCTAGTAGCTGCCCTACAAATTGGTTAAAAATATCCCCACACTTTATATACTTAACTATGATATACAGGAGAAAACCATCGGGTTTTAACCGTGGTATCACGGCTTTTGTACCACAGGGGACCACGGGTAATTTTTAGACCCACTGCACTAAAATCTTTACGTTAGCAGTGTCGACGGAGCCCCGCTGCCGCGGGGCTCCTATTTCTGTGCGGTTTGGCCTTCGGCCATTAGAAGATAACTAACGAACCTAACCTACCTATGAGTGGTCATTTTGCGTTCTAGATCTTACTGGGAAAATAGGGGTGGGTCTACGGGGAAAATAATTACCTGTGGTCCCCCTGTGGTACAAAAGCTGAGGTACCACGGTTAAAAGTACAAAACCATTACCTTCACATACAACCTGACTATATGTCCCTTCAGATCATGCCACATCTACGCTCCCAAGTGCTTTGAATTCATCACAAAACTTGCACAAAAACACCTCAAATTTACGTGTTGGCGTGTCCCGTCACTTTTAAGGCTGGTTTCTCTCACAAAAATATTCTCTCAATTTTTTTGTCGAACACGTTAGACGGCATTTCGGGTACATATAGCTTCGTGACTGGGCATTATTGGAACGTGTCGAAAATCGATTTTTTTGCAATACGAATCTATCTAGATCCCATTATTTTTTCACACCTATCTCACGGCATTCGATTACCCTCTAACTAACATACGACACACACGAAATTGCCACATTCCCGGCGAGGCCAGCGAAAAAGAATCACCATTAACCACAGACCGATAGAACTACTAGACGGAGTATGTAACAATTCGCGGTTACTACACATGGAAATATAAGGAACGCGCAACCTTGACACTCTCTTGCTCGTTTGAAAGTAAAAACGTGTAGAAACATTGGGTTTTATATATCATGTAATTAGACCTTAGATCCTTAAAAAAACTGTACTTTTGTTTTACATAGACATAAAAAGTTTTACTTAGACATTGCTTTTAAATATTTATAAACAATGCTACAAAAGAAAAATGAAATTTAAAGGTGGAAAACACGGTAGGTAGGTAGGTAGATTGTACAACAAGTGCATAAAACGTACGATTTTACGCGAGGCGTTTATCCATCCGAGCGAGCTTGCGAGCGAGGATTGATATAAAGTCGAGTGTAAAATGGGTTTTATGGACGAGGGCTACACTCTAATTTTCACTTCTATTGCGAGGAAATTATTTATCGGTAATCGTAAAACAATTTCAAGTTGTAACAAAAATATTACAATGAAAACAAATATGGTTCCCACCAATAAATTTTTTAATGTTTTTTTTTTTAATTTTTAACATGTGAATTTAGATACTTGTTTTCTGCCTAGTCATAAAAATATTTCGGGGCATTTCTAAACTATTATCAACTCCTATTTTATTTGATTTCATTTATTTAATTATAGAAAACACGCAATTCAAATAATTATAGCGAGAATATAATAAAAGAACAAGTTTCAGTATTCTACGAAATTTTACTGCTCAATTAAATTGTGCAATATATTATGATCATTTTAATAAGCGAGAACGCCAACGACCTGCAAATAACTTTGGAAAAATGGAGGTCAACACTAGAAACAACTGGGCTACGAATCAGTTGGTCAAAAACGGAATACGGAAAGGTTGTCTGGAAGAAATCGCTCATTAGCGATAAGACCGCCTGTTGTTACCTCTACCTAAATTTATCTAATTGTAAAATTTGTGCTTGTAACTGTATGAGGTGTGCAATAAAGAGTATTTATTATTATTATTTATTATTATTATTATTTATTATTATTATTACCTTCACTGTAACTTTAGCGGCGTTGCTAGCCTAGACACCGTGCATTTACAGCACACCCCATTGAAAAAGGTGGACAGCTTCAAATACCTCGGCTCAGTCATTACCAGCGACGGAACTATAGATGCCGATATAACCCACCGAATAAACACAGGATGGATGAAGTGGAAAGAGCTGTCGGGAGTGCTGTGTGACAAAAGAATGCCGGTGCATATTAAGGGTAAAGTGTACAAGGCAGCAGTGCGTCCAGCTATGATGTATGGTGTGGAGTGTTGGCCTCTAAAGAAACAACAGGAGGACAAGCTACATACTGCGGAAATGAGAATGTTGCGATGGGCAGGTGGTGTAACATTAATGGACCGTGTACAAAACATACACATACGAGGTAGCTTTAGAGTAAAACCTATCCCTGAGAAATTAATAGAAAGCCGACTCAGATGGTATGGACACGTCATGCGGCGACCATCTGACCACATGACTAGGAAAGTGTTGCATACATATCCGCCGGTGCCGCGGCGAGGAAGACCCCGACAAACATGGATGGCCACTATAAATAGAGACTTGAATAAGGCAAAAATACCAGCTGAGCTGACCCGGGACAGAAAGTCCTGGAGAAGAATTACTAGGAGAGCCGACCCCAAATGATGGGATTAAGGCTAAGAAAAGAAGAGAAGAATATATTTTGATTCTGTTTGGCTGTTGAGCTACATTCTTAGTCTTAGAAGAAAATTTTACTTTATGCCCTAGAGCTTAAAATGTGATTTTATGTCGTCCACGCACGACTTAAAGTCGAACTTTACGAGCATGAGAAGTGAAAATATTTTTATTATGTTAGAGTGTTCCGGATCTAGCAATAAGGATAGTGTAGCAATCTAGCCCGACGGGTTTTGTTGCTCTCATTATTGTCTCATATCTGACGTGGCCAGCTCTTAGTCCAATACATTAAGCTAGAAGCCACAAATTACCAACTATCCAAAATATCCAAATGACGAACTAGTGATATTCCAACTATCAGGCATTTATCTTTAAAATAAAATATGGTTTATTACGCCGAAAAAGTTGCAATACAATTATTCATCCAAAAATGATGACCGAGTAAATGGTTATGCTTCCTTTGTCATTTTTTTCTATATAAATCGTATTAAGTACGAACAAACGCGGCACGCATGGTTTCATACTATTGAGAGTGTTTGCTTCTTTAAACATTCACGGTTTTTACATATATCTATTAAAAATACATTTCGACGTTTCGAGGACGACATTGTCTCCTTGGTCCCGAAGAAAGGCCACAACGACGACGGACGGACGGGATTCTTCGGGACCGTGGGAACAAAGTCATCCTCGAAACGTCGAAGGTAATTTTAAATTAATTTAAACAAAAAACGACCGACTTCACTTAGGCTCTACCTTTCCAGAAGGAAATACCCAAGCTACTGTAAAAAATATTTAAGTCACTATAGGTGTGCCTATAATATTTGAAGACTTCCCTCGATTTCTCCAGGATCCCATCATCAGAACCTGGTTACAATGGGACCAACTGTGAAGTATACTCTTTCAAACAAATAAGGTTATTCTAAATTGGTTCAGCCGTCTTCGGTTCGGTTTTAAATAGTACATTTACAAAAAATTGCAAAAACAAAGATCCCGACGAATTGAGATCCTCCTCGTTCGAAATCTTGAAGTCGGTTGATCATATACGTCAACAGTTCTTAATCTTTTTTGGTGACGGAACGGTATAGCTGATATACGTGATTAAGTCCCTTTTTACAAATATTTATGCTTACTTCTTCTACCTTAATATTCGTTCTGTGGTTTTATAGTTAAAACTGCTCTCATGTTCTTCGTCGATGCTCATAAGACGTTGTCTGTGCACTTATGCAGTCTGTGCCATTAACTTAATTGGTAAAAGGTCTGCCTTATCAGTTTTCCGCTCCGTCGACTGATTAACGATTTACGAAAATAGCTTGGGACGCTATCGGACAATATTTCTCGCTATCGCGGACGCGTTGGCATCTTCAACGGTACCACAGATAAATAAGAAAGCTTAATAGAGTGATCACCCCATACAACTGGTTAGTAGCCCGAAAGCATGAGATTATAAAGGCTAGACGACTAAGGGAACCGAGGGAGGAGCGGACAGGGGACATAAACAGTCGCAAAGTAAACTCGTTGTAAACTTGGTGTTTACATCCCCTGCCCGCTCCTCCCTCAGTTCTCTTAGTCGTCTAGCCTTCATGATGTTAAGTTCTCGGGCTGATAACCAGTTTTATGAAGTGAGCTCTCTAATGGCAGACGCTAACGCGATCTTTGGCATTTGGCCTTCGTTAGGTTTTCGGCGATGAAAATGATTTGGTGTTGATGCTGTAGGATTTGCTGCTAGATCTTAGGACAACTTCTAATACTACTTGTCCGAATGAAGAATACTCGTTTTTGTGTTATAGAAAATTCATAAACAGGTTACAAAAATGGTGGTGATCTGTAAATAAGGGCATAATTGGTTTTGTATTCCACTAAAATCCGATGGCTCGGACACAGTAGTTCGTATGGGTGAAAATCGTGCTGTTTATGGGCATACATACTCTGGCCAGCCATCATGTCGAAGACCGTCTGGGCGTCCTAGGTACCGCTGGAAAGGCGAGGTGCTGAACAGATAAGCCTGGCGATCTTTGGTGTCGGAGGCCAAGATCCACTTCGGGTTGCTGCGCCACTGCAGTAAGTATTCTGATGGGCAACCCTCCATACAAAGCCATTGATTTTTCGCGTTAAAACATTTTTTAGTTTTTCCTAATCAGAATATAAAATATTGTAATTGTCTAAGTAACCTAAGAGAGTTCTGTTTGTTGTTGTGTCTACGGACATGAGAATATTCGGACAGGCTCTCAACTACACACAGATTTAAACGTTCACGGTTTTTACACATATCTATTTGTACTAACGGGACTTAACCGCGTATATAATTTTAAAATAAGCTTCGACGTTTCGAAGACGACATTGTCCCCGTGGTCCCGAAGAAAGTATTTCGTACAAACAGTTTTGATTCTCTGATGATCTCTCAACAGTTTTGGTTTTTTTTTAATATTCTTAGATGATAAAAAATGTTTTGCATGCATAATATATTCCTATCCATTTCGATAAATAAGTTATCTGCTGAGAGTTACCGAGGGAATATATGATTGCTTTGTATAATTAATACGAAGTTTTAATTTAATTGCTATAAAACTTATTTATCGAAATGGATAGGAATATAATATGCATGCAAAACATTTTTAATCATCTAAGAATAATTTAAAAATATCAGTTCTATAAGACTAAGTTAAGTTTTTATTTCATGCAGACTTACAGTAGACGATCGCTACCTCCTCGGCATTTTTTAAAATTGTTATTTCCAAGAAAGACCGGGTGTTTGGTCTGTAAAATGATCAGCGTAGTGTCTGCTGTGTTTTAGCATCATGAATATTCATGGATTTACCCTTAGAAATTGAACAAAGGCTATTTTAATAGTCTTATTCTTTCGATACTTCAGTATAATTAATATTCTACTTTGATTAAGCTTATAATTAGAAGTATATTTTAAGCTACGTCTATTTTGCTAGATCCAAGGGCGAAACGCCTACTATCAGCACCAAGTTTTGACAGGATTAAATAAAAATAGAAATAAGCTTGAAATGAAAGTATTAAAAAACTTAAAATAGAAAGTTATTTTTAAATTAGCAACATTTCAATTATTTAGTGAAGAAAAACATACCATTGGTTACAAACCAACAAATTGTAATATTATAATTAATGTCAAAGATGGCAGTGTGTTGACGACGGGGGACCCTCTTGAGTCTTTAGCAGTCAACACAGTAACTCCTACTTCATGTTCAAGGGTTGGCAACTCGCATGTGACTCCTCTGGTGTTGCAGGCGTGCGTAGGCTACAGTAGCTGTTTACCATTAGGCGGGGTATGCTTATTGGCTACCGTCGTTGTAAAAAAAAAGGTAACGTTAGTGTACACAATATGAAAATTTTACCCTACTAAGTTAATTTAGTAGAAAATTCAGTAAATGAAAATATAAAACTACCTATACTTGAGACTAACCTATTCATTAAAGTTGAATGTAGACCGGAATATTCATCAGCTAAATCAAATGAAGCCTCATTTTCCTTTAGAATAGGCCTTTCACAAGTTTTCACTTTGAATAAAGATTAAAGGGCCCAGAATGGAACAATCAGATCCTCTTTAAAGTAAGCATTACAGCCTCAGACATAGAAGATAATAGACGAGCAGACTCAAAATAAATTCTCCTAAAATATGGCATGCCAATTCCTGTTATAATCGCAAAACACATGGTTTCTACCACGAGAAAAAACTAGTATAATTTGACCTAAATATTTGTAGCATTCACGCTTATTCTTACTTGCTTTATATGCTTGGTCTAAATTCAATGAAACGATCGATCGGTCCTTGATTACCAATGTCTTCCGAATGATCGGTTCTCTTTTGCAGAATGATGTCGCACAGGACTTCTTGTACGGTCACGTCTGAAGACATGGATACATTGAATGTGACAAAAACATGTATCCAAGACTGTCGTGGCTACATATTTTTGTGAAATAAAATGTATCCATGTTTTCAGACGTGACTGTACTGTGCCACTTTTTGCGTACTGATTACGATTCTCTGCATTAAAGGAGTTCAATGGTTACAGCGATGGCTGACTTTTATTAACTAAATGATGTCATTAATTAAAACTTGGGTGATTAGCAGCAAATACCTATTCAAGCCGCGAACTCCGGTCCTTTGTCAGCTGTCTTAGGTAAAACTTTGTAGTAATTGATTCATTTATTAAGCTTTATTTTGAGCAGCATCGATCATTTGTTTTGCAAAGGATGAGTCGGTTTTTTATTTGAATTTTATTATTATTACTAGCCTTTTCCCGCGGCTTCGCCCGCGTACTATAAGTACTCAAAAAGGATACGATACCCATGTTGATTATCAGACTTTGTGAACACATTTGACCCTTTTAGGGGTTGAATTTTCAAAAAACCTGAAACACGTGTTTACTCATTTATCGTTAGGAATACTTCTGTGAAGTTTCGAATAAAATAATCTAGCAAATCTTGATTCGCCATACAAACTTTGGACCCCCATTTTACCCCCTTAGGGGATGAATTTTAAAAAATCCTTTCTTAGTGCACCCCTAGACCTTATAAGGAACCTACGTGCCAAATTTGGAATCTCTAGACCCAGCGGTTTGGGCTGTGCGTTGATATGTCAGTCAGTCAGTCAGTCAGTTTCTTCTTTTATATATTTAGATTTATTATTAAATTTATTTAATATTTTAAGCAAATAAAGAATATTTTATTTTATTATTATTATTTATACACAATGTTTAACTTAAAAATGATTACATTGTCCCACAAAACTATAATAATAGTTTGACTGTGGGATCTGCAGTCTCATTTAAAACAAGTATTTATAAAGTTAATAATCTATAAAGCTATGTCTAGGAAATGTTATTTTAATATTTTCTTAAATATAGCATATTTTTTCTCGCATCCAATTTCGAGTTGAGCTAGTTTGGCTCCAGTTTTTAATTTAAAGAGCGACTAGGTAGATTCATCATCATCATCATCCTGTCCAGGCCAATTTGGACCAGGGCGACTGGTTTGAACTGGCTAGTGAGAGCGACGTTTGTAGGCTCTCAGGTGACTGACGTAGCCTATTTTAGCAGTAGGTAAATGTACGGCCACATTGACTGCAGATCAGCAATGTCAGCATCCCTCCGAAAAAAAAATTGTTAACAAAAACAACGGAATCTGCCCGAAAACGCAAATGGTTCCAAAATATTGTTGAACGGCTGAAATGTAGAATTGTAATTTTATCTTTATAATTACAATTTAAAAACATCCTTCGCAGCATCGTTTTTGCCTGATGCGTGTATTTTATATTCTAGCACCGCTACGACGCACATTAGCCTTAATGGAAAAAATCTAAGGTGATTATCACACTGGTACCGCAACCACATGCGGTGACGGTGTGCAAGCGTGACAGCGCTATAGACATGCATAGCGCTGGCTCGTCGCACACCGTCGCCGCATGCGGAAACCGCAAAAGTGTAAAGACCGCCTAATCTCTACCCGCGACTTCGTCCGGGTAGAATTGTTTAAAAGTTTCAACCCCGTTTATCCCATTTTAGAAGTTGAAATTCAATATTTTCAACGAAGTTAAGATTTTGCAGGAGGTTCTCAATTCTTTAGGATATTTGTTGCTTTCTTTGCATTTTTAACCGACTTCAAGATTTGAAAAGAGAAGGCTCTCAATTCGGCGTGTATGTTTTTTTTTTTATGTTTGTTACTCCATAACTCCGTCATGTCTGAACCGATTTTGAAAATTCTTTTTTTGATTGTAAGTATATATATACAGATTGGTCCCGTTTTTGTCAAAACGCAGTTCTGATGATGGGATCCATGAGGAATCGAGGGAACTCCTCAAATCTTAAAGGCATACATATAGTGATTTTTATATTTTTATCAACAAAACCATCATTTTCATTCAAAACAGTGACATTGGATGAAGTAGAACTGCTGATGATGATCAGAACGGAACTCTTCAACGACGCATAGTTCACGTTTGGCGATTCGTCCTCTTCGCTGTGTTTGTTTAGCAAGTTTAATTGTCAGAACAAATGTTCGTCCAGCTCAAGTTCTGATGATGGGATCCATGAAGAATCGAGGGAACTCCTCAAATCTTAAGGGCTTACACATAGTGACTTTTGTATTTTTATCAACAAATCAAGCATTTTCATTCAAAAGAGTGACATTTGATGAAGTGGAACTGCTGATGATGAACAGAACGGAACTCTTCAACGACGCATAGTTCATGTTTGGCGATTCTTCCTCTTCGCTATGTTTGTTAAGCAAGTTAGATTGTCAGGACCAATTTTCGTCAAGCTCAAGCTCTGATGATGAGTTCCACGAGGAATCGAGGGAATTCCTCAAATCTTAAAGGCATACATAAAGTGACTTTTGTATTTTTATCAACAAATCAAGCATTTTCATTCAAAAGAGTGACATTTGATGAAGTGGAACTGTTGATGATAATCAGAACGGAACTCTTCAACGACGCATAGTTCACGTTTGGCGATTGGTCCTCTCCGCTGCGTTTTTTAAGCAAGTTATTTCATTGTATGGAATCTAAGTGCACCATCTATCTACAATAATCCTTCACCGGCTACCCCCATTGAAGTCGGTTTTTTTTTCTTAAAAATTATATTACGTATGTTCACCGGTTATTCGAAAACGGCTGGCCCGATTTGGAAAATATTTTTTTGTTAGGAAGGGTTATTTCTAGTTGACAGTTGGTCCTATCAGATCAGGATTTTTTTTTATACCACGACGGTGGCAAACAAGCATACGGTCCGCCTGATGGTAAGCAGTTACCGTAGCCTATGGACGCCTGAAACCCCAGAGGATTCACATGCGCGTTGCCTACCCTTTAAGAACCTATACACTCCTTTTTTGAAGAACCTCATACTGTAGCCCGCTGGGAAAACCTCGGCATGAGTTCATTCAGGATCTGATGATGGGATCCAGGAGAAATAGAAGGAACTCTTCAAGTATTATATCTTTCATTTTCTTCCTCCTAGCGTTTGTCCCAGATTTTTGCTCTATTGAGCCTAGGCTCAACAACTTAATCCTAGGATTTGGCGTAGGTATTAGTTTTTACGAAAGCGACTGCTATCTGAACTTTCAACCAAGAGGGGAAACTAGGCCTTGTGGGGATTAGATCCGATTTCCTCACGCTTTCCTTCACCGAAAAGCGACCGGTAAATATCAAATGATATTTCGTACATAAGTTCCGAAAACCGTAGTACGAGTCCTTCGAGTACGAGTACCTTCTGATTGAAAGTCTGATATCTTACCGCCAGGCCACCAGCGCCTTTTTTTACATAGGTACCTTTAATGATTGAAGTATATTTTACAGGTTGCTCGGGCATTTGTTCTTGGGAATGTGGAGTAGCCTAAAGAAGGAAAAACAATCTGAACTATTTCTTTTAAATTGGCTACTTTCCTAAAAAAATATATTTAGTCCGCCAGTTAGAATATAAAAAATATTGGACACGTATTTTTTATTTTGTCAATCAAACAAAAATAGGTGAAGATATAGCCCGTTAAAGTTCCGCGTGACGTCACATTTCAGTACAATTTTTAGTATAATGTGACGTCACGCGGAACTTTAACGGGCTATATCTTCACCAATTTTTGTTTGATTGACAAAATAAAAAATACGTGTCCAATATTTTTTGATAATCTAACTGACGGACTAAATAGAATTATATTTTTCTTACCCAGGAAAGTACCCAATTATATAAGTATCGTGAAGTCAAACACAAACTCAAACTCAAACATTTATCCAGTAAGTAGGCCACAAGGGCACTTTTACACGTCAGATAGTTCAAAGTAAAGAAAAAATAAAAAAACTACACCGGTTCTAACCCTACACCTCTGACCCGAGAAGAATTATGACCGGCAAGAAACTGGGCGGGACTCTATAAGAAAACATATCAAACCAAGGCGAGATTAACCAAATCCATACTAATAGTATAAATGGGAAAGTGTATGTGTGTGTTTGTTTGTTAGTCCGTCTTTCACGGCAAAACGGGGCGACGAATACGTGATTTTTTAAGTGGAGGTAGTTGAAGGGATGGAGAGTGACATAGGCTACTTTTTGTCTCTTTCTAACCCCCCACTTCCCTAAAATGGGGGGTGGAAGTTTGTATGGTTTGTTACCCCGAATTTAACGCGAACGAAGCCGCGGGCAAAAGCTAGTAGGTTATAGTTTATGAAAAATAACAAAGAAAAAAGACGATTATGACTCCAAATCTGACTATTTGAAAATAAATTTTACACTAGTTTGATATAATTTCTTACCTGACCTGAAGTTCCACGATATTTAAAGAACAATTATATATTATACATTTATTTATTTTATTTTATTTATTTTATTGAAATAGGAACAGTAACAAATTACAAACTAATAGAATACACGTTAACATTCTTACAGTTATGTCTAAATTTGTAACTTAACAACAACTGTTCACAACATTTGTTACTTTACAGTTAAGATGCACAAGATACAAGAATAGAATAATTTTTAAGAAAAAAAAACCGACTTCAATGGGGGTAGCCGGTGAAGGATTATTGTAGATGGTGCACTTAGATTCCATACAATGAAATAACTTGCTTAAAAAACGCAGCGGAGAGGACAAATCGCCAAACGTGAACTATGCGTCGTTGAAGAGTTCCGTTCTGATTATCATCAGCAGTTCCACTTCATCAAATGTCACTCTTTTGAATGAAAATGCTTGATTTGTTGATAAAAATACAAAAGTCACTTTATGTATGCCTTTAAGATTTGAGGAATTCCCTCGATTCCTCGTGGAACTCATCATCAGAACTTGAGCTTGACGAAAATTGGTCCTGACAATCTAACTTGCTTAACAAACATAGCGAAGAGGAAGAATCGCCAAACATGAACTATGCGTCGTTGAAGAGTTCCGTTCTGTTCATCATCAGCAGTTCCACTTCATCAAATGTCACTCTTTTGAATGAAAATGCTTGATTTGTTGATAAAAATACAAAAATCACTATGTGTAAGCCCTTAAGATTTGAGGAGTTCCCTCGATTCTTCATGGATCCCATCATCAGAACTTGAGCTTGACGAACATTTGTTCTGACAATTAAACTTGCTAAACAAACACAGCGAAGAGGACGAATCGCCAAACGTGAACTATGCGTCGTTGAAGAGTTCCGTTCTGATCATCATCAGCAGTTCTACTTCATCAAATGTCACTGTTTTGAATGAAAATGATGGTTTTGTTGATAAAAATATAAAAATCACTATATGTATGCCTTTAAGATTTGAGGAGTTCCCTCGATTCCTCATGGATCCCATCATCAGAACTGCGTTTTGACAAAAACGGGACCAATCTGTATATATATACTTACAATCAAAAAAAGAATTTTCAAAATCGGTTCAGATATGACGGAGTTATGGAGTAACAAACATAAAAAAAAAAAAAAAAAAAAAAAAAAAAACATACACGCCGAATTGAGAACCTCCTCTTTTCAAATCTTGAAGTCGGTTAAAAAGTGAGGAAAAAAGTTACATTATTATGTTGCGATACTTAAATTATTCACTAATGACAAGAGTCACAGCGGCTTTAAAAGCTTGAGGGGACATTGAGAATATATCACATTGGGAACTGTAGCATATCCCTTACGTACCTCAGGATTGATTCGCTGCTATGCTGGGCTGAGCATTTATCTTATTTGTGTTGCACTTTCCTAGTTATTCTGCAATCCTTGTTCAACACACGCACGCATACGGAAATCCCGTGGCACTCTCAAACATCGTGCGCTATTCTTCTAACCTTGTCTTCATCTTAGAAACTCAATTTTCATGCTCTGAAATACGCAGAAGGAATATATTAACTTTCAAACACTTTTATACACTTCCTTGTCGCGGATCTTTGACCTACAGCCTCAAGCGACTTTTGAAATCTAGATTTCTCACCTTTTCTTAGTTAAAAACTTATGTTGGGTAATTAATCTCCTCGTTTTATTGACGTTATTGTACATTTTTATACTATTTTGAAATGTTTATTTAGACTGGTCTAGTTTGTCAAATCTTAAAATTTGCATAATCATGTAGTTAGGTGGTATACTTTTGGCTAAGTTTGTTAAATATTTGTACTCATGTTGTCCTGACCTGTGATATTTTTTTGAAAATTCAATGTAAGAACTCTGAATTCGCTGGCTGCCCCTATATAAGCCTGTCACTGACAAACGTCAGGCACTTTCTGGTTAGCTTCGAAGAAGTTATTTTCCAAACAAAAGGTCTGTGCGGGGCCGAAGTGGCCCCGCACTTGAAGCGACCTCTCTCTCTCCTGGCATAAACTCTCCGGGTTACTAATTCCTGAGTCTCCAGCTTCTACGTTCGCATCTGAGGGCGAGTCTTCAGCCACTACGTTCGCCTCTGAGGGCGAGCCTCCAGCAACTCCTTTCGCCTCTGAGGGCGAGCTATCTACTGCGTTCGCCTAGTCTGGGCGAGCCTCCCAGCTACTACGTTCGCCTCTGAGGGCGAGCCTCCACCTACTACGTTCGCCTAGTGTGGGCGAGCCACCTACTACGTTCGCCTAGTGTGGGCGAGTCACCTACTACGTTCGCCTAGTGTGGGCGAGTCTCCAGCCACTTCGTTCGCCTCTGAGGGCGAGCCTCTACTCCGGTCGCCCCTCTGAGGGCGAGCCTCTACTCCATCCGCCGCTGAGGGCGGTCCTCTACTCCGTTCACCTCTTGGGGCGAGCCTCCGTGCCTCTACTACGCTACGTTCGCCTTTGAGGGCGAGCCCGTAAAGAACCTCCGGCTTTACCTTTTTATCTTATCAAGGCCATATTGACTTACCTCTTACAACTGAAAAATATTGTGAAATAAAGAACCCATTACCTGAATTTCCTTTTTATAATTTACTTTCTTCACCTTATCCGTTGCGTGTTCTTCCACCTATCTAGTTGGAAGAGCACGTAACGTGACAGAACAAATATCATTATACAAACGACTCATGCGAATAATTGGAGAATTTGAAGAAACATTATTATTACTAATAGGGTAGGCAAACATTCGGGGATGACGAACAGGTCTGTTGGTACATTTGAATTTAAATTCTTGTATAATATGAGCATCTACTATGGAGTTTACAATTTTATATAATAGGGGTACATCAGCAATTTTACGCCTACAGGCTAAACTATTAAATCAAATACAAACACTGAAAACATTGAAAAAATAATCAACCCAGCCGGACTTGAACCTGGCATCGATACGCCTTACCGGGGCTCGATCGCTTTACCAATTAAGCTATGGGTTCAGTTTGACTATTGTATGAGTGGAATGCCCCACTTTAAAAATCATGTAAAATAATTATAAACTATTAAACTTGAAAAAATTTAATCTGGTTTCATAACCAGGCAGGGATTTACGTTTACCGATTTTTATATATAGCCTAAGTGCACGTGCCTGGACAGACTCAATCCTCTGGTTATGAACAGAATAGATAGGATTCCATATAGAAGAGTTGTACTCAAGAATACTCCTAACTAGAGATTCGTAAAGAAGTAGCACTGTGTCACTTTGCTTGAACGGCTTACTGATCCTGGTCACGAATTCAAGCATTCTGTTGGCACGAGTGATGATGTGGTCATAATGTTGTCTGAAAGACAGCTGAGTATCATACAAAACTCCCAAATCTCTAACCACATCAACACGATCGAGACGATGGTTACATATTTTGTAATCATGAATGATTTTATTTTTATTTCTTGTAAACGTTATGCACTGACATTTACTTATGCTTAGGGCCATCCCATTATTTATACACCATTCTTGAACAGTTTTCAGATCAGCTTGCAATAAAAGGCAGTCATGGGAAGTATAAATTTTGCGGTAAATTTTTAAGTCGTCAGCATATGCCAGTACTTTGGAGGATATAGAATATAAAAGGTAATTTACAAATATTATAAATAACAGGGGCCCCAAATTGGAGCCTTGAGGTACACCCGATGACCGTTGAAATGGTGTAGACTCGTATCCATATATTGCCACAAACAGGCTTCGATTATTGAGATAAGACTCCAGCCATCGTAGCAAGCTGCCGTGTACTCCCATGGATCCGAGCTTACTTATTAAAAGGGCATGATCAACGCGATCAAACGCCTTCGAAAAGTCAGTATAAATCGAATCAACTTGAACTTTTTCGTTAAATGCGCTATACTATATATAATTCGTATAATGTAACAAGTTAGTGGTCGTAGATCTTCCTGAGACAAACCCATGTTGGTCATTACTTAAAATAGGGTAAAAATTATAAAACAAGTTTTCGTAAACAATTGATTCAAGAACTTTACTGAAACACGAGAGAATACTTATAGGGCGATAGTTACGAACATCAAGTTTATTGCCGTTTTTATGTATAGGTATTATTCTTCCGATTTTCCACAAGTCCGGACCTACGCCTTCCGAAAGCGACTTCAAAAAAATGGTATGTAGAGGCTTGACTAGGGCTGGGGCGCACATTTTAACAAATATTGGTGGCACTTTATCTCGGCCAGCACCCTTATTAATATCCAGTCCCTTTAATTTTTTCAATATTAATTCCTCATCTAAATTGATTTTGTTTATCGTTACCTCGCGTCTTTTCAATTGTGAGCTATGTCGCTGAGTTAATGTGGACCCTGAAGTTAAGAAAGGTTCCTACACTGACGCAAAAAACTGAGAAAATAAGTTTGCAATGTCCTGTCCGTTGGATGCTGTACAGTTATCATATGTAATACAGTCCGGTATATCATTTGTGACTTTTTTGTCTTTGGTATAACGCCAAAAAGCTTTTATATTTGTCTTTATAGAGTTTTCTATAGAAGAAATATACTTTTTATAGCTACTATCAATGAGTTGCTTGCAAACAGACCTTAACCTGGCGAATGTGTCGAAATCGCGCGGGTTCCTGTATTTTTTGTATCTTTGATGAGATTTGGATTTTTTCCTTTAATTTTTTTATCAAGTTAATAGTGTACCATGCAGGATAGTTTTGAGCTTTGTTTCTACCCTTTGGCGTATGTTTGTGAATTATTTCCCATAATCCATACTAATATTATAAATGGGAAAGTGTGTGTGTTTGTTTGTTTGTCCGTCTTTCACGGCAAAAGGGGGCGACGAATTGACGTGATTTTTTAAGTGGATCTAGTTGAAGGGATGAAGAGTGACATAGGCTACTTTTTGTCTCTTTCTAACCCCCCCACTTCCCTAAAATGGGGGGTGGAAGTTTGTATGGAGCATTACAGGGGGTAAAGGGGAACCGTGTTACCCCGAATTTAACGCGAGCGAAGCCGCGGGCAAAATCTAGTATATTTAAGAACCAAACAAACTTACCTTGTGTTGTGATGTTTGATTCCAATTATGCGAGGGTGTCGACCGAAGATGATTACATATATTTACTTGCAGCAGTACGAGAGTATGTGCCGTCTCTGTCACACATTTAGAGTAAACCTAGAAGCGAAATAAACCTATTCCCCCTCTCACTCCCGCACGACCGGCTCCCAGTCACGTGGTGACCTCATTATTTAAGAGAGACCAGATTTTGTGTTATAGTCTTGAACATTTTATTGAGGTAATCAGGGGTTGGGAGGGTTGGGACGTTGTAATCGTCTTCGGTCGACACCCTCGCATAATTGGAATCAAACATCACAACACAAGGTAAGTTTGTTTGATTCTTAATTATACTTCGGGTGTCGACCGAAGACGATTACATATATTTACTTGCAGATGTTTAGAGTAGTATAAGTTGGTTTAGACAACAGAATAGATAAATACCAAATCGTTAACGAATTGAGGAAATAAAAGGATAAAATGTTCAAATCAACAAGTTAGCTTTAATTTCCATTAGAAAATCCCCATGGAACAAAATAAGGGAAATTAATCACATAAGGTATAACATTTATCGCTCGCTTAACTTTACGTTAATACATATAAAAGCAAATATCCTGTGAACTAATTAAGTATTGCATTAATGAAATCATCTTGATTTGTCTGTACAACATCTCTATAATAGTATTTCAGGAATACGTTGGAGGTGTCACTCCATCCTGCGGCCTTGCGAACCACTTCCAGATTGACCCCTGATCTGTGCGCGGCGGATGTCGATGCCGACCTGGTGCTATGAGCACCAAATATTGATATATCGATGCCGCTATCGTGTAGCACTTTCTTTACCCAACGTGCTAAAGTCTGGGATCCGACTTCTTTATGCGGTTTGCAAATTCCTAAAAACAGATGTCCATCTAGTGAATTTTGACGTAAGTGTTGGGTTTTTTCTATGTATGTTTTAAGTGCTAAAGCTGGACAAATGTTAGGATTTTCACTGATGAAGGGCAATCTGATGAGTGGTTGGCAAGCTCCAGGCCTTGACGTCTTGATTAAGTCGGTAATTCTTATAATAATCGCATCATCTTGTAATGTTATGTTTTGTAATTTTATAAGACTAATGGTTTGCATTCGTTGTGCAGATGCTATACATAAAAGAGTGCTGGTTTTATATGTTAGATTAGGTAGTGAAATATCATCATACGGGTAGGGATACGTATTAGAGAGATAATTTAACACGATGTTAGTATCCCATGTTGAATTATATTTGGGCCGAGGAGGTTTAAGCCTATACACACCCCTCATAAATCGTTTAATACAGTCATTTAGTGTCACTTCCGTACCCAAAATAATTGATAGGGCTGATCTGTGTGTATTCAAAGAACTATAGCTAGCACCTTCATTAAATTTTTGTGTAAGAAAAGAAATTACATTACTGCTGTCAACATTCAATATGTTTAACTTATTGTTTGTACAATAGGAAGCCCAAGATGATAATGTGCTACTGTATTGTTTTAAAGTTTGTGGTGAAAATGAAGCCATTATAATGTCTAAAGAATCCAATGGTACGCCCCGCGTTATCAATGAGTCCCTGATAATTTGGCTGCCACCAAAACAAGGTCCGTGTGGAGTGGATGGCAGGATCTGTAAGGGGAGTACAATAATGTTTTGTCAGGACCGAAAAAAAAATTCTTTAAAAAGCCGAGACCACAAAGGGTACCATGGCTGTGAAGGCCAGTCAGGTACAATTACAATTCCTTCTGCTTGGTCTGTAATAATTTTTTCCAGGACCCTAGTGATCAGACTAAATGGAGGAAACGCATAAAAGTTTATGCCATGCCAATTAAATGTAAACGAGTCAACTACCTCGGAAAAAGGGTCTAGTTTCCAAGAAGCATATCGGGTGCATTTATTATTCTGGGCACTAGCAAATAGGTCAAACTCTGGTTTGCCTAATAGGTTGATTATTTGTACGAAGACTGGTTGACAGATTTCCCATTCCGTGTCGATATTGATGCGGCGAGATTCCCTATCAGCTATCACATTTTCGCAGGATTTTATATAAGAGGCGAATATATAAATATTCCTGTCTTCACACCACTGCCATATTTTTCGAGCTAAATCGTTCAAATGGGGGTGTTGCACACCTCCCATTCTGTTTATGTAGCTAATAGCAGTGGTATTGTCAATCCTCAACAATATATCACAGTCTTGTACATTTTCGGTAAATATTTTAAGTCCGTAATAAACTGCTTTTATTTAATTCGAGAGTATTTATGTGAAGATGTAATTCTGACTCAGTCCAGTTACCGTTTGCACTTTGACCCCCGCATGCTACGCCCCAGCCAGTATTAGAAGCGTCGCTAAATATTTCCATAATTAAATTATTTTTTCTAATAGGGCAAAAAGATGAACCAATTTTATCTATCCACCATAAGAAATCATTTTTCAGAAACGACCGTATTTCCATTTGCCTATTATAGTCCTCACTATAATTGAGGGCGAGAATTTTTTCTCGTTCGAACAGTTTGGTATACATCCAACCATAACTCACGGCTGGGCATGCGGAGGTTAGTAAACCTATGAATTCAGCAAAGTGTCTAATGGTGCAGCTACTTTTCCTCATCAACTTTATAGCTTTATTCCTAATACGTGTTTTTTTCTCTTCTGGCAAAGTAATAATCATATGTTTAGTGTCAAATTTGAAGCCCAAAAACTTGCACGTGTTATTTGGTAGCAATACACTTTTTTTAGTATTTATCACGAACCCCAAGGATTCCAAAGTAGCTTTTGTTATTGTGATGTTTTTTAAACACTCATCATAAGTTTGGCCGATACACAAAAAAATCATCAAGATAAGCTACTGACATTAGACCCAATGAGCGTAAGTATTGCAAAACGGGTTTTAACAGCTTAGTGAATACATATGGTGCACTGCATAAGCCAAACGGGAGTACATTAAACGAGTATAATTGTGATTTCCATTCGAATCGCAAGAGTTTTTTGTCATTTTCATCTATTGGGATTAGAAAATACGCATCTTGTAAATCAATAGAACCCATATAATAATTACGTTCTAAAAGCTTTAGAGCTCCTCTTTGTGACTGGAAAGCTGATGGCGCCCTGTATCGTGTTCGGGGCGCAGGCTTCCTTTCTGAGCCAGTCTTCGTTATTGCTTTTGATGATTTCAAGTGGTCAGATAAGTTGGATCCAAAAAGATTTTCGTCAATCTTTGTATCTTTAACAGTATCTCTGATGTTTCTGTTAAGTGTGTTCAGTATCGCATATCTACGCGATAGCGATTCCCTGTAGTGGTTGTCGCAGATAAGCCTCCCGGCGTCAATTAAAGCTTTAACTATATCTGGAGGGATAATATCTTTAGCTGTGACAACCCAACTTAAAGCTTGTCCTAGAGCTGCGAGACCGCTTCCAATTTGATTTTGTTTGCCCTGACTATATTGGTCTTGTTTTATATTTAAGTCGGAGAGCGCAGCTTTTATTTCAGGATTCAATTTTGGCGATGATAAATTGGTGCAGTTTTCGGGTAACTGATATTGTTTTATTAGATCCGCTTGAGATTATTTCGTCAGACCATTAGTGAGAATATGAGTCCACCTCGGGGTAATGTCTTTATGTAAGCTTGTACCATAACTCTTTTTAGTAGAAGGGTCCTCTCCTAAAAGATCTAGAATGACAGGATCTAAGTTTACCATAGCGTCTGCCTCTTGCCCTTCAGGTAAGCTAACCGATGATGATGTGCCTGGCAGGGCCTCGATCTGCGGTAACGATGGCGGCGGCTGTATGGCTGGTGCTGGGGGAGGCGGGGGATCGAGCTGTGCGGGACGCTCCTCATCACCAAATTCGACATCCAAGTTGATCGCTGGATCATACGCGTCTTCATCTAAAAAACACCAGCAATACCTATTTAACGATTAGGTCTACTAACGATGAGAGCAGTATGACGGTATCGGAGCATATGCATAAATATATCCATTGTTTTATTGTAGGTACAAGCTAGTAACCCATAGAGCATATGCGTAAACATGTCCATTGTTTTATTGTGGGTACAAGATAGTAACCCATAAATGTATATAAGTGGGTCTAAAGTAATTACACATAACGTAATGTGGGCTTACCAGGCGGGTCCAAGGTAGGTACCCTCAAGCAGACCGGGTCCAAGATAGGTACCCATGCACAGCGGGGTCCAAGGTAGGTACCCGTGCGGATTAAATTATTATTATTGTTTGAGGTTATGTGAAAGTACACTTAACCAGTTAAAAATGTAACACAATAGTTTGTAAACATATTGGCGATTAGGATAATCGCAGCGTAAATACATGTAGATAAGCGTGTACGTACCTACTGACTACGTCATGTAAACACTTGAAACATAATTACCTACTCAACTCCAAATGTTTTTAAGATAACATACCTGGGTAAACGTCGTAATATCGGTCATAATTTTCATCGCGGTAGTTTGAACTCGATGAATTGGAACTCACTGATAATGACCGTCCTCGTTTTTTCTTTAACTTGCGTTCTAATTTTTTCACTTTTCTTAAGATGTCATTAAAATCACTTTCCTTTGACCTAGACCTCTTCCTTTTTCCCATAATTATAACGAATCAGAATCAGAATCAGAATCAGAATCAGAATCAATCGTTTTATTCGTGATAAAAATTGCATATAAAAGTATTAAAAAAAAAAAAAAACAATAGAAATCTAGAACATAATACAAAGTTTACCACGAAATGGACCCGCCTCAGCTTTATGCTGACCCGAAAGCCAGCGCTGATCTTTCGGCGGGACCATTTGTGGGCCACGATCGCAGCCGTACGACACGGCCTTACTATAAAGTTGAACGCAGCCACTTTGCTGAGCGCAGACAGCGACTAGCTCCATCTAGTCTGCGAATACGATAACGTTTGACATTGACGCAAGAGGCCATGCCGTACAACCAGATACATAAAGATACATTATTGGAAAAAAATACTTTTACAACGTTAATATAAGGGCAAAATATGTGGAATAAACATTAAAATATTAAGAATAAATCATACAATATAAATAAAGAACACTACCTAGGTGGTTTAAGCTTACACAGTTACATAAAATTATACGTCAGCTTTGCCTAAGTGAGAGTTTCTACAACAACTGACTATGGAATATGCTTGGCTTTTCATTGTTATACGTTTATACAGTACAATGAGGAAAAAACAAAGAAATGAATTACATAAAATACTACTTCACGCGCAGCAGTGATACATACTCGTAACAGCAGAAAAGAATGAAATATAGGTTACATGAAAAAAAAAAACAATTTTATACATTGGATACACAGTGAGGAAAGGAAATAAAAACAGGTGAATATTATTATTGACTCGAATCTAGTCCCGGTCAGAAGTATAGCGTGTGAACTTGACGACACAAAATCACGTAATGAGGTCACCACGTGACTGGGAGCCGGTCGTGCGGGAGTGAGAGGGGGAATAGGTTTCTTTCGCTTCTAGGTTTACTCTAAATGTGTGACAGAGACGGCACATACTCTCGTACTGCTGCAAGTAAATATATGTAGGCGTCTTTGGTCGATACCCGAAGTATAATATAAAACGTATGTTCCAACTTTCAATCTATTTTCAACGACTTACATAGGTTGAGCGATGTTTATCTGTTTCAATGCGGCTACTTTATGTATTTTTGATCCGGTCAAGTTATTTCAATGTGTGGGGTAGTCAAACAAACTGATAAAGTTTTGATGACAATGATAAGTTACCCGACCGCATGACGAAGCCCGTGTCCTACACGGTTCTGTAGAGGATATCACTAGGATGATAAAATAAACGAGTACTTTACTAGTAATTACACTTAGATTCGTTTGTTACAAGGTTTAAATATGAATCAATTGCATTATAAGGTCTTTACGACAATCTGATCACGATCCGAATGGCGGCCGCAGCTGTATACCCGCCATTTATAATATTTCAAAATGGCGGGAACGAACAACAACGAATAGTCAATTGACACTCTTTTAAGACGATGCTAAATAAAAAGTAGTTATCATTAAAAGATAAAGTATTTATAAAATAATAATGCTTACCATTCGGTGTAACGTCAGTCCTATACCAGAAACCGGAGAAGGATTAAAGAGAACCCTTTTGTTATCAAGAACAAAATGCCCTGAGAGCTCTTAATGAGAACAAATAATTTAAGGTGGGTTTCGACAGGTATTTATAAACTAATTGCCTTAACTTTGGCGAGTGCGCTTCTTTAACAAAAGGTGGCGTAAAATAGGATTAACCAAACCAATGATGGTAAATAAATTAATATGAGAGAGTTTCACTTATTGTTAAATTAAGATATTCTAGGCATTGATTAGGAGTTGAATGAAGGCAGAAAACAGCTGGTCGATGTGGTAATCCGTAAGGGAGACCTACACATTTGAATTTTAAGCCTTTCTTTAGCTAATTATCTTATTCATATATTTAGGCAAAAATATTATTTTTTTTACTAGAAGCATATAAAACAGCAGAAAATACATTAAGAATAATATTTAGTTTAATGCGTGGCACACTGATCAACCAATAGTATTCCTTGTAGGGCTTGGTTATGTTATGAGTTATGATATCTAATCCAGTTTATAGTATTCGTAGGCTATGTCATTATCATCATCCTGGCTCTTGTCGGTGGAGTAACCGCCATTCATCTCGCCTCTCCGCAATTGTTTTAAGCCCCTGATAAGACACTACATTAGCCTTTTCCTTAGTCTGAGTCATAAACGCCCGTCTCGGCCTCCCGCGGCGCCTTCTTCCTTTACTTTTTCCTTCTATTATGGTGTTTATGTAATCATCGTGTCGTATCAGGTGCCCCAACATACTGCCTCTCCTGTTCTCAATCGTCTTCATAAGAAATCTCTTCTATGAAGCAGGCTAAGTAGGTCTTTCTTTTATGTCTGATACACTTTGCCCGTGACTTCAAACTAATTAATAGATTTATACGTGTATTTAATTTAGGTTATTTTATTGTAGGGTTTTTTGTTTTTTAGATAGTTTAATGTTATTTTCAAGTGATATTATTGTTTATTTTAATTACGTTATATTTAAATTTGTTATTAGTATGTTTCAAAATATCTTGACTGGGAGGAATGTGAACTGCTAATCAACGGTGAATATTTGTCTCACTTGCGATTCGCAGACGACCTAATAATCTTAGCACCATCCAGCGAAAAGCTACAAACGATGCTTAATGACCTAGACAGGGAAAGTCGGAAAGTAGGATTGCTGATGAACACACAAAAAGCAAAAGTTATGACTAATGGAGAAAAATAAACTATTTCCATCAATAACGACGTCATACACTACGAAAATGAATACATTTATTTAGGACAGATAATCTCACCAAAAGACTCGACTTCAAAAGAAATTGACCGACGCATAGCAAATGCTTGGAAACAGTATTTGAATTTAAAGGAGATAATGAAAAACAAAGAAACGAGCATGAATATTAAGCGAAAATTATTTGACACTTGCATCTTACCTGTGCTTACATATGGCTGCCAAACTTGGGCTACCACTAAAGCCAACATCAATAAACTTGCCACATGTCAAAACTCCATGGATAGGAGCATGATGGGAATAAAACTGTCAGACAAAATCAGAATAACATCCATTAAGAAAATCACCAAAACAAAAGATGTCACTAAAACTATTAAAACACTGAAATGGAAGTGGACAGGGCACACAATAAGGGGCAAGTAAAAATGGTCAAATATAATAATGCATTGGTTCACAAAACATCTAAAAAGAAGAAGAAAAGGAAAACCGTCCAAAAGATGGGTTGACGAGATTAAAGCCGTTGCTGGCGTCGCATGGGCAAAAGTGGCAAAAGACCGAGAAAAATGGTCACAACTGGAGGAGGCCTTTGTCGAAAGCGGCACACAGACAGTGAGGCGAAAGTAGTTTAAGTCATAATTATGTATATTTTATTTGTAATTTACAACTGTCTGAAATAAAGGCTTTTATAATTATTATTGCATTTATTTATCTTTCTTCTTAGTTTAGGCTTTTTACAATATTTTTATAAAAGTAAAATATAAAAATACATCTAAAACATATAAAAACAATAAAAGCATTATAAAAAACCTAAACTAGGGTGCCGCCGGCAACGGAGCAGGGCCCAGGCTGCCGGTGGTTAGGGCCGCAGAGTGAGGAACCTTCGGACTATGCGCGCCGTGTCCAAGATTACCGCCTTCTGAATCTGACCCCTAATCCAACCACAACCCCGTAGCGAAAGTCTCTCAAGATGTTGGTCGAGACTCTTCGCTATGAGACCGTTCGCAGTGACAACTATCGGCACAATGATCGCCGAATCGACCTCCCACATGGCGGTTACCTCGTGAGCCAAGTCTAGGTACTTGCTGGACTTGTCCTTCTCGGCCTTCACGAGGTTCTCGTCACATGGGACGGTGATTATTATTATTATTATGCCCGGCGTTGCGGTCGATCTATTACCACGATATCAGGCTTATTGGCTACAATAGTCCTGTCCGTGATAATAGTTCGATCCCAATAGAGCGTGGCACGACCATTTTCGAGAACTGGCGCAGGTGTGTACTTGTAGTACTGCACTTCGTGGTCCACAAGACCGTATAGGAGAGCAAGCTGCTGGTGTATAATCCTGGCTACGAGGTTATGTCTGTGCAAGTACTCGCCGATAGTAAGATGAGAACAACCGGAAATGATATGCCTGATTGACTCTCCGGGACGGCGGCATGCCCGACAAATGTCGACCGTACCGTCCTTCAGGATATATTTCCGGTAGTTATTCGTCATGATAACTTTGTCCGCAATTGCACAGGCAAAACCTTCGGTTTCTCCGAAGAGGTCCCCGAATCGTAACCAGTTCACCGACGCGAGCAGGTCTACGTCGGGTCCCGTGAGGGCCCCGTAGAACCGCCCGTGTAGCTCCTTGCTCTTCCATACCGCCCTACGATCCTCGGTGCTTAGCACCACAGGTTTGCGCCAGCTCTCGTTTGCCAAGGAGAGCGTCGTGAGACCCTTATCTACTGCCACCACATCACGATGCATCCCACACTCGTTGTTAAGAAAATAATTCCTGAGATTGTACACCTCACGATTGTGGAGATTTTTGGCGTTTAAAAAGCCGCGACCTCCACACTTCCGTGGGATGTACAATCTCATAACAGACGAGCGTGGGTGAAGCATACGGTGTGTGGTGAGCAATAGACGGACTCTCCGATCCAGGGCATCCAGCTCGGTCTGAGTCCACCTTAGTATGCCAAAGGAGTATCACCCAGGCATTGAAGGCGCGCACCTTGTTGCCACCTGACAAAAGACTATTAAGTACTTTTGTCAGCCGACTAAAGAAGGGCTCCTTCAACGCCTGTTTAATACCCACATCCTCAACACCCAAAGTCTGTGACATACCAAGGTATTTGTAGGTTTCTGATTCAGAGATAGATCTGAACGTCATTGTCTCAGAAAGCTGTAGATTTGTTGAATTTACTACTTTCCCCCGCTGTACATGCATAACCGCACATTTATCAACACCAAATTCCATCTTGATGGAACTACTGAACACTTCAGTGGTCTTCAGTAGCTCCAACAAGTCTCGGTTATTTGGTGCAAATAATTTAAGATCGTCCATGTCCAGAAGGTGAGATATGACTTCACCCTCTCTCCGAAGCCGGCAACCTAGCCCCGAATGCTTCAGCAGATTGCTGAGCGGATTTAGAGCTAGGCAGAACCACAGGGGACTCAGACTGTCGCCCTGAAATATTCCTCACTCGATCCTTATAAAGTCCTGCGGGCCAGGGGGGTCATCCCCGCCTCCTGGTTGACGAAGGACTGTGGTCCACTGCCTCATACACGCGCCAAGGAAGGATCTTAAAGCTGTATCAATTTTATACAGCTCTAAGATCCTCTCCAGCCATGAGTGAGGCACCGAATCATAGGCCTTCTTGTAGGGCAATCCAAGCGGCCGAGAGGGCCCCCCTGTTCCGCCGGACTCGTTGGCAAATGGTCATTTCTATGAGGAGGAGCTCTTTAGTACCACGGGATCCAACCCTACATCCATATTGAGCCGAGGCCAAAATGTTGTTTGCGACTATGTGCGCGTTTATTTTTGCTCTCCCAGTGTTAAGGAAGGCGGGAGGGAGCCAAGTTCGAGGGCTTGTAGAAATTGCGTTGCCAGACGCGAGTGCGAGCATCGAAACCATTGAAGCCAGAAGTTGTGCAATCCATCCGGGCCGGGACTTTTCCAGTTCTGAGCCGTGCGGATCGCACAACTTACGTCATCGGGGCTGATGGTGATAGCCCCCATAGGTTCGATGGACTCGCATTCACGTTCGACAACACTCATCCACTCGCCCTCCGTGTGTTCAACGGGCGCTGACCAGATGCTACGCCAGAAATCAGTCATGGCAGTAGCATCCGGCAGTCGCACGTCGGACACACGGGGGTCAGTTTCCTCCCACCTTCGGTATACCTTCCTTTGGTCACTTTGGAAAAGACGATTCTGCTTGAATCGGTCCACACGCTCTCTGTAGCGGCGAATACGGCTTGCCCATGCATAAACTTTCTGCTTCAGAAAGTCGATGCGCTCTATGACATTGGCCATGTAGTCGCGGGGCTTGATATTCGTCCCCGCGAACGCCTGGTGCACAAAGCGCATTACTCGGGGATGGTTATTGCCCCCCCTGAAGCAGATCAGCTTTGCAATGAGAGTCCTAAATGAGTTGATACGACGCTCGATCCGTACTTGCCATGCGGGGACACCCCCGGTGGTCCTAGGTGCACGTTCAGCGTCCGGAAACTTGACTCGAGCAACACGGCACGCCGCGATGGCTCCACAGTACATCATCGAGTGCGTATCATCTAAGTCTTTACTAGTCCGCAGGAGTGGATCTAGCAAATCATTCAGGGCTCCCATTAACGCTAGATTGCGTCTATTCTTAGGCAAGCGTGGTAATCGCGGCCTAGGGGTGTTTGTGGAGCGATACTGCGTAATTGCCTCTTCCAAACTCCTCCTCAGTTGCTCATTGGCTGTAGTACTCACACTCTGATTCGCGATCTCCTCCTCATCGGCACTGAGATCAACCCGCGGCGCCCCCGATGCCAGGTCGGGTGCGGCATCGGATCCGGCGACGTGGCGGGCGGATCCCGCGCCGAGGTGGTGGCCGCGCGAACAGAGAGAGCCTCCAGGCGAAGCCGATCAAGTGTCGCGTTATTCAACCGCTTTAGCCGCTGAATGACGCGCACCTGATCCGATAGGCGTTGTGCAGTCGTGTCAATAGCTGGTTCAAGGGCCTGAAACAGAGGAAGTATCCGGTCACGATACGCGCACAGATTTTTATTATTATTATTATTCTCTTTATTTATTTTTCTTCTTAGTTTAGGGTTTTTACAATATTGTTATAAAAGTAAAATATAAAAATACATCTAAGACATATAAAAACAATAAAAGCATTATAAAAAACCTAAACTAGGGTGCCGCCGGTAACGGAGCAGGGCCCAGGCTGCCGGTGGTTAGGGCCGCAGAGTGAGGAACCTTCGGACTATGCGCGCCGTGTCCAAGATTACCGCCTACTGAATCTGACCCCTAATCCAACCACAACCCCGTAGTGAAAGTCTCTCAAGATGTTGGTCGAGACTCTTCGCTATGAGACCGTTCGCAGAGACAACTATCGGCACAATGATCGCCGAATCGACCTCCCACATGGCGGTTACCTCGTGAGCCAAGTCTAGGTACTTGCTGGACTTGTCCTTCTCGGCCTTCACGAGGTTCTCGTCACATGGGACGGTGATGTCAATGAGCATGGCCCGGCGTTGCGGTCGATCTATTACCACGATATCAGGCTTATTGGCTACAATAGTCCTGTCCGTAATAATAGATCGATCCCAATAGAGCGTGGCACGACCATTTTCGAGAACTGGCGCAGGTGTGTACTTGTAGTACGGCACTTCGTGGTCCACAAGACCGTATAGGAGAGCAAGCTGCTGGTGTATAATCCTGGCTACGAGGTTATGTCTGTGCAAGTACTCGCCGTTAGCAAGATGAGAACAACCGGAAATGATATGCCTGAGTGACTCTCCGGGACGGCGGCATGCCCGACAAATGTCGACCGTACCGTCCTTCAGGATATATTTCCGGTAGTTATTCGTCATGATAACTTCGTCCGCAATTGCACAGGCAAAACCTTCGGTTTCTCCGAAGAGATCCCCGAATCGTAACCAGTTCACCGACGCGAGCAGGTCTACGTCGGGTCCCGTGAGGGCCCTGTAGAACCGCCCGTGTAGCTCCTTGCTCTTCCATACCGCCTTGCGATCCTCGGTGCTTAGCACCACAGGTTTGCGCCAGCTCTCGTTTGCCAAGGAGAGCGGCGTGAGACCCTTATCTACTGCCACCACATCACGATGCATCCCACACTCGTTGTTAAGGAAATAATTCCTGAGACTGTACACCTCACGATTGTGGAGATTTTTGGCGTTTAAAAAGCCGCGACCTCCGTGGGATGTACAATCTCATAACAGACGAGCGTGGGTGAAGCATACGGTGTGTGGTGAGCAATAGACGGACTCTCCGATCCAGGGCATCCAGCTCGGTCTGAGTCCACCTTAGTATGCCAAAGGAGTATGTGAGTAGGGGCATCACCCAGGCATTGAAGGCGCGCACCTTGTTGCCACCTCACAAAAGACTATTAAGTACTTTTGTCAGCCGACTAAAGAAGCGCTCCTTCAACGCCTGTTTAATACCCACATCCTCAACACCCAAAGACTGTGACATACCAAGGTATTTGTAGGTTTCTGATTCAGAGATAGATCTGAACGTCATTGTCTCAGAAAGCTGTAGATTTGTTGAATTTACTACTTTCCCCCGCTGTACATGCATAACCGCACATTTATCAACACCAAATTTCATCTTGATGGAACTACTGAACACTTCAGTGGTCTTCAGTAGCTCCAACAAGTCTCGGTTATTTGGTGCAAATAATTTAAGGTCGTCCATGTACAGAAGGTGAGATATGACTTTACCCTCTCTCCGAAGCCGGCAACCTAGCCCCGAATCCTTCAGCAGATTGCTGAGCGGATTTAGAGCTAGGCAGAACCACAGGGGACTCAGACTGTCGCCCTGAAATATTCCTCGCTCGATCCTTATAAATTCCTGCGGGCCAGGGGGGTCATCCCTGCCTCCTGGTTGACGAAGGACTGTGGTCCACTGCCTCATACACGCGCCAAGGAAGGATCTTAAAGCTGTATCAATTTTATACAGCTCTAAGATCCTCTCCAGCCATGAGTGAGGCACCGAATCATAGGCCTTCTTGTAGTCAATCCAAGCGGCCGAGAGGCCCTGTTCCGCCGGACTCGTTGGCAAATGGTCATTTCTATGAGGAGGAGCTCTTTAGTACCACGGGACCCAACCCTACATCCATTTTGAGCCGAGGCCAAAATGTTATTTGCGACCATGTGCGCGTTTATTTTTGCTCTCAAAATAGATGTAAGGAGCTTGTAAAGTGTAGGCAAGCACGTGATGGGTCGGTAGTTTTTCGCTTCCGTGGTACTATCGGACTTATAGAGCAGAAAGGTTACACCAGTTGTTAAGGAAGGCGGGAGGGAGCCAAGTTCGAGGGCTTGTTGAAATTGCGTTGCCAAACGCGAGTGCGAGCATCGAAACCATTTTAGCCAGAAGTTGTGCAATCCATCCGGGCCGGGACTTTTCCAGTTCTGGGCCGTACGGATTGCACAACTTACGTCATCGGGGCTGATGGTGATAGCCCCCATTGGTTCGATGGACTCGCATTCACGTTCGACAACACTCATCCACTCGCCCTCCGTGTGTTCAACGGGCGCTGACCAGATGCTACGCCAGAAATCAGTCATGGCAGTAGCATCCGGCAGTCGCACGTCGGACACACGCGGGTCGGTTTCCTCCCACCTTCGGTATACCTTCCTTTGGTCACTTTGGAAAAGACGATTCTGCTTGAATCGGTCCACACGCTCTCTGTAGCGGCGAATACGGCTTGCCCATGCATAAACTTTCTGCTTCAGAAAGTCGATGCGCTCTATGACATTGGCCATGAAGTCGCGGGGCTCGATATTCGTCCCCGCGAACGCCTGGTGCACAAAGCGCATTACTCGGGGGCGGTTATTGCCCCCCCTGAATCAGATCAGCTTTGCAATGAGAGTCCTAAATGAGTTGATACGACGCTCGATCCGTACTTGCCATGCGGGGGCACCCCCGGTGGTCCTAGGTGCACGTTCAGCGTCCGGAAACTTGACTCGAGCAACACGGCACGCCGCGATGGCTCCGCAGTACATGATCGAGTGCGTATCATCTAAGTCTTTACTAGTCCGCAGGAATGGATCTAGCAAATCATTCAGGGCTCCCATTAACGCTAGATTGCGTCTATTCATAGGCAAGCGTGTTAAACGTGGCCTAGGGATGTTTGAGGAGCGATACTGCGTAATTGCCTCTTTCAAAGTCCTCCTCAATTGCTCATTGGCTGTACTACTCACACTCTGATTCGCGATCTCCTCCTCATCGACACTGGGATCAACCCGCGGCGCCCCCGATGCCAGGTTGGGTGCGGGCGTCGGATCCGGCGACGTGGCGAGCGGATCCCGCGCGGAGGTGGTGGCCGCGCAAACAGAGAGAGCCTCCAGGCGAAGCCGATCAAGTGTCGCGTCATTCAACCGCTTTAGCCGCTGAATGACGCGCACTTGATCCGATAATCGTTGCGCAGTCGTGTCAATGGTTGGTTCAAGGGCCTGAAACAGAGGAAGCATCCGGACACGATACGCGCACAGATTAGTTCCCCCTTCTGTAGCCCCATAGTAGGCGCGCATGATATTCTCGTTCATACTCTGAGACCATCTCATGCGACGCACTACACCACCGGCCGCCCAGGGCCCCCGGGCGGGGCAGGATGTCCCGCAAGCCCCAAGCGTGTCGGCAGTGGTGGCCGTCCCCGTCGCGCAGGTGGTCGTGGCGGCGGCGGCGGCGGCCCGCACTCATCGCTCGACTCGCTGGTGTCGGGCGCAGTAGCGAACTTATCGCCCGACGACGATGGCGAGGAGACTGACGGGGCGAGGATGGTGGGCGTGCGTTGGTGGTTTCCGCTTTTGTCCGACTTCTCGTTATCATGCTATACACGTGTGTCGCCTATATCAGCTTTGAGCACTAGCTGTCAATGTGCTAAATTTGTACGTTTGTGACCCGTTGTTGTATTTACACTCGAATATGTTGGTATTCCACATTGTAGGGATCACTTAAAAGTAAATTTGACAAAGTTTAGGCAAAAAACACGTATAAAAATATATATTTTTAGCAAAATTAGATTTCAAGACGTCTGTCATTGTCAGTTTTTTTTTTTTTTTTGTATTATTATTATTATTTGTATCTCCTTTGAGAATCACGGGCCTTTATATCCCGGTCTTTTGATAGGCTTGCGTGGGGATACAGATCCAACACGCAGAGGCTCCTTGGAGAAATTTGCTATGTTATAGACCTGCTACAACCCATTCAGGGGTACATTAATAGATACCCGTAATAGGTTCCAGCAGGCGTTGTGGATATTGTAAATAAAATGGACAGAGTAGAGGGCTATGGTATTGAAGTTTGGCTGGTCAAAGATTAGGCTATTGTAAAGAGGTCCGGACACCTGCCATAACAATTTTATAACATGTTATCGAGGCAGGCGGTGACTCGCCGCCAACTAGATGGGCCCCTGAAACTGCCGTTGCAAAAACGACCAGGAGCAACATCGGTGTGAGCGGCCCAGGGTGTGGAGAGGTGTACACCGCTTTCTGCCAGTGACTGTAGGAAGCCCAGCCACTGTACCAACTCGCGACTTATGCATATTTCACTTCCACCCTGCGAGCATATAGCTCTGACGGCTCCTCTCTGGACGGCCAATTAAGGCGAGCCAGAGCCGAGAGTCCTGCGGGTCCCCTTGGAGTCCACTCCGACCGACGAAGACACGCCGGAGACGGAGACCCTGACCGACTCTCTGGAGCACTCGGGTCCGCGGGGTCGTCACTCCCCGACAGCTCGCCACAAGCTGCCCTGCGGGCTTATTATTATTATTAAACTCTTTATTAATTTTTCTTCTTAGGATTAGGTTTTTTACAATATTTATATGAGAGTAAAATATAAAAATACATCTAAAACATACAAAAACATTATAAAAAACCTATCCTAGGGTGCCGCTGGCAACGGAGCAAGGACTCTTGATCCAACCACAACCCCGTATCGAAAGTCTCTCTAGGTGTTGGTCGAGACTCTTCGCTATGAGACCGTTTGCAGAAACAACTATCGGCACAATGATCGCCGAATCAACCTCCCACATGGCGGTTACCTCGTGAGCCAAGTCTAGGTACTTGCTGGACTTGTCCTTCTCGGCCTTCACGAGGTTCTCGTCACATGGGACGGTGATTATTATTATTATTATGTTTCAAAATAAAATAAAACGAATTAATTCACGTATTCAATATCCTCTTATATACCATCCCAATTAGTAAAATCATTATGGTTAAAAATTAAAGAAAGATCGCTCTAGACCGCCTAGGTTTTATGCATCATTAAACATTTTACTTTATACTGATTTAGGTCGGAGGCTCTTTATCATTACTTCATGAATAAGCGGTCGGCGTTCAGTAGGCTGAATAAATAGACTTTGTCCGTTTTACCCAACTTTTTATGATATTAAATTAACAAATTATTTAACAACTAGTTATTGCCCGCAATTATCCGCAAATAGCTTTACCAATTATTAAGCGTTCCTTTTTATAGTAGGTATTAAATATTAAGATATGAATTTGATCCAAATAACAAATTTTATTTCAGGATATCTATCTTGAATCTAAACTTAGTTTAAACTTAAATTTAGAAGTATATAAAAATAAGGATCGCACACAAACTTAGGTCGTTTGCGGAGCCTGCGCGACAGATGGCGCCACCCGAGATAGTTTTCGAGGCATGTCTTCTTATACGACACGAAAGTTCCAAGTAATTTCAGACACCGGATGATACACTGCTTATACAGCGTGGGCTAGGATATCCCGACAAACTTTAAACGCGAATTCCGGTTCCGGGTTCAAGAAAAAAAAACAATTTTATTTAAAGAGCGAAAACTTTCTAGCTAAAGCTTTAATATTACTAATGTCATATGTGTCAAAGTTACATGAAATAAATAATTCGAATTTGAATTTAATCAATATAACGCCTAAAACCACTTTGCTGACTGCTGTTAATTGTTATAACACCTTATCGTTATTACTAAAAGCGCTGTTTAGAAACAAAAAAAATACTGATTTCAATCGGCATAATATTTTATTAATCTTTTAGCCTGTTGCAGAGTCGCACTGCTGGGCAAAGGCATCTTTCATTGACTTTCCTGATTTTCGACTTAGTGCTCGTTTGCTCGAAAGTTATAAAAATATATATAAGCCATTCTGCTATCTCCGTTTGGGCCTAGGTATGTATTTTGAAATGTGGTGCTGCACAGTGGCCGGCGCGCCTGAGTAAGGCGGCCATAATTAATTTGATTCTTACTTATCTTGTTTTCTGGTAACAAATACTTTTAAAATACTATTTACCACTAGTAAAGTTCAATGAAACACGTATTTAGGTATATTTCGTGCTAAATTTAATAAAAGCTATGAAACAAAATAGGTACATGAAAAACATTGTGTTTCTGTAAAAAAAAACTTACAAATACCTTAAAAGTATATGATTGTTACTATTCCTTAAACTAGACATTTACTATTTCTTAAACATAACAGGCCTTACAATATAAATAATAAATATACATTTTAAAATAATTCATGTAAAACAAATATCAATAAAAACAATAAGTGCATATAAAAATTAAATAATTCATAAATTCAAACATTAAATTCTACGTTATTCAGTAACATCTAATAAACTTAAAACTTCAATAGAGAGAGTAGATTTTTTTTTCGGGGCAACTTTCTACTGGAGGTGACAAATGGATCTGAATTCAGCAGAAGCCTGTGAATAAGATCTTTGTTAGTGAGATCCCGAGACATTTTCCGTGTGTGGTTGCGTCGAAAGATCTTTATATTTTTGTTCGTTGACTCTGCAGCCTCTTCGGACAATTTACCTATAGGAACTAAAGCGTTTTCTATAACTATAGCACCATGTACGAGCACTTTATGTACAGAAGATGGTAAAGGATACCAGTCGTATACCTTCATCAGTTCTTTCGCCGTTTCTGTAGCATACTCGTCAAACTTATTTATTAACATTTATTTTATATCCAGATCATATGCACTCCAAAATAGTTTCACACCTTTCTATTAGGTTCTGTTGTATACCGGTGATTTCAGCGGATAGCGGATTGTTGATCGGATTCCACGTTCAAGGTATTTTTGGTTAACGTACATGTTTTAAGTAGATTAACTGCTTAACTTTGCAACTCGTTGAACCATTCGGAATGTTTCATTAGATCTTTAGATTTGGTTGTCGAACACAATTTCGAAAAAAAAACACAATTCGTTCGCAAATGTAGTTTATGACTTTTTCTAAGTTGCTAGTATTCACGTTATCTGCATATGGGACCATTTCAATTAAATGTTGTATCACTTGGCGACGCCTTTCTACATCTGAACCACTCTTAGACAGCCACAGTTCAAATACAAATCCCCTTGTAAATGATCCGACGTACATATCATCTGAAAAAAAATAAAAATAAATGGTTAATATTGTAACGTAATATTTTCGTAGTACCGCTACGCGTAGGCCCACTTAGGCGTAGCAGGATTCTAAATACTAAAGTGGCAAAATCAGGCAAATAAAGTTGTATGTCTATTAATCCACAAAGATCAAGCTTTCAAATGAAGGTAATTTTATCCTTCAGCGAGTTTAATAACATAACTAAAACTTTCATAAAAAAAATATTCTTATAATGTTTCGCATGTAAGTTAGTCATGGCGTAGACCCGTTATTATTGCTATATATTACATGTACAGAACAAAATCTATATGTAAAA
Source organism: Pammene aurita (assembly GCA_947086415.1). NCBI lineage: Eukaryota > Metazoa > Arthropoda > Insecta > Lepidoptera > Tortricidae > Pammene > Pammene aurita. The sequence goes on from OX352294.1 coordinate 39,368,261, forward strand.
CAAAATAACGTACCTGATTCTTGAAGATCCATAATACTAATAATTACTAAAATACCAACTTTCACAGGAAATCTAGTGATTTCCTGTGTGATGTGTGTGATCGGTCATTAGTACTCGTAGTCTAATGACCGATCGCTTAATGAGTCACTGATAAGGGAGCGCGCAGAAACGGGTGATATGGTCACTTTCGAGGTTCGTAAGAGAATGAAAACAGTTAATAATCCAAGATCTATTTATACCCGATTGGAGTACATTTATAGGTGAACAATAAACGATCATTGGATATTTAAAAATGACACATGCATTTTTTTAAATAATGACCTAAGGCCAGGCCACTGTGTGCTGGCGCAAGATGTTAGTAATTCCATGGACAGCGCGCCGCACCAATACCTCAATCCAAGCGGAATTAAAAGTCCGTGCTGCTTACCAACCATCTGCCACCAGCGAATCCGCCAGTTCTACAGACACGTGACCAGACGGAAGCCAAACAACTTTGAATAACGCATTGTGGTTGCCCTCGTGGATGGAGGATGGGGGGGGGGGGGGGACATCCACCGACCCGTTGGGTCAACGCAGTGAAGAAGACCAAGGTTCCATACAAGAGCCTATCATCCGAATAGTAGAAGATCGTGTAGCTTGGAGAGCCTTGGTTATTAAAGCAACGACTTCATCTGATCGCGACCTTCAGCCATGAGGGAATGAGGAAGAAGAAGATGTCTTTAATCGAGCCACCACTTAGTGGTTACAAGATTAGAACCTGCCGGGCCACAATACCTATTCGGTACCAGAGACAATGCCTCTCCGGAGGCATGTTGTGACCGACCCAGTCCCAAGTGTTGATGTCACGTTGTTGATTTTAGACGTAGTTAAGTGACTGTCGTAAGTACACAGTGTATAACATTTGTGAAGTTAAAACTGAGAGTTAATTTACCATTACGTACAATATTAACACATTCAGGGCCGAGAAGCTAGGAATTTATATTCTGTCGAAGAATTCACTGCAGAATTTAAAAGAACTGCAAAATGTTATTCAATCAAATACAAACATTGAAAACATTGAAAAAAATAATCAACCCAGTTGGACTTGAACCAACATCGATACGCCTTACCGGGGCTCGATATCGCTTTACCAATTAAGCTATGGGTTCAGTTACCGAGCTGACGAAATTTTCAATGCCTCCAATCATCTTTTTACATCGACTTTATAGCAGCCGTAAGCGACATCTAGGTGCCAACCACTAGAGTTAGATACCCTTCCCGCCGACCCTTTTACAAGTGTCACAACGGAAATAACAGATGGCGCCTGCTATGAACTCATAATTATTTTACATTTTTTTATAAATTGGGTATTCCACTCATACATTAGTATGTTATTCAATCAAATACAAACATTGAAAACATTGAAAATATTGAAAAAGGGTATCTAACTCTAGTGGTTGGCACCTAGATGTCGCTTACGGCTGCTATAAAGTCGATGTAAAAATAAATGCAAAAAGATGATTGAAGGCATTGAAAATTTCGTCAGCTCGGTAACTGAACCCATAGCTTAATTGGTAAAGCGATATCGAGCCCCGGTAAGGCGTATCGATGTTGGTTCAAGTCCAACTGGGTTGATTATTTTTTCAATGTTTTCAATGTTTGTATTTGATTGAATAACATACTAATGTATGAGTGGAATACCCAATTTATAAAAAAATGTAAAATAATTATGAGTTGATAGCAGGCGCCATCTGTTATTTCCGTTGTGACACTTGTAAAAGGGTCGGCGGGAAGGGTATCTAACTCTAGTGGTTGGCACCTAGATGTCGCTTACGGCTGCTATAAAGTCGATGTAAAAATAAATGCAAAAAGATGATTGAAGGCATTGAAAATTTCGTCAGCTCGGTAACTGAACCCATAGCTTAATTGGTAAAGCGATATCGAGCCCCGGTAAGGCGTATCGATGTTGGTTCAAGTCCAACTGGGTTGATTATTTTTTCAATGTTTTCAATGTTTGTATTTGATTGAATAACATACTAATGTATGAGTGGAATACCCAATTTATAAAAAAATGTAAAATAATTACGAGTTGATAGCAGGCGCCATCTGTTATTTCCGTTGTGACACTTGTAAAAGGGTCGGCGGGAAGGGTATCTAACTCTAGTGGTTGGCACCTAGATGTCGCTTACGGCTGCTATAAAGTCGATGTAAAAATAAATGCAAAAAGATGATTGAAGGCATTGAAAATTTCGTCAGCTCGGTAACTGAACCCATAGCTTAATTGGTAAAGCGATATCGAGCCCCGGTAAGGCGTATCGATGTTGGTTCAAGTCCAACTGGGTTGATTATTTTTTCAATGTTTTCAATGTTTGTATTTGATTGAATAACATACTAATGTATGAGTGGAATACCCAATTTATAAAAAAAAATGTAAAATAATTATGAGTTGATAGCAGGCGCCATCTGTTATTTCCGTTGTGACACTTGTAAAAGGGCCGGCGGGAAGGGTATCTAACTCTAGTGGTTGGCACCTAGATGTCGCTTACGGCTGCTATAAAGTCGATGTAAAAATAAATGCAAAAAGATGATTGAAGGCATTGAAAATTTCGTCAGCTCGGTAACTGAACCCATAGCTTAATTGGTAAAGCGATATCGAGCCCCGGTAAGGCGTATCGATGTTGGTTCAAGTCCAACTGGGTTGATTATTTTTTCAATGTTTTCAATGTTTGTATTTGATTGAATAACATACTAATGTATGAGTGGAATACCCAATTTATAAAAAAATGTAAAATAATTATGAGTTGATAGCAGGCGCCATCTGTTATTTCCGTTGTGACACTTGTAAAAGGGTCGGCGGGAAGGGTATCTAACTCTAGTGGTTGGCACCTAGATGTCGCTTACGGCTGCTATAAAGTCGATGTAAAAATAAATGCAAAAAGATGATTGAAGGCATTGAAAATTTCGTCAGCTCGGTAACTGAACCCATAGCTTAATTGGTAAAGCGATATCGAGCCCCGGTAAGGCGTATCGATGTTGGTTCAAGTCCAACTGGGTTGATTATTTTTTCAATGTTTTCAATGTTTGTATTTGATTGAATAACATACTAATGTATGAGTGGAATACCCAATTTATAAAAAAATGTAAAATAATTATGAGTTGATAGCAGGCGCCATCTGTTATTTCCGTTGTGACACTTGTAAAAGGGTCGGCGGGAAGGGTATCTAACTCTAGTGGTTGGCACCTAGATGTCGCTTACGGCTGCTATAAAGTCGATGTAAAAATAAATGCAAAAAGATGATTGAAGGCATTGAAAATTTCGTCAGCTCGGTAACTGAACCCATAGCTTAATTGGTAAAGCGATATCGAGCCCCGGTAAGGCGTATCGATGTTGGTTCAAGTCCAACTGGGTTGATTATTTTTTTAATGTTTTCAATGTTTGTATTTGATTGAATAACATACTAATGTATGAGTGGAATACCCAATTTATAAAAAAATGTAAAATAATTATGAGTTGATAGCAGGCGCCATCTGTTATTTCCGTTGTGACACTTGTAAAAGGGTCGGCGGGAAGGGTATCTAACTCTAGTGGTTGGCACCTAGATGTCGCTTACGGCTGCTATAAAGTCGATGTAAAAATAAATGCAAAAAGATGATTGAAGGCATTGAAAATTTCGTCAGCTCGGTAACTGAACCCATAGCTTAATTGGTAAAGCGATATCGAGCCCCGGTAAGGCGTATCGATGTTGGTTCAAGTCCAACTGGGTTGATTATTTTTTCAATGTTTTCAATGTTTGTATTTGATTGAATAACATACTAATGTATGAGTGGAATACCCAATTTATAAAAAAATGTAAAATAATTATGAGTTGATAGCAGGCGCCATCTGTTATTTCCGTTGTGACACTTGTAAAAGGGTCGGCGGGAAGGGTATCTAACTCTAGTGGTTGGCACCTAGATGTCGCTTACGGCTGCTATAAAGTCGATGTAAAAATAAATGCAAAAAGATGATTGAAGGCATTGAAAATTTCGTCAGCTCGGTAACTGAACCCATAGCTTAATTGGTAAAGCGATATCGAGCCCCGGTAAGGCGTATCGATGTTGGTTCAAGTCCAACTGGGTTGATTATTTTTTCAATGTTTTCAATGTTTGTATTTGATTGAATAACATACTAATGTATGAGTGGAATACCCAATTTATAAAAAAATGTAAAATAATTATGAGTTGATAGCAGGCGCCATCTGTTATTTCCGTTGTGACACTTGTAAAAGGGTCGGCGGGAAGGGTATCTAACTCTAGTGGTTGGCACCTAGATGTCGCTTACGGCTGCTATAAAGTCGATGTAAAAATAAATGCAAAAAGATGATTGAAGGCATTGAAAATTTCGTCAGCTCGGTAACTGAACCCATAGCTTAATTGGTAAAGCGATATCGAGCCCCGGTAAGGCGTATCGATGTTGGTTCAAGTCCAACTGGGTTGATTATTTTTTCAATGTTTTCAATGTTTGTATTTGATTGAATAACATACTAATGTATGAGTGGAATACCCAATTTATAAAAAAATGTAAAATAATTATGAGTTGATAGCAGGCGCCATCTGTTATTTCCGTTGTGACACTTGTAAAAGGGTCGGCGGGAAGGGTATCTAACTCTAGTGGTTGGCACCTAGATGTCGCTTACGGCTGCTATAAAGTCGATGTAAAAATAAATGCAAAAAGATGATTGAAGGCATTGAAAATTTCGTCAGCTCGGTAACTGAACCCATAGCTTAATTGGTAAAGCGATATCGAGCCCCGGTAAGGCGTATCGATGTTGGTTCAAGTCCAACTGGGTTGATTATTTTTTCAATGTTTTCAATGTTTGTATTTGATTGAATAACATACTAATGTATGAGTGGAATACCCAATTTATAAAAAAATGTAAAATAATTATGAGTTGATAGCAGGCGCCATCTGTTATTTCCGTTGTGACACTTGTAAAAGGGTCGGCGGGAAGGGTATCTAACTCTAGTGGTTGGCACCTAGATGTCGCTTACGGCTGCTATAAAGTCGATGTAAAAATAAATGCAAAAAGATGATTGAAGGCATTGAAAATTTCGTCAGCTCGGTAACTGAACCCATAGCTTAATTGGTAAAGCGATATCGAGCCCCGGTAAGGCGTATCGATGTTGGTTCAAGTCCAACTGGGTTGATTATTTTTTCAATGTTTTCAATGTTTGTATTTGATTGAATAACATACTAATGTATGAGTGGAATACCCAATTTATAAAAAAATGTAAAATAATTATGAGTTGATAGCAGGCGCCATCTGTTATTTCCGTTGTGACACTTGTAAAAGGGTCGGCGGGAAGGGTATCTAACTCTAGTGGTTGGCACCTAGATGTCGCTTACGGCTGCTATAAAGTCGATGTAAAAATAAATGCAAAAAGATGATTGAAGGCATTGAAAATTTCGTCAGCTCGGTAACTGAACCCATAGCTTAATTGGTAAAGCGATATCGAGCCCCGGTAAGGCGTATCGATGTTGGTTCAAGTCCAACTGGGTTGATTATTTTTTCAATGTTTTCAATGTTTGTATTTGATTGAATAACATACTAATGTATGAGTGGAATACCCAATTTATAAAAAAAATGTAAAATAATTATGAGTTGATAGCAGGCGCCATCTGTTATTTCCGTTGTGACACTTGTAAAAGGGTCGGCGGGAAGGGTATCTAACTCTAGTGGTTGGCACCTAGATGTCGCTTACGGCTGCTATAAAGTCGATGTAAAAATAAATGCAAAAAGATGATTGAAGGCATTGAAAATTTCGTCAGCTCGGTAACTGAACCCATAGCTTAATTGGTAAAGCGATATCGAGCCCCGGTAAGGCGTATCGATGTTGGTTCAAGTCCAACTGGGTTGATTATTTTTTCAATGTTTTCAATGTTTGTATTTGATTGAATAACATACTAATGTATGAGTGGAATACCCAATTTATAAAAAAATGTAAAATAATTATGAGTTGATAGCAGGCGCCATCTGTTATTTCCGTTGTGACACTTGTAAAAGGGTCGGCGGGAAGGGTATCTAACTCTAGTGGTTGGCACCTAGATGTCGCTTACGGCTGCTATAAAGTCGATGTAAAAATAAATGCAAAAAGATGATTGAAGGCATTGAAAATTTCGTCAGCTCGGTAACTGAACCCATAGCTTAATTGGTAAAGCGATATCGAGCCCCGGTAAGGCGTATCGATGTTGGTTCAAGTCCAACTGGGTTGATTATTTTTTCAATGTTTTCAATGTTTGTATTTGATTGAATAACATACTAATGTATGAGTGGAATACCCAATTTATAAAAAAATGTAAAATAATTATGAACTGCAAAATGTTAATTATTTTTATAAAGTATTTTACCTAATTTTTGTTTATATTGTTATTTTTAATTGATTGACATTGTTTTAGGTTTTGACATTTTTCTTTTATTTTTTAATATTTATATACCACTACCTAGAATTTCTAAACATGTATACATGCACAAAATCCCTGTTGACATTCTTTATATTTATCCACTGTCATTTTTTCCTGTACATTTTTCAGATTCCGATTGATGATTTTTTAGTGAATCCATTTTATTTTATGATGTAAAATACTGTGTGGTTTTCTACAAGAAATAAATAAATCTATCTATCTATCTGTCGGGTAGCGTAGCACATAGCACTAGTTCAGTGCTACCTAGTGCTACGTGCTACGTTCGTAGCACATAGCCACGTATTCGTCGTATGTAGTGCGTAGTAGCTACGAACAGATAACCCTACAGTCTGGTTCTCGGCCCTGAATGTGTTAAGAAATGCGCGTGTTATGGAATCCGTACTGAAGGAATATCTATTTATTTAACAATATGATGAAACAGAGCGCTAAAGGCTTTAGTAAACCTTTTGGAATGGCGGTGAGAAAGGAAACCTAAATAACACAAACATAATAGTTACCTATACTAGCTAAGTCAGTTTTTTGTAGCTATTAACTTAAAACCTTTCTCTCAATAAATCACAACCTGACAAGTCATTAATAATACCACAAAAAAAATCCAATAATAATTATAGTGATCGAAGTTTCGGATGTAAAAATACCTATTAATCAAAGTGCATTAAACGGCCTTAATTAAATAATAAAAGTCCGTTGTAGTTTTACGAAAAAAATGCTGAATAACGATGATCCTGGCGAGTTATAAATAACGGTGTATCGTATGCTCGGTGTCAGAATGGTGTGATTTATTGTGTGCGAAATTCGACTCACGGCGCGTTGCGTGAGTCCGGGGGCTTATTCTGATTGCTTACCGAACGCAGGGGAATCGAATATTCGGGTTTTGATATTTCACGCGCTACTTTACTTCATAAGAGCTGCGTTCTTGACGGTAAATCTTTGTGCACCATCGTTTACACTTTTATTTGACAATTCGTATGCCAACCTAATAGATATAAGGGGCCGTATTCTAACTTTAAAACATGTATAGACACGATCCAACTTCAATACAACTCAAATGCATTAACTACGCAATACAGCTAGCGCCTAAACATCTGAATCAGGTATATCAGAATTTGCTTGAAAATTATTTCGATGCAACTAAAATACAACATCAATATTGGTTGTATGTTGGGGATAGTTTGTGTTTTTAATGTATTGTTTATTTATTTCAAACTTAGAATACGGCACCAGGTCCACCAATGATCAGATAAGATTGGTGATGTGTGTACCTACTCTTTTCCTTCCCCGTCTTCGTTTAACAGTTTCCGTACAAAAGTTCGCTACGCGCTACGCTCGTAGTGTTTCCCCGCATTGTAGCGAAAATCCGCTACACACAGAGAGCCCGCCTGGCGGGTTCCTCGTGCGGAAAGTGCTAAACGGCTAATATTGTCGAGTGTGGATAGCCGATCATAGGTGGACTTTACGTCTATTAGGTTGGCATACGAGTGAGGGTTTTCGGAAATACAGGTGGCGCCACTGTCACGAGAGGTCTTTTTGACAGCAGCTGTCAAAGTCCACCAATTAAAAATAATTTAATTAAACATGGTTGATGGATTATGACAGCTGGACCTCTCGCTACGGTGCTGCCACCTGGTGAAAAAAACGATTCAGGAAACTCTCATTGTCAGTGATAGCATTGACTACACTTCAGGCGCATACATATCTATGTAATGTAGGTATGTAAATATGTATTCCAAAAGTATCTCTCCAATATTACTCTCCTTTGGCAATTGTCGGGTTAAATTATGAGTGTTAGTAAACTTAGTATCTTAACATTAAAACATAATTTTTATTTTGACATTTAAATAGCGATTTCTAAGTCTAATATTCTACAGGGTCACAGTGACACTGAAATAAAACCGCCTGCAAGCGATGGACTATAGGAATACGGCCAGGTGTCCCACTGGGCCCAGGGGATGCCGGGGCCGGAGCTCCGGCATGTCTCTACGTCATAATTAAGACCGTAATAATGCACGCAGGGGTGAAGATAGCTGCCAACTGGCAAGCGGCCGAATCTGTTAATCTGTGTGTACTTAGTATGGGATCTACATGTATTTTACATAACTTAACGTATACCATTTAAATTAACCTGTGATAGGGGATAATGCGCATGTAACTGTGTCGAAATATCGGAAACTCAACAACACAACTATATAATTATAATAATAAGGATTAGCCCCGCGCCTGATCCCCTCAATTCAACCATAATGCAAATTACCGGCCGAAACTAATAAAACATTCCAATTTTCCCATCGCAGGGGATCACGATAAAAGTCGGGGAAAATAAAAAAAAAGGGCCGCGCAAAAATATCACAAAAAACAAAGCTGGGAGCTTACGTAGCATTTGAGAAGGGTTACTAATGGACATTTTTGTTAAAACGGGGACCGCATTTAATGATTTCGTTTTATTTTCCGGGCCGGACATAATAAATGCTGAGCCGAAGTAAATGACATAATAATGGTGGGAATTAACATATAAATAAATATGATGACAGGGCTTACGAGATTTTTCTGTCATTACATTAATGGTATTTAACATAAATAATTAGAATCAGATTATAAAGCCTTTTTCACAATGTAAAAAACGGCCAATATCGTGTGTCAAATAAGATTAAATTAATTATTGAAACTTATATATTTATGAGACGTACAAATTGTAGGCACAATTCAATGGATTTCATAATTCATAGTACACTAATAATATTTAAAGAAATTAACTGACAAATATATTACACATTATAGCTACCTGTTAACACGTAATTATCTGGAACTTTTGAGCACTCTTTTTGTCAAGTAACATTTCCTCTAGATAATACTTTAAAAACAAATATAAGATTTGAAAAAAAAAAACAAAGGTACCTTAAATCTCAAGATGGCAATGGAGAGAAAGTGAAACCATTATGAACCATTATTTCATTCAATAATAAAAGCTGAAAATGAGTAGGCGAATGCAAAAGGAAAACTGGGTCGTTAATGTATTTGAACATAGGTATAGCACATATTGGAAATTAACAGAATAAAGAAGGTAAAAATTCTCATTACATTCTACCTGTCGGACATTGCAGCCCAGAGTTAATTGACTTTACTTTTGAATACAACCTACTTGGTACTCTACCGGCTTAAGGGCAGCGCATCTGATTGAAAAGCCCACCTCTGCAGACACACAATACAAGCTTAACCACTTTGAATATAGGAGAATGTGGGGGCTGCAAAGCAGGCGGGCTCTTACCACGCAACACAAGTAAGCTGGAAAATTACCTACTTTCATATTCACTGATGCATAAAGCGCACACGTTGGTTATAAGTTCTTATAAAACACGCAATGTATATGTTTATTTGCGGAGCGTAGTAGTTTTGAAGGTAAGGGTGGTTCAGTCGACTTATACGATACGTTGGTTGGTTTCGTTTTGACTTCAGTCTGCCACGAACTCTCTAGGGGAGACCACGCGTTGTGCGGCAGCCGAGCCGAATCGTAACGAAGTTCTTTGAATAAAGTTTCGTGATTTGTATAAAGGATTACTATATTTGAGACTTTGCCGTTGTTTTTGCCTCTGGTTGCTCGTCTTGGAAGTTATACGGGTGATTTAAAGGTTTGTTTAGTTTTTATAAAATCTTGGTAGTCATTATTTTGTATTTAGTGTAGCGGAAGGTGGGATAAATTTAAGGGATGTGACTTCATTCGTTGTGTACAATTAAATCACATCTTATAATATCTCGTTCATATAAAAATAAATTGTTACGTATTTGTGGAATCAGTTGGTGAATCTAATAATATAGTTATATTGATTAAATTATTAGCCAATTAAGATAGTCCCCCCATAGCTACTACAATAAAAACAAATACTCACAAAAGTTATAAATTAAAAACAGCAAGTTTTCAATTACACTCAAAAATGCTCATAAGTTTGTTTCATTAAATCGATGTTTTTAACATTGTTATTGGGCATAATTATCTAAAATTGTCGAACTTTTCTGCTATTTTAATGCGAAACCGATTTCGGTTGTTACAGAACTTATAATGACAAAATTTGAGCTTTCTAAAAGGATTGTCGGACGGTCGGTCGATTTGAGCCCACGATGTAGAGTCGCCATCAAATATATCGGAGCGGCCAAGGTACTCAAAAATATCTGGACATGCACTTTATCGCCTTTACAATAGAGACGTTGTTCAGATATTTGTGACCACGTACGAGTACAGCGTCATTTTTTAAACAAAACCAGTGTATATAGGTTCATTGACTTCATTGTTAAACTCAGGCGATTGGTAGGAATTCATTTTGGACAACTATGGGCTTGGGTGTATGCAACTGATTGTGATTATATGTTTAGGAATATGTTACGTATGTAGAAAGTACTTAAAATAGTTTGTCACTCTGCACCAAGTACCCGCTAGGCATCTGTGTGTAGCGTAGTTCTGCTACGAAGCGGGAAATCGCTGGAAATGGCTACGAGCATGGCGCGTAGCGAACTGGTGCCGTATTCTAATTTTAAAATACATAAACAATACATTAATTATTTTAAACCAAAAAGAATCGACTTCACTTAGATTCCATTTTTAGGGTTCCGTACTTCGAAAGGAAAAAACCTCACTTTGGTGTCTGTCCGTCCGTCCCGTCTGTCAAGACCCTTTTTCTCAGGAATACGTAGAGGTATCAAGCTGAAATTTATATTAAATACTAAGGTTTACTGTCCCTTAGAGTTGTGAAAAAATCAAACTTGTACGCTAACGTAATCAAAAGATACAGCCGTTTATGCCGCAAATTTTCGAAACTCGCAAGGGAATCAAAACCTACAGGGTACTTCCCGTGAACTCAGAATCTTGAAATTTGGTACGAAGCAAGCTTACAGTACAGATAAAGGAAAAATTTACTAAAACCGTACATTTTTAGTTATATCATATAATAAAAATATTTTTAATAATTTTATTGTTACTATCCCTTTCCTCATGAACGCGTAGAGGTATTAAATTGAAATTCATATCAAACACTCAGGTCTATAATATCTTTAAGCTGTAAAGGTTTGTACGGAACCCTCGCTGCGCGAGTCCGACTCGCACTTGGCCGGTTTTTCCAAAAGGAAATGCCCGAGCCACCTGTAAAAAATATTTAAATCACTATTAGCGCAATAATTGGAGCATTTGCCTTACAAAAGGTGGAGTAGAAAATGTTTTAATGGTTATTGGTAGGCTATAGGGTGGTTATTAAAATACTAGATTTGAGACCTTGAGGGGGGGGGGGGGTGCGTTGGCCGCCATCTTGGTTTAAGCGTGCCATAAGTCCGTTTTTGAACCTTGGCGCTTAAACGGTTATCAATATGCCTAAAATGTCTATGCAACGTATCAAGAACATAAAATTGTCTACAATATTTCCATACACAATACATCTGTAAGTCTTACAGATATAATGATACAGGGGGTGAAAAAGTGTATATTTTCTTATATCATAAGAATTTTATTTATTAGCTTCAAAGTTTTGTTCTTCGAGATAAGGAAATGAAGTCTCTAACACAGTTTTGTCATCTTCTAATGATTCTTTTAAAAGATATTCAAAAGTTGAATTCACCCCTAGAGCGCTTATAGAGGGGGTGAAAGTAGTAAGTCTCACACACAAAATCAGTGTTCTATTACTCATCATAAAAAAACTACTAGGCGTTGTCAGGTATAGCTATGGATCAATTAGGGTATAATTAATTTAGATTTGACAAAAAACATATGCTTTCATACAAAAAAAAAAATTAAAATAAAGTGCTTGAAAATATTTTTATTTTTTTAAACTTCATATAACTGTCAAGTTATTATTAAAATATCGTATAGGCTTTAGCATTTTGTACACAATGCTTGAATAGTTGACTTTATGACAAAAATGTCTACGAGAAGTATAAAGACAATGAGTATGAGTAATTTTTTCCTTCTTGTAACTTTGTATCTTCTAAGACGTACAGAATAAATACAAATACAAAAAAAAATAGAGTCTTTATAATTTTCGTAGACATTTTTGTCATAAAGAGAGCTGTTCAGGCATTATGTAAAAAATGCTAAAGCCTATACGATATTTTAATAATAAGTTAACAGTTATATGAAGTTTAAAAAAAAAAAAATTCAAGCACTTTCTTAAAAAAAATATATTTTTTTCTATGAAAGCGTTTATGTTTTTTGTCAAATCTAAAATCATTATACCCGAATTGATCGATTGCTATACTTGACAACGCCTAGTAGTATTTTATGATGAGTAATAGAACGTTGATTTTGTGTGTGAGACTTACTACTTTCACCCCCTCTATAAGCGCTCCAGGGGTGAATTCAACTTTTGAATATCTTTTAAAAGAATCATGAGAATATGACAAAACTGTGGTAGAGACTTCATTTCCTTATCTCGAAACACAAAACTTTGAAGCTAATAAATAAAATTCTTATGATATAAGAAAATATACACTTTTTCACCCCCTATATCTTTATATCTGTAAGACTTACAGATGTATTGTGTATGGAAATATTGTAGATAATTTGATCTTCTTCATACGTTCCATAGAAATTTTAGGCATACTGATAATCGTTTAAGCGCCAAGGTTCAAAAACAGACTTTTGGCACCTTTAAACCAAGATGGCGGCCGCCCCCCCCCCCTCAAGGTCTCAAATCTAGTATTTTAATTACCACCCTATAGCCTACCAATAATCATTAAAATATTTTCTACTCCACCTTTTGTAAGGCAATGTATGGAGATGATTCCCCAATGATTGGATTATATAGGTATGCCTATAATATTTAAAGAGTTCCCTCGATTTCTCCAGGTTCCCATCATCAGATCATGACATGGTTACAATGGGAACAACTGTGAAGTATACTATTTTAAATAAAATAATAATTTTCCAAATCGATCCAGCCGTCTTCGAATACATACATAAAATAATTATTTTACATTTTTTTTTTAAAGTGGGTATTCCACACATACATTAGTATGTTATTCAATCAAATACAAACATTGAAAAAATAATCAACCCAGTTGGACTTGGACCAACATCGATACGCCTTACCGGGGCTCGATATCGCTTTACCAATTAAGCTATGGGTTCAGTTACCGAGCTGACGAAATTCTCAATGCCTTCAATCATCTTTTTGCATTTATTTTTACATCGACTTTATAGCAGCCGTAAGCGACATCTAGGTGCCAACCACTAGAGTTAGATACCCTTCCCGCCGACCCTTTTACAAGTGTCACAACAGAAATAACAGATGGCGCCTGCTATCAACTCATAATTATTTTACATTTTTTTTTTTTTTTAAAGTGGGTATTCCACTCATACATTAGTATGTTATTCAATCAAATACAAACATTGAAAACATTGAAAAAATAATCAACCCAGTTGGACTTGAACCAACATCGATACGCCTTACCGGGGCTCGATATCGCTTTACCAATTAAGCTATGGGTTCAGTTACCGAGCTGACGAAATTCTCAATGCCTTCAATCATCTTTTTGCATTTATTTTTACATCGACTTTATAGCAGCCATAAGCGACATCTACGATCGGCTACGAGCGTAGCGCGTAGCGAAGTGTGGTACGGAAATAGTTAAAGTTAGAATACGGCCCCTGCTGTTAGGCGCGGATCCAGGATTTCGTGCAGGAGGGGGCGCACTTTCCTCTTTCGTTCGGGGGGGTGGGGGGGGGGGGGCTTTCCTTCACAAAAAATCTCGCGGTCTCTACCTATGGGCACCGCAGTATACGAGGTTTGCGTATCCGTGCATGCCTGCTACATGCTCGCTGTACAGAAAGTGTTAACACATTCAAGGCCATCATTAAGCGAAGACAGGAAAGGAAAGGAGTGGGTACACTCAGCAACCACTCTTATCTGATCATTGGTGGACCTTATGTATATTGGGTTGGCTTACGAATTGTCAATTAAGTGTGGATTAAATTGGAACGTATTTCTACGAAGTTCTTTATGGCTTATATATAATATAACATCGTGAATGTAAAATATCCGCCATGTTTTTAATTGAAATTTTAAAATATTTTATCTACTTCATCTTTATGCCGTTTGATTTAGATAATTTTACAGTTTGTCAGTAGGAGCGTATTTCGTCAAAAATAAAATGTTGTTTCTGTGTCATGACTTCATGAGCTTTTATCAAAACAACTCGAGTTAGGATTCTATATTCAGTAAAATAAAACATGGACCGTTTTTGTTTTTAAGTTTTACAAGTCTGTCATATATGGTCCAGTAACTTTATAGAATCATCGTGTGCGTCAAATCCGGTAGAACCCTACCCGGGCCCTACGGAAGACCAGCGCCGGTTTTTAAGCTGGCATTATGCTGAGTTGGGTCCATTTTGTGATGCACGTTCATTGTTTGTTTTCATTGTTATTGTCTCTCAATGTTCATGTATTAAGCGTCACAAATAAATGTTTTTATCTACACTCATACTGTAAGTACTCTAAAATGCGTTCAAAAACCGTAGACAATGACAAGCATTACAACAAACGATTTAACTATGATAAGTTTCTTATCTGCGGCAGTAACGTAATTTTAACGTTGCATGCTCAAATATTGTTAAGCACTGAGTTTCAAATTTGGAACATCGAATTTGATAACATAATGTTACCGGCATGGCCAACTCGATTGGTCCCGCGCGAGCGCCGGCACGATCGAGTAGGCCATGACGGTACAATGGCGGTCATTCTATGGTTTCCGAACACTTAATTTAATATATATAATATGAGTGTAGATAAAGCAGTGTATGCAACTGTACGTAATTAGGCCTTAAAACACTCGTGTGATCTTATTATGAAATTCGCCTGCGGCTCATTTCATAAAACCACACTCATGTTTTAAGGACCCTTATTACGTAACAGTTACATAAACTACTATTATTCTTCTTTTCAAAACTTTTTAACCGTAAGTACAAATATATAAATTACAGTACTAAATAGAAACACATATAGGTTTCCTAATTTAAAATATCATCTCGCCAAGTAGCTACACAATGTGACGATAACATATAATTTTTAAAGCAAACCCAGCACATTAAACTAGTATGCAAAGCAGGTCAAAGTTGGTCCGGCTTTTAATTTATGTTAGCTTTTCCGCGCCTCGAGGATTAAAATGTGGACTTTTCTCTTTCTCATTCAATTCCTACACCTGCCGCTTTTTACTTAAAATTGCCTTTTTAACAATATTAATTTCGGCAGTATTTAATGTTTTTGCTAGTGCCCTCGCTTTTGTGTCTACTTAAATGCCCTTGACTTTATTTTGATCTGTTAATTGGAATATTTTGACCTTTTCTAAACGGAGTTGAAGTAAGTAGGTACTTTTAATTTATATTGTCTGCAGTGGAATAGGTTTTTAATTTAATTTGACTTTCATTAAAGTATTTCATTATCAATAGGGGATGTATAGGGCCTAGTTTCCCCTCTGGGTTGAAAGGTCAGATGGCAGTCGCTTTCGTAATAACTAGTACCATACGTCAATTCCTGGGTTACCGAGCGGACCCCAGGCTCAATAGAGCTGTGGGAAAAAGCCGGACAACTCTAGGAGGATGATGGTGGGATGTATATTTGTGGATGAGTTTAGTAAAAATCCCACTTCGTCAAATTTACATGGACACGCTATTCTTTCACTAACAGATAGCGTGTATTGTGAAGTTTTAGAAAGTATCAACAAAGTGGGACCTTTTCCCCTGGATTGACACATTTAAGGCAGTCAGCAGCAAAATTAGCTTAGTAAGAGTTCATACTCGAAGGTTCTACCTTGTTAACAAAAATGTCAATTCAAGAAATTTTTAATAAGAATGTCACCCGAATGGCTAGTTTGGCTCATTCTCAAATAAAATTGTACTTGTACCTACCTGTATAATGTGTGGCGCCCTCGCACTCTCCGTAACATGACACCGTAGATCTATGAAACCCTACTATTTAATCCAAGGTGTAGGGTTAATAAAGACATGTTCTTGGGATTTGATAACTTTTTTGCAGTGAAAATTTATTATGAGATTGTGAGTCTTGGCCGCCAATTTCACATGAAATGTGGTGGTGGGATGATGTTTTTTAGATAGAAAAAGACTCGCTGTGTGACAGGTTGTGCGATTAAATCCTTGCACTGCGTAAATTGAAACCGCTGGTTTTTAACGCTGTGCCCAGGCAGGCGTACTTTAAATAATTTCACTCAATTTTGACTCACGGTGTGGTCTTGTGGGGTAACTCAAGCGATGCAAAAAGGGTATTGCTTATACAAAAACAAGCTGAGGACATATTCGGTAGTCACTTAAAGCGTTAACTTACGAGTAAGCTACCGAGGGCATGCTTGTTGCATTTTTTAGGAGAAACAATGTTCCGCAAAATCAGCTATCTAAAGGAGGTAGTAGGTAGTATAGATTTAACATATTTATAAAGATGTTTATTTTATTATTATGGCGCCATCTACGTGTTACTTTATGCGTCTATCCTCATTTAAATGAATAAAATTGTGGGTAAATAAAGTCCCCCCTAGTACATTCAAAATTGGACAGCATGCAAAGTTATAAACTTAAAAAAACCGACTAAGAGCGTGTTATGAGCAACAATTACAAAATTTAGGTTTCAGCATAAACACGTTAATTCATAACATGTTATAATAATGTAATAAATTGAACTAAACTTATTTCTGCGTAAGAATTCGTAACATAATATAAATGTGACCTGTAATTATTATGTAACAAGAAACAATAAAATTAATCCAATTTCCACCAACAACACGATAGTAATTGTTTCGCCCCAAATTGCCACATAATTACCTCCTCTTTAATGAAAGAAAACATTTTCAACACGTGTCGTAATTTATTTTGATGGCCTTGTAAACAGCTATTGTATTGTGAACAAATTATTTGAAGGGAAATAACTAAGGTGGCGACTTCCAGCGAATCCGTAATTTGGATGGTACTCGAACTTAGGAATAATGATTTGTTATCAAAATGATTTCAGTTGTCATCAAAATGAAGTCTAAAATAAAAAGTGTAATTCTGATCAATAATGTAACAAAACGTTTGACTTATCACGTCCAACTTGAATAACATTTTTTCAAATTTATTTCTTATGAACTGTATAATAAATTTGATAACTAGAAAAGCATGATCTGAATAAGCCAAACGTCACCTTTGATAGACCCAAATCTGTTAAAATTAAACCAATGATAAAATTAAATCTTAAATTAAACCAATGATAAAATTTGAGTAAGCCTAATTAGGAAAAAAAATCAAAATCTGTATGCATTTGTTATTTTTAAGCACAATATTTGAGAAAAAGTATGTAATATTAAAGAGTGAAAAACAAAGAAAGCACCGACTAAATAAATACGACAGCAGAGAGTTGGGCATGACGTTAGGACATAAGTTTTCCAACCGCATATGTTACCGCTCGTGTATAGTTCACATCATATCAAGTGAATTACTTTGGTTCCACCAGTCCAAGAAAAGAAGGTAGAAAGGTAGGTAGATACCATTGGTGTAAAGTACGGAAGACAAGTCATAAAAGGCGCTGGTGCAATATCGAGAGCTACTCATAAATCCAGTTTCCGATAGAAACAAGTTCTCGTTACCTGCTATCGACCTGTCTGGTTTCAGGAAGCGAAAATTGTAGAAATTGCAATTTTCAACGCGATCGGTTTCCATCCGCTCAGCTGGCCGATATACTAATATAGACGGAGAGCTAGCACGTCAGATATGACACAATAATTAGAGCAACGATACCCCTCTAGTCAGTTTGCTATACTATGCTTTTTTCTAGATCTCATCAGGAGCTGTTAAGTCGTGGAGGTCAAATAATGCAACTTCAAAAAACAAATCCTAGAGTTCTGGGTTTGATGCAATATTATGAAGAAATATATAAATAATTAGATTATATCATTGCCAAAAGTTTCTGTTGGGTATATAATGTTATTCATAGTTTGTCGCCTACTGTTTTTGTTTCCTTAATAATACGCAATGTTTTTTATTCTAATGTTACAATTAGGCCCTGTCCTTTATAACTCAGACAACTTCGGCAGTTTTTACCTATTTTGGTATAACTATTCTCCATTTCAAAAATGTTGCCGGTCTGTCACTCTGACCTCCATCCATTAAAAGCTGCCAGATGCCCGGATTTAGCAATAAGGATAATATAGCAATCTAACCAGACGGGTTTGGTTGCTCTCATTATTGTGTCACATCTGACGTAGGTAGCTCTTAGTCCACAATATTGTGTGTGCATTCTGACATTGTGTAATGTGGATGAGATTACCTATATTCCCTTTAGATTCCCGTAGACTTATAACATTCTGATAGTACAATTTTTTAATACTCTCCCTACCATTGCGACAACATACAAAATTGCAACTATACTCATCAAATTATATACCAGATATAACGACATTGCCAAGCCACATTGCTTTTACTTCTAGATAAAATATTTTCCATTAAACTCGTGAGAGAAGATAAATAGATACGTAAATGCAAAATAAATGTTATCGCAACATAAACGACGAATATCTATTAGTATATCATTTTTGTAAACACAGCAAAGACTTAGGCTCGGTTGCACCAAAGACAGACGGCTGCCACCGTTAAAACCTTCGCTAAATTTAATTGTATGGAAATTTTCATAGTACCCTGCCGGGTGACGCTGATGAGCTCGTCAAAAGTGGTAGGTGCAACTGGCCCTAAGTTAGCATACGGTTACAATCCCAAATCATATCAATTATGCAGTTTATAATCAGTTTATCAGTTTGTCATATAGTTTACAAAAACTATTTAAATCCTAAAACCCTTAGTTCCTATGATGACCCAATAAGTGAAGGGACGTAAGAACAGGGCCAAATCTATAGAAAGGTTGATTGACAGTGTGAGAGATGATATAAAAATAAAAGATGTGAATGAGATGACGGGTGACAAAGAAGTTTGGAAGAAAAGACATGCTGCGCCGAACCTAAGTAAATGGGATAAGAGCAAGCAAATAATGCTGATGATGAGGATAGTTCAGAAGATTAATCAAAACATTATCTCTTCGGGTGCTATCTCACCATTTATTAGAAATAATAGATTTTATAATTTTGATGTAAACATTATTCTCATTTGTTCCAGGCGGAGTTTGGGAGAAGCAATTATGCCGCGATTGGTGCCATTCACTTGTTGCCTGATTATTGTATTTACCACGCTTATAGGTAAGTGCTTCTATGGTAAATTCTCTATCTTTTACCCCATTTTTAAACGTTTTAAAAATAAATTTAGGTAATTTTGTAAAAAAGGGGATGTATTAATTTTCTAGAATGGCAAACATTTGATACAGGTTCAAATTAGCTAGGCAAAATTAGCGCACATTTTTATGACTAAAAAAACACGCAACATAAATTCTTCCTATGCTACCTACTTGATTTTACCAAAGTATTAAGTCAGGGATATGCATCCGAGACTGCGTTTATTGAAAAAAAAAATGAAAGTGATATATGATAATATGATGATGATTATGTTTTTTTTATTCACAGATGAGGGTAACGGAAAATGGAAAAGTAAAAACAGGGAAAATCTCCAGAAAGACATCGCTAAGTTCCAGGAAATGGCGGGTAATAATATTAACATTTATTTGGCTGAGGGATTTCTTTGATGCTTTTATTATGTCGAACATATCAATGAATATAAAAAAATAAGTAATGGAATTTGATAAATGACTGGTAAACATAAAATAACAGGGAACGAAAAAAATCCCAATAAACGATAAAGTACAATAAAACATAACTAATAACAGTAATAATAGCTACAATAGGTATAAATCTCAGTAGGTAGAATAGAGATAAAAAAATTGTCTTAATAAATGATACATTATGCCTAGCTAAAATTTTCATTAGCATCCTGTTCCCGTTGCAAAGGAATGATGCTTGTGGCATTTCCTATTTGTGTAACTAAATTGAAGATATTTTATCCGCATATCGTAAATATTATTCAATTTTTGTGTTGTACTTCACTTGTATTCACAAATGGATTTCTTTGCAGAAAAAATCGAAGATGAAATTGAAGACATCTACGATGAATATTCTGATAACTGGGTCAAGAACGAATATTATTCCAATGACGACTCTTCTGAAATTTCTGATTCACACAATGCTCGGAATACAAACAATATCAATATCTTCGATTTGATTGGTAATTCTACAAACAATGTAATCGAAGGCAACAATACACCTGCGCCAGAAAGTACTCTAAAAGAAAATGTCACGTTTAAAATTGATACAGCAAAAATAAATTCGAATGAACAGGCTAATATTAGCTCCAAATGGCCAAAGTTTGAAGATATTTTACTCGACATGGGAAAAAAGTATGATTGGAAAAACGACAGATGGATAAAAGTGAAAAAGAAAGCCAACCAATCTAGCGAAGAAAATCATTTAGCATTCCATGAAAGACATTTTAGCTACAAAACTGTTAAATTAAATAGAAGTAAAAGCAGACGTAACGTCGTGATAGCAGTTACGGCGGTAAGATAGGACGTGCCAAGTCGTCCGGGTCTCGAATTGTTAGAAAAATCTATTTTTATTAGTCGCTGAGGGACCAAAGCATGTCTAGTCGGTAATCGGTTTAATATTGAATTGTAGCATTCAGGATTCTGGAACGAAGGAATGGCTAAGTGTTCCCATTAGCAATTTTGTAACGCTGAAAATGTGTTAGTTTATCTTAACTGTATGCTTTCGCTCTTATGGTCATGTGCCATTTTAAATTAACTTAACCCCCATAGTATTGAAAGCGTATAAGACGCAATTGTCGGGATGTTTACAAAAACAACACAACTACATTGGGCATGATTTTACAGGAGATCGATAGAACTAAATTTCTCTTTAAATAATAATGATTAAAGCTTGATTTTCAGGGACGATAAAGATATATGGCCACAAAGTTAGGAATATCCCTTTGTTTGTTTTAAGGCAGTTTATTTTTTGGAAAAGATATGAAAACATTATTTGTCACGTATGCTATTTTTGTAAAATTTTGGATAGTTACGTTGTTTTTCTGCAATAAGAAACATATTTGTGCTGAAAATATTATTTTTATACAAATTTTTCGTTTCATCTATAATTATTAATTAATTTATAATTTATTTTATTATTATTCCTAATTCTGCTGTTTTTATTGTCACTCGTTAAGGATATAGTACTATGCAGGAAGTTTTAATGGCAATTTTTCGACACACGGAATAGTTTTTGGACAAACTTTTTTTCGCAGCTCCTTTGGAGACGAACATGATGACATCAAAAACACAAATCCGCCATAAATGTTAGTAATGTTGTTTTTGTAAACGTCCCTTCAATTGCTTTAAATACTATATGAAGGTTCGGGGGAAAATGATAAGAGTTGTATTATTTAAAGTTGATATAATATAGTTTGCCTACTAATTAATTAAACGAGATAATTTAACTACACACATTTTTTAAAATTTAAATGTGTTGATATAGCACCACGGCACTTTGAAAGTGGAAAGTTAAAATCGTTTAAACTGTTTTCGTTTTTACCTGAACACTTCATTTACATATAAATAACATAAATTACGTTTAGTAGATCTGTTATCTAGTATAGGTAGGTACATAAGTTCAATACAATAATAAACTTAACACTCCCTGTTCGTGAATTCATTTGAATAAAAAAAAACGGAGTATTTTAAGTGAGTCTCCAAATGAAATGTTACACAATAAAAATAAATCATTATTATTTACACCTGCGTTGTATTATTCAAAGAAACCCAAATTGTAAGACAAAAACAACATTACAAATTACAAACCACTGGAGTAATTTTCACTTTACTAAATTGAAAAATGAGTCTTTCCACGTAAATTTTAAGATTCAATATTCTACGCCTCAAGTAATGGAAACAGGGTGTAAGGTGAAATAATTGACTTATTCATCATACTCATCCCTGACCTCTTTTTCGACTCCCGTCTTATCCCATTCCTTTTATTTATTACAGACATGTGTTATCCCTCGCCTTGGGGACGACAGATGGGAGTTTCCCTAATTATGTTGCTTTGTGTATTATAAATAAGGATAAGTGTATGTCAAAGCTTCTTTTGTATTCTAAAGAAATCAGGTGGTGAAGTAACATTTTTGATGTAAAATAAATATAGGAGATGTAAGGAAAATGTTTACAGATGTGTCTTTGTAGAATTTACTCTGAAAAGGCGGGTTTGTCTTCATTAACAGAGTTCGGTTACCTCATTAAAGTCTTCTTATCTTTGTATGAATAATGTAAACTTGCTGTACTAGAGTCAGTAATTAGTAAATTAAATTGGAAGAACTATGGACTATACATTGACGGCAAATACTTAAGCCACTTACGTTTCGCAGACGACTTAGTCCTCTTTTCTGAATCCAGCGTGCAACTTCAACACATGATCGAATCACTGAACTCAGCAAGTAAACAAATTGGACTTGAAATGAATCTCACAAAAACAATGGTGATGACGAATAGTAACAAAACAAATATTCTGGTCGATAACGAACTACTTGCATTCGTAGACCATTACACTTACCTCGGCAAACAAATAGGTTTTTCAAGAGACTACAACGAATAAGAAATAGGGCGAAGAATTCAACAAACTTGGAATAAATACTGGAGTCTGAAAGAGATATTTAAAAGTACTTTGCCAATAAATATTAAAACTAGAGCCATGACGTCATGCCTATTGCCTTGTTTAACGTACGCGTGTCAAACATGGAAATTTACTGCAAATGTGAAGAAAAAAATAACATCTTGTCGAAGAGGGATAGAGCGCAGTATGCTAAATATAAAAAAGTTGCAAAAAATACGGCATACAAAAATACGCCATGTAACAAAAGCAACTGACGCTCTTACTTTTCCTCGAAAGCTAAAATGGAAGTGGGCGGGGCACGTAGCACCACTTCAGGACGACAGGTGGACCAGAAGAATAACATCATGGAGGGGTCCAATGGGAAAACGTCGCAAAGCAAGACCTCATACGAGATGGGCAGACGACGTCGTCAGGACCGCTGGCCCTTCATGGCAACAAATAGCCCAAGATAGAGAGGTGGAACCGTTTGGAGGAGGCCTATACCCAAACAGGGGTTCTTGCAAGAAAAGAATAAAATAAAATTAAAACTACTATACAATTAACTGTACTATACAAAAAAAAACTACATTAGATATTATTGTCTTCGGTTGCCGCGATAGTTATTCATGAAATAAAACAATTAAAAACGGATTTTATCGCGTGTATTGAGTTTAAATTACATCCCGACGTTTCAAACACTTTACAGCGTTCGTGGTCAACGGGTCGACCCGTTTTATTTCATACATTAGATATTACTTAAATTGTACTTTTGATATTAAGTTAGAAATAAAGGCTTTTTTATTTTTATTTTTATTATTTTATAATGTAAACTTGCAACGTGATTTCTCATTTTGTATTGCTAAAATACAAAATAACGAACGCACTAAGCACAAAATGTTTATATATATATTAACGTATGTATGTTTATCTACACCAATATCATAAATCCTCTATTCCGCGTTTGGAAATCGTATGCAACTACCACCATTATTGCAACCAGTAACGTAACATCTCTGACAGTGTGGTAAAAACGTATGAAAATCCATTACCCACGGCAACGTTACCAAGATCCGCGCTCTCCCCGACCGCCGGCACGCGCCCGCGCGACGGCCGACACAATCGAGTTGGTCATGGCGGTGCAATGGCGGTCATTCTACTGGTTTCCGAACACATCATTTAGGATTTATAATATGTGTGTAGATAAAGTAGTGTATGGCAACTGTACGTAATTAGGCCATAAAACACTCGTGTGATCTTATTACGAAACTCGCCTGCGGCTCGTTTCATAAAACCACACTCGTATTTTAAGGACCCTTATTACTAGAGAGCGGATTTGAAGTAGCGATCTCAATATTAATATGGATATGACTGGTATATGTTATTATTTTTTCTACACACAAACATACATCGGAATCAAAAAGTAAAAACCTTGTATAAAAACTCCTTTATTTAGAATAAAATACTTTTCTTTAAATGTAGTTTGTTGCAAAAATAACTTTTATTTAATCTAATTATTTAGCTAAGATTGCGGTGTGCGGTGTAATAATAATAGACTGTAAGACGTTATATAAACAACATGACATGTATATAACAAATTGCACTAGTCATATCCATATTAATATTGAGATCGCTACTTCAAATCCGCTCTCTACTTATTACGTAACAGTTACATAATAGTAGTTTATGCAACAGTTGTATAAGAGGGGTCAAAAAAGGTGAGTGGTGTGGGTAACAATTTGAGCCGTAGGCGAAAATTGTTAAGAAAAACGCCACGAACATTTTTTGACCTACTTATACGACGTTGCATACAATACTTTTTCTACGACTACACTTACTTTTACATAAAATGCGAAATTGAAAACTTCATGGATATCGCAGTTATTTTGTCAATATAATCAACAATCATTTAAGTTTTACCTTTTAAAACACTATTTTTCAAGAATACTAACATTACTCACACAAATACACACGTCGTTATTTGATCAATGATTAAAGAGCTGCAGAGATTAGTAAAAATACCTGAATTACTTTCAAAGTTTACAGTTTGCCCCAACAAACGTAAAATAAAAACTACAAAGTGTCTGTGGTTCTTTTCATTTTTTCTTTTTTAAAGTTTTTTTTTCTAAAAACGCTGCGTTTATTTAGGTTGCTTAGGTTGGCAGTAATTTATTTTGTCCTATATAAATGTGCTTGCACGCGATTACACGATACTATTTTGGCGCTTTTATAGAACAAGTGTTATTTTGGGCAATAGACTAGATAGACTTTTCTTCGAGTATATTATCTATGTTCTTATAAAGGTGTTGACGAATGTATAAATGACAGATAAAAGTGCAGGAGTAGAAAAACTACTATTACGTGTACAGTCGTACAGTCAGCAGCAAAAGTAGTTTATCGGGTGAGGTGCTCAAAATGAAGTTACGGTGCCGTACTCTCATTTTAAAAGACATAAACAATACGTTATAATTTTAAACAAAAAAGAACCGACTTCACTTAGCATCCACCTTTCCAACAGCAAATGCTCGAGCTGCTGTAAAAAATACTCAAATCAAATCACTATAGGTGTGCCAATAATAGTTGAAGAGTTCCCTCGATTTCTCCAGGATCCTATCATCAGATCCTGACCTGGTTACAATGGGACCAACTGTGAAGTATACTCTTTCAAACAAAAAAATATTTTTTCAAATCGGTCCAGCCGTCTTCGACTAATCGGTGAACATACATAAAAAAAAATAGCCAAAAAACAAAGATCCCGACGAATCCCGATCTATTTCAAACCCCCAATACACAATAAATAATTAACCAATATTGAAGTTGTATTGGAATAATTGTCAAGCAAATTCTGATATTTCTGATTCAGTAGTGTAACCGTTAGCTGTAATGCGTAGTTAATGCATTGGAGTTGTATTGAATCGTGTCTAGACCAGGGATCGTTACCGGTATCCTCAAAACCGGTTGTAATTTGGGTTTAACCGATTATACTTGAATTTCACTATTTATATTGCTAAAACCATGAATAGCGGTAAAGTATTACCGGTATTCAAAAGCATTATCGGTGTTTGCAAATGACATGTTTACCTGTAATCGATTTTATTAGCGGTATAAGAAGTCAAAAGACAAGCACCTAAAAGGCATAAGACTCGAAAAGTCAGAAATTAATTTGTGAAATACGACACTTTGTACTACTACTTTATTTAGTTGGTTTATTTGTAGAAATTTTGAAATAGGAACGCCTTAAGGCGGAATCAGACGGTTCACTCGGATGAACATTCAACCGAGTGAACCTCGGGTGATTGTTCGGCACTTTTGGTTCACTTTATGATCAGACGTGTCACTTCGGGTGAAAGGTGCGGAATTAAACATAAAAATGAACGAAAAATGAACCGTCTGATTCCGCCTTTAGCAGAATGCGTATTATGGTTGTCATTTTATCGCCTATCTCGTCATGCGTCACTTTCGCACTTACATACTTTTTAGAACGTGACAGCTATGGTGACAGGTGATAAAAAACCGACCATATTAGACTAGCAGGTCTGTCGTCTGTCGTCGAACTAGTCGGTTAGGTATAAATTCGGCCCGATAGAGACCGTAACTTAGATACAGATGTCTCACTCGCACTAGTAATAAAATTGTCATTCATTGAATATAGGTATTGAATACCGGTAAAGAATACTGAAATTAGGACTTGAATTGTCATAATGATATTAGCAATATTAAAATAATATCTCTTATTTGAATACTGGTATAAAATTTAAACCGCTATTAGTTTGACAGTTTGTTTACAGGTATTTAATAAAACCGGTTGTGCAATCCCTGGTCTAGACGTGTCTTAAAATTAGAATATGGCCCATGCCCAGTTAATTTTGAACATCTCCCCCACCCGCTTAGCTACTTCTGCTACTGACTTTACCTTAAGCTGCAATTTGTACCAATGCCTACCTTGCGCAGCTTTTGCCTTACAGCCTTGCAATGGTCTAAGAGCTGGCCACGTCAGATGTGACACAATAATGAGAGCAATGAAACCTATCTAGTTAGACTGCTTTACCATCCTTATTGCTAGATCCGGGCATCTGGCAGCTTTTAATGGGTGGATGTCAGAGTGACAGACCAACAAAGTTTTTAAGTTGGAAAAAGGTAATACCAAAATAGGTAAAAAATGCCAAAGTTGTGTATTTTATAGAGGACAGGGCCTATATTTTAACATTAGATAAGAAACCATTGTCTATTATTGCGGAAACAAAAACAGTAGGCGACTAACTAAAAAATGCATTTTACATCATTTGGCACTACTTTCATCGAACAGAACCTTCTGGATATGATATAACCTAATTAATAACATAATTTTCCATAATATTTCATTAAACCCAGAACTCTAGGATTTGCTTTCTTCGAGTTATTTGCATTCTTTGACCTCCACCACTTTACAGCTGCCAGATGTCCGGATCTAGAAATAAGCATAGTATAGCAAACTAACTACATGGGTTTCGTTGCTCTCATTATTGTGTCATATCTAACGTGGCCAGCTCTTCGTCTACAAGGTAGGCGTTGGTCGTTAAGGGCCGGGTATAGGTGGGAGAATTTTCAGATTCTGTCAAAATACCCTGATTCACACACAACCAGACTTCACGCACACTACCACACTTTTGGGGGACAGGTCGTTGACCGCATATACTTTTTTACAGGTTGCCATTATTAGTTTCATACTAATCACACCTCCTTTGAGAAATTTAAACTGTAATGTTTTCCTTTGTAAGAAGACAGAGAAATAACATATTTTATATTGCTTTCCTTGTCTATCCTGTTTATGTCACATGATGTATTATGTTTGATTATAAAAGATTAAATGATTTTTGAAATGAGTTATCGAGATACGTGTTTTGGAAAGTTAGCTAGCCGAACAAACCGCGAAGCACTTCGTTCGTCGAATCGACTATTTGCATCACTCTCTTTCGAATATGCAAGAGCGATGGAAACGGACATAACGAAATGTTGATATTCGAAATTCGCGGTTGGCCTGTTGTAGACTAAAAGTCGCTTATTTATATAGGTAGAAGTGAAAGGAAATATGTCTGAATAACTTCTTAAGAGTTGTTTCGATGGATTGTAGATTGGGTAGGTACGAGTATATATATACATGTATATAACCAATATATATATATATATATATATATATATATATATATATATAATCAATTACCCGTGCAAATAAATCTAAATGTTATCCTATTAATAAATAAATTAATGTGATTTACTAATTAAGTTTCGCATACTTTCGTGTGAATTTTGTTTTTGTACTGGAGCCGGCCATACTATAAATTTATCAAAATTCTTACCGGTTGGCTTCCATTTAGCTTTGTATAGGACATCTTGGAGATCAAGAAAACATAAATCTTAAAGGTCCTAAAGGGCTAGTATGTGCGTGAATCAACTTTTAGGACACTTATTATCTTTTACGATAGGAAAACTTAGCAGACGACTTTAGGATGATACTGATTATGAAGCGTTATAATAAGACTTCCAAAACAAAACCTGGGGCAACATGCTTTGCTAGGTTACGACACAAAAATAAAAATATATATTTTGGTAAACTTGTACATTGAACTTGTACATTTTATTGTACCGTATTCATGCAAATAAATAATTTTGTATTTGTATTTTTATTGAACGTTGGCTTGATTATTTACTTAATAAACATGAACTTAGCCGAATTGTAAACAATCTATTCGTTTAAAAAAAAATACTTTTCTTAAAGTTGATATATTGCGTCAATTTGAAAATACACTAATATTACATTATGTAATTTATCTTTAAGCCTACCTACCGCTCCAAATATTTGCCACACGGTATGGTGCACTTCAAATAACAAATTAAACACCCGGTAGGCGCTGAGGATTTGCTTTTATTTTTTCAAGATTCATAATTATTTATAAGTGAATGTTTTCCTTGCGAAACAGGGAATTTCAAAATAAGTATTTTTTTATTTTACATGTTTTTGCTTCGGAATGGTGTCAAACTTATAGCATAAATGAATTGGGCATCCCTGATTTATACGAAAACGACACCAAACTTGGCCTAGTAGCTTCACTGATGTAGATATCAAGATATAGTTGAGAGCCTCCCCCCCCCCCCCCTAAGATTTTACATCAAAAATCTTGGTGGCTCCACTTCTCAAATCCACCCTTGGGTCCTAACAAATAATCATGCTGAAGGAAATCTCTTGTTCACGAAAGGCCGTTTTTTTAGCTACACCTGCGACTAATAGATATGTTGTAAGTTTTAAGTTACATAAAGCACTTAAACCACCTTAGACGCATATTTGTTTTACCCAGTAGGAAGTATTTTGTGCAATACAGCTTAAAATAAAGTAAAATGTGCTGTAGGACTCCCACTACCGCAATACTTTTACGACCATTTTATCAATTTAAGGACTTAATACAATACATTGTTATTAAATCAAATACAAACATTGAAAACATTGAAAAAATAATCAACCCAACAGGACTTGAACCTGTATCGATACGCCTTGCCGGAGCTCGATCGCTTTACCAATTAGGCTATGGGTCAAGTTACTAAGTTGAGGAAATTTTCAATGCCTTTAATCATCTTTTTGCATTTATTTAGATCTACAGCAGCCGTAAGCGACATCTAGGTACTAACTACTAGAGTTAGATACCCTTCCCGCCGACACTATCGCAAGTGTCACAACGGAAATATAGAGAGCGCTGCTATCAACTCATGATTATTTTTGCATGTTTTTAAAGTGGGGCATTTCACTCATACAATAGATTGTTGTTAAATCAAATACAAATATTGATAACATTGAAAAATTAATAATCAACCCATAACTTGACCCATAGCTTAATTGGCAAAGGGATCGAGCCCCGGCAAGTCGTATCGATGCAGGTTCAAGTCCTGTTGGGTTGATTATTTTTTCAATGTTTTCAATGTTTGTATTTCATTTAATAACAATCTATTGTATCTGTGGAATGCCCCACTTTAAAAACATGCAAAAATAATTATGACGTAATACAAATCTTTAGGACATAGAATTTAAGCCTTTAAATATTAATATCTAAATATGTATTTGCCATTAAAATAATTTTATTTAAGGAATTAATAATATGTTGGTATTTTCAGAATAATCAAACCGTTTTAAAAAAAAGGTCTTAAATAAATAATCTTACACAAATCGACCTGGTCCATGGGTAAGCTCAATAAGGCTTGTGATGTGGGTACTACACGACGATATATATATAATAAATAGACATAGATAAATACTTAAATTC
The DNA here is from genome assembly GCA_947086415.1 of Pammene aurita. Taxonomy (NCBI): domain Eukaryota; kingdom Metazoa; phylum Arthropoda; class Insecta; order Lepidoptera; family Tortricidae; genus Pammene; species Pammene aurita. The sequence goes on from OX352294.1 coordinate 39,398,578, forward strand.
ATAGAAAACATCCAGAACTCGGGAAATATCTGTGATAAACACACAAAAATCGATGGTCTATAATCAAAACCAGCCGCAGAAAAGGGTCTTATTTTTTACAGGATTATAATGTTCGTTTAGTATATTTTAAATAGCACTGTAATCATTTCGAAATGGTAGGCTCAAAAATAAAGAGGATTTTTTTTTACTAATATCGTATTTTTTATTCAAGATATTTATCTGACAGTTGTCTCCATACAAAGTAATTTACAATGTGGGGCAGCAGCTTTCAGGTTACTGTCTTGAATTAAAAATATGATATTAGTCTTAAATCCAAACCGGCTACTAAAATGGACTTAAATCAGCTATGTAGGTATTATTACGTACCTTAAGGATGGTTTCGGTGGATTAGAGTCTTCAAGACCTTTATGAGAAAATGTGTTCATGAATAGAACGCTTCCTACGACACTAAAAATATGGAAGCCGATTGATAGGAAATTAGATAAGTTTAACACCCGTGGCTCCAATACTTGTAGATACTAGATACCATATTTAGGTAGTACATTTTGATTTAAAATTATAGTTATTTACGTGCTTCGTTAAGTAAAACTGCCGAAGTTGTCTCATTTATAGAGGACGGGGCCTATATTTTAACATTAGAACAAAAAACATTGTGTATTATTTCGGAAACAGAAACAGTAGGCGACAAACTATAAATTACATTATACGTCGTTTTGGACTATTTTCTCCCATCAGAAAGTTTTCGCATAATATAATCTAGTTATTTATACAATTTCTCATAATACCGCACTACCAGACTACTAACCCAGAACTCTAGGATTTGTATTCTTAAAGTGGTTTGCATTCTTTGACCTCCACTACTTTACAGCTGCCAGATGTCCGGATCTAATAAGCTTAGTATAGCAAACTAACGTTTCGTCGCTCTCATTATTGTGTCATATCTGACGTGGCTAGCTCTCCGTCTATTATGTTCTTATGTTCTTGGTCCCCAGGTAGGTATGACTCAAAAGTCCCGTTTAAATGTAAACAATGAGTTAAAAGAGCTGGTAGCCTGCTATGATGTCCGATTTTCAATCCGGAGGTCTCGGATTCAAACCCCGGCTCGTACCAGTTATGAAAATTATATCACATGCACTAAATATGATTTCATATGTTACCAGTCGCTTTTCGATGAAGGAAAACAACTTGAGGAAACCATATCTATTTCCAATAAGGCCTACAGGTTTAATTGAGCCGTGGCACAAAGCCGCTAGGAGGATGAGGAGTGAAAATTGTGTAAGTTTAAGTCGGTAAACAACATTGTTTTATAAGTAAGTCATTTATTTGATCGGAGTACATTTGTGCAACGATAGATTAACGTAAAGCAAACATACTCGTATAGAAGGTTCAGGCACACAATCTGCCTGGAAATCGCCAAGAGGCGAATGTAGGTTGGGTCCTCTCGTGCTTTCAATGGCTCTGTTGGGTAGGAGTTGGATGCTGTTCAGATGATGTGTTGAAGTGACGTTAGTAGCCGAGCTCGAATCAAGAGGCGTATAATGAGCTCGCAATGCCCCTTTCTAACTCTGGGTTACCATAACATAATGTATATACGACAATAGATGAATGCGCGTATCAATTTGTACCTATAGTGACTATAGTCTGCAGACGGAGTCGTTCGACGTTCTTCATAGGTATGCGTGCGTTGTGCCAATGCCCATGACCAAAAAAACTGACTTGATTGCTCTCCTCGCCAGATTATCGTATATTGCATTAAATATTTGATTATATCTTTCGTATAAGTTAAAGAATCAAGTCTTTTAATATTAAGTAAATAGAGATTGGAGTTATAATAATATTGTCATTCAAGTATTTTGACGTTAAAAGTCATGTTAAAATGTCGTAATATTGTGACCAGCGTAATAAAAATAAAGTCCAGTAATTAAAAACTAATCCAAAAACTCTTTTAATTTTAAACAGGTTTTCAAGCAATTAATTATGTGGATTCGGTAGAAAAGTGTCTTATATTCAATCGTTAGTTGTATTTTTGTAGTATTACGACGTGTAAATATAAAAAAATCTAATTTAAAAGGACTTACGGTCTTTTTTTGTTTTCCCTGTTTATTTTGAATACGATCTAGCTACTGGTATCCTTTTTGTGTACGTATACGATTTTCTGTCAAAATAAATGCCAAAATGAAACGTCATGGCTGCTCATCCAACAAGACGTCCGCCTGCGACGAGGCCCGTCGGGCATCTGAGTCACAATGACAATTTGACTGATATGGCGAATGTATGGGAATTTTTCAAAAGTTTATATTTACGTTTCAATTTCTTTGTTGTCTTTATGATGAAAAATATGAATATGCCCTGATACACTAGTCTAGTTATCTGGCTTTCAAAATAACATAACCATTGAACCACTGTCGAAGACAAAATTGTATTGCGACGTGTTCTAACGGAACGCCATTTTTTGATTTTTTGGTACATTTGGAGTCGGTTTATAGATAATCAAAGCTAATAAAAAATAAAATATCAATTGGAGCCTCTGCACGGCTTCTTTATGAATACGTAGACATTCATATTATTGCGAATACGTAGCATTAACTATACAAATTCCTTATCATGTGTTGCTAGTTAAAGCTCTGTTGCAGTTTCAATAATTTATTTTCGTACTGTAGTGGGCTGATGGGTTAGTAAAATACGTAAGTCCAAAAGAAGTCACGCAGTAAAGTTTCTCTTCTTAGGGTTCCGTAGTCAACCCTTATAGTTTCGCCATGTCTGTCCATCCGTCTGTCCGTCCGCGGATAATCCCAGTGACTGTTAGCACTAGAAAGCTGAAATTTGGTACTAATATGTATATCAATCACGACGACAAAGTGGTAAAATAAGAAGTGGAAAAAATATTTTATTAGGGTACCTCCCCTATACGTAAAGTGGGGAGTGATTTTTTTCATTTCAACCCTAACGTGTGATATATTGTTGGATAGGTATTTAAAAATGAATAGGGGTGTAGCAAAATAATTTTTTTTTAATGTAAATATTTTCGGAATTAATCGCTCCAGAATTTAAAAAAATTGCGTCCCCCCCCCCTCTAACTTTTGAACCATAAGTTTTAAAAATATGAAAAACATCTCAAAGTAGCACTTTATAAAAAGTTTCTAGGAAATTTTTTTGAACTTGATAGGTTGAATAGTTTTTGAAAAAAAATTACAAAATAATTTCTGAACTAAGTTTGTAATTTAACCGTTTTAACTCTTAAGTGGGAACACTTACTGAGCGTGGCCCGACACGCTCTTGGCCGGTTTTTTGAAATAATATTAATGCCTCTGATCGCTTCATATCTCTTTAAGCGTTTGCTATATTATTTTGTCTGTGTGCAAAAGAACATGAAATATAGGCACGAATGTGAGTAGTCGACACGATTGGCTTAACGGCGCAATGCGGGCGATAACGCAACTACAATAATGGTTCAATCTACGATAAATTAAATACGGTCCCTTTAACAGGCCTATCCGAAGATTGAAGTGTTATTGGTTTCATTTTAATCTTTGATAAATATAAAGGGAATAGATATGGTACCAGGCGCACTATCGTGTGCCATCAAATATAGGTTCCGGCGCCTATATTGAATCAGTCGTGTCATGGCCGCCGAAGAGCGTACTTTCAAGAATAACGACTAAAATACCCGTAAAACATGCCAGATTGTGCCTTTTTTGAATGCTTTAATAGCTCAAAACATAAAAACAAAGCTCACAGAATAACTTTTCATTCGTAAGTACTGTTTTAAATACGCAAACATAATTCTTTATCAAATTTATCAAAAACATTTTTGTTATTGAGTAAGCGAGACAGCTAAATAGGCAGTACCAACACGTGAAACACGTATTTCCGAGTGTCATGCCCCTTTGGATAGCGTTAGCAAATAATATGCTGATAAAAATGTATTTTTATTTCATTCTGTTCTCCTAGTGCTTGAAACCGTTACCAAGCTAAACGTATGTACAAATTATTTATGTATAGAATTGAAATGGTTATGTCCTTTTTTTATTTATACTAAACTATACTATAGTATGCTAAACTAGAGCCTGTTGCATGACAATTTGTGAATTGTAATATTTGCTGAATGTAGGATTCCGTAGATGCCGGCACAATACACCAAATCAAAATGTATTTTTTATAGGATATTTTACGTCCTTTTACTATGAATATACAACTTTTTGAAAAATCTCAAAAATCGCTCAAATAACTCAATAGTTTTTCAATATAGTTTTCATTGAAAGTAATTAGTAGGCCTCACGCTCTTGAATTTTCCCATATTCAAAAGCTAGAAGGATTTTGGGAGCCATTATATCGCGTAAGTTTCAATCGGGACGCGATGACCATTTTTTTAAATCGATTAAATCGCTGCCGTTCTTCAACCCACCAACGGAGAGGCAGCTGACCTTCACGAGGCTTCATTAAACATCACCCTTAACCACTTGACAAGTTATCGCCTGGGACGCGATGACCAACAAAATTTGTTCCTGGCTTACGGTCTATAGAGACTTATTACATAAGCCTAATAGGTATTATACATTATTTTTTTACTTGAAACATCTGTAAATGAGAAAACATGCATATCTATAGTTTTCTAGTCTAGACATAAATTTCGATTTTACTTGTCAAAGCCTTTTAAGCAATTATCTTTAATACCAGATACCAGATAATAAATACGTTTCTAAAAAATATAATTCGTCAGGTGACAACCAAAACTCACTAATTGCAATAAAATTATTAAACTTTTTTTTTATACCACGACGGTGGCAAACAAGCATACGGCCCGCCTGATGGTAAGCAGTTACCGTAGCCTATGGACGCCTGCAACCCCAGAGGATTCGCATGCGCGTTGCCTACCCTTTAAGAACTAAATTCAACCTTGTTTTGTTACTAATATGGTTCATTACGGCTATAAACTTGTGGTAGTAATTAGTGAGTTTTGGGTGTTACCCGATTAATGTAAGCAATTATCTTTAATACCCGAATTACCCGATAATGAAAACGTTTCTAGAAAGTATATTACTTAAATTTCTAACAGTTTTATTTGCTCTTGCTCCTTTAGCCGTGAACACAGTGAATCCTCCTTTTTGTAAAGGGTCGGCAACGCGCATGTGACACCTCTGGAGTTGCAGGCGTCCATAGGCTATGGGTAGCTGCTTACCATCAGGCGGGGCGTATGCTTGTTTGCCACCGTCGTAGTATTAAAAAGTTTTATTTGCTAATGCTACCTTCGAAATTAGGCACCTAGCGCTGATTCCCGAGACTTACAACGCGTTCAGGATAAGTGAATCTTTATTACCATTATGACTATGCACAATCGGAGGTCACACCTTTACATTGGTTTTTTTGAGTCGTGCGCGAGGTAGGCGATGGAAATTAAAGTACTAGGACCACACGTATCATTCGCCGTTTCTGCATAGTGCAATATAACCGTCGCTTACCATACGCGTCTCTTTTGACAAACCATTATTGCATTAAAAAGAGAAACCTCTAGATCCGTAACAACTACGCGAAATCGTAGATGCCTTTATACTGGTTTTTTGAGACGATCGTTCGTTACATATTTCGTTGAACACTGGAATATTCGACTAGAGCACCAGAAGTTTAGAACTAGAGATTGATTCATATTTTAAAAATATAGTATGCTAATTGACTCGACATGTAATTTTCTATCTCGGTCCATCTTGCCCGCTTTCATATTGATGCGACAAGGACTTACTACGATTAATATCAATTCAAGATTTTAATTTTTTCAAACCCAAATGACTCGCTTTTTACTTCTATACGTCATTGTTAGAAATATGACGATTTTGCCTACACTACTGTAAATTATATTAGTTGGTCTCTGTCACATTTTGTGCAATGCGCAAAATATGGAAATCTCGCTTACAAGCCCTTGTTAAGTATATTGGTGTATCTCTTTTACTCCTGGTGCACATGTACAATCGGGTTCATAATTGCATACCCAATTTATCAATGAATTCATTCATAAATTGGGTATGCAATTATGAATCCGATGGTACATTATAGTATTTATAGCAGTATGTAAGCATACAAGTGTGTGGGTGCCGGAACATATTTAAGTTTTGTCAGCTATGAACGTCAGGTATCTTAATCAAAGATTTTAATTTGATATTTAACATCGTCCTTTTCAAAAACAGATTGCTTACCGCCAGTTGCGCGTCTTACATTGGCTGTCAGAATAACAATTCCTTTTGATGACAAATGAAGATCTATTTATCATAAATTCGTCAAATTAAGATTCTTATGTTTGAATAACGCTTCTAGCATAGGAAGTGTTTTACTTTTTTGAATGTGAAAATGATCAATTGCATGTGGAATTTTATCTCTAATAAAAACTAATGCAAGTGAATAAATACCTATATCGTGTAAAAACTTACACCTATCCCAATCCTTGAATTTCGATGAAACATAAGTGTTATCTTCATTAAAACATCTAAATCTGTCGTGTATTCTATACTTATCTATTTTCTTTCTACGAAGTAATAACTTAAACTTTCCAAACTGTTTACTAAATATGCAAAAAAGCTCTACTTTTGCGAAAATGCCTCGAGATTGGTACTTAACATAATGACAGACCCGTGCTACAATTCCGAAAAATGTGCACGCGAAATAGAAATTTATTACGAAACCTTCGCTACGATCGAAAAATTTTGTAAAAACAAGAATATTACAACAAAAACACGGTTTATTTTACCTTTGCGGGCAGGTTGTCAAGCATAAAAACGAGAAAGTGTTCTTATAAAACATTGCCGGGAACAAGATAAAGGTAAAGCTCTCGAATTAATTTTCTTAGATAATATTAAACTCAAGGCAATGTCAGGGATTAAAATGTTTGGTAAAAGATGCCTTCATTATATTTTTTATTTTATTTCATACCACGACGGTGGCAAACAAGCATACGGTCCGCCTGATGGTAAGCAGTTACCGTAGCCTATGGACGCCTGCAACCCCAAAGGATTCACATGCGCGTTGCCCCCTACCCACCCTTTAAGAACCTATATACTCCTTTTTTGAAGAACTCCTTTTTAGGGTTCCGTAGTCAACTAGGAACCCTTATAGTTTCGCCATGTCTGCCCGTCCGTCCGTCCGTCCGTCCGCGGGTAATCTCAGTGACCGTTAGCACTAGAAAGCTGAAATTTGGTAATAATATGTATATCAATCACGCCGACAAAGTGGTAAAATAAAAAGTGGAAATTTTTCTTTTATTAGGGTACCTCCCCTATACGTAAAGTGGGGAGTGATTTTTTTTTTCATTTCAACCCTAACGTGTGATATATTGTTGGATAGGTATTTAAAAATGAATAGGGGTTTACTAAAATCATTTTTCGATAATGTAAATATTTTCGGAAATAATCGCTCCAGAAGTAAAAAAATATGCGTCCCCCCCCCTCTAACTTTTGAACCATAAGTTTTAAAAATAAGAAAAAAATCTCAAAAGTAGAACTTTATAAAAACTTTCTAGAAAAATTATTTTGAACTTGATAGGTTGAATAGTTTTTGAAAAAAAATTACAAAATAATTTCTGAACTAAGTTTGTAATTTAACCGTATAAGCAGGTGTTTATTGTACCTGTAATTTCTACAAAATTACAATAAAATGACGTGCTTTCAAATAAAGTAAAAACGGTGAAAATCGGTTCACGCAATAAAGAATTATTCAATAAAAATCATCTTCCATACTTTAAGCTCGCGCGCAATAGTTTACTTAATTTGCCGATAGATGTCGCTGTACGTGGAACTCTCGTATCATATGCTACATGGCGGTGTTATTAACTCTTAAGTGGGGACACTTACTGTGACGGACGGAAAACTACGGAACCCTACACTGAGCGTGGCCCGACACGCTCTTGGCCGGTTTTTATATTAAAAACAAAACGGCGTTGGAAATAACTTATAGTTTTTTAAGCGGATACTAAATATACTGACATAAAAAAGGAGGCCTGTCTATTCGAAGATAACTTTTTGTCAATTTAATTTATATTTGATATTTTAATCAGTATTTGACTTCCTAAAAGTATCGTTTATCAAGTCCAATAACTTGAAATGCCATTTTAATGAGAAACGAATATCATGTTTGTAAGAAATATCATAAATGATTTCAAATCATGATTTCAATGACAGAATACCTTTCGGGAGCCTAAATACTTTTACGATAAAGAAGTCGCGTATAATATAAATTTGAAAATTACCTTCGATGTTTCGAGAACGACAATGTCCGCATTTATATATCTACACGGTTTAACCATAAAGCTTTTAATTAGTGCAGTACTTATGGTTAAATAAACTAAGGCTATGAAGATACTGAAGAGGTATCTGTAGGTTTGACTAGCCGCAAAGTTCGACGTGTTTGTGCACCTCTATGTTTAGCATACGGAGCTGAAACATCTATACCTACTTAGATTAATTAAAATGTCTGCACTCCCGAACTACAAGATGAAGCAAAATTAGCATGTGAAGTTTAGGTGTATTGCGGTAAAGGAGATGCTAAAGAGATGTAGTGAAGTTTACAAAGGTGTAAGTTATGTCTTCACGTTTTGGCCGGTTAATATTAGTTTGCAAGTAACGAAAAACTAACCAACTACTCTAATATCTTTGTTCGAGTGTCACTTTTGACATTGGAAATGTCTTTTCGTTCGTTCCAGTATAGGCCCCGATTTCACGAAAAAGTGCGATCCCCTTATAACTCGGAAAGTTGTAAAGATATGATATTCAAAAGACTCATATTTACGAGAGCTGTAAGATGCAAAAAGAATTTTTCGAGATAATCAAAAATAAAAAAAGTTATGGCCGGAATAGTGAAAAAAAACTATTTTTTCCAAATTTTTGATTTTGGCGAAACGAAGAATGATATCAAAAATTTGAGACTAACTCCTCTGGAAAATTTAGTCAGCTACAATTTAAGCCTAAAAAAAAGATGATCGGGTTAAGGGTCTGCCCTGTAGCCTAACCTTTTTGAAATAAGTCAGAACGACATTTTTCACATTAATTTTTTTTAACTGATTTCAAGATTTCAAAAGAGGAGGTTCTCAATTCGGCGTGTATGTTTTTTTTATTTTTTTATGTTTGTTACTCCATAACTCCGTCATGAGGAATCGAGGGAACTCCTCAAATGTTAATGGCATACATGTAGTGATTTTTATCAACAAATCAATCATTTTCATTCAAAACAGTGACATTTGATTAAGCGTAACTGCTGATGATGATCAGAAGGGAACTCTTCAACGACGCATAGTTCACGTTTGGCGATTCCTCCTCTTATCGAACACACATCGGTGTTTGTTAAGCAAGTAAGATTGTCAGGACAAATTTTCGTCAAGCTCAAGTTCTGATGATGGGATCCATGAGGAATCGAGGGAACTCCTCAAATCTTAAAGGCAAACACATAGTGATTTTTGTATTTTTATCAACAAATCAAGCATTTTCATTCAAAAGAGTGACATTTGATGAAGTGGAACTGCTGATGATTATCAGAACGGAACTCTTGAACGGCGCATAATTCACGTTTGGCGATTTTTCCTCTACGATGTGTTTGTTAAGCAAGTTAGATTCTCAGGACAAATTTTCGTCAAGCTAAGTTCTGATGATGGGATCCAGGAGGAATCGAGGAAACTTCTCAAATCTTAAAGGCATACATATAGTGATTTTTGTATTTAAATCAAAAATCAAGTATTTTCATTGAAAACAGTGACAAATTGATGAAGTAGAACTGTGGCTGATGCCATAAACATGTGAAATGTAAAATGAGAAAGGAATTCTTCAACGACGCATAGTTCACGTTTGACGATTTGTCCTCTTCGCTGTGTTTGTTAAGCAAGTTATTTCATTGTATTGAGTGCACCATCTACAATAATACTTCACCGGCTTCCCCCATTGAAGAAGTCGGTTTTTTTTTGCTTAAAAATTATTTAGCTATGTGGCTACCATTTCTCGAGTTGACTACGGATTTGTAATGTAATAATTTTCTTGTACTTTGAACATTATTATATCCTGCTTATTAATCTAAAAATGAAATATGTATACTTAGGCGCCACGGCGACAATTATGCAAACTTCGATATGCGTGTGGAAATTTTTCAATTTGTTTGTTCACAATAGAGTTGGGCACACTTGATTAAAATCGGTGATCGATTACTAATTATCGCTGATTGAATAATCGCTGATTAAATCATAACACAAAACAATCAAGTAATTTCGCCATGAGTAAATCATTAACGACGAGCGCTGATTGAAACTAAATTAACGCTAATCAACTAACTTGTTCAATGTGATTGACGAATGTATGATTAGAGTGTTCTTAAGCTGATTTATATTATTACTTGAATAAGGCGTTTGTTCTGAATTTCACATATTGAACCAGATACATATGTAGAAATTTTCATTATCCTAAATGAAAATGAAAATGAGAATGAGAATGAGAATGAGAACGAGAACGAGAACGAGAACGAGAACGACAACGAGAACGCGAACGAGAACGCGAACGAGAACGAGAATGAGAATAAAAATGAAAAGCGGATGTGGAAACCGTAGCTCTGTGATAGCTGCCTTAACTGTAGCCGAAAACCGCAATAAAAGCGAACAGGCCGTTTCAAAGTTAAATGGGAGCATTCATTTGTACACTCATACCAAAAACTAACAAAAAAATTGTCGATATTTTGGTAAAGGTAACATTTGCCACTGGCATTTACGCTTTTATTGCTCAATATTGAATCTGCACTATACAACTTAAGACGTAAGCGCCAACCGCCAAAAGATACCTTTAGAAATATTGTCACAAATAGCCATTTATCCTAAATGTATAGTATACTCACCTAGGTACCGCCTCTGTTTCGTCAGGGAAAAAAGTGAAGGAGCTAGTAGCTACGCAAAATCTAATCAAAATCTAATCATCTAATCAACTAAATCGTTAGTTTAACTAAGCATACTGTCTTACTAATGTAATCACTTCAGCTAATCATGAGTGAAACTAAAAATCGACATGATTTACTCATGTCGGTGGTCAATCAGATTAGAAAGCTCATGATTGAATTCGTAATCATGTGTTCATATGATTATGCGTAACGTTCTCATTTTTAACTTTAGTTTCAATCACGTTAATTTTTGCCCAACTCTGGTTCACAGGCGTTATGTCGAGGATACTTACATATGTTAATGTAAGAATAAAATAATTATCATTCAACGTCGTAGTTTTATTTTATAACATTTTCCTTATCCCGACTTTCTCGTCGCTCAGCTACAATATTTTTTCGACTTCCGTAGATTCATTTCCAATGTGCTCGATAGTCGTGTGAGGCACGAAATCTGTGATTTTTTTTTATGTGACGTATTTTATTTGAAAAATACGTTTATAAAGATATGAGAAAACTTAGTTAAAACCAAAAAGAAGGGAAATACGTATTGAAGTTGTGGATCATAGTTGCAGCACTGAACTAGTTAGTTAGGTAGTTTTACAGTGTTATTGTTATTATGCATTTATTTGCTAGAATACAGTCATTATGGTGTTACATATACATGGCATAATGTATTCCACCAATAGCGGTGTGCAAATAGTTTTGTACATGAATTTAAATGTCAAAAATAAAATAATCTTATTATTATTACTAACTTAACCTTAATTTCTATCCTAACCTATATTGTTCGAGAAAACAAATAACCCGATAAAAACATTTTTCCAAGAGCCAATAATTTAATTTAGCCTTATACACATTTGCCTGAAGCAATCTGATGTCGTCCGGTAGGCGGTTAAAAATTTCGTATGTTGCTCTCGTAGATAGCCTTCTCACATCTCGGCTTAAATAAGAGATTTCTTCCTCTAGGTCTCAACTGTCTGCGCAAATTTTTATCACGTATTTTGAAATAATGGAGATGAGCGATGAGCCTTAACAAAAATACATACTTCTCTTATATATAATTTTTGCCAAGGGAAGGACACGTAGCTGTTTAAACAAAGCGATACAGTCGTGATCGAACTCTACATTGTAAATGGCTCTGACACACTTTTTTCGTACCATAATAACTCTGCCTACATCAACCGAATTTCCCCAAAGTATTAGACCGTATAAGGGCACCGATGACACGTGACCATGGTATGCTGTTAGTGCTACTTCCGCTGAAACAGTGGACCTTAGCCGTTTCAGAGCATGAAAAAAGCGATCTATGCGGTTACATGTAGACCTACCTGACTTTAGGACAGTTGTACTTAATACAATTGACGATCTGATTAACTGGTCTATTGATATGGTAGATTCTGCCTTACATCAAATCAGGTATGACAGATTTTTTTATACGATTTTATATTTTGAATAGTGATGAAATACTTATGTTAGGCAAGAGTTTCCGACCTCAGAATCACACCGAGTGCAATCACAACATAATTTTCGTTTTATTTTTGGTTTCTAAAAAAGGTTTCTCATAAAGGACATATGTTACGGCAAAAGTTTATAGTAGACTACTATTCAAAATAGCATCTTTCGATATGTATGTATGTTGAATGGGTTGTATATGCACCCAACGAGCCAGCGGGCGCCAAGGATTCCTTTCATCCGAAAGTAGCCACCAATCCGTCAACGTTTTGGTCCACCTACCGACATCCAGCCTGGCAATATGTCCTGCCCAATTCCATTTGAGTTTGGTAATGGTATCCGCTACGTCTCGCACCTTGGTGCGCCGTCAGATCTCTACATTTCTGATATGGATGGTATAGGAAGGATGGAACTCTCTTCTAGGAAAACGGTCGAAAAAGTGTCCAGCGGTAAGCACTAAACAATAGTTCCAAATATCTCCGGGTGGCGCTAGGTATATATAGTTCAGCATTTGAAATGAATTACCGATATTTAATACTTATATGACTTTCTAAATAAAATTAATATTCAGAGTGTTTTTCATCTCCGCAAATAATTATTTTGGTTTTTTTTTTTTAAATTTCAAAATTAATTTAATCAAATTTAATATCATTGTGGCGCCATCAGTTTATCGCCTTTTGACGGACACTTTTGTAACATAGAGATTTATATCCTTCTTGTACCATCCATAATTTCTGACTCGGTCTTGAAGTGTAACGCCGAGCATGACGCACTCCATGGTTGTTTGTGCTATTCTTATTTTATGCACAACCTCCTTGGTAAAAAAATTATGCATGTTGATAATTGCAAATAAATAGGCATTGTAGTATTTTGAGGCAACTGCGTCTATCCTAAATATATCTGAAAATAAAAGGTTAACGGCCCTTCCATTACCTATATATCAGCACCTTTCCTAGTACGTCAAGGGCAAGGTTGAGCGTTAAATATAAACCTTTCTGTACGGTTTTATCAACGGTAGGTGCATTTGTTCCTATAACTTCTTACCTGTTTAAAAAAAATAATTGTAGCAAACTTTACTTTAATAACTTTAGTTTAATTACAGCCTATTTCTCAAGTAACTTGATAAGTTTTTGCCTGTAAGTAAATAAATAAGATTGGCGTAAAGTCTCCAGGAGGTAATAGTTCTCTTTCAGCAGTGCCGGAAGGTAAAAAAACCTTTTTAATTAAACTTGGGGGGAAATAGTCGTTCCCGGCGAAGTTTGTTATGTTAGAAGAAGGAACTGAGCATAGTCCCCAGAGTACAGAAGGGGTATGGTGCGTTGGGGTAAATTCAGAAATAGGATATATTTTATAACTAGCTTATGCCCGCGACTTCGTCTGCGTGGGATTAACATTTGCCATAAGGAATTAATAAAACGCCTACTAAAATCTAATAGCAAATATAAATTTGGCGCATATGCTATTTTGAGTCAACAGTGAGTAACAATTCCATACAAAACTTCCACCCCCTTTTCACCCGTTTAAGGGATGATTTCTGGGATAAAAACTATCTTCATACCGAATTTCATCTTAATCGGTTCAGCGGTTTAAGCGTGAAGAGGCAGACAGACAGACACACTTTCGCATTTATAATGTTAGTATGGATTACAAATATGTACTGAATAAGAAGCACCATAAAACTTGCACCGCTTACCAACACGCCATGTTGAAACAGCATGCCAATTTGAAACAGCATTTGAAATCGGCGGTAAGTCTCTCTGGTAGACTAGATTTTATATTATTTAGTCACTCTTATTATATTATATTCCGAGCGAAAATAACTGCGGGGTATTTCAAATCAACTTTTTTTTGTTGGATTTCGTTATGGTCTTTTGCTGCTTATGCTTGGTGGCAGTGGACTTTTTGATGTTTTGAAATCAACCCAAGTGTGTTAATTAAACACATTTTGTAGGTACAGTGTATCGTAATTGTGTTAGTATCTTTTTTATTATTAAGTAGGTTTGTTAGTTTTTTTGTAGAAAAAATACTGTGTACCTACCTAATTTATAAATAAAGTAATGGAGAATTTGTTGATGACAACATTAGTAAAGTAAATTATATTTTGTAGCGAGTCCAGTCACGATCCACCAAAAACCTGTCGAAATTACCCCAACGCACCTCACAATCCTCTTACACGATGACGGGGTCTGATTAGGTTTTGGTCCTCCGACCGTTATTTTGTGATAAAGGTGGCATAATGACCCTCGGGTGCGAAACGGACCGCACGCGGTGAACACACTTATTTACGTTTTCCATTATGTTATCTGTCTCGTCTCCGATCGAAACTAAACCGTAAATCTATGCTAATAGATCGCAAATTGAATTGAAACTTTAGCAGACACCCTGTTTTATTGAATTCTGTATCATATTAGATCAACGAGGTCGTTAGGTTCCCATTTGAAGAGCGTTATGAAGAAAGATTGCTTCTGCTTTGTAGAGACGATGAATGAGAGCACCTTTATCGGATATGATATTTACAACAGCCTATGTATCTAAAGCCTGACCAGTAATATATGATCATGCGCCATGTTGCGGAATTTCATTGGAACTAATTTCTTACACTGGCAATAATTTTAATGACATAATGATAGGTTGTCATCGCTGTCTGTGTCATTGTGGCGGTTTACTTGAATAATAAAGTGTTGAATATTAAATAATAAACGACAAATAGTGCCCAAAACTATTCATAGTCAAGAACGAAACACTTATAATAAACTAAATGTGTGTAATAAACTGCTGCAAATAATACGCTCGGGAATTGAAACTATTGCGCTACGAAACTTTTCCAAATTAACATCAGAGCTGACAGGTAAACAAATCCAGACATGACATACCATAGAGAATAATACTATGACTATACTGAACTGTTGTCTGTCATACAAATGAGAGTAATAGCGCCCTCTTGACAATGATCATATATTTCTGGTCAGGCTTTAATTTCAAAAGTGACGGGGGCTGTGATACGTGTCTTTCTAGTACAATATTAAGTTTTAAAACAAAAATTATACCAGATAGAAAATGCATCTTATTGAAGACGAGAGTTTTTTCACCCGTGCTCTCTGTAGATGGATTTCTTTAAAAGTGCTTAAAGCATAACGTTGAATTTGCTAGAAAGCAGCTCTTAAGCTACTTTAAAGAGAAATCTGCAGAAAGAGACAGCAATTCCAATGTTACACATTAAATGCCCTCATTTCGCGCGTCAAATTTTGCTTTTAGAAATAGAATCCATCGGTATAAATATTTTTGTTTTGAAGTCAGAAGTTGTATTCGGATGACACATTTCACAGCTCCTTTTATATAGAACTAAAATGAGATATGGATATAGAACTATAAGAAGCTCTAAAAAAGCGATTAATGAGAACCCTAACAGTCACGTTTTTAGACATTGCCACCAGGACGAGAACCGGAAATAATAATATTGTACTTTATTTATTTATTTCTGTGACAGTTATTTGTAATTAAGCTAATTTTAAGACATATACAAGGTGTAACGTTTATTAATTTTATTATTATTTAGTGATTACTTATATTTATATTTTGCGATTTCGATTTCATAAGTTTTGTTGGCACGGCTGTGATTTTTGCGTGATTAAAACATAGTATTTGTCATAGAGATTGGGATCCGTTTGGCGACCTAATTCCGATAACTTCGGCAATAGAATTTATGAAAGCGACTGATATCTGACCATTATATAACTGTCGTGTTTTAATTTTTTAGTTTTAATATTACTATTTGTTGCTATAATTTAATGTGTTATCTCCGTGACCTCACCCACATGTGGCCCCGACGGAAGACCAGCGCTGGCCCTCCAGGCTAGCACCACGCTGAGTCGGAACTAGTTCCTGACAAATTAATCGTTTAATTTTATTCACTAAGTGTGTACCATATATTACGTCACGAATAAACGGTTTTTCTTTCTTTTCTTTTCTTTTTATTTGTAGGGCCATAAGATCGTGTCTCTACCCAGAGCTACCGCTAAAATTATTATTAACTGTTTTACCTCGCTGCATCGTAATTCAGACCTCTTTGGTCTTGCTTGAACCCCTGTTCCAACACATTTAACCACTACGGCCTTTACTCCTTCACCTAAACTACTGCACTTACTCTAATGTACCGTTTGCGGTCTCCCGCGATAAAATATGACCCACTTTGAGGTATTTCGTTACGTATAAATTTTCGAGAAGCCGCTTTATAGTCAGAGCACCTGGTGAGTGTTTCCAGTTGTTTCTTTGAATAATGGTTGACACTTTGTGAAGTGTAAGTACAGTCACCGGCAATAGTATCTTCCTACACGAAGCCCGCAAAAATATGTGACACGCTCTTATTAGTGTCAATAAAATAATAATAAATAAAAACTTTATTGTGGACAACTTATAGTCCATCTATCTTGTTAGTTACAGTTTTGCTTATAATCTAAAGTTAGTACCTACGCTAATGGGAATACAAATACACACTTATATTATATCTTTAACGACATGTATCGACGTCCACCGGGCTAGCATAGGGTTGTCCCAGCGGTTTACAAACACGCTCAACGCAACGAATGAATGGTCGCGTTCAGAAACAAGCTTTTATTGACACTTAATTCTATTGCGCAATTTTCTGTGTTACTTTCTTTGATTTTTTTATTTTTGTTTTCGTATTATATAACTGTCGTGTTTTAATTTTTTAGTTTTAATATTACTATTTGTTGCTATAATTTAATGTGTTATCTCCGTGACCTCACCCACATGTGGCCCCGACGGAAGACCAGCGCTGGCCCTCCAGGCTAGCACCACGCTGAGTCGGAACTATTTCCTGACAAATTAATCGTTTAATTTTATTCACTAAGTGTGTACCATATATTACGTCACGAATAAACGGTTTTTCTTTCTTTTCTTTTCTTTTTATTTGTAGGGCCATAAGATCGTGTCACATATTTATGAGGTCTTCATGTAGGAAGATACTATTGCCGGTAACTGTATGTGTGTATGTAACAGGAGTTCTTTGTAAGCGTTCGAAAATGAGTGGATGCGGATTTAGTTGCTTTTTGGACGATAAGTAGAAAGGTTTCATGCGTATTTTACTCGGAGACATGTAGCCTGTTGAAGAATGCTTGTGAAATATCGGCAAGCCATATATATAAAAAAATTGTAAATATTTTGGACATTTAAAGGCAATTTTGGTAATAGAAATGTAGTATTATGATAATTTGATAGAAGAAAAAAATCTATTAAATTACTATTAAAATATTTGTCAAATTTTATAATAAGCCAGTTTTCTACCAAAAAAAAAATACAACAGAAATGGTTACCAAAGTGAATCTTTTTTTACGTCAAGGTCAACGTTTGCCTTTATAACAAAAACAATAAGCAGAAATATAACCTGAAAACTATACTTACAAATTAAAAATTTTTACGCTAAGAGCGTGCCCAGACATACATATAGGCCTATATTATGTACCTATAAGTTATTTGAATATAAATTATTACATATTTTCACTAAAGTAAAAAACTCTCAAACCCATTATTAACTAACAAAGTTTCAATTTTTTTCCGCGCTTGTTTGAGAAAATATAATTACATTCGGATAAAAAACAAAAACGTGATTGCCGTATATCAAATCCTCCCATAGTTAATTGGGATAAAACCAAATAAAAGTCACGTAAACTGAAACTATATAAATGGATGCAACAATCACTCTCAATGTACTATCGAAAATGCACTAAAACACAATGTTTCATGGCACCTATTTGTATACTCCATTCAATTTTGTTAAATGTAAATAGAGGTTTACAGTTGCACTCGTAAAACTAACTTGTTGTACGAGTATATATGTGTGAAGTAGACCTAAATATTTACGCATAAAAATCATGCTAATATATGAAGGGTACACGGAAAGAACATGTCTAGTCACTTTGACAACATTTTGAGTTATAGTGCTTTTAAAGTTTGGAACGAGTCAATTAACCATACTATTTTCGTAACTAGATGGTTTTTATGAGTTAAAAAGTGGATTTGCCTTAAAAATTACATCTGTAACAGAAGTTGTTACTAATTGTTCGTTGCATTGCAAGCTCTACATTCTGATACAAAAATCTCATTTTACAAAAAAAGTGACTAGACATGTTCTTTCCGTGTACCCTTCATATATTCATGGAATACTATAAGATTTCAGGGGCCCATTTCTCTAACGATATTAGACTAATAATATTTGTAAACTAGCTGTCAGATCATATGGGTTTCCATGACAACACTAATAATATTAGTCTAATACCATTCAAGAACCTACTCAGCAGTAGTGTTGTGTTCCTGCTGGTGAGTAAGGTTGCCAAAGAGCTCAAAGAGGACCCAGTGTGTTGACGTTGAGGGACCTTCTTGTTCCTTTAGCCATCAACACAGTGAATCCTCCTTTTTGTAAAGGGTCGGCAACGCGCATGTGACTCCTTTGGAGTTGCAGGCGTCCATAGGTTACGGTAGCTGCTTACCATCAGGCGGGCCGTATGCTTGTTTGCCCCCGTCGTGGTATAACAAAAAAGGAATAGGCCCCAGTACTGTTAGGTACGAGTAGCTAAGCGGTAGATTGTTTAAATTTATATACACACACTTGTGTTTAACAATGGAGAAGGCGGGTGAAAACTTCTTGTAGAGGGCGCAGATCCAGATTCCATACAATGAGAGAGAGAGACAGAAGATGAATGGTCCTTAACTACTATACAATATAAGGTGAGGGAGGTGTTAGTATGAGGTTCTACAAAAAAGGAGTGTATAGGTTCTTAAAGGGTAGGCAACGCGCATGCGAATCCTCTGGGGTTTGCAGGCGTCCATAGGCTACGGTAACTGCTTACCATCAGGCGGGCCGTATGCTTGTTTGCCACCGTCGTGGTGTAAAAAAAAATACGGTCAATAATATTGGAGATGTCACTTTGAAAGTTGCCTTCCCCATTCATAATTGTACTGAAATTTGTCCGATGCTGATCGAGATGGGAGGAATGAAGTATTGGGCCGTCAGGAGACTCGGGCATTACTTTGTTATCTTATAAAAAAAATGTATACCACGATGGTGGTAAAAAAGCATATGACTCGCCTGATGGTAAGCAGTTATCATAGCCTATGGACGCCTGCAACCTCAGAGGATTCAAATGGGCATTGCCTACCCTTTAGGAACCTATACACCCCTTTTTTTGAAGAACCTCATACTGTAGCCTGCTGGAAAAACCTTGGCAGGGAGTTCATTCCACAGCAGCAGCGTTCGTGAGAGGAAATTCCTTTTAAACCATACTGTGCGCGACCCTTTAGGCTCCAGGGTGTGAGGATAAACACCCTGCCGGTGGCGAGCGGCGCGGTGATAAAAAGCTGCCGTGGGCATCATATCAGACAGTAAAATGTCTCGATATCCTGTACCTACGTTAAGTTATTAGAGAATTCAGTAAATTAAGGATGTTGTTATAAGTTACGACAACGCCCCGACTGCCAAGTGCTCCCATACCTACTTTAAGAATGCTTATCGCAATAACAGAAAAAAAAATTGCTACTAATTTAGATATAAAGGCCTGTAAGGTCACACCAAATGCTTATTTTTATTCAATTATGTTAAAACCCTTTAGCCAAGGAGTTACTTTTGTGAAAGTGGCGCTGGATTGGACATGTTTTGCGAAGGCCAAATAACCTCCCACCCAAGCAAGGGCTGACTTGGCAAGTCCCTGGAAAAAAGGGGGCAAGGTCGAACTCGTACCACCTGGAGGCGCACAGTTGAGAAGGAGGCTGCATCAACTGGTCTTGGTTGGACGGAGCTGGAGGAGGCCGCACAGGACCGTGACCAATGGAAATCCCTTGAGAGCCCTATGTCTCTGATGAGGGACAACAGGATATCATCATCATCATCATGTTATACAGTCTACTCATTTGGGAAAATAAGATTGATTTATTTATTTATGATATGGCTAATTAATAGTCATGCAATCATCAAAATTTACATTTAAATTTCCTTAAGTAGTCACCAGCGTCGCTTGTGAGAGATTCACATTGTTCAGCGTCAGCCCAGCCCCATTTTTTACGCAGATAGGCGCAGTGCCCTATTCCATTTCTTATGCGGCTTAGAGAGTACAAGAGCGATGCCAGCCGGTGGTCCAGAGGGGGGCAAGTTGATATAAATGGAGGGTGAAGGAAATATGAGTTGTGGGTACAACATTTGGCTACATTTTTTTTAATTTACAGCTACGTAGATTTAGAAATAAGCCTAGTATAGCAAACTGACTAGAGGGGTTTCGTTGCTTTCATTATCGTCATACGTCGTTATCGCGGGAGAAAAAACGATTCGACAGTAGTCAAAGATTATGACAAATAAGATATGACAGAAGTGACAGTAGTATCAACACGTTTGTTCTAATATCTAACCTTCGTACTCGACTTGATTATAGTACATAAGTAGGTACTAAAAATATTAGCCACGCAATCCTAACGACAACCTCTTCATTCACCTGTTATTCAAAACATTTTTCATTCATGATCGATTTGTCTGGACTTGTAGATAAAGGATAACTTTAGACCCATGAAAAGTTTTTTTTTCTTAAAAATCAACGCTAGGTACTCGTAATTTTCATAAAAAATAAACCTTCTGTTAAACGAAATTTCTACTCAAAAACGAACGTAAGAAAGGAGCAAAACGAGTTTGATTAATCATTTCTAGCAAAAACATCGTGCTTAGATATGACGAACTTCTTAGAGGCTAAGACGTGTAGGCGTAATATTCTGTTTATATTAAACGGACATTCCGTTATATACATATATTCTTCAACACATTTGTTTTTGCTCCCGCAATAACGATGTATGATTATCGTGTCATATCTGACGTGGCTAGCTCTCCGTCTATCTGTTAAAAGTCTCTTCTTCTAATTGTGACGCCCGTGTTGGTTCGTCAAAGCTTTGAGGCCCACCTGTGATGCTGCGCTGATAAAGTGTATACCACTTTCGTAATTGTAGGCTTGCTAGAAAGAGGACACTTCACCGTGCATTTTGTAGGTCAAAAATGCTTTTTTATGTATATTCGGGGTCAATAGAAAAGTAAAATAATGTAAACAAACGTATTTACCTTCATTGCTTCGCAATCACGCACTTTTAAAGAACAACCATGGTTTCACCTTAAATATTGTATACTAGAATTACTTGCTTTTTTTATTATTATTTAAATTCAAAATATGTTTCTAACTGTTGATGATGGATTATTATAATTTGGAAGTTTAAGTAGAAGACACAGTTCAGGTAAGAAAGTATATCAAAGTTGTGTGTAATTTAACTAATTTATTTTCAAATAGTCCGATTTGGACTCATAATCTTCTTTTTTCTTTAGTAGTTTTCTTAAACTATACTCGTAACCTTGGTTAATCTCACCAAGGTTTGATATGTTTTTTTAAAGAACAACGCATTTATATGTATTTTTAAGTTTTCATAAACTGTTGTTTTGAAAAAAATAAGTCCCGCCGAGTTTCTTGCCGGTCATAATTCTTCTCGGGTCAGAGGTGTTGGGTTCGAATAGAACCGGTGTAGTTTGTTTTTTCTTTCTCTTTCACTTTGATTACTTCGAACTATCTGACGTGTAAAAGTGCCCTTGTGGCCTTCTTACTGAATAAATGTTTGAGTTTGAGTTTATATGCAAAATTATAATCTTAATCATTGACTTTTTAATATTAATATTATTTAGGATAGTCCTGACATATGTAGTTTTACAAATCTTATAATTTAATTTTATGTACTTTTCTGTATATTGCCTGTTTGAAAATATTTGCACACTTGCATTTAGTCTGAATGCACTGAACTTTATTTTAATTATAAGAACTGTATATTTACTGTGTTCTATGCAAATACGATTCTTTGAATCTTTTGAAAATTCTTTGAATAGGGGGCTAAATTTAATGACATCTAGGGAGTTCCTATATCGATTAACTTAGTTATCGATGCTTTTTCTCATTTAGGTACCTACAAACAATCACTCCATATTTTGTTCGACGACATTGAAAAGCTTTGTTTCTTATAAGTGTTTAAGTAAGTAAACTATTTATGTAATTGTCTTAAGAGGTTTGATGAAATGATAATAATAATAATTTCATAGCGCCTAAAACCTAGCAATCATTGAAAATATAATTTAACGTAAGCTTTATCATCGTCTTTAAAATGATACATACAAAAAATTACACATTTACAGACAAAGCTGAGGGCAATCACTAGTATTTCGGTAAAATATCGGTAACTACCTTTATCGATATATGAATTCCCTATCTGTAATTAAATTAAGCCCTCTATATTCCGATGTCTGATCTTGATTCTGTCTTAGGTAACAATAAGGTACGGTCGGTCGTGGCGAAATTATTTTAAAAAACCAGAAATAGTTAGTTACTTTTCCCGCCGACTGTACCCGTAGTTTCCTCCAAAAATTCATTCTAAACAAGGAAGAAAATGTCTTATTACCAAAAATATCCGGTTACGCGTAATTTTATAATCTCAATTTTCCAACCAGATACAAGATTATTTTTAAAAAGACCAGCCGGGTTTGCATCGGGCGTATACACGTAATTTGATAAGATAATGAGAACCCCCAGACTCGATACTTTGAGGATAATAACTTTTGGGCGAGATCTCGTAAATTATAAGTTATCTATTTTCGAAGGAAACAAGGAAACTTTAGGATTAGGTACAAACAGCAACACTCTTAACTGTACAACGTGGACCTTATTACAAAAGGCATAAGTTCCACCGATGTGCAGTTAACAATGTGGGCGATGCTACGAATATTGTGTTTATCAAAGATTTGTTTCGCACTAGCTCAATTATTGCATTGAGTGCAATTTGGGTCTCTTCAAATCTAGAGTATATATGTAAGTATTTCATAGGTAAGCGTGCTCCACCGTAGAACGCATCATCACTTACCATCAGGTGAGATCGCGGTCAAACGTCTGCCTATCCATACTAATATTATAAATGGGAAAGTGTATGTGTTTGTTTGTTTGTTTGTTTTTCCGTCTTTCACGGCAAAACGGGGCGACGAATTGACGTGATTTTTTAAGTGGAGATAGTTGAAGGGATGGAGAGTGACATAGGCTAATTTTTGTCTCTTTCTAACCCCCCACTTCCCTAAAATGGGGGGTGGACGTTTGTATGGAGCATTCCGGGGGGCAAAGGGGAACCGTGTTACCCCGAATTTAACGCGAGCGAAGCCGCGGGCAAAAGCTAGTCCTTCATAAAAATAAAAATAACACATTTGGGAGTTACGTAAATCGTTCTAAGTTCAAGTGTTGTCCTTATTTCGAGAAAATTATAATAAACGGAATATAGTAGTACTATAATAATAAAGTACTCTCATTCTCTTTCTCTTTCTAAAGTATTTCTCAATCTCAAGTACACAAAAAAATCCATTGCCTTAAAAAAATAGCATGACGGGATGTCGATACTTTTTGTGTACCTATAGGTGTAGAAGAATTGAAACTGTACGTAGAAATTACCTATACGTTTCTCTTAATCGAAACAAACAGCTTTTGAAATTGCATCTAAATATTTGTAAAACGCCAATCTACTCAGAATTATGATTCAAGTTTAAGATTATTTATATATTGTTGAATGGTTTGGAAGCATTCCTTAGGTTGTAAACTGATTGACCGTTCAAGCGGCGTGGCAGCGCTGTGCGTCAAGCGCAGCGTCCACTGCAAACAAATGAAAACGTATGGAAGTGTCCTCCCAGTGAACGCTTCTCAAATACTGCGGGCTTACCGCTAACGTCAAAAATTTAGTTGTCTTCCTCTCTATCGCTCTTGCATATTCGAAAGATAGTGATGCAAATAGACAAACGAACGAACAAAGCAGTTTGTGGTTATAGGCCTTAAGCTCAACGCAGTGCTAGTCGCGTCTCCAAACTGAGGCCGCACACTTTTGGAATGGACTAAGAGCTAGCCACGTCAGATATGACACAATAATGGGAGCAACAACACCGGTCTGGTTAGATGGCTATACTATCCTTATTGCTATATCCGGGTATCTGGCAGCTTTTAATGGGTGGAGGTCAGAGTGGCAAACAAGCAAATTTTTTTAAATTGGAAAATAATAATACCAAAATACGAGGTAAAAACTGCCAAAATTATCTCAGTTATAATGGACAGGGCATATGATAACAAAAAGCATTGCGTATTATTACGGAAAAAAAACAGTAGGCGACAAACTATGATATAATACGTCGTTTGGCACCACTTTCCCCCAACAGAAACTTTTGGCAATGATATAATCTAATTATTTATAAAATTCCTCATAATATTATCCAGAACTCGAGGATGGGTTTTCTTGAAGTGTTTCTCCATCACTTTACAGCTGCCAGATCTAAAAAGAAGCATAATATAGCAAACGTACTAGAGGGGGGTCGTTGTTCTCATTATTGTGTCATATCTGACGTGGCTATCTCTCCGTCTATTACTACTTAGCACACCTGTCTCAAATATCAGGTTACATAACACAACATTACATTAGAACACTCCTAATTGCTATAATTAGTTACAGCTCCGACTCCCATTAAACATTAACTAACGTTCGACATTACCCGGCTCCTGACTCCTGCCAACTCGTAATTGCATAAATTAACCACGAGATCAAAAGAGCACCCGTTACAGTATAATGGATGCAGTCATTACGCTACGTAGCTAGTTGAAGCCGGTAAGTAGGAGTAGTAAGACAGTATTCTATCTATCTACCCATAGCAGCAGGTAGTTTAGTAGTGGTAGTAGTAAAACACTTTATTGCACAAAACAAATCAAATCAAATCAAAATCAAAATAGCTTTATTTCAGACATAGTCCATATGTTGTTAGAAACAGTATTTTACTTAAGAGCTATGTTAGAATTTCCTATAAGACTAAGATTACATACTAAAATACAATCTACTTGACATAAGTCAAGGTAGTTGTTACTACACCCATCCAATGCCACATTATTGGACAGCCAAATCTACCCGCGATCACCTTCAGAATACTATTCTGACTCTCCCTTACGCGACCCATTAGCGACGAAACTTTTTGCGCATGATCGCATAAAAATCGTTCGTGTGCCTTTGTGCGAACATTTCGGATGCACTGCACCATTTAGGGAGTCCTAATAGCATTCTGAAGGTGTTATTGTATTGGATTCGTAGGGCGCTGTAGGCTCGTTTGGTATACCGAACCCAGAGGCTGCTAGCGTAAAAAAATTGGTTATAAGCTTTAAATAGAGTTATTTTAACCTCTTCGGAGCATCTAGCGAACCTCCGAGCCAGCATATTCCCTCTCACCGACAACGCCCTACGCTCCCTCTCGATATCGCTGTCGTCACAAAGGTCATGTGTTATTATATGGCCTAGGTACTTGAAGCTGTCCACTAACCTCAATACAACTCCACCAAGGGACACTGGCGGAACAAAGTATGGTTTTATCTTACCTGCTTTAAAAACCATCACCTCGCTTTTGGTGGCGTTGTACACAAGGCCGTGCGCAGCTGCGTACTCCTCACACTTGGCAACTAGCTGTCTAAGCGCCCCGATCGACGGACTCAGCAGCACCATGTCATCCGCATAGCTTATGTTGTTCACACAAGTGTTTTCAATAAAGCACCCTGCATGCATGCTGCTGAGTTCGCCTATCAAGTCGTTTATATACAAGTTGAACAGCTTTGGAGATGTCAATCCCCCTTGCCTTACACCACATTCCAGTTTGTACTCCCCAGACAGGGCCTTAGCCCACCTGACTTGGTTTGTCTGATTGTGGTACCAATATCTTAGCAGATCTGTACAGTCTCCCGGAATACCCGCCTCCCTCAACTTCTTCCAAAGCAGTTTATAATCCACTCTATCAAATGCCTTGGAGAGATCCAGGAAGCAGGCATATACGGGAGTCTTCCTGTCCGTATAGTACCCGACAGTATGCTTCAAACACATAATGGCACTTTCAGTTGACAGCCCTGGTCTGAAACCGAACTGGGCGTCATAGATTTCTAGATATCTGTCCAGCGTGTGGTTCAGCATACTATCGAGCACCTTTGCGGCAGTGGTAGCAAGAGAGATTGGCCTATAGTTCCCTTTGTCCGACAGATCTCCAGTTTTATTTTTTACAACAGGGACCACAATGGTTTTCATCAGGGCTGCAGGTAGATAGGAATGACCTATACATAAGTTAAGGAGCATCGAAAGCACCCGTGGCAAATGAGCGCCGGCATACTTATAGTGCTCAATACTGAGGCCGTCGTGCCCAGGGGACTTTCCTCTCTGCATTTTCTTTATAACTTCTTTCGCTACTCTAGCTGTGAAAAAAGTGTTTTATATATACATATATATAAAACATATATAACCGCACACGCCCACCCACCTTCCAATTGCCTTCCAGTTTATGTATGAATTCATATATAAGGTGTTTATAACGAGGTTTTAACACTTGATTGTGTTGCATTATATTGCGGGCTGATTTTTTTGTACGGTAAATTTTCCATCGTAATTCTAAGCGAAAGTTATTTAAATAATACTTCCTATATAATATGCTACATACCGTTTAAAGATCCGTATCTAGACACGCGGTAGCGTGTCAAGCCAAGTTCAAGCAAAGGAACTGGCTAGCCAACGCCAAGTGTATATTTACACGAACCACTTGGTGCCACTTTTGACCCTTCTATAACTCAAAACCTCTTTAACGTAAACACATAAAACTACGTGTGTTTAATTTTATCCACAAGGACATCTAGAAGCCCAAATTTCATGAAGCTAGCTCAAACGGTTATAAAGATATGAAGGCCAAAAAGTCGTAAATTTTAGCACTGACTGACTGACATATAGTACCTAAACCTAACCTACTTCCAGATGACCTAGAAGGATGAAATTTGGAATCCAGCTCGGTAATTGTGTGTAAGCGTAGGAAAAATCTAAAAATAAAAAAAAGTTAAAAAATAGGGGGGCTCCCCATACAAAAAAAAAAAAATTGTATCGTTGGAACCGTTACAAGCAGATATTTGAAACTATCCCAATATATGTATAATTATATCCCTACTAATATTATAAATGGGAAAGTGTATGTGTTTGGTTGTTTGTTTGTCCGTCTTTCACGGCAAAACGGGGCGACGAATTGACGTGATTTTTGACTTCAAGATATAACTGACTTATGAGATATGACTGACTTCAAGAGATAAGGAGATAGTTGAAGGGATGGATAGTGACATAGGCTACTTTTTGTCTCTTTCAAACCCCCCACTTCCCTAAAATGGGGGGTGGAAGTTTGTATGGAGCATTCCGGGGGGCAAAGGGGAACCGTGCTACCCCGAATTTAACGCGAGCGAAGCCGCGGGCAAAAGCTAGTATTTGCTATATAACAGAAATATAAAAATTAAGTTGAGTCAAAAAATAAGTGGTGTCCCCATACAAAAAACTTGTAATACACGCTAAACGACCGGCCAACGGTGTGTCGTCAGCGGCGCGCTGCACCACATAATTATACACAGAACAGAAATAAAGAGAATGTAGACAATAGCATAAAAAAGAAAACCATGCAGCGGAAACGCATGAAAAAACATTAAATCTCAATACCTGCCTAGTTTTCTTTACAAAAAGTAATGATATCCCACCAAAAACATAAATTAAAAAAAAGAGAGCCAAGTTCAATACAAAAATTATGCTTGGCGTGGGCTTCGCCGCATAAAGAATGGAGATCTAAATGAGTGCCAAGTTCTATGCAAAATCCAAATATGTATTTATAGGAACAAAATAACATTATGAATTAGTATTAAACTCTATTTCTTTGCTTTATTGGATACCTATAACAATTGCTGTTATTTAAAAATGTGGGATCTTAAAGTAGGTTAGATTTGACATGGCCAGTTTTTATCAGAATTAAAAATATATATATATATGTATATATGTTTAATAACTTTATAAAATGACTGATGTATTGAAAACTGGCCAAGTCAAATCTAACCTACTTTAAGATCTCACATTTTTAAATAACAGCAATTGTTATAGGTATCCAATAAAGCAAAGAAATAGAGTTTAATACTTGTTCATAATGTTATTTTAATACATATATGGATTTTGCATAGAACTTGGCACTCATTTAGATCTCCATTCTTTTTGCGGCGAAGCCAACAGCCAAACATAATTTTTGTATTGAAATTGGCTCTCTTTTTTTACATTTATGTTTTTGGTGGGATTGGCTTTACACACTGCATATGGAATAAATAACACACAGCTCTTTTATCGGATGAGACTATGGCGTCAACAATGAATCTAGGTGTGAAACTCCTCCTGTGAGGCTCCTTTCGTATTTTACAAATTTAATTGCTTCGTAGTAGGCATTAAATGAACCCTACGAGAGTGAACTTGTCAAACCAGGTCACATATTTTTACGCTTTCAATGACTTTAAAACCACCACTCCTATTGACGTGCTAATGCGTGACGTGTTAAGTAAGCAATTAGGAACATGCATGTTTTTTTGGAAGACGTCATTCGATTATATTTCCCTGTAGATTCAAATGTCTCTAATAAACCTAGTATCTATGATAGCCCTGAAACGTCAAAAATGTGAAAATACGTTAGGCGTCTGCGCCGCGCGTCAATACGCCCCATACAAAAAGTGTGAGGATTGTGACGTCATCGACCACAAAGTTGCAGAAAACTGTTTGGAAGGAACAAGTTTTTGGAAGATTATTGTAATTTTAGGCACGAAAAAATGTGTTTAGCTATATAGGTACAACAACGACAACTATATAGTTGTCGTACATTTTTTTCTTGTAAGAACATAAGTAATCGAACTGAAGTTTCGAAAATACATTTGAGGTATAAAAAAAATGCCTAAAATTTTAAGTTTTTAAACCGCAATATCTTTAAAAAACTGGTAAAAATTATTACGGATTTCCACTTATTCATATTAATTTGGGGTTGTTGAACGTGTTTATGGAACAAATTCAATTAAATATTTTTCATGCATGTTCCTCTTAACTGTCGGACGAGACTATGCCTTCAATAGTGAATCTGGGTGTGACACAATCGAGCTATGATTGCGCTCGATCACTCAAAGCACTTTGACAGATTGGCGGCACGGCGATATGGGTCCATCAGTTACGTGAAATTAGCAGGTAGATAGTCCAGGCGCTATTTGTATAATTGGCTCGTTTCGTATTTTACAAAAAAATCTTCGTAGTAGGCATTAAATTAACCCTACGAGAGTATACTTGACAAACCAGGTCACATATATTTGAAACCACCACCGTTATATGAGTTTTCGCGATCAGTATAATTTATAATAGGTACTATTATAGTTTTCATTATAATACTATATTAAATATACTAAAATTATACTAATCGTGATGCCTGGGTAACTTTTCCATAGAAATTTTATAGTAACAAATTATTTAGAATTTAATAAGGAGTACCTAGCTGATTTGACGTGCTATTAAAGTAGTCAATTATTTAGCTAAGTATTTTTAGTCTTTGAGTTAAAATTTGATTGGCTGCACACTCGGAAGACATCACTGAACGCAACAAATTGGATATTTAGTCAAATTAATTTAATTATTTAAAAAAAACTTCTCTTCTAGACTTGTTTTTTGCGGCGCCATTTGGTATCATCCACATAATAACACCAAACAAAGCATGCCTACACTTAGCAAACGAAATAACTAAACACATGCAAAAATATGCAAACCACCACTTATTACAAATATATTCATATTTAGTTGCCTTTGATACTTGCAAACAATAGTTCTTACTTTTTAAGTTGGGTAATAATGACCCCTCAACACTTCTTACCATTTTTCTGCGAGCAAGAGCATACAATGTGTTTTACACGAACCTCAACATTCTTTCCCCTTTTATTGCATTGAAATTTATGGCCAATGTTACTCAGGGGCAAGACCGTTCTTGTTTTTTCTACAGTACGCTTTTAAGGATTAAGGGAAGGTGTGATCAATCAACTATTGAACTTGAACTATTTTCAACCGATTTCAAGACTTCGAAGGAGGAGGTTATCAATTCGTTTCGGGATCTTTGTTTTTATTGCTATTTTTATTTCTCCGATTATTCGAAGACGGCTGGACCGATTCGAAAGAGTATACTTCACAGTTGGTCCCATTGTAACCAAGTCAGGATCTGATGATGGGATCCTGGAGAAATCGAGGGAACTCTTCAACTATTATAGGCACACCTATAGTGATTAGAGTATTTTTTACAGCAACTCGAGAATTTGCCGTTGGAAAGGTGGATGCTAAGTGAAGTCGGTTCTTTTTTGTTTAAAATTATTTATTATTTTAACTATTCTATATTCTATATTAGGCCAAATTGTTCAAAACGACCTACACACGAAAATTTGTACACCTTATTTAAAAGAGTTTTCTTAGGCTTAGGTTTAAGACTAAATTTAGTTACTATAAATATTTATTACTTAACACTTTACAAATATTACAATATTACCGGTTGCCTCAGTTAAGTGGTAGAATTATAGTCAATGTAAAGTAAATAGGTTTATCTACACTCACATTGTAAGTCTAAAACGTGTTCAAAAACGGTAGGCAATGGCTAGCATTACCACAACCGATTTTACTATGATAAGCTTTTTATCTGTGGCAGTAACGTAATTTTAACTTTACATGCTCATATATTGATAAGTTATGAGTTTCAAATTCCGAACATCGAATTTGATAACATAATGTAAATCCTGTTCTCCTTACCGACCAACGGCACGCGCCCGCCCGACCGCCGGCACAATCGAGTTGGCCATGGCGGTGCAATGGTGGTCATTCTATGGTTTCCGAACACTTCATTTAGGATATATAATATAATTAATGTTATATATAATAGAATAAATATAATTAGGCCTTAAAACACTCGTGTGATCTTATTATGAAACCACACTCGTATTTTAAGGACCCTTATTACGTAACAGTTACATAAACTACTAATTTTAACGGTTATATGGTTACATACTATATAAATAATAGTGTTGGTACGTCTGATAGAATTTGATCCAAAAATACCAAAACCACAAACGACTATTACAATTTATTATAGAAAAGGAGATTGTCAATTCTGGGCCACCTGATATATATATAAACCGTATACAGTTTGTACTTCAATGTAAAATAAATACTCATTTTATTACTAAAGTATACAAAATATTACAAAAAAATGAAACGGGAATTAGAAATACTAAATAAATAAACATTATGTTGATTTTTCCGCAATTAAAATCCAGCAAGACAAGTGGTTAACGTCCTTATGGCATTGACATAAAGTTTAACTTCACCTGGCCTGAAATGGATTGTTTTTGTGGTTTGACATTGTCAATGTCTACCGTTACATAATCTGCGTTTTGATACTGTTCGGTAAGTTAGAACATTGTAATATTAAAATAGTATCTAAGCCTACGTATACGGAAGTTTAAATTAGAAATCTTTTTGATCGGAGTTTGAATATTAAAAGTGGGTTTAATAATGGCATAATATCATGCTCCTTCGATAACGAAACGCATTTTTTTTTCAATTTTGCAATGTCAGATACTAGTGGTATCGGCACTTAACGGTAGTAAACTTATCCCTTCGCAATAGGTGTTAGGAATGTTCAGTTAATAGTATCAACGATGGTTTGACCGCCGTCTTTGTTTACCAAAATACAGGAACTATAAATACGATCAAAATATGACTTTTTATTATTTCATCATGATTCCCGTTTTGTTTTTAAGTTCGCTTTTGTACATTATCTTTAAAAAATCGGTACTTTTTTTTACATTAATATATAAATCATAGGCAAGCACGCCTTCAAATATTTTCCTTGTCAGATTCAAGTTTTAAATGCATGATTTTTCAATTTTCCCATTAGAATTCGCAATATTTTTACCACCGTCCTGATCTAGAAATAATGACGATTTTTTAAAGGTCAGAAACATTCCTAAACGGTCCTAAATAATCTGGGACAGATCACTTAACAAAAATTGACGATCTCCTTTGTAATAATCGTTTGTGGAGGCGTTCAGCAAAATTCGCTTAATTATTTCAATTGAATTTCGTATTTATTCAAACGATGTTCTCAGATGGATTAAGTATAGAATAACAAGCTAAAGTTTTGAACATTCATTAATGAGTGAATCCATCCACACTAATATTATAAATGGGAAAGTGTATGTGTGTGTTTGTTTGTCCGTCAGTCACGGCAAAACGGGGCGACGAATTGACGTGATTTTTTAAGTGGAGATAGATGAAGGGATGGAGAGTGACAAAGGCTAATTTTTTTCTCTTTCTAACCCCCCACTTCCCTAAAATGGGGGGTGGAAATTTTGTATGGAGCATTACGGGGGACAATCAGGAAAGGGGAACCGTGTTATCCCGGATTTAACGCGAGCGAAGCCGCGGGCAAAAGCTAGTATTTCTATAAATTAGTAGGTATTTTTTAGTAATAAACTAAGCCCATTTTGTAATTTTACAACCAAATCGGTCTTTTCATAGGCTTTTCCTAATAAATCGGGAATAAGGAATAAAACTTATACCCTTACCTTTTACTTTCTGGTAAAGTGTTTTCCGTTTCGCTTTATTACGTTTTTTTGCAAGTGCCTGAATAGTAAATTATGCTTTTAGGAGTAAGTAAACCGCGAGGGAGTATTATATGGTACCCACTAGGCGAATGAAATCTTTTGGAGTCAAAAGACTAGAAGATTGTATTAGAAATAGAAAAAACAGAAATAGAAAACATTTATTCCTGACAACAACAACATGCAAACAAACATACTTAATCTAAGGATAATAACTAATTATAATTAAGGCATAAATATGGTTACCACGAAATGGTCCCGACTCAGCATGGTGCTAGCCTGAGAAGCCAGCGCTGGTCTTCCGCCGGGGCCACACGTGAGTGATACCTACATATACCTATACTAGCTTTTGCCCGCGGCTTCGCCCGCGTACTAAAAGTACTAAGAAAGAAGGTTCTCAGTTTGACCCGTCTGTTTGTATGTATGTTTGTCCGCTTTTATTTTGCGTTTGGCTGAACCGATTTAGATGGAGTTTTCGGAAAAATATTTGTTACATTCTGGAGGTATCGGTATACCACGTTTTGGTGAAGGCGGTTCCCTTATTTTTTTAAAGAAATTATTGTAATCATTGTTGAGTTGTTACGCCAGCAACGACTTACTATTAAGAGATTATGATTAATGCAGATTTCTACTCTTGAATAGTAGCTTTTCTCTGCGACTTCGTCTGCGTGGAATAAGTAATCCACCCTCCTTTTTACCCACTTAAGGAATAGCTTCTGGGATAACAACTATTATATATCCTTCCCAGGAACTCAAACTGTCCCCATATTAAATCATCTAAATAGGTTCAGCGGTTAATAATTCACCATGCAAACTACCAACCCCTGTTCTACTCCTCTAGGATTGATTTTCGGGAAAAAAATTGTCCTTTATTGTTTGCCGGGACTCAAACTATATCCACAACAAATTTTATCTAAATCAGTTCTCGGTAAAAATTCTCCATACAGACCTCCAACCCCCACTTCACCCCCATAAGAATTGATTTTTGGGATATCTAAACCGGTTCAGCAGCTTAAGCGTGAAAAGCTAACAGACAGACCGACACACTTTCGCATTTATAATATTAAAATTCATATACGAAGTTTCATCGTTGTCGGTTCAGCAGTTAACATTTCGCCATACAAACTCTCTCTTCTTAGTCGTTCACTCTTGGCAGAGTGGTCGTGGTCATGTCTCGGTCGAGTCTTTTGCCACTACTTCCCTGGTGATGCGACGCCATGTAGCTCTATGTTTGGAGGAGTGAGAATTCTCGTTTATGCTGCAGTGTGTGACAGACTTGATGAGGTCTGTCCATCGCGTTGGAGAGCGCCCACGAGATCTTTTGACCTCGACTTTCCCCTGCACCACCAGTCGTTCCATAGAGTCCTCATTGCGGAAGATGTGCCCGAAGAACTTGAGGATTCGTATTTGCACAGTCGACGATAATCTCTCTTTAATATTGAGTTCTTTCAGGATCGAAACGTTAGTTCGGTACGCAGTCCATGGGATTCTGAGCATGCGTCTCCAGCACCACATTTCCAGTGCGTCGATTTTTTGACGGTCTCGTATTTTTAGGGTCCACGTCTCAGCTCCGTGTAGAAAGATTGGAAAGACCAGGCACCTCATCAATCGAACCTTTGTGTTTCTGGTTATTCGGCGGTCCTTCCAAATCTTGGTTAATTTTTCCACTGAGGATCTAGTCACGGCGCAACGCAACGTCTTCGAATTTCATCCTCGCAGCCGCCGGCATTAGTGATTGTAGAACCCAGATAAACGTAGCTATTGACTACCTTGCATCCCGCTAGAACTTGGACATCCGGTTGGTTGTTGTTAACGCGGTCTACAATCATCATCTTTGTTTTTTCACGATTGATTGCAAGTCCAAAATCCAACGCTGTGTTCTCCAGGCGGCCAAGGAGAGTTTCGATTTCGTCTTGACACGATGCCAGCAGGGTAGTATCATCCGCATATCTCAGGTTACATATTTTCCGGCCTCCCACAGATATTCCCTTGTCCCAATCTTCGAAAACTATCCGCATTATGTACTCTGTATATATATTAAAGAGCAGAGGGGACAATATACAACCCTGCCTAACGCCGGCTTGCGTTTTGAACGGCTCAGAGTCAATACCGTCAACTCGGACCGCGGCTGTTCCATCTTCGTACAGGCGTCTGATGAGGTGCACAAGGTGTTGTGGTACACCCATTTCCGTCAGAACTTGCCACAGTTTCCACCATTTGACGGTATCGAAAGCTTTTCTGAAATCTACGAAGCACACATAGAGTGGGATGTTAAACTCTCTAGCTTTCTCTACAATTCGTCGCAATATGAGTAACTGTTCTCTTGTGCTTCGACCTTTTACAAAACCTGCTTGCTCGGAGACGATCTCACGAGACAGGTAAGCTTGGAGCCTGGTGTTGATAATGTGTAGCATAATTTTACTAGCGTGGGATATCAGGGAGATTAATCTATAGTTACTGCACTTCTTTGTTGATCCTTTTTTATGAAGTGGAACGAATATAGAGTGTGACCGATCGCTCGGCCAGGCTCCAGCGACCCATATTCGAACGCAGATGGTGTGCAGTATGTCTATTCCATCTTCCCCCATGGCCTTTATTGTCTCGATCGGGATCTCATCGAAACCTACAGCCTTATTCCGCTTTAGGTGTTTAATAGCTGCACGCACTTCGTCTCTCAGTGGCATTGGCTCTTGGTCTGGTGAATCATCATAGGTGGTTGTGATAACTGTTGTCATGTCAGCAAAAAGAGAATTACAATAGTCTTTCCAGACGCCAACAATCTCTTTTATCTCGGTGATGGTGTTTCCTGATGCATTCTCAATGGCCCATGTCTGCGGTTTGAATTGACGGTTTGGATTGCCATACAAACTACCAACCCCTTTTCTACCACTCTGGATTTTTTATCCGGATAAAAGCTATCCTATGTTGTTTCCCGGGACTCAAACTATATCCATACCAAATTTTATCTAAATCGGTTCGCTGTTAATAATTCTCCATACAAACCTCCAACTGCCATTTCACCCCTTTAAGGGTTGATTTTCGTGATATAAACTCAAATTATCTGGATACCAAGTTTCATATAAATAGGTTCAACTGTTAAAAATAACCCATACAATTTTCATGTCTACAATATTAAATTTCCAAATCGCTGCCATTCTCGTAATTTAAGTCCCAAAAATTCATAAAAACGACACCCATATTGATATTTAGACATTTCCACCCATCGCACCCCAACAGGGGAGATGGTAAGTCACATCCGCAACGTTGGATTTTAAAATCGTTGTTGTTTTCATAATCAGCGACTCGATAACCATAGAAATAATACCCATGTTGATTTTCAGAATTTGTCACCATATTTCGACCTTTTAGGGGTTGAATTCTCAAGAAACCTGAAACGTTTGTTTACTCATTTATTGTTAGGAATACTCCTGTAAAGTTTCGAATCAAATAGTCCAACTAATCTTGTTTCCCGTACAAACTTTGGACCCCCATTTCATCCCCTTAGGGGTTAATTTTGAAAAATCCTGAAACATGTATTTACTCATTTATTGTTAGAAATACTCGTGTGAAGTTTAGAATAAAATAGTCCAAACTGATCTGGTTTCCTCATACAAACTTTGGACCCTCATTTCATCCCCTTAGGGGATGAATTTTGAAAAATGCTTCTTAGTGGATGCTAACGTTATAAAAACTACCTATTGTGAAAAATTCAGCTCTCTTTCAAAAAGGGTTCAACGGTTTGGGCTCGGCGTTGATTTAAATGAGTCAGTAAGTCAGTCAGTCAGGACTTTTACGTTTATATACAGGGTGAATTTTAAGTCGTGAATTGTAATATGTTTTTCTAACTCCATAAGCAACAAGCAATTTAATGCCCCAACTCTTACTAAAATCAGACAAAAATTTTTTTGTTTTTTTATTATTTTTTTGTCGTTTATTTTACTTTTAAAAGTGATCATGTAGAATTAAAACATCTTTATGAGATATTTCAGATGAGAAATAAAGAGTTAATTATTTTGTTTATAAGTATTTAAGTTTTAGTTTATAGCCGTTTGTAATTATTTGTATGTTTGTTATTTAATAAATATTAATTATATGTAAGAAATAAAGTAAATTTCATTTCTAACTAGGACAAATGACAAATTTGATGTCAATGACAGTTCCGATTCAAAGAGGCAATTCAATTTACTAATTTAAATATCCTAATAGGCCGTTGTAATATCCTAAATCCACTTTTAAAAGTAAAATAAACCAGAAAAAAATAAAAAAAAACAAAAAAAATCTTGTCTGATTTTAGTAAGAGTTGGGGCATCAAATTGCTTGTTGTTTATGGAGTTAGAAAAACATATTACGATTCACGACTTAAAATTCAACCTGTATATAGAAAAATATAAGCAAATAGTTAAAAAAATATATATATTCTATAAGATAGGACTATATGTCTTTAAGCTCCGTTAAGAATTAAGGGTTTAATGTATTTTAACCTCAAATAGGTTACTTAACTAGGTACATAAGTACCTATAGGTACATATACATACATAGGTATCTTACCTAGTTAAACTCCTTGTAGATACCGGAGCTCGAACACTGGGTTCGCCACTGAGACGGTTAATACATTTAATGAATAATTAATTCTATTGTTGACTAAGATATATTATTTTGTACCCATATAGTAAAATGGTATTGATATAGCTT
The DNA here is from genome assembly GCA_947086415.1 of Pammene aurita. NCBI lineage: Eukaryota > Metazoa > Arthropoda > Insecta > Lepidoptera > Tortricidae > Pammene > Pammene aurita. The sequence continues at coordinate 39,436,188 of OX352294.1, forward strand.
TAATAGTCAGGTCTTGACTTGAGACTACGATTGTTCAGAAACTAAAATATGGATGTAACTGGATTTTATCATGGTTTCATAATTTATAATATTTCTTATATGGATCAAATATCTAGATAGATATTAGAAAAGCTAAGAAATATAGATATATTACTTAGCTTATCTATATCCCCTTGATATCAACGTACCTATAATCTATACAGGTTGATTTCGGGGCCCTGGAACAAGAGAATAAGGCATGCTACAGAACTTAACGATGAACCTAATGAAGGTGGTCATTATTTTTTATCACCAATATTAATAATTATTTTTCAGATTATAAGTAGAAATAAATAATAAAGATTTTTTTTGTCCATCTCTGATCTTTAAGGCGTGCCACGTGACCAGCCCACTTCCATTTAAGTGCAAGAGCTTTTGCCAATCCGTCTATAGGTTTTGTGGCAAGTATTTCTTATTTTTGTATGACATATTTTATGCATTTTTTTGATATTTAACATACTGCGTTCCATACAACCTTTGATAAAATAATACTATACGATAATGTTGATCAGTTACCGAGCCAGAAAAAGTGGTTTCGGATTACGATCCAGAAATCAGCCTGTATATTTAAAAAATCGAAATAAAACTCGTTATTAGGTTTTATTTGGCGATTCTAGGGCAACCTGCTGACCCTTCGCCAGATCAGCTGCTGTATTGCGAAAATCAAATTACATAGTAGAATGGGCATGATGATTTTTTTTCATGTATGGTATCAATCGACTCGTTTTCTTGTGAGGATCAGATATCTATATGGGGCCAATTGCGTTAAAGTAACACACAAGTCAGAAATGAGACTTAAAGGCTGAATTTTGCATTTGTTTCTCAAAACGCTCTCCTAACAAAATGACGTGCATACGTGACGTCAGGATCACATAGTCGCCCTGTTTAAAGTATAGAAAAACAATGAAATTGCTCTTTTTATAGTAAAATGCTAAAAATCTATTAGTATTAATGCTTTTTTTAAATTTCTTACTTTAAAAAATCGCAAAATTTTGAAATTTTGAACCATTTCAATATAAACTGAAAATAGATGTCATATACTTCAGAAAAAGTGACCAAACCCTCCGGTGTCCGAGGCCAGATTTGAACTGGCGTCTTCAGCTTTCGCGGCTGACGTCCTGACCACTAGACCACCCGGTCACGGCGGAACTTGACAAATTTTCTCATGTATATGCAATCTCTGAATTTGAAAACGGCTAGGCGCCGTTGACCATACTCTAAGGGCATGCACAGTACGTGCTTGCACCTCCTATCCGAATCTCTTACGTGATTCTGGTATAGCGAGAGAGATGGTGCTGCCATCTATGAACCTTGAAGCAAATCAAATTATTTTGTTCAATATTTTTTGATTTGCAATTTTTAAGTAGTTACACTACTATATATAAACTGAAAATAGATGTCATATACTTCAGAAAAAGTGACCAAACCCTCCGGTGTCCGAGGCCAGATTTGAACTGGCGTCTTCAGCTTTCGCGGCTGACGTCCTGACCACTAGACCACCCGGTCACGGCGGAACTTGACAAATTTTCTCATGTATATGCAATCTCTGAATTTGAAAACGGCTAGGCGCCGTTGACCATACTCTAAGGGCATGCACAGTACGTGCTTGCACCTCCTATCCGAATCTCTTACGTGATTCTGGTATAGCGAGAGAGATGGTGCTGCCATCTATGAACCTTGAAGCAAATCAAATTATTTTGTTCAATATTTTTTGATTTGCAATTTTTAAGTAGTTACACTACTATATATAAACTGAAAATAGATGTCATATACTTCAGAAAAAGTGACCAAACCCTCCGGTGTCCGAGGCCAGATTTGAACTGGCGTCTTCAGCTTTCGCGGCTGACGTCCTGACCACTAGACCACCCGGTCACGGCGGAACTTGACAAATTTTCTCATGTATATGCAATCTCTGAATTTGAAAACGGCTAGGCGCCGTTGACCATACTCTAAGGGCATGCACAGTACGTGCTTGCACCTCCTATCCGAATCTCTTACGTGATTCTGGTATAGCGAGAGAGATGGTGCTGCCATCTATGAACCTTGAAGCAAATCAAATTATTTTGTTCAATATTTTTTGATTTGCAATTTTTAAGTAGTTACACTACTATATATAAACTGAAAATAGATGTCATATACTTCAGAAAAAGTGACCAAACCCTCCGGTGTCCGAGGCCAGATTTGAACTGGCGTCTTCAGCTTTCGCGGCTGACGTCCTGACCACTAGACCACCCGGTCACGGCGGAACTTGACAAATTTTCTCATGTATATGCAATCTCTGAATTTGAAAACGGCTAGGCGCCGTTGACCATACTCTAAGGGCATGCACAGTACGTGCTTGCACCTCCTATCCGAATCTCTTACGTGATTCTGGTATAGCGAGAGAGATGGTGCTGCCATCTATGAACCTTGAAGCAAATCAAATTATTTTGTTCAATATTTTTTGATTTGCAATTTTTAAGTAGTTACACTACTATATATAAACTGAAAATAGATGTCATATACTTCAGAAAAAGTGACCAAACCCTCCGGTGTCCGAGGCCAGATTTGAACTGGCGTCTTCAGCTTTCGCGGCTGACGTCCTGACCACTAGACCACCCGGTCACGGCGGAACTTGACAAATTTTCTCATGTATATGCAATCTCTGAATTTGAAAACGGCTAGGCGCCGTTGACCATACTCTAAGGGCATGCACAGTACGTGCTTGCACCTCCTATCCGAATCTCAACGGCGCCTAGCCGTTTTCAGATTCAGAGATTGCATATACATGAGAAAATTTGTCAAGTTCCGCCGTGACCGGGTGGTCTAGTGGTCAGGACGTCAGCCGCGAAAGCTGAAGACGCCAGTTCAAATCTGGCCTCGGACACCGGAGGGTTTGGTCACTTTTTCTGAAGTATATGACATCTATTTTCAGTTTATATATAGTAGTGTAACTACTTAAAAATTGCAAATCAAAAAATATTGAACAAAATAATTTGATTTGCTTCAAGGTTCATAGATGGCAGCACCATCTCTCTCGCTATACCAGAATCACGTAAGAGATTCGGATAGGAGGTGCAAGCACGTACTGTGCATGCCCTTAGAGTATGGTCAACGGCGCCTAGCCGTTTTCAAATTCAGAGATTGCATATACATGAGAAAATTTGTCAAGTTCCGCCGTGACCGGGTGGTCTAGTGGTCAGGACGTCAGCCGCGAAAGCTGAAGACGCCAGTTCAAATCTGGCCTCGGACACCGGAGGGTTTGGTCACTTTTTCTGAAGTATATGACATCTATTTTCAGTTTATATATAGTAGTGTAACTACTTAAAAATTGCAAATCAAAAAATATTGAACAAAATAATTTGATTTGCTTCAAGGTTCATAGATGGCAGCACCATCTCTCTCGCTATACCAGAATCACGTAAGAGATTCGGATAGGAGGTGCAAGCACGTACTGTGCATGCCCTTAGAGTATGGTCAACGGCGCCTAGCCGTTTTCAAATTCAGAGATTGCATATACATGAGAAAATTTGTCAAGTTCCGCCGTGACCGGGTGGTCTAGTGGTCAGGACGTCAGCCGCGAAAGCTGAAGACGCCAGTTCAAATCTGGCCTCGGACACCGGAGGGTTTGGTCACTTTTTCTGAAGTATATGACATCTATTTTCAGTTTATATATAGTAGTGTAACTACTTAAAAATTGCAAATCAAAAAATATTGAACAAAATAATTTGATTTGCTTCAAGGTTCATAGATGGCAGCACCATCTCTCTCGCTATACCAGAATCACGTAAGAGATTCGGATAGGAGGTGCAAGCACGTACTGTGCATGCCCTTAGAGTATGGTCAACGGCGCCTAGCCGTTTTCAAATTCAGAGATTGCATATACATGAGAAAATTTGTCAAGTTCCGCCGTGACCGGGTGGTCTAGTGGTCAGGACGTCAGCCGCGAAAGCTGAAGACGCCAGTTCAAATCTGGCCTCGGACACCGGAGGGTTTGGTCACTTTTTCTGAAGTATATGACATCTATTTTCAGTTTATATATAGTAGTGTAACTACTTAAAAATTGCAAATCAAAAAATATTGAACAAAATAATTTGATTTGCTTCAAGGTTCATAGATGGCAGCACCATCTCTCTCGCTATACCAGAATCACGTAAGAGATTCGGATAGGAGGTGCAAGCACGTACTGTGCATGCCCTTAGAGTATGGTCAACGGCGCCTAGCCGTTTTCAAATTCAGAGATTGCATATACATGAGAAAATTTGTCAAGTTCCGCCGTGACCGGGTGGTCTAGTGGTCAGGACGTCAGCCGCGAAAGCTGAAGACGCCAGTTCAAATCTGGCCTCGGACACCGGAGGGTTTGGTCACTTTTTCTGAAGTATATGACATCTATTTTCAGTTTATATATAGTAGTGTAACTACTTAAAAATTGCAAATCAAAAAATATTGAACAAAATAATTTGATTTGCTTCAAGGTTCATAGATGGCAGCACCATCTCTCTCGCTATACCAGAATCACGTAAGAGATTCGGATAGGAGGTGCAAGCACGTACTGTGCATGCCCTTAGAGTATGGTCAACGGCGCCTAGCCGTTTTCAAATTCAGAGATTGCATATACATGAGAAAATTTGTCAAGTTCCGCCGTGACCGGGTGGTCTAGTGGTCAGGACGTCAGCCGCGAAAGCTGAAGACGCCAGTTCAAATCTGGCCTCGGACACCGGAGGGTTTGGTCACTTTTTCTGAAGTATATGACATCTATTTTCAGTTTATATATAGTAGTGTAACTACTTAAAAATTGCAAATCAAAAAATATTGAACAAAATAATTTGATTTGCTTCAAGGTTCATAGATGGCAGCACCATCTCTCTCGCTATACCAGAATCACGTAAGAGATTCGGATAGGAGGTGCAAGCACGTACTGTGCATGCCCTTAGAGTATGGTCAACGGCGCCTAGCCGTTTTCAAATTCAGAGATTGCATATACATGAGAAAATTTGTCAAGTTCCGCCGTGACCGGGTGGTCTAGTGGTCAGGACGTCAGCCGCGAAAGCTGAAGACGCCAGTTCAAATCTGGCCTCGGACACCGGAGGGTTTGGTCACTTTTTCTGAAGTATATGACATCTATTTTCAGTTTATATATAGTAGTGTAACTACTTAAAAATTGCAAATCAAAAAATATTGAACAAAATAATTTGATTTGCTTCAAGGTTCATAGATGGCAGCACCATCTCTCTCGCTATACCAGAATCACGTAAGAGATTCGGATAGGAGGTGCAAGCACGTACTGTGCATGCCCTTAGAGTATGGTCAACGGCGCCTAGCCGTTTTCAAATTCAGAGATTGCATATACATGAGAAAATTTGTCAAGTTCCGCCGTGACCGGGTGGTCTAGTGGTCAGGACGTCAGCCGCGAAAGCTGAAGACGCCAGTTCAAATCTGGCCTCGGACACCGGAGGGTTTGGTCACTTTTTCTGAAGTATATGACATCTATTTTCAGTTTATATATAGTAGTGTAACTACTTAAAAATTGCAAATCAAAAAATATTGAACAAAATAATTTGATTTGCTTCAAGGTTCATAGATGGCAGCACCATCTCTCTCGCTATACCAGAATCACGTAAGAGATTCGGATAGGAGGTGCAAGCACGTACTGTGCATGCCCTTAGAGTATGGTCAACGGCGCCTAGCCGTTTTCAAATTCAGAGATTGCATATACATGAGAAAATTTGTCAAGTTCCGCCGTGACCGGGTGGTCTAGTGGTCAGGACGTCAGCCGCGAAAGCTGAAGACGCCAGTTCAAATCTGGCCTCGGACACCGGAGGGTTTGGTCACTTTTTCTGAAGTATATGACATCTATTTTCAGTTTATATATAGTAGTGTAACTACTTAAAAATTGCAAATCAAAAAATATTGAACAAAATAATTTGATTTGCTTCAAGGTTCATAGATGGCAGCACCATCTCTCTCGCTATACCAGAATCACGTAAGAGATTCGGATAGGAGGTGCAAGCACGTACTGTGCATGCCCTTAGAGTATGGTCAACGGCGCCTAGCCGTTTTCAAATTCAGAGATTGCATATACATGAGAAAATTTGTCAAGTTCCGCCGTGACCGGGTGGTCTAGTGGTCAGGACGTCAGCCGCGAAAGCTGAAGACGCCAGTTCAAATCTGGCCTCGGACACCGGAGGGTTTGGTCACTTTTTCTGAAGTATATGACATCTATTTTCAGTTTATATATAGTAGTGTAACTACTTAAAAATTGCAAATCAAAAAATATTGAACAAAATAATTTGATTTGCTTCAAGGTTCATAGATGGCAGCACCATCTCTCTCGCTATACCAGAATCACGTAAGAGATTCGGATAGGAGGTGCAAGCACGTACTGTGCATGCCCTTAGAGTATGGTCAACGGCGCCTAGCCGTTTTCAAATTCAGAGATTGCATATACATGAGAAAATTTGTCAAGTTCCGCCGTGACCGGGTGGTCTAGTGGTCAGGACGTCAGCCGCGAAAGCTGAAGACGCCAGTTCAAATCTGGCCTCGGACACCGGAGGGTTTGGTCACTTTTTTTTCTGAAGTATATGACATCTATTTTCAGTTTATATATAGTAGTGTAACTACTTAAAAATTGCAAATCAAAAAATATTGAACAAAATAATTTGATTTGCTTCAAGGTTCATAGATGGCAGCACCATCTCTCTCGCTATACCAGAATCACGTAAGAGATTCGGATAGGAGGTGCAAGCACGTACTGTGCATGCCCTTAGAGTATGGTCAACGGCGCCTAGCCGTTTTCAAATTCAGAGATTGCATATACATGAGAAAATTTGTCAAGTTCCGCCGTGACCGGGTGGTCTAGTGGTCAGGACGTCAGCCGCGAAAGCTGAAGACGCCAGTTCAAATCTGGCCTCGGACACCGGAGGGTTTGGTCACTTTTTCTGAAGTATATGACATCTATTTTCAGTTTATATATAGTAGTGTAACTACTTAAAAATTGCAAATCAAAAAATATTGAACAAAATAATTTGATTTGCTTCAAGGTTCATAGATGGCAGCACCATCTCTCTCGCTATACCAGAATCACGTAAGAGATTCGGATAGGAGGTGCAAGCACGTACTGTGCATGCCCTTAGAGTATGGTCAACGGCGCCTAGCCGTTTTCAAATTCAGAGATTGCATATACATGAGAAAATTTGTCAAGTTCCGCCGTGACCGGGTGGTCTAGTGGTCAGGACGTCAGCCGCGAAAGCTGAAGACGCCAGTTCAAATCTGGCCTCGGACACCGGAGGGTTTGGTCACTTTTTCTGAAGTATATGACATCTATTTTCAGTTTATATATAGTAGTGTAACTACTTAAAAATTGCAAATCAAAAAATATTGAACAAAATAATTTGATTTGCTTCAAGGTTCATAGATGGCAGCACCATCTCTCTCGCTATACCAGAATCACGTAAGAGATTCGGATAGGAGGTGCAAGCACGTACTGTGCATGCCCTTAGAGTATGGTCAACGGCGCCTAGCCGTTTTCAAATTTAGAGATTGCATATACATGAGAAAATTTGTCAAGTTCCGCCGTGACCGGGTGGTCTAGTGGTCAGGACGTCAGCCGCGAAAGCTGAAGACGCCAGTTCAAATCTGGCCTCGGACACCGGAGGGTTTGGTCACTTTTTCTGAAGTATATGACATCTATTTTCAGTTTATATATAGTAGTGTAACTACTTAAAAATTGCAAATCAAAAAATATTGAACAAAATAATTTGATTTGCTTCAAGGTTCATTTCAATATAGTTTTACAAAATGTTAACTTTATTTGGATATACTCGTACTGATCATTTTGCATCCTATCAACTAAATTTTATTGCATAATTCAACATGTGTCATCATCCCTATTATGGTTTGCATATTTTTTGAATTATTATTAATCCTAAGGGCTAACTATAATGTTATAGTAGTATAGTTTGTTAACTTGCTGCATTGTTGTCAAACTAGATCAGTTTGAAGAGCCGCGGTACTAACCTCAGTTCAACGCATGCCTACTACTAGCCTTTATGGAGACAAAACAGTGCAAGTCAAGTATAAAATATAATTAAACCTAACATATAATTTTGACATGTTAAAAAACACATTCGAGAATAAATTCCTAAGGTACGGCTACAGTAGGTAATTCAATTTATTCTCTCAGTTTATGCTAGCATTAACGTACTTGACTAATCTTTGGTAGGCTTTATATCTTTGTGATAAGGTTCAAAATGTTTAGTAAACTGTATTGACGATATACCAGTGTCGCAGCAATTTTGTTAGATTTACCGTTACAGGGTAACATAGACTTGATTGCTGTGGGGTTAGGATGTGTTGGAAGCCTCACATTTAAGAATTGTATTATAAGTTATAAATATTAAACAGGGACGAAACCTTTCTTTAGCACCAATTTTTACCCCGTACCTCAAAGGAAAAAACGGAACCCTTATAGCATCACTTTGTTTTAGGGTTCCGTACCTCGAAAGGAAATAAAAAACCGGCCAAGTGCGTGTCGGACCACGCATAGGAGGGTTCCGTACCTTCAATGGAATAAGAACCAAACTAATACCAAAAGGTCGTATCTGATGCCTATGGAAGAAGTTTTTTGGAGATAACTCAAAAATGGCTGAACCGATAATGTTCAAAACAATTTTCGTTGAAAGTGTATGATAAGGTGCATCTCTTTAAATTTTTTCATATTTTTTGAATTTACGGTTCAAAAGTTACGGGGGGGGCTACACAACTTTTCTGACTTTCGAAGCGATTATTTCAGAAAATATTCACTTAATCACGAAATAGTCAAAGAAACCTCAATGTTATTTTGAAAGACCTATCGATTGATGTGTCACATGTTGATATTCGGTAAAAATATTTTTTTTTAAATTTAGTTACCTGTGTAAGGTTCGGAAAGGATGAGTAATGAAACAAGCAGATGCTGGAATAATACTGGATCTATATTTCATAGATGGCATTTTAAATATACAATGGTTACATCATAGATTATATATGTATAAAGGTGACACCACACCTTCCCTCTAAATGAAAGAAAAAAAAGTTGATATATACCTTTTTTTTCTTTTTGTATTACAACAGCGCTTTTACTACAATTAGGCGCTTTATATTTGTATTTATCTATATATTAGGATAATATATTTTAGTCCTATTTTTATGTATGACTTCGGACTTACCGTCCTTAATTATTTCTACATTCGGGGTTACATCTCTTATGACCTTGTAAGGGCCTAAGTATATTGGCTTAAACTTATTACCTACTTCATTACGTACTAAAATTAAATCATTTGGCCGATACATTACAGCTTTAACATTAGCATCATATTTTTGTTTCCGATGTATCTTACTGTGAAGTAAGTTGTCTCTTGCTCCTTTTTGCGATAACTGTAACCGAAACTTTAACTCTGCTGGATAATCGTCATAATTATAAATTGGATCTACGTTATTACCTAAAAAATTACTGGGAAGACTGCATTTTTTCCCAAATACGAGTTCATAAGGTGTATATTTTGTTTCTCTATGAACTGACGTGTTGTATGAAAAGCACCAATAGGGTACCCATTTGCTCCAAAACTCTGGATGATTATCTGTTTGAATACGTAGATATGAACCAAGGTGTTTATGAGAATTTTCTAATGCACCGATACTCTGATGGTGGTAAGCTGTTGAATTAAGTTTTGATATATGCAATAAGCGACAAACCTCGGTCATTGTTGAGGACATGAACTCCGTACCTCTATCAGTTGCTATTTCCTTTGGTATCCCGTAGCGTAGTATAAAGTTATCTACAAATGATCTTGCCACTTCTGTAGCACTCTTGGAAACTAGTGGATAAGCTTCGACATATTTTGTAAGCTCGCATTGGAGCGTTAGTATATAATTATAATTATTACTATCTGTCTCTAAGGGACCTACGATATCTAAATATAGCTTTTCGAACGCTGTATGCGCAGTAGACATAATTACCATTGGTTCTTTCGTATGAATTGAATGCTTTTGTTTTTGACACTTATCACATCTTTTAACATAATTTATAACGTCTTTTTCAAGGCCTGGCCAGAAATAATACTTTTTGATGTTGTTTATCATCCTTCTCACACCCGCGTGGCCACTTGTGGGTAGAAGATGGAAATCGTTCAATATTACTTTCTGGTCATCCTTATCGTTTATTTTATCTGCGTCGACTAACACACATAATCGTGGTTTATCATTGTCCTTATAATTCTGTAATTCATTTAGTAATTTGTTTATAAATATATTATTTTGCTTTGTTTTTATTAAGTATACTTCATATATTTTTATATTCTTACACAATTCTACAAGTTCTCTCACAAATTCGGCTCGCGTAATCCATGATCGAGAAGATTTGTATTTAATGTAAATTCTTTTGTCATCTGGTACATAACATAAAGTTTCACTTTCTTTTACGACTTTTGTTCTTTTTGCTATATCTAGCTTTTCTTTTTCTATAAATAACAACTCCGTATAATCCTTGGGCTTGTCAAGCACCTCTACAATTTTTGGTTGATTAGGCCAATCGCTGTGAAGGTTACTGTCTAAGCTTTTCTCCTTATCCTTTTCTTCCATTCTTCACTTTTGTGCTCGAGTTGTAACTGCTAAAATACTTTCACCCATCTCTTTCAAGTTATCGGTTGTTAAAGTTATTCGAGATAATGCGTCTGCAGCCACATTACACGAACCTTTAACATACTCTATCTCGAAGTTGTACTCTTCTAGTAGAAGTCTAAATTTCATGAGTCTACTAGACGGATCTCTCATAGTGCATAAATAAATCAATGGTCTGTGGTCTGTCCGAATTTTAAATTTTTTACCAAAAAGATACGGTCTGAAATGTTTAACAGCCCACACTATTGCTAATAGCTCTTTCTGTATGGTTGGATAATTTTTTTCCGCTTTATTTAGACTTCTACTAGCGTATGCAACTGGTCTCTCATCCTGATTTGATAAAATTGCTCCTAACGAAACATTAGATGCGTCTGTTTGGACAATAAATTGATTTTGTTCAGAAAAGTCCGGGCACTGTAACACTGGTGGTGTAGTAATTTTGCTTTTTAATAATTCGAATGATTTTTCACATTCACTGTCCCATTGGTATGGCACATTTTTCTTGCACAAATTATTTAATGGGTAAGCTATTTCTGCAAAATTTTGAATAAATTTCCTGTAGTAATTGACGAAAGCAATAAATCTTCGTAGTTCATCTAAGTTATTGGGACGGGGGTAATTTTTAACTACATTTATTTTATCTGGGTCTGGCAAAATACCATCACCCGTAACTACGTGGCCTAAATATAATATCTCTTTTCTTAAAAATTCGCATTTTTGGGGATTTAATTTTAAATTAACTGTTCTTAACCTTTCAAAAACGTCTTGTAAATTTTTATTGTGTGTATGAAGATCTCTTCCGAAAATAATCAAATCGTCTAAACATATGAAACATTTTTCATAAGTTAAACCTGCCATAGCCATGTTCATCATGCGGGAAAACGATCCTGGGCTGGTTTTCATTCCCATTGGCATTCTAACCATCCTGTACTGTCCTGAACAAAATGCTGTATAGTTACGACTACTTTTGTTTAAATTGACATTGTAAAATCCTTGGTGTAAATCTAAGTGTGTAAAGTAAATACTACCTGACAGAGCATCTAATATTTCCGTAATATTTGGGAGTGGGAACTTATCGTCCTCAATGCAATTATTTAATTTACGATAATCAATGACTAATCTCCACTTTTTCTGTCCACTTTCGTCTGTCTTTTTCGGTACTAGCAGTATTGGGCTAGACCACTCACTCCTACATGGTTCTATTATACCTTGATTTATCAAATTATCAATTTGGGAGTTAATTTCATCTTTATGAGCATGTGGTAGACGATGTGGTTTACTAAATATTGGAGTAACGTTTGGTTTTAAAGTTATGGAATGCTCATAAATGTCCGTAGTTGTAAGTTTATCACCGGGTAAATGAAATAGATCGGAATATTTAGCACATAGTTTTTCTATTGACGCTTGTTCTTCTGAATTTAATTGTTTTAATTGTAGTAATTTAAATAATTCTTTTACTCTATCTGCACTTTTATTTAGTTTCTCAAACGAACATACATTATAATCTTTAAGTCGATGGATCGTTGGTTGTAAATTTGTCAATGTTAAAGTTTTATTTGTAGTATTTAATATTTTAACAGGTATCGTACCGTTTGTTGGTTTGCCAATTGAACTAGCTAAATAAATTCCATGACTTATTTCTTGTGAGCAAACTACACACTCTTCTGTGATATTAGTCCTAATGTAATGAATTGATTCACATTTTGGTGCAATTTGTAGTAGCTTAGTCTCGTCGTCGTATATTGGTAAAGTGATTTTATAATCAGGGGATAGTTTTAACGTTAAAATATTGTCGTCATAATCCATTGTTGCTTTATATTTCTTAATGAAGTCTTGACCAATGATGCCATTTGTCGCACATGGCAATGTTTCAAATACAAATACTTTATGATGCAATAAGTGACCGTTAGTGATTAATTGCAAATTCATATATCCTATTGCTTGGACTTTGCCTCCCATACCATTTATAAGCATGTCATCGTTATGGATCGGGAGATCAAGTTCAACAGCGTGTTTATATTTTATAGCCGATATGGAGGCGCCTGTATCTAACAGCCACGTATAAGGCTTGATACCTACTAACAATTTTATATACGAACTATTGTTTGCAGCAAATATATGTTCCATTTTAGTCACGAAAAAATGTATTTTCATTTTCTTGGCTACTTTGGGGTTGAGGATTATTCACTTCTTCTTCTGACATTACACGCATTTGTCCTCTACGTATCCACTGTTTACCTCGAGTGCTAAAATTGTTATTATACCTTCCTCGAGACGGTCTAGAATATCTAGCGTGATCATTACCTCTATTTGGCGAATGCTGGAATCCGCTGAAGCCTCTGCGAGCTTCGGTTGAGTACGCATTCGGGTTGCCACGCGAGTTCCTATTTGTATATATTCTTGGGCTATATTGACCTCTTGGCCCATTACGATGTCCTTGTTGGCTCCTATGAGAGTAGTTGTATGGTTCATACGTACGCATCGATTCCTCAGCTGGTGTAGCTGATGACGTCTCCTCGTCTTTGGCGGATTGTATGGCATCTTTCAGCGTCGCAAAATTCCTGGCTGCAATGATAGTACTGAGCCTACGATTTCGTAAGCCGTCCGCAAACTTTTTTATAGCCATTTTCTCATTCAGTGGCTTTAAAATTTTGTAGCTTTCTGATTTGCCTTCTGCTTGCGAAATCGTAAGTTCTACAAATAATTCCGAAATTTCTTTCCCATAATCTTGAATTGACATTTCGTTTTGTTTAATCTGCTGCAATCGGTTTTGGATAGCAGTAGCCGATTTTTGTGGAAGAAGGACCTGTTTCATATCAGTTACTAATGCATCCACCGTATCGTAAGATGAATTTAATTTTAATTTAGCTGCTTGAGACAACCTACTTTTCAGTATAAATAGTATCAAATTCTTTTTACAATTATCACTTTTAAGCAAGGACGTAATATTCAAGGTTATCGATTAAGCACTTAATACTGTCCTCATCGTCAGTCATTTGCGGCAATAAGGATAAAGCCGTTTTTAAATTGAAAGTATCCATGTTATTTTCAGACATTGTTTCTTCTTTCACAGTACATAAATCAGAAATTTCCTTGTATAAATCTATAAAATTTTGTGACAATGTTTTAATTATGTTTGCGTCTTCCTCTAAAATATTACCTTTTTGAATATCTACTGATAAATGTTCTGAAATAGTAGTGTATTGACTAAATAATACATTTGCTTCGTTAAGTTTCTTTACAACTAAATTTCCTGTACGTTTACTTGGACCAACTTTAATTAGGTAGCGTCTAATTTCTTTCAATTCTAAATACACATTTTTTAAGATATCAATCATAACTTACCATTTATTTCGGCTTAGTGGTCACAAGTAGATAACACAGATCACTGATTTAATTACTTACATTAAAGTTATATGTTTAATTTTAAAGTCCACTATAAGATTTCGCATAGTAGGCGTAGTCCAAACCGTCATAAGTACATAAATGTCCCCGAACGGAAATTATCTATATTATACGCACTCGCGATCATTTGCGATTAAATATAACGCACTTAATTATGCACTTTGATTATATATATATTTTTTTTTTAAGCTGTTTACTTATTCGCGGATAAACACTTTAATTTATAATTATGTCGTATAAGTGACCTCAAACTCCGCCTATGTCCTTGGGTGCCGAGGGTGCCGCATGCAGCTGTCGCCGGTATGTAGACAGCCTTAGGGCATTTTGGTTAATGCCCTGATGTATCCACTGGCCGTGGCACCTTTTGTAAGCACTGTACAATAGTTTCATTATGCCGATGCCTATAATAATTGCGATGATGGTGAGCACTATATTTATAGTGTTTAAGTGGGTCCGCACCTCCTCGACAGTGGCCTGGTTCATGCCCCCCGTCTGGGCGATCACGATCTCCTCCTGCTTGGTTTGGCTGGTACCCATGATGTTAATAATACGAATTGTACCGGGAAGTGTCTGAATCGGATAATGTCCGTAGTAAAAGTGGCCATCTTATTTAGTTACTTTTACAATGTCCTATAATTGTTATCTGAATAAGGAATGGCACGCGCGCGTGGGCCGGCGCCGGACGTCTCGCGGCGAATTCGTAGAAGAATATAACACTTTAAACTGTAACTAGTTATCACTTCACTACTTATAACATTGTCTTTAAATGTTTGTAACCAAGGTTAAGACCTTGTAACATAACTAAGTAAAATTTTCAAATTACTTTAGAGAGGTATCTAGTCGTGCTCTAGGGCACAAAATTGGCAGGGTCGCCGTGTAAGGTTCGGAAAGGATGAGTAATGAAACAAGCAGATGCTGGAATAATACTGGATCTATATTTCATAGATGGCATCTTAAATATACAATGGTTACATCATAGATTATATATGTATAGAGGTGACACCACACCTGTATGGAGCGCCCCCCTAAAAATATATTTTTTTTCAAATTTAACTACATAACTAAGTAGCTGCATACAAAATACACCTTATGTGTAAATTTTATTCAGATACGTCGTATAGTTTCCGAGTAAAATGCCTGTGACATACGGACGGATTTACAGACAGACAGACATGACGAATCCATAAGGGTTCCGTTTTTTGCCATTTGGCTACGGAACCCTAAAAATGGAGGCCTTATAGGATTACTTTGTTAAATAGGGTTCCGTACCTCGAAAGGAAAAAACGGAACCCTTATAGGATCACCTTTTAGGGTTCCCTACCTCGAAAGGAAAAACGGAACCCTTATAGGATCACTTTGTTGTCGGTCCGTCCGTCCGTCCGTCTGTCAAGACCCTTTTTCTCAGGAACGCGTTAAGGTATCAAGCTGAAATTTGTATCAAATATTCAAGTCTGCTGTTTCTTAGAGCTGTAAAAAAATCAAATTTCTAAGCCAACGCAATCAAAAGATACAGCCGTTTATGGCGCAAATTTCTGCAAATTTTCGAAACTCGTAAGGGTATCAAAACCTACAGGGTACTTCCCGTAAACTCAGGATCTTGAAATTTGGTACGAAGCAACGTCTTATAGCACGGATAAAGGAAAAATTGCGAATACCGTAAATGTTTTGTTACATCATATAATATAAATATTTTTAATAATTTTAAAGTTACTACCCCTTTCCTCATGAACGCGTAGTGGTATTTAATTGAAATTCATATCAAATACTCAGGTCTATAATACCTTTAAGCTGTAATAAAATCAAACTTCTATGTCAACGCAATCAAAAGAAACAGCAATTTAAACAGCATATTTCTACAGGTTTGTACGGAACCCTCGGTGCGCGATTCCGACTCGCACTTGACCGGTTTTTTTAGTTGAAGTCGATTAGTTCGCGTAGAATTCTTTGAACTTTTAATTCCATTTTCAATTTATTGGCGAATTTTTTAAATTAATTAATTAGGGAGAGGACCTCCGCTCCGAGTCGTTTCTGGTGCAAAGGCTATCCAGCACGGTAATGTCGCGAGCGTTATGGGCACTTTTGCACCGGAATCGACAAGGAACGGTAGCATTGAATTACTGTAGCTTTTAGGTTTAGTACTTGACTGTATGTTAGGGCAAATTAATTATTGTAATATAACGTAGGAATTCATTAAATCCCTAAAAAAATCTTTAAAAAGGTATGTATGTATGTATGTATCACTTTATTGCACATAAACAAGTAGGTATAACATAATACAACAGTAACATATATAAAAGATATGCACAAAGGCGAGCTTATCCCTGATAGGGATCTCTTCCAGCCAACCCATGAGAAAATGAGAAAGGATTAAATACAAATGGTGAAAGACAAACTATGCACAAAAGATACAAATAAAAAGTTCCAAAACACATATAAAGCTGCAGGTAAACACTAATAAATATATAGGTACATTCATGTACCATACACATACTTAAACTACATACATAATAATATAATAAACATAATTAAATAAATATAAACCTATATACATATATATATATAAAATATTCAATTCACAGAAAACATTAAGAGTCCACTAGCCACAACTTTTTCAATTTCTCCTTGAGTGAGGAAACAGACTGTGACTTTCTTACATCCACTGGCAACTCGTTCCACAATTTAACTGCATAAGCAGGGAAGGACCTAGAGTAAATACGCGAGTGTTTTGGCGGAATGGCTAGAGCGAGATTTGTACTAGACCGCAAGCGATGATCGCTAATACTAGCCAAATAATTAAATCTTTCCGACAGATACGGAGGACATGCAGGATTAAATAACACGTTGAAAAGCAATGACAGTACATGCACATCCCTACGACGGCGAATCGGAAGCCAACCAAGTTGAGAACGGGAGGCGGACACATGATCAAACTTGCGCAACCCAAATATGTACTTGATGCAGGCATTATGCAGGCGCTCCAGCTTGTCCAGCAGTTCTTCCCTGAGGTCTATAAAAGCAATGTCGCCATAATCTAGGATAGGTAGTAAGAGATAGCGAGCAAGATTTTAGTAGGAAGAGGAAGGAAGTTCTGCAGTCGCCTCAGAGAGTGCAGCGAAGCAAACACCCTTCTACTGACCTCCGATATATGCGGCGTCCATGAGAGTGTTTGGTCCATGATGATACCCAAGTTCTTCACAGTAGAGGAAAGAGGGATCAATGTCCCGTCAAAAATAACATTGGGTACCACCACCTCAGCAAGTTTGGAGACAAAATGGGGACTGCCGATAACAATCGCCTGCGATTTTTCGGCGTTTACCTTTAATCCGAAATTAAAGTTTAGAAAGTATTCCCAGTGGCGAATACTTTCTAAATCGCAATTGACTTTACGGAACAGAGAAGGGAGTTCGTCAATGTTAGCCGCTGCGTAAATCTGCAAATCGTCCGCATAAAGATGGTAACTGCACTCCAAAGATTGCGCAATGCCATCAATAAATATAGAAAAAAGGAGTCGTCGACTCTCACTCGCTGGCGCCTACCAAGAAGGTAACTCCGGAACCATGACAGAGCAGTTTGAGAAAGATTAAGTCTACTTAGACTACCTAGAAGAATATCAAAATCGACTGTGTTGAAAGCATTACTGAAATCTAAGAGCACAAGAAGAGTAAGCTTTTTATCCTCAATATTAAGACGAAAATCATCAGTTACCTTAACCAGAGCCGTGACAGTGCTATGCCCGGGGCGGAAGCCGGACTGGAAAGGATTGAAAAAGTTATGCTTGTTGAGATGTGAAGAGAGGCGGCGGTTTACAAAATGTTCTACAACTTTTGATAAAACTGGAAGGATGGAAATGGGACGATATTGGGAAAAAGTGACGGGTTTAGAAATTTTGGGGAGTGGAATAATATGAGCTTGTTTCCAAATATATGGGAAAGTACCAGAGGAAAAGGAGTAATTAATAATATGAGAAAGGATGGGAGCAATACAATCCGCCACAAGCATAAGCATATCTAGACTAAGGTTATCTTCACCAATGGCTTTCGTCTTAATATTCTTCAGAATAGTGAGTATTTCCTGAGGCAAGATGTTACCAAGCTCGAAAATCGATGATTCAGGGTGTGAAGAGTTTAAAAGAGAAGAAAGAGTGTCTTGCTTAGTAGAGGGATCTAGAATGACAGGAGAAGAGCCAAAATGAGAATTTAAACCATCTAAGTCAAGAGCACCAGCACTATGAGCACTATGTGGCGTTTTTCCCACCCCAAGCGATTTCAGGAATCTCCAAAGTTTAGTCGGAGGGCACTAAAAAGGTTCTTATATCCCTGAAATAAGTTGCGTCCTACAAAATTAACTTCTTGATAAATAAAACGAACCCGTAAGTAATATTGCCTTAATTAAATCTATTTCTATGGACATCCACATGCTTACCGTTATTTTCTGGCTTGATTGAAGTAATCCCATTCAACTGCGTACCTGTGGTTCTCAACCTTCGGTGGAAAAATACCTTGGTAAAAGCTTCAGCGGTGACCTGACATAACAATGCTTCCACACGATATCAAGGCAGGCGGTGTCCTGCTCCCGACTAGGAGACGTATTCTAACTTTATAATTTTAAACCAAAAAGAACCGACTTCACTTAGCCTCCACCTTTCCAAAAGCAAATGCTCTAGCTGCTGTAAAAAATACTCAAATCATTATAGGTGTGCCTATAGTAGTCGAAGAGTTCCCTCGATTTCTCCTGGATCCCATCATCAGATCCTGACCTGGTTACAATGGGACCGACTGTGAAGTATACTCTTTCAAACGAAAAAAGAATTTTCCAGCCGTCCTTCGAATAATCGGTGAACATCATCGACATATAATATCAAGACGAGTAAAGGCAAGCAAAGTTCATGTGAAAACACGATCCATTTTCACGTTTACAAAACGAAATATCTTATTAAACAATCAAGTACTCATTCTTTAAGCATATTTTTTGTGTTAACCTTAATTCCGCAAAAGTTTCATGCCATTTCACCAATAAGAAAAGTTGCCGTGTTGTGAGTGGTCAAAATCAATTTGACAATGAAGTTTAATTGGACAGGAGATACTCAAATGAAATAACTGAAATGTCAAGTTAACGTATAATAAATACGCCTAAGTTTGACGTGGATAGGTTCACGTAATAAATAATAATGCAATCAATTAACAATTTACTTTTTAGTGCATTTTTAATTACTTATGTAATATACGTAAATTTATAATATATGAAAGCCTTCTATTCATCTTTAATTTATTTAAAAGTGCTTAATTACAATATAGGGACTTACATACTACAAAATAAGCATAAATGAACATAAAATAGTAAAAATTTTGAACTTTTTTACAATTTTATAAATCCGTTACATTATGGAGACCCTCTTGGTCTCAAGCAACATAATGTTAAGCAATTAAGGTTGATTATGGCAAAAAAAAACGATTATTTTTTAACTTTATTTATGACCAGACTAGAAAATAATAGCATACCTTCAATATAAATAGTTAAAATTCTCTTTGCTTCCTCGTTTTTTAGAAATAAAAAAATAACGGATGAGTTCGTTTATGTGTACTATATATTTTGGCAGGCTTAGGAAAAATACAAAGATAAATTTACATTTTGTATCCATTTTTTTATACTACAACAGTAGAAAACAGGCATACGGTTCACCTGATGGCAAGCAGCTACCGTAGCCTATGGACGCCTGTAACTCCAGAGGTGTCTCATGTGCGTTGCCGACGCTTTCATATAAAAGAGGATTCACTGTGTTGACAGCTAAAGGGACAAGAGGATCCCCCGTCGTCAACACACTGCATCCTCTGAGCTCTCTGGCAACCTTACTCACCGGCAGGAACACAACACTATGAGTAGGGTCTAGTGCTAATTGGCTGTGGTTTTCTGTAAGGTAGAGGTAGTCCCCCAGTCGGGCTCTGCTCTAGATTTGATAATTAAAGACTATGCTATGAAGTTATAGAATTCATTATTAATGAAAAATAAGAGTCATACCTATTAGTCAGTTGTACTAGAAATCAGTGTTGGCCGAACGATAGTGTAATTGAAAATTAAAAATTGAAGATTGAAACACGTTAGTAAAAATTGAACACTAATAGTTTAGTGCAAATTGATTTCAATTAGAATTGAAATTAATTGTAACTAACGTGTTAATCCTTTGCGAATAACTAATAATTGAAGATATTTAATTTTTAGTCTTTCTCAAAAATTGAAACATTTATTTCATTTTTAGTATAGATTGAATTGGTAATTGACATTAATAATTTACCTAACTAAACGCGAATTTAGGTTAAGCAACGAGGTTTTGATTTTTGTTTCGATTTTGACTCTGGACTCGGGGGCTTGTATTAATAAGCAATGGGATCGGTATCCTAAGATGGAGGTCATGCTGGACCCTGGGGATCCCTACTGGATCTCGGGTTTGGTGCATCATAGACTCATGCTGTTTGGGCTCATTCGACTTGTACTGATGAGCAGATGGTACCGGTATTAAAATCTGGAGCTCATGCTGGACCCTGGGGATCCCTACTGGATCTCGGGTTTGGTGCATCATAGACTCATGCTGTTTGGGCTCATTCGACTTGTACTGATGAGCAGATGGTACCGGTATCAAAATCTGGAGCTCATGCTGGACCCTGGGGATCCCTACTGGATCTCGGGTTTGGCGCATCATAGACTCATGCTGTTTGGGTTCATTCGACTTGTACTGATGAGCAGATGGTACCGGTATCAAAATCTGGAGCTCATGCTGGACCCTGGGGATCCCTACTGGATCTCGGGTTTGGCGCATCATAGACTCATGCTGTTTGGGCTCATTCGACTTGTACTGATGAGCAGATGGTACCGGTATCAAAATCTGGAGCTCATGCTGGACCCTGGGGATCCCTACTGGATCTCGGGTTTGGCGCATCATAGACTCATGCTGTTTGGGCTCATTCGACTTGTACTGATGAGCAGATGGTACCGGGATCAAAATCTGGAGCTCATGCTGTACCCTGGGAATCCCTACTGGATCTCGGGTTTGGCGCATCATAGACTCATGCTGTTTGAGCTCATTCGACTTGTACTGATGAGCAGATGGTACCGGTATCAAAATCTGGAGCTCATGCTGGACCCTGGGGATCCCTACTGGATGTCGGGTTTGGCGCATCATAGACTCATGCTGTTTGGGCTCATTCGACTATGTACTTTACCATACCATACCTTACCATACAATACCATACCATACCATACCATACCATACCATACCATACCATACCATACTTTACCATACTTTGCCATACCATACCATACTTTACCATACCATACTTTACCATACCATACTTTACCATACCATACTTTACCATACCATACTTTACCATACCATACCATACCATACCATACCATACCATACTTTACCATACTTTACCTTACCATACCATACCATACTTTACCATACCATACCATACCATACCATACCATACCATACCATACTTTACCATACCATAGGCACCAGGAAAGTGGAGCAGATTTTGAGCGTTGATTACGCTTCCTTACTTATTATTCTTCCAAGGTGAACATACATAAAAAAATAGCAAAAGAATAGATCCCGACGAATTGATAACCTCCTCCTTCGAAATATTGAAGTCGGTTGAAAACACGTTTAGACACGATACAACTTCAATACAATTCCAATGCATTGAGTGGCATTGACAACGCAATCAGCTGACATCTAAACATTTGAATGAAAAATATCAGAATTTGCTTCAAAATTATTCGGTTCCTAATCCAATACAACTTCAATATTGGTTAAATATTTGTTGTATGTTGGAGTTATGGTCGAGAAAGATGATGTTTTCAATCGACTTCAAGATTTCGAAGGAGGAGGTTATCCATTCGTCGGGATCTTTGTTTTTGCCTTTTTTTATTTATTTATTTATTTAATCTTTATTGCACATTACAAGATGGTACAAATGGCGGACTTAATGCCATAATGCATTCTCTACCAGTCAACCAATTTTATGTATGTTCACTATTCGAAGACGGCTTAATCGATTTCGAAAATTCTTTTTTGTTTGAAAGAGTATATTTCACAGTTGATCCCATTGTGACCAGGTCAGGATCTGATGATGGGATCCTGGAGAAATCGAGGGAACTCTTCAACTTTTATAGGCGGTGCTATAGTGATTTGAGTATTTTTTACAGCAGCTCGAGCATTTGCTTTTGGAAAGGTGGAGGCTAAGTGAAGTCGCTTCTTTTTTATTTGTCGGATCTGATGACAATGGGACCAACTGTGAAGTATACTCTTTCAAACAAAAAATAGTTTTCCAAATCGGTCCAGCCGTCTTCAAATAATCGGTGAACATTAAAAAAAAATGAAAAAACAAAGATCTCGACGACTTGAGAACCTCCTCCTTCGAAACCTTAAGTCGGTTGATAAGTATTTACGTTTAAAATGCTCATAAACATTCGATTTAGTCTATAGAGATGACAAATTTATGGCATATAACCGCGAGCCACTTCGTTTCTTCGCTTCGATTGTCTATTTGCAATGCATCACTCTCTTTCGAATAAGCGAGAGCGATAGAGATGGATCACGAAATTATGATTTTCGAAGTTCGGGGTGGGCGTAATGGCACTTAAGTGGTTTTACGTGTAGAAATATAATATTGGGTATTTTACCAAACAGGTACTTTAAACCGGTGTCTGTATCTGTTTTCGCTAAAATTTGCTACTAATTTATTGTAACACAGCATACTAATTAATAACGCATGCTGGTTTTCAGTGAAACTCAAATTTATTAGTAATATATATAATTAATTAATATTATTTATTTATTATTCAATCTGACACAAACCGACCTATTCCCACAATAAGCTTAATATAAGGCTTGTGTTGTTGGTACTAGACGGCGATATAGTATATATAATATATAGTATATATAATATATATATATATATATATATATATATATATATATATATATATATATATATATATATATATAATTACTTAAATACACAGAAAACATCCATAACTCACGTACAAATATATGTAATAAACATACAAATAAACGCCCTAACCAGGATTCGAACCCGGGACCTCCTGCTTCATTAGGCAGTGTCACTACCGACTGGGCTAGGAGGCCGTCAAATAATAATATAAGCTCATAATTATTTTTTACATGTTTTAAAGTGGGTATTCCACTCATACCTACTATACTATATAAGTATGAGTGGAATACCCACTTTAAAACATGTAAAAAATAATTATGAGTTGATAGCAGGCGCCATCTGTTATTTCCGTTGTGACACTTGTAAAAGGGTCGGCGGGAAGGGTATCTAACTCTAGTGGTTGGCACCTAGATGTCGCTTACGGCTGCTATAAAGTCGATGTAAAAATAAATGTAAAAAGATGATTGAAGGCATTGAGAATTTCGTCAGCTCGGTAACTGAACCCATAGCTTAATTGGTAAAGCGATATCGAGCCCCGGTAAGGCGTATCGATGTTGGTTCAAGTCCAACTGGGTTGATTATTTTTTCAATGTTTTCAATGTTTGTATTTGATTGAATAACATACTAATAATATAAGCTGTTTACCTGTAAGATTATACAGAACATTTAATGTATTGTTTCTTAATTTGGTTAAAATTGTAATCCATCATCGCCCTTTCACTCTCTTAGAGGTATTTTTTTTCACATACTCATAAGTCTTGGATGTACACCCTTTCCAATAAAATAAGCCATCAACTTAGGAGAATGCAGAAAAGTTATGTCCAGTCACACATAACTCCTCTTTTTATTAGTCGGCCGAAAGCAATACGTGGAGAAACGTACGAATATTTACCTACACGAACCCACTTGGCACTCGTCTAATGAAAATATTTCATTAAGAACACTCGATGTTAAATATGTATACACATGTGGACCTTATACCTTGGTGATAAGGTGTATAATGCATAGATATTTATGGCAGAAGTCATGTTTGTTCAGCCGCTCTTCTGACGAGGTAATTTTCTTTGTTTCTCAAGTTTGCACGGACTGTTGTTGGGAAGAACAACAGTGATAAAATATACAGAGAGTTCTAAACCAGGAGAGGCCTTGAGTAACATTTCCCCTCTGTCAAAAGCGGACCCGGGGTATGTCCTTAAACTACGTCCGGACTTGGGTATGTCCTTAAACTATGCCAAAAAGAGAGGTATGGGCACTGCGAATGGCATCTCGCTTAGTGTGGTAGGGCACGTTCAGTGAATGTCATCTCGCTCAAATCTGGAGCAGAGCCCGACTGGGGAAGTACCTCCACCTTACAGAAAACCACAGCCAAATAGCACTAGACCCAGGAACACAACACTATGAGTACATAGTGTTGTGTTCCTGCTGGTGAGTAAGGTTGCCAAAGAGCTCAAAGAGGACCCAGTGTGTTGACGATGAGGGACCCTCTTGTTCCTTTAGCCGTCAACACAGTGAATCCTTCTTTTTGTAAAGGGTCGGCAACGCGCATGTGACTCCTGTGGAGTTACAGGCGTCCATAGGTTACGGTAGCTGCTTACCATCAGGTAGGCCGTATGCTTGTTTGCCACCGTCGTGGTATAAAAAAAAAAAAAAAAAAAAAAAAGTATTGGCGGAAAATCTAGTACATCTATAAAAACTATTTCAATAATCGATGTCACGCATTTTCGTCATCGCTGTCAATGGATAACAAGCTCCGTGAAAATGCCCTTATGCGCTGTTTTTGGATGTAAAAAAATTTTATATTTCGTCTAGGTTACAAAAAGATGAAATACCATTTCAGATGTAAGTACAGTTTTACTTTATTTATCATTACTTTCGTAATAAAAGATTTAACCTAAATCGAAAATCAAGCTTCGTTTATAGAATCGATTCAAAGACAATCGTTTTCTTTCTGACTAGCTTTCTTAGTAACTATTTGACGTTTGACACTTCTCCATATTTAACGCGCTTAAGGATTGCTGTCTTCTATATTTTGTTTGAAAATACAATCAAAAATGATCCTTGGCTTTTTTGTTTGACATTTCCAAAGACTGCATCCAATAATGAACCATATGTTAACATTGTACAGTCTACTATCAATTGCTCCATTTAGTGTTATGAAGTATAAAAAGAATATGTCAAATATGTCTGGTGTTTTCAAGTCAAAGGTACATCTTTGTCGGTTGTCAATAAAGCGTTGCTGCCATACAAATTCATTTAGAAATAAACTGTATTAACAACCGACAATGATGTACCTTTGACTTGAAAACATCACATGCGTGCTACCTCGCCCCCCTCAGATTTTGGCAGACTTTTTTGTTTGGAAAGATGAGGCGAAGCGTACTCCATTTATAGAGCTTTATGAAAATATACGATCTTGCGTATGAGTTAGCCAAGTTATATGTCATTAGTCACCCCGTTTGTTGAATTTAGCAAACCTCTGTTAAATTTTGTCTGTTTCAAACGAAAACATAATTTTATAAATTCAAAGTCGGACGTAGTTACGCGAAAACGTTCCAACCCACAGCGACCCCATTTTGAGATAAACGCTATTTTGTGTTTTAGCGGTACACTTTTTCCCTGTAATTATTTCAGGCAAATACTATTGGTTTTACTGTGGAATGCCAAACTGGTTATTGAATGATATGCATATTTTTTGTAAATACATAATACAAGGGGTATATAAATAGGTAAAACGAGTTTGAAACGTTTTTGCTAAATTTAATTTTGTATGAACCTTGTTAAATAGCAATTATGCATAAACGTTCCAAAACGAATTTAAGTGTATTATTTTATAAATATATTTAAAATTAATTTAATATGTAAAATAATAAATAACAATGAGGAACATACAAAAACAACAAAAAAATTTTTGAAAATGTATTACAAAAAAAATAGGACGTGATCTTTTGAGCTTAGAACCTATGCCAAAAATTAGCTGATATGGTTCCAAAAGTTATCAAAAACTTATATTAAACATTCAATCGTCATCGTATTCTATGATCTCGAAGTCCGGAACTCCACCAAACCCATCAACATCATCAGTAGCTTCTTCAGAACTTTGAAGCGTTCTATAAAATTGAAGGCAATCCTCAGGTATGTAGTGGTACATGGATTGTAAGTCCACTAATTTCGCTGGAGCAATCGGTTTGCCATTAGGCCACAATAAACAAAAATCAGATTCTTTTATGTATTGCAGTTCTCGCTTTATTCTTTTATCAATTTTCAACTCACTGAAATCGTCTTCCATCGTAGACCGCATAAAAATAGAAAACATTTTATCTTTATCCAAATTAAATTCTTTTGTATGTAGCCAACTAACTTTAGATGAGTCTGTAAACTTCTTCCTATTGATAATCTTCTTTTCCAGTTTAGTTGTACTAAAAAAATCAGTCTTTGTCATTTTGTAAACTTGAAGAGGTTTAACTTTTTTACAGGTTTTAATAATATTGATGTATTCTTCAGGTGTATATACGCGTTGATGGTGCTTGAGTGCGGTTTAAATTTTTGAGAAATCTGTGTCATTTGGTAAGAAAGTATGGCCAGACTCAATGAATCGGAATGATATGGTTTTCAGGGTTGGATGAGAGCTTAAGATGGCTTTCATCATTAGGACGATTTTGATGTTTCTATTCTGACCACCACAGCAATCACTCCATAGGATTAAATGTTCAGCCGTGGGTTTTAGTTTTTGATTTATATATATTATTAGGCACGAACCTACTTCCTGTGCACCTCTTCCTGCCTCTCCTTCTACCCATACATAACAATGCCCAGTATCATTAGATGCACTATGGATACAACTATTGTAGAACCACAACTGCCTTTTGTAAAATGCAATCCCATCAAAAACATAAATGTGAAAGGCTGCCAAGTTCGATACTATGGGAATGCTTCGCCTATAAAAGAAGTGAGATCTGAATAAGTACCAAGTTCCATAAAAATACCTCAAATCATCAATAGTTATAGGAATGCACACTTGATTTCCAGCAGTTTTTAAGGTACATTTTGAATAAGTATCACGTTACATAGAAATACCTAAAATTATAATAGTCAGAGAAACGCACACCGGTTTTTTTAGCAGTTTCCTGATAACATTTATTATTTTCAGTACTTTTTAATGATGTTACTTGGCAAGTTTTCACACACCACACACCTTTTCAATGCAATGAATCGACACCTTTGGACTGCAATGTGTCAAGTATATAATTTTCTATTAAAACTTGCCTTTTAGGAAATGTCTCATTCCACGTAGGTATGTACTTTATACTATACCCTTTATACTAAGCGTCTAATTCTATTTTACTATTTATTTATAGGTGATTTTTACAAATAAACTGGCTCCCTACACCTATAAAATGTACCTACTTACATATAATTACATACATCAATAACGTACTTTATTCTGTTTGTAAGTACGCTACCTACATAGATAATTAATAACTTGGTAATACCTACCTACCAGTAGGTATTATAATTGGTGGCCTATTATGTAGCCCTAGAAGTGCACCATCCCATCTCATCCCGTGGCGTATCGGAGGGTGAGATGGGCAGTAGTATATATAATTCCATCTTAGAGTATATATGATTTCCATGTTCTTGAATCTGCGATTTTATTAGTTGTAAAATTAGAAATTATTTAGACTATGCGAGAAAAAATTGTCTTTTCATTTTTGTTTGACTGATTTAGCGCACCTAGTGTACCTAGTGACCTGCTTTGTACTTCGTAAATCGTGGGTTCGGTTCCCGCAACAGACACACACAGAGTGGTGAACAATTTTATTGTTCTTGTCTTTAAGACAAACATGTATTGTCTTAAATTGGTATGTATCTAAATTTAAATAAGTCTTATCTCATTTCCACTCCATACCTACTTATAGTAGAACAAAATTACACATTCGTTGTTTTCGAAACTGACTCACACTTGGCCGTTTTCAGATTTTTACTTTATTTCGACCTAAAGACAAACCTTTGAGCCAAATTTCAGGTCGGTACGACCATTGGAAGATAGACCCACTTAGTTCATTATGACTTCATAGTAGAACAAAGTTACACCTTCGCTATTTTTAAAACTGACTCACACTTGGCCGTTTTCAGATTTTTCCCTTTACTTTGACCTTAAGACCTTTCTCCATGCCAAATTTCAAGTCAGTACGACCATTGGAAGTGGTCTAGGTTTTTGATGAGTCAGTGATTCAGTGAGTCAGTGAGTGTATAGTAAAAATAGCGATTTTCTGACGTCAATATCTCAAGAACTGCTATAGGTAGAATAATGAAATTTTGTATTCTAGACAATTAAGGGGATGTCAACAGACACTCGAAATTTCATATGCGTAGATAAAATATGTTTTGAGTTATAGGGTGGTCGAAATTGGCCCGAAATGGTTCGTGTAATATAACCCACGGCCGGTGTGTCGCTTTTTTTTGCTCGAACTTGGCGGACGCACTGCCGTGTGTCTAGATATTCGTCGGAATGCGGGGTAAAGGCAATGTTTTCTCCAAATCAAAGGTTAAGCATTCCACTGAGGGTGAATTTTGTGCTTGCTCAAAATCTCTCTTCATTTGCTGTCTCAAATTTTCAGCCACGCTTAAATGTTGTATTTTTTTAAAAACAAAAGAATTTAACATAAGAAGACAACACGGCAGCACGTCTTACTTTGTCGGCATTTGTTTTCACACTACGATGACAGGTAGGTCCCCGGCGGCGTTTCGTTTCACATGTGCGTTTCGTTGGTGCTGTCATTTTACGGGAGCAAAGAGTAATAATGTTGCCACCTTTATTGTAAATAGTCCATTGATTGTTTTGACTAAATACATAAACTTAAATATACCATAGTTATTTATTTTGGTAAAAAATCTTTTTTTCTCTCGAACATATTTAATAGCAAAAATGGATCAAGTATATGTGGATCATTTATAGCAAAAAATTAGAAAATAATATATTATAATAAAACGTTCCAATTTATTTAGAACAGTCTTCGCAGCTTAAAAAAACAGTATGGATTAATCTAAAAGGTTTCAAATTACATGGAACATTTTTGCAGAAATAAAAAATGTATAAAGATTTTGCAAAAACGTTCCAACCCACATGGATCATTTAAGAAACAATTAAATGTGCGTTTTATGAATTTAGTATAATGTTCCAAGACAAGTGGAACATTATAACGATATGTTATTCTATTAAGAGTTTTTAACAATATGTTTCAGTATGCATGTAATGTTTTTACTTTATTTTGAGCACACGTCCTTGGCATAATGGTGGGTTGGAACATTTGGGTCAAACTTTATTGATGAAACTAACCTAAAAATACTAGCATCTTTGTGTGCACATGATGTAATATGTCAAAAATAGTACCCTGGTTATGGTAACTCATTTTCGAGTGACTTGTGGGTTGGAACGTTTTCGCGTAACTACGTCCAGTCAACCTCAGTATACTACTTTTTATTTATTTTTTATACGGTGGCAAACAAGTATACGGCCCGCCTGATCGTAAGCAGCTACCGTAACCTATGGACGCCTGCAACTCCAAAGGAGTCACATGCGCGATGCCGACCCTTTACAAAAAGGAGATTCACTGTGTTGATGGCTAAAGGAACAAGAAGGTTCCTCATCGTCAACACACTGGGTCCTCTTTGAGCTCTTTGGCAACCTTACTCACCAGCAGGAACACAACACTATGAGTAGGGTCTAGTGCTATTTGGCTGTGGTTTTCTGTAAGGTGGAGGTACTTCCCCAGTCGGGCTCAGCTCTAGATTTGAGCGAGATGATATTCGCTGAACGTGCCCTACCACACTTAGCGTGATGCCATTCGCAGTGCCCATACCTCTCTTTTTGAACCCACTTTTGAGCCTAATTATTTTATTGGCAATATCACAAAGAGGCACAATGATAATCACAATTAGCTTATGACGATATATCAAATAACGGAACATCCATTCGCTACAACGACAGCCGCCCAAAACAGGATCGGTCGTTTATATACGAGTCGGATTGGTCGTTTATATACTCGCCTGTGATTGGCTGATTAGAAGCGGGCAGTCAAATATCATTTTAATACTGCTAGTGCTAATTAAATATGTCACCACGACGATTGTTATAAAAAAATATATTGTACTTTAAAAATCATAACAATAATATCGAAACTAATGAACAAACAATATACTATTTCAAATTCACATTATAACTATTATTTGTAACGTGGTATTTACCATGTAGGTATATTAGAGTTTTTGAGCACCCGATATTTCGGCACAGTTGACATGCGCCATCATCACGGAGTTTGCGGCGAGTTTTAGTTGTAGTCTACCCACACACCGTAGCGATCTACCCCGAGTTCGTTTTTTAACACTTTCCGCACTAGGAACCCGCCAGGCGGGCTCTTTGTAGTGGATCTTCGCTACAAAGCTGGGAAACGCAGGTATCGTCTACGAGCGTAGCGGAGCGAACTGCCGTACGGGAAGTATTCAAACCTACTCGTACACTGAAGAAAATATATGTTTGCTCCAACGAAGATCTTATTTAATGTAACACGCATCTTGACTCCATATGAGCGTAATAAGATCTTGTCTGTTGAAGCTAAGAGCACTTAGTAAAAGTAATCATATCGTTAGATATAGTAAATAAATATATTTTTATTCCGAGCATATTATTAGCAACTAAATTGAAATGCATCTTAGTTGGACTTAATGTTTTTCAGTGTACGAAGCTTGTATGTGAAAGCAAATTGTAAGGCGAAAAATGGGGCTGTACCTTTATAATGACGTAACACCGTGTCTTTCTGCAGGGAGATTCTTTTCAACTTTCCAGTTAATTTGACGTCACTACGCTACATTCTATAGAGTCACCTTGCAGAGACAAAACACAGAGCACAGACGAATAATCTCTTCAATTAGGTATAGGAAACGCTATCTTCATAGGATGTTTTAAATAACCCCACACACATGAGCGCTGCGGTCACTGTTCACTGGCTGATAATAAAATTACATGTTAGCTAATGATTATTTTGTGGCGGCTCTGCTCTAGCGAGTGCCGATATTTAATTCAGCCCGCTAGCTTATATGGTGCCGTATTCTCATTTTAAAACACATAAACAATACATTAAACACAATTTATTTATCACCAACATAACTAACTAAGTAATCAACCAATAAGTATTAAAGTTGTATTGGAGTTGCGTCGAAATATATTTCAAGCAAATTCTGATATTTCTGATTCAGACGTTTAGGCGATAGCTCGGCTAGCTGTATTGCGATGTTAATGCATTGGAGTTGTATTGAAGTAGGACCGTGTCTAAACGTGTTTTAAAGTTAGAACACGGCCCCTGGCGGATCTGGCCCCTGCACTAATTTTAAGGTTGATTTAATCCCTCCTTTCTTTTGATTTTTGAGTTGATTTAATTTCCCTTCACTTGGAGCCGGATTAACGAGTAGATTTTTTGTGCCCTTAACCGGATCACCAGTATTTTTTACAGCCTGTATTGTATCTGTATAAATAACAATTTGCAAATAGCAAAGGGTCAGCCGGAGCCAAGTGGCAAATAAATTTACCCAAACGATCCCTTCCGTATTAGCACATATACACGAAGTTAAACTCCTTGAGCAACGCCGCACCCACGTCCATGTTGAATATTTAATGGACAGCGTATAACATAGATCACCTCAACTACAAGATGACGTATAAGTCACAAAACAACCCATTTTTAATGAAAACGTATCAATAAATAAATATTATAGGACTATCTGACACAAATCGACCCAGGCCCACAGTAAGCTCAATAAGGCTTGTGTTATGGGTACTAGACGACGATATATATCATAGATAAATATGGATAAATACTTAAATATATAGAAACATCCATAACTCAGGAACAAATATCTGTGATAAATGCCCACACAAACAAATGCCCTGACCAGGATTCGAACCCGGGACCTCCTGCTTCGTAGGCAGGGTCACTACCGACTGGGCTAGGAGGCCGTTAAACGTATGTATTTTTAAACAATTGTTTTTTTACTGCAGTAAAGAACCATAAACTGATGATTTATAATTATAACAGTTTTTCTGTTTTTATTTGGTACTGTTTCTGTAACGATTTATTTTGGTTAAAGTTATATGTATTTAATATTTAGTACCCTTAGGGCCTGTTGCACAATCTCCAGATAAACTTATCTGCCAGTTAAAATTATTGGTATCCTTTTCTCCAGTCATATAAAAGAAAAGGACAGCAAACATTTATCTGACAGATATGCTTTAACTGGAGATTGTGAAACAGGCCATTAGTCAAGCTATTTATACGTATAGTATGTTATGGTTAATTTATTCTTATTGAGGAAACTGTAAGTCTATAACCTAAAAACCCTCTTTTGTACCTAATGTAAATGTACACGTCTGTTTGTTTCTAAATAGATAAAATAAAAAACCGGCCAAGAGCGTGTCGGGCCACGCTCAGTGTAGGGTTCCGTAGTTTTTCGTCCGTCACAGTAAGTGTCCCCACTTAAGAGTTAAAATAACACCGCCATGTAGGATATGATATGAGCGTTCTACGTACGGGCATCTATCGGCAAATTAAGTAAACTATTGCGCGCGAGCTTAAAGTATGGAAGATGATTTTTATGGGATAATTCTTTATTGCGTGAACCGATTTTCACCGTTTTTACTTTATTTTAAAGCAAGTCTTTTCATTGTAATTTTGTAGAAATTACAGGTACAATACACACCTGCTTATACGGTTAAATTACAAAATTAGTTCAGAAATAATTTTGTATTTTTTTTTCAAAAACTATTCAACCTATCAAGTTCAACATAATTTTCCTAGAAAGTTTTTATAAAGGTTTACTTTTCAGATTTTTTTCATATTTTTAAAACTTATGGTTTAAAAGTTAGAGGGGGGGGGGGGACACAATTTTTTTTACTTCTGGAGCGATTATTTCCGAAAATATTTACATTATCAAAAAATGATTTTAGTAAACCCGTATTCATTTTTAAATACCTATCCAACAATATATCACACGTTAGGGTTGAAATGAAAAAAAAAATCACTCCCCACTTTACGTATAGGGGAGGTACCCTAATAAAACATTTTTTTCCACTTTTTATTTTAATACTTTGTCGGCGTGATTGATATACATATTAGTACCAAATTTCAGCTTTCTAGTGCTAATGGTCACTGAGATTATCCGCGGACGGACGGACGGACGGACGGGCAGACATGGCGAAACTATAAGGGTTCCTAGTTGACTACGGAACCCTAAAAACAAGATAAGAAATTGTATATTCTTAAAATTGCAGTATTTTGTTTCGCCAAGTACGATCAGAATTATTTTATACCTACACTAGCTGTGCCCGCGGCTCCGCCCGCGTGGAATTCGCTCTGTGTCAGTAAGCGGTTAATTCACCCCTAATTTCTCTCCCGCTACCCTGGAGGCGGAACTTGAAGTAAAGTTGACAGATGGATACGCTAGAGGACAGTAGTCCTAATAAAATATGTTACAATTACCACTAAATGAAACTACACTCATAAATGTATACTTTTTTTTATTATATTTGTTTTTGGCATGATTTAAACGACATAGAGAGTAGTAGGTGTATATCGGACGATACAGGACCACTTTTGTATTTATACGTTCATGTCCACGGCAAATATCATCCAAATCGATCCTCCCGTCAAATCAGTTGGGGGGGGGGGGGGTGGCACAAATGCAGAAATGTTTTTTTTTCTATTTTAGGTGCACTTGGAGGGGGGGGGGGGGGGTCCATGACCCATGCAAATTTAACTCAATCGAGTGTAGTGGCTACCCCCCCCCCCTTTTAGACGTTGAATTTTTATAGGCTACGTATAACCTGGCTGGGGATTTTCTAGAATTGGAATTAGTAATCCTTAATTGGGTGATTTCCGGGATAACAATGAAAAAAAAAACCGGCCAAGAGCATCTCGGGCGATGCTCAGTGTAGAGTTTCGTAGATGCTGCCCTGTTACAAAACATCCGTTCTAAAGGTCGTTTATTTGGCGGCGCTTACGTCAGTTTACTATTCGGCACTTCCTTTCACTATGCGTTTTTGACTAATAATTCAAAAACGGCTGAACCGATTTTATTCAATATAGTTTTTATTGAAAGTTCTTAACAGGCCTCACCAAATTTCAGCTTTCTAGTGCGAACGGTAACTGAGCTAGACCGCGGACAGACGGACGGACATGGCGATGTAACTGTTACGTAATAAGGCCTAATTATGTACAGAAGCATACACTGCTTTACCTACACACATATTAAAAATCCATTGAAACCATTAGAATGACCACCATTACACCGCCATGACCAATATTATTGCGCCGGCGGTCGGGGGGGCGGATTTTCATTACGTTACCGTAGGTAATGAATTTTCATACGTTTTTACCACACTGTCACAGATAATACACTGATGTTACGTTATTGGTTGCAATAATGTTGGTAATTAATTACATACGGTTCCGAACGCGGAATAGAGGATTTATGATATTGGTGTAGATCAAGATATTTATTCGTCAATGTAAGCACATTACAATGCACTAATGAACGTCAGAGAAAAATAAAATACGTGAGTGTCGTGGAAAGTGTGTGAATCAAGTGCGATTGGAACGAAGTTATGTTATTTCATTTTATTTCATTTTTTACTTTTTCGTAAATTTTGTGGTTTGAATTTTTTTTGCATTTTTTAAAAATTTTGGAAATTTTGGAAATAGTGGAAATTTCGGAAATAGTGGAAAATTTGGAAATTTTGAAAATTTTGGAAATTATGGAAATTTTGGAAATTTTGGAAATTTAGAAATTTTAATTTTTTGACATTTTCGAAATTTTTGACATTTTCGAAATTTTTGACATTTTCGAAATTTTTGACATTTTCGACATTTTTAAAATTCTCGACTTTTGAGGTTCTCGACTTTTTTCACTTTTATCACTTTGCCACTTCTCAGTTTCACTACACTTCACTTCACTTTATTCTATTTTATATATTTTTTATTTCATTCCATTTTACATGTTTCTCAATCGTATGGGTGTCGCGTTTTCGTGACGTGACGCTTTTTCGTAACGGTCACATGACTTTTTTTCGCCTAGGCCCCCATTCGCGAACCGTCCGATAAGGAACTTCGTTCCAAAACTCCACCGGTTCTAACCCTGTAGGTGTACCTCTGGCCCAAGAAGTATTATGACCGAAAAGAAATTCGACGGGACTTATTTTTTTCAAAACAGTAATACATTATTAGATCTTAAAGATACAAAATAATGCGTAGTTCTTCAAGAAGACATATCAAAACTGCTTGAGAGACAGATAATGTACCTATTGTTTAATTATAAAGAAAAATAAATCCTAATCTGACTGCTTCACAAAACGTTTGATATGTTTTCCTACCTAAACGGTGTCCTATAAATGTTAGATGATTTTGTAGTAGTTTTTTGGTTTGCTGCAATAACCCTTTGACATTCATGACATTTGCAAATATTTCTTAAGAGCGGGTAAAGGTAAATTTAAAGCATCGACGGGTAACATGTTATAAATATGAACACCTTGACCAAAAAATTACAAATTATTTCAATACCAACTTTCAACATACAAACTTTCAACCCCCTTTTCACACCTTCCAGGGTTGATTTTCGGGATGAAAACTGTTCATTGTCCTTTCCCGGGACTCAAACTATCTCTACACAAAATTTCATCATTATCCGTTCAGCCGTTAACTAATTAAAAATACTTGGAACGTGTTCTGTTATCGATTCTAAGTATCTCCAGCCAACTTTTTTTCGAATATATTCCATGAACAGACTTTCGACCCTGTTCAGCTTTATTATATGTATGTATAGATAGTTTTTATTGAAAGTACCTTTCAGGCGTCACTTCCATTATTTTTTCAAATTTTTTGGACCTATGGTTCTAAAGTAAGATGGGGGGGGGGGGGGGGGGTTTGAAGAAGAAACTATCCTTTGTCATTTCTCAAGACCCATACTATCTCTATACCAATTTTCATCTAAATCAGTTCAGCGGTAAAAAAATCCTCATACAACCTTCCAACCCCCTTTTCACCCCCACAAGGGTTTGAAAACTATCCTATGATGTTTCTCGAGACTCAAATTATCTCCATACTCATTTCTATCTAAATCGTTTCAGCGGTTAAAAATTCTCCATACAAACTTTCAACCCCATTTTCACCCCCACCAGGGTTGATTTTCGGGATTAAAACTATATATTATCCTTTCCCAAGACTCAAACTATATCTATCCAAACTTCCATCAAAATCCGTTCAGCCATTTTCACGTGATGCGCGGTCAAATAAACAGACAAACAGATAAACAGATAAACAGATAAACAGACAAACAGATAAACAGACAAAAATTCTAAAAATTGTTGAAACGTGTTCTGTTATCGATTCTAACTATCCCCAGACAACTTTTTTTCGATTATCTTCCATGTACAGACTTTCGACCCTCTTCAGCTTTATTATATGTATAGATATGCCTTAAATTAAAGAGATGTAATGTAAAGTAAATAGTATTCGTTGTTATCATACACTTAGTAGGGTTTTCACATGTTTTCGAACAGTACTCATTTATTAATTAAGAATGACAAAAGTCAACTTATCAACCCGAACTGTTATAGCCTAAAATGGTAAATACTATTCATGTGTGTTGTTCGGATCGTAGCATTTGCACTAGTGAAATTGAGCCTATGCAGCTATGTGTAGTAATGCATTATGAAACGTTCCCAATGATCACGAGGTGACTACACATAATTTTATTTGTAATTTTGTAAAATGCTACGATTTGAACAATTAAACTGACTGTGCCCATCCTACACCATTTTATACTATTAACAGCCGTGGTTTATCCATCAAGAGCCATTTTTGCCAAATATTTTATTTACACGAGTAAACTCAAACGTTGACTCAAATGAAATCTACATTGCTACTGAGTACTTAATTAACTATGCGGTTGGTGATCGCGGCTTGTTCGTCTCATGTGCTGCCTATTGAGGGTGGTCTGTGTGGTGTACCTTCTTCCAAACAGGCATTTCCAATAAATCCTTAAGATGCGCATTCATTACCATTATTACCAGAATATCCTTCGATTTCGGTAAAAGCTTTTGATAATACATTACAAACAAAATATGCTTAATATCCATGTGTTCTTGGAGGTATGCTATTTAATAATGTAAGGTAAAAACATTTTGACATAAATTTACAACAACACTAGATTAGGTGCCATATAATGTAATGCGGTAACGTACGTTTAGGACTAGAGCCCACGACACTGAACCTAGTTCGATAAGTCTCCTAGATGAGATATGTATAATTAGTCACGTCTTTAATGGGGTAACACGAAATGCCGATGCTGCAATTCAAAAAAAGTGGCGGCGTATTATAATAATAAAAAAAAATCTGTTTCTAGTATAATAAGTTTCCTAGATTTCCTTTATTCTTTGAAGCAGGGGAGGGGTAGGGCTACACGATAATGCGGTGCTGTAACCCCCGTGTGTGGCCTTGTCAGTAGCAGCAGCATCAAAAGATTGTAGATGTATGAAAAAACAAAGCGCCTGATGCTTTCATAACAAAAACAAGATGTTATGTAACCTAAACCTAGCGCCTGAACTGTAACAAGACATTACGTTATTAAAATGATGTTATATTTTAAAACATCAGGACCTTTGATTTGGCATACGCTGCTGCCACTGACAAGGCTACGCACGGGAGCTTGCAGCAGCGCATTATCTTGTAGCCCTACCCCTCCCCTGCTTCGAGGACCAAAGGAAATCTAGGAGACCTATCATACTAGAAACCGAATTTTTAATTAAAAAAATAAATATTAAAATTCGCCGCCACTTTTTTTGCATTGCAGCATCGGCATTTCGTGTTCCCCCATTAAAAACGTGACTAATTAATTATACATATCCCATCTAGGAGACTTATGGAACTAGGTTTAGTGTCGTGGGCTCTTATACTAGTACGTAAAATACACTTAATTGTTAAACGTTAACTCTTGTTAATCAAAATCACCGCATAATATACAGTGCAATTAAACTAGGGTGTCAAAGAAATACTTTTTTTCTTAGACTTTTTCATCTTATTGTGTTCTCAGAAATAAATATTGTATTACCAATACAAGTTTCACGAATACATTATATCGGTGTAACTATTATTTCTGTACGAAATTGTGGAAAGCCATCAGTTCTTGAATATACAATATGGAAAATAATATTATTCTCGAATATTAAATTTACTACACACCGGTGCGTTCAATGCATAAAATTAAATTTACGATGACATTTTTATAGAGCTGCTATTTTTATGAAATATCTTTGAATAATGTTTTCACATTTTTATTATCTACGTACTAGGTGACTTTTTTAAATACACCAGCGATCGGATAGTCGTCGAATAAACGTTTTAAATTATATTTTTTGTACTTCAATAAATGGATTATACTTAGGCTATAATAAAAATGCTATGTATGTATGCTGAAAAATACATTTATGAATCTAAACAACACTTTATTTTATTTATGAAAGTACATCCACATCATAGATATTCTTCTTTTCCTAAGCCTTATCCCATCATCTGGGGTCGGCTCTCCTTGTCTGCCTTTTCCATTGTGCTCTATTTAGAGCTACGGTGTTTTCTACTCCTATCTCTTTCAGATCCTTCTGGACCGTCGTCAACCAGGTGGCGGGTCGTCTTCCAGCGCGACGCGCTGTAGCTGGTAAGTTCAGGGCCACTCGCACCATATGGTCTTCAGGGCGGCGGAGTACGTGTCCATACCATCACAGGCGACGTTCTTTAACCTTGTCGATTATGGGCGCGACTTTATAACTGCCTCTGATGTGGACATTGCGCACTCTGTCCAGCAGTGTGACACCCGCTGACCAGCGTAACATGCGCATTTCTGTAGTGTGTCACTTGGACAAATGCTGTTTATTGGATGCCCAACACTCGGTGCCATAAAGAATAGCGGGTCTTACTGCTGTCTTATAAAGCTTTCCCTTGAGTTTGATGGGTATCTTCTTGTCACACATTACGCCTGTGAGTTGTCTCCACTTCATCCATCCCGTAGTTGTTCTGTGAGTTACATCTCGGTCGATTTTTCCGTCACTGCTAATAACAGAGCCCAAATATTTGAAAAGGTTGACTGTTGGAATGGGTGTGTCATTGATGAGGAGTTTTATGTTGTTAATGTCCGTGTAGCCATCGAATATACACGACATATGCTCCGTTTTTTTACGACTGATTTTAAGACCGTTGTTTTCGAGCGTTCTTAGCCAAATATTGAAGTCGCTTTGTAGGTCTTCCACCGAGTCTGATATCAGAGCAACGTCATCTGCGTACAATATATTCCATGGTACGGGTTTTTGGCATTTGCTAGTGAGGTAGTCCATGGTGACATTAAATAGAAGAGGGCTTAGCGCTGAACCTTGATGAACTCCAACTGTGATCTCAAACTTCCCACAGATTCCTGCTGGGCTTGCCACCTGGGTAGTAACACCTGTATACATATCTTGTATGAACGCTGCATATTGCTCGGGGACTTGTTGTGATCTTAAAGCGAAGATAAGGTCCCATGCAACATGGTCAAAGGCCTTTTCAAGATCTATAAAAATAATATGTACAGATTGGTGCCACTTACTCGCGATTTCTCCAACAAGATTCTGATAGTCTGGATCGCATCCGAGGTGCTTTTTCTAGCAACGAAACCAAATGGGTTAGGTGTAAGTTTTATGATCTCCAGTAATCTATTATTAATTATTCTCTCCCAGATTTTGAATGTGTGTGACATTAATTTTATGGCTCTGTAATTATTGCAGTCTCTAATGTCGCCCTTGCCTTTGTAAAACGGCATCAAGAAACTATTACGCCAAGAGTTGGGGATACATGATCCTGCAATCAGTTTATTAAAGAGTTCATACAACCAAGTCATTCCTTTTTCCCGTAGTTGTTTCCACACCTCAACAGGAATTTCATCAGGCCCTGTTGCTCTGTTGTTTTTCATCTGCATGATGGCTCTTTTAAGTTCCTGTGGTGTTAGGGCAGGTAGGTACATCCACATCATATATATTAAAACTTATACTAAATGGTTATAACAGCTGATATACACGACAATTACGAAGTACATAACACTGGCTACATTAAATTGCAGTGAGGAACTATATTAATAATAACTATATCTAAACATTAACGTAAAATTATACATCTAGATATATTCTACTAAAATTATGCTTGCTAATATTAAGTACTAATAATAAAAGATTTCTTTAAAATTAAAAACAAACTTAAAACTTACAAATTATGAATATAATAAGTGTCTTAAAGCCAAACTTAAATAACTCACAAAACAAATACCTAGTCAAATAACCCGTCCCGAGTCCTACCAGATGCAAAGGTGCCCATCACGCTCGCCGCGTTGCCACGCTGAATCGTGCCTCTGCATCAGAAATGACCCGGAACGACTAAAACTAAAATTACTTAAAACTAAAATTTCAAATTTAAAACTAAAATTTACTTACAGAACAATAAATACAATTTTCATAAAATTTACAGAGTAGAGTGAGTCTTTGGCTAGAATCTTGGACCTAAAAGTTGGCAGACGGTCATGAAAAATGTCGATGTCATGTCTATTAACTATGAAGGCATTGTAGCCAGCGCAAACTCGTACGATGGGAGACTGGAATCCAAGGTTAGTCCTGGTTACCGGAACTGAAAACGTTCTTACTATAGGACGCCGAGGATAAATGTGCGGTGCGGTTAGAGAAATTCTCTCAAGCAGGTGAATTTAAAACAACCCACGTACCTACTTACCTCTTTTCATTGCCCGGAGTTTATAGGCCGGTACGTCGTCTTCTGTGGCCCAACAATCCTATGGTAGCACGACATGTTTTACCACATTTGTCACAGGCGAAACGTGAGTCAGGAGGAGTAGCGGTGCTGCGAAGCATTGTCGAGCCAGGCTGATGCTACGTCACTCCATCGGATATGTCACTGATCCAGTAACAACAATCATTTGTCAAAATGTCGTCAGGCTTCCGAAACTCTTCGCGCGAGCTGCGTTTTATACCTACGGATCGCGTCCCGCCGGCGGGGAAAATAGTCAGTGAACCGAAACACGCGATCACCGATGCACGCCGCGCGCCGTACGGGCTATATTTTTTTGACAAAAATGACTTCTCCCTGTACAAATTATCTAATAATGTACACCATCTGTAGGCGATACTCGAGGCCGGAACCCCGAGGGCTACATTCGAACCCTAACCTCTTCGATAGTCTACAGTGGCAGTGATCTTCGGAGATCGACCTCCGTCACCGGCCCTTGATTACCGGTGGAATACGGCCGACACCTTTACCGATTCGCGTAGCTTTATGTGCACCCACGGAGCCTTATTTATGCGAAAAACCTAATCTGAGACCTAAATATTACCTAACTAGTACGGGAACTAAATAAAAACACGAATCGAATTAAATTGTCTATTATTTACAATGATTGATATTTACAGTCTATCGATTCACCGCACTTCACTAATTACGAAACAAAAACAAACAAAGAACTTGACTTTAACTTCCAGAATGTTCCCGTGCTAGCGCAAACTTTGTTACTAAATAAAACATTGCTTTACGAATCGGTGAAGACACACTAACAACTGCGCAAGCGGCGCGTCCCGTATTTATCAAATTTTTTCATCCCATATTGTGGAAAACACTGTCGCAAAAATTAACCAATAGGATTCTAAATATCTATTTCCGGTAGAACTCTCGAAAGTTCCAACAAACCTGATTGGATGCGCGCTATTTCATCCGGCCTTGGAATATTCTGGAACCCAAGTCGAAAAGTATCAATTCACTATTCTAATACAAATTGTCTTATGCGCTATTATAACATTTCTATCTTATTAGAACGCCATAAGGTCCAATAATGCTCAGTTAGAAACATTGTTGATCGTACTTAAATCTATTTTAACCGGGAGCCTTTTTAAATGACACAAAGTATGTTTTTTGTTAATTACTCTTCGAATATACAATATTTTTAATATTCATGACTCTTAGGGCATTATATTATTTATTCCACATACATTGATGCATTTTTTATGGCAATTATAGCCTTATTTTAAACAATAGCGATAGCATGATGACTCTGTATAGCGTTATCTCTTTCTACTAAGTACGCAGGTAATGTTCTCGCGCGCACGGAATGATGACCTTGGACAAGGCGATACCTCGGCGCTTTACCCAAGCTATCGCGTCGACCACGGTGATAACAAAACAAGAATTATTACAATTATATGACAACTATTACTATTATAAAAACTATCTTAATGCCCTTTTTAATTCTGAAATTACAAGAAAACTTATTCTAAAAATAAGCTACGGTACTTGGTAGCTGGGTGTCCGTAACATTCTCCCTCCGCTGAACACGTATTCGTGACGTGGTCAGCCTTCTCGTATAGGTAGGACAGCCAGCTTCGTAGTGGGACGCCTGAAGACTCCGCCTTTAGTAGAGACGTCCGCCATCCTCACTCCTCCATCTGGTCCAGGGAAGCCTGCTGTGACGATGCCTCTAGGCCACACGTTCCGTGGTAGCGTGTGGTCGACGATAATGACTAAATCTCCAACCTGAAGTGGTCGTGCCTGGTTGCTCGGTGTCTGACGTGAAGCGAGTAGAGGTAAATATTCACGTATCCACCTTCGCCAGAAATGATCGGCGAGCGCTAGTGTGGCGCGCCAGGTTCGTCGATCAGCCTCTTCGCACGGACCCGTCAAGGGTAGGCCCGTGGAACCTCCAAGAAGAAAATGTGCTGGCGTGAGTGCTTCTTCATCCTTCGGGTCGACTGACACGTGAGTGAGAGGTCGAGCGTTGACTGTATTTTCAACCTCCGCCAGCAAAGTTGTAAGGGTCTCCTCCTTTGGCGCTCTCTCGTGTAACGTGGTAGTAAGCGCCGTCTTGACAGAGCGCACCAACCGCTCCCATGCTCCTCCTTGATTAGGCGCGCCGGGCGGTATAAATCTCCAACGCAGCCCGTGTTGCAGTCCGTATTCTTGGAGCAGCGGTAGCCACTTTTCGAAGGCTCGGCGTAACTCGACATCGGCCGCTCGGAAGTTGGTGCCGTTGTCGCTGAAGAGTACTGCCGGCCACCCTCTTCGCGCAGCGAAACGCCGCAACGCCATGATCGCACTGTCAGCTGAAAGTGACGAAATAACTTCTAAATGCACAGCTCTTGTTGTTAAGCATGTAAATAGGGCCACCCATCTTTTTTCGTGCCTCCTTCCTATAGTAACGTGTAATGGCCCGAATAAATCTACCCCTGAGTGGGTAAACGGCCTTTGATACGGCGTAATTCGCGCTGACGGTAGATCACCCATTGCAGGAACCTCGGGTCTCGCCTTCCTAATTTTACATATCATGCATGCATGCGCTACTCGGCGCACTGATGGCCTTAGATGCAGGATCCAATACTTCTGTCGTAGGTCGTTAATCACGCGTTCGTTGTTCGCGTGATGACTTCGCCGATGTGCCCGTAAAATAGGTAAAAATATGACCTTGTTTTTGCCATCAAGTATGACGGGCTTTTTGTTCA
The DNA here is from genome assembly GCA_947086415.1 of Pammene aurita. Lineage (NCBI taxonomy): Eukaryota > Metazoa > Arthropoda > Insecta > Lepidoptera > Tortricidae > Pammene > Pammene aurita. Next base: position 39,479,835 of record OX352294.1, read on the forward strand.
GTCCCTGGACCGGTGCGGCGTTGACGCATCCTCGCATCCTCAGCAGTCCGTCGTCTTCCAACACTGGATCCAGACCGTAGAGTCGACTGCTCGACGGTATGGGCTCCCTCCGTGACAGCCTCAGTAGTTCGTTGGGGAAGGCTTGCCTCTGTGAGAACTGGAACAGTAGGTGTTCTGCTCTTTTCAGATGATGTAACTGTAATGCGACATAAGCTTTATTTTTTAAACGTTCAATAAATTGAAATATCCTCGCTGTTGCATTTAAGAGCCTATCGTAGTTCGAAAACCTGTCTGGGTCGGGTATAGGGATCTTATTCAAAGATGGCGCCTCTAGTGTGGCGCAGCTAACCTCCTCTAGCCCTTCGGGCTCAACAGGACGAGTGTCGCCCTCTGCCGGACGTTCTTGAGGCCACTCAGACTCCGGCCGCCTCAAAAAATCTGGTCCCTCATACCAAAGGCTATGTGCATTAACCTGTCGTTTCATATCCGGCCGACTAGCCGCATCCGCTGGATTGACCTTGGTTGGTACCCACCTCCACTGATGGGGTCGAGTAAGCTCCGCTATCTCGCCTAACCTGTTTGCTACGTACATAGAGTAACGTTTAGCGTCGTTCCGTACCCAATGAAGAATTGTAGAGCTATCACTCCACATAACGACTTTTTCAACGTCGAAACGATGATGTTTCAATATAGTCTCCTTTAGCCTTGACCCAATAAGAGCCGCTTGTAATTCGAGCCTCGGGACGCTCAGCTGCTTCGTCGGGCATACCTTGCTCCGTCCGCCTATCAGAGTAATTAAATAATTTGCCTCTACCTTATATCTCCAGTACGCGACACATGCGTACGCCTGAGTACTCGCGTCCACAAAAATGTGTAGTTGTTTTGGCGACTTCATGTTCGCTGTGAAGTAGCACCGCGGTATTCTTAAGGTCGTGACGCTGTCGAGAGCCTTCAGCCAGTCGTTGAAGGCTTCCACATCCTCCTGCGGCAGCGACTGATCCCATTCAATCTTCTTACTCCAAATTCTCTGTAACGTACATTTCGGTGATATAGTATAATGTGCTAATAGGCCTAATGGATCATAGATTGACATGACAGCTGAGAGCATTTCTCTTTTCGTTGGGGCTCTAATTTGATCTTTGACCTCCTGAGGCACTCTTATCAATTTTGTATTAAAGCCGAGTTCGTCAGTCTGAGGGTTTCAAAATAATCCTAATATTTTACTTTCCTTGTTACCCAGCCGCGCGGGTGTCTCTGCTTGTAGTTCCGCTGGTATCTGCTTGCGGAGTAATTCGCTATTCGAGCACCATCCGCGCAGCTGGAACTCGCCACGCTCGTGGCACTCGGCTACTTGCAGGGAGCTGGAAACCAAAGCAGATTCATTTTTAAAACTTGAAACGAAATCATCCATATAATGATTAGTTGTAATTTCCTCGACAGCTAATGGAAATTCCTTTGCATTATCCAATGCGTTCTTATTTCGCACGCAATGTGCTAGAAACGGACTCGAAGCCGCTCCAAAAATCATACTATTCATTTTGTATACCTCTGGAACGCTCTTACTATTCTCCCTCCATAAAAATAACTGACTCGGCTGATCTTCTTTACGTATTCTTATTTGTAAGAACATCTCTGCAATGTCTGCGACGACTGCGTATTGCCCTTCTCTAAATCTGTATAAGATTCCTGGTAAAGACTGTAATAGATCGGGGCCCTCTAAAATGTGATCGTTCAAACTTCGACCTTTGACCTTTGACGCAGCGTCGAAAACTAACCTCAACTTGCCTGGTTTATTGACGTTAGTTACTCCGAAGTGAGGCAAATAAAAGGTCAAATCACTGTCCGCGCGTTCGTTGACCTTTTCAGCATAACCTTTATCTACCAGATTTTTTATTTGTGCCTTATATGCCTCCGCATAGTTGTCGTCCCTTTTCATTTTTCTTTCTGTCGAATGAAGCCTCGTTAAAGCATTGTTGTAGCTGGGCGGCATCTTTGTATCATCCTCGCGCCACAGCTGACCGACCTCGTATCTATTTGACTCAATTTTCTTACATGTTTGGTTGAAGATCTCGACCGCTCGTTGCTCTGCCGGGTTACTTTTATTTAAAGTTTTTATACCTAATGAGTCCACTTCGAAGTACGACTTTACTAAGTCGTGCAGCTCAACGTCTTCCTCCGTACGGCAGTGCAGCGCTACGTCTTGTTCTTCGATGAGTCGTCGCATGAAGTAGGTAGGTGTAGTTCCGTAGATCACCCAACCGAGACGACAGCGAACTAAGGCGGGCTCATCGTCCTCACCTACTCGCACCTCCTCTGGAATTGTTAAATGCCAATGATCAGTTCCTATTAATATTCTAGGCTTCACTGTGCCGTCGTAACAGGCATCATTTTTAAGATCAACGATATGCTTGCACTTCATAACGTCGTCGCTTATTGTTTGCTTTCGTAATCCGAGATACTCTACTGTCTTAAACGTGACCTCGTAGGCTGGCAGATTACGACCTCTGACCTTCGCTTTGACTCGACGACTTAATTGATCCCCTGACTTCATATCTGAGACGCCGTTCAAATTCAGTGGAACTTGCGGACCTGTGATGCCTACTTCTTCCATTAGTGATTGCTCTGCTAATGAAATCGTACTTCCGTCGTCTAAAAGGGCGTATGTTTCGACCCTCTTCAGCGGACCCTCCACTGTTACTGGAATTACATTTAATAGTACCGCTGTACTCTGAGCCTTATCCGATGTAGCATTAAGTACAGTTGTTGTATGCGCTGTTGCCTGCTCGTTATCGGCCGTGCCGCGTGCCTCTGCGCTCGGCTCGATGCGGGAGGGGCGAGGCGGGGGCGATGCGTGGGGACTCCCCGCCACTCGCGGTAACGTGCCGTTACTATGAAGTAACTTGTGGTGTACATAACGACAGCCGGCTACACCGCAGCCCTTTGCTAGGCATTGCTCGCGGCTGTGTTTCTTTTCTAAGCACTTGAAACATACTTGATTTTCCTGTGCCCACTGTAGGCGTCCTCCTATAGACATACCCAGTAATTTCTTGCAAACACTGACTCTGTGCTTTCCGCCACAGCATAAACAGACCTCTTGTGATTTCACCTCTGCTATGTTGTAGCTTCTCTCGGGCGGCTTGTGCGTCGGCGGCTGACTGTGAACCTTATTATTATTGTTACTACCGTACTTGAAATCGCGCCGTGTCGCTGGTGTGTCTCGTTGTGGCGCGTATTGTCGCGGCGGCTGCTCCCGCTGCATAGTAGGCCTCCTAAAAGTAGACTTCACGTGACTAAACTGCAGCTCTATGTCACTTTCTTCGATTAAAAACTTTGATAACAGAGTTAGCTCTGTTTTGCCTTTACTCATGTTTTGACTTGCGTACGAGCACCATTTTGATCTCAGATGTGGACTTAACCTTTCAGTTACCTCTCTAATAAGAAGCGGATTATCTCCATAGTTCTTTTTATCCACATGTACCAGTGTGCTAACGATGTTCGCAACCTTTGTAGCAAAGTTATTTAAATCCAGGACGCTCGTTCTGACGTTCGGCAATCTCCTTAACTCGTCTAAAGCCCTATCTATAATTAAATCATTTCGACCGAAGTTCTTCTGTAATATTCTGATAATTAAGTCGGGATCCGACGCCGTAGCCAATAAGTGATGCACGCAAGCGCGTGCCTCTCCTCGTAATGAATTGCGAAGACGAGCCATATTTTCGTATTCACTGAATTCGTACCTTTTTGTTGTTTCTTCGTAGGCCTTGAAAAATATCTGCCACTCACTCGGATCGCCGCTAAAATATGGGAGTTCGTATACCTGTTTAGGCGGCTTTGGACGTTTAAGCTCTTTTAATTGATCGGCGATGGCTTTAAATGCTGCAGCAGCCTCGCTCATGAACGCCGTCTCGCCTCGCCGCTGCTCCGGCTGTTCTGTTTTTACTCGTGGTGTCGACGTGTAGGCCACACGCCCCGGCTGAGCCACCTGAGGCTCGCGGGCATAGGCAGACGTGTCCTCGCGCTCACCCTGATGGAGCGCAAGGTCAAAGTCCTCATGGTATTGCACTCGCGGTTGATTACGAATTTCACTGACAGGCTTCGATGCCTTTGAACGTGACGACCCTACATCTCGTTCGTACCGACGCGGCGGTGACTCATCCGTGAGTCTATGTCGAACCTTTTGCGATTCTAACCAAGAGTCTATTTTACTAACAGTTTCTAACGGATTATTCACTTTTTCCGGCACTCGCGCTTCATCTTCTAAACTGTCACTAGACGACGACCTGCCTAACTGATCGAGCCTTTTCCATAACAACTCATCTTCCGCGACCCGTTGTGCTAATAACGCTTTTATCTGAAGTATTTCCGCGCGCTTTGTACTCGATCGCTGCGAACGCACCGACGGTGGTGGTGAGATGCTCAACGACATGCGCGCGCGACGATCCTCGACGGCACTATGATAAGCCTCTTCACTGGGAAGCGCGGGCCGCGCGGGATGCGCGGGGGGCGCAGGGTGTGCTGCGTCGGGCGATCGGGGTTTATCGCCGACGGTAGACAGCGCGAACTTTCCCCTCTCCTCAGCCTTCTTGTGTTTACAACCTTGACGAACCTCAGTCTTGCGAACCTTTGGTATAGCGCCGGCCTTTTTCAATTTTAATGAACATGATCTCGGTGAATATGTAGTGACGGTTTTGATTTCCGCCGGCTTCAACCTATCTTCACCTCCTCCCTGCTGAACGTTACGATCCGCCATTGTCCGTCCGTCTCCCTGGGCAGTATCGATATTCTGTTGACTCTCCTCCGCGTTACGCTTATTTGATTGCGATCGCGTGGTCATACCTAATAACTTGTCCATATTTATTATCACAAAATTGTCAGTCGGGATATCACAATTACTGTTTATTTATACAAGACGAACACGAAAGTCAATCGAATACTACACTATATTTACACAGGGAACCTTTATCGGACGTAAACCTAATAATTTTCGAGCCTAAATTAGTGATCACGACGAAATAATGTCCCGGCGCTTTGTTACCTCCTAACTTGCCACGACGCTACGCGGCGTAAACCTAAAAATCACCACAGACGCTACCGTGGTAATTTTCCTAGCCTATAGACGCGCGATACGACCGCACTGAATTTACTGTTCTCAAACAAAGCACTCGCGAACACTTTTCACGTCGATGACAGATGTGTGGGGCACTTTTCCTGAAGCTGAAGATCTTGATCCTGATCCGGCTCGAAGGACCACGAAATGTAGGCGATACTCGAGGCCGGAACCCCGAGGGCTACATTCGAACCCTAACCTCTTCGATAGTCTACAGTGGCAGTGATCTTCGGAGATCGACCTCCGTCACCGGCCCTTGATTACCGGTGGAATACGGCCGACACCTTTACCGATTCGCGTAGCTTTATGTGCACCCACGGAGCCTTATTTATGCGAAAAACCTAATCTGAGACCTAAATATTACCTAACTAGTACGGGAACTAAATAAAAACACGAATCGAATTAAATTGTCTATTATTTACAATGATTGATATTTACAGTCTATCGTTTCACCGCACTTCACTAATTACGAAACAAAAACAAACAAAGAACTTGACTTTAACTTTCAGAATGTTCCCGTGCTAGCGCAAACTTTGTTACTAAATAAAACCTTGCTTTACGAATCGGTGACGACACACTAACAACTGCGCATATTGTGGAAAACACTGTCGCAAAAATTAACCAATAGGATTCTAAATATCTATTTCCGGTAGAACTCTCGAAAGTTCCAACAAACCTGATTGGATGCGCGCTATTTCATCCGGCCTTGGAATATTCTGGAACCCAAGTCGAAAAGTATCAATTCACTATTCTAATACAAATTGTCTTATGCGCTATTATAACATTTCTATCTTATTAGAACGCCATAAGGTCCAATAATGCTCAGTTAGAAACATTGTTGATCGTACTTAAATCTATTTTAACCGGGAGCCTTTTTAAATGACACAAAGTATGTTTTTTGTTAATTACTCTTCGAATATACAATATTTTTAATATTCATGACTCTTAGGGCATTATATTATTTATTCCACATATATTGATGCATTTTTTATGGTAATTATAGCCTTATTTTAAACAATAGCGATAGCATGATGACTCTGTATAGCGTTATCTCTTTCTACTAAGTACGCAGGTAATGTTCTCGCGCGCACGGAATGATGACCTTGGACAAGGCGATACCTCGGCGCTTTACCCAAGCTATCGCGTCGACCACGGTGATAACAAAACAAGAATTATTACAATTATATGACAACTATTACTATTATAAAACCTATCTTAATGCCCTTTTTAATTCTGAAATTACAAGAAAACTTATTCTAAAAATAAGCTACGGTACTTGGTAGCTGGGTGTCCGTAACACCATCCCATGTTTATTATGTATCTTTTGTTTATGTATCAATCTGAAACTATATCTGTTCTCTTAAATGACTAAATTTAACGACAAAGTTTTGCGAAAAATATCCCGCGTTTTATAAAAAGGCGTAACCACCGAACTAGATCATATAACCTATTATTATTTGTATCTCCTTTGAAATTCTTTCGAAAAAAATAATATTTTAATGACAACTAAACTATAATAGTAGTAAGTTTGAATGCTATTTTTACGCTACTGTTTACGTCACAAGGCTTCGTTATACCTACATCACAGCCTTAACCACTTTACAAGTTACCGCCCGGGACGTTATTGCCGTTGTTGGCTCCCGGTCTATGGCAGCGCACGCGGTCAAGGTCGCTCCATTGTATTATTGTGTAGGTATTTATGGCGGTAGGTATTTGCTATTTCAGTGAGAGATTCGTAATATCTGTTCGTAAGAACTATTATACAATCTGTGATGTCGTGGCCAATAATGATGATTAATTATAAAGCGAGTTTTTTTCTAAGTCTCAATCCTTTATACTAAATTGATATAGGTATCGTTAACGAACGCCACAAATTCAAATCCACTCAGGTACATTGAGTTAATATTAATATTAGTTCAATGCTCAGGTAAGGGTACCCAAGACTAGCATCTTACTCGTAATAAAACAGCAAAGAGAATAGGAAAAACAGTGAGTAACAGGAGATGACATCCCTAAGATATTTTTTGTCCCAAAAGTTGTAGTGAAAATCACTACAAGTCTATACTGACTCTTTGATTCAATAGCAATAGCATAGCTCTCAACCGCCAAACATGGCGCACACAATTTGTTCTAGATGTCACATCTAGTAGAATACATAATAAATCAATGTAATAAAATCATAAACTTCACATTTTCGCTTAATACCATTCAAGGCACGTACGCGGGCCGGATCACGTACCTTTTTGTTTTTTTTTTTCATAAAATAATCTCAGATTTTTTACGTAAGCCCGCAACATATGGGTTTGATAAATTGCCGAGTCTCAGGTCGCGGAAAAACATGTCTATGAAACATTGATCAGCGAATACGACGCGAATTTCTTAGCTTGTGCCATTTTTAACAAGCCTATTCGTATAGGTACGTATTGGTATGATTTTTATTTCTCTTTATTTCATTAACGCCTTAGATAAGGTTTTTATACTATTTTTACAAAAGTAAAATATAAAAATACATCTAAAACATACAAAAACAATAAAACAATTATAAAAAACCTATAACCTAGGGTGCCTCCGGCAACGGAGCAAGGCCCAGGCTGCCGGTGGTCAGGGCCGCAGAGAGAGGAACCTTCGGACTATGCGCGCCGTGTCCAGGATAACCGCCATCTGAATCTGACCCCTGATCCAACCACAACCCCGTAGCGAAAGTCTCTCTAGATGTTGGTGGAGACTCTTCGCTATGAGACCGTGCGCAGAAACAACTATCGGCACAATTATCGCCGAATCAACCTCCCACATGGCGGTTACCTCGTGAGCCAAGTTCAGGTTCTTGCTGGACTTGTCCTTCTCGGCCTTCACGAGGTTCTCGTCACATGGGACGGTGATGTCGACGAGCATGGCCCGGCGTTGCGGTCGATCTATTACCACGATATCAGGCTTATTGGCTACAATAGTCCTGTCCGTGATAATAGATCGATCCCAATAGAGCGTGGCACGACCATTTTCGAAAACTGGCGCAGGCGGCAGGTGTGTACTTTTACTTAACCGTATAGGAGAGCAAGCTGCTGGTGTATAATCCTGGCTACGAGGTTATGTCTGTGCAAGTACTCGCCGTTAGCAAGATGAAAACAACCGGAGATGATATGCCTGAGTGACTTTCCGGGACGGCGGCATGCCCGACATAATGTCGATATATGATTATTTTTATCATTATAAAAAAAATTAAAATGGCTTTTACTCCTCGCTGGTTTTAGTGAGGTGAATTCTGCCCATGTCGGGGTCAGGGTGTACTTTTGATTTTATTAATTTGTAATCAAATTAAAGCAACTTTGTTCGGTAGATGCCTTGCTGATTGTAAGGTGATAGCCTCCCTACAAACACGTGGGTGGCCGACACCCCGGATAACCGTTTGTTCAACTAAAGGTTGGTTACGCGCATTTTGAAACTAATTTAACTAGTAGTCCGCCTCGAACTCAGAACTCGCGATTTCCTTGCAAACGAGATGACCAATATAACAAGACCCATATGATGATTTTTTCGCGCCTTCTAGCTCCATGACCCCTTGGTCGATCCTGCTCATATACGAACTCTCAAATTATATGTATCTCTGCTATAACCCCAACAAATTTCATGAAGATCAGAAAAGCGTTACTAAAGTTATCGCGGAACAAACTCTCAAAATCAAAAAGCCATCGAAATGCTGAAACGTCCCACTAGCCAGAAGTTGTTTGTAAGAACTCACTTCGCTCGTTCGATAAAAACAATAAGGTATCAATATTACCTACTTACTGAACTACGTAAATGAGCAGAAAACAATTTTAAAGACGCCGCAGCCGTCTTGAGCTTAAACGATTATTTCATTTATTTTATTTGATATTGAACAGGATTGGACCTGTCAGAAGTGACGTTTAGATCACGTGGTCATTTCATGTCAAATAATTGTCAAAAGGAGATTGCTTAAAGTCAATACGATACGTGAATTGTGTTAATGACAGTACCTTTCTTTGCCATCAAAAGAACCCTATAAGTACCCAAACAATTGTGACACTGAACATCACATCTGCGATTCAATTCCGTTCAATACCAAATTAAAATCAAATATAGAAAAAATATATTCTTCGAATGCCTCATGCTCGTGGGAAATGTTTTATTGCGGTGGAACTAGCGCAAACTCAAACTCAAACTCAAACTCAAACATTTATTCAGTAAGTAGGCCACAAGGGCACTTTTACACGTTAAAGTAAAAGAGAGAGAAAAAAAATCAAACTACACCGGTTCTAACCCTACACCTCGGACCCGAGAAGAATTATGTCCGGCAAGAAACTCGGCGGGACTTATTTTTTCAAAACAACAGTACATCAAAACTAAACAATACATATAAGTGCGTTGTTCTATAAGAAAACATATCAAACCAAGGTTAGATTAACCAACAATAGGTTATAGTTTAAGAAAAATACCAAAGAAAAAAGATGAGTCCAAATCTGACTATTGAAAATAAATTACATACAAGTTTGATATACTTTCTTACCTGAACTGTGTCTTCTACATAAATTTCCAAATTATAATAATCCATCATCAACAGTTAGAAACAAACTTTGAATTTAAATAATATAAATTCAAAGTTTGTTTCTATTCTAATTTAAATAATATAAATTCAAAGTTTGTCTCGCATTGCTGGGCACTCGGAGAGATGATGGATTAACATGATTATACTCTATTGGGATATTAATTATAAATACTCCGATTCTCTTCGATACTGGTGTTATACCATTCTCCTCAGAAGTAAAAGACCTGGGGCTGTTGATTGACTGTGGTTTGACCTGGGAACCCCAGGTTTCTGATGTTTGTCGACGAGTTACTAATACTCTGCGCTCACTGTACAGATTTAAGCACTTTTTACCGATTTCCACAAAAACACTCCTCATTCAAGCTCTAGTGCTGCCCGTAATTGATTATTGTGATGTGTGCTGTACCAATGCGGCGGAGGGACTTCTGGATAGATTAGATCGGCTTCTAAATAATTGTATTCGGTTTATATTTGGCCTTCGAAAATATGACCACGTATCTGTCTGCCGACGAAAGCTCCACTGGCTTCGCATTCGAGAGCGCAGAAGTCTTTAAATTTTGTGTACACTGTTCTCCATTTTAAACGACTCAGCTGTGCCCCAGTACTTGCGATCCAAATTTAGGTTTGTAACTGCCCGTCCTGGCTGCGAACTTCGCACCACTCGTAAGCTACTCCTCTCTGTGCCCGATCACAATTCCAATTCCATGTCCAATTCGTTTACCATACATGCCATCCGCCTTTGGAATGCTCTTCCCCTCAGCATACGTCAAGCTCAAACAAAATTCACGTTCAAGCGCAAGCTCTGCAACTATCTTCTTGATAACTCTTCATAGTAAATTCAGTAGCAGGTAATTTATAAATTATTTATGCATATATATTTATTTATTTGTATTTATTACGTATATGTTATACTATCTTTGTATATTTTATATCTTATTAATATATATTTATTATAATAACGTTCTTGCTATTTTTAGTTCTTAGTTCTGTGTTCTTTACATACCCTGCACCAATGATGCTTCTCTGTTTGGTCTAAAGGTTGACTGGTAGAGAATGCCTTACGGCATTAAGTCCGCCTTTTGTAACTGCATATTTTATACTGTGCAATAAAGTTTAAATAAAAATAAAAATAAATACTCAAGTGCTTGCGGTAGGTTTAAACCTACCGTTAAAGGAAAAAGTTAACAAATTAATGGAAAGGACCGAATTCTGACTCTGGTCTCGTCGTTCGTTTGGAGTTTTTTTTTGTAATTATTATACTTAGTCCTTTATGTATGTTAATGGATATTAAAAGTCATTAGGTTAAGAGGGAAATAAATCTTTTTTATACCAACATGGTGGCAAACTAGCATATTACGGCCCGCCGGATGGTAAGCAGCTACAGTAGCCTAAGGAGGCAAGCAATCTTAGAGGTATCACATGCGCGTTTCCGAACCTTTAATACAAAGGAAGATTCATTGTGTTGGCGGCTAAAGGAACTAGAGGGTCCCTCATAGTTAACACTTTGAGCTCTTTGGCAACCTTTCTCACCAGCAGGAACACAACATGACTAGATTCTATTTAGCTGTAGTTTTCTGTAAGGTGGAGGAACTTCCCCAGTCGGGCTCTGTTCCAGATTTGAGCGAGATGACATTCGCTGTGCTGTGCCCTACCACACATATCGAGATGACATTCGCAGTACCCCTCTTTTGGACGTAAGTAGTTTAAGGATATACCCGTGTTCACTTTCTTGTTTATCAAGTCTTTTTTTAAATATCATGGGGATAGGTAAGTATTTAGTAATGTAAACAAAATATCCGCGTGATCCCCAAAGCAGAGTATTAAATTGTATCTACACCGCAAATATCACGTAAATATTATCTTACTGTTCCGGCCCAGCTGCGACCCGTCTGTTCACCTGTCAAATATCTGACAACGGAAGAGCACTAAGCTGACCAAACTCCTGAATAATAAATAGCTTTTGTATAAGGTGCATTGAGGTAAGTTCGAAAATCACGAAATTCCAAACAGATGATTTCATACTCTGGAAATGTTTACAAAGATGCCATTAAACTGGAGTTCCATACAGTGGCTACGCTAGTTGCACGTTAATATTTATCTGTGATAGTTATAGTTAAAATCCTGTATAATATCCGAATGTTAAGAATAGTGCTTAAGTAAGATTTGGAAAACTTGAAAAAATCTTACAATATACATACCTATTTCCAAGTTTTATTTTTCTGCATATTTATGCATCAAAACGGATAGCAAGGTTGCCATTTTAAATAAATAAATAAATATTACTTGACAATCATACACAAATCGACCTAGTCCCACAGTAAGCTCAATAAGGCTTGTGTTGTGGGTACTAGACGACGATATATACATATAATAGATAGATATACATATAAATACTTAAATACACAGAAAACACCCATAACTCAGGAACAACTATTTGTGATAGACACACAAATAAATGCCCTGACCAGGAATCGAACCCGGGACCTCCTGCTTCATAGGCAGGGTCACTACCAACTAGGCCGGTAGGAGGCCGTTAAAACGCCTCGTTAGAACTAATCTACTCGTTAGAACGTGACCGCTATGGTGACTGACGATAAAAACCTTATCATATTAGGCTAACAGACAAGGATATAGCTTGCTTAAACACCTATGATTTCTTTTTAATACGTCGTATCGTAGTAGGTGTTTAAGCGTCTTTCCTGTTACATTATGTACTGTCTCTCAACAAACTTCTATTTTTTTTACTACATATAACTTAATAATCCAGCAGTTATGTAGAATGAAGTTAAGGGTAGCTGGAAAGTAATCCAAACTCAATGGAACCTTAACGGCTAATTATACCCCCAGGTATGCCAGGAAAACTCTCATAAGTTTTCGACCTCGAGGACGTTGTGGGATTTGGAGAGGGGACAAAAACCTATTTTTTTTCAGTTTTTTGCTTATATCTCATAAACTAGGCAATCTTTGTTTACAACTTGTATGGTAAAGTTAAAGAGCAATAAATTTCCTGATAGGTAGTTGTCATAAGAAATTTTCAGGCTAAGTATTAACGAAGATACAGCCAATTTATTGTTGAGATTACAATATGGATTTTGTTCTTCTTCATTCAAGAGAAAGCCAGGCAAAATTTGCCTAGAGAAAAGAAGAAGTCGCAAAATGAAAGGACGAGTACTTATTTTCTATACCCACTACATAGGTACGAATAGAAACATTAATGTTATATAAATAAAGAAAAGTATTTCCCTCTAACCTGGAACTATCCCAATGCCCCTTAAACATCATATTTTAATCCACATTTTTCCTTTCCTTGCAACCTCAAGATGAGCATGTCTTACAAGTGTCTCTTGAAAGCGATGAGGATATTACTGTTGACTCAGGCCGGACGCAAACAGCGGTGTTTGCGGACTACGCAAGTTTGCAGAGGGATCAGCCCGTATTAAGGAGGCGTTACAATCGACCCAGTACCCTGTTATATTTTGATCTTCTAACTTTAGGAGCTCGTATAGGTTTTTTATTTATTTTTTATTTTATTTAATATGAAACAAACAGTCATACAAGGGATAAATTTACAAAATATTTGCTTAGCTTTAGACCTATAGTTTCCAGTATTCATTCAACTTAGAATTAAACATGATGCAGCACAAAATACAAATCACTCAGTTGATCTGATATCATTTGTTAAACATTAATATAAATTCACGAGAAAACACAAAAAAGCATAAAAAAGCACTGAAAGGTACACGTACGTAGGTAGTTGATTAATGGTAAATAAATTTGCATATTCTACGTTCTAAACATATTTTTTAAATAGCCTATGGTACAGTTAAATATGTCAACATCTTTAACTATATTACTATCGTTATAAAATTTACATGCACGTCTAGTAAACATATTTTCACAGTAGTTGGTTCGACTATATGGGATGGAAAATAAATGTTTATGTTTAGGGTGACATCGGCGTTCTCTTATACCTGGTACTCTGATATGAATCTCATTTAGCAGACTAGGGGCATCGATATGGCTATTCAAAAGTTTGTATAACAAAACTGAGTCGACACAATCTCTCCGACATTCAAGGGATTGCAATTTATGACGTTTTAACGATTCAATGTAATCTTTGTGATCATGACCACATTTAAAGTCAAGGGACTTTAGAATTTTTTTTTGTAATCTTTCTATTCTATCAATATGAATATTGTAATGTGGTTTCCACACAGCACACGCAAACTCAAGGCGACTACGTACATAACTGTTATAAAGAACTTTAAGTGTCAAAATATTCTTGAATGGTTTGCCAATTTGCAGTATCATACCTAATTGCTTGAATGACTTGGCCAAGATGGAATCAATATGAGGTACAAATGACATTTTATCGTCCATGACGACTCCAAGATCACGAATTTCCTTAACTCTCACTAAAACCTTGTCACATAACTTATAATCAAAGTCAGGCGATATCTTTTTACTAGAAAATCTTATTGTACTACATTTGTCTGGGTTTATAAATAGATTATTCTCTTTACAGAAGGTCTCAAAGTTACGCAGATCGTTTTGTAACAGTTCGCAATCAGCAGAACTTCGAATAACTTTATAAATCTTTGCGTCATCTGCATAAAGGAGAATACATGAGTTGGAGATAGATTTTATAAGGTGATTCACGTATAAGGTGCAGCTAAAAGCCGTTTTATAGACTTAGAACGAGCACAAAGGGCATTAGTTAAAGTCATGTATTTTAAAAAGATTACATATCCTACTGATCTACTGTACCAAATCAGTGGACTTTTGTCGGTTCGAAAACTATATATCCTACAAACAACTTTAAAAAAGCACAAGATTCTGCCATATAACCCGAACTATAAAAAAAAGAGACTAATACCGAACATAGCTATGCTACCTAAAACTATTAGAACCAAATTTGCTAGCTCACAATATCAGATAAGATCCTCACATCTCTATAATAAATTGAATAGACTATTGGACTTTCACTCAAAATCATATCATGAGTGTAAAAAGCTCCTAATAAAGTGGTTAAAGACAAAAACATATGACGAGACAGAGAATGTAATTCGGTAATACTTCACATACACACACGCGTGAACACACACGCCCACACACACAGTACACACACACACACACACACACACACACACACACACACACACACACACACACACACACACACACAGAGAATATTTCTAAGATAGTTTGTATTTGAACAATAAGACACTTTATTTGTATTTAGGAAACGTATTATTATCGATACTTAATACTACTCTATTTTTATGTATTACTTTAGTTCCTTAGTTACCTAGTTAAGTTTAGTTAAATGACTTAATATAGGTTGTTTTGTTATTCCTTTTCAATGTACTTACCTCAAGTTACCAAAGGAAGAGCGGTGTCTCCCAACACAGGCATTTATTTTGCTTACAGGGAGGCTCCATCCCTTGGATCATATTTTACGTGTTTTTGTTAAATAAATAATTTTTGAATTTTGAATTTTTTTTTTTGAACAAGGGACCCAAGTGGGAACCTTGGGGGACGCCAGAACTTATATATTTATAGTGAAAGGTTAACCATGAGATTACCACCGACTGTGTGCGATTTTCGACGTACGATTTAACCCAACGAAACAGGTCACCGTGTATACCGAGTTCCCAGATAATAAGGTATAATGACATATTTTGTCAAACGCTTTGGCAAAGTCAGTATACACGGCGTCTACAGAGAATCCTTTATCCATAGCCTTTAGTATTTCATTTGTGAATGTTAACAAATTAGTATCAACGGAACGGCCCCTATAGAAACCATGTTGATTAGGTACAATATGGTATCACACTACAGCAGATAATTGGTCAGTAACAATTTTTTCCAGAAGTTTGCTAAACTGACAAAGTTTGGATATGGGTCGATATTTTTCAATATCACGACTAACCGAGCCCTTGGGCACAGGAGTTATCCATGCTTTTTTCCAAATTGCAGGAACACAACCTTCTTTAATAGATTTTTTAAATAGAATCGCAATTGGAGCTGCTAGAGATGAATAACAGTTTTTAATAAATAACGGATGTAATCCATCAGTTCCTGCGCCTTTATGAATATTAATAGATTTTAGATATCTTTTTACAATATTTTCATTAATATCAATTGAATTTATATCTATCAAAGGATTAGTAGGCACCGGTAAATTGTCAATATCAGCAGGACTCTTGTCATATACCTCAAAGACAGAATGGAAATGGCTATTAAACAAATTACAAATTTCTTCGCCGTTAGATGTTACTATATCCTTGTACGCCATGGTTTGCGGAAGCCCATTGCTCGAAAAAATTGATTTAATATAAGTCCAAAAATATTTTGGATTATTTTTTATATTTGTTTCTGAAAGAGATATAAAGTCACGATAGCATTTTTGCTCCATTTTTTCAGCCCGTTTCCGCAGAAGTTTGAAACTATCATAATCAAGTGGGTTTCTGTATAATTTCCAGAGCTTGTGAAATTTACGTTTTTCGTTAAGGATTTTCCTCAAAGATTTATTATGCCAAGCTGGTAATTTAGATGATGAGCGTAATTTACGTCGTGGAACATACCTATCAATTAAGTGGCTTAATAAATTATAGAAATTTTCGACAGAAGCTTCACAATTAAGATTGCTAAAATAAGAACACCAATCTATATCTTCCAATTCATTGTTAATATTGTCGTAATTAGCCGAGTGAAAATTATAAACCTCTTTTGCAGGAGACTTAAAAAGTGGTATATAGTTAATTTCTAAATCAATAGATAGTGCTTTGTGATATAATGCGTCTTCAGGTACTAATGGCACATCACACAGGGAAACTTTACAATATCTGTTGCATAGTATTAAGTCCAGCAGATTATTACACGAATTAAAAATACAATTATACTGTTTCATGTCAGTAAAACATAAAAAGTCTGCTAAACTTTGCGAAGCTAAATTGCTGCTAGGCGATAACTCCATTTCACTTGACGATGTTAATACCCATTGCGCTTGAGATACATTGAAGTCACCTACTATTAGAAATATGTCTATTGTTAATTGGCTTACTATATCAAAAAATGAAATTAGTGATTCCCTAAAACAAGGTCCATTTCGGATATAAACGCAAGCAATATTTAAATGGCAGGAAGTAGTTAGCGTATTTGGTCCTAAAATAGTGTTATTGGCCTGTGCGGCGGCTAGAGGTACCGATACCCACACACACTCACAGCCCGCTGGTGAAGGCACGTCCCAGTCGCGACGCACGGGCTGGTACTCAGACCGCACTGCCAAGACCACTCCTCCTCCGCGCGTGGCTCCGGTATCCGCTGTAGACCGGTCGCAACGATACACACTATACCTTTTATCAAAATATTCCCGGTCATAAAAGTTCTCAGTTAGCCAAGTTTCAGATATACCTATGAAGTCGTGGTCGGATTGAGCAACATGTGATAAAAAAATATGCGATTTAGTACGTAAGCCCCTAGCATTTTGGTAATAACCGTTAAAAGATTGTATATTCACGATTTATCAATAAAAGTATATTGTAATTATTTTTACATATTTTTTAAAGTGGGGCATTCCACTCATACAATAGTATGTTATTCAATCAAATACAAACACTGAAAACATTGAAAAAATAATCAACCCAGCAGGATTTGAACCTCGCATCGATACGCCTTACCGCCTTAGCGATCGAGCCCCGGTGTTTGTATTTGATTGAATAACATACTAAAAGTAAATTGATTTTCTTGTTAAGCGATGCCGATGTCAGAGTGTAATATTTAAGAACAGATGATAATTTTATTTGAGCACGAGAACAAAACGAACACATAGTGTAAACAAACAAGTATTTTCCATCCCTTTCTGTCATATATATAAATATATCAATTTCTGATGAGAAAATGTACCGAAATATTAAAAACCCAACTAAATAAACTGTGACACAATCCCAATCAATACCTAAAGTATTTTTTTTTTGTTGAGTTCGTATAAAATAGGCATATAAATACTCCAAGAAGTCGAACAAAACTCATTACAATTAAAAATACAACGAACCAGATGCGCAGTATAATAAAGCAACAACATTTTCGCACAATTGCAGAAAAACAAATAAACTGCTTGAATAATGAACACAGACAATAACCTACACCAACGTCATTTTAGTTTGTCTAAATCTGCGTGACTGTTTACGTAAATTACCCTGCTATTATCTTTCTTCCGCATTAGTATCTTGCAGTCACGTATCCATAAATACGAATATTGCAATTCATTTTTAATCTCTCTGGTCCGTTTAAGGAGTAGTTTATTGTCAGGTGTCAGGTGATCGCCGACATTCACGCTGGAGGCTGGCCCCGGGAGCTCGATGTCCGCAGTAGTGATCCCCCGCCTAGCTCGAACAGCTGATAAGAGCTCATCTTTGCGCTTCCTTTGAGTAAACCGAACGATGATTGCGGGCGGACGCGTGGTTTTCTGTGAACCCGTCTCAGCAGTTTGGTAACGGCGAACTCGGTGTATCGTGTCAACATCGCTGTCTTGCAGTGTAAACCCAACCTTAACACATATATTACGTAAGATCGTTATTCAATTTTCACCTTTGTTAAACGGTATACCCGAAATTTCCAAATTATTTATAAGGGAAAATTGTTTAGAACTATTATTTTCTTTTAATAGTTTTTCTATCGTATTATTAGCTTCGTTTAAGCTTTTCTTATAGTCACAGTTATCGAAGTCTATACGAAGCTGCTGGGTCTCCGTGCGCAACTCAACAGTATCAGAACGCAGCTCAGCAGTCTCAAATCGTAGGTCCGACAACTCTGCTCGAATGGAGTCATTATTGCCAGAAATGCCACTAATGTCGGCCTGCATGCTCTTAATTAACTAACTAACTAACTAACTAATTTGGCTCAGGGACCCAAAGAGGGTCTTGGCCTCCGAAACGGGAGCACGCCATCTGTCCCGATCGTGCGCAGCTTCTTGCCAGTCACTCACTTGGAGAAGACGCAGATCCGCCTGCACACTGTCCTCCCAGCGGTATCTGGGTCGCCCAACTGGGCGGCGACCAGTCGGTCGTCCCACGTACGCTCTCTTGGCAGCACGATCCTCTCCCATTCGGAGTAAGTGACCGAACCATCGAAGTCTGTGTGATTTCGTCACGCCGATGATGTTGGGTTCAGCCACCAGCTCCTGGATCTCTATGTTCTTACGGACCCTCCATGTGCCGTTGTCTCTCTTGACAGGTCCCAGGATCTTACGCAAAACCTTCCTTTCCGCTACAAGGAGCTGACTTTCCTCTTTTTGTGTCAGTGTCCAGGCCTCACAGCCATACATAAGGATAGGTCTTATGACCGTTTTGTAGATCCTTAACTTTGTATTCCTACTGAGAAGCCTGGACACCAACACCTTGTGGAGGGCTGCACTGCATCTCAGGGTGTTTTGAACGCGGATGTTAATTACCTCCTCTCTGGTGTTAGTGTCGGTTATGGTGCAACCAAGATACCGGAATTTGTCAACTCCCTTGTAGACGGTACCTCCAACATGAAGACTAACACGCTGAGCCCGTGTATTTTTGTATCGTTTCATGTGGAGGTATTCAGTTTTAGCTTGATTGATCCTGAGACCTATCTTGGACGCCTCCTGCTCCAACACCCCCGCCGTTCCGGCCACCTCTTCCCGGCTTTCCCCTAATAAAGCAAGGTCATCTGCGTACCCTATCACCTTGTGCCTGCCGCTCAACTCAACACCTACGTCCAGTGCTAAAACTTTCCTGACGACATGTTCAAAGGCTAGGTTGAAAAGCACTGGTGATAAGGCATCTCCTTGCTTTAGGCCAGTCATCACCGGGAATTCTTCCGAGAGCTCTCCACCCACCCTGACGCGCATTGTACTATTTTTCGTGGCTGTAGCAATTTATAGCCACTAGTTTCCTAGGGATGTTAAAATTCACGAGAATGGAATATAGGGTCCCCCGATCTATGCTGTCGTAGGCCTTTGTGAAGTCCACAAACAAAGAGTGGATGCTCTGTGCGTACTCCCATCTTTTTTACATGAGCTGTCTCAGCAGGAAAATCTGGTCTATCACGCTGCGATTTCTGCGGAAACCACATTGGTAATCCCCAAGGATTCTTTCAGCATGTGGTTCCAGCCTCTTAAGCAGCACGTTAGAGAAGATTTTGTACGCCGTTGTAAGAAGAGCGATGCCTCGGTAGTTGGTGCACTTCTTTTTGGAGCCTTTTTTGTGCACAGGACAGATGACGCCCATATTCCAATCCTGCGGTTGTTCCTCTAGTTGCCATATCTTAAGCACAAGTTCGTAAATTTTAGTCGGTACAATGCCGCCACAGCTTTTCCATATTTCTGATGGCAGGCCATCAATTCCAGGAGCCTTGTTGTTCTTGAGACGCAGAATCGCTTGATAAACTTCGTCAAAGGTCGGAGGGGGGGCTTCGCTGTCATCATTACCGGCGTCGTTAAGACGAATTGGCTCGTCTAAAGGGGGACAATTTAGTAATTGTTGGAAGTGGTCCTTCCACATGCTCTTAATTTCGGCACTAGATGTTATTAAATTTCCACTGTCGTCTTCCAACAATTGAGTGACAGGCTGATACCCTTTTTTAAAAACATTGAGCTCTTTACATACTATTAAACTTTAAAAACAAGTCATTAGATTAAAAACTACTTAAAAAATAAAATTACAAATATACCATTAATTAATTATAGAAAAGTATCAAAACTTTGCCCTTTAGGCAGGGTGCCCATCACGCAGGCAGCATTCCCGCGCTGAATAGCAATCGCTATTCTTTGAGCGAGAAAGCTGCCCGCGCGAGGGTCACCCGTTGCGTCCCTCAACCGCTTACTTATCTCCTTGTGGAGCCCACGCGCGCTTTTTCCCCAAGGGCCGAGTGTCTCGACGCCAAATGCAACAAAATCGTACTGGGCGCCGAGACAGCTATACTTCCCGACCTTGGATCGCCCTCGGGCATCCGCCGCTGCCCCAGCTTGTTTGGACGTGACTGGCAAGTAGGACGCTGCCAACGTATTAGCGCAAGTAGCGTCCCACACCAGTGCACGGCCCATCCGCCAGGGGATCAACGACATCCCGTCTGGACGCTTGCCGTCATCCCGTACAATCCGAGGCTCAAGAGCCACGGGGACGCATGCGCTGGTAAGCGCCCTTCTCAGGATGTCGTTGAGTGCAGCGTGACGGGACAAGCGGCCAGCGCCCGAGGAGCAGGCGAGTCCATGGTGACCGAAGCTATCTACTGCGGCTCCACAGGAGATGCAATTGTGGTCCACGCACACATCAACTCCGACGCGGAGAGCGACTGCAATTCGGAGTGTGCCCGGATCAATAAAAGTACCTAAGTTAGGTGACGGGTAGGCATGAAGCCATTGCCCCGACTCTGGCCTGGATGCTGCCAGCAGCCTGGCTCGGTCCCGCCCGGATGAGGAGTCGATCAAAGACTTTATGGTAGCGGCGGAAGCTAACGAGTCCCACGCCCTTTGTAATTTTGGTCTTGATGGTAAAGTTGGGCTCGATCCAGCTAGCCAGGCGTTCTTAGCCTCAACCAAGCACGCGATCTCGTAGTTTGCAGTCATTGAGACTTTACCTAAGGATTTTACCTACGAGATCTTGTGTGCTGTGGGTTGATGATAAGAAGGCCGGCAAGGCCACGCTCGAGATTTTTCGAGTTCCCAAACCGCCATATCTTATGGGTAAACAGGCCTGAGTCCAGGCCTGTTCCCTAAATTTAACATTGAGAATTGATTCTAGTGTGGACTTCAAAAGGATATCAATAGAAAGGGCTAGATTGGGAAATTTCCAAATAGGGCAACAGCGGAGATGGTATGTAAATTTAGGAACGAGTAGGCAAAATTTTAGAATGAATAAGGCAGAGTGAGAGCTTATTTTGGCTAAACGTTCAGAGTTATTTTTGAATTTTGAGATTGATTTATCTAGAACAGACGGAATGGCCTCGTCAAAAATGGGTGATCCAAGGAGGTAGAGGTTGTCTTTAGTCAAAATTTTAAGGTTTGGAGCTATGTTTTTAAAACTATCAATTATTTGAGAAGCCAAAAATGGATCCGTTTTTTCGGAAATGTACAGTTCGCGTTTGTAAAAATTTAGTTTCAGTCCAATATTATCAAATTTTTGTATAATTTTGGATAAATCAGCCAGGACGGATTGATATTTACCGCCAAAGGTGCCATCGTCTAGGTACCATACGTTTAGGTCGGAAGAAAGACTGTGGATGATTGGATTGATGGCGAGACTAAACAGGGCCGGACCTAGGGGATCCCCCTGCTGGCAGCCTACGGCTGAAAGAATTTCGTTGTCTTTGTGGAGTAACTTGGATGGAGAATGGTAACACTGTAATAAAAAGTTATATATTTCTGGTATATGATAACGTATTTCATTCAGCAAAGTCTCCCTATTAACTGAGTTAAAAGCGTTTTTAACATCTATTTTCAATAGGACCTCACATGGGTCAGTATTTATAAAGGTGCTCTTAATAGTGTCTTCAAGCTGTCAGAACTTGCATGACCAGTTTTAGATTTTGTCGGCTAGCCCGTCGATACTGCCGTTGAAGCTTTTTTTAAGCTCGGACATGTCACGAGTTAGTTGTGAAAAGTTGGCGTTCATAGTATTCATCAGCGCCCCCGTGTCGATACTCATTATCGAGGGCAAGTTACCGTCATTGCTGTTTTGAGGTTCGTTTAATATTACAGGGCCCATTGGGCTGTTGGACGTCGATTGACCTTTTTTAGCACTCTTACAATCGACACACCTCCACTTTTTCAAATTTATTGGAAGTATCTTTTTAAATTCCTGCTCAGTTAGCCCGCCACACCAATAATGCAGAACTCCCTCGCATACGGACGTACATTTTATGAAATCACTGGAACCAAGCACCATTTTGCATTTTGAGCAATTCATCTTGATTTAATGTCCGACGTCCAGTTCAGTTTATAACAAATTGGGTTCGATCAATGGTCTCACGGGGATATGAACTTTAGTTATATGTTAATTCCGCTCACTATTGTCGAAATACTTAGATGCCAGCCGTGTTATCTCTTAGCAGACCACTCAGAAAACAAGGGTCGCAAGCGCCATGCAGATCGCGGCGCTTACGACGTTTTAACCCAGTCCTTGCACTAACCGTGCGATTTAACTACGGTGGTAGATTTAAGCACTGCAGTTAAATTAAAAACACCAAGATATCAGTTAAAACACATACTAGAAATGATAACCATTGTCACTTTTCAATCGTCACTACGTTTATACTTCAGTTACACTAAACTTTACTTGATTTTACTTTAGATTTCTACGTAAAAATGAATTATAAATCAAGAGCAAAACAAAACACGTGCGTAAGTACCGTGCGCATCGACGAATGAAACTTTTACAGATTTTTATAGTAACTTAGTCACCAGAAGCGCTGGTGGCCTGGGAAGCGCTGGTGGCCTGGGTAGCGCTGGTGGCCTGGGAAGCGCTGGTGGCCTGGCAATGTAAGACGTCAGACTTTCAATCCGAAGGTCGCGGGTTCAAACCCCGGCTCGTACCACTGAGTTTTTCGGAACTTATGTACGAAATGTCATTTGATATTTACCAGTCGCTTTTCGGTGAAGGAAAACATCGTGAGGAAACCGGATCTAATCCCAACAAGGCCTAGTTTCCCCTCTGAGTTGGGAGGTCAAGATGGCAGTCGCTGTCGTATAAACTACCTACGCCAATTTCTGGGATCAGGTTGCCGAGCGGACCTCAGGCTCAATAGAGCAAAAAGCTGGGACAAACGCTAGAAAGAAGAAGAAACTTAGTCACGACCAGGCAAAAATTGTCTAAAAAAAATTGGCTAATTATTTTTATTAATTAAATATAGCAGATATCAAAAATATTAAAACTGATATAGTAGGAGTAAAATCACAACCACCAAATGAGTACAACGATATCAATAGCATTTTCAAAATATTAAGTGTAAACCAAGTTCATTCAAACAATATTTTTTTATAGTAAAAGTCGAATAGTTTTGATAAAATGTTTTCGAACGCAACCCAAATAGTTTTTTTTAATTTTTAATCTGTAACCTTTTGCGCTTTTTTCGCGTGTCATTCCCTTGTACCGTTAGACGATAGTTCCTATAAGAATTAAACCTTTATATCCCGTGAAAATACAATTTTCTTTCATTAACCAAACCACGAAAAGCCTTTAAGTTTACTAACTAGGATAGCGTAAATATGTACTAAAATCTGGTATAAGGCGAATGAGAACAAATTTTCTCTATCAGCGGTTAAGTCAAGAAGTTTATAAACTTTGTCAGCATTCGAGATTTATGTAACTCGAATTCAGCCTTTCCTTTCAGCGCTTTCAAGCTCCAATTCTATAAAGCTTGGCAAATTTTGCAATTTCCTGTTCGGAATCGAATAAACCGTGGTCACCTAGATTATACTTGAAAATGACGAACTTCGTGGATGACTGACAATTGTATTATAAGTGATCTAGTGATGTTAACAGCTCGATTTGAATCACTGTATATCGATTATAGAATTACCTGTAGTGAATTTATTGCGTTTCACAAAAAAGGTAGTAATGAGAGCATTCTGTACCCGTCAACTATTGGAGCAAACTGAGAAATGTATTAAACTTGGTAGATAGGTAGCATATACAAGATATCTCTACACTCCGGTTAGCGCATTATTTCTTTGAAACCTAAGCTGCCAAAAAGAAGGGTTGTGGGAGAGGAACTCGCAATGCTAGACAGGGAACGCGCCATTGTTCGATGGGGCGTAAGAGAGAGTCAGACATTAATGTCTGCCATGGAGATATACTAAGTTTATTGTCACTTACAATAAATTAGTATCTCACTATAGGGTGAAATTACTTCGAGCGTGGCAGCGGGGTTCGCCCGGCTATACGGGGTCTTGGGTTATTAGTCTATGATAGGTAGGTACCAGTTAGTCTTGCATAAAGAACAAAAAAAAGGGTAGAAACCACCATATCCCTAGGACTATCTAAAAAAGGTAAGCATTGTGATAAATTTAATGATTTAAGGGCGCGTGTAATCCCGAAAAACACCAGTACTTAGCTCTCTCTCGTATCTTTTGCTCTCTCGCTGTGGAATGGGTACTCCTCCCATTTTTTTCCTCCCCTTTTTTAAAATTCAAAAAACCTAGTCCCTACTAGGAACCTATACTTCTGGCATTAATTGGCAAAGAAAATCGAAAATATGTGTGATGTTCTTAATCCGGATTGGACTAGCGGACGGACTAATTTGTAAGCACGAAAACTACAATTCTAAAATCGGTACGTAAGTAATTAGATATTTATTTATTTATTTAATCTTTATCGCACATAGGAAAACTTAACGTTCAAAAGGCGGACTTAATGCCATTAGGCAGTCTTTACCAGTCAACCTTAGGACAAAACAGAAAAGATTGTAGGCGGTGCATCTAGCAAAATTAATGGGTAATGAAAAGCAAATCTATTCCCAACTGTATACCACATTAAATAAAACTGTATATTTCCTATAAAAGTTACATGATGGTAACGAGTTGAATTTAGTGATTATCGAGTAAAGGTATCGTGTCTCATCACTACCGTCAATATTTAGGAAAGCTTAAACTAACGATACATATAACATTTCAATATGGTTCGTAAGAAATTGGAATTTGAGGAGAGACCAATATGTAACGCAGTGGGACATTATAGATCCAGAGGGTACGTAAATGTAATCATACTAGCATTGCGTGTGACCTTGATTGTATAGAAATAGTACTTCCTTCACATACTACTTCCTTTAACGGCCTCCTAGCCCAGTCGGTAGTGACCTTGTGTAGGCAAGCTGGAGGTCCCGGGTTCGAATCCTGGTAAGGACATTTGTGTGTTTATCACAGATATTTGTACCTGAGTTATGGATGTTTTCTATGTATTTATCTATTATATACATCGTCCCTTATTGAGCTTACTGTGGGACTAGGACGGTTTGTGTAAGATTGTCTCATAATATTTATTTATTTATATTCGTTCTTCTCAGTCGTTGTGCTATTTAAATAATAAATAATTATTATGGGACAATCTTACACAAATCAACCTAGTTTTATGTATAGAGTGCCCCCCCCCCCCCCTAAAAATATATTTTTCAGCAAGTTTACTACAGTACTAAGTAGCGGCATAGAAAATATGCCTTATGTTAAAATGTTATTACGTCTTATATGTATAAGACGTATCCTAATAACATTTTAACATAACATTTAAACTAACTATGTAGTTTCCGAGTAAAATGGCTGTGACATATGGACACGGACGGTCGGACAGACGGACATGACATGACCTATAAGGGATCCGTTTATGCAATTTTAGTACCTATTGGGTACATATTAGAAAGGAAACAGCAAGTTAAGTCCATAAATTATAATTTTTTTATGGTTGAATTATAGTATTATTGTTGACTATATTGATTAAATGCTAAATATGACGAGATAAACTTATATGCCTAGCTGTATGCCTGCTTATAGGCCTAGGTCACTTTTTCCTTTGTATATGACATCTATACATATAAGTTTATGATTTATATAGTAGTGTGTCTACTTAAAATAAACAAATCAAAATATTTATTAAAAATAATTTGATTTGTTCTTCAGTTATATGACGAGATGTAAATACAAAGTATGTAGTTTCATAAATATAAATGCTGACGCATTTAATTAAGTAATAGTAGGTATTAGAGCTCCCGCTACACGTGTTACACGCGGAGACGAATACCCGTGTATTAATACCGACCCGAAGGAGTCCGAAGTAGTTAGAGCCGATCCTTTCGTTTCTCATTCGTAGCATTTAAACGACTCCACACGTTTCGCCCCGTACCTCCAGCCACTCGTCAAGGACGTTTCCAGGTCCGCGTGTATTTAAGAAACGTTTGTTCTGCTACCCGTTTACTCGTAGAAACGGATCTTAACTACACGTTTCTTAATTACACGTGCGAAACGGGCCAGAAAACCGTGTCGCGTGTTATTCAGAAACGTGTATTCGAAACGGGTACACGAGACTCGGATACGACCGAGAGCCCTAGTAGGTATACCATTGGACCTCAATGCATGCATTACACTAATTAAACACTTTACAATGTTTGCAGACATTACTTGCAACGTCTTGAGCTGTTTGACAAAGCGATACAGGCATACAGTGAAGCCCTGCGGTGGAATGTAAGGAAAATACAATTTAAACTGAATTAGATGTCATATACGATACGAGTAAAATGCAGAAGACGCTGGTTCGATTCCAGGCTTGAGCCCCTCCGTTCCGATGTTTCGATACAGGTCCACAGTTTCACAGACAACTCATGGTCTAAGAGCTGGCCACGTCAGATATGACACAATAATGAGAGTAATGCAATCTGTCTAGTTAGACTGCTGTACCATCCTTATTGCTAGATCCGGGCGTTTGGCAGCTTTTAATGGGTGGAGGTCGGAGCGACAGACCAACAAAGTTTTTAAGATGGAAAAAAGTAATACCAAAATAAATAAAAACTGCCAAAGTTGTGTCATTTATAGAGAACAGGGCCTATATTTTAACATTAGATTAAAAACCATTGTCTTTTATTGCGGAAACTAAAATAGTAGGCGACAAAAAAAAATTGCATTATACAACATTTGGCACTACTTTCCCCCAACTGAAACTTCTGGATACGATATAATCTAATTAATTACATAATTTCCCATAATATTGCATCAAACCCAGAACTCTAGGATTTGTTTTCTTCAAGTTATTTGCATTATTTGACCTCCACCACTTTACAGCTGCCAGATGTCCGGATCTAGAAATAAGCATAGTATAGCAAACTAACTAGAGGGGTTTCGTTGCTCTCATTATTGTGTCATATCTGACGTGGCCAGCTCTCCGTCTATCAGCAAATGTCATCACAGAGTCCATAAAGTTAGGGGTAGACTTCATAAAATCTAACAACCCACTAGACTACCAGAACCCCGCCACCTTAATACATTTACCCCCTTATTCATAAATGTCTACTAAAGTTAAGAGGCCTCTGATAATCGTTTGTCCCTTTCCGTCCAACTTATATGAGGGAAAGGGACAAACGATTATCAGCGATCTCTTAACTTTAGTGGGCGTTTATGAATAAGGGGGTTAGTCTATTGTGTTTTCAACCGACTTCAAGATTTCGAAGGAGGAGGTTCTCAATTTGTCGGGATCATTGTTTTTGCTATTTTTTTATGTGTTCACCGATTATTCGGAGACGGCAGGACCGATTGGGAAAATTCCTTTTTTGTTTGAAAGATAATACCTCACAGTTGGTCTCATTGTCATTAGGTCAGGATCTGATGATGGGATCCTGGAGAAATCGAGGATACCCTTCAACTATTATAGGCACACCTATAGTGAATTGAGTATTTTTTACAGCAGCTCGAGCATTTGCTTTTGGAAAGGTGGAGGCTAAGTAAAGTCGGTCATATTTTCTTTAAAATTATTATTCTAAGGTGTGCAATCAAGACGTTTTACTTACACTGATATCAACCAATTGTTGCATAAAATAATGGTGTACGAACGTAACATTACAGAAAGATGATGTCCATTCCCTTCTCGGCCGGAGCGTAGCAAGAGCGAAGGCGACATACTATAGCGGTGCTTTTGCGGATGCCATTCGAGCCACCGGTATCATTTTTCTTTACATAAATAATAATTATTTAAATATAGTTTAACAATAAATTTACCTATGATATGTAGATAATCTAAATATATAAAAGAAGAAACTGACTGACTGACTGACTGACATATCAACGCACAGCCCAAACCGCTGGTTCTAGAGGTTCCAAATTTGGCACATAGGTTCCTTATAAGGTCTAGGGGTGCACTAAGAAAGGATTTTTCAAAATTCACCCCCTAAGGGGGTAAAATGGGGGTCCAAAGTTTGTATGGCGAATCAAGATTTGTTAGATTATTTTATTCGAAACTTCACAGGAGTATTCCTAACGATAAATGAGTAAACACGTGTTTCAGGTTTTTTGAAAATTCAACCCCTAAAAGTTGCAAATGTGGTCACAACATATGGGTATCGTATCCTTTTTGAGTACTTATAGTACGCGGGCGAAGCCGCGGGAAAAGGCTAGTTTTAACTATAAAACTCTCATAATTATTTTACATGATTTTTAAAGTGGGGCATTCCACTCATACATTAGTATGTTATTCAATCAAATACAAACACTGAAAACATTGAAAAAATAATCAACCCAGCCGGACTTGAACCTGGCATCGATACGCCTTACCGGGGCTCGATCGCTTTACCAATTAAGCTATGGGTTCAGTTACTGAGTTGACGAAATTCTCAATGCCTTCAATCATCTTTTTGCATTTTTATTTTTACATCGACTTTATAGCAGCCGTAAGCGACATCTAGGTGCTAACTACTAGAGTTAGATACCCTTCCCGCCGACCCTTTTACAAGTGTCACAACGGAAATAATAGATGGCGCTGCTATCAACTCATAATTATTTTACATGATTTTTAAAGTGGCCACTTTAAAAATCATGTAAAATAATTATGAGTGGCCACTTTAAAAATCATGTAAAATAATTATGAGTTGATAGCAGCGCCATCTATTATTTCCGTTGTGACACTTGTAAAAGGGTCGGCGGGAAGGGTATCTAACTCTAGTAGTTAGCACCTAGATGTCGCTTACGGCTGCTATAAAGTCGATGTAAAAATAAAAATGCAAAAAGATGATTGAAGGCATTGAGAATTTCGTCAACTCAGTAACTGAACCCATAGCTTAATTGGTAAAGCGATCGAGCCCCGGTAAGGCGTATCGATGCCAGGTTCAAGTCCGGCTGGGTTGATTATTTTTTCAATGTTTTCAGTGTTTGTATTTGATTGAATAACATATAAAACTCTCGTGAGATTAATTAGATTTTGTAAATGTGTTTATAATTTTGTCTGTTTCTACTCGCCGACTATAATGCTTGAATTGATACTTTGTAGACCGAGCTACTAGCGCATACTTTTCGATGGAGCTTTTATGTTCGCAAATGTTAGCATCGTCGTACAATATTATACAACGGTCGGGGAGGAGGACGTACTCCTTCCCGACCGCCGGTACGATCCACAGGGAGATCAAAGTTACTAAATTGTTAGAGGGAGCAGGTTGTGTAAGGCATTCGTCGAACTTAGTTCTTACCGGCTTGCCTATTTTGAGCACTCGTAGAAAAATTATTGTATACAATAGTGACATAATTAAGATTTTTAATCTCGTACCTTACGTAGGCCAGCAAGCTTCGTGGCCTAAGCACGGTACTCGACTGAAAAGTTCTTCATTATGTCACGATTGTATAAAATACTATTATGAAAGCTAAAAGCCCAATGCTAGGCTAATCAGAGGATATAGCCAAACAAGAGAATCATTCAAAAAGTCTAGAGAAAAGTCAAAATTTCTTTTTCTAATTTGGACTAGGTATTTTTACACAGTACAACCAGCAGTTTTGAACCCAAATCACATTGTTATTTTAGAGATCGAGCCTGAAAATGTATCAGCGCTGTACATCAGAGCTCTAACGGCATATGAAACATGTGCTTTTGAGCGCTCGCTGGTGCTTTCCCACCGCGGGCAGCTGCTGAGGAAGCTCCCGCCAGACTTCGCAGATTGCGCAAGGAACGCCGAGGAGGCTGTATGTATCTCTCGCTTTTTAATGTCAAGAGGAGGCCGTATGTACCGAGAATGGTCTAAGAGCTGGCCACGTCAGATGTGACACAATAATGAGAGCAATGAAACCTGTCTAGTTAGACTGCTTTACCATCCTTATTGCTAGATCCGGGCATCTGGCAGCTTTTAATGGGTCCACCCATCCACTCTGACATCCATGTCAGAGTGACAGACCAACAAAGTTTTTATGTAAAGTTTTTATGTAAAGTTTTTATAAAAAATGCCAAAGTTGTGTAATTTATAGAGGACAGGGCCTATATTTTAACATTAGATTAAAAACCATTGTATATTATTACGGAAACAAAAACAGTAGGCGATTAACTAAAAATTGCATTTTACATCATTTGGCACTACTTTCCCTCAACAAAACCTTCTGGATATGATATAACCTAATTAATTACATAATTTCTCATAATATTTCATTAAACCCAGAACTCTAGGATTTGTTTTCTTCAAGTTATTTGCATTCTTTGACCTCCACCACTTTACAGCTGCCAGATGTCCGGATC
Source organism: Pammene aurita (assembly GCA_947086415.1). Lineage (NCBI taxonomy): Eukaryota > Metazoa > Arthropoda > Insecta > Lepidoptera > Tortricidae > Pammene > Pammene aurita. The sequence goes on from OX352294.1 coordinate 39,510,715, forward strand.
TAGAAATATGTATAGTATAGCAAACTAACTACATGGGTTTCGTTGCTGTCATTATTGTGTCATATCTGACGTGGCCAGCTCTCCGTCTAGAATGCATATACCTCTAAGGGCCTTATCACACTTGAGCTATTTAAAAGTGATTTCTATACAAAACTTGTACGCGGCGAACTCGCGGCGTTCGCTCCCAACCTCTAAGGCGCCAAGAAAACGTCCGTTAGCCGATACGGCTGCCTGAAGTGCCTGATTCGGTTACCCGACCGAAGGACACGCACACGTCCGGTTTACGTATTTCGACCTAACGTTAGATTTTGAAAACGTACGGTGAAGAACCGCGTGTGTGCGGGGCTCTGGTATTTAGTATGAGACATGCCCCTCCAGGCGACGTGACATGCAAACCGGACGTTTGCTTTGACCCTTATTGAAACTGCTGATTGAATTGAAACTATTAGTTTTCGTTCAATATGCGATTTCAAGCTCACATGGTCATTCACATTATAACTAGATACATGATAAATACTTACCTCGTTACAAATAATATGTAGTTATATTTTGCGTTCAATGGCTTTTTCTGTGTTTGTATCTCTCTAACTCTAGGCGATCCTTTAAACTTGAAGGCGAAGCATGTCTTATAGAATGAATCTAACGTAATATAAGGATACATCATTTTTAATGCCAAGCGAGGACTGTGCAACTCCCTCGGGCCTCCGTGAGTTCACATTTGTTGTCGTAACTTTGTCACAAGTTGCACAAACTCTCTGATTGCCAACCTATGTTGTTTCCATTTATATCTGTTGTGACATAAAAAAGATTTTACAAGATAAAACACTGAAATACAAGATATGTACGTAGTGTTGTTTCATCTCCGATTTCGAACAGGGTTTCGTCAAAGTTTTCCTTAGTTTTAATTTATAATGTTTTAACACAAAAAACCCCCGAAACGGCTGAATCGATTTCAATAAAACATGTCTAAAATAACTCGCTAGAAAACCTGCTATATAAAAATAATAAAAAACGCATTTAAATCGGTTCAACCGTTTCAGCGCTACGGTGCACACAGACACACATAGCGCTCAAACTTGTTTTTGCGTCGGGGTTAACCGGGTTTACGGGGTGTACAGGTTTTTAGGGTTTCGTACCCAAAGGGCAAAAAGGGACCCTTTTACTAAGATTCCTCTGTCCGTCTGTCACCAGGCTGTATCTCATGAACCGCGATGATTAGACAATTCAAATTTTCACAGATGATGTATTTCTGTTGCCGCTATAACAACAAATACTAAAAACAGAATAAAATAAATATCTTTCCCATACAACAGACATGATTTTTTGCCGTTTTTATATATAATGGTTCGGAACCCTTCGCGCGTGTTAAATATTTTTAATTTAGGGCAATGTAAGACATAGATAGACTATTTATGATAGTACTATAATTGGCAAATTGGAATTAATAACCATATTTAAAGGGGAAATAAGTAAATAAACTGAAGTAGTGATTTTAAATTATATTTCATCATAACAACATAACTTATTTATTATAACCAAATACAGAACAAATTTATTAATATGTTTAATTAATACAAAACATTTAGTAGTAAATTGCATTACCAGAGATAAAAACAATAAGCAACAAAAGTACTTAAGTTACGATTCAGCTGGAACCTTCCACTTCAACTGTCTCATCAAAAATGTGCCTTGCTCTTGCTACTCTCTGATGGAGCCTTTATACACAAGCAACACGCCATCTGTGGTATGAACATTCTCGTGGACCAATCAGAAACGAGGAGGCTACAATACTTTGGCGCAAAGTAATCAAATATTTACATTAACAGAATTATTATAAAATTATTCAAGAAAAATGTACTATTTACAATTGAATATTGTGACATTATTATTTATTAATCTAATTACATGTTTTATTATCATTACTCGGACAGTGTCGTAAAATATATTGCCATTGATTAGTAAAACATTGGGGGCGATAATTAGTCAAATCAACTAACTCTTATCCGAATATTCGTCAAACTATTTGGATAAAAGTTATAATTACAGTGTAATATTTATATTTACTCATATATTCTCTCTAGTAATAATATTCCAATAACAAGACTAAGTGGGTAGTCGTAAACCAAGTGATGTGATGATCATAACCAAATCATAACTTTAAATGTTATTTATTTAATCAATGGCAATTTTATAATTGAAAATCATAATCTATCACGCGCAAGTCCGATTCGCACTTGGCCGGTATTAAAGTTGCATGTATCCATACCTGCTATACATATATGGCAGTACTAGAATTGCAGTTGTGATATAAAAGTGAGCTACCTAGTATCAGGTTACTGCAAAAGTGCTACCAAGACAGCACTTGGTGAGGTAGCACTTTTGCAGTAACCTACGATAACTCGGCCCTGCCTATCGTCGTTATCTGAGAATCAGCGATTCAGTTTATTGGACTTCATGTTCGAAGGCTGTGGTGGAGGTACAAACCACCGGCGGAACACTAAATAAGCCTCATAAAACTGAATACAAGACAACATTTCTGTTTTAAAATTGTAAACTGGGTTTTATTGTTGTGTAATCGGACTGCTATTGTTTTTAGAAAAAACTATTTATTAAACTAAATTGGTCAAACTTTGATGATTCGTTATCTGATGTTTTCACCTTAAAAGCTTTATAAAATATGTTCAAACATATGTAGTATCATAGACAAGTGTGCGTTTTAAACACAGAGATTAAAATTCCACGTCACCTCTGGCTGTGGTATGTCACTCGATTGTTTGGACACGCTCAGCTCACGACTGTTCTGAGCAGTTATTAAAAAAAAGCATAGTCCTTAGAATGAAAAAGAGAACGCGTTATTAACTGACGCTATAATATTTTGTGAGGTTAATACCTATTACAAATATTTATAACGGGTTACTCACGTAATTTAACTCAATTTTTGCTCGATATGTTTCGATCAATTTACGATGATCATTTTCACGAGCGGCCTTCCGCGACGAAAAAAAATCGACTTAAATTACGTGAGTAACCCGTTATAAATATTTGTAATATGTTAGAGTCTCAAGAAAGTTTTATAGATTAATACATATAGCTTATTTTAAATCAGGGACCGGTCAACCCCTTCCCAGACAAAAGCCTTTCAACGGCTTTCCCCTTTCGTTGAATAGCCAAACGACTTGGTCACCGTTTGAATTGCTTTCCCATTCATTTTGCTGAGCTGTAGGAAGGGGTTTCCCTTACGCGGCTACATGACTGTAGGAAGGGGTTTCCCTTTCTAGAAATAAGCTCTGGGAACGGCTTAGTTGTAATATTGGATAGCCGACAAGACTTGCTTAGCTTTTGGAACGGGTATCCCTTTATTTCCCTTACCTTGAGATTTATAAGTACCTACTTCGGTCTGATTTCGTTAGGTGGGGCATATTTTTTAGTCGCTGTCTATTGCAGGTAAGTACGTGAAGGTCGTGAATTGCCTATTAATTGTGAACCGTAGCGTTGCTCGCGTGTATCAAAGAAAAACACTCACATCTAAATTAATAGTTTTTTTTGTATATATGCGTGTACCTATAACAAAGTGCGTGATAACTATTACTACATGGGGTAACTATTTTAAAATAAATAACATGGAATTAGGACGTTTGACGGTAAAACGTGATGATATCGTCGACGTTCACAATACTATACTTACTTACTGTTTTTTTTTACTATTAGGGAAATATATGTCCCAGAAACGGAGGATGATTATGACGAAAATAAGACACAATGTTTTGATGATACTTCGGGTGAATATCAACCAAGGTCATTGCCCGATGCACAGGAATTTAATACCTTCTTCCAAGATTATGAATTTGTAACCTATTATGATTTATTTTATTTCAACGATCGAGCGGAGCGAAGCGACGATTTTACATACAACTAGTTAGCAAGGATCATATAAGATATGGATTGACAATGTCTATACAAAATCGCATTCCCATATTTCTGGCTAAAGTACTAGCGCCATTTATTAGTCACCACACATACAATATCCCTGTTTCATATGTTTTGACCGGCGATTAACGCTGACAAAATAACTCGACTCCAGACTCGACAGATGGCGCTGCGGCACTTATTACCGAAAACAGATGTATAACCAGAAGTTTGAAGGAACGCGATTTTCTATAGACAGTGTTAATCCATGTCATATATTATTCTTGCTAGTTAGTGTTTATTTCAAGTTTATTGAATGTTGATAGTGTTGTCGTACGATAGATAACCTTAATGCAATGGGGTAAGGTGCAAAAATGTATTCATATTTTCGGCGTCACAGTACAGTCAAGTGCAAAAATACGTATCGAAAAAATCGTCTCATAAATATGGTACTACGCACTTATTACAACGGAATAAGATACTATGGGACATATTTTTGAGTAAGATGAGTACACCCATATTTTTACACTTGACTGTACCTACATATAATATAGTTTGGGTCAAGGATGATATGATACGGATTGACAATGTCTATACAAAATCGCGTTCCCCCAAACGTCTGTCTATACGTCTAAATTAGTCCCGTTAAATCCCCCAAATGGGTAGGTAGCTCTTGAAATATTTTGACATTTTCATCCACAATCTGCCTAAATCACCATGTTTCTAAGTTGTAAACTTTTATGAATTCCGGTCATCTGAGAATCGGTAATGATCAACCCATTTTCTTTCAGAAACATTCATTTGCAATTCTTGTCTATACTATAAAAGGTACGTAGGTTTATGTCGTACCTATTACCATGACTGATGTTTCGCAAATTTTGAAGTAATATCGTTACATTTGTCTTAGTTCTGGAGTATGTTTAACAAATTAATTTAAAGGGTCGGTCAAATACCCAGCGTGACGCTGCGCTGCGTCCGCGCCGCGTGACGCCGACGCGATGACTGTTCAAACAGGGCGCGCGCGGATCGCGCTCTCAACACGTCCTCATCGCGCACGCGAACGCGGCGCGGCCGCGCGCGATGCGGGCGTGACTCCCGCCCGATACAGCATGCGCGCGTGGAGGGTCGCTCATTCCTTCCGAAGCCAAGATTTAATTTTTCTATATCCATAATCACAACCACAGTATATTGCTACGCTCGCACGGCGCACCGCGCTGCCTAACGTCCGACTGATGTGACCCAGCGCGGCGCAACGTGCCGCCGCGTCCCGCTGCGCTCGCGCCGCGTGGACGCGCGGGGCCGCGCGGCGCGGGGCGCGACAGAAGCGAGGCGCTGCGCCGGCGGGACGCAGTCTGTTTGACGACGCTAACCTGATAACATGTGCGGCGGTCGCGCCGCGCGACCGTAGCGCAGCGCCACGCTGGGTGTTTGACCGACCCTTAAATCCCATTTCCGCGTAAATTGTTTTATCGCGTATTGTAGTTTAAATTAGTGTCCATTGGTTAAATTCCAGGCCATTGGTTGCATGTAGACTAAATAGACCTTCTGAATCACAGAGCCACTTGCTCTGTCCAACTAAGCTACAGGAACTCTCATGATTCTTTGTAAAACCTTTATCATTTCCTTCTTTCATTAGTCTTACACACCTTAAAGAGGCGCTTCCAAATCAGATTGAAAACTGGCAGGTTTCAACTATATCTGTATATTTATTTATATCGTCTGTTTTTTGCCTAAAGTAGGAGTTTACCTATGTCTTTATACTTGATTTGATCAGCTATTAGAAATATAGCCTCTGTGATAACATTAATTACAGATCTATTGAATGGCTACAATTAGAGTATTCAGGTATGTAAGGAGTGGTCCTGAAATAAAGTAGCCGTGTACAATCTTGTGTATTTTTTAATTTAGTGCTAATTTTGAAGCAGTATATTTATTTTATTAATCCGTAGATACAATACTAATAAATAAATATACAATCATAATAAAATATGTGAGCATATTATATAAGTTATCGCGTTTTTATTTCAACATACTTTGTAACTTTTTGAACAACATAATTTGACAATCTTCAATCGACATCTGCTACAACGCCACAATTGTATTTCCATTTTCAACACCCGTTTTATGCTTTTCAGAATTTCATCTTACCAAGAAGTAGGGAATGCTCCCGGTTCTGATTTTGTATGGCGAGAACCGGGAATTCCCGGTTCCGGTACTGGATTTCTATAGAAAACGAGTACCAGGAGCAAACCCTACCAAGAAGCTACATTAATTAACTGTATTTTAGCTAGGATAGTCACGAAGACTCTCTAATCTAACCTCTGACAAAGATTTTTCTATGGGAGACAAATTTCTATAAAAAAAGGCAAATACATTCAATTAAAAATTACTATAACTACCTTAAATTAAAGCCAGATAAAAAAGTTTACTATTGAAGAAAGACAATTTATTAAGATATAAAATAGCTCCTCAAATCAAACTAAGAAAACACATGTTTTTGAGAAACACCTCAAAAATTCTGTCAGAAGACGCTGTTCAAAAAACTATGTGTATGATTGATGGAATGGCGAAAACTTCCAAACGCTGTTTCATTTAAATATGATTGTATTTATGTTTTGCTGCTTCTAAATCGGCACAAAATAAAAATATAAATCAGAAAAGGCACGGCTACTTTTTTCCCGGACCACTCTTTACCTATCGTGCTTAGATAATCATTCAGGCTAAATCTTGTTTTATCTCAGTAATCAATCCGAAAATCCACAATTTTCACGTTTTCGATACGATTGAAGTGATATTTAAGCCGTTTTGGACAATACGGCTTGCATAGAAAGTGGCATGCTGTTTAGCATTTATTGTTCATACATCTATGTATATATTTATTGATTAAGACGTATTAGATTAATTTAACACAAATTATTGGTTCGCAAATTTGTTGTATCTTTCATTTTGGTATTATTTCACTTGTTAAATAGATTGGTGCTTGGCTAAACAATGACCTCTCTTTGTGAAAAACAGTTATTATGAAATGTTATTGCATGCCTGAGGCCCTAATCAGGATTTGGCTTATACGTGCCCAGGGATTTATGCGTTTGCTATTTAGATTTACGTATCACAACGCTGTTTATTGAGCTGAATTTACGATTCTACAAAGCTATTTTTAGGCAGAGCTATAGCTGTAGCAGTAATGACGTACGTTTTCAGTACTAAGTGCTGCAGCGCCATCTGTTGAGACTGGAGTCGAGTTATTCTGTCAGCGTTAATCGCCGAACAAAACATATGAAACTGGCACTTAGTGTCTCGGTGACCGATAGATGGCGCTAGTACCATAGCCAGATAAAAGGGACACGATTTTGTAGACACATTGTCAATCCATATCATATCATCCTTGGTTCGGGTCTTAACGCAATTTAGTGAAAGTGTACCTACTTGAGTTTATGCAAATATATGATAGTCTAGATCAAAAGGTACCATTTGGCGGCCGGCGCTTACGCTTTTATTACTCGAATACAATATTGAATCTGTACATAGACGTTAAGTTTTCTTTACTGTACAATATAGAATATAGGTATAAAAGCGTGTTTCTGTAAAGAAGAAATGCTTAATGCGCTACTATTAATGCAATTTTCTAAATTCTCTAATTCACTTGCTGATCCTTTGCTGATCGCGACAGAAATGAAAAAGTCAAAATATAAACAAACGGAACACGGACACGGAACAAAACGACGCAACACACACACGCACGCACCCTTTGTCATACAAAATCAGACCTTATCATGATTTGATAAGGTATTTTCGATCGCAAGTGATGGCGGCATAGGCGGCATATTATCAAAGGGCGTCAAAGCGCGTGCCGACAAACTGCGCGGTAAGACATCGAGTCACATTCAGTTCCACGTTGAAATATTGCTCTTATTTTTATGACCAGAAGGATAAAAATGGCATAAGCGTTTTAAGGGAAACCCCTTCAAGAGGTAAGCAATTCGAAAGGCTTTTGAAGCGCTTAGCTAAGGGTATCGAGTATCCGTTTAGTATACTGATATCCGTATTAAAAAGCGCTTAAAAAGCCTTACGAACGGGTTTTAGAGGGGAACGGCTTTGGTTAGCAAAGCCGAACGAAAAACCCCTTCAAAAACCCTCGAAGGGGATACGGGACCGGTCCCTGTTTTAAATCTTTTCTTTATTTCTGTTCCTCCAGGTCCGAGTATGCACCGGAAAGAGCGCAGGCAAGGTGCTGCAACTGGTGCACCTTCTTCGTCCAGAAGCGTTCGAGAAGGCAGCCTCGGATGACTACACGCCCATCGTCATTAAACATCAGAGTCGAATGTCGCAGCAGGCAGCACATAAGGTAATCGAAATATTTGAGAAGGTTTAGCGCCTTATAAAACAAACAGTCTGGCTATTTTTATAATTAGGCTGACTTTGCAGTAGAAAAAAAACTACAGGTAGTCTAATTCTTGCTAAAGAAAAATGAATCTCCCAAGTAAACTATCACATCTATTATATTACCAAACTAGCTTTTATCTAGACACACGGCAGTGTGTCCGCCAAGTTCGAGCAAAAAAAAGCGACACACCGGCCGTGGGTTTTCGGGCCAATTTCGACCACCCTATAACTCAAAACATATTTTATCTACGCATATGAAAATTCGAGTGTCTGTTGACATCCCCTTAATTGTCTAGAATACAAAATTTCATTATTCTACCTATAGCAGTTCTTGAGATATTGACGTCAGAAAATCGCTATTTTTACTATACACTCACTAACTTGGCAAGTTTTAATAGAAAATTATATACTTGACACATTGCAGTCCAAAGGTGTCGATTCATTGCATTGAAAAGGTGTGTGGTGTGTGAAAACTTGCCAAGTAACATCATTAAAAAGTACTGAAAATAATAAATGTTATCAGGAAACTGCTAAAAAAACCGGTGTGCGTTTCTGTGACTATTATAAGTTTAGGTATTTCTATGTAACGTGATACTTATTCAAAATGTACCTTAAAAACTGCTGGAAATCAAGTGTGCATTCCTATAACTATTTATGATTTGAGGTATTTTTATGGAACTTGGTACTTATTCAGATCTCACTTCTTTTATAGGCGAAGCATTCCCATAGTATCGAACTTGACAGCCTTTCACATTTATGTTTTTGATGGGATTTTGCTTGTTCTTTAGTGAATACCGGGGTTTCGGCTCCGGACACTTTTTCATATCGTTTGGGCTTTTCTCAGAGTTTTCGAAGAGACTGATCAAAACTGTATCTAATAACGGGACTATAGTAGTAACGGGACTTAACCGCGTATATAATTTTTATAAACTTCTTTCTTGGGGACCACGGAGACGATATCATCCTCGAAACGTCGAAGGTAATCTTTAAAATTATATACACGGTTAACTACAAATAGATAGGTGTAAAATCCGTAAAAGTTAAAATCAGTGTGACCAAAACTAACTAGTGACCGACGAGCTGGCAGCTTCCTCACGCAAGGGATCAGCATTGCAATACGAGGGAATGCTGCCAGAATCCTCGGGACCATGACGAAGGGACTCATCTTTTTAGATAGTTTGGTTAAGTTTTATTTTACCAAGTTTATAATTTTTTTGTGTGTAAGTTGTTTTCTGTCAACAAGTAACTGACTTAGAAGGTAACTAACCAAGGCATTATTTAATTTAAACCAGAATAACTCATTTAAATAACAATATAAATAAATATTATGGGACAATATTCTACAAATCAAACTAGTTCCACAGTAAGCTCAATAAGGCTTGTGTTGTGGGTACTTAGGCGACGTTATATTTAATAGATAGATATAGATAAATACTTAAATACATAGAAAACTCCCATAACTCAGGATCAAATATCTGTGATAAACACACAAATAAATCCTCTGAACACGATTCAAACCCGTAACCTCCTGCTTCATAGGCAAGGTATTCAAGGTAGTTTCAATTAAGTTTCTTAATAATTTATGCAAATATTACACTGATTCTCAATTTAGCAATATTTTAGGTCCAAGACATGTCCCGCATCGAGCACCAAAAGAAAACTCAAATGACCCGCCTGATGGCTTCAAAGTACTTAGAGCGGATGGCTCACGACAAATACTTCCTCACAAGACTGTGTAAGGACGAGCGACTGGCGTCGGCGAACAAGAAGGGGTCGGTGAAGCTGCAGGACCTGGCGACTAAAGCTCTCATGGATGTAGAGAATAGACAGGTACTGTAATTATTATTATTATATGGAGCCTGTCGTGTCCCACTGCTGGGCAAAGGCCTCCCCCAAATCTTTCCACCGATCCCTATCCTGTGCTGTGCCTGACCACTCCTTCAAAAAGGAGTCTAGTTCATCCCGCCATCGCCTGCGGGGTTTACCGCGTCCCCGATTTGAGTTTTCGGGCTCCCACTGTGAAGTGATTTTGCCCCACAACTCATTCGGCATCCGGCAGACGTGGCCAGCCCAGTCCAACTTTAATTTCGCCGCTTTCCGAGCTACATCGACGATTTGGGTTTTGGAGGGCAGCGTGGTGTTACGAACTCGATCCACTACTGTAATACAATAAAAATATTATAGGCTGAAATATATTATTGTGATATACAGGGTGTTTGGTAACCGGATGCAAAGCCGAAAGTAGGAGATAGCCTAGGTCATGTAGAACATTTTTAGCCATACTTGTCTTAGACAAATGTTATTAGTTTTTTTTAAATTTAAATTTAAAAATTTGTCGGAGAAAACTGCAAAACTTCAGACTAAATCGATAATTAGTACTTTTTTTACTGCAGGTGGATTTTTTTTTGTTTTATTTCGTATTGTGCAATGTCTATCAAACACTAGAAAAGTGATTTCAAACATCTGTGTCTAAAGAAAACAAGTTGACAGCGATTTAAAATTTTAGTTACATGAAAATGTAAACGATTTAAGTGATTTCAAAGTACGAAAAAAAAAACTAAAATAGCCACGAATTTTCAAACCATTTTAAAAACATGCTTGGCTTTTACCCTTTTATTTAAGCTATCAAACACGACTGTAGCTACTGTATCCTTGAACATAAGCCACCTAAATCAACTGGGTAGCTAAAATGTTTCACTCTACTTGTGATACTTGTGGTAGTTGTGGTGACGAATCTCATTATGATTTTACAATAAAACATTGGTTCTGAATACTAAGTTGGCGTTGACTTGACATTTGACTTGTTTTAAAAGGGTTAAGTGTACTGGACAAAACTACCACATGCAATTTTAACAAACAAAGGCTTGCGGCGGTGAGAGACAAAAGGGACTGATAGCGGCAGGCGGCGGGCGATAAGACAATCATGTCTCAAGCCATTTTATCTTTGAAAATAGGCTACCTGTACTAATAAGAGGGAATGTTTAGGGTAAATTAAAACAAAAGCATAAAAGATAAGTTATTTATTTTTACGATCAACACATTATTACGATCAACACAAATTACACATCATCGCTCGTTTTCAAAATGTGACCCGCCGTTTCGAATACAAGCACGAGCCCGTCTTCTTACTTCTGTGGTGGTTGTTCCGAATATCATTTCTTCCCTCATCCTTTCGAACGCCGCTTCTATCCTCTCCCTCAGCTCTTCTACGGTATTAATGACCTCTTGTGTGTAGACTAGCTCCTTAGCTCGGCCCCAAACGAAAAAATCCAATGGTGTCAAATCAGGTGACCGAGCGGGCCAAGGGATTCGTCCGCCTCTGCCGATCCAACCGTCCGGGAAACAGTTATCCAGATGCTCCCTTACAGCCAGAGAGTAATGGGCGGGACAACCGTCGTGTTGAAATGTCACTGCACCGGGCAGCTGGTCTTCGTCAATAAGCCTGGGCAAATCGTTTTGTAAAAATTCCAAATAATTTGCCCCATTTAAATTATTTGGCAAAAAATGTGGCCCAATAAGGACTCTGCCGATGATTCCAGCCCACACATTGACGGAAAACCTTCTTTGGAAGGACACTTGCTTTTTCCAATGTGGATTGTTGTTTTTGTCAGCCCATTGGTGTAGGTTATGGAAATTTGTGATCCCCTCCCGGGAAAATTTCGATTCATCGGTCCAAAGAATGCTTCGCAAAAAACGTCGGTCTTCAATATCCGCATTGAGTAAAAATCGGCAGAAGTCCACTCGGCGTGCAGGATCTCCTTCGTCCAAACCTTGAACTCCGATGCCGCGAAAAGGATATTTTCCCTCACGATTCATTGTGGCCCATACTTTCCATGTGGACAAGTTCAGATTACGAGCTACCACTCTGATGCTCGTATTCGGATCCTCTGCAAATGCCTGTAGAACGTCTTCCTCCACTTCAGGGCGATTACGTCCTGGATTCCCTCCATGTTGCACAGCAATACCATTCTCACGTAGCCTTCGGAATGAATTGTAAAACACTCTCACATTAGGCAATCTCCGGTTTGGAAAACGCTCTTGGTACATCCGTCGGGCCATCGCTCCATTACTGTCAGCTTTGCAGTACATGTAGATAATGTCGGCGTATTCTTCGTTCGTAAACTCCATGTTTACAATGAAGAAGTCGTAATTACACGTGAAGGAGCGCCTACGGCAGCTACAACTTGACACGGTAAATTGAGATGAGAGCGGGAAATTAAACCACAATGAACGTCTAATCGCAACTGAAGTTGTAACTAGACTAAATTACTAGTTTTTGCACAAATACTCATGTAGCTAATCAGTTTATCTTTGTCAATAAAGCACAAAACCGATCATCTTTGTTTAACGCCGCTCACCGCCTGCCGCTATCAGTCTCTTTTGTCTCTCACCGCCGCAAGCCTTTGTTTGTTAAAATTGCATGTGGTAGTTTTGTCCAGTACACTTAACCCTTTTAAAACAAGTCAAATGTCAAGTCAACGCCAACTTAGTATTCAGAACCAATGTTTTATTGTAAAATCATAATGAGATTCGTCACCACAACTACCACAAGTATCACAAGTAGAGTGAAACATTTTAGCTACCCAGTTGGTTTAGGTGGCTTATTTTCAAGGATACAGTAGCTACAGTCGTGTTTGATAGCTTAAATAAAAGGGTAAAAGCCAAGCATGTTTTTAAAATGGTTTGAAAATTCGTGGCTATTTTAGTTTTTTTTTTATCGTACTTTGAAATCACTTAAATCGTTTACATTTTCATGTAACTAAAATTTTAAAATCGCTGTCAACTTGTTTTCTTTAGACACAGATGTTTGAAATCACTTTTCTAGTGTTTGATAGACATTGCACAATAAGAAATAAAACAAAAAAAAATCTACCTGCAGTAAAAAAAGTACTAATTATCGATTTAGTCTGAAGTTTTGCAGTTTTCTCCGACAAATCTTAAAATTTAAATAAAAAAAAAACTAATAACATTTGTCTAAGACAAGTATAGCTAAAAATGTTCTACATGACCTAGACTATCTCCTACTTTCGGCTTTGCATCCGGTTACCAAACACCCTGTATACATCAGAAAAACCGGCTAAGTGCGAGTTGGATTGCACCACGCATAATGGAGGGTTCCGTACTTTCAATGGGATAAGAACCCAACCTAGGTCGTATCTGATGCCTATGGAAGAAGTTTTTTGGAGATAACTCAAAAATGGCTGAATCTATAATGCTAAAAATAATTTTCGTAGAAAGTCGCATCTTCTCATTTTTTTGGACTTACGGTTCAAAAGTTACAGGGGGGCACTATTTTTCTGACTTACAAGCGATTATTTCTGAAAATATTAACTTAATCACAAAATGTTCAAAAAAAACTCGATGTTATTTTTAAAGCCCTATTGAGTGATGTACATCATGTTAATATTTGGTACAAAAAAAATTTTGAAAATTTGTTACATGTATGGAGTGCCTAAGTTATTTTTTTCTGCAATATAACTGCATAACTAAATAGCGGCATACAAAATACACCTTATGTCTAAATTTTATAAAGATACGTCTTATAGTTTCCGAGTAAAATGGCTGTGACATACGGATGTACGGACGGACATGACGAAACTATAAGGGTTCCGTTTCCGGCCAGGCGCTATTGGATTTTTTGACAATCGTGGTAATCTATTTCCATTTTTCTGTCTTTCACAAATTATAACTTTCGGGTACAAACAAATCTTAATATGGCGCTTTATCTAGAAATAAAGTCTTCTAATCCTAATTGAATCAAGTCGCAATCTGCCTTTGAGATAGCATCAATTGGATTAGATGGATTGAGCTGAGTTCGCCCACAAGTGGCATGCAACGGTTTATTTGCCTCATTAACCTAGCCTTAGAGAAGAAATTGTACTAACTAGTTAGTGCTAATTTACCCGCAAAGCAAAGGCGTTTTATTGACCACAACATCTTAAGGAATTTCTGCTTTATAAACTCTGGCTTAAGGTTCGATTTAAAATCAAAGTGTTGAAATTATTAATACTGTTTCATAAACTTTAATGCTCAAATATAACTTTTAGATTACTTGAGATCTGCTTAGAGGGTAATTTATACTTAAGTTTACTCCACAGGTATAGGGATTTAAGTAATTATTGATTAGAGATTTATCATAAATATATTATTTATTTTATACTCTGCAATGCTTTTTCAAGTGAACATATAAATCAATGAGAAGCCACGCTTTTGTCTTTCTTAATCACACATTATTTTTTTAAGTAGTACCTAACATAGATTTATAATATTCAGGTTTGAGATTGCGAAGTAAGTAACTCTTTATAAGCTAAACTACCAATCAAAAATACCAAGAAAAAAATTAGTTTCGTCATCTTTACGATGAAAAAATACAAAAGAAAACATCTTAACCAATATCCGGAAATTACAGCAATCTAAATATATAAAAAAAGAAACTGACTGACTGATTGACTGACTGACTGACTGACTGACTGACTGACTGACTGACCGACTGACATATCAACCCACAGCCAAACCGCTGGTTCTAGAGATTCCAAAGTTGCATAAAATGCACGTAGGTTCCTTATAAGGTCTAGGGGTGCACTAAGAAAGGATTTTTCAAAATTCACCCCCTAAGGGGGTAAAATGGGGGTCCAAAGTTTGTATGGCGAATCAAGATTTGTTAGACTATTTTATTCGAAACTTCACAGGAGTATTCCTAACGATAAATAAGTAAACACGTGTTTCAGGTTTTTGAAAATTCAACCCCTAAAAGGGGCAAATGTGGTCATAAAGTCCGAAAATCAACATGGGTATCGTATCCTTTTTGAGTACTTATAGTACGCGGGCGAAGCCGCGGGAAAAGGCTAATTATCTATATATATAAATGCCTTTGTCCTGACTGACTGACTGACTGACTGACTGATCCACGTAGAGCCGAAACTACAGAAGCTAGAAAGTTGAAAATTTCAGGTCTGGTTACATTTATAACGTGTACAAGTAATAAGAAGCGATTTTGAAAATTTCAACCCCTAAGGGGGTAAAAAGGGGGTTGAAAGTTTGTATGGATGGGGCATACAATTTAAGGTTAGAGGTTTAAAATGATTATGTAAAGTTGTACTACTTAAAAAAATACAAGGTGTAACAGAAATGCTGGTGAGGTGTTTAAGGGCATAATTGGTATCATATTTTAATTATGAAAATCTAAGCAAAAAAAAAATTTGACGCAAAAAGAAAATTAGTTTTGTTTGGAGGGTTAACCGGCTGCGATGACGTGCACATACAAAAAAAAATATTTATCTACACTCATATTGTAAGTTCTCTAAAACGTGTTCGAAAACGGTAGGCAATGGCTAGCATTACCACGGCCGTTTTTACTATGATAAGCTTTTTATCCGTGGCAGTAACGTAATTTTAACTTTTCATGCTCAATTATTGATGTGCTATGAGTTTTGATAACATAATGTACACCTGCACCCTCCCGCGCATCCGCCGACAGCCCGACACGCGCCCGCGCGACCGCCGGCACACGAGAGTTGGCCATGGCGGTGCAATGGCGGCCATTCTATGGTTTCCGAATACGGCATTTTGGATAAATAATATGAGTGTAGATAAAGCAGTGTATGCAACTGTACGTAATTAGGCCTTAAAACACTCGTGTGATCTTATTATGAAACTCGCCTGCGGCTCGTTTCATAAAACCACACTCATGTTTTAAGGACCCTTATTACGTAACAGTTACATAAACTACTATTTCGCGTCCAAAAATTTTTCCCCATTTTTTTCTTAGTCGAAATATGATACCAATTATGCACTTAAACGGATCACCACTATTTTTCTTACATCCTGTATTCAAATAAAGAAAATCCGTCGGGACTTAATTGCGAAGGCACCGAGCCAAGCTATCTCCGTGGAATAGATGCAAAATCAAAAACATTTTGGCACGGAAAGACATCCGTTCCTGCGAGCCGAGTTTACTTAGTGCTGGCTGTATTTGGAGGTCGATTCGGGAATGAAAATGAAACATATTGGCATTGGATTGCATTCTTTTTGATTCGTGTATAAGTTAATGTCAATAAATATTTTTTTAATACAAGCTGAAATTCAAGCGTGAAAACGCGCACTGTACTTTTCTTGAAAAACTCATCTACTGTGTGAGATGATACTAACAAACTCAAACACAATGACATTCCAGTTTTAGCACAGGATAGGTACTTAATTATGACCACCTTCGGTGTCCATCATTACTCATCCGAGCAGCTCGATGGTACGAAAATATGATAATGATAGTTCGGAGTAAAACCGCTACTTTGTAAACCGGTTCCGAGCCTTGTCCGGCTTTACTTGGCGGTCGATTCGAGAATGAAAATAAAACGTATTGATAATGGGATCGGGTTCGTATTGATTTATGCATAATCTGCTTCAGCTAACGCGATACTTAGGCACATACACTTAGCGGAATTCAGCGTGGCATTCAGCTTTAATAGACAAAAATCAGAAGGTAGGCGGAAATTTGTCTATGGTGAATGGTGACTGAATGTTCGTATGGACCCCAAACTTTCCGGCAGTTTTTTTGTATGATAGTAAAATTCCGCTCAAGTGTGTTTTCCGCCTTAGGTACCAGATATATGCATGCGCCCACGCGGTGACTCGGGGCTCAATTTGATTGGGGCACATTATGTCACGTCTGAACATTTTGGTACATATTCGATATATCGCTTTATGATCGGTTGTATTTTGATATCTGTAAATTTTCTATAATTCACAAAGTGACATCGTAGTAGCCCCATGGCTATCACATAGATGAACCCGAAATTATTGCTATCGCTAGCCATTTGGGCTTGTGCACAAATCACGCGAGGTTTTTTCGGCTACTTTTTGACCCCCCCCCCCCTCCCTTGGTGACATTTGGTGAGATTCTTGGCTGCCCCCCCCCCCCCCATAACCTCACGTATATTTTTTCATTCGACCTTAGTAAAGATTTATGTTTAACGAATCCGAGAAAAAGTAATTATCTAATCGTGTGATAGAATTTTTTCTTAATTTCGTTCACTATAAAAATACACGTGAGGTCTAAGGAGACCTACAAGGGTACCCCCCCTCCCTCCCTCAACGTGATCTGCCGTGACGCTTTTCCTGACCCCCCCCCCCCCCTATCGAACCTCGCGTGATTTGTGCACGAGCCCTTTTCGCGAGTCAAATTGGGATTGGATTGAGATTTATATTAGATTTAGACAAGAAGAATATAGGCGCCGGCTTTATTTGGACGCAGCCGGTGCTCTTATTTGTGTGTTGCATTTTGTATGTCTCGTAAAATTAAATGAATAAGTACAGTATTATGTACTGAGTAAAACCAAACTAAGTGACAAGAAAAACATTACATAACATAACATAAATACTCTTTATTGCACACCTCAAATAATAGACACAGAGTGGCAAACAATTAAATAATTAATTAATTTGAAAAATGCTGATTATGTTTAGAGTTGCTACAATTTACGAGTCCATCTTGTATTATATTGTGCATGCCAGTCGTGCATAATATAATACAGGGCGGCACTAGCGCTTTTACATCACTATAGACGGAGAGCTAGCCACGTGAGATATGACACAATAATGAGAGCAATGAAACCCCTGTAGTCAGTTTGCTATATATACTATGTACTATGCTTATTTCTGCAGCTGTACAGTGGTGGAGGTCAAAGAATGCAAACCACTTCAAAAAAACAAATCCTAGAGTTTTGGGTTGATGTAAGATTATGGGAAATTGTATAAATAATTAGATGATATTATTGCCGAAACATTCTGTTGGAGGAAAGTAGTGCCAAACGACGTATAATATATGTAATTCATAGTTTGTCGCCTACTTTCTTTGTTTCCGCACCGTAATAATATGCAATGTTTTTGGTTCTAATGTGAAAATATAATCCCTGTCCTTTATAACTGAGACGAATTGTCAGTTTTTACCTATTTTGGTATTCCTGTTTTCCAATTCAAAAATTTTGCTGGCCCATTAAAAGTTGCCAGATGCCTGGATCTAGCAATAAGGATAGTATAGCAATCTAACCAGATGGGTTTTGTTGCTCTCATTATTGTGTCATATATGACGTGGCCAGCTCTTAGTCTACTATCTCCACAGGCAGTCCTACGCGAACGGCGTCCTATGTACGCGACGTCTCCCGCCGAGAGCGCGTCGCGCGAGCGTCTTCGGAAGGCGCGCAAGGAACAAAAGGAAAAAGCGCGGCGTCAAAACGTCACTGATGCTACACGCCTTCTCGGCGCGGCTGCGGCTATGCAGGAGAAACACGATACTTATAAGTACGAGTACTATATAATGTAGTATTATTACGTAAAAATGGCGTCCCACGTACACAAAAATCCCCGTAGAGGGCGCGTCGCGCGCGCTAATTCGTCAGACCCATAAGCAAACTGAGTGGCTCTAGCGGCGGGAACTGACTGTGCGACTGGCGACGCGCTCATAGTAAACAAAGAAAACGTATGGGTGTGGTCTCAGTGAACGCTAATCAAAGCTCGACGCAGGGCTCGTAATGTCGCTGAACGCATATGACGCACATTGTCAGTCGCTGAACGCACATTGTCAGACATGTATTTGATGCGGGTGGCCTGGCGGTAAGACGTCAGACTTTCAATCCAGAGGTCTCGGGTTCAAACCCCGACTCGTGCCACTGAGTTTTTCGGAACTTACGAACGAAATATCATCTGATATTTACCAGTCGCTTTTCACTTTTTTGTTTTTATTCGTATGGCATAATACAGTCACAAAAATATTTACAGATTACAGAGATCATAAATCTAACTCCAAAGATTGGGAGACAAAGAGTACTCGCGTTCGCAAGAAGATTACCCTGTGTTGCCTTGCTCGTGTCTCCCGGGTGGTGCTAAAGAGTAATCAACCTTGGCTGCTACACTGCTCGCTATGAGCCTCGTAGCCTGTCACCAGATGCAGATATTTAAATGCTTACCGAATGCGCTTTTCACTAAAGGAAAACATCGTGAGGAAACCGGACCATTAGGTCAACAAGGCCTAGGTTCTCCTCTGGGTTGGAAGGTCAGATGGCAATCGCTTTCGTAAAAACTAGTGCCCTCGCCAATTCCTGGGATTAGGTCGCTGAGCAGACTCATTAGAGCCGTTGCAAAAAGCCGGGACAAAAGCTAGGAGAATGATGATTGTCAGTCGTGTATTTCGTACATGCTTCATTATCTACACATGGACGGACGCATCATTAAATTGTATCTGCGTCTCATTGTTACTCGATAACGTGAGAACGAGACGAAGATATAATCTGCTGATGCATACGTCGATGTGTAGAGCTAGCATAACATGTGTCACATATCCAGGTGTTTAGAGCTGGCTCAGTTCGCAATGCAACAAATCGCACGCAAGCCCGCCCACCTGATGCCGGATAAAGAAAAGTTCTTGCAAGAGTTGTATAACACCGTCGCTCTCGCTTTTCTGGACCAGGTAATGAAATTGGTGAAAAGTTTAACTTCAATGTCGGGCTTTCTGATTTCGACGTAGGGAGTTTAGTAACTAAAATGTGATAGCTAGAAATATTATAATATTACTAGCATTATATATTAGTATTATATATAATACGGTTGCTACTTATATATCCGGAAACAAAAAAAACAAACAAACGTATACGGCTGAAAATGGTTTTATTGTTTTTCAAAGTATTCCCCTTGATGATCTATGCACTTTTGCATTCGCGTGAACCAATTTTTAAAGCACTTCTGCCACTCCGCCTGAGGTACCTCCATAACGTGTTGTTTGAATGCGTCGACAGCATCTTCAGCGGTCGAAAATCGTTGACCGCGTAATTTATTCTTTATATTTGGAAATAAATAAAAATCGTTGGGTGCCAAGTCAGGGCTGTACGGCGGATGACCCGTTAATTCCACATTTTGACCCTCCAAAAATAGAGTTGTTTCGCGTGACGTATGACAGCTGGCATTGTCATGATGAAGAATGATTCTTCGTCGCTGGTTAGTTTTACGAATTTGTTCAAATACTTCCGGTAAGCAAATGGTCGTGTACCACTCTGAATTAACCGTTCTACGGTTTTCTAGTGGCACTGTAGCTACATGGCCATTAATACCGAAGAAGCAGGCCACCATTTGTTTCAATGTACTTTTTGCACGAGTAACTTTCGTAGGGTTCGGCTCATTTTGAAACACCCATACCGTTGATTGTTGCTTCGTTTCGGGATCGTATGCATAGATCCAGGATTCGTCACCTGTATAGATGTTATAAACGGCTTTTGAGTCACGACGGTTATATTTTTTTAACATTTTATTGCACCATTCGACGCGAGCATCTTTTTGCTCTTTTGTTAAGTTGTGGGGCATCCAACGCGAACAAATTTTTTTTACAGCCAAATAATATGTAATGCTGGTCATAGAAATACCCAGAGTCGCCTCTATCTCGCGGTATGTAACATGTCGGTCGTCCATTATAAGTTTTCGCACAGCCTCGATATTTTGTTGTACAACGACCGATTTCGGGCGACCTGCCTTAACTTCGTCCGTAAGCATACTACGTCCACGATTGAACTCACTAAACCAGTGATACACAGTAGTAGATGGGGCTTCATCACCAAAAGTTGAAGTTAGTTGATCTATGCACTGTTGTTGCGTTAAACCACGCCGAAAATCATAATAAATCACAGCACGAATATTTTCACGAGTGAGTTCCATTCTTGCTGCGAGATGACATTTAAAACCCGTCAAAAACAAAACACGAGCGTTAATAAGAAAGAAAAAATATACCGGCCAGTACTTAAAAAAGTTCAAATTTTACCATGGAGGTCAAATATGCTATTTAAGAAGATTGTAATCCCGGTTTCCGGATATATAAATAGCAGCCTATGTATATAATATCATGAGACGTGAGCGGGAACACGCCAATACGTCTTTATTTTGTTTGTAAAGTTTTATGTAATATTGTGTCATGAATAAATATATTGAATCTTCTCCACTCGACCTGGTCGTTTGAATTTTGCCACCATTCTGTGTAAAAAGCGTCCAAGTCGTCCCGCCATCTCCTTCTTGGTCTGCCTGCACGACAGACAGACACACCATTGATGACGCGCGCCATCTTTCATTAATGAAAAAAAATTGTTAACGTATTGTCAGTTTCTAACCGGAGCTCTTAAAGTTGGCTTGAGATATTGTTGCAATATAAACTAAAAGTAGATCTAGGTAGGCCAAGTTTTCCCTTAGATTTGAAGGTTAGATGACGGAAACTTTCGTAACGACTAGTACCTACACTAAGTCATGAGATTGTCAGTTGGGCCCAAGGCTCAAATGCCAAAGCAAAAAATAATGAATAATGATGAAAATCAGGTATCGGTTGATCAAAAGTGCCATCAAGTCAGCGATAAGTTGCCCCAAGATTGTATTTATTTCAGAAACGAGTCGCAGAAAGCATGAGCGAGGCAGACCGCGAGAAGAAAGCATTCCTTATGCTTGGCATTGCTATGTCAAGGGAACCTAGTCGGGAATCACTATGGAGATCACGACCTATGGTTCCACAAACTGATGTCAAGTAAGTGTTCAGGCAGCCGGCTCCCGGCTGGTAGCTGGCTTCTTGCCATCATCAAGGTATAGGAGAAAGTATTCCTTATGCTTGGCATTACTTTGTCAAGGGAACCTAGTCGGGAATCACTGTGGAGATCGCGACCTATGGTTCCGTTCCTCACACCGACATCGAGTAAGTGTTCAGGCAGCCGGCTCCCGGCCGGTAGCTGGCTTCTTTCCACATCAAGGTATAGAAGAAAGCATTCCTTTGTTAAGGAAACCTAGTCGGGAATCACTATGGAGATCGCGACCTATGGTTCCACGTTCCACACACTAACGCCAAGTAAGTGTTCAGGCAGCCGGCTCCCGGCCGGTAGCTGGATTCTTGCCACATCATGGTATAGGAGAAAGTATTCCTTATGCTTGGCATTGCTTTGTCAAGGGGACCTAGTCGGGAATCACTATGGAGATCGCGACCTATGGTTCCACAAACTGATGTCAAGTAAGTGCTTTCACCCACAGGAGATTTGATCTGACCAGCCAATGGGAAAGGCAATTAAATGTCACAGGTTTTGCCAGATAATGCGCAACATAGCACAACCTGTTTCTGGGTTTGTACTTTGGGATTTGGCTTAAATGGCATACTG
This sequence comes from Pammene aurita, assembly GCA_947086415.1. Taxonomy (NCBI): domain Eukaryota; kingdom Metazoa; phylum Arthropoda; class Insecta; order Lepidoptera; family Tortricidae; genus Pammene; species Pammene aurita. Next base: position 39,533,169 of record OX352294.1, read on the forward strand.
ACCAAAAAAGATAATTTGACACCATTCGTTGGATTCATAGGTACGAGTAAAACCTATGCTGGAACCATCTGTTAAAAACTTCGACCGGACAATCCCATTGCATACATGGCTTTCTTCGCGGTCGTAAAATTAATAATCATTTAGTATATTAATAAATTTATGACCATCTGGGCGTTTCTGGGTGGTCAGGGGGTTTAGCCAACGTGGCAATAGTTAATGCTCCGTGGCGTAGCGTAGTCGTCTCTCTCTATCACTCGTCCATATTCGTGCGACAGTGACAGTTGCGTTGCGTTCGCTACGGAGCGTAAACGATTGGCACGTTGGCCAGGCCTTCAGGTAACATGTAATCTCCACGGAAACGGGATCAATGTTACCCTGCGTCCGTAGGAAACACCTTATTAGACAACCCTACACAGCACTGTCCCATCTGGACCTCGCAGCACTCACTGGATTTTTCTCATCAACTGCTTTCCCACTACTTCTACCTCAGAGACGAAATGCCTATTAAAAGGCAACACACCAGACGTAGCCCCGCACTACTGACAGCTCCAGAACGTGTTTTTCCCTGCACTAGAGAATGTCACTTCCGAACTGTCATTCGACATGGCGCGCCGACCGCGCCCGCAGATTCTAAGGTTTAATATTGTGTTTTCCACTGATTCCCATAATTAAATCATATATTATAACGGTGCTTGGTGTTTTTACTCTAATAACTTCAGAAGTCGGATTCTAGCCCGCTTCCATACAATTTTGCAAACGATTCCGTGGTTCAATTGCTTTACCTTATTTCAATGTTGTAAACTTATTAAACCGGTTAACCTGATTCTTATGAGTAAATGCATCAACACCAGAAATAAATAATACTAATAAATACACATATGGAATCAAAAAATAAGTAAGTAACTTCGTATAAACGAAGTGGGGTCTCTGTAAGTAATGTCCTCGTCATTAACGGAATCGGCAGTTACAATCGTCGTGAAACATCAAGATGACAACTAGTCTACGATTCACACCTTTGGTAGTCGTGAAGCCGCCATAACCATAAGAAGAAGTGTGATTTAACAAAGCTCAGCATAACATAATGCTGTATATTTGGCGGTGAATTTTGAGTAGGCACAAGTAGTGCTTCGCTATGCGTGTTTTGTTTTCAGAAAGCTATCAGTATCATTATAAAGTGATGTTCCTACTTGAGATAATAGTGATACCATGCAACAAGCATTTTATTAAGTTTGTGTCACAACGGAGACCATCAGGGACCAGGTACTGTCAAGTACCATAATGGATTACTGGACACTGGGATTGTCCAATTACATATCATGGATAAGTATGAGTAGTTCAGGTAACTAACTAATAATGATGGTAAGTTCTCCACTTTTATCAAGTAAAACATACATGTAATTTACAAATTGGGTAACATTTACAATTGTACTCTAGACTTTAAATGATACCCCACATTGAATGATTGTACATCATGGCTGTTATCAGATAGCTTGCCAAGTAACATTCATGTAAATATTTTTAAATGTGAGTTTCATCAAAGTATGTTTGAGAGACAGCGGTTATCAGTGTAGAGTCTGACAAGGAAATCATTAGTATTCAAAATATGTGTGCATATGTCCTTACCATTCCTCATATGTGTATTGCAACTAATTGTATGTTTTGTTGTGTTGTTTGTTCTGTGTAAATTTCAGAAATGTCATAGGAATGCACGCAGACCTTATAATCTGACTTTTGAACATGCATGGATTTGGCCCGTTGTCGACATGTTCATACTAATGGTTGGCCATGCCCGAGGATAAAAACAACTGGATATATGTAAAATAACATGTGGTTAGTTCTCATAAATCACAGGTATGTAATAATCCATTACACTAACAAAGGTGTTGTTACGAATAAGACAACATCCTACTCTACTCATAGTGTTGTGTTCTTGCTGGAAAAGAGCTCAAAGAGGACCCAGTGTGTTGAGGACGAGGACCCTCTTGTTCCTTTAGCCGTCAACACAGTGAATCTTCCTTTTTGTAAAGGGTCGGTAATTTACACACCACTGGAGTTGCAGGCGTCCATAGGCTATGGTAGCTGCTTACCATCAGGCGGGCTGTATACTTGTTTGCCACCTTCGTGGTATAAATAAAATAAAATAAAACATTATTTACCACTATCATATGGAAGGTGAGGTATTCATTTAAAATTTTCAAAATTATAATTTACCCACATGTTTTATACTGATCTTATGTTAGTAGGGGTATGTTACACTAACTGTATGATATTCATGTGAAGTTTTTGAATGACAAAGACATCTATTTATTTATACTATAGTTTTGTCATTGTCTATGTCAAATATTGAATCCAGCCCGCTGGTAAATATTTGTCATGGGCTTTGCATTAGGTTGCTGTAATTGGTAAAGCAGAATAATACTACCACATTTGTTATAGTAACCATCTACAATTATTTTCAAATCTAAAAATGCAGAATATTTTGAATATTGTATTGTGTGCATGAACATTTTGAATGAAATATTGACTTATACATATGGCTCATTGTGATGATGGCTATGTCTATAGAGATGATTATATTTTATTTGTATGGCAAACATTTCATTCATCCAAACATCATCAAGTCAACCACAGACATATTGTTACATAGAAGTTGCTAGTGGTGCCACATGACTTAGGGTCCATGTCTTATTCAGACATTAGCAATGATAGATATTAAATGTATCTCATCTTGCGTTATGTTTCAGATTTATTTTCTAGATTGTACAAGTTAAATTAATGGTGAACAAATTTGTTAAATATACTGGCACCAATAATTTATGACCTGGTTTGCCAGGTGGAGTTCCCAAGATGCAATGTGTTATGGAGTGAGGATTTACATGACACTGACGACGCCTAGACACTGGTGAGAGTAGTAATGGGAAGAAAGAAGTCACTCTAAGGACATTAACAGTCTACATGTTATGTATGTCTGTGACAATCAAATGGAATAGGACATTAAATATATTGATGTTCAAGGAGTCAAAAATACAGTAATGACAAAATTGTGTGCAGTTTGAACTCATTTATTCTTTCAATGTGTGCTGGTCTGTTTTTCGGTTACCTAATAGTCAGCTACCAAAAATAATAATATTATATATGCCTTGTTCAAGGTTACCAGCTACAAATTGGTAAGTGTATTCCTTGCTTGAGCGACTGTGATATTCCAGCATTGCCGTATTATATATTTTGCACACAATATTCTACACTTTCATTGAAGTACAGTGGAACCCCAATAAGTCGTACCTCGATATGGGGAAATACTTGGTAACTCGGACTTCTGTTATGTTTCACTGCATTTTAATATATAATTGCTGTTTTGTACAGGGTGCTTACTTCATGGAAGCGTACAACATGTTTTGTGTTAATTGTGTGATTTGTGTGTTAGGTCTGACTCTTATTTGATGTCATTATAATTGGTATCACAAATTAGTGAATATACACTTTGCTTAAGCTTTGTGATATTACAGCACTGTCGTGTCGTGTAATATTTACGACACCTTATGTTTTATTCAGATACAGTGAAACCTCGACAAGACGAATACCTCGATATGAGGAAATCCTCGGTAACTCGGGCTTCTGTTCTGGCTTCACTGTGCTTAAATGTTATGTTTTTCAGTATCTATGCTGCTTGGGGGCACGGAAGGGTGCAGCCAGGTTGTTCATCGTTGTAGTGTGTCGATGTGTAGGTGCTTTCTCACACTTGGTGGCATTGATATTAAGGACTAGTGCTGTCAATTTGATTACGGTAGTGTAATCTCGTCCTTGTTAAGTGTGTTTTAACAGAGTTGCAGATTCGGGTGAACATATTGTGATTAATTATCGTTGGGTTGCCATAGCGGTACGGTAAGTATGTTGTTCTATGAGGGTCCTGGCTTGGGCTCAAACTTATTCGCTGAAACTGGGTTCTAGTACTGCTGGTTTGTAGCATTTGAATAAAGCTGGTTTTTTGGAAGAGCTGTTGTTTGTGTCGTGTCAGATGCGCCAGCTAGCGTTGCTGTGCCCTCGGAGATCTGAATCAACTGTTATGGAGCGTGCTCTGTCAAATTAAGTTGCGTTTCAGAGTTTTGGGGCCAGACTGTCTGCTGTATACCACGTTGTAGTTTTTGTCAAGCCCTTTAGCTGTATGCGACGTTGGTGGACTACTTCCGGTGCCAATTTCTGCAACACAGGCCTTAAAAGGTGGACTGTTGCCAAACGTTTCATTATTGCCCTAACAGGCCAATTTCTGCAGCACGGGCCTTAAAAGGCGGACTGTTGCCAAACGTTTTCATATTGCCCTTAACAGGCCAATTTCTGCAGCACAGGCCTTAAAAGGTGGACTGTTGCCAAACGTTTTTATATTGCCCTTAACAGGCCAATTTCTGCAGCACAGGCCTTAAAAGGTGGACTGTTGCCACACGTTTTTATATTGCCCTTAACAGGCCAATTTCTGCAGCACAGCCCTTAAAAGGTGGACTGTTGCCAAACGTTTTTTTATATTGCCCTTAACAGGCCAATTTCTGCAGCACAGGCCTTAAAAGGCGGACTGTTGCCAAACGTTTTTATATTGCCCTTAACAGGCCAATTTCTGCAGCACAGGCCTTAAAAGGCGGACTGTTGCCAAACGTTTTTATATTGCCCATAACAGTCCAATTTCTGCAGCACAGGCCTTAAAAGGCGGACTGTTGCAAAACGTTTTTTTTATATTGCCCTTAACAGGCCAATTTCTGCAGCACAGGCCTTAAAAGGCGGACTATTGCCAAACGTTTTTATATTGCCCTTAACAGGCCAATTTCTGCAGCACAGGCCTTAAAAGGTGGACTGTTGCCAAACGTTTTTATATTGCCCTTAACAGGCCAATTTCTGCAGCACATGCCTTAAAAGGCGGACTGTTGCAAAACGTTTTTTTATATTGCCCTTAACAGGCCAATTTCTGCAGCACAGACCTTAAAAGGCGGACTGTTGCTAAACGGTTTTATACTGTTTTCGGGCAAACCTCAAAAGGCGGAGCCCATAGCCCATTGTTTAACTCGAGTTTTACCACGCAGGCTTTAAAAAGCGGTTCGTGGGCTTAATTAACCTCGTAACATTCAGAAGTTACGTTAAGTGTTATTTATAATATCCTAATGTATATCTCTTACTATTTGTTGTTTTAACCTCGAAAGGTTAGCTTGAGATCTAGTCTTACAAGAGGATATTTTATAACCTTAAAGAGCGATGATCTCAAGGTTACTTTGAATGGGCGCTTGAAATTATGCCTTCACAGGTCGCTGGTGAAATTTCGATTTCCGATAGAGTTTTTTTTTTTAAAATATCTTTATTGGTTTAATTGGTTTAATATAATAATTCCGATAGAGTTGGAGCGAGTGTTCGGGACGCCCAGCTATTTAATACGAATGCGTGTGTTCGACGGGCCTCGTGCCTACCATTTTATGAGAGCGCTAAGCTTTTGTAATCGCCGCGCCTTCAACCCGTGGTCACCGGGTAATGGTTGTTTTTCCTAAGAAAAAAAAAATTGGTCGCAGAAGGCAGTGACTGAAAGTATTCAATTATGACTCCACAATAATTATTATTATATTGCTAATATTGATGCTATCTTTCTGTGCTCTTCAAAATATAGCATTGAGACCACAGTTATTTATATGTCAATGGTCTAAAATTGAATCTAACTATTAAGCATATCTATACAAATTTATTAACCTCTGTTGTGGCTTAATGTACTACAGTCCCTAGACAGTCGTACCCTGGTAAAATTGAACAACGTAAAGATGTTTGTATTGATGAATGCTACTAATATTGGTAATGATTATCTCTTAACAATACTGACTCAGCTACTTAGTCTTAATCATCCTGCTATTCACATACTTCATGATTCGAGTGTCAACCAACCAGATACATTCAGTTACAGAAACAAGTTCATGTTGCATTTGTATTGAGAAACTTAGTTGACACATGTGTGTGAAATAGAACTTGTTATGTAACAGTTAATTTCTGTTCCCATGTGCTGCACTGGAGAGCGGCTATCAGCATGCATCTGTATTACGCGTCACTTGTTTAGCTGTTGATAGCGAGTTCTACTCCTTGTGGGTGCGGTGCTTTGCTGCTTACAGCGGAGGAGCCAACTATGAGTCTGTTCCATGTTATTGCCATTAAGGAAGCGCGATTCATCGTCGCTATGTTTAGCCGTGGGTCTATCATGCAGCAGTCATGGAAATGTTACATTTAGTAGTAGTAGGAAATGTTACACTTAACTGGACTTAGAGAAAATATTTAAATCTATGAAATGCTCTACAAATAATCCACAAAGATTGCAATTACCCGATTATTTCTGGTCATATTCCCATTAAATTAACAAGTAAATCTTTACTATTTGCCGCTAGATGGCATTGTATAAAATAAACGTTTTTTCTACCCACCGCTGGGTGTCGCACTCTTCACGTTATGTTATTGTTACTAATTTTAATTCAATAATTCTTCAAGCATTTCTCTGGGCTTTTGCCACGGCTGAATTAAGGTGATAAAATACAAACTGTTGTCTGAATCCTTATGTGTCAAAATTCTATACGTAATGGTATAAGAAGCCTTTGTGCAAGCGTGGCTATATTGGGGCTGAGTATCTTGGTCTAAGTTGTCAAGGCTTATGTTATGTAGGATTGCGCATAAATTGTGCTTATTAAATTCGCAGACTTGCGAATAGGTGGAGGCTACTGCCAGCTGGTGGAGGTCTGGTTTGCTGCGACTGCGCAGCCAGCTGCAAGCATCAGACGACCATAGAGAAATGACCTTCGGGACGAAGGTTGGGTCAGAAGATGGCCGAGATAAAAGGCAACACACCAGACGTAGCCCCGCACTACTGACAGCTCCAGAACGTGTTTTTCCCTGCACTAGAGAATGTCACTTCCGAACTGTCATTCGACATGGCTCGCCGACCGCGCCCGCAGATTCTAAGGTTTAATATTGTGTTTTCCACTGATTCCCATAATTAAATCATATATTATAACGGTGCTTGGTGTTTTTACTCTAATACTATTTATATCCAGTGCCGTAGTAGCCATACAGAACTAAACACCTAGGGACCCCAGGCACCTTGCGCGAGGCGACAGGCAACCTGAAGGCTCTGCTGGGCTTCGTGGAGGAGCTGGGGTGGTTGGAACAATGGTGGTACCCCCGTTTCACGCAAAATAGGCACACTGGATGTCGACTTGCGGAAAAACGCCCAGGATAACTAACTAACTAACTAAAGCCATACAATAAATGAAATCCACGGAGACAGTTTGGATAGCCACCATTGTACTTTACTCATCCGCTTTCGCTCTTAACTATTTTACTCTAAATAATGCTAAGCGAAAAATATTTTTTTTAATAATGTCTTTTCTCGCATAAAAAATTCAAGGAATTGCGAAAAACTGGGAACTTTAGTTGCTTGACGTTTTTATTCAACTTTAAACGGGAGTTGTTTACCAACAGGACGTAATAAAAAGTTTTTAGAGACTCATCCGTGAAACGGACAAGAAAGTTTAAAAAGAATTATAAAACGTACATGTGCTACAAAATATAAATTATGACTAAAAGACTGGTCATTTTTCGCAAATGTGTTTTAATCGTTGGTTAGATCCCGCCATTTCGGAACGGGCTGTGACGAATGTGATGTGTAAATTTCTGAGCACAGACATCATGAAATTACAGCTAAATTCCAACCCTATCTTTTTCAGCGCGAGTAAAAGAGAAACACTGTGTTATGATTAGTATGGGAGCTCATTGCAAGTTTAACAAAACGATGAATTAAAAAAATCTACCCATTAATTGAGAAATATAAAATATGAAGTTTTTAGTATTAGTGTGGTGAAATTTTGTCCTTAATTACAGACGTATAAGTGAAGAAATTAAAGACATACAACTGTTTAAAGCTAGCTTTAAGAGGTAACTTTGAAATTTATTTCGTACAATCGTGTATCGGAATAAACAAAGTTCTTCCAAATATAATGAATATTAACATATTTTCTCAAAACATGTAATTATAGCTAAAAAACGGTTTAAGTACAATCAATTTGAAGGTCAGCGGGTGTTGTCAGCTCTTAAATGATACGCACACTCTAACAACTTTATTGGCGTGGGTACGACTACTCACAAAGCACAACGCATGTAAAAGTATTTTTTACTTAACTTAAGCTCCGTATACCCAAGAACAAAAACCGGCCAACTGCGAGTCGGACTCGCGCACGAAGGGTTCCGTGCCATTATCTATAAAAACGGCAAAAAAATCATGTCTGTTGCATGGGAGCCCCCTTATATATTTATATTATTCTGTTTTTTAGTAATTATTGTTATAGCGGCAACAGAAATACATCATATGTGAAAATTTCAACTGTCTAACTATCACGATTCATGAGATATAGCCTGGTGACAGTTAAGTAATGTGGTCCCGTTTTACCCTTTGGGTACGAAACCCTAAAAACGTACTTAATAGTCATAAACGCTAAGATCATTCTATCCCAAACCGAGTTAAAGTTGGTAAAAATAATAATATCCCCTACCATTGAATGAATGTAGGTACAGTCGCCATCAAATATATCGGAGCGGCCACGGTACTGAAAAATATCTGAACATGCACTTTATCGCCTTGACAATAGGGGCGTTGTTCAGATATTTGTAACCACCTTGGCCGCTCCGATATATCTGACGGTGACTGTACAAGGTATCGTATACGGGATACGAGATTCAACATGGTTAGTTCAAACGTTACTAATGAGCTTACATAACTAACTGCACGATGGTATTTCTTAAACCGATTAAACCTCTTTGTTCCACCCTGTATACGATTAACTCGGGTTACATAGTGATGGAAGCCCGCAAAGCACTCGCAGGTATGTCCTTACAGATTACCAACCATAGACTCCGAAGCAACCAGTCATACAGTTCGAAGACAAAAACCGTAGATTTTGGGGTTAAGGAAATTGGAAGGTATGCTCAATGGCCGGACACCTGGTGCGGCTGTGAAAATCAAGGATTGTTATGTGATGCTATAAGGGCTCTTTTACTTGTATAAATACTACCCCGTGTGCCATATTCTAATTTTAAATTACATAAACAATACATTAAAAACACGATCTATCTCAAACATAACTCCAACACACAACAAATAATCAATCAATATTTAAGTTGTATTGGAGTTGCATCGGAATAATTTTCAAGCAAAATGATTTCTGGTTCAGACGACGTTACGGCGCTAGCTGTAATGCGTACTTAATGCGTTGGAGTTGCATTTAAGTTGGATCGTGTCTAAACGTGTGTTAAAGTTAGAATACGTCTCCGTGATTAACGTCAATCGTCATTAGTTGATCCTATTCCATTTTTATCTCCAACAACGTTCAGCGCTAAAACGAAATATTGTTTAATATTGGTAATTTATGCAAGTAAAGTAAGTACCTTACTCGTGAATTCAACTGAAAGGCAGTGGTACTCACATTCCAAATTGATATATCTTGGCAACGAAGTCGGAATTCCGAGGGGCAGTTCACAAGCGGGGCCGATGACAAAGTCAGTGTTCAGAGAAATAGCCTACAACGAAAAAATGGCGAGCAGATGAGTAGAGATATATACCCAATAGTAGGTAAATCAATATTCAAGATGGAGGCTACCCGTAAATGAGTATAAGGACAGCCAAGTTATCAAGCAATCTACTAGAACTAGGGAAGTGATAAGTGATCTGTGCTCGGCCCGCATTCCCTACTAGCGTAAAACGAAACCGGCGTCCAATGCCAGTGGAAAACAGGCATTTTCTTTTACCAGCGGCCGACCATATATTTTCTGAAGTTATAGATCCCTACCCTGAAGACAGACTTAATATTTTCGATGGCCTCCTAGCCTAGTCGATAGTGCCCCTGCCTATGAAGCAGGAGGTCCCGGGTTCGAGTCCTGGTCAGGGCATTTGTGTGTTCATTACATATATTTGTTCCTGAGTTATGGATGTTTTCTATGTATTTGAGTATTTATTTATATCTATTATATATATCGTCGTCTAGTACCCACAACACAAGCCTTATTGAGCTTACCGTGGGACTATGTCGATTTGTGTAAGATTGTCCCATAAATCCCATAATATTTATGCATTATTTATTTTAGGTCCGCCATTTGTATATTTTATGTGCAATAAAGTTTAAATAAATAAATAAATATTTATTTATTTATTATATTGGTAAAACTAGAGACATTGGTCGGTCGCAACTTTTACGGAGCACCACAAGTACAATTTTATTTCTCATAAGAAACATAACTTCCATTTCCCTAATTGGGTAAAAACCCAATAAATATTTCTTAAACTTCAAGCCTCTAAAGAATTCAATCCTTGTGACTTATTTATCTATTGAATTTACAATCGTGTGGGAAATATACCTAAATTGCAATTAACTTATAACTAATTCATAAGTTACAATGACAATTCTAGAAATAACATGCATAACTTAAAATAGAAATAAGACTGATCGGCTGAAATAAGATAAATTACTGGTCTTAAAAGACTATGTAATGTAATGCTATTATTGTATGATACTTATACAGTTTCAGAGACATAATAAATCAACAGGCATACGTCTGTGGACCGGGAATGATAGATAGTTTGTTCTATATTAAGCGATGGTCAGAATACATTGACATTATGTCAAAGGTTAAAAGGTCAATTGCTTCCAAACAATAAGTCACCTCTGACCTGACAACGTGGCACTCCTACTTACCAAAAAGCTTATAACCTATGGAGATTGCTTCTGTTTTACCTTATTGAAAAACATTTTATTCACTCGTGTTTCGTATTTTGTCTGAATGCTGAAGTCGCTTGAAACCCAGACAATCACCTTGCAGAAAGAGACGGGAAATCCAATGTGGTGTCAATAAATTTGCGTTTCAAATTATGCTTTTAAATGCAGACTCCATAGTTTCCATTAGTGCACGGAATCAAAAATTTCCCAGTTACGCTAAAAATACTGCTACAAGGCAACTTTTCCAGCAACAATAAAACGAGCAAATCGCATGCGACTCACGGTGTACAACTTTTCGACCCGATCGTTTTTTGTTTTAACACTTGCCGTTGCGTGCTGGGGGCTTAGCCAACGTGGCAATCCTTAACGCTCTGTGGCGTAGCGTAGATATCTCTCTCGATCAATCTTCCATATTCGTGTGACAGTGACAGTTGCGTTTCGTTCGCTACGGAGCGTAAATGACTGGCATGTTGGCTATACACTTCGCTTTCTGCAGTTCGCTATGCACTACGCTCATAGCCGATTTCAGCGTTTTACCGCTTTATAACGAAAATCAGCTACACACAATCCGCCTAGCGGGTTCCTGCTGCGAAAAGTGTTAATCTCATTTTGTCCTTCGTTCTCGAGTTATCATTTCTCATTTCAAAATGCGTTGACATTGATGTCAGAATGAGATAAAAATTGTATCAATTTGAAAAGTTCCAATGCCGCTCCTGTTTGAGCAATAATCTTCTATTATTGAATACACGTGATTGTCCTTCCTATTGTATTGCGATCACGAGTAATTGCGTCGACTAATGACAGTTACTGTGCTTGATTAATTGGCAAAGCAAGTGCGCTACACATAAGAACCTTAACAGCTTTTGTAAAATCCATTGAATTGCTTACCTTATTGTAACGCAATAAAATTCATACTCAAACTAGTTTACAATGGATCGATTGTAACTTGTAACCTACATATACAGCGTGTCTCCGACTTTGAGGCTTTAATTGTAAGGTTCGATTCTACTCACTTAGCTGATCTAATTTTGTTTTGAAACTTTAAAAAATAATAATAATTTAGATACTTTATTAGACCTCAAAGTTTAATCGTTAAGTCAGTGTATCAGAACTAGCGTTAATGTCGTTATCTCGTGATACGAGGATGATATTACCTTGGTACGGGGGCTGTTCAGTGACAATTTTCTGTTCCGTTTACAAACTTTCTTTTCTAATGTGCCATAAAGAGGTTTGTCTTAGTTTTTCGCCTTTACGTAGCTACTATTTGCTTAAAAAACATTAAATTGTCAATTAAAATTTTGCATTGACGTCTTTCTGTCAAATAAATTTTATTCACTATTTTTTTACAAAATGCCGAATCAAATGTTTACAGCGGCAGAATTAACTGATATGGTGTTGTTGTACGTGGAAACACAAGGCAATGGAGCCTGCGCACTCAGACTTTAACAAGAACGGTTTCCCAATCGTAGGCATCCACACCACTCTCGTGTAATTGTAAATGCTGTTCAACGAATAAGAGAGGATCGACCGATTACCGGCAATATGCGGGCGGAAGTGGGCAACAACCCTTTGCCATTACCAGTCCATGACAGAGTTTTAGATTATTTTGCTGACAATCCTCTTGCAAGTACAAGGACCACTGCTAGAAATTTTGGAGTCCACCACTCGGTAATTCATAAAATTTTGAAGAAGAACAAATGGCACCCTTTCAAACCAGAAAAAGTGCACGCGTTACTTCCGAGGGACTTGCCAATACGTAGAGCTTATTGTGAATGGTTTTTAAGACAACATGGTGACAATGAAGATTTTCTAAAAAGTGTTTTCTGGACGGACGAAAGCACATTTTGCCGCAATGGTATGTGGAATCGCAGAAATGTCCATTATTGGTCAGCAGAAAATCCTCATTGGGCTAAGGAAACTGGTCATCAATATCGTTGGTCCCTGAATGTATGGGCAGGTATTATTAATAACACCATTATTGGCCCCGTGTTCATTGATGGCACATTGAACTCCGATAAATACCTGATGCTTTTAAATGAGCACGTTGTTAATTACATAAATGGGTTGCCTGTTGGCCATGCCGAAATTTGGTATCAACAGGATGGTGCACCAGCACATTCTTCGGTTGCCGTCCGTAACAGATTAAACGAAATCTTTGAAAATCACTGGATTGGAAGATATGGTCCTCATCGATGGCCACCAAGATCACCAGACTTGACGCCGCTAGACTTTTATTTATGGGGAGCCATTAAAGATGATGTGTATGCGACAGAGTCTGATACGATTGAAGAAATGAGAGAAAAGATCATTGCCAGTTTTCGTAAGATTCGTGTGGCTAATAGTTTACGATCAGTTCAGAGATCAATCTTAAGAAGATACCAAACTTGCATGCGACGAGAGGGTAGGCATGTTGAAATTTCAAGACGGAACCTAGAGTGAGTGTTATTTAACTGGTAATTAGGAGCTGTTCGATTTCAATGTTAGTTTTTGTTGTGATTAATCTAAACATTAAATGAGGTCTCTTACAAAAAAACGTTTCTTTACTGTGGTTTTAGTAACGATTATCTTCATAACAATCAAAAGCTTATGCGGAGTTTTCACCTACAAGTTACTACTGCAAGTTTAAAACGAAGCAAGACAGAGATGCAGATATTTACAACTCACTCTTACCTGTAGTTCCGTTTTAATACTTGCAGCAATAATTTACAGATGTAAACTCGATATTAGCGATACTTGCGACTAAATTAGTTTACAATCTAATGAAATTGACGTAACATTGTTCATTTGACATTTGACGTCTGATAAAGATAAACATTTATCAGTATGATGTCAAGTTAGCATCGGATTGCGTACATTGAAGGTATTATTTAACTTGTATGAAAAAAAACTTAAAAAAAAAATGTATTTTTAAAATGTTGCAAAACAAAAATTAATCAGTTTGCAGAGCACAATTAAACCCTGCATTTAAAGCCCCTTAGTCAGAGACACCCTGTATTTGATTTATTATGATATTTATGATTGGCTATTATGTTGTATGTTGTCAAATATCCCTTTTGTTAATGTGACGTGTGTCTATTATGAATACGACATATAAACGTTAGGTATTTTGTTCTGTCACTTTTGTGTTCGTTCTTTCTTTTGTTTTGATGAAGATCCGTTTCACACACAAATGACACAAAATATTCTTATTTCACTGTGATTTTTTGCTTTTTATCACTAATTCAGCGTATCCGGTTCGTTTGTATCTATTAGGGTTACCATTTTAGTATGAATAATTTTGGATATAATATAAAAATGAACCTAAGCTTTCGGCTGATACTTTAGTCTTTATTATAGTTCCATACAAAAATAACTCTGAATTTTGCAATTTTATAGGCGCAATAAAACAGGTAGAAACAAGTCGTAAGGCTTTTGTCTTTCCCTACTTGTGTGTCTTAAATTGCTGTTATTCCGTTTTCAACCGACTTCAAGATTTCGAAGGAGGTTATCAATTCGTCGGGATCTTTGGTTTTGCTTTTTTTTTTAAGTTTGTTCACCGTTTATTCGAAGACGGCTGAACTGATTTGGAAATATTTTTTTTTGTTTGAAAGAGTACATTTCACAGTTGTCCCATTGTAACCAGGTCAGGATCTGATGATGGGATCCTACAGAAATCGAGGGAACTCTTCAAATAATATAGGCACACCTATAGTGATTTAAATATTTTTTATAGCAGCTCGGGCATTTCCTTTTGGAAAGGTGGAGGCAAAGTGAGAACGGTTCTTTTTTGATGAAAATTACACATACTTTCTGTTACTTAGTACAAACGGGACTTAACCGTGTTAATAAGTAATAACCGTATTGTGTATAAAAACCGTGAAAGTTTACATCAGTGTTAAATATCCATCAGTTAAATTCAGTAATAAATATCTGTACAAGTAACTACATTTGTGATCTATCTTTAGATACTCGCTTGAGCGCTCCGCTCATCGTGAGTGTCTCAGAACAGAATGTTGCTACATTCTGATCACCTTAAGTGTCTTATTTATTAGTACCAAGGGTGTCCATCTCCACGAAGTGGCAGCTACGGCCTTGGAACGTATCGAATACGTTTTCGGGGTTGTCAAAATCCCTTTCGTTTATTTGCGGCATGACCACAGATAAGATAAAATATTTGAGTAGTTTATGGTAGTAGTTTTGTACTAAAATAATAATTAGATTGGGCAAGGTAATAAATGGGGCATTTATCTAGTTTTATATCAAAATTATTGATAGATTAGGTAGATTGAGGCAGATTGGGGCAGGTCCAGCAATAATACGAATTTCGTACTTGTCAACCCTACAACGTCGAAAGGTAAAATTGTATGGAGACGTCATGTGTCACCGTTCATCTGTCTAAGTTCTGTCAAACGCTGATTTTTTAGGGAAGACGACTTTCTGTATGAAATACTATTATATTATTCTGTGGTAGTTAGTACTAATACCTACTATTAAGAGTCCGGTAAAGTTTTTTTTCGATTCCGCTCAACTTTTCGATACTATTATACAGTAACTAATAAGACTACAATAGGTTTGTATACATATATTGAAAGATAGGTTTTTATAAACTGTATAAGTGAAACACTTTTTAGATTTTATGTTTCATTTATAAATAATTCACCTTAATCTAACAGCTGTTTCGCGATTTTTGCTTGGATAGGTGAAAAGAGTAAGATTTTTATTGATTAAAATGATGTTAAACTAGTATGTAAACCATATAACGTAGAACAATAAGTCGTTTAAATAATAAGCGGAATAAGTGGAACAGTTTTTTTCATTTTCATACATATTTTTTAAGCAAGAGCATGTTTACCTAGAGCAATTTTAAGAAAAATTGCCGAAGTTTAGGTGGTATTTTTGGGAATGTGTTAAAGTATTTCACATAAATTTAAATGTAGAAATAAATTTAGCTTTACGCTTTAATCAGATAATATAAAACATATTGGAGGGCATAATAAATAATACAAAAAACCGGCCAAGAGCGTGTCGGGCCACGCTCAGTGTAGGGTTCCGTAGTTTTCCGTCCGTCACAGTAAGTGTCCCCACTTAAGAGTTAATAACACCGCCATGAAGGATATGATACGAGAGTTCCACGTACAGCGACATCTATCGGCAAATTAAGTAAACTATTGCGCGCGAGCTTAAAGTATGGAAGATGATTTTTATGGAACAATTCTTTATTGCGTGAACCGATTTTCACCGTTTTTACTTTATTTGAAAGCACGTCATTTCATTGTAATTTTGTAGAAATTACAGGTACAATAAACACCTGCTTATACGGTTAAATTACAAACTTAGTTCAGAAATTATTTTGTAATTTTTTTTCAAAAACTATTCATCCTATCAAGTTCAAAATAATTTTCCTAGAAAGTTTTTATAAAGTTCTACTTTTAAATTTTTTTTCATATTTTTAAAACTTATGGTTCAAAAGTTAGAGAGGGGGGGGGGGGGGGGGACGCATATTTTTTTACTTCTGGAGCGATTATTTCCGAAAATATTTACACTATCGAAAAATGATTTTAGTAAACCCCTATTCATTTTTAAATACCTATCCAACAATATATCACACGTTAGGGTTGAAATGAAAAAAAAAAATCACTCCCCACTTTACGTATAGGGGAGGTACCCTAATAAAAAAAATTTTTCCACTTTTTATTTTACCACTTTGTCGGCGTGATTGATATACATATTAGTACCAAATTTCAGCGTTCTAGTGCTAACGGTCACTGAGATTATCCGCGGACGGACGGACGGACGGACGGACGGACGGACGGACGGACGGGCAGACATGGCGGAACTATAAGGGACTATAGTTGACTACGGAACCCTAAAAAATCAAGCTACAAGATTGCACGAATTAACGTCCTCACTAAACAAGCTTTGTAAAAATGGAGTTTTTGGGTATTAAATAATAATAAATGTGTACCAAAAATATTGTTTTGCAATAACAAGACTTTAAACTCTCTTATTAAATGCTATTCATGTGTGTTATTTAATTATTAGCGATTTTCATTTTCAAATCGTTACCGGACTCTTAATTATCGTGACAGCCTTACTTGCACTTTTGTTTAACAGGACTCGCTTGCGTGCTCTGGAGCGCTTCGTGGCGCTTGCTGAGCGTGCTTCCGAACGTTGCTACATTCTGCATGAACTGGCGCGCCTGTATGCCGACACCAAACAGGGTCAGAAGGCACGCTTCTATTCGACTAAGTGCCAAGCAGGTTGGTGGTTGGCTAAAAGACCTTGTATAGTTTTAATTTTTATCCGCAATTTCGTATGCACCTTAATAATAAAAAAAGTAAAAATTCTTGCACATACAATACGTCTACCCCGTTTTCACCTCTGTAAGGCAATTCATACTATTTTATTTCCATAAAAAATATACAATACTTGTGATTTCACATAAAATTTAAAATATGAGATCTCCATAAATAAAACCGCATACAACTGACAACGACAGTGTAATTATATCGGCAATTAAATTTTAATTACTTTTGGAGTAAAGAATGTTGGCTGTGTTAAAGCACTCTGTAAGGTTTTAATCAGATGATTAATATTCATATGGCGTAGTTATTTTCTCTTAATCTCTCTCTTTTCTTTCAAATCGATCTAATGGAGGAAGTAAAAAACCGGCCAAGTGTGTGTCGGATCACGCATAATGGAGGGTTCCGTACCCTTAACGGAATAAGAAAAAATAATTATCAAAAGGGCGTATCTGCCTATGGAAGAGGTTTTTTGGAGATAACTCGAAAACGCTTTAACCGATAATGTTCAAAATAATAAACTTATACAGATGTCATATACAAAGAAAAAGTGACCTAGACCTCCGGTGCCCAGATATTTATTAAAAATAATTTGATTTGCTCTTCAGTTGTTCAAAATAATATTCGTATCTTCACAATTTTTTTTTCATATTTTTTGGGGGAATTGCCAATTTTTAGACATTTGCGGTGATTTTTTCTAAAAAAAATTACTAATTCAAAAATTTCAGACCTCAATGTTATTTTTAGAGACCTATTGATTTATGTGCAACATGTTAATATTTGGTTAAAAACATTTTTTTGACAATTACTTACCTACATGTATGGAGAGGAGTGAAGCCCACGAAAACTATTTTTTTCTGCAATTTTACTACAATACTAATAGCAAAAGTAAAATAGTAGCGGCATACAAAGTACACTTGATGTCAAAATTTTATTAAGATATGTCTTATAGTTTTCGTGTAAAATGGCTGTGACATACGGACAGACAGACGGACATGACGAAACTATGGGTCCCGTTTTTGCCATTTTGGCTACGGAACCCTAAAAAGAACGACAATATTATAGGAAAGCTCTAAGCACAGTAATTATTATGAGTTGTAAAAAATACAAGAAAGTACAATCGGCGATAAAGGTAGCCAGTAATAATTCTTTGATTAAAACTTATAGCTACTGACATCATCATCATCATCAACCTATGGTAGTCCACTGCTGGACATAGGCCTCCCCTAATGACCTACTGACATACCTATTACATTTTGTTTGATGCAGAAGCGCGATCATCAGGGGAAAGGGTGTGGCTTCTCAACTCTACGTTCCTCTTAGCTCGATGCCATGTTTTACAAAACAACAGACCTGATGCCCGGGCTGCGTTACTAGAAGGCTCTTCTATGGCTCGAGCCTTCGGATATGAAGACGTTTCTGAGTTCTTTGACACGGTATGTATGCTATTTCAGGCTACGTTCCCCTTAGCTCGATGGTACATCTAATAAAACAACAGACCTGGCCCGGGCGGCATTGCTGGAGGGCTGTTACATGGCTCGAGCCTTCGGGTATGAAGACGTTTCTGAGTTCTTTGATACGGTATGTACACCACGCTTTACATTTTTGACTTGATATGTCGCGTTCAAAAATGAAAATGATCAGTTTTTTGCCAATTTTACAGTGATTTCACTTTCAAATAACAATGTTTTTTTCGGTTTTCGTGTTTAATACGTAAAGTAAGTGTAAATACGTAACAACTAAAAACTGGCCAAGAACGTTACGGTTTAACTCATTTGTATTGCTCTTAAATGTAGTTTCGTAGTTAGATTTCTCCGCTTGCCAGTGACCTTATTAAACCAAGTAGGCTAAGTGTACTAGGAGAACAATTAAGGCCCGACTGGAAGCATGATTACGCCTTTATTGTGCCCTGGAGTTGATTACTTGGTCCTAGAATGACAGCATTTAGACGGCAAGACTCACTTGTTTTAATTACATTTCGTATTGTAGTGGCGGGGCCATTTTACTAAAAGTTGTCTGCACTACTTTTTTATTCGGAAAATTATATGTGCCTTAGAATTACGAGCCTTTCGATTCTATTAAGACAAAAAAAGTGTCCCAGAATTTTCATATATTTTTTTGTTATCTTCATTTCGTTACCGCGATAAAAAGTCTATTGAAAAATGATAATGGATCCGTAAATGAATATTTTTGGTATTGTATGCTGATGTAAACAGAAGAAAATAAAATTGACGCACGCAGAAATGATAATGGTTTTGCTGGGTTATTTAATAATTTTAGAAGCATTTTGTGTACTGGGTAAAGGCACCAGTAACTAGTTAGCCTTTTTTAAGTTGGAACGTTCGGTATTTCTACAGGATTAGTCGGATAATTAAACGAATCACGTGGTTAGATCAATTGTTTATTGTAGTTTTAAAACAAAACATGTCTATCAACAGCACCTATTTGAACTAATCTATTTCAGTCCCTTGATCCCTTGCCGCTTCTATAGCAGGGCTTAATAAACAACGAGGAATCAGAGCTGCTAGTTAAGTACTATTTATTAATTAAAATTATTGCTATATTTATGAGTTTTATGACCAATAAACTACGCAACAGGCTGACCACTGGTGCCGTTACCTACTCATTATGCAAGAGTTTAACCAAAAGTGAAAAATAATTAACCTTGACATCTATATGTATAGCTATAGTTCTTATATAAATAACCTTATTTGCAGTGTGCCAACGTGTCAACCGAAGGAGAAATACTGCTATCCGAAGAGCCGCTGTCAAAACGAGAAAAAGACATGGTGAGCCTCATGCAAGACGACGACTTGAAGTCCGCTGCAGAACACCTCTTCAGGAGGATGTCCATTGTTCCTGCAGCCAGGTATCTTCAACTTGTTTTACTTAGGTATAATCAGCGGAGGAGCTAAGCGGCCAGGTTGTTCAGTGATCTTGGCATGACCACAGAATAGATAATAGTATTTCATACAGAATGGCCACGCTACTACGGCCCGCCCCGAACGGAATTACCTCACCCCGCGGCGGCCGATTGGTAGGGAAATAGTAGGCTAATCCGTCAGGTTGGCAGCGCATCGATAAAAAGTAAAATGTCGGTGTATTGTCAAACGTCATTACGACAGCGGAAACAGCGCCCTTAGACGCACGCACACATTGAAGCGTCTACAGATGTGCCGTGCACACAAAGGCGCTCAAGCGAGTTTTGTAGTATGACGTGTTCGCCCTGTGGAATGACTATGTTGTTAAAAGAATAAGAGTAAAATTAATTTTAGACACCTCGCCTGCGTAGCTTGTTTTACTGCTTACTGCACCTACATTAATGTACATAGAGTGATGAACAAGGAAGGCTGCATTTCCACCAGAGATGAGCAAGGATGCATTACAAGGAATGTGTTTGTTAAGAACCAATCCTAGAGCTGCGCTGTGCGAGAAGAATTTAAAAGATGCGATTATATTGGTTCTTAACTAACATTCCTCGCAACGCATCCTCGCTTATCTCAAAAAAACGCAGCCTAATGAGGGGATTAGCATCCACCTGGCAGCTTCGACAGTCACATTATAAAATTATGAAAATTCGGGCTTTTAACTTAACCTTCAATTTTTATTACGGCATATGCGCCATCATTAATCTTTACGTAGTTACAGGCGCTTACATCCTTTTGACGTGGTGCTCATATTATTTTGAACACCTCACACGCTTAGGGACCTATGCTGTTGACTGTATTCTCATTGTACTTTACAATGAGAATGTGTACAGTAGAACGGGCTGTCGTGTTTACTTTCAAGTATAAAGTAAACACGACAGCAGTGTAAAAATACCGCAAATTATTGAACCTGTTTGAAGTATAATTTATACTGACAATATTGGCAGTACAAGGTGCATATAATGAGACTTCGGCTTTTGAACTTTGAATAAAATATTAACGCATCAGTTATTAAAGGGAAACAATGGCTGCAAAACTTTGTGAATGTGTTTTTATTTCTTCACCATACTAGGCGAGAGGTATTTTTCAACCGACTTCAAGATTTCGAAGGAGGAGGTTATCAATTAGTCGGGGTCTATGTTTTTGCTTTTTCTTATATATTTTTTTATGTATGTTTACCGATTATTCGTAGACGGCTCGACCGATTTGGAAAATTATTTTTTTGTTTGAAAGAGTATACTTCACAGTTGGTCCCATTGTAACCCGGTCTGATGATGGGATCCTGGAGAAATCGAGGGAACTCTTCAACTATTATAAGCACACCTATAGTGATTTTAGTATTTTTTACAGCAGCTCGAGCATTTGCTTTTGGAAAGCTGGATGTGAAGTGAAGTTGGTTCTTTTTTGTTTAAAATTATTTAACCATTATTTTCTTACCTCGATAATAATGTACGTAGTGTAGGTATAGTCACGGCTAAAAATATGAATGCATTTTATGTTTCAAAAATATGTAGCCACGACTCTATTACCAAGGCGTAATGTTTTTGTCACACTAAATACCTATATCCATATTTTCAGACGTGACCGTGTTATTTATTAAAGTATTATAATAATAATAATAAATACTCTTTATTGCACACCTCATACAGTTACAAGTACAAATTTTACAATAACATAAATTTAGGTAGAGGTAACAATAGGCGGTCTTATCGCTAATGAGCGATTTCTTCCAGACAACCTTTGGGTAGTGGAGACTAGAGAAAAACAATAAGCAGTAGGTGTGGTGCATAGAAACAAAAGTGACGAAATAGATAACACAGCACATTCATATGAATATACATAGTTAAATAAATACAAAATAAACATACATATACTTACATATATATACATACATAATACACACAGTAAGAAACAACAGTGTCAACTTAAAAACCTAAGGAAGAGATAAATAGTATTCCTTAAGTTGCGATTTAAAGCTACCAATAGATTGCGCGCGATTTCTGGGTGTGCTTAAACCCAACGGCAAGATAAATAAAATTTAGGCCTAATGAAAATGGCATAGTTTTTGAGATATTGGCACTTTTATAATTTTATAATAAAATTTATAGCAAGTACTAATTTTGCTAATATCTCGAAGCAAATGCAATTTTCATTACTTAAGGTCAAATTTGCTCAATCTGATAGCTATCAGCTCAGCTGTTCCATCAGCTCTTCAAGCCTTGACGTTTTTGGGACATAATGTATGTTGCTCGGTATCTTTTGCACATCTTTCAGCATTAAAGTGTAAAAAATAGAAGTGAATAAAGAAAAACATGCTTATAATTTAGTACCTACCTAAATCATATTTTTATACTTCTCGCTTTAAGCATATAAAAAAAGCAATGAATACTTTAAACCTCGGTAGCAGCAACGATTCAAGAAAATAAATTCTTTAATAAAATATTTAAATAGGTACTCTACAAATTGCCAAAGTATTTAAAAATTGACCTTCAAGAAAAGAGCGTATTCCCATCTTAAAGGCCGGCAACGTGCTTGTGACCCCTCTGGTGTTGCGGGCGTCTATGGGCGGCGTTAATTGCTTACCATCAGGCGATTCGTCTGCTCGTTTGCCTCCTATTTCATAAAAAAAAAAAAAAAAAAAATGAAATGAAAAAATCCTTGTTTCCTGATTCATACTAATCGTTTGGCAAGTTTCAAAAAGTTACAGCTCCAAAGTTTCACGGCATGCCTTTTACGTAAAATTATGGAAGAAAACCAATAACTCTACGATAAAGTATTTACTAGGAACTCGAAAGATTCAGTTTATTGCATGGCAGAGTTTGTTCCACTAGGTTGGAACTTTGTACAAAGTTGCGAGATTTATTCTGAACTACAAAATTTTATATCAGCAGTTAGTCACTAAATAAGCTCACACATGAAATGAAATCAAAACTGCTTGTTCATGAAATGTCGAGATTTGTTACTATGAATTTGTGGAATAACCATAACCTAACTGGTACACAAGCTGTAACAAAAATGGTGGTTATCCTTTTAATGAAAAACCAAGACAAAAAAATTTCGCGCGAAAAAAGGGTTGGCCAACCCTCCATTTTTAACACACGTATAAACACGATTCGATTTTCGAAGCCATCCATTTTTAGGGTTCCGTAGTCAACTAGGAACCCTTATAGTTTCGCCATGTCTGCCCGTCCGTCCGTCCGTCCGTCCGTCCGCGGATAATCTCAGTGACCGTTAGCACTAGAAAGCTGAAATTTGGTACTAATATGTATATCAATTACGCCGAGAAAGTGGTAAAATAAAAAGTGGAAAAAAATAATTTATTAGGGTACCTCCCCTATACGTAAAGTGGGGAGTGATTTTTTTTTTCATTTCAACCCTAACGTGTGATACATTGTTGGATAGGTATTTAAAAATGAATAGGGGTTTACTAAAATCATTTTTTGATAATGTAAATATTTTCGGAAATAATCGCTCCAGAAGTAAAAGAAATGTGTCCCCCCCCCCCCCCCCCCCCCCCTCTAACTTTTGAACCATAAGTTTTAAAAATATGAAAAAAATCTCAAAAGTAGAACTTTATAAAAACTTTCTAGGAAAATTATATATATATTAACTTGATAGGTTGAATAGTTTTTGAAAAAAATTTACAAAATAATTTCTGAACTAAGTTTGTAATTTAACCGTATAACTGTTTATTGTACCTGTAATTTCTACAAACTCACAATGAAATGACGTGCTTTCAAATAAAGTAAAAACGGTGAAAATCGGTCCACGCAATAAAGAATTATCCCATAAAAATCATCTTCCATACTTTAAGCTCGCGCGCAATAGTTTACTTAATTTGCCGATAGATGTCGCTGTACGTGGAACGCTCATATCATATCCTACATGGCGGTGTTATTTTAACTAGGTAAGTGGGGACACTTACTCTGACGGACGGAAAACTACGGAACCCTACACTGAGCGTGGCCCGACACGCTCTTGGCCGGTTTTTTAAAACACGTATAGACACGATCCAACTTCAATATAATCCAATCCATTAACAACGCAATACAGCTACGGCGTAAACATCTGAATCAGAAATATCAGAATTTGCTTGAGAAATATTCCAACGCAACTCCAATACAACTTTAATATTGGTTGATTGTTTGTTGTATGTTGGAGTTATGTTTGAGATACGTTGTGTCCTTATTGTATTGTTAATGTATTTTAAAATTAGAATCCGGCACCTGTGCACCTTCGTGTTTTATATACTCGTACGTACATCTATTTTTCAATGTCTATTAAATTTATTCATTGAGTTTAGAAAAGCTTTGATTAGATGTGTACTGTTACACATCTAATCAAAGCTTTTCTAAACTCAATGCTTCGATCAGGAATTTGGAATAAGTATGTATTTTTTTCTCCCTTTATTCATTTGATTGAAGATAAACCTCCAGATATACCCCGAGTAAATATGGGGCGTGGAATGCTACAAACAGGATCGGGTTTATTTTTAGAACAGTTCGAATAAAAAGATACCTTTGGCTGGTATCTGATTTACAGTGCTGAATTAATGACGCAGAAATTCATCCGTCAACGAAAATTATATTTGATATTTATATCTTATACTTATATTAATTACATTTACAAATATTGTTAGCGACACTACCAAACATAACACGGACGAGACTCCAGCCCATACGACGGAGCGAGACATCACCGAGGGAACGAGAAGGACGACGAGCGGCGAGCGACTATCCCCGCGTCCTGAAAGCTTGCGACCGTCCTGAAGGCTGACGACCGTCACTGAAGACTTATCGTGATATGTGATTTTGTTATGTTATGTAAATATGGTTAAGTTTGTATTCGAAATAAAGAGATTTAATATTAAGTAGGTAGAGTCAAACTTAGAATGTAAACTATTATGATTTGAAATATTTAAGTGAAATACGTGTATTAGATTTAACTTGGATAGTTTAAGATTGAAATTGTAAGTTTGTATGGATGAATGGATAGGAATTCCCCAATAAACCCCTTATCTAGAGAGCGGATAGATAGGTAGGAATTATTGTCAGGCATAGATAATTGAAGTACATTATCTAACAATAAACATTAACCTTACGCCCTGAGTCCCTACAGTAGGTAAAAGATGAGGTAAAGGTGTAATAAAACAATAATGTATGCTCGGAGATTAAAGAGCTCTTTATTGAGGTAACCGTAGGGCCTATCGCTAAACGCATAGACTACGTAGGTAACTGTTCGGACTCACGACGTAATGGCAGTCATAGAAACTCTGAAAGAAGTAAAAAATTATAAAACATAGTGAAAATCTAGCTTACGAAAACACATTTTTGGAATAGGGTCGGCCAATCAGAGCGCCGATTAAAAGACCAATTAGATCCTAGAAGGGATAGGACAATTAGAAAGAGAGGATATGAGAAAAGCGCTCTGATTGGACGAAATTCCAATAAGAATCCAGGCAGGTATATCCGCTCACTAGTAAATCAAATCGTGCTATAAACATCCATACAAACCGGTGGAAATCATTCAGTAATTCGGACAAGCAGCAAGAAGAAATAAATAGAAGAAAACCAACTGGACTTTTGGATCACCGCTCCCCTCCTTCAACAGGAAGATTTTCTACGGGCTACTCATCGAGCGTCGGCTGGCAGTGCGGCGTGTCGTCTGTTCGTGCCAGAGCCCTCGAGACTCTGTCACGTGGTCCTACATCTACTTACGGAGCTTTCGTCGACGGGGTACTTCGCTGAATCAGCTCCGCGCGTGTAACGGCTGAGTTAGGATCGGCAACCGTGGATATACAACATAAGCTATCGAAGGAAAATACCATATTACAGGCTGCGGTCTGTAATATTTTGGTCCTTCGAACCGGATAGCTGTTACTACGTGCGGAATTCAGTGAAGATCGACGGAGGCTCCGTGTTCGTCGTCGACGGGAAAGGATCGACGGCGCCGTGGAAGATTGTTTGGAGCATTCGCGGGTAAAGGCGTCGTGAATTGGTACGACGCCGCGATGCACAAGCGCAAGACGGGAGCAACTACGCGATCAGTCACATCTACAATGGACGATGAAGAGCGGCGACGTTTCCTCGAGGCCGGAGCAGCGGCCGCGGAAGAGGCGCTACGTGCTGCGGAACAAAACCAGAACCTGAATCAAGAACAAAACAAGGACAGGACAGCGACGGGGAACGAGACGTCCCCGCCCCTACCTGCCAACGAGTCGGAACATGGCCTGGACAACGAGGCGTCGCGGAACCGTGTCGCGCCGAGCGGAGAGCTGCCGCCGGCCGACAGCAACGTCTACGCCAGGGACTCACCACTATCGCCTTCGACGGAGACACAAGGCACCAACAACGAAGAAGCTAGAACGCGAGCAACGGAGCGACTAGCTAAACCACAACAACAGAAGCAACCGGAACCAAGCCCGAGTCGAGTTTCTTTCGCCAAGCCGAAGCCCGTGCAACGCGCGCCGCGCCGACCGCGGTCAACGTCGAGCAGCCGCGCCGCGACGTTACGAAAAGATGCCGAGCTACAAGCGCAAGAGGAATTGGCGGAGCTACAACGACAAGAAATTCGTCTCAACCGGGAGCTAGTGAACAAGCGTCTGGAGACACGCTTATCACACATCGACGCACAGTCAGCGAGAGACAGCGCTTCGGAACATTCGGGTGACGGCTATGTGAAGGACTGGCTGGAATCTTCCCAAGCGACGGGCGACCGACAACGAGACGGTCCCCACCGTGACTACGAGCCTGCGTCGCGAGTTCCTGAACGAGGAGGAGCTAACCCGCCGAGGCACGAGTCACACCGTACGGCACGTTATCGACCGCCGGACGACGGAGCGCCTAGGCCATCGCCGGAACACACGGAACCTAGGACGCAGTATACGACGTACACACGAGACACGGCCGCCGAGAGTGCAGCGGCAAGCATGATGCAGGTTTTCGAGAAAATGCAGATGGCAGCGAGACCCGCACCGAAGGAAATATACGAGTTACCTCCGTTCTACGGCAATGTGGGTGAATGGAGAAGTTTCTACAACACGTATCGAGAGACATCGACGCGCTACAAGTTTACTGAGTACGAGAACGTAGCGCGCCTACGCGTAGCACTGAAAGGTGAAGCGAAGCAGTGCGTACAACACATACTAGCGACGGCAACGCGACCGGACCTTATTATGAAGATACTTAAGAAACAATTCGGACGTAGTGAAGTACTACTGGATCAAGCTTTGGAAGATTTACGTCGAATGGCACCGGTAGGGCCGAGTGCACACGACCTTAATAACTTCGCGATCAAGATTATGAACATCGTGTCGACAGTTATGGACTTGGATCATCGTCACTACGCAGATAATCCAATGTTAATTAGGGAAATCACGGATCGATTGAGCCCTCATCTACGCAGTCGTTGGTGTGAATACGCAAAGAACCATCGACACAATATGGACCCGGAAATAATGCAGCTGGCAGAGTTTCTAATGCAGGAAAGTGAACAAGAGCTCCTGTACTCACATGCGCGTGCGCCGACCGCGAGTCGTCGAGCTATGGTGACGACCGCCGCCGGGCGCGCCCGATATCCAACAGATAGACAGCCCGCGACGAGCGCCGCGAGGACATATACGGTCGGAGGTCAACCGCGCCGCGCTCCCGTGACACCGTTGTCAAATAGAGTGACCTACGTGACGCAACAAGATAGGAACGTGAAGTCTACGTGTCTATTCTGCGGAGGCGCCCACAATACTACGGATTGCCGCAAGCTGTCATCTCTAACGATTGGAGCGCGCTGGGATTGGGCGCGACAGAACAGGATGTGCTTCAGGTGCATGGATGCAAAGCATATGCAGTTTCAATGCAAGGCGAAAGGGTGCGACAAGGACGGATGTTCGCAGAGCCATCACAGATTATTACATGAAGACAGAAAAGTGGAGGGCGCCGCGGACGAGGCGCCGATACTTACAACGCGGGAGACAGCCCCGCCGCCCGTACCTCGAGAAGTTACTAGGAACGGGACAATGGAACAGGAAGCTAGTGAAGAAGTCGTGGCGAAGACTTATACAACTACCAGTTCATCGAACGTGCTGTTAAAAGTATTGCCGGTCGTCGTGGAGGGCCCACGGGGAACGGCTCACATTTTTGCGATGCTGGACGACGCATCTACTTTATCCGTGGTGGAGGCCGATATCGCGGATCAAATTGGACTTACCGGACCTGAGTCACCGCTATGTGTACGAGGACTAGGAAACATAGCGCACCGATCGCAGACGCGGACCGTGAAGGCGAACGTACGGCCGCACAAAGGAGCCGGAAGTTACGAAGTGATACTACGAACTGTGTACGGTATTGGATTACGCAGTCAAACATTGAACAAACAACGCATGATGCAGTACGAGCACCTCAAGGACCTAAGTGAAGAATGTTACACAACGGGGGTGCCGCAAATGCTCATCGGCGCTGACCACTGGCACCTGCTGCTACCTCAAGAGATCCGGATGCGACGAGCGGACGAGCCGGCAGCCCTAAGATGTGCCCTAGGCTGGGTGTTTTTTGGAGCGATGCCCCGCAATCTAAGAAATGAAGAAGTTATCAATTATCATTGCTATTTAGACGACGAGATAAGAAATAGCACGGACGACGATCAATCGGACACGTTGTCGATAACGTCACAACAATATCGCGAGCTTTCCGAAGAAATCGACATCCTGGAACGCGAAGAAAACATAGCGCAGAGGCAGCGGCGCGAACGGAGTCCATCGCCGCGATACTTTGAAATTCATCACCCGGTATCCCGGGCGTCTGAGCAGTCGGAACGGATCGAGCCACGGGCGCCGGAAACCCGTGATCATACAACAAATAAAAACAGTGCAAGTCGCCTACGAAGACAGCCAAACAACTCGGAGCCTCGAGCGTCAGCACGAGCGGAGTACGAGAATCTTCCGACGCCGGAGCAGCGCGAGTCAGCGACACGAAGAAATCGCGAAACTCGCCCGAGATATCAACGAGTGTTAAGATCGCCTACACCGATGCCAGCCCCACCCGAGTCATGGAATTCACCGGTCCCGGCTACTAGAACGAGGGTCGAGCCGCGGACGGATACGGGCGCGGTTAGACGCGAGCCACGAACGAGGGCGGCTCACGAAATATCGCCTAGGAACGAGCGACGGTATCAACCAACACCGGAGGCGATGTGGACGACGCCCCGAGGCGAGCCGCGGCAGGGAGGAGCCCGGCGCCGACGGACACCTCAACGGGCCAGACAGGCCGCGCCACGGCGAGCAGGCGCGCCCTGGCCACTTGTCACTCACCTTACTCAACCTATGTTCCGGAGGAAAGAAACAAACCCGCCGACTGAAGAGAGAAGTCACTTTGCAGAGACAGCACGTGCCTACGACGAAGAAAACATAGAAAATAGGAGGCCGTCTATAACTCAAACAACAAGTACAACGTGGACGTACAACGATCAACGAAGAGAGTTCGACGTGGCGTTACGGGCGAACAACAATCGACGTTATAAGAAATGGACAGACTCTACGTGTAATAACTTGAACCGGAGCGACGCGCAACGGGAACGAGAAGTACGCGCGCCGTTATCAAGAGTCTACTACAACTCGCAAGAAAGACGCAACGAAAATCACGAACGAGGCGAGAATCGTGATTCACAAGATCGACATAGGACGAGCCATGGAAGGGATAAAACAACGAGTGCCGCGCAGTCGACGGCTACGAGTCAACTGCGAGCCCAGCCGAGCGGACGCTGGTCGCCCCGCCGGCAAAGGTCAACGAACGAGGCATCGCGTGACCTACCTCAACGGGTCAACGCCCCACAATGTGTACGAGATAATCTCGCTTTCAAGGCTTCAATGTCTTTCCAACGTCAAACCCACGAACTACGTCGCAAGTTACAAGCACTTTCCACTTCTGCTAATTATAATAGCAATTCTTATCCCTCTAAACACCGGTACGAGTCAAACCGCGGACAAGAGACGAGGCAACGCGAGCGACGTTACGAGCAAAAAAGAAGAGGGCCCCAGTACGAGTCATCCGAGCCCCGCATACCAAGGACGCAGAGCTGTGTTGAAATTACAAGTGAAGTAACAAGAAGCGAACGAGAAGAAGGTCGCCGATCGAGCAGCACGGCGACACGTAGACCGGCCAGCAAAGTCACGAACCCGAGACAGTGACGAAGCCTTCAACCAGCAGTGATAGTGTCGCAGCCCTTGCACCAGGTAGTTTTTGTCAAAACTAGGGGGCGCGATGTTAGCGACACTACCAAACATAACACGGACGAGACTCCAGCCCATACGACGGAGCGAGACATCACCGAGGGAACGAGAAGGACGACGAGCGGCGAGCGACTATCCCCGCGTCCTGAAAGCTTGCGACCGTCCTGAAGGCTGACGACCGTCACTGAAGACTTATCGTGATATGTGATTTTGTTATGTTATGTAAATATGGTTAAGTTTGTATTCGAAATAAAGAGATTTAATATTAAGTAGGTAGAGTCAAACTTAGAATGTAAACTATTATGATTTGAAATATTTAAGTGAAATACGTGTATTAGATTTAACTTGGATAGTTTAAGATTGAAATTGTAAGTTTGTATGGATGAATGGATAGGAATTCCCCAATAAACCCCTTATCTAGAGAGCGGATAGATAGGTAGGAATTATTGTCAGGCATAGATAATTGAAGTACATTATCTAACAATAAACATTAACCTTACGCCCTGAGTCCCTACAGTAGGTAAAAGATGAGGTAAAGGTGTAATAAAACAATAATGTATGCTCGGAGATTAAAGAGCTCTTTATTGAGGTAACCGTAGGGCCTATCGCTAAACGCATAGACTACGTAGGTAACTGTTCGGACTCACGACGTAATGGCAGTCATAGAAACTCTGAAAGAAGTAAAAAATTATAAAACATAGTGAAAATCTAGCTTACGAAAACACATTTTTGGAATAGGGTCGGCCAATCAGAGCGCCGATTAAAAGACCAATTAGATCCTAGAAGGGATAGGACAATTAGAAAGAGAGGATATGAGAAAAGCGCTCTGATTGGACGAAATTCCAATAAGAATCCAGGCAGGTATATCCGCTCACTAGTAAATCAAATCGTGCTATAAACATCCATACAAACCGGTGGAAATCATTCAGTAATTCGGACAAGCAGCAAGAAGAAATAAATAGAAGAAAACCAACTGGACTTTTGGATCACCGCTCCCCTCCTTCAACAGGAAGATTTTCTACGGGCTACTCATCGAGCGTCGGCTGGCAGTGCGGCGTGTCGTCTGTTCGTGCCAGAGCCCTCGAGACTCTGTCACGTGGTCCTACATCTACTTACGGAGCTTTCGTCGACGGGGTACTTCGCTGAATCAGCTCCGCGCGTGTAACGGCTGAGTTAGGATCGGCAACCGTAGATATACAACATAAGCTATCGAAGGAAAATACCATATTACAGGCTGCGGTCTGTAATAAATATGTTGTCACGTTTATGCTACTTATAAGTATACGTTGGTATACTTACCAACCTTACCCGCTTTTTCATAAATCATAAACGTGTTTCAAACCTCATTTAACAAAATAATCGTTTGTCCGTATCTATCACTTTGAAAGTTGTGTGTGTTAAAAAAAGACAAAACATAAATTAGCTGAATGAGGTTTGAAACACGAAAACAATTCATTAAAACTTAGCAGAGCTTTTTTAACAAACAAAATAAACCAAATTTAAAATGAGTCTCCATACTACTATCTAGTCTCTCTCTCTCTCTCTCTCTCTCTCTCTCTCTCTCACTCTTACTATCTAAACTTAATTAGGCTCATTATAAATATTGCAAATATAGTCTACTATTATAAAATGTTCTTAGGAACTTTTGCCGTAACATACGTCCTTTGTTAGGAAAAATGTTAAAAACCGATTTTTTTTGTGTTTTTTAAGGAATTTGACATAGACCCGGTGCAATTCCGTTATCGGAAACTCTTGTTTAACATATATAAGTATTTCAACACTATTAACAAAATCTAAAATACCTGATTTGATGTAAGGCAACACCCCTTAAAAAGTACTTACTTTATCATATACTAGCTGATCCGGCGAACTTCTACTACCAGCTACCAACCGACTCCCATTGACCTCAACTTCACTTCTACGCCAGCCCTACCGTATCTTACTCCACTCCCATTGACTCCTACGTCAGTCCTGCCGTCTTCTACCACTCTTCAACTCTATTCTACCCCTATCCCACTCTCTTCCAGCCCTCTCACTCTCTTCCACCCCTCCCCTCTCCCACCATTCCCCCACCGACTCCTACTTCATTCCCATCAACTCAATTTCCAATATTTTCAGCCGTGACTGTACCAGCAGCGATCTTCATAAGAGTCTTGTTATTTTGTCCTTTCGTTTACAAGTAAATCGCGAATTCTCAGTTCGAGGCGGACTACTGTAAGTAGTTTAATATATTATATACTTTGTATTAAGCAGAACGTCTGCTAACGATACCACAATGCTTAGCGCATTGTATCAGTGAAATCTCAATACAACTTGGGACTCCGAAGGTCGGTTAAGAAGTGTAAGACTTCTTCGGCAGATGTCGCTAGGTGTCCCCCTAAGACGCATGAAGGATATAGTGGAGAAATTCGCAGTCATCAGCTAAGTCTCAGTAGCTTAGTTGGTCAGAGTGATGGGCATGTATCCCAGAATCGCAAGTTCGAGTCTCGCCTGAGACAGTGTATTTTTCTACTTTTCCTTTATAAATATCTAAGCATTACTAGTTTATTTCTTGAATCCATATTCATACTAATATTATAAATGGGAAAGTGTGTGTGTTTGTTTGTTTGTTTGTCCGTCTTTCGCGGCAAAACGGGGCGACGAATTGACGTGATTTTTTAAGTGGAGATAGTTGAAGGGATGGAGAGTGACATAGGCTACTTTTTGTCTCTTTCTAACCTCCCACTTCCCTAAAATGGGGGGTGGAAGTTTGTATGGAGCATTACGGGGGGCAAAGGGGAACCGTGTTACCCCGAATTTAACGCGAGCGAAGCCGCGGGCAAAAGTTAGTAATCACATACATAATTACAAATGTTCCAGACGCTTCTCAATAATGCCCGGAGTGCGCACGGACGCGGCGCCGGCGCCGGTGACGACGAGTGGTCGGCGCGCGTCGATCATGCCCCACGCGCAGCCGCCCGTACGCCACTACAAGACCTCGCACCCGCTCGGCTTCCAGGACTTCGACAACTAATGTTTCTTTACTTTTATATAAAGAATCAACACTTTAGAATTTTTATGTTTTTTATAAATTGTTCTGTTTTTAGTAAACTATTAAGGTCTAATGGTTTTTTTTCCATCTAACATTCAAATCCAAAATTCACAATATTTTTTATTTTATTTTCGCCACATACATACTCATATACCTGTCATTGGTTAGCCCTGTGGTTGAATGGTAGAGATTACCGTAAGGTATTAAGTCAACTAATAGTACAATTTTTAATTTTATTTTGTACAATAAACCTACATTAAAAATATGTGCCGATATTTTGTAAAAGGTACGCTGGCACTTACGTCGTACGTTATACAGATTCAATATTTCAAGCAATAAAAAGCCTAAGCACCTCTCCCCTCAAAAAAAATAAAAAATAATTATGTATCTTAAAGTCTTTACAGTAGCTATGCTAGTATCTCTTTTTATGTATGTTTGATACTCGTATCAAGAGATACTGCTCTTCCACAGAAACAGATAGGTGACAATGATAATATACTTAATATAAAACAGTTTTATGACTTACAAAACTAAAACAGTACAATAAATTAAATTAAATTTACTAATTCTAACAATAATTTGCATGCTAAATAAAACTAAAATTAAACAAATCATTAAAATTTACAGGAGATTATTATATAAAGCAAAATTTCTTTTATCGCAGTAGTTCAGGGACTAATGTATGAAATAATTAATTAATTAATAAAATGGTACATTTAACAAAACTTTTTTTGGCACTGCTGGGCAACGGCACATCTAAAGTTACATTACTAAATTCTACGCGGCTTAGAATTCCTTACCCTTTTGCCGTTATTATTATTATTATTTGTATGTCTTTCCCGACCACGGAACAATTGTGTTCCGGACCTTTGGGAGGCATATGCGGAGCCGAAGCCAACGCGCAGAGGCCCTTTCGACAATTTAATGAAAAGTGAGGGGTACACTATGCGGATGCTGCCCCTACCCGTGTCATGGGACGCACGCAGAAACAGCACCCGCCATGGTGTAAAGACTATTGAGAGTTAATGGAGTCTAAAATGTACTAGGCTATTGGGTGAAAAGTATGGACTAACTACTGGGCTATTGGATGAAGAACCGGACGCCTGCCTAATAAAACGGTATCCAATTTTATTTCCGGCAGACGGTGACTCGCCCGCCGCAAGATGGGCCCCGTAAAAAGCGACATCAAAGATGGCTCAAGGGCAACACCGGTGCGTGGGCTGTGAGGTTGTCGAGAGGTGAGTCTGCGGTAGCCAGATCCCGGTAATCCGTTCAGCAGGCCGCCGGCGTTATGACATTTTACACTTCCAACCTGGAGCATAGGTCCCGCTCTTGCGACTCCACTCTGGCCGGCCAGTTAAGGCAAGCACAGAGGCGAGGGCCAAATGGAAAGGGCCCTCTGGAATAGGGGTCCGCGGTGTCGCCACTCACCGTCAGCTCGCCACAAGCTGCCCCCGCGGTTATTATTATTATTATTATTAAGCTTTATTAATCCCTTAAAAAGTTTTCTTACAAATGTATCTTAAAAAAATATTTGTTTTAGTTTATAAAAGTAGTTAGTAGTAGTAGATAGTTTATTATTTTTCTTATTATTTTAAGGGCCGCCTTTTGCGGTAAAAGCCTTTTGCCGTTATACCTCACAATAATAGTAGGGTAACCACAACCACAATTTGAAATTGGAACGCTAAATGGGGAATTAACCGCTCAGCGTTGGAGGTGTCCTAAATCATACCCAATCCCCATTAGACGGAGAGCTAGCCACGTCAGATATGACACAATAATGAGAGCAACGAAAACCCATCTAGTCAGTTTGCTGTACTATGCTTATTTCGAGATGTGGACATCTGGCAGCTGTAGAGTGGTGGAGGACAAAGAATGCAAACCACAGAAACCACTTCAAGAAAACAAAGCCTAGAGTTCTGCGCTTAATGCAATATGATAAGAAATTATGTAAATAATTAGATTATATCATTGCTAAAAGTTTCTGTTCCCGCAATAATACGCAATGTTTTTTGTTATAATGTTAAAAGGGCCCTGTCCTATATAAATAAGACATTTTCGGTAGTGTTTACCTATTTTGGTATTACTTTTTTTTTTAATTTAGTTTGTCTGTCAATCTGACCTCCACCCATTAAAAGCTGACAGATGCCCGAATTTAGCATTAAGGATATTATAGCAATCTAACGAGACTGGTTTTATTGCTCTCATTATTGCGTCATATCTGAAGTGGCCAGCTCTTAGTCCACATGCTTGACGAGGAACAAGCAATAAACCTGCCGTAGCATGCACGTTGTATGGATACGTCATTCGCCAGTTGACTGATACTTATTGAACTCTATAACCTAGGTAATAAGGGTGACTGGTAAGTAGAGCTAATAGAATCAAAAGCTTTCTATACGGAGTCTACAGTGTATCCCTTGTTTTTTTTTTAAATACCACGACAGTGGCAAACAAGCATACGGCCCGCCTGATGGTAATAAGCTACCGTAGCCCATGGACGCCTACAACTCCACAGGTGTCACATGCGCGTTGCCGACCCTTTACGAAAAGGAGGACTCACTGTGTTGACGGCTAAAGGAACAATGGAGTCCCTCATCGTCAACACACTGGGTCCTCTTCGGGCTCTTTGGCAACCTTACTCACCAGCAGGAACACAACACTATGAGTAGGGTCTAGTGCTATTTAGCTGTGGTTTTCTGTACGGTGGAGGTACTTCCCCAGTCGGGCTCTACTCCAGATTTGAGCGAGATGACATTCGCTGTGCTACGCCCTACCACACATAGCGAGATGATATTCGCAGTACCCTATACCTCTCTTTAGGACGTAGTTAAGGACATATATACCCGTGTCCGGACGTAGTTTAAGGATATACCCGGGTCCAAAAACCTGGTGATTTTAGGATCTTACCACAAGTAGAAGTAGCCGGATAAGTTTTGTACACGCCGACTTCATATGATTTATTATGTATAAATTTATGTATGAGTATTATACATTAGTAGTTTATGTAACTGTTACGTAATAAGGCCTAATTACGTACAGTTGCATACACTGCTTTATCTACACTCATATTATATATCTAAATGAAGTATTCGGAAACCATAGAATGACCGCCATTGCACCTCCATGGCCAACTCGATTGTGCCGGCGGTCGGGCGGGCGCGTGCCGTTGGTCAGGAAGGAGCACAGGATTTACATTATGTTATCAAATTCGATGTTCGGAATTTTAAACTCATAACTTATCAATATATGAGCATGTAAAGTTAAAATTACGTTACTGCCACAGATAAAAAGCTTATCTTATCATAGTAAAATCGGTTGTGGTAATGCTAGCCATTGCCTACCGTTTTTGAACACGTTTTAGAGGACTTACAATGTGAGTGTAGATATAGTATATTTATCGGATCGGTCAATATGAAAACGTTGCTCAAACAATGCAGCTATACAGCAAACTGCCGTTTGTAATATTCGCAGCGTCAAAATTAGTTTTTGTTAAGCACCAAGTTACTGGGTTAATATATTAATTTAGCAAACAAATTAGCATTCATGTGCAGCCATTGTGCAGCAAACAGCAGAGCAACAAAGTTGTGCACATATGAATCCGGCATTTTATGTTTTATGTTCCTCGCATAATAAAACAAGAGAAGTCACGTATTGCTCTGACCAGGTATCAAATAGCGGCCTAGTGCAAGTTGGAAGCAAGACTTACGTACAGTGAATTAATCTATTGGACTAAGAGCTGGCAACGTCTGATATGGAACCTATGGCAAATAAAGTTAACAAAGGGCCTTTTCATAGCTTCGCGGACCACCAGTGGTCCGCGGACCACCGGTCAAGAACCACTGTGCTAGAGGGATTGTCTGTGATTGATATTATTGCCATTCCGCAATCCTCGCAACAAATGAATGGACAGTGTGTTTACGGTTCGCAAGTTATTTTATTCCATTCGTTTTGTTTATTGTGACGTTCATTAGTGCGGGTTGATGCTGTTTTGTTTACTCCGGATTAACTATTTGAAGGGTTTGTTACCGGATTTTGTAGAAAGGTTTCATGAATAGTAAATACGTTTCCCAGGAATTTGCACATATTTAATCTAACGGAGATTTAAAACAGAGACATTCATTATCACGTTAAAATAATGGTCAACCGGCAAAATTGCGTTAGTTGAGGTAAATGCGTCTATTCTATAATGAGGGCTACCGTTTTGTACACACCAGTTGGCGCCACTGTAGACGGAGGTCCTGAAATACAGCTATAAAAATTGTTATTACGTTAGTGAAAATCAAATTTACGTTTAAATAATATTGAATACAATAGACCGTACTGTAAAAATATCGACGACGCCGCAGTGTTGATTTAATATTTGGGTGAAAAGAGTGGTGATTTAATATTTGCCGTTACATTTTATTTAGGACAATTCGAAGTGGCTGGCAATTGCTAGCTTCCTATGTGACGGTCTTTCCCGCATTGTCAATATAATTTATGCCGCTCACATTTCAGAATGATCGTAATAATCGAATATTCCTTAAAATCCAGGTCGATTCGATCGTTTGAATGTTCTTAGAGGAAACGGCATTTCGTCAGAGCCATTTGCAGGAGGGATGGATGCCAAACATAAAACCCTACGGGCTAATTTTACGAGCCTGACGACCATTTTAGGGGCAGTTTCGGTAATTTATGAACACTAAAGTATTAGACGGGATAGTTTTTCAAATTAAATTGGTAAAGGTACAAATGTTACAGGAACAATCGGTGGAGTACATATTTAGTGGCGGGGTTTCTGATACTAAAAGTTGGTTAATTCGATATGGCAAGAATAGTGCTTCCTCTAAAGATATTAATTGAGGGAACATTAAGAGGGTGCTTCCGTGGCGTAGATTAGTCATCTCTCTCTTTTTATAACTCTTCTGTATTAGTGCGACAGTGACAGTTGCGTTTCGTTCACTACGGAGCGTAAACGATTGGCACGTTGGCTACGCACCCAGGTCAGTTTTTGTTGCGCCGGTCTTGTCTTGATAAATAAAAAAATCAAAAGATAAAACACAAGTTTATTATCATTGACATGATATGTCTTTAGTTATAGGTAAATTCATAAAAACTGGCGCCGAACTTGTATGAACATGAAAATAGTTCGATACAAATGTCGCGCTAGCTTTCATAATTCAACCTATACTGTTCAATGGTAGGTAGTCTAGTTTCCAAAAAAAATATATACGTGTTTTTTTTGTTTATTAATTTCATCATACGGTTAGGTGCGATTAAGGAAACGAATTGGCATAATTAGTTTAAAAAATATATATATTTCAAGCTATAAACAATTGAAAATTATGACTTGTTAATGTAATTTCGTACATAAGTACTCCGACATACAAAGGTAGCATATTTTATTGACGTATTACACACAGGTGCATCATTTATTTATTGCGGTGTCTTAGAATGCAAAGATAATTTAATGGAGGTTTACACAATCATAAAGATAAAATTAACTATCGATTATTTCAGAACTGGAGTTAATTAGGACGGTGTCTTTGAGAAATATACTTAATTTAAGCTCAGGAATGTACCCTTGCAAGTAAAGCAAATAAAAAAAACACGTTGTATACCTACCCTACTGCCTTAAACCCTCTAAGTATATTGCAGTAATAACGTAAATGTACCTAGGCATGTCAAGTGGACGTGAAGTGACGTAATTGGCCGTTTGTGTGACGTTCGCAATAAATAGCCGGCCCAGTGCTCGTGACATTCCTTAGCTTCAAATATTAACTAGTCGGAACTGGGGTCATATTCTAACTAGGGCATGCAATACCGGTATTGCTTGTATGGGCTAATACCGGAATTCTGGGATTGCTAATACAAGCAATACCGGTATTGCATGCCCTAATTCTAATTTTAAAAAACACGTTATGACACGATCCAAATTCCATAAAACTCCAATGCGTTAACTTTCTAATATTAAGAACTTATATTGTCACTAGTTTGACTGTTTGTTTTGTACGCCTCATGGCAAAAACATGGTGATCCGCCTATTGTAACATCATTTCAAATACCTCTGCTTTTACAAAGAAATAAAAAATATATACGCAATACAGCTAGCGCCTAGACGTCGGAATCCGAAATAACAGAATTTGCTTGAAAATTATTCCAATGCAGTTCTAATATAACTTAAATATTGGTTGATTATTTGTTGTGTTGAAGTTATGTTTGAAATAGATTGTTTTGAATGTATTGTTTATGTATTTTAAAATTAGAATACGTCATGAGAAACTCTGTGGTTACTGTTAGGTTACATTGTGAACTGCTTTTACAACCGCCACGAATGAGTATCGTTAAATATTTGACATACTGAAGAAATGTTCTAAACAAATGATATAATATAACCCAGAGAACACGAGTAAGGTGGTTGTCACACTGCCGCCGCGTCTCGTTGCGAGACGCGGAGCAACGGACTCGCATGCGGAGACAACGCACCAAAGTCCGAGTTTTTTCCGCATCTCCATCCGGAGCTGCGATGCGCGACGTCCCACGTTACTTCCGTCTCGCGTTCATTTCACATTCGAACGTTAAGGTAAAAACAGTTCCTATTTGTCGATAAAATGGAAACGGAACTTATTCAGAACGCTGCGCTGATACTTTCAGTTTGGTTTTTGTAAAATCGAGTCATAAAACGCAGAAGACACTGGGTCCCTATTTACAAACCAAACCTATAAATGGGTCTTTTGCTAGAGATTGCTAAGATTTAAGGCAACACGAAGAATTTTTTAAAATTGCAACCGTATGTCAACCGCATCATTTGATTGTTTGCTAATAAAGCAAAATTGGAGTGATTATTACTGGCGCGGACACGAATTTTCAACGTTCTATTACAGCGGAAGAAAAGCTTTGGCTTACACTCAAGTAAGTAATAATCTACTACTTAAATCTTCAATTATACTTTTATAAGAATTCCTAGATTATGATTAAGAGTCCGGTAAAGTTTTTTTTCTATTTCGCTCAACTTTTTGATACTATTTTGCTGTAACTAACAAAACGTCTATTAGTTTGTATACTATATTTTGAAAGATTGTTTCTTTTTAAACTGTATAAGTGGAATACTTTTTCGGTTTTCTTTTTCATGAATAAATCATTCACCGTAATCTAACAGCTGTTTTGCAATTTTAGCTTGGAGAGGTGATACTAGTAAGATTTTTATTGATTAAAATTAAGTTAAACTAGTGCATAAAATATAGAAATACGTTGGAAAATGAGTCGTCTGAGGAATAAGTGGAACAGTTTTTTTAATTTTCATACATATTTTTTAAGCATATGTTTAGCTAGAGCAATTTTAAGAAAATTGCCCAAGTTTAGGTGGTATTTTACGGAATGTATTAAAATATTTCATTAAAAATAAAAATGTAGAAATAAACTTTACTTTATGCTTTAACTAGATAATATAAAATATAAAAGAGGGCATAGCAAATAATATTAATAAATTAAGCTGCAAATTTGCACGAAAAAGCGTCCTCACTAAACAAGCTCTGCAAGAATTGAGTTTTCGGGTATTAAATAATAACATATATGGACGAAATGCATTTCATGTACGTTATTTAATTATTAGCGATTTTCGTTTTCAAATCGTTACCGGACTCTTAAAACCGATACTATAAAACTAAATAGATTTGGAATGAAATAAAAACAATATTTCGAATAAGTAAGGAAGAGTTACTTATTCGAAATATTGATTTCAAAAATAAACTTATCGACGTCGATATCCATTGCGCCTATGTCCTTCTTGCACTAAAAACTAAAATCCGTACGGCACTGCGGAGCTCTGTGTGACATACCCTGCGGCACGCACCGCGTCTCCGTCCGAGCGCGCGAGTCGTCGTGCGTCTCGCTCCTCCGCGCGTCGAGGCGAAGCAAGTGTGTCGTACCATGCAATGTTTCTATAAAAAATCAAGATTCTACATACAAAGATAAAAAACGCATCAACAGACGTCGCTGCGAGATGCGGAGCAGTGTGACGACCGCCTAATTTAGACAGATCAGGTCCGTTAGGTTGGAGCGTCCGTTGAACTCGATGCTCATCGGCATGCCTAAACCTGTAATTTTGATATTAAAATCAACATTATAATGGAATATAAAGAATATTCTTCTTCCTCCTAGCGTTTGTCCCGGCTTAGGGTCCGCTTGACAACCTAATCCCATCAATTGGCGTAGACACTAGTTTTTACGGAAGCGACTGCTATCTGACCTTCCAACCCAGAGGGGAAACCAGGCCTTTTGGGATTAGGTCCGTTTTCCTTCACCGAAAAGCGACTGGTAAATATCAAATGATATTCCGTACATAAGTTCCGAAAAACTCAGTGGTACGAGCCGCGGTTTGAACCCGAGACCTTCAGATTGAAAGTCGACCACAAGGCTACCAGCGCTTCAAAATAAAGATTATTAAGTTAGAATATCTCTTGATATATAATTAAGTAGGTATACAGGGCGGAAAGATCGAATGCCACATGGATGGCAACTACCTTAAATATTGTAAATAGCACATTCTGTGTGAAGGAGACTTTCCTTTGTTTTTAAAAACAATAAATTCTGCATTTATGGATTTATGAAAAATCGTTATTTTGATTGTGTTTGTTATTTAGAAAAAAATTAACTTTATCAGTAACCCTTTCAATCTGCATCATAAAATACAGCACGTTATTTTTTGTCACATTTGACCGGTTCGAGTCCCGACTGAGGCAAGCGATTTTTCATAAATCCATAAATGCAGAATTTATTGTTTTTAAAAATAAAGGAAAGTCTCCTTTACACAGAATGTGCTATTTACAATATTAAAAGGTAGTTGCCATCCATGTGGCATTCGATCTTTCCGCCCTATATATAGCCATTATAAAAGCTAACTAGGTGTTGTATTGGTAGGAATATATCTTCCCACGGTTAGATCTGCGATTGATAAATCACGCAGGTTTTAAGATCAGAGTATTTATGGAAGTTGTGATCGATACGATACTAAAATTAACGATAGCAATAAAGTTTGATTCAAACCCTGAAGCGGCGTAGGAACGTTATAAATTTTATAGTTCAATTCTAGAGTTCTGGTTTTGATGCAGTATTATGAGAAATTATATAAATAATTAGATTATATCATTGCCAAAACTTTCTGATGGGGAGTAGTCCAAAACGACGTATAATGTAATTCATAGTTTGTCGCTTACTGTTTCTGTTTCCGAAACAATACGCAATTTTTTTTGTTCTGATGTTTAAATATAAGCCCCGTCCTCTATAAATAAGACAACTTCGGCAGTTTTCACCTATTTTGATATTACTTTTTTCAAACTGAATCTTACTAGACGGGTTTCGTTACTCTCATTATTGTGTCATAATACTAATACTAAATCAAGATCAAAGATTCCCAATTTGAATACCGCTCGTACGAGTAAGCAAACAGTCAAGTTTTTTGTATTAATTTATCATCGGTTCTTGGTACTTATTTCAGGCTTTTGAATGGAAATTATGGCAGTAGAGTAAGCGTAACTGTTCTATTGTAATGTTGTGTAATATTTTAGTCACTACTATGTAGTGCTACGGCATGTATGCCGTAGGCCCGTAGCATAACTGGTCCATCTACATTCATAGTGATACGCCGTAGCCCTTAGTTAGCATACTTAAAACTATTTATAACGGGTTACTCACGTAATTTAAGTCGATTTTTGCTCGACATGTTTTAATTAATTTACGATGATCATTTTCACGAGCGGCCTTCCGCGACGGCAGCGCGCCGGCTACTAATTAGCCCTCGTATTCGAAATTAACAAGGCCACCAGAACGGACATCATGGTTGCCATTTTATCGCCTATAGCGTCATGCGTCACTTTCGCACTGACTTGTTAGAACGTGACAGCTATGGTGACAGACAATAAAAACTCGTCGATATTATGCTAGCAGGAGATGGCTAAATGGCAATCGTTTTTCTACTATAGGAAGTATCATGTGGCTTTTATTTTTATTTATAACTAGCTTTTGCCCGCCGCTTCGCTCGCGTTAAATTCGGGGTAACACGGTTCCCCTTTGCCCCTCGTAATGCTCCATACAAACTTCCACCCCCCATTTTAGGGAAGTGGGTGGTTAGAAAGAGACAAAAAGTAGCCTATGTCACTCTCCATCCCTTCAACTATCTCCACTTAAAAAATTACGTCAATTCGTTGCCCCGTTTTGCCGAACAAACAAACACACCCACTTTCCCATTTATAATATTAGTATGGATTTAGTTTTTAATTAGTTATTACACAATCATGTGTAATAACTTCCTAACAGTTATGGATCAATGGGGAAGGCAACTGTCAAAGTGACATCTTCAACATTAGTCCTTAGAAAAGCTAAATTTGTATGGTGCGAAGTATTTTCATTTATTTTCGCGAGTCAATGTTTTGTCTCGATTCGCTCCGAAATTGAAATCCATCGGTTTCTGAAATTCACTTAAATTAAAATGCTGTAGATTAACGACATAGGCCAGGTTTTTTCCTCAGAAAAGCAGTCATGCATACTTGTTAAAGGCCATTCGTCTTCTGTCTCTTTCCCTCATTAAATGTGTCCCTTTCTCTTATTGTATGGAATAAAATAAATGACGATTGCCATATTGCCACCCCCCCCCCCTCTCTTATGATTAGTTAATACTTCGTTGCCCCGAAGCGCGACGTATTTTCTAGTAAAGTACGCGAACTCTACTAGTATTTCTTTTTTATATTATAATACTCGTAGATACATATATAGTTTTCTACATAGTTACGTTCGCCCCAGAGTCCAGAGTCGAGAAATCCTTCATCGAATCTTATGCAAAAAAAGAAAAAAACATCCAATTGTTATTTTATTTTTCCTAATTATGGATATTGGATCTGGATTTCAGATTAATTTTAAGTAATAAAAATTATTTTATTAATATTTTTTTTTATTAATAAAATTATTTTAATTAAATGAATTAAATCATTTTTTCGAATAATCGGTGGACATACAAAAAAAACTAAAATCCCGACGAATTTAGAACCTCCTCCTTCAAAATCTTGAAGTCGGTTGATAATGGCATTGCCAAGGGTTGCCAACCGTAGGAACTATAATATATAGTATTGTAATATATTTTGGCTTGGTGTACTGTTGAAATAATGCAAAAAGGCGATAATAATATATTTTTGGAGCCATTCATAAAAAAAGTTGGCAACCCTAAATGGCAAACCAGCTCTACT
Source organism: Pammene aurita (assembly GCA_947086415.1). Lineage (NCBI taxonomy): Eukaryota > Metazoa > Arthropoda > Insecta > Lepidoptera > Tortricidae > Pammene > Pammene aurita. The sequence continues at coordinate 39,577,612 of OX352294.1, forward strand.
ACACTATTATTTGTGCTGAGTTTAGAATAATATATCTAAGGCAGAGACAACAACTATTTGTTATGTTTTAATTTACTAGTTTGAATATTCGCTTAGACAAGAGATGCTAATCTTAGGCTATAAAAGCTACTATTATACTCCGTCTAGATTTCAGACTAGAATATTTACAACTATAATTCCTAGATGACTGCTGTATTCTGCCTCACCATGCGTTACAGCCACGAAAGCTATTAGAAATCCAGTTTAAATTTGGAATGTATGACGCGGGAATAAGGTAAATAATTGAATAAATGTTCTAGTGGCTGTTACGGCTGTTATGTTTGGTACGGTAGTATTACTCATAGCGATTATGCTAGTGTTATCGCGTTACGTCGCATCATGAAGAATTTATACAACCGCGACGCAGAGCCTCATATACCTAGAATATAGATTATTTAATACTCGCAGATACGCCTTTTAGTAAAAACATGTTTGTCTTATTATCTTATCTTATCTTATCGTATAAATTATCTTATCTTATGTATCTAATTATTTAAAGTGCTATAAATAGTTAACCACGGAGTGAGTAAAACTATTTAAATATCGATCGATTTTGATGATAGTATTAGAGGTCCGCGCCACGCCGGCGTGCCACCGCCGATTTGACCCGGCGCGCCGCCGCCGCCGCCGGGTCGTCGAAAAACCCGCGCCGACCCCAAATATTCCAAACTTAAAATTCAAATTACGCGTTTCCCAAGAGTATCTATTGGAGATATTTAGCTACGGCAAGCTCCTCGGATTTAGATAATGTAGACCAAAGAGGAAATGTATTGAAGGTCTGGGAACTCAGAAATCCGACGTTTCCTTGGCTGGCAGGTTTCACAAGATCACTCCTACCTATTCATATTTAGTCATGAGCAGTATGGCACCATTTATTTTAAAATAAACAGAAATTATTGAAACGTCTGTTCTCTATGGCTGTCATTTATGGTAAAAAAGCGGCCGTGGGCATCATGTCAAACAGTTCTTCAGAGCACAACCCATTGTTAGTACAAACGATAGAATACACATAGGGAGGCAAAGTCTCTCTTTAGACTTATAGATTCAACAATATCGCTCGTGAGTTTGGGATGGTCGACGATTCGCACAGCGCGTCTTTGTACCGAATCAAAGGGCCCAAGTTGGTATCCAGGCGCTCCTACTCAAAGGTGACAGCAGTAGTCCATATGGGGTCTGACTTGCGACTTGTGTAGAAGCAGTCTCTGCCTCGTAGTGATGTATCTCCGGGCTCTATTGAGCACACGGCTCAACCGTTTGGATGCCAGCGTGGCCTTCCCTTCAAGGCGACTACGGAATTGGACGTCACAGGGAATGTCGACACCGAGGATCCCGATATTCCCTGACATTGTAAGAGTTGTGCCTTGGAACTCAGGGGCCACAGCAAATGGCGTTTTCTTAGTGGTAAACGCGCAAACTTGTGTCTTTGTGGGGTTGAATCGGATTAAGTTATCCGGACCCCACGTTGAGACTCCAGAAAGAGTATTCTCGATATCGGCTATCAGTTTTTTGCGACTCTCTACCACAACGGAACGAGAGATATTGGCACGGCCCGTGTAACAGGCATCCCCAGTACTATCATCCGCATAACAATGAATGTCGCTGATAGATCATTAATATGCAGCAAAAATAGCGTTGGGTATAGCACGGAACCTTGCGGAACACTAGTGTTTATGTCCATAGTTTCAGAGCACCTACCGTCGACTACGGCTCGTATGCTTCTGCCGGGCAAAAAGCTGGCAACCCAATTGCATAATCCCTCGGGCAGTCCGTAAGCTGGTAACTTCGACAGTAGACCCCGTTGCCAGACCCGATCGAACGCCTTTGCTATATCAAGGCTGACTGCCAATTCTTCTCCTTGACTCTCAATGACAGCCCAGTGGTGAATGAGATACACAAGAAGATCACCAGTCGAGCGACCGTGGCGAAAGCCATACTGGCGGTCACTGACCATGCCATGTTCTTCCAAGTATCGCAGAAGCTTCGCATTGATAAAAAAAAAATGTTTATTCACGAAACGGCTTACAATTTTTCTAAAACAGTTCTATACGTAGTATTATGCGCTCCATAACCTTGGAGAGAAGGGAGGTTATAGGACTTATAGGGATGGGCCTGTAATTCGATGTATCTGAACTATCGCCCTTTTTAGGCATAGGGTGCACGAGGACAGTCTTCTATGAAGACGGCACTTGTGCCGTTTGAGGTACAAGAGTGCGGAAAGGCGCGTTAGCACGGGACACAACTCAGGAGCACAACGTTTGAGCACAACTGCTGGTATGCCGTCTGGCCCGCTAGACTTGTGAACGTTAAAGATAGCAAGCAGCTCCCGCCGGACATCATTCTGTTTGATGTTCATATCCGGCATCGAGAATGCGTACCGAGGGATGGTAGGCGGCACGGTGCTGTTAACATCGTTCAGGGTCAAGTTCGAGGCAAAGAGAGTACCCAGAAGATCAGCTTCCTCTTTTGCACTATGGGCCAGATTATATCAGCATTTGTTCAGAATCAGCATTACCATCAAGATGTGTGGTATACATCCCATTGTCCATCATAGGGGTGTTTACTTTATGTACGAGTATAAGGTTTAAGCTTTAGAGGATTAAGTATTTCTAAAGTTCCTAATTCTCACAAAAAAAAACACCTCACGCCGGCGGCGCCGCGCCGCGCCGGGTCCAGAGGCCGGCGCGCCGCCGCCGGCCTATCAGCCTGCGGCGCGGACCTCTAGATAGTATTTGCTTTTTATGCGTGTAACTATTTTTGACAGCTAGCTCGTATATTAAATGTGTGTATATTTAAACAACCTTATTAATAATAAAGTTGTTTAAATATACACACATTTAATATACGAGCTAGCTGTGATCGGAATAGGTAGTGCCATTTCGGGTGAATGACCTTAAACATTGTACAAAACATGGATAAGACTTGAGATTCTTCGACTCGTATTTCTCACAGAAAATTTTCTTCAAAACGCAAAAGTAAAAAAAAATTCATTATACATCATTCATTTAAAATTACTTTCATTTAACAGTTACAATTAACAATAATACAATCATAAAATAAAACACGAAACATCAACATCATTATATTAAATGAACATATGTAATTAAATTACTACTTTCTTTGAAATTATAGTAGCATACCATATTTTTTTCAATATTTTCTACTGTCAAAAAACCGGCCAAGTGCGAGTCGGACTCGCGCACCGAGGGTTCCGTACAAACCTATAACAAGCAAAAGTTGTAGTATGTTTATTACTTATTTCAATTAATACCTCTACGCGTTTACGAGGAAAAAGGTAGTAAGTTTAAAATTTCAATAAATATTTTTTGTATGATTTTACTAAAAATGTCTACTTTTCGTAATTTTTCCTTTGTCTGTGCTATATGAAGTTTCTTCGTGCCAAGTTTCTGAGTTTACGGGAAATACCCTTTAGGTTTTGAGTTTCTTGCGAGTACTCAGTTTCAAAATATGCGACTTAAATTGCTATTTCTTTTGATTTCTTTCACACAAAAGTTTAGTTTTGCTACATCGGAAAGGTCCTATAGCCCTGAGTATTTAACATGAATTTCAATTTAATACCTCCACGCGTTTACGAGGAAAAAGGTAGTAAGTTTAAAATTTCAAAAAATATTTTTTGTATGATTTTACTAAAAATTTCTACTTTTCGTAATTTTTCCTTTGTCTGTGATATATGAAGTTTTTTCGTGCCAAGTTTCAAGTTTCTGACTTACGGGAAGTACCCTTTAGGTTTTGAGTTTCTTGCGAGTACTCAGTTTCAAAATAAGCGACTTAAATTGCAATTTCTTTTGATTGCGTTGACATAAAAGTTTGGTTTTGCCACATTTGAAAGGTCTTATAGCGCTGAGTATTTGACATGAATTTCAATTTAATACCTCCACGCGTTTACGAGGAAAAAGGTAGTAAGTTTAAAATTAAAAAAAAAAATTTTTGTATGATTTTACTAAAAATGTCTACTTTTTGTAATTTTTCCATTGTCTATGCTATATGACGTTGCTTCGTACCAAATTTCAAGTTTCTGAGTTCACGGAAAGTACCCCGTAGGTTTTGCAAATGCCGAAAAACTCTAAAATTTGCAGCATAAACGACTGTATCTTTTGATTGCGTTGGCTTTTAAGTTTGATTTTTTCACAGCTTCAAGGGACAATAGACCTGAGTATTTGATATAAATTTCAGCTTGATACCTCTACGCGTTCCTGAGAAAAATGGTCTTGACAGACAGACAGACAGACAGACAGACAGACAGACAGACAGACAGACAGACAGACAGACAGACAGACAGACAGACAGACAGACGGACAACAAAGTGATCCTATAAGGGTTCCGTTTTTTCCTTTCGAGGTACGGAACCCTAAAAATAACAAGACAAACTTCAAATTTGCTACAATAGTACCGGTAGAAGGGCTCATGCGGTACTTTCTTTGACAGTCCTATTACGGTAGAAGACTGGCCGGTTACAAATTTGCACAAGTCATATTGTCAGTAAATCGTGTTCGAATCTGTACCTCCTTTTATGTTGCTCGAAGGAGTATCGAAGGAGAAAAAATATCCGGTTTTCTTTTCAACCGACTTCAAGATTTCGAAGGAGGGGGTTATCAATTCGTCGGGATCTTTGTTTTTTTTGCTATTTTTTTTATGTATGTTCACCGATTATTCGAAGACGGCTGGATCGATTTGGAAAATTATTTTTTTGTTTGATAGAGTATATACTTCACAGTTGGTCCCCAGGTTGGTAACCAGGTCAGGATCCGATGATATGATCCTGGAGAAATCGAGGGAACTCTTCAACTATTATAGGCACACCTATAGTGATTTGAGTATTTTTTACAGCAGCTCGAGCATTTGCTGTTGGAAAGGTGGATGCTAAGTGAAGTCGGTTCTTTTTTGTTTAAAATTATTTAACTATAATCTACTTTTTGTAAAATTTTAACCAAACCTATTCAGCCGTTTTTTGTGTGAAGGACAAACACACAATGATCCAAATATTCTAACATCTATACCTACGTAGAAACTTGTGCATTTACGTGTATGATATTAGTTTTAACCATTGTGTGAAACCCCGCAGTACAGCCATTCTTTTTCTTGGAAAAATCGAAACTCCAGTTAACTTTGTGAAACATTTATTGCTGAACTTTGAAAGGTAAAGGTTATTGATCACACGTGTTTAGTTATTTTTTATTCCCTCGTAGTTTTGTAAAAGTTTTATCAAAGGACTCTGATATATCGCTAATAAATTTATTTTAAAGAACTTTATACATTCGTTTTGGGCAGCTTTTACAAGGTCTTGAGGGAATCAAATAAAATGGCCGCCCGTGGAAAGAAGAAAAGAAGTAAGAAATAGACAAAAAAAATTTGACACATTTATTTTGGAGACGATCGTCCAAAACCTCCAACCTTCCATGCAAATTATACAAAACAATTTATTTTTTAGTAATTTCTTTCGGTTTTTCAAATCCAATTAAGACACTAATCATCACGTTAAGCTGATCAACAGTATTTTTGATACATTATGTGCCTTTTAGTATAGCGAGTAAATGGGGGTTTCCTCAATGAGTTTTTTCGCCAGGTGGCAGCACCGTAGCGTGAGGTCTAGCTGTCATAGTCCACCAATCAATTCATGTCGCCTCCATTATTTTATTAGACACTTAGCGACCCGCCCGGCTTTGCACGGAATAAAAAAAAACCGGCCAAGTGCGAGTCGGACTCGCGCACCGAGGGTGCACGAGGTGTACAAACCTATACCAAACAAAAGTTGTAGTATGTTTATTACTAATTTAAATTTAATACCTCTACGCGTTTACGAGGAAAAGGTAGTAAGTTTAAAATTTAAAAAAATATTTTTTGTATGATTTTACTAAAAATGTCTACTTTTCGTAATTTTTCCTTTGTTTTTGCTATATGAAGTTTCTTCGTGCCAAGTTTCAAGTTTCTGAGTTTACGGGAAGTACCCTTTAGGTTTTGAGTTTCTTGCGAGTACTCAGTTTCAAAATATGCGACTTAAATTGCTATTTCTTTTGATTGCGTTTACATAAAAGTTTGGTTTTGTGACATCTGAAAGTTCCTATAGCCTTGAGTATTTGCCGTGAATTTTAATTCAATACCTCCACGCGTTTACGAGGAAAAAGGTAGTAAGTTTAAAATTTAAAAAAATATTTTTTGTATGATTTTACTGGAAATTTCTACGTTTTGTAATTTTTCCATTGTCTATGCTATATGACGCTGCTTCGTACCAAATTTCAAGTTTCTAAGTTCACGGGAAGTACCCCGTAGGTTTTGCGAGTGCCGAAACTCTAAAATTTGCAGCATAAACGACTGTATCTTTTGATTGCGTTGGCTTTTAAGTTTGATTTTTTCACAGCTCCAAGGGACAACAAACCTGAGTATTTGATATAAATTTCAGCTTGATACCTCCACGCGTTCCTTAGAAAAATGGTCTTGACAGACAGACAGACAGACAGACAGACAGACAGACAGACGGACAACAAAGTGATCCTATAAGGGTTCCGTTTTTTCCTTTCGAGGTACGGAACCCTAAAAATAATGTGGGTTATCACTAAGAGATAGACATATGCCCTTAGAAACATCATATTAGAAACCTCTAAAATTATCAGTGTTTCTGTACTATATCATGCATGCATTATACATAAAAACCTTCCTCTTGAATCACTCTATCTACATTTTTTTTTAAACTAGCCAAATGCGAGTCGGACTCGCGCACCGAGGGTTCCGTACAAACCTGTAGGTATATAAGTAAAAGTTTACCCATCACGACAATCGAGACAGCTACGCGTTGATGAGGAAAGGGGTAGTAACTTTAAAATTATTAACAATATTTTTATTGTATAATGTAACAAAAAATATACGGTTTTCGCAATTTTTCCTTTATCTGTGCTATAAGATGTTGCTTCGTACCATATTTCAAGATTCTGAGTTCACGGGAAGTACACTGTAGGTTTTGATTCCCTTGCGAGTTTCGAAAATTTTTGGTAATTTGCGGTATAAACGGCTGTAGCTTTTGATTACGTTGGCTTGGAAGTTTGATTTTGTCACAGCTGTAAGGGACAGTAAACCTGAGTATGTGATATAAGTTTCAGCTTGATACCTCTACGCGTTCCTAAGAAAAAGGATCTTGACAGACGGACGGACGGACAACAAAGTGATCCTATAAGGGTTCCGTTTTTTCCTTTCGAGGTACGGAACCCTAAAAACCGCATCAAAATCCGTTGCGTAGTTTTAAAGATCTAAGCATACATAGGGACAGACAGCGGAAAGCGACTTCGTTTTATACTATGTAGTGATAAACAGTTGTTAATAAAGTTAGGCACGGGTAATATTGAAATAGTATCTAATAATATTTGAAATAAAACAACGTTCAAACAGCCAAAACTACTAAACTCAGATTAATTTAGGCTCAGCCAAACCAATTAACTGAGTTGCCTAAAATTCCAGCGCTGTTTGAAACAACACTCGTATCCAAAACACATGTCTGCGTATTTCGGGAATTACGCCTATTTTGGCATTAAAGCTGTCTCCTGCTTGCTACTGCAATTACGTAGCAACGCGATTTGCATATAACTAGTACGGTGTTACGTGTATGAGCAGAGATTAAATGTTTATATCTCAGATACGCCAGACACAGGGCGGACACGTCATACTACAAAACTCGTTTGAGCACCTTTGAGTGCCCGGCACATCGGTACACGCTTCAATGTGTGCGTGCGTCTTAGGGCGCTGTTTTCGCTATCGAAAATGACGTTTGACAATAGACCGCCATTTCGCTTTTTATCGATGCGCTGCCAACCTGACCGATTATCCTACTAGTTTCCTACCAATCGCCCGCCGCGGAGTGAGGTAATTCCGATCGGGGCGGGGCGGAGCATGGCCATTCTGTATCAAATACTATTGTTTATTTTGTGCCATAGACGTAAGACGTCCGGTTTCGAGGTCTCAGGTTCAAACCCCAGCTTGTAACTGAGTTTCTCGGCGCGTATGTACAAAATATCATTTGGTATTTATAAGTCGGATCCAATCACTAAAATGCCTAGTTTCCCTCTGGGTTTAAAGATCAGATGACAGTCGCAACAACTAGTGCCTACCTCAAGAAAAAATGGCGAAGGCCTCTAGTGCCTAGGGTACCCCACACACACATATTGTAAGGTGTGACCCGGGTAGGTTAGGGATATGGCGTCTGCCGCGAACGCAGAAGACTGATCTGATTCGATTCCAGCCCTGGGCACTGGAGGCCTTGGTCTCTTTTTTATCGTATTGGTATGACATCTAATTTACATGCGTGTCTGTCTAATAAAAAGAAAAAGAAACAAAGCAAAATATGTATTAAAATATTTTATTTGTTCTCTACTTACATTCTTAACTTCTTAGACCTTTCGTATAATAATAACGCAGTGATCGGAATTGGTAGTGCCATTTCGCGGGACTTCGGTGCGTAAGCTTAGTATGGATATAGTTTTTAACCCCGGAATTTGATATGAAAATTTTAAAGTTTGTGTTTGGTTTAAAAAATGTTTTAAATAACCTATGAAAAATGTGGTTTCAGTTAGATATTGGACGTCAAAAGAAATAGATTGACAGTAGAAAATATTGAAAAAAATATGGTATGCTACTATAATTTCAAAGAAAGTAGTAATTTAATTACATATGTTCATTTAATATAATGATGTTGATGTTTCGTGTTTTATTTTATGATTGTATTATTGTTAATTGTAACTGTTAAATTAAAGTAATTTTAAATGAATGATGTATGATGATTTTTTTTTTACTTTTGCGTTTTGAAGAAAATTTTCAGTGAGAAATACGAGTCGAAGAATCTCAAGTCTTATCCATGTTTTGTACAATGTTTAAGGTCATTCACCCGAAATGGCACTACCTATTCCGATCACAGCTAGCTCGTATATTAAATGTGTGTATATTTAAACAACCTTATTAATAATAAACTTTCATTTAACAGTTACAATTAACAATAATACAATCATAAAATAAAACACGAAACATCAACATCATTATATTAAATGAACATATGTAATTAAATTACTACTTTCTTTGAAATTATAGTAGCATACCATGTTTTTTTCAATATTTTCTACTGTCAATCTATTTCTTTTGACGTCCAATATCTAACTGAAACCACATTTTTCATAGGTTATTTAAAACATTTTTTAAACCAAACACAAACTTTAAAATTTTCATATCAAATTCCGGGGTTAAAAACTATATCCATACTAAGCTTACGCACCGAAGTCCCGCGAAATGGCACTACCAATTCCGATCACTGCGTTATTATTATACGAAAGGTCTAAGAAGTTAAGAATGTAAGTAGAGAACCAAAAAAAATATTTTAATACATATTTTGCTTTGTTTCTTTTTCTTTTTATTAGACAGACACGTATGTAAATTAGATGTCATACCAATACGATAAAAAAGAGACCAAGGCCTCCAGTGCCCAGGGCTGGAATCGAATCTAACCTACCCGGGTCACACCTTACAATATGTGTGTGTGGGGTACCCTAGGCACTAGAGGCCTTGGCCATTTTTTCTTGAGGTAGGCACTAGTTTTTGCGACTGTCATCTGATCTTTAAACCCAGAGGGAAACTAGGCATTTTAGTGATTGGATCCGACTTATAAATACCAAATGATATTTTGTACATACGCGCCGAGAAACTCAGTTACAAGCTGGGGTTTGAACCTGAGACCTCGAAACCGGACGTCTTACGTCTATGGCACAAAATAAACAATAGTATTTGATACAGAATGGCCATGCTCCGCCCCGCTCCGATCGGAATTACCTCACTCCGCGGCGGGCGATTGGTAGGAAACTAGTAGGATAATCGGTCAGGTTGGCAGCGCATCGATAAAAAGCGAAATGGCGGTCTAAATATTGTCAAACGTCATTTTCGATAGCGGAAACAGCGCCCTAAGACGCACGCACACATTGAAGCGTGTACCGATGTGCCGGGCACACAAAGGTGCTCAAACGAGTTTTGTAGTATGACGTGTCCGCCCTGTGTCTGGCGTATCTGAGATATAAACATTTAATCTCTGCTCATACACGTAACACCGTACTATATGCAAATCGCGTTGCTACGTAATTGCAGTAGCAAGCAGGAGACAGCTTTAATGCCAAAATAGGCGTAATTCCCGAAATACGCAGACATGTGTTTTGGATACGAGTGTTGTTTCAAACAGCGCTGGAATTTTAGGCAACTCAGTTAATTGGTTTGGCTGAGCCTAAATTAATCTGAGTTTAGTAGTTTTGGCTGTTTGAACGTTGTTTTATTTCAAATATTATTAGATACTATTTCAATATTACCCGTGCCTAACTTTATTAACAACTGTTTATCACTACATAGTATAAAACAAAGTCGCTTTCCGCTGTCTGTCCCTATGTATGCTTAGATGTTTAAAACTACGCAACGGATTTTGATGCGGTTTTTAGGGTTCCGTACCTCGAAAGGAAAAAACGGAACCCTTATAGGATCACTTTCTTGTCCGTCCGTCCGTCTGTCAAGATCCTTTTTCTTAGGAACGCGTAGAGGTATCAAGCTGAAACTTATATCACATACTCAGGTTTACTGTCCCTTACAGCTGTGACAAAATCAAACTTCCAAGCCAACGTAATCAAAAGCTACAGCCGTTTATACCGCAAATTACCAAAAATTTTCGAAACTCGCAAGGGAATCAAAACCTACAGTGTACTTCCCGTGAACTCAGAATCTTGAAATATGGTACGAAGCAACATCTTATAGCACAGATAAAGGAAAAATTGCGAAAACCGTATATTTTTTGTTACATTATACAATAAAAATATTGTTAATAATTTTAAAGTTACTACCCCTTTCCTCATCAACGCGTAGCTATGACTCGATTGTCGTGATGGGTAAACTTTTACTTATATACCTACAGGTTTGTACGGAACCCTCGGTGCGCGAGTCCGACTCGCATTTGGCTGGTTTAAAAAAAAATGTAGATAGAGTGATTCAAGAGGAAGGTTTTTATGTATAATGCATGCATGATATAGTACAGAAACACTGATAATTTTAGAGGTTTCTAATATGATGTTATAACTTTTTTGTACGAATAGTTATTGTAGTGAAATCTGTATTTTATTAAAGCTATACTAATATACAAAATATACTGCAAATATTTTGGACTAACTCCACCTCTTACCTATTTTACTAGCTGACTACATTTTTCAACTCAATCTCACGCGGCACGCACCACTTTCAAGGTTATTTCGTCCCAAATATGCTCGATATCTTTTTTTTCACTGTCCATATTTGCTATTTTATAATAATGTGACCTACAAGTGCCTACAAGGCATGTAAAAACATACCAAATCAATGTAATAAACGCAAATCTGGAGAATAGAGTGGCCGTTTACTTTCGGCAACATAATCATCGAAATTAGCTTTTCTCAAAGCTTGAACAACGTTTGCACTGTTTTGAGCACAATTTTGTGAGAAAATAATTTAATTTTTATTCCTAAACACAGTTTTCAAATTTTCAGGAGCGTTTTTCGACGAAAACCTCTGATTTATAATGTGCGACTTTATCGGTAAATATAACGAAATTTGGCCCCACATATTTAACTGAACCCCACACTACCACCAATAGTTCCCTCTGGAGTCTGGGAACATTAACCTCATGGTTTAGGCTGTTTTTTATACTTGCTGCTCACAAACGACCGTTTTGAGCATTGTAAGGCTATTTTAATTCAATGAGTTTCTCGTCAGAAAATCAACTCCTTCCTGCGTGCCAGGAATGTATTGAGTTGGATTATGTACTCTAATTTTCTCGATTGCTACAGAAAAACGATGAACTTCACGTTTATTGTAGCTATGATATCCAGGAACCACCTCCAAATTACCACGTAAGGATCTCCTCAAAATTTTCAGATCGGCAGTTGATTTTTGGATAAAGCGGCTTTTGTCCTCTAAACTCGCACTCTCACGATATTTAGTATTTTAATGGTTCTAGCTGCGTAGCTGACCAGATTTTTTCCTGTCTTCTAAAGAGGAGCTATTTTAAGACCTTCTCATTGTTGTGTAAACGAGATAGCGTTTGATTCCAAAAAGTTTTACCGCCTTGAAAAAACACGTTTGCAGTCGCCATTACGAAATTTTGTACTAAATTGTTAATCGAAAGTACTTCATTGAAGAGTGAAGACAAATTTCAAGTCCTTGGCGTTTTTTACTATTACATTATGTTCAAGTTAACTTATTCTTTAGATTAATATAATAAATGGATGGCCTGCAGCCTGTATGCCTTCAGGGTCAACGCAAAAATATGTGTATTCGAACTTATTGGACAGGGTGTAAGTGAGATTTCGCTGCTTTAATTTGAATTTCCCAAACTCCTCCGAAGTGTGGGCTCGCTGGGGGATTGAATCGAAATACGATGTTTTCAGCGCCAGCTGCTGATCTTACGTAGCTGTTGAGTACGTTGTTAGCACCTACGAAGTTCGTTCCGCAATCCGAGTGAATGACGCTTACGCGGTCTCTGCGACCTACGAATCGTCGAAGAGCCGCAATGAAGGCTTCAGAGGATAAATCCGATACACCTTCGAGGTGTACGGCTTTTGTCGTAAAACACACAAACAGACACAAATATGCCTTTCCTATCTTAGCACCTCTATATGAACCTAATCGAATACGGAATGGTCCACCGAAGTCGACGCCGACTATAGAGAAAGATTTGGCTTGATTCACGCGAGTTGCCGGTAGGTCACTCATAAATAGTTCAAGCGGGGCTGGATTTAATCGATAACATTTGATACATTTTGTTAAACAATGCCTAATCGCACGGATGGGGCTTAAAATCCAGAATTGCTGTGTTAAGAGCTGTCCAATTTTCGCGATGGATAGCCTTGATAATGCGGTAAGTCAATGTGGCGTTACGAGGTAGTAAAGCAGGGTGCTTTTGTTCAAATTCAAGTCCTGATCTCGACAAACGTCCGCCTACTCTGAGGATACCCTGTTTATCTACGAATGGGTTCAATTTACGGATAGATTTTGAAAGAGCCTTCTTAGTCTGCAAACGGATAATTTCATTGTGAAAGTGTTGCGATTGTACGTGTTTAACAATGAAATTTAGGGCGTTATAAATTTCTTTGGAGGTAAGGTAAGTGGTTTGGTAACGTGTTTCTTTATTACGCGAGTTACTTATAAACCGATAACAATAAGCTACAACCCCCTGAATTTTTCTTATCGATGAAAATTTTGCTAGTAAGTCGTCAAGAAAGTGCCTATCATCTTGGACGGTAAATGCGTGCACGCGTTCTTCAGCCACGATGTCGGAATTTTCAAGGTTGGATATGTCCGGTGTCGACGCATTGAACGAAAGCCACTTGTCGGATGGTTGCTGAAGCCACTCTGGTCCCGCCCACCATAAGGAACAGTGCAACAAATCGGCGGGAAAGAGACCCCGAGACGCTATATCGGCGGGATTATCTCCGGAAGGAACGTGACCCCAACTGTCGTCGGGAATTGAGTCTTGTATTTGACTAACTCTGTTGGCGACAAATGTCTTCCAACGGTGCGATGGCGACTTTATCCACGAAAGCGCAACGGTGGAATCAGGCCACGCAAAAATTTCAAGATTCGGTATTACTGCCGAGTACTTTTACGTATTTAAGAAGGTCAGCGAACAAGACTGCTGCACACAATTCTAGACGCGGGAGAGAAATGCGTTTGATAGGGGATTAGGGGAGACACGAGCCTTGGCTAAAAGTAGGTAAATGTGGACTTTAGAATGGATATCCGTAGCAGTAAGGTAGACTACGGCTCCATATCCAGCCTCCGAGCTATCTGAAAAACCGTGGATTTGACAATTTGTCATGTTCGCGATAGATAAGCAACGTGGTACTTCTACGAGCTGCAGTGACGATAATTGTTCAGAGAAACGCTCCCACTGTTCAACGATCTCGTTAGGAGGGGTTTGATCCTAGCCCACACATGCAATCCACAACCGTTGGATAAAACACTTTGCAAGGAAGGTCAAAGGAGATAAGAATCCCATTGGATCAAATATACGAGCTAATTCACTAAGAATAGTGCGTTTGGTGCAATTGCGATTCAGAGGTTTCACTTCGAACGTAAACACGTCTTTGATAGGGTTCCATTTTAAGCCTAATACTTTAAGATTATGATTTTGATCATAGCCTAAAGAGACAAAATCGGTCAAGCGGTGTTCAGCTGGTAATTCGGCTAATAATTCTGGACGATTACTGGCCCATTTCCGGAGCTCAAACTGGCCTTTCTTCAGTGGAGCTACAAATTGAACAATTGTTTGTTCTGCTTCCTCGAAATATGGGGAACCGCTGACAATATCATCGACGTAGACATCGTATTGTAAGACTGACTTGGCTAACGGAAATCCATCGCCTTCATCTTGGGCCAGCTGTTGTATGGTACGGCACGCAAGGAAAGGAGCAGAGCTCACGCCATAGGTAACAGTATTTAAGCGATATTCTTGTATGGGTTCGGACTGATGAAAGCGCCAGAAAATTCGTTGATAATCGCGATCATGTTCGGCTATTAGCAGCTGCCGATACATTTGTCGCATGTCAGCGGTGAAGACGATTGGATTGATACGAAACCGACATAGGATATCAAGAATGTTCATTTGCAATTTCGGGCCTGTCAATAACGTTTCGTTAAGGGAAATGCCACGCGCATCCTTTGCTGACGCATCAAATACGACCTGGAGCTTTGTCGTGACGCTTTCGGGGCGCAAAACACAATCATGTGGAATAAAGAATTTACCCTGAGACAATTGATCAATGGGAACTAGACTCATGTGGTATGAAGATAATCAGCCATAAATTCGGTATATTGGCCACAAAGTTGTTGATTGTTTAGAAGTTTTCGCTCTATCGAGTGGAATCGTTTTAACGCCGATTCCCGCGAGCCCGGAAAGTAGAGATCCTTGGCGTTGTTGTAACTAGACGCACTAGCTGCTCTAGTTAACAAGTAAATTGAGTGAAACAGAAAACTGTTATAAAATTATTCTCAGCAATTGAATCTACGATTAAATTGGTCATATTTTAGTAAATAGTATTTCATTTAAATATTTATTTTTACGCTAAATAAGTATTTTCTTAATTCTCTGAATTAAATCAAACACAAAGCATTTCTATTTCAAGCTTAAATAACAAGCAATAGTTTCATAAAACTTGACTATAATAGCTCATTAATCAGACGTCGAGTGTTTGTTTAAACTTATCAACAAGGGCTCTTTAGAGGAACAGAGGCGGCTCGGATTGAAAGAGGCGGTCGGGTCGGCCGGGTTAGGCGAGCTAGGTGCGCTAGCGAGGTCGGGTTTGATATATACCGATCCCCGAGGGAACTCGAGGCATTCTTATTTTGACCGTCGGATTGTCATTGACTCTGGCTCGCTCGTATAGTGTATAGTGAAAAGGTGAATCGTGAGGTTATTGTCGATAAGGTTGAGTTTGACGCTGTGTAACTACTATGTTGCATTGTGTTGAATTGTCGACTTTATTTTGTTGATAATAAGGTTGAGAGTTCAATAGTGTAGTGTTCAACAGTGCAGTGCAGTGTCTCCGCTACAACTTGTTGGATTTTCAATCTTTTTGTTACGTGTTTTGGTGAGTTTTTCCGCGATTTTGAGCTAGATCAATGGCTAGGTTGCATAGTCAACCTGACTGAATACACTTCATCTATCGGTGAGAATGAAGTTTATTCAGGAATCCTGTATAGTTTTTGGACCAGATCTGGAGGGGGGTCTCAGACACTAGGGTTTGCTATACCTCGGTTTTGTCGGCCGAACTTTTTCTAGCTTAGAGTAGGGCTAGGCTTCCCACACACATTTAAGTAAAATAGAGGTTAGCCTCTAATTTTTTTTTGCATACATTAGAATAGGTGAATTGGGGTAGAGTTAGAGTAGAGTCATACACAGGATGGTGGTATTATTTTTAATCAGTGGAGATGGGAAAGGGATAAAGTGTTATATTTTTGTTACCATTTATATAAAATTGGTTTGGTTTACAACTTTATGATCCTTAATAGCAGTAAAATATGGATGTGATACTGAGACGCGTACATTAAATATGATACTAAGGTAATTAACACATATTTTTTGGGAGAGTTTAGGGGAACAAAATTATTTGAGGACATACTAAATAATTTTGTTACAGGGAGCTAGTGACAGGCGAAGCAGTTCACTAGTGACAATTGAGCTTTTCTACAAGGGGTAAAAAGGGGCAGTTAAGTCATATTTATTAGACGAATGTTCTCAGTATTGCATACATATTTACAAAATATTCAGACGAGTTTCTTGGCGTTTCTTCTTGTCTGAAAGTAGGTTCCGAAACGCTGGTAAATATTCATTTTTATTGTGCATAGGAATACCTATTAAAAACAATACAAAACAAAATAGGTATTATAAGGTTAGTTGGCCTGACTCCATCCGTACGTGGCAGTAAGTAGGTATGTTTGTATCCTTTGGTATTTATAAAATAATATTTTTGCTTGATTAAAATAAATATTTTCCTTTAGCTAGCTAGGTCGGTTAAGGGGTTAAAAAGGAAAATATAAATACAAACTACAAGGACTTACTACTGTCACGGTAACTGGTCACGGTAGGGTCGGTAGGAGATATTATTAAAAAAAAACAAATATATTTTTGATTTATACTTACCTAAGTAAAATAACTCCGTAAAATAATTATTTTTGCAGTACATTTTAGTAAATTGTATTACTTAATCAAGAAGGTTATTAGGAATAGTAAGGAAATCCAAATCTAATTAGTCTACACTACAAGGGTTACAAGGTTCATAACAGGGTTTTTACTAGACGATCACATGGCCAAATTAAATTATTTTCTTAGTTAACAATTAATCCAGGTCGATTTTTATTGAAGCGGTATAAGGTTTAGTTATTGAAAGTTACATTTTTGGTGCCGATAAACCAGGATTAGAATTAGCTTCTGTTTAATTAGTGAAGTAGCCATTATGGCTACATTTTTGCTGCCGTAAGAAAACTGGAATGTGAGCTGATTAGATTTGGATTGTACAATAAACTAAAATAAAATTAATTTCATTTTATATAAATATAAAGATAGTATTTATTAAATAAATATAATCATTTCCTCCTCTTGGCTTGACTTTTCCGGCGTAGTCTGGAGCATTAACGACTCATCATAATACCTGAAACAAACAAAAAATACAAAAATAAACACAAAAATTAATTTATCAATAATTGCTAAAATATAAAATAAGTCTTCAATACTTAGTACGGCTCTAAAAAGTTAAGGGGCGATAGGTCATAAAATTTACATATATTTGTATACATATACATACACGTATATGTATACATGCACGTATATGTTTATGTATGGACATATACATATATCCATACATACATACATAGTTCTAACTTAATGTAACGAAATTATAGCAAGTGAAAAGTGATTTCAATATTATATAAAAAGTTAATTTATATATTTTTTGTTTTGTTGGATAAATTATTTAGAGCAGTTTCAATATGAAGTACAGCACATAAAAGGCAAAGAAAATATTGGTGCAGATGTGCTATCTAGATATCCACCACAATCTGATTTGTTGCAAGAAGACAAAGTACGATTGCCTGAAATATTTTATACCGAAACTGAGAAAAACAAGGAATTGATAAGTAAATTAAAAAAAATAAAAGAATTCCAAAAACAAGATTCTGAAATAGACGAAATTATACAGGGTCTAGAGAATGGAGACAGTAGTGATAAAATCGGTCGAATAATTCAAAGGTGCTCGATACAAAATGGTGTGTTGTATTTCACTCCAGACAATACCCAAAATAAAGTAATATATTTGCCCAGGTCACTAATAACAGATGTCATAAAACACACTTAGAAATGGGTCATCAGGGAGCTTATAAAATAATAAAATATTTAAAGGATAGATTTTATTTTAGAGGCATTACTAGAGAGGTTAGAAAAATAATCAGGTCTTGTCACACTTGCCAAATGGTGAAAAACGATAATATGAAATATGTGGGACCATGTAAATCAATAGTTTCAAATGATATTGGAGATTTAGTCATGGCGGATCTTTATGGGCCTTTGCCATCAGGACAGTTTGGAATGAATTACATTTTGGTAGTACAAGACTCTTTTAGTAAGTTCATCAAATTATTTGCACTACGTAAGGCAACAGCGTTATCTGTAATAGTTAGCATGAAAAAGTTCTTTAAAATTATTCATCCAAAAGCAGTCCTTACAGACAATGGTTCACAGTTCAGTTCAGCTCAATGGAGAAAATTTATGAATGAAAAAGGGGTTAAAACTATATACACTACAGTTAGAAATCCACGCCCTAATACTACGGAACGAGTCAATAGACAGCTCGGTGTCTTATTTAGAACTTATTGCGAAAAACGACATCAAAGCTGGGTGAAAATATTACCGAAAGTAGAAACTTTGTATAATAATACATTCCATGACAGTACCGGATTTACGCCATGTGAGATAATGTATGGACAACCTACACAATTATCGTTTGACAAAGAAATTATCAGTCATATGAAAAAGAACATCGCGGATATAAGGCAAAAAGTCAGAGAAAATTTAAAGAAAGCGGCAGATACAAGACAGGCAAAGTTTAATCAAAGTTTTAGACTGATACAATATCAAATTGGAGATTGGGTTAAAATACGAAAACTAAATAAATCAAACGCTCAACAAAAAATAACCAAAAAGTTTGAATCTATTTACGAAGGTCCTTATGTAATTGCAGCTATTCCCTTTCCAAACGTATATGTTTTGGTAGATCCATACACAAACGTTGTCCGAGGTAAATTCAATACTATACATTTGTCAAGATATTATAAAAGTGATTAGCTGGTCCGGGGAAGCATTAGTTAACATATAGTATTAGTTTAGTGTTTATGAAAAATATGTTATTCGTTATAGAACTAAATAAGTATTATATTAATAAGAATGTTAAACATTATTATATACAAATATCTTTATATTCTTAAAATAGACATTAAAATGTACTTACGATGACTTATGTAGAATGTAGATATATAGCGTTGATTTAAATGTAGAATCGCAGCACATTGTACAACAGCTGAAATTAGAAAAAAAATTTTTTTAAATATATGGACATTTTAGTATTGTAGTTTGCTATTTTGGTTCTTATTGTGTATACTTTATATTTCAGTATTAATTTTTTTATTTTATGTTAAAAATATACATATAATCATATTATTGTAAATTAAAAACTAAAAAAATAAAAAGGTAATTTGTTAAAACTTGTAAAATTAGTTTTAAGTTTGTTTTAGAAATAAAAACAAAAAAAAAATGGAATAAAAAGGGAAAAAGAGATACGTAGGTTAGAATAGGGTCTTCTAACCTCATCCAGCATACGGGTAGTTCTATGTATGGAAGTAACACTATTCATACATACAAGTCGCATTGAGTAAAAAAAAAAAACTCAACCATACGTAGAGTAGGTAAACATATAATTTATATAATGTATTTTATTTAATAACATATCTTTATAATGAATATAAAGGTAAATGTAAAACTTCTAAACCCTTTAAAAATAAAAGAAGCGAAATAAAGGGTTGAACTACCTGATGTTAACCGAAGACGCACTTAGGAGGTAGGGGTTTACTTAAAAAAAAAAAATTTTTTTTTTGCAAATAGAAAAATTGAATTATAATTATTTAATTTTCATTAACAAAAAAATAATCACTCTGAAGCAATTATTTGGAATAAATGATTGACTGAATATTCATCTGTATAAGTTAGTCTATTATAACTACATGATAATCATTAAAATCAACGTGTTAGTAGATGGACGTCAAATATAGAAGTGAAATAGCAATTTAATTACCTTTTATTTCGGTTGAAATTCCACGAAGCATATAGCGGAACACGTCTTGGTCCTTGTCACTTGGGATTAACTGAAAAACGGGAAGAAACCAGTTGAAACACAGAACAGTCTCAATATTTTAGCAGTTTATTGACGGCTACCGAAGAGTTCAGTTTTTGCAGACTATTTTTATGATCATATTGATTTGATAGCATTAAACTATTGAAATGTAACTTCAATTTCAAAGTAGAAATAATAAAGGAATCAAGACATGTTTAGATCACTATTACGTAAATAAATTGTAATAAAAAAAAATGTATAAAAAAAAAACTAACATAAGAAAATATGAGCAGTATTAACAGTATCTTAGAAGCTGAAAACATGAAGAAGCAAAATTAAATAAAAAAATATACTCTTTAAATTACACAAAACTAAACAAAATATTAACATGCTTTGAGGTACGCGCTAACCCACTTATTAAACGGGCCTCTAAAAAAAATGGTTCACAGGAATTCCTTCCTTTTTACACGTGGTTATCCTTTTGATCAAAAATCGCTTTTATTACACAGGCATTAGAGTCGAAAGTAAATTATTAGGTCAAGTAGAAGTTACGGTAGAGCTTTCTTATCAATATCAAGTGTGCAAGCTTTCTTATAAACAAAATGAGACGTGAAGTTAGTGTGTTGGTCGAAGTACCAGTAAACTATTTTAAGAAAATAATTATGGTAGATAGACTAGGTAGCAGAAAATGACAATAAAAAAAAAAGTTTAAATTAAATAAATAAATAAATGTTTGCATAAATTAAAACGCGATATCATTAGTTTGATTAAATCAGGTGTAGGTAGATTACAGTGACTATTTAGTAATAAAGATAAAATAGAGTATCATTTACCTTTACTTAAGTGAAGTCGTCCATCAAATTAAACTCGTTGATTGGGTCCTGAAAAATCAAATTTCAATGTTAAGATAATTTTAATAATTGTTGTAAAATACCTATAGGTAACTTTTATCTGAAATTAAAAAACAATATATTTTTTATCAATACATATAAATATGCATAAATAGGAAATAAAAAAATAGTACGTACGATAAATTCAGGAGGAGGTTGCTGCACTGTGGGGGACAAATTAAACAAAAGATCTTCCAGAGGCGTGGGAGGAGCTGGGGTCTGTAAAGTAAAGGGATTTGATTAAATTAACAGGTTAAATATTAAAATTAAAATAACAACATAAAAATAAAAAAAAAACAATGTTTAACTTACTGGATCGGGGGACTGGTCATCGTGAGGGGGTTGACCAGCAGGTAATTCAAGATTAATTAGGATGACTCTGCTGTTGTTATGCGAAGAACTGGTACTTTGTTTTTTCTGTAATAATGAAATCTTTTATGGTACTAATAATTTAAAAATCAAATAAGTTAGAAAAAAAAAAACAAAAGTGAAAGAGAGTAATATACCTTAAGTCGATATCGGCGGTTTCTAAAATTTTTAATTTTCCTATTTAAGGTTTTTAAATCCAAATCTGGGTGTGTCTTTTGACACAATGTTAATAACTCCTCTTTAGCCTCTTTAGTTCTTAATTTGTCCCTAAAGTATAGGTCCTCTGAATCCCAAAGGACAGGGAAGTTAATAATAAGTTTGTCAAACCCTGTACACATTTTAAAAAAAATATACTAAATCAAAACACTGTGAAGTAGGTATGCACCGGGTTTGCTCTTGAAGCAATAACTGAAAGCTATGTTTTAAGCTAAGGGGCGCCATCTATGGTCATATAGTCAAAATCTTAAGGGAAATTTTGATTGTTAATGTTGCTAGTAAAGTAAATGGAGTAACCGTACAAACGTATTATTTGGTGTAAACTCAAATATTATTAAAACATATGTGATTAGTTTAAATCTTATGAGGGATTAATTCTTTTAAAGATATTCATTCAAATCTTTACAGTTCGTAATCACTAATTACAAAACATTTTCAGATATTACGATATCTGTGAGTCTGTGGCGTACTCGCCATCAGTAAGAAAAAAAAAAACACTTAAGATAAAAGGATCAGAGTTGCGAGAAACAAAGACAAAAAAAAGGGTCGAGCCAGGCAGCAAGATTTCATTACCTGCTCTAGAAATGTTATGTTTTAAGGAAGTTTGGATTAATTGTGATTTAGAAAGTTTGTAGTATATTTTTATAGTAGGGGTTAAATTGACTACTTTTAAATACAATGATAATAATATGAGTTTCCTAAAGAAATAATAATTACTGAAACAAAAATTATTGTTTGTCTATTGTGGGAAAGATTATTTATTATTTAGTAATGCAAGTGTTAAGACAGGAGAATAATAAAAGGTGTCTATTAAAATACCATGAAAAGGAAATAGTATTGAATTAAAAATAAATTTACATTCAGTTCTGGCAAACAGCTAGACTAATGTAGCACTAACCTGACTGGTAATTGTTTTACTTTTATAAAATTCGTTACAAATGTATTACATATTATTTTTGAACTTACCAATAAATAACACATATCCGACAATCACTTCACTGATTTTGCACTACTTATCTTCTCAACTCGAGGTAAAATTAAGACTGCGGGGAGCGCTTGTTTGAGAACAAACGCCAAACTATCCCTTCTACTCGACAGAAGCGTTGTCCTTCCATGTGCGTTGGCGCCGCCTCTTTGCGCGGGATTTAAATAACAGTGTTGCCAGTTTTAAAATTGGTAACGTAACGTTATTGAAAACGTTATTAACGGTAATACTTAAATTACAGAAACGTTAAATGATTGTTCAACAATTTATGTATCGTTTAATTATTTGAGTTTAAATTTTAAATCACATAGAGATATACAAAAAAAAATATATATATTTTAAATGAAATGGAAACAGTTCCCCATATTACTAAAATTAAGCAGATTTCTATATTTTATTGAGTTGATAGTCTTTTATAATGCATTTATCTTTGATTGCATATCAAAGGCCTTGGCTATTTGTAGAAATTGAGCGAAAGGGCAATGAAAGGCAATGAAAGAGCTTAATTATTCACTACGGAGAAATGATGGATATTTGGTGAATCTGAAAGAAGTATGTTTTATTTTTATAAAAATGGATTTTTACAGATAGACAAAAGCCAGATTGCAATCAACCTAAATTTGTTGGTATTTTTTGCAAAATACACAAACTAGTCAACAAATTCTTATCAGTAGGCTAAAATCGTTATACGATTAGACCCATTTTAGAAGGGTAGTTTTTGTTGACTACACACTACACAAGAAGCTAAGAAGCACACATATGATTGGGTATACACACCTCTTACTGAGTGAGATCTTTGACATTAAAACAGATGATGACATGTCAGTAAACATGCATTATCACATTATTATCTGTTATGGATTTATTCACAAATTATTATACAGTTATAAGTTTTTTTTAATGAGAGAAAGAGAACTCTACTAAATTTTTAAGAAAATATAAATTTAAGAAAGAATTTGAAATAGAGTAAATAGATAATCAGTAAGACTCATTTTCATATGTATGAGGTTAAAGTGTTTAACAAGTAGTAGATATGGAGAATTATGTTGTATCATAAATAAAATTTACTTTGGTTGACTTTATTGTTTTTAAAATTGACAATTACAGGCATAACATAGTTTTGACGTATATCTATGTTTTGTATGTAATAATAATATTTTGATACGATGTATCAAAATGTTATGCAAGTTTTAGTTTTCTTGAACACTTCATCTTTAATATGGAAATGAGTCTGAAGTCGAATATCCCATTCATGTATGAGACACGCTCCAAGAAAACTTGATTGGAATAGTTATTTGCTACTAGAATTAGGACCGAATTTTATTTAATGGAGAACGAACATCCCAGTACTTGTACCAAATGTTTTTCTTATTATGCTTAGGGAGGTTTTATTGGTTCACTTATTAACCGGACAATGTGGTTAAGTCGCCGGGTAGAAAGACCCATAGACTAGGGTGCAACCACGAAATCGAGCTAGTAGAGCTTGTTGGCCTCACAACCCAGCACCTTTTATGCAAATGGGAAAATCGTGACGAAAAGATGGTCATTATTCATTAATGAGATTCAGAAGGTCTGAGTTTTGTACTAAATCAATTTCAATCAATAAGTATTGGTTTAAACACACACCATACATCACACGTTTAGAATAATACAGGGGGGAAGGGGATAATACCAACAAAAATAGGATCTTCACATAATTTTTATTCTTTTTATTGAAATATAGTGCGAGAATTTTACATGTATGTGTGTAACAATACACTGCAAATTCTCGAAGGGGCGATTGTAACTAGACGCACTAGCTGCTCTAGTTAACAAGTAAATTGAGTGAAACAGAAAACTGTTATAAAATTATTCTCAGCAATTGAATCTACGATTAAATTGGTCATATTTTAGTAAATAGTATTTCATTTAAATATTTATTTTTACGCTAAATAAGTATTTTCTTAATTCTCTGAATTAAATCAAACACAAAGCATTTCTATTTCAAGCTTAAATAACAAGCAATAGTTTCATAAAACTTGACTATAATAGCTCATTAATCAGACGTCGAGTGTTTGTTTAAACTTATCAACAAGGGCTCTTTAGAGGAACAGAGGCGGCTCGGATTGAAAGAGGCGGTCGGGTCGGCCGGGTTAGGCGAGCTAGGTGCGCTAGCGAGGTCGGGTTTGATATATACCGATCCCCGAGGGAACTCGAGGCATTCTTATTTTGACCGTCGGATTGTCATTGACTCTGGCTCGCTCGTATAGTGTATAGTGAAAAGGTGAATCGTGAGGTTATTGTCGATAAGGTTGAGTTTGACGCTGTGTAACTACTATGTTGCATTGTGTTGAATTGTCGACTTTATTTTGTTGATAATAAGGTTGAGAGTTCAATAGTGTAGTGTTCAACAGTGCAGTGCAGTGTCTCCGCTACAACTTGTTGGATTTTCAATCTTTTTGTTACGTGTTTTGGTGAGTTTTTCCGCGATTTTGAGCTAGATCAATGGCTAGGTTGCATAGTCAACCTGACTGAATACACTTCATCTATCGGTGAGAATGAAGTTTATTCAGGAATCCTGTATAGTTTTTGGACCAGATCTGGAGGGGGGTCTCAGACACTAGGGTTTGCTATACCTCGGTTTTGTCGGCCGAACTTTTTCTAGCTTAGAGTAGGGCTAGGCTTCCCACACACATTTAAGTAAAATAGAGGTTAGCCTCTAATTTTTTTTTGCATACATTAGAATAGGTGAATTGGGGTAGAGTTAGAGTAGAGTCATACACAGGATGGTGGTATTATTTTTAATCAGTGGAGATGGGAAAGGGATAAAGTGTTATATTTTTGTTACCATTTATATAAAATTGGTTTGGTTTACAACTTTATGATCCTTAATAGCAGTAAAATATGGATGTGATACTGAGACGCGTACATTAAATATGATACTAAGGTAATTAACACATATTTTTTGGGAGAGTTTAGGGGAACAAAATTATTTGAGGACATACTAAATAATTTTGTTACAGGGAGCTAGTGACAGGCGAAGCAGTTCACTAGTGACAATTGAGCTTTTCTACAAGGGGTAAAAAGGGGCAGTTAAGTCATATTTATTAGACGAATGTTCTCAGTATTGCATACATATTTACAAAATATTCAGACGAGTTTCTTGGCGTTTCTTCTTGTCTGAAAGTAGGTTCCGAAACGCTGGTAAATATTCATTTTTATTGTGCATAGGAATACCTATTAAAAACAATACAAAACAAAATAGGTATTATAAGGTTAGTTGGCCTGACTCCATCCGTACGTGGCAGTAAGTAGGTATGTTTGTATCCTTTGGTATTTATAAAATAATATTTTTGCTTGATTAAAATAAATATTTTCCTTTAGCTAGCTAGGTCGGTTAAGGGGTTAAAAAGGAAAATATAAATACAAACTACAAGGACTTACTACTGTCACGGTAACTGGTCACGGTAGGGTCGGTAGGAGATATTATTAAAAAAAAACAAATATATTTTTGATTTATACTTACCTAAGTAAAATAACTCCGTAAAATAATTATTTTTGCAGTACATTTTAGTAAATTGTATTACTTAATCAAGAAGGTTATTAGGAATAGTAAGGAAATCCAAATCTAATTAGTCTACACTACAAGGGTTACAAGGTTCATAACAGGGTTTTTACTAGACGATCACATGGCCAAATTAAATTATTTTCTTAGTTAACAATTAATCCAGGTCGATTTTTATTGAAGCGGTATAAGGTTTAGTTATTGAAAGTTACATTGTCTTTCAACGGCAAGGTGACGATGTACCTCCCGGTAGAATCACGGGATACAGTTTCAGTGTAGTGTTGTTCACATTGGATTTCTTCAGGAGTAAGTTTTGGAACAGCTTGAGGAGCGGAGTCGAGCCCCCAAAACCGTTCCACCTGTGAGTGGAGCTGCTCTCCCTCAAAGACAAAAAACGAGCTCATTTCAGCTATCTCGGTAACCTTAGTACGACCCATGAAAATCCATCCAAATATTGTATTAAGAGCAGGCGGCTCTCCATCAATCACTCCGGGGACTAGCATTGGAATAAAGAGTTCCACTCCTAGCAAAACATCGATGTCCCCAGGTAGGTCACATTTTGGGTCAGCCAGTGTCAGATTTTTCAAATGAGCCCAATTGGTCCTGTTAAGTTTAACGCTAGGCATCGGACCGCATACTCTAGCTAAAGTAAGGGCTTGCGGTTGTTTAGACGAAAACGTTTTACAATGAAGTATTGAGTGGTCTTCTCCACAAAAAGAGCACTTAGTGCCAGGAATAGGCGGCGCCGTTTGCTTTACCGATGATTCAGAATGAAGGGTTGTTTCATCTTCGTCTCCCGTATTCGATGATAACAGAGTTGTCGAAACTTGTTTTTTCAGATAACTTGTTTTATCAAGAGGTTTGACCGAATAAGTGGGAGTGCGAGTTTTGTCGGGTATATAGACGAGGCTTCTCAGTAGCGCGAGCTTATCGTTTACCGAAAAGTGGGTATCACGAACGAGTGCTTCACATTGTGCATAAAGAAACGTCTTAAGTGACTCGTACGTGGGTAACTCTGCAGTTGACGGTTGTTTTTCGAATAAGCATCTAGTTTTCGTATCTAATTTAGAAAAGAGCAGGTATGTTAAAACGAAATCCCATTTATCGGTCGGTAAGTCGAGGCGCGACAACATGGTTAAGTTTTCTTGAAAAGCATCAAGCGTTCTTCGAAACTCATGAGGTGAGTTGGCTTTAAATGTGATGTCCAACATCTCTCTCCTTCAAGTAAATGCTAAATCACGCTTACCGAGGTAGCGTCCTATTAGAGTTTCGTACGCCGGGCGGTAATACTCTGCCGCCACAGGGAAGGTGCATCGCCCGAGAGGCAAGACACGAGGTAGTGCATTCGTTCCGTATCCGATAACGCTTTGTTTTCATGAATAAGTGAGTTAAACCTGTCATAGAATTCGGACCATAGTTTAATATTTCCGCTAAAATTAGGAAGATTTTTTTTCGGGAGTCGAACTTGAACAACATTATTTGTTGAGGTCCATGACGGTTGGTTCGGTTCATCAGAAGTTACCACGAGTTGCCTATGCAACGAGAGAACTTCAAAATAACATTCGTCAAATTGACTTCGAACTTCATCCTCTGTAATCTCCAAATCGCTATCAATAATGCTCTACGGCAACACTGGCCGGGAATAAACGTCAAAATGACCTAGCGTATTTAATTAGTGAAAATAAATGTTTTAAAAGTGATTTATAACGAGTTACTGTGTAAAATGACAAGATCTCAATGAAATTAAAGTGTAACAGTGTTATCTCTAGTATTAGTTTACTTTAAGGAGCAAATTATTATGACGAAAAATTTTGAGCCAACTGTCAACGGCTTAACGTTCAAGATTTAAAATTACACCGAATTTACATGGA
This sequence comes from Pammene aurita, assembly GCA_947086415.1. Classification (NCBI taxonomy): domain Eukaryota; kingdom Metazoa; phylum Arthropoda; class Insecta; order Lepidoptera; family Tortricidae; genus Pammene; species Pammene aurita. Next base: position 39,605,454 of record OX352294.1, read on the forward strand.
AATTGCCTTCATTTCATCGAAGACTTTTACAGGGGAGTATTGCTTTTCACATTTATATGCCTTACTTTTAGTCTGATTGTCCAAAATAACTTAATATTTTTAATATTCAGTACCTAACCTATGGGCAAGTAAGTTCTTGTTAAAAACAGTGGTTCATCTTACTAAACTAGCCAAAGTGAATGCTAATAAACTCAGAAATAGCACAGATGTATTCAACGAACATTATTATAAGTTGACGTTCAAAGTATAAAGTTTTTTTTTGTGTAAATTCCTGCTATAAAGCTTAATTTAAATACTAGAAAATTTGAATTTAAATACTTTTTTCTGTTAGTACCATTGTGAATCATACTTGCTAGGCTCAGATTTCTTACATTGTCAATATGTTTTCAGCACAACCCTCTAAAATGACTACTCGCAGGGATGTTTTGGTCGCTAAAGTCCAGCAACTACAAAGGGATCTTAAGACGGCGACTGAGCTGAATGACAGACTCCTACAAGAGCGGGAAGAAAGTGAACAGGAAATCGAGCGTGTTATCCGAGCAAACACTGTTCTCAAAACTCAGCTTGCCAACCAGGACATTGACTATGAAGATATCCAGGGTCAGCGGGATGAACTTCAAGCTACTGTAGACCGATTTGAACAATGCCAGGAAATATACGAACAGGCATTGCAACGCATCAAGGACCTGGAGCAGCAGCTGGGGGAGATGGACCTTAAAAAAAATTATACTTGCAAGTACTGCTCCGAGCACTCCGGGCCGCCAGACAACAATTTAAGTATTTTTGCTGAGCTAAATAGTTTTGAAGTAGATTTAGTAAATGACAGCATAGTGGACTCTCCTTTTATGGAAAATATAGAGTTTTCAAGTTCTGTGTGCATAGGGAACAGTGATGGGAAAATTTCATTGAACGGAAGAAAAAAGATAAAAAAATATTTAAAATTAAATAGATTCATAAAAAAATCTAAACTTTTGCTGAAATGCCACAAATTCTTATTTAAATCATTAAATTCCAAATGTAAACATGTAGCCTTGAGAGATGAACTCCTAAAGTGCCAATATCAATTAGACCAGACAGTAGAGGAGCTGAATCATCGCTCTGCTGAATTAAGCAAATTAGAGTCAAAGCTAAAAGCTCTTAATGATAAGCATGAATTATCTAGTAAAACGCTACAGGAATACATAGCCTTTATGAATAATGTTCTAGCACCGGGCAGCGGCTACCCTCTGCGCTTGGAATCGCCACGGCCGCCGAGTCGCCTGGCTGCGCCGGGCTCGCCCGCGCCCGCGCCGCGCGTCTTCGGCGCGACCACTCCGCGTCGCCAGCCCGAGCCTGACCTTAGCCTGGACGTCCGGGAGTCGTCGCTGGGTCCTTCACAGTCATGCCCTGGATTGGATGTCGCACTGGATTTATCCCTGCCCTGCCCAGTGGAACCAACTCCACCGTTATCGTGCCCAGGCGAGGCGGGTCCACCGCCGCCATGCACTGTCGAGCCGGGCCCATCGCCGCCATGCACTATCGAGCGGGGCCCATCGCCGTCGTGCCCAGTGGCACTGGATCTATCGCCGTCGCGCTCAGTCCAACACACTCCATCGCTATCGTGCCCTGTCGAGCTGGTTCCGCCGCCGCCGTGCCCGGTGGAGGCGCCACTCTCGCGCGCGCGCCCCGCCCCGCTGGTCCCCGCGCTCGTGCCCGCGCCTGCGCCTGCGCCCGCACCCGCACCCGCGCCCGCGCCCGCGCCTGCGCCCGGCCGCACCGTTCTATATACAGACGAGGTGGGCGCCGGGCTCGGCGCGCTGCTGGCGGAGCGCTTGTCGCGAGGCGTCCTTAACAACTGTCACCCGGGCGCCTCCTTCGATCGTCTGATCAAATGTATATCGGTCGGCGAGTATGACCGCGATTCCACGCTTGTAGTGTTTTTAGGAAATAGTATAGATTGCACTAAACGAGATATCTTGAGATTATCCGAGACCCTGTCAGATATTGGCCAGCGAGATTCTGTAAAAATAATTATCTGTGCCTTACCATACAGAATGTCGAGTCATATAAATAAGAGGGTATATTCTTACAACTCCGTATTTTATAATCTTTCTTTGTACAGTAGTACGATTTCGTATTTTGATACAAATAAATTTATTGAGGATTTTATTATGCCCCATGATAGGACTTACCTTCCGAGAAGATGTCTTATAGATTGTGCTAACCTGTTAGCATACAATATTGTAGACCCCGTCGTGACTAGCACGGCGGATGATAGTTTTATTAAGACGAATCCCGATTCATACTGCAGGGGCTCAGATTTAGAGAGGCAGCCGTCTGGTGATATCAATTTAAACTGACTGCTACGACAACGAGTGCACCAGCCGGCTCCGTTCCTAAACATAACTGTGATGCTAGCATAAGTAGTAAAACTGATGTATTGTACTTAGTTCACCAAAATATTCAAGGGTTTACCAGTAAACAACTGGAAATTGATTTATTTGTACAACACTCGAACATTGATATCCTCTGTATAACGGAGCACTGGCTAAAAGGTCATGAATTTATGTTTAATTTCCACAATCATAGTGTAGTAAGTAAATTTTTTAGAAAATCCTGCATTCGCGGCGGGTCATTAATAATGGTAAAACATGATATAAAAAGTAAGGAGCGGAAAGACATTGTTGAATTGTCTGTGGAACGCCATATTGAACTTTCTTGTGTCGAGTTAGAAGAATTTATAATTATATGCGTGTACAGGCCTCCATTGGCAAACTATAACACATTTGAGTCAGTGATAGATGAAGTTCTTACAAGTGTTTTTTGTAGTAATAAAAGTGTTATTGTGTGTGGTGATTTTAATATCAACTTACTTGAAGATTCATCCATGTGTGTAAGGTTACTTAGTACTTTCAAATCCTACAATTTAGTAAATTTATTTTGTGAGCCTACACGAATCACAGCAACCAGTGCTACATGTATAGATAACATTTTCAGTAACAAGGATGCGACTAGTAAATCTATAATAAACAACTTAAGTTCTGACCACTGTGGACAAAAAGCCTCTTTTAGCGGAAAAACTAAGGATATTCCACAAGTCACTATGTGCAGACCAATTTCCGAAAGACGATTAGATTTATTCAGTCGGAATATCACGAAACAATTATGTTATGTTCCATTTACCCAGGAAAACCCTAACCGTATGAGTATTGAGTTGTTTAACTGTATTAAAAGGGAATTTGATGCCTGTTTCATTCCGAAGAAGGTGCAAGGCAAGGTCAAGACGAAATTTAGCGACTGGGCTACGCCGGATATTCATGAGAAAAGACGACGGCTCTATGATTTATATGACTTGAGAAGAATTAATAAAAGTCCGGAATTCCTAGATTATGTCAGGAACTTTTCTAAATCTTTTAAGATGATGTGTGCCGCTGCTAAAGCTGATTATCTGTCCAGAAAGATCCAAAATTCCAAGGATAAAGTAAAAACTGTTTGGCAAGTAATCAACGATGAAACTGGGAAACGTAAAATCAAAGATCCGCACTACAACCTACGTATTAATAATAATTTAGTGAGTTCGGACCTTGAAGTTGCGGATCATTTTGAGCAGTTCTTCTCTAATATACCGGTAGAAACAACAAAGTCTCTTCATTCATCGCCTGACGTCGCTGAGGCAATACTGAAAACAAACATAGCAGAGTGTACAGATTTCTTTAAATTTTCATATGTTACTCCGAACTTAGTTATTAAAACATTTAAATCCCTAAATTTAAAGAAAACTGAAGATCTTGGGGGCCTATCTGTTAAAGTTCTACATTCCATTGTTGAATCGATTGCACCACATTTAGCTGATATATTTAACAAATGTATTGATACAGGAATATTTCCAGACATAATGAAGCACAGCAAAGTCATCCCCTTGTTCAAATCAGGATCGAGAACAGAACCAAGCAATTTCAGACCAATTTCAATACTGCCGGCACTGAGCAAAGTTTTCGAGAAACTAATTCTAAATCAACTTGTGTCACATTTTAACCGAAACGAATTGTTCGCCAGAAATCAATTTGGTTTTACCAGAGGTCGCTCGACTACTGACGCAGGTGCTGTTCTTCTTGAGCACATCTTTGCCGCTTGGGAAAAAAAACAAGATGCTGTTGGAATATTCTGTGACCTATCGAAGGCATTTGATTGCGTTGATCACGAAAATCTAAAGAGAAAACTAAGCCATTACGGGATCAAAGCTGGTGCCCTTAACCTCGTCTCATCATACCTATCGGATAGAACACAACGAGTGGTTATTAATGGAACTCAATCTTCTGGGTCCCCTGTGGCACTCGGAGTGCCTCAAGGCTCAATACTTGGTCCTTTCCTGTTTTTGGTGTACATTAATGACCTACCTAAAATTGTGCAAGATAAACATGATATAGTGTTATTTGCTGATGACACATCTCTGATATTTAAAGTGGACAGAAAAGAAAACAGCTTCGATAGTATTAACAGTGCACTCTCCAAAGTAGTAAATTGGTTTACGGCTAATAACCTACTTTTGAACGCCAAGAAAACGAAGTGCATCAAATTTACACTTCCCAACGTCAAGCAGATTAACAGCAGCAAGATTATAATAAATGATGAAATAATGGAATTCGAAAATCAAACTGTTTTCTTAGGAGTCACATTAGACTCGAAATTACAATGGCATCCACATATAGCTACCCTAGCTGGGAAACTTAGCTCTGCAGCCTATGCCGTGAGGCGAATCAGCCATCTAACAAACAGTGAAACTGCCAGGCTGGTATACTTCAGTTACTTTCACAGTGTTATGTCGTATGGAATTCTGTTGTGGGGTAAAGCAGCTGATATTGGGACCATATTTGTGCTACAAAAACGAGCTGTACGTGGCATTTATAAAATGCGCGGTCGAGCATCCGTAAGAGGAAAATTTGAAGAGGCAAATATTCTTACCGTAGCATCTCAATACGTACTTGAAAACATTATGTATGTGCGGAAAAACATCCATAAATTCAAGCTCAACAGTGATATCCATAACTATAACACTAGAAATAAAGATAAGATTGCTGAGCCTGGCCACCGCCTCGGTAAGGTTCGTACGTCTTTTACTGGGAACTGTACACGTTTTTATAACAAAGTCCCCGCTGATGTAGTGAATTTGCCACTAAATAAATTCAAGTCTTATGTTAAGCGCTATTTGTTGAGGAGAGAGTACTATACTTTAAAGGAATTCATTGAGGATAACGATGCCTTTAAGCCTGTAGCTTGATATAGTTAGTACAATACAAATTGAGAAATTATTAGGTACATTACTCTATGAAGCAGCTTTACTAGTGTCCAGTATTACCTGTTTTTCATTTTTATTTTATTTTGTTTTTATTTAGTATTTGGACACTTAGAGACGTTATACATCTCTAAGTCTTGCATTCGCAAATATTTATATGTATAGATATATATTTAATGATCCTGACGCTTAGAGACATGTACATCTCTATGTCACTTTTATATTGTAATTTAGTTCACGCATGTAAAATACGAGCACAGAATATTGTTTCTCACCAGACTAAACATGGCTAGTTTTTATTAATTAATACTTTTTATTAATCATATTTAATTTTAGTTTAATTGGCTTTAGACACAACATTCGGTGCTTGATTATCCATATTTTTTATTATATAGAATATATAGATCAAGACACTTGGAGACCTTATACATCTCTAAGTATAATTTAGAAATAGTATGTTTATTGTATACTAGAATCACTTAAGTACTTTTTTTTATATTATTTAAATTCAAAGTTTATTTCTAACTGTTGATGATGGATTATTATAATTTGGAAATTTATGTAGAAGACACAGTTCAGGTAAGAAAGTATATCAAACTTGTATGTAATTTATTTTCAATAGTCAGATTTGGACTCATCTTTTTTCTTTGGTATTTTTCTTAAACTATAACCTATTGTTGGTTAATCTAACCTTGGTTTGATATGTTTTCTTATAGAACAACGCACTTATATGTATTGTTTAGTTTTGATGTACTGTTGTTTTGAAAAAATAAGTCCCGCCGAGTTTCTTGCCGGACATAATTCTTCTCGGGTCAGAGGTGTAGGGTTAGAACCGGTGTAGTTTGATTTTTTTCTCTCTCTTTTACTTTGACGTGTAAAAGTGCCCTTGTGGCCTACTTACTGAATAAATGTTTGAGTTTGAGTTTGAGCTTACAATATCGGCATGAGCCTCCTCGAATTTACTTACATGCTTTCGAACTTCCGAATAGTAAACAAGAAAAGGGTCAATTTTAGTTACGTCATTTTTCGCCTGAAGCGCAATCTCTAATGTTTTTTTTACGCGATTAAATGCAAGTGTACGAAGGCGACGCCGAGCCGGCAGATCGTAAACTGTCAGACCATCCACTTCTAATGACTATGATCTGGTTCCTTTACTTGTTCTCCTTTTATGCATGTTTCGGCTGTATGTAAATACCTACTCCTACGCGTATCCATATACAACACCCTTAAGGTTACGTCGCACAGGCGCGATTCGTAAGCGAAGCGCGAGCGTGCGAGCTTACGGATGCAACTAATTTCACGTAGGTACCTAAATCCCCTATGTTCCGTAAATCTATACGTTAGGTGAAAGAAATGTGTTTCTATGTATATAATATCTATTAGTAACAAATGCACCACCGTTTTATATTGACACAAAGGCTTTAAAAATACCTATAGGTATGTATTAATAATTAAGATTCAATTACCAAGTTTACAGTAAACAAGTTGCTACGCGCCGCCGCGGCCGATCGAAAACAAAGTTGTAAACAAGGTATATAAAATAACTAGTTAAGTATAGCTATTTGAGTCCAGGCAGGTATGATATGAACCTTCACTTAAATGCCTATGGCTATACAGCTATACGTTACTAGTTTTACTTTACAGTGAAATATTATAAACGTAAATATGAAGCAATTCTATGTGAATATAAATGTACTACGAAATGAATACCTGAACGTTTTTAGTAGTAAATATAGGGTTATATGTATTGAAATACAAAAATATCTTAAAGAAATGCAAACTGGTAGGGGAGAGTGGGCACCATTCGTACGCGGGGCACATTCATACAGTTAGTATAACAGACAAACTAAACGGCACACAAGCGCGCGTTTGCTTGTGTGCATAGACATACCGGCCGCCATGTTGCTAAGCAGAGTGTCGCGCCAGTCGCACCACGGTGCATCGGCTGACAAGACGTAACGTGTTTTCGCGCGCGGTGAGTAAATTTTGTACGTAAATTCAATTCGCAAGTGTAAGTAGAATTATTATATTTTTGACAAACTAGTGTTGATTAATATTAATGTTAACATTGATTATTTTGAGCTTTAATTGTTATATTTCTCAAATTAAATTAGAATTTGTATAAAGTAGTATTTTAATTTTGTGCAAGGCATGGGGTGCATTCGGACAGCAAAACAGGAGGCACATTCGTACGCGTACGAATGCTCCCCTTTAGATTTCATTAACCACCAGAACATCACAATAACATTTTTCTTTTTATGAAGTATTCTAATTCTAACAAATCGATATATTTTATAAAGTAAGCCTTATAACTAATATTTTATTGCAGAATCATGGTACGAAAATATAAAAAAAGGGTACGCGTAGCCAAGAGGTGGATGAAGAGTCCATGAAATTAGCAATTGATGACGTAATTCAAGGACGGCTGTCATATAGAAAAGCCGCGTTGCAATATAACATCAAGACATCGACGTTGGAAAGCAGAGTCAAGAAATTCAAAGATGGCTCTAACACCGATAAACCCTCACGAACATTTCATTCCAAGATCACTAGTCTACAGGTCTTCTCCTTGGAAGAAGAGACACGCTTGAATGACTACATTATTAATTGCTGCAAAATGCATTATGGCCTAACAACAATACAGATTCGCAAACTTGCCTACGAATACGCGAAAGCGTCAAATTTAAAATATCCAACGAAATGGGATGAAAACCAAATGGCCGGGTCAGAGTGGATGCGTAAGTATAGAGAAAGAAACACCAACCTCAGTCTGCGAAAGCCGGAAAATACAAGCGCAGCTAGATCGTTCGCTTTCAATAAGACTGCAGTCCAAGAGTTCTATAATAATTTGACTGCTGTGTTACAACGACATAATTTTGCTGCCGACAGGATATTTAACTTTGACGAGTCCGGCGTGACTACTGTTTTAGAAACTCCTAAAATTTTGGCTCCTAAAGCACAGAAACAAGTAGGACAAATCGTGTCAGCGGAAAGAGGCGAATTGGTGACATTTGGTGGAATTATTTCTGCAAGCGGAAATACTATTCCTCCGTTATTTGTATTTCCACGTGTACAGTACAAGGACCATTTTCTTGAAGGTGCGCCTGAAGGAAGCCTCGGAGCTGCTAATAGAAATGGGTGGATAAATGCTGACATATTTATTTCAGTGTTAAAGCACATTCAGAAACACACACTGAGCTCTAAAGAGCATCCGATTTTACTATTATGTGATAATCACGAAAGCCATATCAGCTTACAGGCTATAACATATGCTCGAGATAATGGCATAATTTTTGTGTCTTTCCCCCCCGCACACCAGTCATCGATTGCAACCCTTAGACGTTGCGGTGTTCGGCCCATTTAAGGCAAAGTTGAAAATAGCATTCAATAATTGGCATATGTCGAATCCTGGCAAAACAATAAATATTTATAATATACCTAAACTGGTAAAACTTGCATATTTCGAATCTTTTACGGCAAAAAATATTACAAGTGGATTTGAAAAGCCAGGTATATGGCCGTTTAATGAAATGGCATTCAGTGATGAAGATTTCGCTGCCATTGACGTGTACGCTTCAAATAATTCGGAAAATGCGACACCTGATCCGGAAAGAAGCACTGCCGTAATAGAATCGCACCCCTCCACCAGCGTGCCCTCGACTGATATGAATGAGGCAGATATTCGTGAGCAGTCGCCTTCTTTGCTTGAAAATGACGAACGTCGAACTGACGAACTTTCCACGGCTTCCACCTCTGCAGCTGAGACACAATCTGAACCGAGTGTTTATCTTCCCGTAACACCAGAAGTCATAAGACCTTATCCTAAAGCTGTTAGAAACAAAAAAAACAATAAAGGAAGAAAACCGGGTAAATCCCGTATATATACAGATACACCTGAAAAAACTGAATTAGAAGAGAGACATAGACAGAAAGAATTGAAAAAAATAGAACAGGAAAGGAAAGCCAGAGCCAAAGCAGTGAAACGTAGTTTGAAAGAACTTAGTTCAAGACAAAAGAAAAAGAAAGCTAAGCAAATAAAAAGTGATGAAGATTCAGAGGCATCTGAAGGATCGGAATTTAGCTTGCGGGAGAGTTCAACATCTCCAATCGGTTTCGAAACGGACGAAGAGACTAATGATTGCAGTAGCGATAAAAATTTAAATGTGACACCAAATGAAATCAAAGATAATTGTTTTGTTTTGGTAAAGTTTGAAAAAAAGACTTCTGTTGTTTACTACGTCGGAAAAGTTCTTAGTCATTATTCGGGTACGGAGCTGAAAGTATCTTATCTTCGGAAGAAACCGGGATCATCATGGTCATTCTTTTTTCCTGATATAGAAGACATACACACTCTGTATATCAGCGATGTCGTCATGATCCTACCTGATCCACAACCACGAGCGGGCTGTACAGCTAGAATGGCTAGACTTTTTACTTTTGCAGTTAATTTAAATAATTATAATGTGCAATAACTTCTAAAGTAACAACCAAATATGTATGATTATTGACTTTAAGTTTAGATTGTCAAAGACTGTGCAACATACTCATAAAAAATTATTGCAAAGAAATCATTAAGACTGATTGTTAAGCTAAGAATTATCAATAAGTAAACTGTGGATAAACGATTTAATTTTTTGTTACGTTTCTAAAGAAACATTTATCGACTATGAGTCAAGTCAAATATTTTAAGTTAGTTCTTTAATAAATAAATATTTTTGTAATAATTAATAAAAATTTAACGACTTTAATAGGCTTTTTAATTACCCTGTATGAATCTACCCCATAGCGTATGAAAGTACCCCACCTACTGTACGAACGTACCCCGTACGTGGGGTACGTTCGTACAAATATCTTATCGTAGAAAAATTACTATAACTCTTTAACCTTTTGACATAATAGTTTCGGATTTTTTTGTAACAAACTACAATATATTTGTTACGCTTAGGTATATAAACTAGACAAATTCAACAATCCATCATAAATTAAAAAAATAAAATATAAAAAGCGTACGAATGGTGACCACTTTCCAGTTAATGTTTTGAATGAAGAAATAACTATTCCGACAGTGTGCAGCGTTATTAAATTCAGAAGGTAACGATGCAATATGAACTCCTCGTGCGTATAGTGTAAATACAAAGACTTCTCAAAGTGGTCGGTTTATATCTGTATGATAAGTATCGTGAAGTTTTGCTAACAATTATTGACCTGTATACTCTCTGTATTATATACTCCTATTAGTAATAAGTTGTTCATACACAATTACACCTGTTTTAGCACTTTAGATAAAGGTTTAACTATAATGATAAAACTCGCAAATTACAGACAAGGCACAGTCGCTCAGAATAATAGCGGGTAGGTATTTTATGCCTTTAGGAATGTTTCAAAGTTTTTTAACTAAATGAAAGATATGAATTTAAATAACTTGGGTGTGAAAATTTTACTATTGTTGGAATCTAAAGTTTCCCTGGGTTTCGGCACCAAAAAATATGTAGCAAATTTGAAGTTTGTCTTGTTATTTTTTACTACAATTGGGTAATTTTGAGAATGAACACACGGCACAAACACTAGAATTCGATGCTAGAACTGAAACGGATACATACTGTAGCCACTAACCTGAGCGCTGATGATGGAAACCAGGTCCTTGGGCCACGTAACAGAGGCACGCTCCAATGTCCCTTTCTTCATCACTCACGGGATTCAAAAATTCTATGTGCCGGCCGGCTTAAATAGTCACTATAACACTATATAGTTTAATTTTGGACTTTCCATCAAATATACGATTAAAAAGCACAATTTTGATGCGAACACGTTGAAGTTTCATAATGGAGTCATCGAGAGAACTCGATGGTCGACGTTCGGTCTTCTCGCTCGCGCTTTGGAGACGAGCCGTCTTGCATCTCTTTCTAAGCAGCTACAGACGTAAACCAATGGTCAACGTTATCAAAACTCAAACTCAAACTCAAACTCAAACATTTATTCAGTAAGTAGGCCACAAGGGCACTTTTACACGTCAAAGTAAAAGAGAGAGAAAAAAAATCAAACTACACCGGTTCTAACCCTACACCTCTGACCCGAGAAGAATTATGTCCGGCAAGAAACTCGGCGGGACTTATTTTTTCAAAACAACAGTACATCAAAACTAAACAATACATATAGTGCGTTGTTCTATAAGAAAACATATCAAACCAAGGTTAGATTAACCAACAATAGGTTATAGTTTAAGAAAAATACCAAAGAAAAAAGATGAGTCCAAATCTGACTATTGAAAATAAATTACATACAAGTTTGATATACTTTCTTACCTGAACTGTGTCTTCTACATAAATTTCCAAATTATAATAATCCATCATCAACAGTTAGAAACAAACTTTGAATTTAAATAATATAAAAAAAAGTACTTAAGTGATTCTAGTATACAATAAACATACTATTTCTAAATTATATCCGATCAGGAAGCATCGTAAAAAAATAGAAATGGCGCGCAAATTCAAATGCTTATGTTTAAAACGTTAACAACTATTGTGGGGCCATTTTTAAGAGCTGATTGTATATCCCTTAATATTATTTAATCGGTGGGGTCCTCATTATAAATGGGGGTCCAGAATACGAGAGTACCAAGCGAGAGGAGTGAGGTGGGAGGAGAGTTTGGCTATTTTACGGCTTCTACGCGAACGAAGTCACGGGCGGAAACTAGCATTAAATAACTGAAAATAGATATTGAACAAAATAATTTATTTTGCTTCAAGATTTCAAGATTTTTAGCATTAAATAAATTAAGAAAATTAATTAATTAAAACATTACTCGATACTCGTAGTTAATTACTCCAGAATTATAAAACAGTAATGTATGAATGTTCAATTAGTGAGCGGCCGTACAATGCAACTACCACGGACACGTATTGGTTTGGTGACATAATAATGTAGCTCACTTAGCTTACCAGTCGAATCAAAACTATTATAATTTTAAGCAAAAAAAGAACCGACTTCACTTAGCCTCCAAAGCAAATGCTCGAGCTGCTGAAAAAAATACTCAAATCACTATAGGTGTGCCTATAATAGTTGAAGAGTTCCCTCGATTTCTCCAGGATCCCATCATCAGATCCTGACTTGGTTACAATGGGACCAACTGTGAAGTATACTCTTCCAAACAAAAAAAATATTTTCCAAATCGGTCCAGCCGTCTTCGAATAATCGGTGAACATACATAAAAAAAAAATAGCAAAAACAAAGAAAGAGAAAATATTTTTACACACTTTTATTTAGCTTGACCCCTTATACTGAATGTAACAAAAATACTGGTAATCCGTTTGAGGGCATAATGAGGGTTTCCGCGATTGAGTTTTTCACTAGATGGCAGCACCGTGGCGACAGGTCTAGCTGTCACAATCCACCAATCATGTTTAACCATATATTTTTTGATTGGTGGATTTTGACAGCTACTGCCAAAAAGACCTGTCATCACGGTGCTGACATCTAGTGAAAATCTCAATCGCGGAAACCCTCATTCGACGGTCCCAATTAAAAGAGTCGGATCTGCTAAATAGCTACTTTACAGGAGAGACGATCAAAGTTTGCTAAAGAAGTTTTTGTGCATAATTTTATTGATTTTTGAAATATTGTTATGAAATTTGGACTATGTCATTATTTTTATATACCCTTAAAATATGTATAGGCAGATATAGAAAAATAAAACACTCTAAATAGCGGAAATGACAGTTGATACGTTTTTATGCGAGATTTTATAAATATTATCTGTCGGAAGTACCACATACGACTTTTTTACCTGGGTGCGTGTCACTGTCGTTTGTCGGAAGTGCCACTTGCAACTATTTTGTTTGGATCCGGATGGCTGACATTTGTCGGAAGTGCCACATTCGACAGTATTTTATGGACAAAGATCACTTTCGCATGTCGTATGTGTTACTAAGAACGTACCATTGAATCATTATTTCGGTAGTTAATGTAATTTATACACGCGTAAAGGTTTAGCACAATTCTGTGATGATGTATTATACTTTTTAGTCAATATTAAATCCATGAAATAAAAGAAAATATTATTATTTGTTACCAATACTCTTTGTTTATTCGAGTCACATAAATAATTATACTAAAGGTAATTAAAAAACTATTCAACAGTTGTATTACAAAAGTCAAAAAACAAAATCACATCACCACTTTGTATTAATTTAAACATTAAACAACTTTACTTCTTTAGCATTGTAGCATACAAAGTTAAAAAAATAAAAATGTTTCTCAAGGCTTAACATGGAAATAAAACTCTCTCTAAGTAAGAAAACGTAAAGTAAAATTTAATATTGTAAGACAGACACACTCTATTTAGTCTTGAAAGATAGTTTATTTATTTATTTATCGTATGGCATTGGGGGAGGCCTATGTCCAGCAGTGGACGTCTTTCGGCTGATATGATGATGGCATAAATATGTTCTCTACTTAAAATTTTAAAATATTTGAATCTAGGTATGCAATTGCATCCGTCGTAAGTAATTTGAGATCTGCCGGTTTCCCACTAAACTTGGTGATAGGACATTCAAATATAATGTGGTGTACCGTCTGATCTGGATAGCCACACTGGCATTCTGCTGACTCACACCATCCCCATTTGTACCATAAAGATGCGCAATTTCCGACGCCTGTTTGATCCGGTTTAAAATGCACCATATCCGTCGACGTTCCTCAAACCGTACTGGTCGGGCCCCTGCATTGAGCTCAAACAAGTCCCTAGGTAGTGACCTGGCCTCCCATTCAGCTATCCACGATTGTATCGGGTTAGCTTGTGGTCCTGAGTCGTGGAACTTCAAAGCAGGTGGTTTCCTGGACTTCAGTCTGAGGGTCTTAAGCGTGTCGAGGTCTTGATGGATAGGCAAGTTAGTGTTCGCACGAATCTTCGCTATTTCACGATCCAAGCACTTTTCTCGTCGGCAGTTTGACGGTAGGATGTGACTGAGCGCTGGTAGCCAGTGAGTGGGAGTGGGTTTCAGGCATCCGCTGATAAGGTGCAACGTGTGGTTCAGCTGGACGTCGACCGCAGAGGTATGTGTGCTATTCAGCCACACTGCTGAGCAGTACTCAGCAAACGAGTACACTAGTGAAAGCGCAGTTGTTTGGAGTGTGGCTGCGTTGGCACCCCAGGTGGTACCAGTGAGCTTCTGAATAATGCTGTTCCGGGTCTTCAGTTTGCCGCTCAGGTGCTCTCTGTAGTTGAGGCTTCTGTCCAAGGTGACTCCAAGGTACTTCGGAAGGAAGCTTGCTGGCCTGTTTATTGCACAGGTGAAACCAGGATATCTCGGTCTTTAAAGTACTGAGGCTCAGGCGCCACCGGGAGAAGTAGTCGTCCAGTAGCTCCAGGTCATTCTCGAGCGTAGCCTCTGCAATATCCGAGCTGTTCTCCTGTATCACGAGAGCCAGGTCATCAGCATAGATACATTTTTGCGATGCGGTCTTACGCAAATCTGAGACTTCACTATCGATTTCAACTCTACGAGGAGCAATATGGCTCAAATTATCTATTTCTGAAGATTTATCTGGTAAAATTTGTACCGGTATATCCAAATCTTTACTTAATTCAACGTGAACGGCAGCGGAGCTATTATTTGCAGTGATTGATGGACTATAATCAGAACTAAATACTTCCTTTCCTGGTTTTTCTAGAGGAGAAGGCGCATAGATTAATATTTCTGTAGTTTCCGGGTTTGAATGAGTGGAGGTCAGAAAATCAGTTCCTGAAGATTTGTCGCATACTTTTTTTAATTGTGCATCTGTATTTCCTCTCACTGTAACGTTCACGCCGCTGTCACATGAAGTGATGGTAAGTGAAGTAGCAGTATCTGGTTGGATTATTTGTTTATCAGAATTGAGTCAGTGTCTACTTCGTCTATTAAGGTGTCACAGATATTATAATTTTCAATTTTGTCGTTAAAAACATCTCCTAACAAGTCTTGCAGTTGCACCAACTCATCCTCAAAGCCTTTTGACACAGGCGATTCAGGTGCACCTTAAAAAATCAAAACACTGTTTATTCTAATAAATACTAGTTAAAAGTAAATAGACGCGTTTTACCTGAAATAAAACGCATATTAAAATACTTACCTCACTGGAAGCTTTATAATTGAGATAGCATATCTGTTTCCGTCGAATTATCACCAGCAAAGTGCTTTATTTGACTTTTGATTCCAACGACAGTGGCGAGACCTGGCCGATCGCGCCATTTTACACAGGTAAAAAATGTCCGGTGGTCGCTTTGTCATTGGCTCAATTACACCAGGCAGAAATGAAATGAAAGCTTCCAGTGAGGTAAGTATTTTAATATGCGTTTTATTTGAGGTAAAACGCGTCTATTAAATTACTTGACCGTCACTGGAAGCTTTATAATTGAGACCTGTTTGTTATCGCCTGGTGCCGCCACTGCTAAGGTTGATACTCAAAAAACTAATGTAATGTAACGCCAATGTGATGGATTAGTATCTGGATGTACTAGTAATAAATTAAAATACAGAAATAGTAATTTCAACGAGTTCATTCTTTTACCAATTAAAATGTGTAATAACATAATATATTGATATTTGCTTATAATAAAAAGTTCAACGTTACGTAAGTAATAAGTTACTACTTATAACATTGAATACAACGCAAGTGCCTAAGTACAAATCAGATGTACATGCCTATATTATTTATTATAAATCACTTTACAGGATTAAATAATTGTGTGACATTTGTATTAGAAGTACTTGGTATTGCTACTTCTCTCCTATAAAATCGCTGGAAAGTGTTGGCTGATTGCAAATTTCCACGCGCCATAATTTCATCGAGGGAATGATTTTCCCACCAACTTTAAGAGGCCACAGCTGATCGGATGCTACCTGGAGCAACTGTTATGTTTGCTTCTTAAAACAATGTTTTAATCCAGTTAGCTATAACCGTCCGTGAGGCCGGTTGCGGTCTACAGAGTTACAAATAAAAACGATTTAGCAGAATTACGTCTTTCATTCTAAGGGGAATAGTTCGTTCAATCAAAAAAATAGGATTTAGCTTATGATTATTAGTGTTAGCCAACAGCTTCCAACCGGACTTCCTGTGTCTGTTTTTGAGCCAAATTGGTGCCAAAATATTATACTTTCATTTGATCTTATACAATTTCTAGGGTCAATTGTTAGCAAGGTCAAATCATGTATGCGTCTACCAGAGCAAAGAAGTAGTAAAGTGGCTGTATGACGATTTGTCGGAAAGATATTGTTTTCATCTACTGTATAATTAGTTAAAAAATCAGCCAGCTTCCTAACATCCCAAACTGGAGGTTTACGTACTTTCGGACACCTTAGAGAATATGTTTTACCAGAACCTGTGAACTTAAGCAACTTGAAGTTTCAGTGTTACATAATATAGAAACTACTGTATTATTATGTGAAAGTATGGTATTATAAGATAATTTATCTATTAAATGTTAATCCGATAAAAAATTTACCAATTGTGATCCTGTGGGATTTTTTGGGTTTACATTTTTTGAACTGGACCAGGAGATCCAACGCTGCTAAGCTATTTTGTAAGTTCTTAATGTAGACTTTCTCTAAGAATTTTTAAGCAATGATTGTTGATCCGTGTTCCAAGACTCTAGCGCCTCGGACCACCCCCACATTTCCAAACCTCGAGAATTATTTTCTCGACCTGAGGAGGCGGCAGCCCTGTCGCCGTGTTGACGAGAGGTCTTTTTGTAGATTCCTCAGGGTTAGCGGCGCAGCTAGCGCTCAAGCTTTCTCCTAACGAGGAACTACTATGAGAAATATCCCGGTCGACTCAAATGAGACGGGACTTTGGGTATCAGAAACGGTGGTGGAAATACCCACGCGAGAGGGTAATACCAAGGAATGCTGAATGCATCGTGGTAAAGGGCTACAGGGTCTTTCAGGTCTCGGGATACATAATTGTGTACCAGATGGGCTGTTGCCGAGGCAAACAAATCCACAACCGGTATTCTCCACTTCGCAAACACTATGTTCACACAAGCCGGTAGTAAATGCCATTCCGGAGGAAGGCGATGACGCGATAGGTGATCGGCTTGACAATTGTTCTTGCCCGGTACATAGTGTACGCTGAAGTATATCTGATTTTGATCTAGGAGATCGAAGATCTGATGGGTTATGTTTACGAGGGCTACCGATTTGGACCCCCCTTCTTTCTTTAGATGGGCTACAGCTGTTCTGTTGTCGCATTGTATGAGCATCGAACTGTGATGCAACAGGTGAGTGTAACCCTGAAGAACATGAAGGAGAGCTAACATTTCCTTCTGATTGCAATGAAGATTCTGTTTATCTCGTGACCAAGACCCCGAGAGAGCTAGGTCGTTCAACTGTGCCCTCCCAACCTTGATCCGACGCATCTGTCACTAGAAAATTGGTGGGAGGATGATGCAGGGTCGTTGCCTGCCTTTACCCACCAATTTAGTTAGTTCAGTATGCTTTGCGGTATCGGAAAAGGTTTGGTTGAGGGATCTTAGAAACAGGGAGTTTAGAAACATTAGGAGTCGTCGATGGTTGAGCCGACCCCGCGGGACAACGAAACTGGCGAAATACAGGGACGCTACTAGTCTCTGGATGCTTTTCAAGGTCAGTTTTCCTTGTACGAGAACCTGATTAAATTTTTGGCGTAATGTTATTACTTTTTCTGTTGGTTGTTGGTTAGTTGTTGTTTGGACAGTAGTTTTGACATGATCTTGGAGGACTCGTGCATTTTGATGCACAATTAAAAAGTCGTCCAAGTATACTAAAATTCTGACATTCCACTGTTGTCGCAAGATTTGAGCTACCCAATTTGTCAGCATTGAGAACGTTTTCGGAGCCGTGCTTAACCCAAACGGGAGACAGGACATTTTTAGCAATTTGCCGTTGTAAACTAGGCACAGGAAGCGCCTGTGTATCTCGGCTACTTTCACATGGAAGTACGCTTGGGATATGTTGACTTTGCACATCCAGTCGTTTGGTTGTAGGAAGTCGGGAATTCGATGCATGTTTATGATGTGAAAAGGTTCGGCCAGTACATGATCGTTTAGCGCTTTCAAGTTGAAAATTGGTCGAGCAGATCCGTCTGGTTTTGGGACAAGGAAAAGAGGAGAGATGAAGCTCGGTGACGGCTGTGCTACCTTAAAAACACCTTGAGCTTTCATTGTGTGCACTATTGCAGACATCTCCTTCGACACAGGGGTGTGAAGGGAATGGTATGCGATACCCTCTGATTAGTTTTAATGTTATTTCTGGTGCTCCCATTTTCTTCCATTGCGTGTGGAAGTGCGCTAACTGGCCTGCTTGAAACGGTTCTGAGTCATGGTTTTTGCCGTTTTTGGTTACCTTTGTAACCTCTAGCGGCATTTCCTCGTCCTCTATTACCTCCACGATCGGGCCGCGAGCCTCGACCATGAAATGACCCTCTTCCACTTGTGTGGTAAGCGGTTTGATTGTTTGGAGGTTTATTTACCCATGGGTAATTTGGTTGTTGACAATTAGGGCTATGACATACACCCCGCGAGGGTGCATTGTGACAAGTTTGCATATGCGTGTTTTGCATGGTAAAGTACCCTGAGCTAGCATTGCATAGAATTCCACGCGATGGAATTGTAGGTTTTCTTAAGCCTTGTCCCCGCGAGGGGCGGCTGTTAGGCTGAGTTGCCTTTATACCAAGGGTATTTTGTTTAAGAGGCCAAATTTGGTTGTTGACAATTAGGGCAATGAAATACACCCCGCGAGGGTGCATTGTGCCAAGTTTGCATATGCGTGTTTTGCATGGGAAATTACCTTGAGCTAGCATTGCATAGAATTCCACGCGATGGAATTGTAAGTTTCCTTATGCCTTGCCCCCGCGAGGGGCAGCTGTTAGGCTGAGTTGCAAAAAGCTTTTCGAACTCCCCCTGCTTTTTCAAGAGCTGATGTAAAAGGATTGGGATCAAAAATATTAGCTGTGGAATGAGGAATCTTATTTAACAATGCCTATTAAGGCAAGTGGTTCTTTAATTTGGCTTGTAATTGCGTCTCTACGCATTTCAATAGCTTCGACGCGGTGACCACAAACTATTAGTAAAAGATCGGAGGAAATCTTTGTAGGTCGCCTTTTTGAAAAAGTTCATCGACCTTAGTGTTTAATTCATCATAAGAAAAATTCATACTCTTTGCCCATGATAAAAGACTACGAATACTATCTTGTACCGCTATATATGATTTATCAGCATAAGCTAGATGACGTAAGGTATTATACATTTTTACCTCTTCGTTTGTTTCCAGGTCTACGAAACCTGGGGTATGATTGTATAGTTTTTGTGTATATCTAACCTCAGATCATGCTGAGCTTCCCAAGCGCTGAACGTCAAGAAGCATTTTCAGAATTTTTTTTTTTTTTTTAAGACTAGGGACAGATGGCTCTTTTAACTTCGTTTCAATATTAAAAGTGAAAGGCAAATTTGAATTTGCGTCTTGACTTCCAGCGTTAGGGCACGGAGCATCACTAACATCATTACCATCATACAATTCACCACTAACCTCTGACAAAATTGACAAAGTATCAGGGCAAGAAAGATTTTCATGTGAATTTACATGGCAAGTTCTATTTTCATAACAATTATTGTGGTCAGTAGTCTTATCACACTTATCATTGCACATCACTTGGGCCAGGCTGCGGCTCTGCCGAGACCTTTTGATTATTATCCGTTTCTGAAATAGAAATAGTATTAATCAAATTTCAAAATGGCACCTGATTGTATTTTTGTAACGAATTTTTTGACAAAAATACAATCGGAAGGTTCTACCTACAAATAAAACACTATAGACTGGTTTTATGCACAAAAAACGTATTACGTAATGGTCCGAACAGAAAAACTGTTAAAATGTATGACCACTTAAATATTTTAGTAATCGGGTACTTACAACATGCTTGATAAAACACTATAACACCGAATATATTTTAAATAACATCTATTTTTCACAATTTTAGAATTGTAACGGTCAGAGGACCTGATTTGCTGTGCACGTGTTGCTTCGACGGGAAACTGATCGCCAATGACAAAGCGACCACCGGACATTTTTTAACGGTGTAAAATGGCGCGATCCGCCAGGTGTCGCCACTGTCGTTGGAATCAAAAGTCAAATAAAGCACTTTGCTGGTGATAATTCGACGGAAACAGATATGCTATCTCAATTATAAAGCTTCCAGTGACGGTCAAGTAATTTAATATGCATATTTATTACAAGGACATTGTTGCAATATAAACACTTCAAACAGGAAAAAAATCATTTTTAATTTATTTAAAATGTCGGTAATGCTACTTAAAAAAACACATTACAAGGTCCATGCAAAACTGTCGTAAGTGTTACTTACGATGTCAGCAATAATTTTGTTTCCCTGTAAAAATGTCGCAAATGGTACTTACGACATAGGAAGATAGTTTATATCCGCACAAAAATGTAGGATGTGGTACATATGACACTAGCACTTAAGGCACATCCGTAAAAAAAAGTCGGAACTACCACATCCAACATTCTTGACCGGATATACAAATATTTACACATTAAACATTGTAAACAATAATATTTAAATACTATGGATATTAAATCGTAACACAATAATAAAACTCGCTATTGTTTATAGAACTTTACTTAAACTGCTTTGTACTTACCTCTACCCTTGCAAACATCGTTGTGATTTGAATTTACGGCGTCTCGTACTTTCCTATTTTTTTTGGGAATGGTATCAGTATCAGTATTGACCCCCAAAACTGATTGTAGAATCCTTTTCGATCTGTTACTAGCCATAGTGAGTATAACCCATACCATAAACTTTAGTTTTTTAAATATTTTGCGAGGAGCCCGCGAAGCCAACGTCTGTCCGTGCAACATAGCGGGTACTGGCACTACCGACCGCGTTGTCCCTCCCCGCGCCCCGCTAATATTGTCTTAACGTTTATTCCGACGTTATTAAACGGACGGTGTAGAAGATACGCCTTTTTTAACTTGAATATTTCGGAAAACTATACGAAAAATAAAAAACTATGAATGTAGTTATAAAACATGGCGTTTTTTTGAGGGATTGGTGCAATAAAATAAAAATGGCAATTTTACAGATCCGACTCTTTTAATTGGGACCGTCAAATGGGTTCGTATTGCAGGTAAGAAAAAGTAGGAGACAAATTTTTTGGAGGCAAAAAACTTTTTTTATATGGGACAAGTCGTTCCTTCTGGCCAACCCTCCATACAAAACACTTTTTTCCCCGATTTTTTTTCTCTTAGATTTTCATTATTATAATTTTTAAGAAAAAAAACCGACTTCCATGGGGGTAGCCGATGAAGCATTATTGTAGATGGTGCACTTAGATTCCATACAATGAAATAACTTGCTTAACAAACGCAGCGGAGAGGACAAATCGCCAAACGTGAACTATGCATCTGAAGAGTTCCGTTCTGATCATCATCAGCAGTTCCACTTCATCAAATGTCACTGTTTTGAATGAAAATGATGGATTTGTTGATAAAAATATAAAAATCACTATATGTATGCCTTTAAGATTTGAGGAGTTCCCTCGATTCCTCATGGATCCCATCATCAGAACTGCATTTTGACAAAAACGGGACCAATCTGTATACATATACTTACAATCAAAAAAAGAATTTTCAAAATCGGTTCAGACATGACGGAGTTATGGAGTAACAAACATAAAAAAAAAACAAAAAAAAAAAACATACACGCCGAATTGAGAACCTCCTCTTTTGAAATCTTGAAGTCGGTTAAAAATACAGTACCGCATAATTGGTACTGTATTTTTAAAGGACCACCAGTATTTTTGGTACAACTTATTATTTATGTGCTTCAAATCTTGTAAGTTAAATTTAATAGTAGTTAAGTTAGATAATGTAAGGAAATATACTCGTATGTACAATGGATTTATTCCATTCGCCAACAAACTGTTTCGCAGTTTGGCGAAGTTTTGTAGTAGTTTTAAGTATTTTTATTACTGAGCAATAAATTGAAAAAAAAAAACCACTTCCCGGAGTCTGACTGTACTGGAATATACTTATGTAACTTACATGACAATACTATCTAGGTACCGTCAACTGCTTTTGCCTAAGATGCTGAACTTTGCCAACAACATGGTTTTCTTCACCAAATAGCTATTTATATATTATTCCTGAGATGGGAGAAAGGCGACTATTATGAGAAATTAAATATATATTCGGTAGGGATAGATTATCACCGTTTTTCAAGCCAGGCAAAGTTGTAGCAGTTGACGGCATATTCAGAAATAAAAGTGTGTACCCTTTTTTTTGAGAGTTACTTGTTTAGGCTATTTAATGGCTATGCGGTTGTAATGAAAATATGATAAAACAGAAGGAACTGCATAAAGACAACTTTATCATCTGATTGAATAAATTTAATAGAAAAAGCGTAACTTACCACAAGGTAGAGTACGTTGATTTGTGTAAGATTTTCCCATAATATTAAAAAATATTAAAATATATAATAACGGATTAACACTGGTATTTTTAGTCACTAAGCACAACATGTTTCGGAGAGCCTAGGCCTCTTGGTTTGGTTTCCGTTCTAGTCACACAAGAAATGGAACTCTGGCAGCTATACACTATGCCGGATCTGTGGGACTGATTTATCTGTCGTTATTTACTGATTTCACTGTGAAATGGTTTGGAAAACGAACAAACCTCATTACTGGTCCCAGTTGAGAATGACAGCTTCAGCTATAAATAACTTAGTGATTCCGTGATGCGAATCTATTGATTCAATGATGCATGTTGTTTTTGTAGTTCATCTTATATGTGTTTCTTAATCCGTACGGCATACTGGGCAACATCCGTAGCTCGTCACTGTTTCAGTAGGTATATCAATATTTTTTTAAGGATGATTTTAAACAAAAAAGAACCGACTTTACTCAACCTCCACCTTTTCAAAAATAAATGCTAGAGCTGCTGAAAGTAATACTCAAATCACTATAGGTGTGCCTATAATAATTGAAGATTTCCCTCGGTTTCTCCAGGATACCATCATCAGATCCAGCCGTCATCGAATAATCGGTTTAAAAAAAAGCAAAAACAAGGAGCAGCTAAAAAGCACGACCTATACCGAACAACGTCAAAGAGGAAACTTTTAACATTTAAACTCTTTACGTACTTCCGTACATTGTCACGCTACTTGACACAAAACTGTCCTTAGTAATGGACAGAGGCCATTTTCAACAGATTTCAAGATTTCGAAGGAGGAGGTTCTCAAGTCGTCGGGACCTTTGTTTTTTTAAATGTATGTTCACAGATTATTCGAAAACGGCTGGACCGATTTGAAAAATAGTTTTTTTATTTGATACAGTATACTTCACAGTTGGTCCCATTGTCATCAAGTCAGTCATGTGTCATGTCATCGAGTGTGTAGATAAAGCAGTGTATGCAACTGTACGTAATAAGGCCTTAAAACGTAACAGTTACATAAACTACTGTTTTACAGTAGCTCGTGCATTTGCTTTTGGAAAAGTGTAGGCTGAGAGAAGTCGGTTCTTTTTTGTTTAAAATTATTTTATTATTCTTAATTTGGCTTATGTCACTCTCACATTCAAGAAAAGTCTAATGGTACAGTCATCGGCAATAGTATCTTCCTACACGAAGGCTGCAAAAATGTGTGACACGCTCTTATAGCTCTACAAATAAGAGCGTGTCACATCTTTTTGCGGCCTTCATGTAGGAAGATACTATTGCCGGTGACTGTACCTCACGCGTCGTAAAAATGCGTCAAATGATGTATTTTGTAGCGCATGCCAAAAAATTGAACGTACATACCTACATACAAACACTTGAATAACCTTCCCTCGTCTTTTGGAATTTTCGGATAAAAATTAAGGTACATATATTCGGGTTGTTCCAAAAGGAAATAAAAACAAAATTAATTCTCATTGAGGACGTTCTTCTTTTCAGATGAAGTTTGACATTCTTATTTAAGCATTGGCCCCGTTTGTAGGAGTCACAAAAATGAAAGAAGATAAGCTCATTAGGCACTCCTAAAACCGTGACCTGGTCTCGTATAATAAGCGTCCCCCGGGACTCTAATGACTTGTTTCGGGATAGGTTCATTAATTATTATCGCGCCACTTCAGCCCACGGCCAGTTCCGCTATTCCCATTTCTTGCAGAGTCAAACGCTCAAAGCACTTTACATACCTTTGAAAACAATTTATTCGTAAAATTATTCGTATTTATTCGTAAATTTATTACTACGCTGAATTATGAATTACCTTAGGCATCTGACTTTATAATCTGATTTTGATTTAATATGTAGTACATGCAGTGCAGTAGCGTCAGGGCAGGGCAGACCAAAAAAGGTGAACTAAAAGTAGAATTTATAAATTATAATTTAGTGGTCTGATCTGACAGCACTTTACATACGTTTGACAACCGCTTTATATGTCAGGAGATATCAAATTTCTCCGCTGAGTTATGAATTCTTACCTCTTCTACCTTAGGCATCTGACTTTATAATCTGATTTTGATTTGATATATAGTACATGCAGTGCAAAGGCGGGGAGACCAAAAAACAATGGAAAGCCAAACTTGATGCCTTGCTAACTGACTGATGAAAAACAGATTACATTAAATTAAATTTAAATTTAAAATGCTTAAGGCCCGGTCAGTTCACGATTGAAACATATATGGACCGGTGGATATTTTTCGCACCCTACGGCGGGCTTTCTTCTTATAGGTCTGTAAATACAGTATTATCATACACTCAAATATTTTGTATTAATTGACAAAAAAACTAAGACCTAACGTCGAACGCTGGCTTGTAATAAAAAAGGTTAATACAAATCACAAGATCATGTTACACTGGTGCCCGATAATATTGACTTACACGCGCTGGCATTGTGAATGTGGTCATACGACCAAAACTGACAAATTCGTTACATTTTGTCCATGATTAATGACATAATGACCTATTTGAAATTTCCTTTATTATTCTCACAGAACGAGATAACTCGAAATAATGTGCTTGATAAATATTGTATACTTAAGTACCTACGTAAATATAAATGTACCTGGTTGATTATTCTACGTGTAGGTCCGATTATTAATTCAGTTAGAAAAGTAGACAGTATACAATATAAAAGTAGATATACTATAGTAACAAATATATATTTAATAGCTATTTTGTTCATTTTTTAATAAAATATTGCTTTGCTATATCTACACCGTAGATAGTTATGTGCTAATCAATTAGAGCTAACGTCTTATACTTACTTACGTAGACTTTTTTTGCAAGCAATTAACCCGTTATAGGGCAACGGTCTCAAAAAACCACCTGTAACATCATCTTTTTGTATTTTTTTTCTTGTGCAGAATTTTTAGGACTATAGATTGGCGCTGAGGCTTGAATTGAGGATTTTTTTCAGTCTTTCCCGTTAAAGGGGTTAAGGGGGTACCTAGTTATAAATGCCTCTACTCTTGTCTTTATTAGGAGTCGCTGGAAAAGCTTATAAACTCTTATTTTAGATCTTGTTTATAAATAAATATGAAGTCTTGTTCACAGTGCACAGCGAGGCAATTTCCTCGCGAGGCGGCTCGGCTAGTGTGGACGTGCCTCGGCCGAGGCATTGCGGCTGCGCTTGCGTTTGCCTCGGGCGAGGCACGTCCACAGTAGCCGAGCTGCCTCGCGCGGCAATTTCCTCGCGAGGAGGTGCGTCCGGTGTGGACACGCCTATTAGCAGCCAAATGACGTTCCCTGTTGGATATAGGCTTCCCTAGAAAACTGTCACAACTGGTGTCCACATCCAGTGGATACCCGCAACTATTACTAGGTCAGTCCACCCCACCTTGTGGGGGGCCTTCCAACGCTGCGCCGTCCATTGCGTGGTTGCCAATCGAGAACTCGCCGCCCTCACCGGCATTCGGGGCCGTATTCTAAGTTTAAAACCCGTTTAGATAAGAGCCAACATCAATACAACTCCAATGCGTTAATTACGCAATACAGCTAGCGCCTAAACGTCTGTATCAGAATTATCAAAATTTACTTGAAAATTATTCCGATACAACTTCAAAATATTGAAACACTATCTATTTCAAATATAACTCCAACACACAACAAATAATCAACCTATTGGTTGTGTGTTGGAGTTATATTTGAGATAGATAGTGTTTCTAATTTTTACGGTTCCGTACCTCGAAAGGAAAAAACGGAACCCTTATAGGATCACTTTGTTGTCCGTCTGTCTGTCTATCTGTCTGTCTGTCTGTCTGTCAAGACCCTTTTTTATCAGGAACGCGTGGAGGTATCAAGCTGAAATTTATACCTTGGAGCTGTGAAAAAATCAAACTTCTAAGCCAACGCAATCAAAAGATACAGCCGTTTATGCCGCAAATTTCCGCAAATTTTCGAAACTCGCAAGGGAATCAAAACCTACAGGGCACTTCCCGTGAACTCAGAATCTTGAAATTTGGAACAAGCAACGTTTTATAGCACAAATAAAGGAAAAATTGCGAAAACCGTAATTTTTTTGGTACATCATATACATTTTTTTTAAATAATTTTGTAGTTACTACCACTATATATAGGTACCTACAGGTTTGTACGGAACCCTCGGTGCGGGAGTCCGACTCGCTTTTGGCCGGGTTTTGTTTGTGTAATTTGAAATTAGAATATGACACCAGTGCTTCGGGTAAATGGCCAGTCAACTGCCACTTCAAATTGGGCTCGGGCTAAGTTTTAAAAATAATAAGCCAAAGCCATTCAGTTTTAATTATAAATAAAATTACGTGTTTGATTTTCATTACACAAGGAAAATGGTTAAAATCCAATAATGCGAGAGATTAAAGGCTGCCGCAATGATTGGAAGCTTACAGAACGTACTGGTAGTAAACAATATGGACAACGGCCCTCATTTTGTTTGCTTTCATTTCGTTGGACAAACATAGAGCGTTAACTATGGTTTTTTTTTGTTTTTTTTTTTAACTATGTTTTTATTTACAGTAATTACCGCAAAATACGAGTAGGTATCTACATATGTTTGAAGTACCTAGTTAAGAAATTAAAAAAAAAAACTATTTCTTTTTAAAATAGTTTAAGTGACAACATTTTTTTGAGATACCCAAATGTTACTAAATATTTCTAGATACCATTCGGATATCCTTTTAAAAATAAGACCTATAAAAAATCCTTTACGGATATAGATTTTTCGTAAATGGCAAATTTAATTTTAAAACTTCTCGAGCTCCGAGTATAAGCACTTCTCGCTTATCGTTTTTTTTTCTTAAAATTGTTACATTATAAGCTGTAAATGGTGGGTTGAATGCCTATTGGCATATTCTACAACTCAACAATAGGGCTAAATATATGACAAATAATTACAATGAGATAAAAAATAAAACATTTGGATCCAATGAAAATATAACTGAAAAAATGTATTAAATATACACAAATAAAAATTAAGAATTTATATAAATGTATGTATTTTAAATTATTGTACATTACCTGTTAAGACTCATATGTAATTTTATTATATTAACTTAGTGTCAAAAAAATCCACCCATAAAACAAAACAAGCACATTTATAATTTTACCAAAAAAACAATACCATACCAATTACCATAAAATCCAATAATTACAAAGATTAAAGGCCGGACCGCAAAATGATCGAAAGGAATGACGTAAATAGTAAACAATATCGAACCAACAGCCGTATTTGTTTGTTTTCATCTCGTTGGACAAACACAGTCTACCGAACGGTCGAATCGGACTGTCATTGTTTCGGTGACTTTTACTGTACTATGATGGTGTTATATATAACAACAAATGGAAACACACACGTCCGATCACATAGATATTTATTGGGAGACTAAATGACCTGCACTGAAGGCGCATACGATTGCACCGCGTACAAACACGTTTAGGTATCAATATCTATAAGTACATGTACATACATACATAACAAATGGTACATACCTACGGTAAATGTTTTCGTATTTAAAACGAATCCAGATAACCGAATAAACTAGAGTAATTAAATTCCTAAAAATAAAACGCTAGAACGATTTCTTCATATTGTAAGAAACCTATTAAATTCAAAAATAAGTTTACTCAATTTCTTCGGGTTATAAGCCCAAAGTTAAAATAACACGCGAAATATTTTGGAATCATGATAAATTAAAACAAGCATAATATCATCATCATCATCATATCAGCCGAAAGACGTCCACTGCTGATCAAAGGCCTCCCCCAAAGAGTGCCACAATGACCGGTCCTGAGCCACCTGCATCCAGCGGACTCCCGCGACCTTTACCAGGTCATCAGTCCACCTTGTGGGGGGTCTACCCACGCTGCGCATAATATACTACTCATTAAAAAACAGTTTGCGTTAGAATTGTGCCATAATTAAATGACTGTAAGTATATGTAAGTACGGTGAAAGAGGTAACAGTGGCTCAGCTTGAATAGTCACTCACTTTGCCTAATACCAACACAAGAGAGGCTATTTGCTGCATTCAGTAACCGAACAAATTCAAATAGTCTGGTAATGGTTATTTTAACGCGCAAGGGTGCTACAGTGTAGCACAATGCTTAGAAATAAAGGAAAAGTAGAAAAATCCACTCTGGGATACACGCCCATCGCTCTGACCAACTGAGCTACTGAGACTCACCTGATGGCTGCCAATTTCTTCACTTAATCCTTTATGCGTCTTAAGGGTACTTTTATTTCTAAGCATTGTCGTATAGTTAGCAGTTGTTCTGCTTAATACAAAATTAAGTGTAGCACGATATTTGGGTGACTGAGCCACAGTTCCTTCCTTGGCCCTTATATTAGTCAAACACTATATTGCACCGAAACGTACACGGACAATTATAAATACATTACAGTAAACGTCACACATATTTACACATTTGATCCTTATTACCAAGGAGAAAGATACAAAAGTGTAAACATATCTTTGACGTCGACTGTACAAAAGCGAATTTAAGTACAATTAGCTTCACCATTTTATTGTTTGTAACATTGTGTTAGGTTAGGAAACAACTGCGAGTGTGTTGGTATTCCAACCGCCAAGTGTTGCGGTTCCAAGTTTAAACTCGATTCTGTAACAATTGTTCTCTATTATGTTGAACAATGAACATACTCGTAACAATTGTAGATAAATACAGTCAGCAGCTGAGATAACTTAGCGGGTGAGGTGTTCAATAATACTAAACCCCAGGGCGGTAATAGTGTTTTTTCTACTTGTCGACTATAATGCTTGAATTGAGACTTTGTAGACCATACTTTTCGATGGAGTTTTTATTTTGTTTTTTTTGAGCTTGTGATTGACTGTGATTTAGCTAAGATACAAATTAAGTGTATGTTAAATGATGCACAAAATAAAGGTGTAATTTGGGGGGAAAGAGAGGCATCACAAGTGGAGCAATATCGGGCAGAGTGTCATAGTAAACTGAGACTGCTTGATTTTCCAGCCGAACTTAGCTCGTGTGCAGATCATTTATGTAAGGAACCTAGCCATAAAGTTATCCTAGATAAAATGTATGATTATATTACTACCACAAGGTCAAGAAGGTCAAGTAAAGTATCGAGTAGTAAGAGAGGTGCACGTATAGCTGGGTGGAATAAATACGTGGCAGAGGCTCACAAAGATGCTAGGCTGAAATTTTCAACATGGGTACTAGCGAATAGACCTTCACAGGGGTTAGTGTATAAGGAGATGTGCGAAAGCAGAAGGCTTTTTAAATCAAAGCTGAAATGGTGTCAGGATAGGCAGGAGCAAATAAAAAGCAATATCCTCGCCTCAAACCGGGCAGCAAAAGATTTTAGAGCCTTCTGGAAGAACACAAACAAGTCTAACCCACGAACAGATGTCCCAGTGAGCGTGGGAGGTTCGAGTGATAAGAAAACAATCGCCAACAATTTTAAGCGTGTTTTCTCTGTAAATCCACTTTTAGGGCCAAAAACAGTCGAGTTGAGCAATGCTGAGACAATCATGGGCAATAGTACTATAAAGTTTACAACTAAAGAAGTGGAATTGGTTATTAAACAGATGGTTAGGGGAAAATCGACGGGTCATGATGGTCTCAGCATTGAACATCTAAAGCATGCAGGGGTACATATGCCACGCATTCTTGCTAAATATGTTCTATACGCTTTGCTTAAGACATGCTTACCTACCCGAGAAACTCACAAAAACGATAGTAGTTCCGCTGGTGAAAAATAAAACAGGTGACTTGTCAGATCCAGGGAACTACAGACTTATTTCACTTGCATCAGTGCTACCGAAAGTGCTTGACAGTTTGCTTAATGCACAACTTTGTAAACATGTGAAGCTGCACGACGCGCAATTCGGTTTTAGGCCGGGGCTCTCAACCGAAACTGCAATTTTGTGCCTTAAGCAAGCCATCAAGTACTATAGGGACAGAAACACGCCTATATATGCGTGTTTACTGGATCTATCGAAAGCGTTCGATCTGGTTGCGTATGACATGCTTTGGAGCAAGCTAGAAAAAACGGGGGTACCGAAAGAATACATTGAGCTATTGAAGTACTGGTACAGCAACCAAATCAATCGTGTGAGATGGGCGGGAGTTGACTCCGACGAGTATAAGCTCCAGTGCGGTGTAAGGCAGGGAGGACTTTCTTCACCTGTCCTCTTTAATTTATATGTAAACGAGTTAATCGGGGAGCTCAGTAGCATGCGTGTAGGCTGTCATATTGGGAAGACATGTTTCAACAATATTAGCTACGCTGATGACATGGTGCCGCTGGGGCCCTCGGTGGGCTCGATTAGGAAACTTGTTGCAACGTGTGAGGGCTACGCGGAGCGGCATGGTCTTAGGTACAATGCAGGAAAAAGTGAGGTAATGATTTTTAAGGCTCGAAAGTATAATCCAACCTCGGTGCCTAGGATCGTGCTGGGAGGCGTGGCACTCAATGTTGTAGACAGGTTCAAATACCTGGGTCATGTAATTAATAGCGAGTTAAGGGATGACTTAGACATGGAAAGGGAAAGGAGGGCCATGTCAATAAGAGGAAACATGCTTGCCCGCAGATTTGCACGATGTAACACGGAAGTAAAGCTGACTCTATTTAAAGCGTACTGTCAGACGTTTTACACGTGCAGTCTGTGGGCAAGTTTTACTCAAAGGGCCTACAATACATTGCGGGTCCAGTACAATAACATCCTTAGGATGCTGTTAAGGCTGCCGAGGCATTGTAGTGCGTCAGGCATGTTCGCGGAGGCGCAAACGGACGACTTTTATGCCATCAGGCGAAAGCGAATAGCGTCCTTGCTGAGACGTGTCCGCGGCAGCAGTAACAGCATGCTAAGGGCGTTAGACGAGCGCCTCGACTGCCCGCTCATCAAGTACTGGGTAGATGTAGTTATAGGTAAGTCTAAGTAGATATAAGTAGGTATAAGTATTACTAACATAGTAATTATTAAGGTTCAAATGTTACTAACAAAATATGGATCGCAATCATGGTCTGAAATAAACAATTTTTATTTATTTATTTATTTATTATTTAAGCACTCGCACCGTCTCTATCAGATCGTGGAAATTAATTTAATTTTAATAAAGGCGTATGTATTTCTTGATAGTTGATCTTGAAGGAGAGAGATATTTCTTGATAGCTGTGTAAAAAAAAATATGGCAACTAGCCACTTTCAATGTGTTTCGGTGTTTTCAATCTTTTCTGTTTTGCCCATAGGTTGACTGGTAGAGAGTGCCTTATTGCGTTAAGTACACCGTACAAAAACGTTACATTTTCTTATGTACAATAAAGATAAAATAAATAAATAATTAACAGTAACTTAATGGTTTACTGCAACATAAACACATATTGCTTGTGTAAGCGACAACCTATGAACCTTATGTGTATAAGGAAGATAAAGATAGGTTGATAAAGGGGGGGGGGGGGGGGGTTGATCCTTTACTCGACTACTGTGTAGCGTCTTTCCATACTACTTCACCCCCCAACGCTACCCGTCTATCCCTGGCACCAATCATTTAATATTACAGCTGTTCGACCTTAGGTCATCCTCCTCTAGGTTGTACTATCCTTGTTCTAAATAGTTCCATACCATATTAAACAGCGACATTCTGTCCTCAATTTTTCTGCAACGACCACACAAAGGATACTGGTCAAACTGTTATGAACTCTTATTCCCATTGTGGCAATACAATAATAATAGAGGGCTAAGACGATGCTGAGCTCCGCAGAGCTGAATAGAATTGGAAATATTTTCCACAGACCACTTCGGCTAACCCACAGTGTAGAAATAATGAACGTAAACTATCCGTAAACGTGAATAATTGATAATAGAGATAGTTCTAAAACGACACTGAGCTCCGTTCATGGTCTGAATGGAATTGGAACTATTTTCAACAGAATTCGTATACACTACAGTAAAATAATAATTATAGTAACCTGTCTTCTCTAGCACCATAATAGTGGTAATTAATAATGAAAGGTTTTCAGGTTTAACGCCCTCCTTGCCCAGTCGGTAGTGACCCTGCCTACAAAGCAGGAGGTCCCGGGTTCGAATCCTGGTCAGGGCTTTTATACAATACAATACAATACAATACAAATACTCTTTATTGAACAACTCAAAAAGAAAACCAGTACAGAAAATTTATTAATTTATTTTTTTGTATTTAATTTATTTGTGTGTTTATCACAGATGGGTTCTATATGTGTCCCTGGGTTATATATGTATTTAAGTATCCATATTTATGTATTATATGTTTATCTATTGTATATATCGTCTTATAGTACCCATAACACAAGCCTTATTGAGCTTACTTTGAGCCTAGGTCGATTTGTGTAAGATTGTCGTATAATATTTATTTATTATTTAATTATTTATTTAGTTACCTTATATATCTATATAATGACTACTCCCAAGGTGGAAAGTGACCTGTATATTTGTCTATACCTGTATCGGAATTTTGTAGTGTATTTATTACTACGTCACCAAGAAATGGCCGCTAATTACATTCAACTCCTAAATACAATATACAGACACAGTACAGCCGCCATAAAATTACAATCCTCGTGTCCGTCCTTCAAAGTACAAAGGGGAGTAAAACAAGGAAATCCGCCATCGCCGAAACTCTTCAATAACACACTAGAACATCTCTTCCAGAAGCTTGCGCCGCGCTGGAGAGGGATGGGAATGGACGTCGGTGAGAGGAGGGTAACCAACCTTCGCTTCGCCGACGATATAGTCCTATTTTCCTCAACATCCGAGCTACACCTTAGCAACGCAAACCTAGAGGCTGGGCTGAAGATAATGTCTATGACCAAAGTCATGACTAATGGCATTAAACAAAGGATTGAGGTAAACGGAGAATACATTGTATATGTCCATGAATACCTTAGTTGGGCCAAATAGTCTCTTTCCAGGCGCGACAGGAAAAGCGGTCGAAAGACGGACCGAAAACGCTTGGAAGAGCTATTGGTCGTCCAGAGCGGGGTCGTTAGAGCAGCGGTCTCGAGGGTAGATGTGGAAACCTAAGTGGCGAGTTGGCTATATGTTTCAAGTCCAGTGACACCTCTCTAACCCAGCCCCCGCACCGGTGTTGCCCCTGAGCCATCTTTGATGTCACTTTTTAAGGAGCCCATCTTGCGAAGGGCAAGTCACCGTCTGCCTGAAATAAAATTGATTACCGTTTTATTAGGCAGGCGTCCGGTTCTTCGTGTAATAGCCCAGTAGTTAGTCCATATTTTTCACCCAATAGCCTAGTACATTTTAGACTTCAATAGTCCTTACACCATGGCGGGTGCTCTGCGTCTCGCGCGTGCGTCCCATGACACAGGCAGAGGCAGCATCCGTTTAGTGTACCCCTCAGTTTTCATTAAATTGTCAAAAGGGCCTCTGCACGTTGGGTTCGGCTCCGCATACTCTTCCCACAGTTCCGGAACACTAATTGTTCCGTGGTCGGGAAAGACATAAAATAATTGATTATGTTAAATCAATAATTTTCTCTGCTATACTACATCAATCATAGTTATTATCAATATTATTTACTTTCGGTAATATTGTCGAGCACTAAACTTTTATTATACGGTTTATATGTCGTATTACTTTTGCTTTTAGTTATCAAAAAATACTTATCTTTATAAAGATGGATTACTGTATAACAACAATGCATTGACAATACGTATCTCAGCAGATTGTACTCGCTGATATTTATATTTTTTGATATAAAATATTGGTCTGTCCATTGTCGCTGTAAAGCTGGATTGGCTGAAGTCATGATTCTATTGAACAATTTTATGTCAAATAAGCTTTGAGGGGGCAGCACGGGGCAAAGAACCACTCGAATGTAAGCGTAGATAGGTCCTGATTGTGATCCCTAAACGGATAAATATATATATATATATATAAGGTGCTAAAAAATTAGTCATCCATATTTTTACCGCTGATAGTACTCGGTTCTCGGAGTATATTTAAGTATGAAACATCATAGGCTTTGTTATGTTTTTTTTGGAGAAAACTAGGTAACAATTTTCCTATGTTAAAACACCCTGCTAATAAGATAATTAAATGAGACCTCTTTAGACCCGAATCATACTGACATTTAAGAAAAAACATGTTACACATCTTGACATGTACATGGAAACATCGTGGCGAAAGGATTTGCCGCTCTGTAACTGGATACCGAACGTTGCCCGGGGTACGCCAGACGCTGTGATTAAATCGTAGAAAACTTCGAGTGCGTCGTGCGGGGAGGCTCC
Organism: Pammene aurita; assembly: GCA_947086415.1. Classification (NCBI taxonomy): domain Eukaryota; kingdom Metazoa; phylum Arthropoda; class Insecta; order Lepidoptera; family Tortricidae; genus Pammene; species Pammene aurita. The sequence goes on from OX352294.1 coordinate 39,640,476, forward strand.
TTTCATGTACCCCACATGTACATTATAGGGGTGGTTATTTTAAAAATTAGTTATAATTTTTTTTTTGTTCGGTAAATGAAAACAAAAAAATGATATACAAAGTTTCCTTAATTATAGGTACAGTTAAAAGTTAATTGTTTTAATGTAATGTATTATCTCTTAAAATATCCGTGACTAATTTGTTAGCACCTTATATATATATATATATATCCAGTTTGCCAAGGAAGTTTCTATCTGAGATTATAGACAGAGGCATTCATACGTACTGTTACTGTTACCGCAAAAAAGCAGTTTTTTGCATTCTACTGAAACGAATAAATTACGATTATTTTTCCCCAAATGCTTTGCCGAGAAAACACTTTTGCCAGTTTTAACTTAATCCATCGGCCCAGTAGACTAGGTTAATCCACAGTCATATAATATTGTGCTGGTAATATCCGAGCTCTCGTAGCGGGATATGCTTTAAATTGTGAAACCCCCCCGCCTATACCTACCTACTTATTTTATAAAAATCAAACTTTTACGAAGCCCTGTACAACTGAAGAACAAATTAAATTATTTTAATAAAGATTTAAAAAAATCCTGGATACTGTCGATAATTCTAGGTAAATAAATACATATTAGAATTATCGATTCCTATTTGTGACTTTTGTCTAGACCAGGCTCTACATACATACTAGTATGTACATATGCCCAGAGTTCAGAACCGCTAAAGGCTATTTTTACCTAAAAAATACTCCATTTTATGTTCCTTACTAAATAATTCAGTAGGAATCTGAATAAATTACTTAAATAAACTACGGCGCTTCTACTAAGTGTATAATTTGTTTAATTAAGCGTATAGTTTATCTTTTATTACACAAGTTTCATAATGGCGCATCTATTTTCAAGCGTAAGCTAAATTTTTCAAACAGAAAGGTGTTTTCTGGATATCTGTGTCACAATCAATAAATACGTTGTTGTTTTGATATTCGCTTATATCTCAGGCAGCAGAAGTGACATTTTAGGTGCTATTGTTCTAATCATAGAGTTTAATTCCCAACTCTCATGTAATATGCAAGAAATAATTAAAGTAATCGACGTATCGACCATGTTCCTCACATTTTACGCTAAATTCTATTAAAATCCAAAGGACTGCTAAATCTGTTTCTCGAATGTCTATTTATTTTATTTTGAGGGATTCGACGTATCGACCATCTTCATCAATTTACTCTAAATTGTATTAAAATCCAAACGATCGATCTTTCTCGAATGTCTATTACGCTTGTTTTATTTCCACTTTACAAAAATATAGGGACCCACATGTGTTTGCGAACGGTTGTGAATGTTTTATTGCATTCGTGCTATCATCGACTTGACACAGAACTCTGAGATTCGTGAAGGCCTCTATTGCATCAATCTACTGTTAAAATACATTCACGAATACATTTTGCGTTTGCGATTTTCAATAAATTCGCAATTAAATCGCGAATAAATATATGACAGTCACTCACATGTGTACTAACTTCGCACATTTCACGAATCTTTGCGCTAATGTCAATGGCCGGCATTAAAACAGGGCATTTAACCGATTTCATTTCGTTGAGTCGTACTTGACCAATTTAAGTCCCGCGAATAAAAGAGAGGTGTTATTTACTCGTAATTAGGTTAACGTTAAACGTGTGCTGAGCCGGTGCTGAGTTCTGCGTGTCTGTGTAACAGTTGCATTGAAACTTACAGATAAACTGATTTGAGTATAGTGGTAATTTTTTAAGATGTTGGAATCTTACTAGAGAGTTCTACCTACAATTCCGATATCATAAAAAAATGAACTACTTATAGCAGTCTTGTGGATCCAGATGGGTCTTAGGTAGGTTTTTACTGATTAGAAAGCGTTTGATTATATTCAGTTGAGAGTTTTTACATTTTTAACTTTTATGAAGAACGATGAAGGAGTTCTAGCTCACTCGCGCTGAAGAGAGTGAAATGCGAAGATGTGAAGTGAGAAACAAATTTTCCTGGCGTATTTTATTATGACGACAAATTGCTTTAAATTTTATTTAACTTAACCTAGTTTTAACTTTTATTGTTAGTTTTAAGTTAAGACTAGGTGGGCACATTAATTAACACATTGACAGCCGTCATCGGTTTCTCAATGTGTCAACCACAGTGCTTCCGGGCGCATGAAGTCCACAGCAAAAAGTAAAGCCGTGACCCGTGACCAACGTGGAAAATAAATAGTATTTACCTACTTTAAAATTCTCTTGATTCAATCGGGAAGTAAAATACAAAAAGTTAATATTTACCAACTGCAGACGCAGCCCGGCTTTGAGTAAAAGGGTAAATATGCTCAGCTCTCCCCGATATCCAAGTAAACTAACTGCATGGATCCCAGATAAAAAATACATTTGATGGTATTACAGCACTCTAGTTAATAAATGAACGTTAGTCTGATAAAGGATTGGCTTTTTGAATGATAAATGGGTTAATTTTGGGATGACTTTACTCTGGATTCATTTAGGCTAAGTATTGATATTAGATTTTCCTAAAAGCTTCTATGAAGCTTTAAGGATTTGGTTTTATTGTAGGTTATATTTACTCCTCAATCTATACGGATTTAAACGTAGGATGATTGCATATTTTGGACACCTATAAAGACATAAAAAATACGACCTATTAACGACTATATTAGAAGGGAAAATATACGGTAGGCGGGGAAAAGGAAGAAGGAAGGTGAACTGGCTCGATAACATCAAAAAAATTACAAACATTGAGGATGCGGCCACACTCGCAAGACTGGCCGAGAGCAGGAAAGACTTCGCAAAGTTGGCCACCGACACCCTTTAGGGCATGGCAGAATAAGAAGAAGAATTTATAGGGATTTTATAATAATAATAAAATGAAAATAATCTGGCTTGAGTAATGTGAGTCCAACTGCTGCAAAGCGGCGTCCTAGTCTTGTTGGTCGTGACCCTGCCTACAGCAGGAGATCCCGGGTTCCTGGAATGCTGGTCAGGACATTTATTTATGTGTTTATAATGGATATTCCTGAATTATGGATGTTTTATATATGTTTGAGTATTTATTTATCTATTTATATATGTATATCGTCGCCTAGTTCCCACAACAAAGCCTATTGAGCTTACTGTGGGACTAGGTAAGATTGTCCCATAATATTTATTTATTTATTTAATACTTATTTATTTATAACTCCTGGACATGCGTTACTCCGGTGACGAGAGAGATTGGGCTGTTATCCGCACGCCAGCCCAAAGAGAGATGGATACGAATATGGTGGTCACATTTTTTTATTTAGCGGGACAGCTTGATAATGACAGTGCCTTTCAAAATTTAACTCTTACCTGATTGCCACACTGACATTGAAAGTAAAGTAAGTATAGTCTGGCAAACCATTTCTGTCAGTAGACAGAAATAATAATAACGCGGATAATAGCGCGGCAAATTTAAAATGCGTACATGTGGCAACCCTTTGTGATGATACACCGTATTTCGTGACGAACATTTCAACTCACATTTCTTTTACATTGAATTTGTTTCTCACTTCACATCTTCGCATTTCACTCTCTTCAGCGCGAGTGAGCTAGAACTCCTTCATCGTTCTTCATTGAATTTAAATTCGTTTTTAAGGGATAGGTATGTCAATTGCCTCAATCAGATTATCTGTTGCAGTTGATGACAGATCGGACGAAATATATCCGTCTCCTTTTTACACACCGTAAATGTCACCTAATGAAAGGGGCGGAAATACCAACTAAAATTAAAAACATAGAATTTGATGACCATTGCTGCTTTTTTCACTGATTATTAGTGTTGTCATACTTTTGTTCGCTGTACATTGCTACTGCGTTCGTTGGCTGGCCAGACTATAATAATAAAAGTACGCGTACGCATACGCAATTAAGTTCGAACCGGTGGTAGTTTTTTTATCTTTTATCTTATCTTTTTAAGTCCCATTGAGACTTGAATAGTACGTGTTGGAAAGTTAGGCCTCTAGGCTTAAGTGACTTTCAAAGACACACATTTCAATTACTAAGACCTTGAATACCCCCAATATAAAAGATCGTGCTAACTAAACTAGACTTCAACAAATGACTTCGTCAGCCATTTACTTTTCGCAACACAGACCCGATATACACGAAATACATTTTATTCTCAACTAACAATGTGTATGAAACAACTCTCCAGAGAGCAGTACAAACCATTGTAAACTCAATCTTAATTTCGTGCAATAAATTCCAAATTTAAACTGGTTTTCCGATGTGTATACGACGTTTATGCGTTGTGATACAGAATGTCACTATTGATGTATTTATGGTCAGCAAAAAAGACCGAATTTGTCCAAGTACTCATCAACGGATTCTGTGTCGCTTTTCGGCTATAAAACTTGTTTCCTGTGACAAATTAGGGACACAACTGCTATAAAATTGGAACGGTTAACGTACGGCCTGCAATCAAAATGGATTAACTCTTTAACCATATGTGCTTTTGTTAATTATGAAATATGTTTATTAAGTTTAAATGTGCAACTTTGTTTTTGTACACCTTTGATTAATATGAACTATGAGCTGGCCACGTCAGATATGATAGAATAATGAGAGCAACAAAACCCGTCTGGTTACATTGCTATACTAATTATTGCTAGATCCGGGCATCAGCTTTTAATGGGTGGAGGTCAGAGTGACAGGCTAGCAAAATTTTTGAATTGGAAAATAGTAATACCAAAATAAATAGTAATAAAAACTGCCGAAGATGTCTCAGTTATACCTATAAATGATAGGGCATATAAACTTAATAAGTTTATAATTTATATAGTAGTGTGTCTACTTAAAATAAACAAATCAAAAATATTTATTAAAAATAATTTGATTTATTCTTCAGTTGATAGGGCCTATATTTTAACATTAGAACAGAATACATTGCGTATTATTACGGAAACAAACACAGTAGGCGACAAACTACGAATTACGTTATACGTCGTTTGGCACTACTTTCCTACAACAGAAACTTTTGGCAATGATATAAATATTAAATAATAATAATAAATAAATAAATATTATAGGACAATCTTACACAAACCGACCTAGTCCCACAGTAAGCTCAATAAGGCTTGTGTTGTGGGTACTAGACGACGATATATATAATACATAGAAAACATCCATAACTCAGGTACAAATATCTGCGATAAACACAAATAAATGCCCTTACCAGGATTCGAACCCGGGACCTCCTGCTTCGTAGGCAGTGTCACTTCCGACTGGGCTAGGAGGCCGTTAAAATATATAATCTGATATAATCTGATTATTTATATAGTTTCTCATAATATTGCATCAAACCCAGAACTCAAGGATTTGTTTTCTTGAAGTGGTTTGCATTCCACCACTTTACAGCTGCTAGATCTCCAGATCTAGAATTAAGCATAGTATAGCAAACTGACTAGAGGGGTTTGGTTGCTCTCATTATTGTGTCATATAGGCATTCTGTAGCGGCAGCTATCTTGGATTTACAATGATACTAAATCTATTAAATTGTAATTTTCATCACAACTTAAGGTGTGCACCAGATATCGGATCAATTTGTCAACAGAACGAGGGTATAATTTAACCACAAAATTATGGAGATGTGGGATGAAGCATGTAGCTGTGATATGCAGACTTGCATTTAGTTATGTAAATATTAGTTATAATAAATAATAATAAATATTATAGGACAATCTTACACAAATCGACCTAGACCCACAGTAAGCTCAATAAAATCAACTAGACGACGATATATATAATAGATAATATAACAAATTTTCAAATAAGTTTGTGTAATGTCTAAGTAGGTATAACACAGAATTGTTATTTTTATTTTAGAGCGCACTATTCGCCAACAGACTGTCCTCAGTTGAAGATGTATACCTATCTTTTAAGTTTTCTCTAAAAAAATGAACGGGCCCTTATTGATAACCCGCAATGATGTACCTTTCACTTGAAAACGTCACTAGATAACAGGGACTGGAGAACCCCTCTATTTGATAACGCTATTATTTGATTACAAAATTATATGGCCCTATATTCAATGTTATGTCCCTGTCTAATGTCTTAGCAATAGAGATGAAATTAGCTTGATACATAAACGTCATTTTGGATTTTCATTTTGGTAAGTGCTACATTCTCATTATCAGCAGCAGCAGCAGCCAGTATCAGTCCACTGCTGGACATAGGCCTCTCCCATGGCACGCCACTGTGCTCGATCTTCTGCTCTCGTCCTCCAATCCGTACCCGCCAAGCGCTTACCTTTGGGTAACGCAATGATGTGCTTACTAAACTGATAGTTTTTAAAAACAACCCTACAAACTACTTACTCGATCTAATACCCCTTTATTGGTAACCGGTTCCGGTATCTTCTAAACGAACTCTTTATTTTACTTACGGATTATAACAAGCATACAAAGGCAAGGTAAGTAATAGCGTTTGAAATGGTTGACGTCCATTCAGTTGTGAAAGATATAATTAGGCAAGCATTAGAGCTCAAACCACATAGTTTTTCCTACATAATTAGATTGTGGTTGATAACAGGCCTATTATTATATTTTTTTTCGTTAAAGGTATTATAACCAATATAGGATTTATATACTTTTTATAAAGGGGAATAACAGGGCTTTATCATGAAAAGATATTTTTCATGTTATGACCATAAATAAAAAAAATATAGGCATTTATTCAAAAAAATATCAAACATTGATTTCATATTTTTTATGTTTTCTCTGTTTTTTTATATGGAAAGGTATAAATAAAATACCAAAAATGAATTCGGCATTCTTGCTTTACACGAAAATGATATCAAACTTGATTATATAGCTCTATTTTATTTTTAATTAATTATGGGGGGCACCCCCCACTTCGTCAAAAATTTGCATCAAAAATTTGATTGGCTCCCCTTCTTAAATTAATCTTAGAGCCTAAAGGATTAGCTCTGCAAATGGAAATTCCATCATCATCATTTTCCGTATAAATAAGTGTACACCACCGACTATTTTCTCGTAATTCAACCATAAGTTTTTTCAATCGATCTATACCTATAATATTGAAATCACTTTAAAAATATACAGATATGGGGGCAGTGAGTGACGATGTCCCCCTTTCCCCCTGAAGCCGTCAACACAGTGAATCCTCCTTTATATTAGGGCCGACAACGCGCATGAGACACCTCTGAAGTTGCAGGCGTCTATAGGCCACGGTATCTGCCTACCATTAGGCAGCCCGTGTACTTTTTTTTTTTTTTTTTTATACCACGACGGTGGCAAACAAGCATACGGCCCGCCTGATGGTAAGCAGCTACCGTAACCTATGGACGCCTGCTACTCCAAAGGAGTCACATGCGCGTTGCCGACCCTTTACAAAAAGGAGGATTCACTGTGTTGACGACTAAAGGAACAAGAAGGTCTTGTTTGCCATTGTCGTGATATAAAAATACTAGTAAGATAAGTTTTAGTCTACTAAAAATTCCTACGTTAAATTCTACATACAATTTTTTCTCGTTGCCTTTGAGTGCATTAAGTACTTATTTACTTATGTTGCTTATTTTTTCTCTACATTAAGTTAATTAGATATAAAGACGGGCATTCTCTTTGAGGAGACGTTATTTCTTATTTTTAATGCCCGTAAGCCCGTCTAAGGGTTTCTAGCAAAATGAGTGAGTTTGAGATCATTTTCATGCTATTATTTCTAACCTGACTACCACAACCACCACCTACTACCACCTTATGTAACTGACCCTTGATTCAATAAAAATTCAGTAGTCTCAAGATGTTGGTCGAGATTTTCGCTACAATACATTTAAGTACGACTGAACTAATAGCTAATAAGCTATAGCTCTAGCTAGCTAGCTAGCTTTTGCCCGCGGCTTCGCTCGCGTTAAATTCGGGGTAACAAACCGTACAAACTTCCACCCCCCATTTTAGGGAAGTGGGAGGTTAGAAAGAGGCAAAAAGTAGCCTATGTCACTCTCCATCCCTTCAACTATTTCCACTTAAAAAATCACGTCAATTCGTCGCCCCGTTTTGCCGAGAAAGACGGACAAACAAACAAACAAGCACACACATTCTCTTTCCAATTCATAATATTAGTATGGATTTTAAATAATTAGTTAAGTATGGAGTTATTTGCATGTTATTTACTAGTTAAAAATAAGTGAATAATTCATACCTACTGACTTACATTAAACAAAAAAAAATTTGTTGTGATGTTACTGTGTAAATGAAATGTATGTTTTTGTGGGAATAAATGGCTAATAATAATAAATAATAGCTAATAATGTTTAAAAATAAAGTAAAAGTAGAAAAATCCACTGTCTCAGGCGAGACTCGAACTCGCGACTCTGGGATACATGCCCATCGCTCTGACCAACTGAGCTACTGTGACTTACTGATGGCTGCGAATTTCTCCACTATATCCTTTATGCGTCTTAGAGGGACACCTAGCGACATTTGCTGAAGAAGTCTTACACTTCTCAACCGGCCATCGGAGTCCCAACTTGTATTGATAATTCACCGATAACAATGCGCTACCCCATACTAAAATTAATTTTGTATTAAGCAGAACGTCTGTTAACGATACCACAATGTTTAGAAATAGAGGAAAAGTAGAACAATCCACTGCCTCTGGCGAGACTCGAACTCGCGACTCTGGGATACATGCCCACCGCTGTGACCAACTGAGGTACTGAGACTTACCTGATGCCTGCGGCAGTGGATTTTTCTACTTTTAAACATTGTGGTATCGTTAGCAGACGTTCTGCTTTATACAAAATCAATTGTAATAGTTAATAGCATGATAGTCAATTGTAGTAGCTAATGGAACTATCGTAGTTAATTGACTGTTTATTGACAATAATTGCACAATATAGACGGAGAGCTAGCCACGTCAGATATGACACAATAATGAGAGCGACGAAACCCCTCTCGTTAGTTTGCTATACTATGCTTATTTCTAGATCCGGACATCTGGCAGCTGTAAAGTGGTGGACGTCATATAATGCAAATCACTTTAAGAATACAAATCCCAGAGTTCTGGTTTTGATGCAGTATTATAAGAAATTATATAAATAATTAGATTATATCATTGTCAAAAGTTTCTGATGGGGGAAATAGTCCAAAACGACGTATAATGTAATTCATAATTTGTCGCCTACTGTTTCTGTTTCCCTAATAATACGTAATGTTTTTTGTTCTAATGTTAAAATATAGGCCCCGTCCTCTATAAATAGGACAACTTCGGCAGTTTGAACTTATTTTGGTATTATTTTTTTCCAACTGAAAAATTTTGCTAGTCTGTCACTCTGACCTCCACTCATTAAAAGTTGCCAGATGCCCGGATCTAGCAATAAGGATAGTATTGTAATCTTACTAGACTGCTTTCGTTGCTCTCATTATTGTGTCATATCTGACGTGGCCAGCTCTTAGTCCAATAGCAGTATTGCATATTGAAGAGAAACGCACCAGGCGCTTCTAAAATAAGAACGCTTCTTTACGTTATAAGCTACTAAAAGCTAGAGCAGCTATTGGAAGCTACTAAACGACGGTACAACTTAGAAAGCTGAAACTGAAAAGCTTAGAAAGCCAAAGTGGCTCTCTATGAAGGAAACCCTCTACCCCGTCTGAAACCCGGTAATACTAAAATGTTCTAAGCTCTGATGGCTATACATACTTACCTCCTGAAAGGAACACTACAACCCTGCGTTAAATACTATAACCCCAATAATCTAATTTCCTATATAAACATGATTTGTCAGACAATTTCAGCGGTTTTTCCTAACAATGGCTCGTGAAAGTCTAGTAGTAGATCCCTAGTTATGTAGTAACCCGATAATTTTTAGGAGACCGATAAAGAGGTTGTTGAAACAAAAACAAGGATATTTAGATTAAACTTTATTTCCTATAAATGGTACTTTACAATGAAAAGACATTAAGTAAATAGGTATATAAAATTAATTAGTTAATTAGATATTCGGTTATAAGTTCAAGCTGTTGATACGGGAAGGTTAGTGGTAAGGCTGTAGAATGGTGTCAGGATCTGTAAAAGAAAAGGCTATTCGGTAGTTTCCACATAGACAAAGTCTTCCCAATATTTGCGGTGAAGATTAATGCTAGAAAATTATTTTGTAAAATTTTGTTATTGATGATGAAATTAACTGTCTTATTTGAATATTTTATTTTACTACAAGCAAATATGGTTTTTTTTTATTTATCCCCTACGCCCTAAAAGCGAT